>OZ002744.1:75961256-77388056 GCA_963924295.1 Dioctria rufipes
TCGTGTGATCGAAACTTAATCTCCTATAAGTAAATTCCAGACCTATATTCATATCATCGACTTATTCCTGGGGATTCATACCATTCTGTATAGATTGAGTGAAATTCCTCACATATCGAACAACTATTCACGGAAAATATGCCTACTGGTATACTGTCTATTGGAAAAAATGCGCTAATAGCCATAAATATTGGAAAATTCAATTATAGGAGCAACTATTAATTTCGGTCGATCTACTTGAGATCAAAATACTTTTCGCGGAAATGTCAGAGCGAAACTAAGTAAAGTTTCCGTAAATTTCGTTGAAATTAACATACACAGAAAATTAGGGTCCTCATTAGTATTTCAGCTTTGTCATACGGTTTACCGAAACTTCTGGAAGCGGTGTTATATTTATATTTAAGGGTCATCTGCATGTTAATTCTATTGGAGTGTATTGTTCAAAATTGAGGATTAAGAGCTAATTGCGATAAGAAGGGTCTTCGGATTGTTCACTTTTCAAGAAAACTCCTTTGTACTTCAGTATCAGCTCTTCATCTATTACTGCCAATAAGAAATAACAAAACCTTTAAAAAACACCTTCAATTTGTTAAATGATATCACCGAACATAAGGAGTACGTTTTCGGGGATTGTAACAAACAACAAAAAGCATACCACACCGCACCAATCGTTGTGTTCTGTAAAAGCTCTGCTCGCCCATTCGTAAAGTCATAAAACGCTAATTAATGGGTTCTCGTAAAACTTTTTCAACTGGAACTTATGTAGTTTAGGTGGTTTGATTGTAATTGACTATCTTATACATGTACATGTGGTACTTTCTCAGTTCACTAAATACGATGTACAGATAGCGAGGTAAATTGATGTGCACGTCGTCGGCGTCTGGAAAGGTACTCTAGAGGCAGGTTGGGAGTAAGGTTCGGCCTGGCTATACTTATAGCCATACAATAATCGGGAAAATACTATGAAATCCTCTGTTATACATAATTTTACAGCATGTTAATGTGAAAGCAACCATTATCAACCACAATTACAACAAAAATAAAGGCTGTCAAGAGCAAATAGGACATGCGGAACAAATTAGTGGTTACAAATGGCATTGGTTGCTCATACAACGCACACACACCCCACAACTTTAACGAGTGAAACTTACTCTACTGTGGGCTTGGTACCAAATGCTTTTATTCGCACCACTAAAATGCTGTTTGGGTTCCTTCCGTTAGATTTAAGGAGCGTTTACAATGGTAGAGTTTAGTGGAGTTACCAGATTGTATTATCTCTCCTTGTCTCCAGCTTTCACTCTAATATAAATTCTTCGTGCTTCTCACCAGAGTGGATTTCACAGAGCGTCGGATTTGAAACATTCCTAATCTCACGTTGGTGAAATAAAAGTAACTTTTGTGTAATTGGGAAATACATGTTTACAAAACTCAAAAACGAAATTGCATCCCAGGGGTAGTCAACTTTGTAAGTACATCTAGGATACAATATGGAGATTCATTTTCAAAATCCATTTGTATTCTGAATCATTCAATTAACGGCAATGATGGTTCCTGGTGGGATTATTTTAGGTAAAACCATACCGATAGCAAGCAGTAAATAAATTCGAGCTCATTTTAGTCAAAATCTAGTAGTTCATCGATAAGCGGTGTTAAGTCCCAATATGGGCTTAATCATAAAAAGGGGCAGGTGCCGGTTTTGGAAATGATAAGACAGGATTTTCAATTTGACAAAATAATTCACTGGTTTTTATTAATCACAAAATATTCTTAAAGCTAGGCAATTCAGTCGCTTAAATTCTAAAAACAGTTCATTTACATTACAATTTTAACTTACTTATTTATATATATATAAAAAAAACGTAATGAGCCTCCACTGGCGAATTTTTACTCTTTAATCTGTAATAGAAAAAAAGGAAATTATTATTAACGAACTCAAACTTAAAGGGGGTTAGAAT
The DNA here is from genome assembly GCA_963924295.1 of Dioctria rufipes. Classification (NCBI taxonomy): domain Eukaryota; kingdom Metazoa; phylum Arthropoda; class Insecta; order Diptera; family Asilidae; genus Dioctria; species Dioctria rufipes. The sequence goes on from OZ002744.1 coordinate 75,963,212, forward strand.
TTTTAGGGTGCTAAAAAATATATATGTTAAATATATTAAATTAGTTAATATAAAAGGGATTCAGAAATACTTCCCTTGGTTTGGGTTAAGCAAGACTTCAAATGGTTTCAGAACTACCGATCTGTCTTGTCGCTTGGTCAAATCGCAAGTGATTTTCTATTTCTGATCGCTCGCTATTTATAGGCAGAAACACAATAGAAATTGTGTCTGCCGGTGGCGTTGCTATGACGCTCGCGTCGCTTGCTAGACTTTCATACATTTGGCCCCCAAATGGCTTCATCACTGAGTTAATCGGAATATGTTATTATGTGCTGTAAGCTGCCATCTTGTTTATGTCAAATCTTGATGGCAGCTGATGGAAACCGATGATGATTTCTTTCGTCGTGGGAATCGTGTAATTGTTTTTAGGTGAGTTTTCGTTTTAATTAAAGTCTCAGATCGTGAATGATCTGAGACTTCTATTTATTTATCTTTTTATAAATGCTTTGTTTTTATTTTAGATTAAGTTGCTGCATTCAGGGATTTATCATCGATGATCATCGTGGGATATTTGTCGCAAGTGAGTTTAGTATGTATTTAGTTTTAATTTTTTAAAGATTGTTCCGAGTCGGAACAAGCGGCTATAGATGGGATTTTAAATATGAGAATAACACAGTTAGTCCTAGGGTAGAAAGGAAAAGAGAAATAGAAGAAAAACTGGTTCTCTTCCTCTTCATCTTCTGAAGCTCTGGGTAGGGATTCTATTATTAAAATTATCTTTAAATTTATTCGTTCACCGTGTAAGGGCAAAAAAGTGACTCCTTTGAAATTGGCGCCCAAGTATAGGGAATCGATTCTACTACTAGGGAAAGTAACAGCAGGTCGTAAGTGAAAGAAGAACAAAACCACCGATTTTCCTACAAGACACTAAGAAGAAGACGTAATATAGATCCAACAAAATAACTAACCGAAACTAGCATCTATCTGCTGAATAAGAAGGTCTTAACCTTCGAGTTCGAGAAGATAGGCTTAGATACATAGGCAATAGTCGAACAATTCAATAAATACTTAAGTGCCTAGTATCTAAAATGCAAGCAAACTAGCACGAGTATACCACCTGCTACCATTTGATCTGTGCCGATAGTAGTTACTTGTATGATAGGTTAGAGTGGCGGCAATCGGAGAAACCTGCGATAAGTTACCCTTAAATCGTCGATGGTCCATTGTAATGCCACCTGTTGGAACCCTGCCTAGAAAGTATTGTTTTAATACAGGGATGCATTAAAACTAGCCACAAGGGGCAATGAACCTCTAAAGGTCCCCACCTCCTATAATTGTCTTGAAATTTCGCATATAGGTAGTTCACCCCATCTACAGGCCTGTAAGTCTAAAATAATCTTCGCTGATTCGAGAGACCTACCTATATATTCCTCCGCTAAGGTTATGTTCATTGTTGAACCCTTTCTGGCCAGAGCATATTTGCCTCATTTCACCAAATTGCCTGAGGTCACTGCGACTACACTGAACTATCCGCGATCTAATGGTGTTCGAGTCCAGAGCTTTGATTGTAGCTCATTAGTCAATAGAAACCCTAATAACTCGATCATCAGGTACCATATGAATTGTTCCCAGCAGTCTAACTGGTTACAGAAAGCTAGAACCGCTGCTTTAAGTACACTGCAGTAGTGCGCTAGGAGGTACCAGACCCGGACTAGAAGGAAGGCCGATCAGACGTTTGCCCATCCAACTTCCCCATTCCTCTAAATCCCAAAATTGTTAAACAACAGACAAGAACACAGCTTGCCGTCGCGCAAAAAGCTGTTAATAACTTTTCGACATCGCGTAACCCAAGGTTAATAATTATTCGAACAATAAAAGTGTAAAGTACATTAAAGACATAAGTTAAACCTAGGCCAAAATAAAAGCCTGCAATTAAAAACTTTCAAATATCCCGGGATATCGGTTCGGTTTAAAATTTCGCCATAATTCTTTTTAATTCGTAAATCGCGTGTGAACTACTCTTGACTCTTGATGGGATGATTTACTCTGTGATGAAAAATCGTATGAGTAATTGTGGCTATTCAATATGGATATAGTTATGGCACCATCGTCCGTCAGTACTATTAGCAATAAATTGATGAAAGTTAGTGAAAGGGTAAAATAACTAAATCAAATAAATAAGCTTCTTTTGTCAGTTCATTCACGAGTAAAATTGTTAGTTTCTCCTCCGAATACTATTTTCATAGTGAAACCCTGTTTAAGTTTTAATTTTAAGGATGAGAAGCGTGACAGCTCTTATAAAATTTTTTACATGCATGATTCCTCTATATAAAGTTCTTGTTTCCTATTCTTTATTAAGTCTTGCGAGTTCTACAAAAAATCATATGGTTGTGATTAGGGGCGATAGGTACCTGAGTCACAACACTGACTGTCGTACAAGTAAGTATAGTTCGTCTGAGAAAATGTTAGAACGAATCTATCCGAAAATTTGTTATATGAACGCCGATTGTATATTCAAAGAAACTACTGTTACGATTTATCGATTTACGCCAACTCGAACAAAGTGTTAAAATTGTAAACAAGAGAGCTTTTTGAGGTAATAATTACTCACAATTCCAAGTGATTGCAAATCGTTCGCGAGCAAGCTTAGCGTTTTTTTAGTCAAAATGTACGTCTAAATCAACCTAAATAGTAGTAGCGAGAAATGATCCGAAATGAAAGTAACGCTCCTACAAAAGTTTTTATTCATTGATATAGGATGTTTGGCAATAAATCTTTCCATCGATTCAAAACAATGCCTCATGGTTTCAGGTTTATATCGAAGAATCTTTACATAGTTTTTTCGTGCAAGACAATTCCTTTATTAAACCTTTTCCACATTCTTGTCATTTCGCAAGATGGTTAGGAGATTGTCATTCGAAACATTTCACTATGGACTTATTCTCGTTTTATAACTGCCTCTAATTTGAGCGGTTTCTGTGTGCAAATTAATCAAAACACATTCTGCGCACACCTCTACAATTTACGAAAAATAAAAATAAATTAACCAAAATGTATAAATCAGTCTGACTCCATACATTTTAGTAAATAAATAATCTGCCTGAGTGCAAATTAAATTCTCAAAAGTTACTTTAAAAAGTTTTTTTCCATCAGAAATTGCTAGAATTTTTCCAAATCGGCATTCATTTGAAATTAATTTCAAATATTCCTTGAATAATTACGAAAATTATCCTCTTCTACTTCTGACTACAGATGGCGCTAAATGTATCAATCATTTTAATAAAATTTAATTAAAAATGTGAAAGCATTGCATGTATAGATGTACATAAGTGCACAAGTATGTTGCTAATTCTTTTTGTTATTAATTATTCACCCACTTGTAAAACTTCTAACGCTAAGCTTTCTCCAGGTAATAATCGCAAAAAAGCCCCTTTCTTTCAAATAATTTCATCGCTTGAAGCCCAAGGACGAGAATAATGCATTTACTTTTCCCAGCTTTTCGTCAAGTTTTCATAATATTTTCTCAGATATCCGCACTACTCTCTCTGACAACAGAACCGGAGATTTCATGAACGACTTGCTGACCCATATGTATTCGGGGTTATATATTCACGACGACAGCTTGCATACCTACATACATAGTACAAGCGTAAAACTCAACCCCGTTCTAATTAATAGCAACACAATTAATTATTCTGGCGATCTCTGAAAGGCTCCTGACTGACTTATTTAGCTTCACAGGTGGAGCAAAGCAGAGAAGCTACTAAGAAATAATTCAAAGCTTAACATCCGGCAGCAGGTTAAAGACCACATCCGAAAAAAGAACAATTTTCTTGAAAATTGAAAACCACTGCGATTAATTTTAAAAGTGGAGATATACTTTATACACACATGCATGGGTAATATACTTGTATGAATATATGCGCAAAGTATGGCACATATAAATGGTTCAGATTTTCAGAATATTGCTATTCCAACAGTTTTATCCTTCTTCCATTGTGTAGCGTTAGTCATTCTTTAACATTGGAGCTGGATTTGCAGCAAATGGGGCATTAGGTTATGTTCAAGACTTACATTTTGAACGAGATATTGATGGGAAACCAACACTTAATGCAAAGAGATGCAGAAACTGATGATTTTTAGTACAGGTGAATAGATTCAGATCGGAATAATGCACATGCATTGGTTCTAATCGCCGACGCAATATATCTCAGATAAATGTAAAAGTAATATTGAAATATTTATATTTTTTAATTAAAACAATTTTATTATATACACTGCCCAAGTAACATTTCTCCCTACTCGACATAAATTAGGGCACCGACTAACTGTCGTTAAGTTAAGATTACATAATATTTACGTCCGACTTACGTAAGTGGAGAATGAGAGCACGTCGTATCGACGTAAATATTAAGGAAAATAAGGAATATTTTCCTATAGCGCACAGGACTCATTTCCTTCATTTGGTATATTTCACGTAAATTTCACGTCAAACTTACGTAAATTTTCCTTAATCTCAACCTGTGTATTTCCTAACTAGTTTAATTCATGTTATCGTGTGTGTTAATGTAGAAGGAGTTTCATTTTATAAAAATTGTACGTACATATTTTCCTTAGTAGGCAATATAAATATTATGAATTAACACATAACTCCAACTTGAGTGATTATGAGAAGTGTTGCTGTGGGCTTATTCAAATTTAATTCTCGCAGCTTCTAAGCGTTCGATTTAAAAAGAGAAAAATTTGATTGATAAACATGGAAATAATTCTTCGAAAAACACCAACGCGCTTTAAAAATATTGTATATTTATGATAAATTAAGAAGAAGGTTGTTTTTGGGATTCTCTGGTATAAAAAGTTTTTTTTATTTATGAAGCTTTATTTTGGCGGCAACGTTTCGGGTCATGTTGGACCCATCATCAGGCCATGTGTTAAATTACAAAAAGAAAAGAACATTTTTTTAATTCATTATACACTATAGAACTATCAGAAAATTGTGAATTAAAATAATTAAAAATAAGGAGTAAAAAGAAATTAATGAGAATCCTTATGAATAACAAAATATGAAGTACAAATATGCCAATGTAAAAGACATAAATTGTGAAAATGTGAAAATTTTGAGGAACTAAAAGATATCTAGACAATACACTAGAAACTTACTTAGAGCTAATCTGGTAATGATGACAGAATACTTTATTTGTCGCTCACACACACAAATATATACAGGGTGTCCCGTAAGTCGACGTCAATCCGGAACCGGGTGATAGACCAAATCGTAACAGTTACCAGAAAAACTTAAAAAAAAATCTGAGTCATGTATTTTTCAAATTATAGGCATTTCTTTTGTTTTCGAGAAAATGTACATCTTGTGATGGTTTTTTAGCTCCTGTTGCTACAAATCTTTACTTTTTTTCAATTTTATTTTTCTTATGTAATCCCGAATAGTGCTTATGTAACCTGTTGCTTTAAATTCTAAGCCAACTGCTCCAGCTTGGAAGAAAATGTCACATTATGCCGAACCAAGAATAGAAAGTTAATATTTCACCCAAATTTAACTGACTGTACTGAAAAAAAAATGTACTACGCCAGTTTGGCAAGACACGTTAAAAGTTGACGCATTTAATAAGGATTCTAAAATGGTACAATACTTGCCACATTATTTCTTAAATTACGAAAAAACATGTTTGTTCTTCAAGAAACCCAGTTTCGAAAAATTTCTTTTTGCCTACTAAAAAAAATTCTAGTGTACCCAAAGCCTGCCTTAAGACCGCAGCTTTAAGATTCTAGTTTGAGTGAGATGGAGAGTCATTCCATGAAGTGTGAGGGAGACAGATAGTGAGTTAGTGATTGAGCTTATGTAACCTGTTGCTTTAAATTCTAAGCGAAGCTCACCGAATATTACAAAACCATGAACTACACACATACCATGTGCAGCGAGTACAAACCCTGCTACCTAGGGATTATCAACCTCGGGTTGCGTTTTGCAAAACGATGCTACAAAGACAACGGGAAGATCCGCGATTCTTCGAGAAAATTTTGTGGTCGGATGAATTGACATTTAAAAAAGACGTATAGATGAACCTACACAACTTACACGAATGTCACGTAGAGAATCCGAATTTAATGAGACAAAATAGATCTCAATATCGTTTTAAAATAAACATGTGGACCGGAATTTTAAACGGAAAAGTCATAGGACCTTTTGAGTTGCCAGAGGTCTTTAGTGCTGAAGTTTATTTAGATTTTTTGCAAAACCATTTACCTAATTTACTGGAAGACATGCCACTAAGTATTTACAGATAAATGTGGGATCAGCAAGACGGCTGCCCAGCGCACTATGCCCTTTCAGTTAGAGAATATCTCAATGAAGAATATCCGGACGGATGGATAGGGCGGTCTGGTACGATCTCGTGGCCAGCCCATTCACCTGATCTAAATCTATTAGATTTCTTTTACTGGGGAGCAGTGAAAGAGAAAGTTTATAAGAAGTCAATTGAAAATTTAGCCGAGGTTCGGCAAACAATTACGGAAGCAGTTGAATTTGTCAACAACGGAAGGATTGCCCGTCTGATAACCCGATCTTTTTTAAGAAGTTGTCGAGCTTGTATTGAAGCTGAAGGAAGGCAGTTTGAACATCTTTTGTAAATAATAAATCTTAGCATCCAAATAATTGGTGTTTAATTTTCAAATTAAGGAAAATTTGTCCTAAATTTAACAAGAAGTTAGCATCTCTAACTTGAAAGCGACACTATCTGTGTCATTCACACTTCATGGAATGACTCTCCGTCTCACTCAAGCTAGAATCTTAAAGTTACGCTCTTAAGGCAAGCTTTGGGTACACTAGAATCAATTTTAGTAGGTGAAAAGAAATTTTTCGAAACTGGGTTTCTTGAAGAAAAAAAAAATTTTCCGTAATCTAAGAAATAATGTGTGTACCATTTTAGAATCCTTATTAAATGCGTCAACTTTTAACGTTACTTGCCAAATTGGCGTAGTACATTTTTTTTCAGTACAGTCAGTTAAAGTTGGGTGAAGTATTAATTTTCTGTTCTTGGTTCGGCAAAATGTGACATTTTCTTCCAAGCTGGAGCAGTTGGCTTAGAATTTAAAGCAACAGGTTACATATGCACTATTCGGGATTACATAAGAAAAATAAAATTGAAAAAAAGTAAGGATTTGTAGCAACAGGAGCTAAAAAACGACCACAAGGTGTACATTTTCTCGAAAACAAAAGAAATGCCTATAATTTGAAAAATACATGACTTAGATTTTTTTTTATATTTTTCTGGTAACTGTTACGATTTGGTCTATCACCTGTTTCCAGCTTGACGTCGACTTACGGGGCACCCTGTATATAACGAGAAATGTAAAAAAAACATGTGAAATAAACAAAGAAATAAATTATTAAAAGAATTTAAGTCGACTAATGTAACGTAAACAAAATAGAAATCACAAGACTAGACCATAATAATAAAATAAAACGTCTATATCTAATAGCAAAAACACAAGTGTGTAAGCAAAAAGTTTTTTTTTGTACTGATGCGATGCTTGGTGGAATCCCTCATGAGTGCTTGGTCATAATATTGCGGGATCAAAATGATCAGTGTCGATGAACTGCAAATCCGTCACATTTGTGTATTAGGCTATGGTATGTGGGATGTAGGCATTCCGTGTCTTGTCTTATATTAACCACTCTGTCACTGTGACTCACTATATAGCAAGCCTCTTTGATCTCACGTTTGCGTTTATGATCCTCCATGTGTAGTATATGTGCCTGATCAAAATTAACTGTGTGTTGGGTCTCGATTGTATGTGCTGCAAGTGCAGACGGTGGTGTAACCTTATTTATATAATATCAATGTTGATCAAGTCGTGTTTTTATGCATTTGGAAGTTTGACCTATATAGCACTGTGTACAGTCATTGCAGTCGACTTCGTACACAATATTTGACCTTCGTTGCGTAGGTATGTCATCCTTTAGGCTTGTGTAGACTAGCTTGTTCATTTGTTGGGTGGGTTTCGTCGCAAGACGTATGTGACGATTAATAATTCTTTTTATATGTAGTGACAATGGATATATGTAACTAAGTCCTCTGTAAAAGTAGTTGTTACTGGTGCCTGGGGAGGTATATAAGGTGATTGTGGTGGAGCATTATTTTGTTGCTGGGTGGTGGAGTAGAGTTTCAGGTTGCTGAAACGTATTTTTCGTAATGCGTTAGACAGCAATTTGTTTATTACGTGAGTTGGATAGTTGTTCTTGTATAATGTCTCCTGAATTGATGCAACATTTTTGTCGATGAGCGACTAATCGCTAAGTTGGAGGACTCTGTTTATAAAGCCAGTGGCCACGTTAATCTTCATGGAGTGTGGATGCTTGGACAAATAATTAAGTATTCTATTGGATGAGCATGGTTTGCTATACCAGTTTGTGATGATAATAAGGTCATTATTACGCATTATCATCATATCCAGGAAAGGGATTTTGTTGTTTTCCTCCAATTCAACGGTGAACCTGATCCTATCATGAATACTATTAAGAATGTTCAAAGTGTCGTTGATGTTGTGTTCGGGCACTGCGACTACTATGTCATCAACATAATTATATATGAATGCTGCTTTGTCAGTGAAACGTTTAATGGCAGTTGACACATCGAAAGAAACTAATTTCTGGAGTGGGGTTCCAGATATTAGGGATTTGAGATGTAGTGAGTTCCAATTCAGATCCGGGTTGATTGTTGATCTGAGTATGTTGCTGATAAACTGGGATAGTTTGTAGCCCGGTGTGTTTATGTTGGCTACTATTTACTTATTTAACATGTTTTTTACATTTCTCGTTATATATATATTTGTGTGTGTGAGCGACAAAAAAAGCATTCTGTCATCATTACCAGATTAGCTCTACGTAAGTTTCTAGTGTATTGTCTAGATATCTTTTGGTTCCTCAAAATGTTCACATCTTCACAATTTATATCTTTTACATTTGCATATTTGTACTTCATTCTCATTAATTTCTTTTTACTCCTTATTTTTAATTAATTTAATTCACAATTTTCTGATAGTTCTATAGTGTATAATGAAATAAAAAAATGTTTTTTTTTTCTCTTTGTAATTTAACACAGGGCCTGGTGATGGGTCAAAGATGACCCGAAATGTTGCCGCCAAAATAAAGCTTCATAAATAAAAAAGCCTTTTTTATACCGGAGAATGCTAAAAAATAACATTCTTCTTAATTATAATAATAACTTCAATTTTTTTTTAAATTATTCTTTGTTTTCCGATTTAGAGCATTGAAATTAATTTAAATATTCTTTAATCGTTCTGGAATTAAGAAAAATTCATTTATTAGGGTTTTCTTTGCAGTAGCTATGGAAAAAATTAAATTAAAATATAATGCAATTTTTCTATTTATTTCTTTAATATATGGCAGTTAGTTTGACTTACAATTTTTCCTTGTACAACGAATTTTCCGGATAGCAAGACGAAATAACCAAATTTTTCGACTTTGAGGGCAAAAATCCCTGTTTGGATAATTCTATGTTCAAAGGTTATGATATTTTTTTCCTATAAATAGATTTCGACTTAATATAAGGCATTTCGCCCTAATTTATGGAATTTCGCCTTAAATAGGTAAAAGGGATTTGACAAGTGAAAGAATTGAATTGATTTATTTACATCTTAAGAATAGTAAACCATGTGATTAGCATCATCCTTTGGATACAAGATTTGTTAAATAGCGGGCTAATGCAACCGCAGTTGAATATGCGTGTATTCCGCATCGCTGGGAAGCAAATAATCAAGTGTACCTATTGGCCCGAATCAAGTGTAGCATCTCCGATTAAATTTGTTCAAGAAGTCATGTCAACCCAGCTTAATTCCCAGTAATTATGGGATTCGGAACCATTCCTGTGGAGGAGGTTCTGGAAGAAAGGAAGACCAGGCAATAGGCAACACGATATGGTTGAAAAATAATTTTTTTTTAAATAATAGAGAGAAAACGAACAAAAAGTCAATCGAAGTAAAATCGGCAAGGTCAAAATCAAAGGCGTTAAGGAACAAAAGGAATACCGAACGATTGATTAAGAAGGAGGAGCCTCGAAGGGGATATTACCAAGCAAGTAAAATTAATATAAAAAAAAGAATAAAAGCAATCAATAAATACTTCCTAATCTAACTTATCAAATTTTGAAATCACAAATAAAAACGTAAGTACTAACAAGATAGCTAAAGTGAAATTTAAGCCGGACGGCCGTCTCAGGGACAATTAGGCTCATTAACAGTGTAAAGATTTCCATCCGCCAATAAAATAATTTTTTATATAATTAAATCCAGTGGTGTAATTAAATTGGTGTTGAGCACACCTGAAATAATAATAAAAAAATATTAAAACAAATCTACCAAGTATTTCATAATTCCCTCAATTTCTACCTGTTTCCTCCAGTCACATCTGCAGGTACATCCTCCATGCCAGGAACGCATTGAAATAAAAATTATACACAGATATTAGTTTAAAGCAACTAATGAAACAAAGCAGTATACAAAAAACTACAAGAATAAGCAAATTACATGCAAAACTTCCAAGAAACAAATTTCTTGGCAGTACAACAACAAAAACATGCAAAATGTAAACAGAGCAATTTCTTCGCAAAATTCATATGCTCTGCATAATAAAGATTTGCAAAACATGCCAATATGTCTAAATATGCAAAACATAAAAACTTGCAACACGCACATACATTATAATTAGTGAAATGCAACAATTTATGCCATTGTTGACATTTCAAAAAGCACCTTTCCAACATGAATAAATTAATAGAATTTGTATATTTCTTGCAAATTATTCATACTGGAACACACAAATAATTAATAAGAAACACTTAGAAAGTAATAAAATACACTTACCTGGATAATTAATCCATAATTTGCGGCGAAAAACACAAAAAAACAACACGGCAACTTCTAACAAAAATATCGTGATCGCGACTGTCAACTACACGGTGAAAAGCTCATTTCATTAAATTGGCTGCGCGCTACCTGTTGGTAATACTTAAAAACCGCGAAAGTTGCCAGGTAAGCAAATATTCGCGAAAAAAGGTGAAATTAATTCCCATAATAAGTGGGAAAGAGATAGATGTGGAAACGAGATGTAAAAGAAATGAGAATTATTTGCGTTCCATATTGGAAATTGTCATAATATGGCAGGGAGCCGCCATCTTGATAAATTTCAGAAAAACTAAAATCTCTAAATAAATAAATTATGAAATTATGAAGAGATGTAAATTAGAATGTCGTCTGCATAGGAAATAGTTTTTAGGTTCGCGGATATTGCGTCCGGAGGAGGGAAGTCAGACTTGTAAATGTTGTATAAAATTGAGAAACTGACAGATCCTTGGGGGAGACCAATTGTGAGGGAGAATTTTTCCTAAATACAATTCTCTAATTTAAATTGATATGCTATTTCGGTAAAAAAGATAAATATTAATTTGCAGATCTGGGGTGGAGAAAGCGGAAGTTCGTGCTTATGTTGTCGATTAGTCCATCGACCCATACTGAGTCGGAGTCGAGCAGACAAGCAATTGTGTTTGTTTTCTGATTCAGTCTATGGGCAATATTTGTTTTGAGTTTCTGGAGGGTGTGTGTGGTGGAGTGACCTTTTTTGAAACCGCACTCGCTGTGGGGAATTATATTATGGTCCTCAGAGTGAGAAAGTATGTTTTTCTTTAAGCAACATTCGAAAAGTTTTCCGATAAAGCGCAGGAGTGAGATTGGCCTATAACTGGTTTTGAGATTGGTTTTTTTTTTTTTTTTTTTAAGGATGGATATGATGTCCACTGATGTCCAAGACTTTATTCAGACAGTGATTGAAAATAATCGTTAGCTTTCGAGTGAAGGAGAAAGAAGCTTTTTAAGATGTGGTTGGGGATATCGTCAGGTACACTTGATTTTTTGTTTTTACGATTTTTAATTGTTTACTTGTCTACTTCTGTGCGGGTGAAGGGATGGAGTATAGTTGTTGAAGGTGGTAATCGGGTTGGAATTACGTTTGAATTGGGTGTATATGTTATTATTGATTGTTATTGAGAAATTGTTTTTGGCATATTGCACCGGTAGCCATAGCTGCGGAGCAAAACTAATCTCCCAAGCAGTAGGCTTTGTCTTGAATCATGGAAAATGTAGTGTTAATATTGTTTCCGTAATATGTGGGCATGGAATATGTTTGTTCTCGCCTATCAGGCTTTTGATTGCTTTAAAGGTCGTGTTGTCGTGTTAACTACAGACAGTATTTTTGACAGTGTAGGGTATAGTGGTGTGTAGTTGGTTGTCATCATGTTATTCGAGCTATTCGGGATTTGAGGAAATTAAAAGCAGGGGAGTATTTGTATCTGTGTAGGATTCTCCTAAGTTTATTTTAGGTTTTGGGAGAATTATATGGGGCTTCTGTTTTTGGAGGATTACATCTAGGTAAATTTTGCTGATAAGAGTGTTGTTGTTCAGAGCAATAACTTTAGAGTAAGTAGAGCTGTTTTTAATATTTGCGCAGGAACGTGGCTCATTTTATGGCGCCGATATCTGAACAAGAAACAAGAGCAGGGTGATTTTTTTCTCAGGTATGGAGGATAAGTATTGATACTGCGGAATGAACCGGTTAATTTTGGCTAATATATTAGCGAAATTATCTCCCAGTATGAGTTGATATTCATTGTTGATGAATGATAGCTGGTTCCTGGATGATCTATGAGGGGAACTTAAATTACTTGAAAGCGCACTAGCGAAGGACACAGAAGGTTTAGGTGATAGTTATGTTTTGCCTTGAGGACAATACACTACCTACCTACCAGTTGTTTTTGATGAGTACAGCAGTCGGCTACTCCCTGATAAGAATACTCTTTTGAATCGCGTATGAGATGTGGATATCTGGAGGCGCGTCTACGACAAGAAGTGGAATGTTAGAGTCTCGCTAAATGTGTGGAGAACTCTCGATATTGCTCGTGTTTACTGACATGCTCCTTTGCGTAATCCGGATCATCCAAGGTATATAAACTTGATTACACTCGCTGTGATGAAGGAGTTTTGCGCTAAGTGAAAGACTGATTTCCAAATATTTTCGTAAATTTGGAGTTTCACAACAGAACAGGAACTCAAAAATAATCAGAACGGTACAACAATAAAATTGCTCTCATCGAGCTCAAAACGATATAACCGACTTGGCAATAAACAACAATGTTCTCTTAGAGCTTTAGATTGAACATTATTATAGAGATTATTTTAGATTAAATACAAGGTATAAATTATAGTAGTCTAAAACGGGCGGACAATAAAACCTAAACGTTAGACTCGGGCGGATGATAAAAAACTTTTTATAAAATGACACTAACAGCAAGAAAAAAATATTTATGATTTTTTCGGTTCGAAAACAGACGATAGACTTATTAGCTTTTGTTTCATTTCTTTTTTTTAATTTCAGAAAATCAACGCCTACTTGCTCATAACCGTTTCCAATCTTCAACGTTACTTTTGCTCATTTTTTTTTATCCTTACAAATGGTCACATTTGCGAATCCCTATAGGTGCTAATCGAAGGTCGGCCATCATAGCCCGTTGCAAACGTAGCCACAAAGGCTTAGTGAAATGGTTCGTAGATCTTTTTTTAAATTCTTATTCGTGGCAAATTTTGTCTTTTCTATTTTGCATCCTCTTCGTGAAGGTGAGATGTTGTGAGAAATTTCTGTAATTAGCTGCGTGTTAAGTCTCACCGCATTGAACGCATTTGGGATCAGTACTTTCCCTTTCTGGGCAATGGCCGGGAGTGTCTACAATTGTTCACTTAACATATCGGTATTGAATGTTTCAATTTACTGCAGAATGAACGTACCATCTGTAGTTTTTCACAGCAGTACTTCATGCCATATTAATGGTTCTGTTAAGTCCCAATGTGGGCTTAGCATGCAAAAGAAAAGGGCAGGTGCCGGTTTTAAATGACTAGACAGGTTGATTTCAAAATAACAAATTCAGATTTTATTATCACTAATTTCTATGTTTCACAAAACGGTTAAAGAAAATTCGATTGAACACTTTTATATGACCCTGTAGCTCTATATAGGTAATTGCACGATGCCCAAAACTTCAATAATCCTTCAATCTGATAACGTTACAGATTTCGCATCGGCATTCTTAACTGTCAGCCCTAAACGTGCTAATAAATTCCACCCTAATCTACCAAGTATAGTTCGGGAAGCCCCAGACTAACACATTGACTCATTATGCCTTTGAGCACGTCGTTTGATCTCCTCAATGAGTCGATCATTGTAGTCTGGTGGTAAGAATTCAAGGCATAGTTCATTAACGATGTCATCCCAAGATTTGAATTGGTGCTTAAAGTCCTTAAAGTCCCCGTACCAAATATAAGCTCGATCACAGAAAAGGTCTATCGCTGATCGGAAGAGTGTTTGTTGTAATACTCCTCGGACTTCGTTTAACTCAGTCACTCGTTCTAAAAAAAAAAATTTAGCGACTGCTCTTTTCACAAGAAAATTGTATCCCCCATTTGTAAATTGGAAATTTAGAAAGCGAAAAACGGGTTCGTGAAAATTGTTGGCTTTCTGAACTTGGGGAATCACCAGGAGAATCGTTCGGGGACTCAGTCGATTGATCATCACTTTTCGCCTTAATATCTAACTTACCCAAAACTGAAGCCAAATCAGTGTTCAATGCTTCCCTTACCTCAATCTCTTCTTTGCTTTTCGCTGTGCATCTCCCAAGTCCACCTAAAGCCCACATAATCTTAGTCCGAATCTTAAGATATTCCGTACACTTTGAACTACCCCCAAAATTCACGAGTAAAGCCTTAACGTCGCCCAATTTCCTTTCAATAGCCTCGATGTCTTCATTAAAGTTAAACAGGTACCCAAAGGATGGAAAGCTCTGACCGGCTTTTTCCTTTTTCAATATGCCCCGCAAAAGTTTCCTCATTTCGTCGACTTACCCGGTTTTGAACCCACGAGCTACCATTTTGTAACTTAGCTGTTCTTGGCTCAAGCGGTTAACTTCCATTTTATAGTAATTCCCTTTCTAATTTTTTTTATATATATATAATTGGTACTAAGCCACGGAAATAGACAAATGTATATTGAAACCAACTCACTTTATCCACCAGATATGAGTAGAATTCACAGACCACCAAGATTGGAATTCAGATTAATAATAAAAAAAAAAATAACACGTTGCAAATGTATACTCCAAGCCTTAAAAAAAAAAAAAAAAAAACAGCATTTCTTATTCACGGGAAAAATTTCTTAACTGGCTCGTCACAGATTATTCTTTCGGCTTTCCTTTGTTAGAGCAAGCTTTTTTGCTCTTGGTGAACGAGATGAATAAAAAAAGGAAAACTCTACTGTCAAGATTGAAAATTATGTTTATTCGACGACGTTCAAAAAGCTAATACAATAAGAAGTTCTTTTACCGTTCTAGAACCGATTTTTGTTCAATCGAATTCGAAATTGATACAAAGCTACGTTTACACAATAATCGGCCCGAACTTGTTGTAATTTACAAATGTACTATTGGCTGTGAGTCAATGAGTTTATACCATGACTTAATTATGAATTTTTGAGTTTTGAATTTTTTAAGCGATTAATGCATGCACAAACATACCGCCAGCGTTGAAAGTATGTCGAAGTGAAGGAGGTACTTTCAAGCTTCTACATCTACTGAAAGTGGAGCAATTTTGTGCACTGTTCTCTGAATAATATCTTTCGAAGCCCGGATCTCTGCAATCCTCACATGGCAATCTGGTCCGTTTGAAATTTTAACTACTCGACCCAATTTCCATTTGAAAGGTGGGAGATCATCCTGATGAATCAAGACTAGCATGCTTTTCGTAACGTCAGAGCGCGACAATTGACAGCGGAACCGTTCTTGGAGAGTAGTTTCCGTTTCTTTTGCCAATTGCCAAGAATTGCTTCTCAAATCCACGATTATTCCCATTTCTTTCCAAAGATGCGAACCCAGAATTATGCTAAGAGGCAACGAAGGGATAACTAAAACGTCGAAAACGTTTATGTGATTGAATAAAACTAGCAGCCTTTTATACATGTACTTTTATTTTCACAAGTTGAAGCTTTTTATTAATTCTGACAGCTTTTTTGGTCCAACTGGACCATCATCGGAGTATTGACAAGTGGGAGAGCTGGGGGCTAGTTGTAACAGGGGTAAGTAGTAACACCGAAATTTCAGAAAGAATCCGATAATTTTCACATTATGTTTTCGACTATATCTCTTCTGTATAATGAGCTGCATTGTGTAAAAATAACCAGTATACCACTGGACATCAAAGGAAGAGGTTGTGTTGGTACCGCCCGTTTTGGCCAGGTAATGGAAAAATAAGATTAAAGTAAAATTTGGTTTTCGACATATAATTTTGCGAATTTTGTTTTTCTTTTTGTACAGTGAGGGTTGCGAGCTTACTTAGTTATGAACCCTTGTTATTAATTTTCGTTCAGCTCTTTTTGTTTTTTATAAATATTAAATAATTTCAAAAAATATGCAATGGCGCAAGTAGTAACAACATTTCAGGGCAAGTTGTAACATGTTACAACCTGCCCCGAAAACTTGAATCCGTCAGACACCCTTCCAGTTTTTTTTTTTTTTTTTTCGAATGAGAGATTATAAAAGAAAGACCGATAGGGCAGCAAAAAGTGTGGACGTGTATGAACTAGCAGCAGCTAAAGTTTTAGCAGAAGTATACATCAAGCCGCCACGGATTTTGATCTGTGCCATGTGTCACTATATAGATACATACATAAATAAGAAGAAAAAGAACGATTCCCCTTCTGTCGGCTATTTAAAGCCTAGTTTGGTTTTACGTTGGAAGAAGAAGAGAAAATCGCCTCGTATTTGTTGAAATGCGCCAATTCTTACTTCGGTTTGCTGCCAGTGGAAGTGAGGAAATTAGCTTATCAGTGCGCGGTGTCTCTTAATATAAATAATATACCACTCTCTTAGCATAAGAATAATATGGCTGGTCCTGATTGGTTTACAAAGTTCCTTAAGAGGAATCCGAGACTGTCTTTAAGAACACCGGAAGCAACATCTTTAAGTCGAGCCACATCTTTTAACAGAACTAACGTAGCCCAATTTTTTGATACATATCAGTCACTTTTACTCAAATATGCATTTATTGCATCCAAGATATGGAACATAGATGAAACGGGAATCACAATAGTGCAAAAACCAAAAAAAAAATCGTAGCTACACGTGGACAAAAACAAGTAGGCGCCATTACTTCTGTGGAAAGGGGAACACTTGTGACACTCGTTTGTGCAGTAAATGCTGCTAGTATTTCTATCCCTCCAATGTTTATTATCCCCAGGATTCGATACACAGATATTTTTATTCGATGTAGACCACCGGATTGCATTGGTACTGGAAATTCTTCAGGATGGATGACAGAAAAAGAGTTTCTGGTTTTTTTAGATCATTTTATCAAACATGTGAAACCCACCGAAGAGGAACCTATGCTACTCTTGCTCGATAATCACATTTCTCACATTCATTTCGAGGTAGTGGAAAAGGCCAAGAGTAACAATGTAGTAATGCTGTCCTTTCCTCCCCATTGCTCCCACCACTTGCAGCCATTAGATGTGGGGGTTTAAGGGCCGTTCAAAAACTACATAAATAGATTCCAGACTGCTTGTATGCACAATCATGCAGGGAAAACAATGAGCATTTACGATTTTCCCGGTATAGTGAAGGATTCATTGCCGTTGGCATTGAACCCTGTTAATATTGTACCGTTTTTGTTATCTGTTGGATCAAAATTTGCTCCGGCCGAGCGGTAAACGAGGGAGCAGCTTTGTTCTGATATTTAAAACTCCTTTAAGAATTTCACAGAAACCTTAGCAATTGAAAAAGATTACGACGATATATAATTTATGTTATGCAAGCAATAAGATTATTTTAGTTAAACGGAAATTTATTTATTCTTACTGTATTTCATTATTTTAAAAGAAAATTTATTTTACTGTATCTGACTTTGTACTCACCTGATCAGTGTTTGGCAGCTGATTCACTTGGTTCTCTATTAAGGTTTTTAGGATTGGGATATTTTGTTCTTATTCCAGTCGAGACCCAGAATAAAATGAGGTTAGTAATTCTGACTGCAGTCGGTACCCACAGAAAGAATCTTTATCACAGTCGAGACCCGCGATAAAGTGTTTGGTGTTAGTAATTTATTCTTACTGCAGTCGTTACCCACAGAAAGAATCTTTATCACAGTCGAGACCCGCGATAAAGTGTTTTGAGTTAGTAATTTATTCTTATTGCAGTCGATACCCACAATAAGAATCTTTATTACAGTCGAGACCCGCAATAAAGAGTTTGGTGTTAGTAATTTATTCTTACTGCAGTCGCTACCCACAGAAAGAATCTTTATCACAGTCGAGACCCGCGATAAAGTGTTTGGTGTTAGTAATTTATTCTTACTGCAGTCGATACCCACAGTAAGAATCTTTATTTTAGTCGCTTACAGAAATAAGATCTTTAATCCAGTCGGTACCCAGAATAAAAATCTCGATTTTCAACCGTCTAACCAAAATAAAGCACTTGTTGGATTAGTATTAAATTCTTATTGCAGTCGCTACCCACAATAAGAATCTTTATTTTAGTCGCTTATCAAAACAATACCCTTAATCCAGTCGAGACCCAGAAGAAGAATA
Organism: Dioctria rufipes; assembly: GCA_963924295.1. Classification (NCBI taxonomy): domain Eukaryota; kingdom Metazoa; phylum Arthropoda; class Insecta; order Diptera; family Asilidae; genus Dioctria; species Dioctria rufipes. Next base: position 75,981,900 of record OZ002744.1, read on the forward strand.
TTTATTTTAATCGTCAACTAAATAAAGTATTTGATTTATTAGTAGGAATTAGAACACTGGGAAATAACACTAGGAATCGATAACCACTTGATCACTGCACTGCCAAACTGAAAAAGAGATCGAGCCAAGTCAGACTGCTGTTTATATAGCCAGAGTTTGCACACGGCACCAAAGAACGGTAGTCAAAGGCGCATGGCAACAATATTGGCATAGCAACAACTGGCATAGCAACAATAACTTGGCATAGCAACTGCACCTCATCATTTGTCATGAGTGTTACCATTTTAGTTATTGCCGCCACAGGCTGCTTTCAACTTATTATCTAAAAAAAAAATATTTTGCGTAAATGCAATTTATTTCTAATTAAATTGAATTAGACATTGAATTGAATTAGAAATTTTACTCACCGGGAATAATTTATAAATTCTTAAAAACCATAACTTCCGCTGGCTTAGCTGTAGCTGGAAGCAGCACGCACGAGTTGCTGCACTTGTTCCTAGATGTACCATATTCTGCTGCGCAGTGAAATAGAACGATTGCGACATGTGCCTGTCGACGCCAAAAAAATAATAATTTTCGAATACATGTTACGACATTAGAACATAGCAAGTCCTGTGCCACAAAATATGTCGTCGTCAAAAGTAGCTTCAATTTCGAGCCCCACCCTTTTAAATCTGGCATAAATGCATATAAGCTTTAAATACAACTTACTTATTCTTAAAAAGATGTAAAAATTTCCCTGTAGGCATCGCAAAGAAAACAAAACTCAACTCATTTATCTAGAAATGACGACGACAATGTCGCAATCATTGTATTACGTCTGTGGCAATCAACGACGCAACTTGGGGCCGACAATTTTGTGTCGAATTCAGGGCGCATGGCGGATTGTGGTGTCTAATGAGAATTTCTTGCTCATATCTCGTTTCCATTTTGTGTTCTAGTACAATTTCATCTTGAAGTTGTCATTACTGTTCACTTCTGCTGTGAGGATGTTCAGCTGTCATCAGCATTGTTATTGATGTAATTAGGTAAGATTGATTTATTAATTAAAAATTTAAGAATGATTCTTTGTGGTGTTCTTTCTTGTTTCTTTTTCAGGAAATAAGACTTGATGCAGCTAAAGATAAGACAGAGAAGTACAAAACTTTTATTATCCCCAGCACCAACCATCTGTTAAAAGCAGTGATTTTCGCTACAATATTATGAGTGGCTTTCGAAAGACCGGTACGTGGCCGCTGAATCCCGACATTTTTCAAGACGTCGATTTTGCACCATCCTTTGTCACTGACCGTCCAAATCCCGTTGATCAAAGGACAGAAGAGTCTACTGAAGTTACTGAAGTCGTTAATCAGTTGATAGACAAATCAACTGTAGAACCAGTTGCTGGACCTTCAAGGCTAAAAAATAGATCCACTGGTTTTTCTCCTTAGAAATTGAGGCCTTTTCCAAAGGCTCTACCTCGTAAGTCAACTGCTCGTGGGCGACGCACTAGAAAGTGTGCTATCTTAACAGGCACTCCCGAAAGAAAAAGAACATGAAGAAAGATTAAAAAAAAAAAAAAGCAAAAGCCTTTGAAAAAAATACAGAAAATAAGCGAAGGAGGGGCATACAGGAAAAAGACAAAGGAAACGGGAAAATTAAAAAAAACTGATATGTGAGGTTCCACGTTATAAAGGCTGAACTATTTTATGTAACGATATTTGTTTTTATTTATGTGTAAAAGATACCAAAAGTTAAAGATACCAAATGGTAAATGTATTTAAGAACCCTATAACAACATGTTAATTAAAATGGAAAAGTTTATTTTACCTTTAACACCATTACAAGTCGTTAATGGGACTGTAACACAGAATTATGACTGATTTATTCATAAATAAATGAACATTAAAACAGTTACTTGCATTTTTTTAAAACAAATCCTCAATTATCTTAGAATTTCTTAGAATTTTAATTTAATGATCTCTTGTTACTACTTGCCCCACGTCTGTTACAACTTGCCCCAAATATGTAAAAACGACACTTTTTAGAAAAATTATAGTTGTGAAAAATATTGAAATATTTTCAAATATTTTTCTTTTGAAAACGCTGCTTGACTAGTTACACCATCGAACAAAAATATCTAAATCTTAAAGTAATGCGTAATTTTGGTAATATAACTGTTTTACCAAAACTGTTACAACTAGCCCCCAGCTCCCCTGCTCAGTAGTACATGTACAAAACGCTACTAGTGTTATTCAATTATTATGTTTCACAAAACGGTTGAAGAAAATTCGATTGAACACTTTTATGTGACCCTGTAGCTCTATATAGGTAATTGCACGATGCCCAAAACTTCAATAATCCTTCAATCTGATAACGTTACAGATTTCGCATCGGAATTCTTAACTGTCAGCCCTAAACGTGCTAATAAATTCCACCCTAATCTACCAAGTATAGTTCGGGAAGCCCCAGACTAACCCATTGACTCATTATGCCCTTGAGCACGTCGTTTGATCTCCTCAATGAGTCGATCATTGTAGTCTGGTGGTAAGAATTCAAGGCATAGTTCATTAACGATATCATCCCAAGATTTGAATTGGTGCTTAAAGGCCCGGTACCAAATATAAGCTCGATCACAGAATAGCTCAATGGCTGATCGGAAGAGTGTTTGTTGTAATACTCCTCGGACTTGGTTTAACTCAGTCACTCGTTCTAAAAAAAAAATTTATCGACTGCTATTTTTCACCAAAAAATTGTATCCCCATTTGTAAATTGGAAATTTAGAAAGCGAAGAACGGGTTCGTGAAAATTGTTGGCTTTCCGAACTTGGGGAATCACCAGAAGAATCGTTTGGGGACTCAGTCGATTGATCATCACTTTTCGCCTTAATATCTAACTTACCCAAAACTGAAGCCAAATCAGTGTTTAATGCTTCCCTTACCTCAATCTCTTCTTTGCTTTTCGCTGTGCATCTCCCAAGTCTACCTAAAGCCCACATAATCTTAGTCCGAATCTCAAGATATGCCCTACACTTTGCACTACCCCCAAAATTCACGAGTAAAGCCTTAACCTCGCCCAATTTCCTTTCAATAGCCTCGATGTCTTCATTAAACTTAAACAGGTACCCAAAGGATGGAAAGCTCTTACCGGCTTTTTCCTTTTTCAATATGCCCCGCAAAAGTTTCCTCATTTCGTCGACTTACCCAGTTTTGAACCCACGAGCTACCATTTTGTAACTTAGCTATTCTTGGCTCAAGCGGTTAACTTCCATTTTATAGTAATTCCCTTTCTAATTTTTTTTTATATATATATAATTGGTACTAAGCCACGGAAATAGACAAATGTATATTGAAACCAACTCACTTTATCCACGAGATATGAGTAGAATTCACAGACCACCAAGATTAGAATTCAGATTAATAATAAAAAAAAATAACACGTTACAAATGTATACTCCAAGCCTTAAAAAAAAAAAAAAAAAACAGTCTTTCTTATTCACGATAAAAATTTCTTAACTGGCTCGTCACAGATTATTCTTTCGGCTTTCCTTTGTTAGAGCAAGCTTTTTTGCTCTTGGTGAACGAGATGAATAAAAAAAGGAAAACTCTACTGTCAAGATTGAAAAGTATGTTTATTCGACGACGTTCAAAAAGCTAATACAATAAGAAGTTCTTTTACCGTTCTAGAACCGATTTTTGTTCAATCGAATTCGAAATTGATACAAAGCTACGTTTACACAATAATCGGCCCGAACTTGTTGTAATTTACAAATGTACTATTGGCTGTGAGTGAATGAGTTTATACCATGACTTAATTATGAATTTTTGAGTTTTGAATTTTTTAAGCGATTAATGCATGCACAAACATACCGCCAGCGTTGAAAGTATGTCGAAGTGATGGAGGTACTTTCAAGCTTCTACATATACTGAAAGTGGAGCAATTTTGTGCACTGCTCTCTGAATAATATCTTTCGAAGCCCGGATCTCTTCAATCCTCACATGGCAATCTGGTCCGTTTGAAATTTTAACTACTCGACCCAATTTCCATTTGGATGGTGGGAGATCATCCTGATGAATCAAGACTAGCATGCTTTTCGTAACGTCAGAGCGCGACAATTGCCAGCGGAACCGTTCTTGGATACTACTTACGTATTCTCGCGACCATCTTCGCCATATATGCTGTAACAGAGCCGAAATTCGTTGCCATCGATGTAGGTAGTTGATATTTTGCTTGGATAAGTCTGGTTCTGGAAAATAATTTATCTGAGCTTGAACTAGGAAGTGATCAGGAGTTAACGCCTCCTCATCGCTAGGGTCGGACGACAATGGCGTAATAGGCCGAGAATTTAGAACTACCTCAATCTGAACCATCACAGTAGTCAATTCCTCAAACGTCAATAATGATACCTGAAGCGTACAGTATAGGTCCGCCTTTGCTGATTTTATGGCCGCCTCGCAAAAGCCACCAAAATGAGGCGATCTTGGCGGAATATGGTGAAAATCAATCCCATTGTTAAAGCACCACCGAGAAATTTCTCCTTGCGTTTGCTGCTTTTAGAAGGCTACTTTGAACTCCTGGAGTTTGCGCTTAGCTCCCACAAATTTGGTAGCATTATCGCAGTAAATGTGTTCACATAAGTTCTGGCGGCCTATGAATCGCTTTAAAGCTCCAATAAAACTCTCGGAGGTCGGGTCAGAGACGACGTCGATATGTACAGCTTTTCTAGTGAAGCACACGAAGACAGCTACATAGGACTTATAGGTCTGTTTTCCTCGCAGACGATACGGTGTATTAGAAGGTCCGCAAAAATCAGCTCCACTGTGATTGAATGGCGCTGATGAAGTAACTCTATTGCTAGGCAGATCTCCCATAATTTGCTGGACTAACTTTGGGCGATACTTAAAGCAATGGAGGCAACTGCGTACAATTTTTCTGGTGTAATCTCTCGTATTGATCACTCAAAAGCGCTGCCGCACGATTGCCACCAATGCCAACGGGTCTGCATGAAAATTCTTGAAATGCAGGTATTTTATATATGATCTTACAAATGGATTTTTTTGTGGAAGAAGGATGGGGAATTTACTCTCGTATGGCAAATTGGCATTTCACAATCGGCCTCCTAATCGCAGTAGTCGATATCCCAAACTGTCATCCACAAACAGGTTCAGTGATTTCATATTACTTTTGGCACTTAACTCTTTCTCTTCTAAGGCGATCATTTGTTCCGCAAATTCCTTCCTCTGAATGCAGATCACGATTCGAAGCAAAGCATTATCTATTTCCGTGGCTGATAATGGGCCGCTGATTACCTCACAATTGTCCTTTTTTAGTTTATAATTTTTGGCGAATCTAAGTATAAAAGCAGTTCGATGACAATTCTTTTGGAAGTTACTGCACGAGTAGATTTTTTCTAACAAGTGTTCTGATATTGAGCATGTTAATATAGTTTTTACCTTTCGCTTCTCCGGAGTTTCATGGATATCATAATTTATTCGAGCTTTGTTTATGGGCCAGAAGTCTGGTGGTTGTTGAAGATAAACTGGTCCCGAAAACCAAATTGAATTTGACAATTCCGCAAAACTTGATCCCCTTGAGATTATATCTGCTGGGTTTACTTTGGAATTTACGTGTCTCCAGCTTGAATCATTTGTCAGCTCTTGGATTTCGGATACCCGATTCGCAACATAAGCTTTCCACATGGATGAATGGCAAGCTAACCAGTCCAGAACTATTTCCGAGTCCGTCCAAAGAAAGGTTTGATCAACTGTTTTATATAAGATCCGTATTTTCTTCAGAAGTTTCGAAAGTAATAATGCAGCACACAACTCAAGACATGTTAGAGATCGTACAGTTCTAATCGGCGCAACTTTAGACTTAATTGCGAGAAGAGTTGCTGTAACATGTCCGTCGGTATCTATAGAGCGCATATATAAACAACAGCCGTAAGCTCTTATCGATGCATCTGCATAGCCATGAAGTTCGGTTGTAGTTACAGAGCCTGATGAAAATGCTAAGCGTGGAACCTCAAGATATTGCAGCTGGCTTAATTGTTCAATGAATTTTATCCAGCGATTCTCCAGTTCTATGGATAGCGACTCATACCAATTCAGCTTCAAAATCCATAACTCCTGCAGGAAAACTTTGGCTTTGACGATAATCGGGTTGATGATTCCTAGGGGATCGAATAGATTTGCGATATCCGCGAGCACCTCCCTTTTGGTTATTCTCGCTACACCACTAGTGCTTGGCTTATAGTTGAATTTGAAATTATCAGATGCTGGATCCCAGACGATACCCAGAGTCTTCACAATGTCTATATCATTGAACTTTAACGGAATTTTACTAAGTAGATCTGCATCATTCGAATACCATTTACGCAATTTGAACTATGCAGAGCTTAATATGACATCTACCACTTCTTTAATACGGTGTAGATTTTCGCTGGTGTCTGCACCGGTAATAAAATCATCCATGTAGAACTCCTTTTGGATTATACGTGAAGCTTCCGGCTTAGTAATTGAATAACGCTAGTAGCGTTTTGTACATACTACTGAGCACTTGTCTATAGTCCGATGATGGTCCAGTTGGACCAAAACAGCTGTCAGAATTAATAAAAAGCTTCAACTTGTGAAAATAAAAGTACATGTATAAAAGGCTGCTAGTTTTATTCAATCACATAAACGTTTTCGACGTTTTAGTTATCCCTTCGTTGCCTCTTAGCATAATTCTGGGTTCGCATCTTTGGAAAGAAATGGGAATAATCGTGGATTTGAGAAGAAATTCTTGGCAATTGGCAAAAGAAACGGAAACTACTCTCCAAGAACGGGTCCGCTGTCAATTGTCGCGCTCTGACGTTACGAAAAGCATGCTAGTCTTGATTCATCAGGATGATCTCCCACTTTTCAAATGGAAATTGGGTCGAGTAGTTAAAATTTCAAACGGACCAGATTGCCATGTGAGGATTGCAGAGATCCGGGCTTCGAAAGATATTATTCAGAGAGCAGTGCACAAAATTGCTCCACTTTCAGTATATGTAGAAGCTTGAAAGTACCTCCATCACTTCGACATACTTTCAACGCTGGCGGTATGTTTGTGCATGCATTAATCGCTTAAAAAATTCAAAACTCAAAAATTCATAATTAAGTCATGGTATAAACTCATTCACTCACAGCCAATAGTACATTTGTAAATTACAACAAGTTCGGGCCGATTATTGTGTAAACGTAGCTTTGTATCAATTTCGAATTCGATTGAACAAAAATCGGTTCTAGAACGGTAAAAGAACTTCTTATTGTATTAGCTTTTTGAACGTCGTCGAATAAACATAATTTTCAATCTTGACAGTAGAGTTTTCCTTTTTTTATTCATCTCGTTCACCAAGAGCAAAAAAGCTTGCTCTAACAAAGGAAAGCCGAAAGAATAATCTGTGACGAGCCAGTTAAGAAATTTTTATCGTGAATAAGAAAGACTGTTTTTTTTTTTTTTTTTTAAGGCTTGGAGTATACATTTGCAACGTGTTATTTTTTTTTTATTATTAATCTGAATTCCAATCTTGGTGGTCTGTGAATTCTACTCATATCTCGTGGATAAAGTGAGTTGGTTTCAATATACATTTGTCTATTTCCGTGGCTTAGTACCAATTATATATATATAAAAAAAAAATTAGAAAGGGAATTACTATAAAATGGAAGTTAACCGCTTGAGCCAAGAACAGCTAAGTTACAAAATTGTAGCTCGTGGGTTCAAAACCGGGTAAGTCGACGAAATGAGGAAACTTTTGCGGGGCATATTGAAAAAGGAAAAAGCCGGTAAAAGCCTTCCATTCTTTGGGTACCTGTTTAAGTTTAATGAAGACATCGAGGCTATTGAAAGGAAATTGGGCGAGGTTAAGGCTTTACTCGTGAATTTTGGGGGTAGTTCAAAGCGTAGGGAATATCTTAAGATTCGGAGTAAGATTATGTGGGCTTTAGGTAGACTTGGGAGATGCACAGCGAAAAGCAAAGAAGAGATTGAGGTAAGGGAAGCATTGAACACTGATTTGGCTTCAGTTTTGGGTAAGTTAGATATTAAGGCGAAAAGTGATGATCAATCGACTGAGTCCCCAAACGATTCTTCTGGTGATTCCCCAAGTTCGGAAAGCCAACAATTTTCACGAACCCATTCTTCGCTTTCTAAATTTCCAATTTACAAATGGGGGGTACAATCTTTTGGTGAAAAATAGCAGTCGATAAATTTTTTTTTAGAACGAGTGACTGAGTTAAACGAAGTCCGAGGAGTATTACAACAAACACTCTTCCGATCAGCCATTGAGCTATTCTGTGATCGAGCTTATATTTGGTACCGGGCCTTTAAGCACCAATTCAAATCTTGGGAGGATATCGTTAATGAACTATGCCTTGAATTCTTACCACCAGACTACAATGATCTACTCATTGAGGATATCAAACGACGTGCTCAAGGGCATAATGAGTCAATGGGTTAGTCTGGAGCTTCCCGAACTATACTTGGTAGATTAGGGTGGAATTTATTAGCACGTTTAGGGCTGACAGTTAAGAATTCCGATGCGAAATCTGTAACGTTATCAGATCGAAGCATTATTGAAGTTTTGGGCATCGTGCAATTACCTAAATAGAGCTACAGGGTCACATAAAAGTGTTCAATCGAATTTTCTTCAACCGTTTTGTGAAACATAATAATTGAATAACACTAGTAGCGTTTTGTACATGTACTACTGAGCAGGGGAGCTGGGGGCTAGTTGTAACAGTTTTGGTAAAACAGTTATATTACCAAAATTACGCATTACTTTAAGATTTAGATATTTTTGTTCGATGGTGTAACTAGTCAAGCAGCGTTTTCAAAAGAAAAATATTTGAAAATATTTCAAAATTTTTCACAACTATAATTTTTCTAAAAAGTGTCATTTTTACATATTTGGGGCAAGTTGTAACAGAAGTGGGGCAAGTAGTAACAAGAGATCATTAAATTAAAATTCTAAGAAATTCTAAGATAATTGAGGATTTGTTTTAAAAAAATGCAAGTAACTGTTTTAATGTTCATTCATTTATGAATAAATCAGTCATAATTCTGTGTTACAGTCCCATTAACGACTTGTAATGGTGTTAAAGGTAAAATAAACTTTTCCATTTTAATTAACATGTTGTTATAGGGTTCTTAAATACATTTACCATTTGGTATCTTTAACTTTTGGTATCTTTTACACATAAATAAAAACAAATATCGTTACATAAAATAGTTCAGCCTTTATAACGTGGAACCTCACATATCAGTTTTTTTTAATTTTCCCGTTTCCTTTGTCTTTTTCCTGTATGCCCCTCCTTCGCTTATTTTCTGTATTTTTTTCAAAGGCTTTTGCTTTTTTTTTTTTTTAATCTTTCTTCATGTTCTTTTTCTTTCGGGAGTGCCTGTTAAGATAGCACACTTTCTAGTGCGTCGCCCACGAGCAGTTGACTTACGAGGTGGAGGCTTTGGAAAATGCCTCAATTTCTCAGGAGAAAAACCAGTAGATCTATTTTTTAACCCTGAAGGTCCAGCAACTGGTTCTACAGTTGATTTGTCTATCAACTGATTAACGACTTCAGTAACTTCAGTAGACTCTTCTGTCCTTTGATCAACGGGATTTGGATGGTCAGTGACAAAGGATGGTGCAAAATCGGCGTCTTGAAAAATGTCAGGATTCAAGGGCCACGTACCGGTCTTTCGAAAGCAACTCATAATATTAACAGGGTGCAATTCCAACGGCAATGAATCCTTCACTATACCGGGAATATCGTAAATGCTCATTGTTTTCCCTGCATGATTGTGCATCCAAGCAGTCTGGAATCTATTTATGTAGTTTTTGAACGGCCCGTAAACCCCCACATCTAATGGCTGCAAGTGGTGGGAGCAATGGGGAGGAGAGGACAGCATTACTACATTGTTACTCTTGGCCTTTTCCACTACCTCGAAATGAATGTGAGAAATGTGATTATCGAGCAAGAGTAGCACAGGTTCCTCTTCGGTGGGTTTACATGTTTGATAAAATGATCTAAAAAAACCAGAAACTCTTTTTCTGTCATCCATCCTGAAGAATATCCAGCACCAATGCAATCCGGTGGTCCACATCGAATAAAAATATCTGTGTATCGAATCCTGGGGAAAATAAACATTGGAGGGATAGAAATACTAGCAGCATTTACTGCACAAACGACTGTCACAAGTGTTCCCATTTCCGCAGAAGTAATGGCGCCTACTTGTTTTTGTACACGTGTAGCTACGATTTTTTTTGGTTTTTGCACTGTTGTGACTCCCGTTTCATCTATGTTCCATATCTTGGATGCAATAAATGCATATTTGAGTAAAAGTGACTGATATGTATCAAAAAATTGGGCTACGTTAGTTCTGTTAAAAGATATGGCTCGACTTAAAGATGTTGCTTCCGGTGTTCTTAAAGACAGTCTCGGATTCCTCTTAAGGAACTTTGTAAACCAATCAGGACCAGCCATATTATTCTTATGCTAAGAGAGTGGTATATTATTTATATTAAGAGACACCGCGCACTGATAAGCTAATTTCCTCACTTCCTCTGGCAGCAAACCGAAGTAAATATCGGCACATTTCAACAAATACGAGGTGATTTTCTCTTCTTCTTCCAACGTAAAAACCAAACTAGGCTTTAAATAGCCGACAGAAGGGGAATCGTTCTTTTTCTTCTTATTTATGTATCTATATAGTGACACATGGCACAGATCAAAATCCTTGGCGGCTTGACGTATACTTCTGCTTTTTACTAAAACTTCAGCTGCTGCTAGTTCATACACGTCCACACTTTTTGCTGCCATATCGGTCTTTCTTTTATAATCTCTCATTCGAAAAAAAAAAAAAAAAACTGGAAGGGTGTCTGACGGATTCAAGTTTTCGGGGCAGGTTGTAACATGTTACAACTTGCCCTGAAATGTTGTTACTACTTGCGCCATTGCATATTTTTCGAAATTATTTAATATTTATAAAAAACAAAAAGAGCTGAACGAAAATTAATAACAAGGGTTCATAACTAAGTAAGCTCCAACCCTCACTGTACAAAAAGAAAAACAAAATTAGCAAAATTATATGTCGAAAATCAAATTTTACTTTAATCTTATTTTTCCATTACCTGGCCAAAACGGGCGGTACCAACACAACCTCTTCCTTTGATGTCCAGTGGTATACTGGTTATTTTTACACAATGCAGCTCATTATACAGAAGAGATATAGTCGAAAATATAATGTGAAAATTATCGGATTCTTTCTGAAATTTCGGTGTTACTACTTACCCCTGTTACAACTAGCCCGCAGCTCTCCCACTTGTCAATACTCCGATGATGGTCCAGTTGGACCAAAACAGCTGTCAGAATTAATAAAAAGCTTCAACTTGTGAAAATAAAAGTACATGTATAAAAGGCTGCTAGTTTTATTCAATCACATAAACGTTTTCGACGTTTTAGTTATCCCTTCGTTGCCTCTTAGCATAATTCTGGGTTCGCATCTTTGGAAAGAAATGGGAATAATCGTGGATTTGAGAAGCAATTCTTGGCAATTGGCAAAAGAATCGGAAACTACTTTCGTGTGTTCGTTACAAGGGAAAACAAAATTAAGTGTTGAACAAAAGTATCAACTTGAGGCTTTATTGGAACAAAATGAATGCAGAACGGGACAGGGGTTGGGCTGATGTACAGAAGTACAACACGTTATTTTAACGGATTCACCACCCATTCAGTCACTTGTTGTATACCTGGAAGATACAGGAATTCTAGCTTAGAGCTTTGAGGATCATTTAAGGGTAGTCAATAAAGTTTTCGGAAGGTTATATAAAGCTGGGTTGGTCATTAATTATGAAAAAAGAGAGTTTTGCCGGCCGCAATTAAAGTATTTAGGGTACTTGGTCAGAGAGAATGGGCTCCAGGTAGACCCCGATAAGGTCAAATGCATATTGGACGTACAAAATCATGAGACACTTAACCAAGCACGAAGTTTTATTGGTATGGTATCTTAAGGAAGGGAAGATAATTCCAATGGAATCAGGATTGTGAAATACCTTTTCGAAAAATAAAAGAAAAATTGGTCACTGCCCCTATTCTTTCTTGCCCAGGTTTCCAACAACCATTTATCGTGCATACAGACGCTTCTGGATACGGTTTCGGAGCAGTCCTCACTCAAAAGCAAGATGGAGAAAACGAAATTATAGCGTATCTGATTAGGTCCCTAAATCTTTGCGAAATGAACTACTCTACGACGGAGCACGAATGCTTAGCTGTTCTTTGGGCTGTTAAAAAGCTTGGTCCATACTTGGAGGGTACCAAGTTTACTGTAGTGATGGATCGTGTCTCTCTAGTCTGGCTAAACAACGTTGTGGAAAATTTAAAAAAGATCGTTAGGGTTCCAACTAATTAAAACACCGGTTCAACAATAAAAATAGGAATTTATATTTGGTATTACATATAGCAACCGAACGCTAGGCGACTGTGAAGCAGACTGATTCAATTTTTTAAAATATTACAGATGTAGTGGCTAATCTCTCAACTACAACCGACTTACATGCTATGTTTACAGGAACTTCAGTTACGATTATAGGATACTAAGTTTATAATGTAATGGAATTATTGTAAAATATTCTACTCATTTTTTACAATCGTTAAAGATTCACCAGGCAGAACAGATAAGCTTGGACGGCAGGCCGTCAAAATGCAGCAATTCGATTTTTATGTGGTGCCTCGGAAAGGAATAGAGCATCTACTCACAGATTGGTTATCTCGTACAGTCCCCATAGTCAATTTTGTAGATAGAGGAGGTCCAGCTTTAGTAGACAAATGGTATAATAAGATGGTACAGAATGTGCGAGAGTACCCTGCTAAATATCCAGATTGGAAAATTTAGAATGGATTTCTTTTGGAAGCATATCCTCGTAAAATATCCATCCCTAGCGTTAGATTCTAACTATTGGCGCGAAATGGTCCCCAAATGTAGTCGTAAGAAATTGTTAGTGCAAGCCAATGACGCTTCAACGTCCGGACATGTGGGCGTACGGAAAACTTTAGATCGCCTATCCCAAAAGCAATACTGGCCTAAGATGGGAGCAGATGTTTTTAGGTATATTCGAGATTGTAAGATACTTCAGACTGTCAAGCCACAGTTAAAGACGCCAGCAGGGCTTATGGCTCAACGCTAACATACGGATCATCCTTGGGATATTGTCAATGTCGACTTCCTTGGGCCATTACCGCATTCACAGCGAGGCTTCTCGTAGACGAATTTAGTAAATTCCCCCTCCTTTTCCCCTTGCGATCTGCTGCTAGTCAAGTTTTGTCTGAAAGTATTGAAAATTTCGTCATCCTGCCCTTTGGACCACCTAAAGACATAATTTGCGAGAATCGAGTTAAGTTTAGAAGTAAAGACTTCAACAATCTCTGCAGTTCGTATGGAAACGTTTGCAATACACAGCACTGTATCACCCTCAAGAGAACCCGGCAGAATGGACAAACCAAGTTGATAAAACTATGCTAAGGGGCTATGTTTCGGATAACCACCGAGAGTGGGATAGTCACTTACATAAAGTATCTTGTGCGATCCGAACGTCGACCCATGACGCAACCAAACTGACGCCGTATTTCATTAATTTCGGCCGAGAAATAATAGTGCAGAGGAAGTCTATAGAGGTAACAGTTAACAGTCCTTGTTTCGACACCACTGAGCACTGTCAAAGTCTCGAGCAAATTAGGCCGGACGTGAGGGCGACTAACTAAAGCATCCAACATCAGTAAAGAGGTGTATAATCTTCGTAGATCAGATGAACAATTCCTCCCCAATGATTGCGTTTGGCGGCCGAACTATGTTCTATCTGACGCTAGTAAATACTTCAGCTCCAGATTAGCCCCAAAGTATTTGTCGCAAAGTTTCCCCTGGACATATCAACTAGAAGGTAAAGATGGAAAATTGAAAGAACTCCCAAACGATTAGGAACTATACGGCCCAGTATTTAAGACCCTCGATTATTTTTAATTAAGAGCATTAAAACCTATGTAGAAGAAAATAGGTTGGACTACGTTGTAAGTAACTTATGGGAGAGCATAGTGTACAACATATACGGTCTTGCAAAAGTTGTGGAATTTTTCTCAGCTTTAAAATTCACTGAATATATGACATTAGAGCCGGTTAAGTAGTATTAATTTACGTATGTGTCACTAGTGAGGAAAGAACCTCCATGCTAATTTGAGGGTTGTAATATTGTTGTGTCCTGTCCATGTGATGTTGGGAGAAAGGCTTTGCTTTATATCTCCAAAACCTTTTGAAAGATGGGGAGCAAATGTTACGTGCCGTTTCTGTTAAAATATTGAACACCCGAGATATTTTTTTTTATTTCAAGAAAACAAAACAGAACACTAGAAACAACCCAGGGATTCGGTAGCGACCTTTAACGCAGTTCACCCGCAACGGTTCACACACACAAACACAACGTGCAAGCAGATCAACAGGAAAATGCGTACGGAAGCACACGCAGCACCGTACTCCACACGGATCAGGCACGTCCACTATACTTCAACACAGCAAATAAAATACAATAAGAACAGGCGGAAATGAAAACAATCCCACACACATTTACCCTGAATTATGTCACGGGAACATCCCTACCACAACTATAAGGAGCGCAAAACTCAACTCCCAGAACCGTCCACTTGCAATAAATAAGGCATTTGCTTCAGCTAAGTAGTATTGCCCATAGTCAGTAGATTTATCGTAATTAAGAACATAAATGTAGATATTCCCTCTTATAATAGTTGTAATCATCCACAACTGCATTTCAACTTTCAGATCTCTTTATAAATTTTTAGGCACGTCAATCATTGCACTCCCCAATCAGCATCGGCACAATAGTTACTTCGGAAAAATATGAGACTTTACGTTCGATCAAGCTCCCACGAAGCATAACTATATAAAAAGAAAAAAAACAGATAAAAAAAATATATATATATAAATCATAATAGTCTTCACAGCGGAAAAGACAGATCAACCGTTACGGATAAAGTGCTAGCATTGACCAAAGTCTCCGAAATGTATAAGTTGCAAAGCGAAGCCAATATGAACGGGCATTAACAAGTTTCGGTGTGAACTTGCTAACGAAACTGTGTCCGAAAAATGGGAATTGAAAATGTTGGTAGGGGGGGGGGGGGTGATGCACTCTTTTTCCGGTGGGTGAAGTCAGCATGTTAGCTTGTGTCAAGATCGTGCAGGATAAAGTGGAAGGTCCAATTGGAAAATAAGCAGAGTTTTGTGTTTCAAAGTAAATAGAGAAAAGAAGGAGAAGTTAAAATCATAAAAAAATTAGATAAATAAAAAAACGACGAGAGAATGAAAAGGAAGATATAGTCGAAGAAAGAAAACAATAGGAAAAATAAAAAGAAGACCTCGTGGGTTCTTGATTGAGCTCGGGCGTAAAAACTATATTGAATGCACGAAATCAAGAAAAAAACAACTGGCGTGCTGAATGCTGATTGTGGAAGCAAGTGACTAGTTATATTTTTATTGGGACCGTGAATTTAATAAGTGTCCTATATTTAGCACATTAAGTAATTCCGACCTGAAACGTGTTTGGGGATTTAGAAGGGAATCAAATACAAAAGGAATACCGGTTCAATATATGGATTACGGTTTCCTTCATTGCAATCGATTGACTTTAGTTGCGAATAAAATTAGAGCCTAGGGCTCTTTTTTTTGTGTGACACTCTTAATTAGAGGAGGCGAGATCAATAAAATAAATATTTGTGAAGGGCCGAAGCAGGAGTTTTCATGGTCTCTCCAAGCAATAAAAAATAACAGCGTGGCGCCCAGAAAGAACAATAAGGAAAAAGGAATGTTGGCCTTATGCCAGGTTTAGTTTGCATATTTGATAACGGAGGTATGACGCTCCTCTCTCGCCACTGAAGGAGACCCACCCGTGATCCTCCAGACGGTTAGCTGTACTCGCGCAATACAAAAAATGGCGTAACAGTTTATCAGAAATTAGTGAATTCTTTAGCTATTCCATTTTATTTATTTTTTTTTAATTAATGTTTGTAAAATAATTTGAGATAATACTTAAAAAGTGTTAATTAATTACAAAAGCTTAATAGTATCAAAAATATGAAACGGTTTGCAGATGTTATAAGAGCTTATGTATATGTTTCAAAACCTTTATTGAATTTTTGTTCCGAAAATAATAATATGTTTATTTTGATTTAGTAGGTGCAACTTAATGTGTAAATGCGTGTATGCGTAAATTTTTTTTTTCTTTGAAATAAATTTTTTTTAATATTTTTGTATTGTACACTCACGTTTTTCTTTTACCTATTCCTTAATTAAAATTTATTTATTATCTTTGGAAAAATATAGGCATTTGCGTCTATAGTATAGAGATATTTATAGAGACCAATTGTGCAAAATATCAGTCATTTTGTCTACAATTCACTACACTTAATGTTTATTTCCATCTATAATAATGTATTATTTACATTTGTTCAATAGTTCATCAAACATAGTGCATTAAATTTTCCCTTGCTCCTTTGGAAGGAATTCCTACATTCGGCAGAAAATAAATAAATTATTCAAAAATTTCTCTAAATTCCACGGATATTTCCACAAAATTTGTCGAAAAGTTTACATTAATTTAATGGTGCATTTAGTTAATTCATTGAATATCACCCAACTTATGTGTAAACAATTTCTCTTCTCCTGCTAGAAAATTCATTGAAGACTGTTGAATTCAAACTTCGTATAGATAGGTGAAACGTACCTATCTCCACAGCCCAAACTGTACTTTTTCTCCAAGTTAGGGAAATATGACTAAACTTTGTGGGACAAATTGTTGCCACTGAATTTAGGGCAATATTTTTTATAGTGTACTCTTTCATTCATTTTCTCTTTCCATCAGCTTTTTAACATTTTTGCTTTCTTATCCTGGCAATGTTCTTCTCCTTGCTTTTTTATTTTCCTTGAGGCCAGACTACAAAGTGAGCCATTACTGGGAGTGGAACAACACGACACTGAACTGGTACTATTTGTGATTATAAAAGAGCTAAAATTGTCTTCCTCACTATTTTCGGAAGTTTGGTTGAATGCTTTAATTATATTTGCACAATCTTCCATGAGGTGAAACCAAACTTTAAATTGTCTTTATTAATATAATATATTAAATTATAAAGTTCTTACTTCTTTTATTATTTTTGTTTACTTATTTTTTATTTTTTCCCTTTTTTAATTTTCATAGTCTGTAATAGCAGAGACGAAGCTACTAGTCACCCCCATTTGACAATCACTATATGATTTGCTTAGAAAACTCTAATGCGCTGAGAAAAAGTTGTTGAGATGAAAATTTTTCTTTTACTTCAATTGTTTTTAATAAACATTTTTTGACTGTCAAAAACACACGAGCAATTAATAAAAAGCAACCTGGTTTGTCGGCATCCAAATGCCGATTGAGACACCCTCTACAAATTTTTTTTTACATATTATTAACAAATTAAATACTTTATTTAATAGACGGCTAAAGTCAAATATCTTTATTCTATGTATTTACTGGATTATGAATTTTTTTTAGATAGTGATTAAATTAAACATTCTTATTGTAGGTAAAGAATATCTTAACAAAAAATCAGATACTTTACTTAATTGACAGCTAAAATAAATGTCCTTATTCTGGGTATCGACTGGATTAAAGATTTTGTTTTAGATAGCGATTAAACTAAAGGTTTTTATTGTGGGTATAAACTGCAGTAAAAATATTACAAACAAAACACTTTATTGTGGGTCTCGACTCTAATTAAGATTCTTATTGCTAGTCTCGACTGTAGTAAGAAGATTACTAACACTAAACACTTTATTGCGATGACTATCGCTAGAGAGTAGACGTGCTTTATTTCGGGTCCCGCATTTTCTTAAATAAATGTTCTAATCCATTCAGTATATATTCATATCATAATTTGAAATTGCGATCCAAGTGATCGCGTTTAATTTCTATTTTTGTTGTTCATCGTTTGGGTATAATTCTATAAGCAATAATTGAATAAGTGTCCATATCTTGCGGTTTTAATTTTTACCAAACTCGCAGCCGGATTGTTACTTCTCTAGTGTGTGTGTGAGAAGCCGATATTTTTTGTTTTTTTCTCAACCTCTACAATATCAAACAAGTCACAAAAAAGAGAAAAACTTCCGTTAGTCTCATCTGCTGAAGTGAGCATTGCAATTTCCACCAGAAGTGTTAGTGTTTTGTAATGTAGCTGCAATCGATAACGACAGCTATATTACGGCATTTAGGTGGACAGTGTAGCGGTTTGAAAAAAAGATATGCGTGCTTATGTTTAATGCTGTGTTTATTCAATAATTCTATGTGTGAAACACTTCAATTTACAAATTCACTATAAATTAATATTTTCACTAATTTATTAGTAATTGTTCGATTGCATATGTAGTCAGTATGCCGTATTTTGGCATGTATTTGACTAGATGCAATTTGTAGCCCTTTCTAATTTTACGCGTTATACACTTATTCACTTTGCGCTTATTTTAATTTACTTAACTAATTTGTTTCTATGCATGTATCATTAAAATGCCGAAAGCTGGCATGTATTTAATTTTTATGCAAGAAACTTAAATACTAAATTAATTGATATCCACACAATACTTATCTTAAGAAATCCCAACCAAAACTTCTTGTTAATTGCCAACACCAACTGCACATAAATTTTCAGCATGTATGACAATGTACCTTAACTATGGCACTTTTTATCTTATGCTTATTGCTGAAATTGAAAAATATTTATTAACACTTGATCGTATGCTAGAACTTGCATATATGATCGATTTGAAAGTGAGAAAAACTTGCTTTAAACTACACTGATGATCGCTGAGAAAAACTTGGTTAGAATGATATTGCCTTGAATTATACTCGAAGATCGCTGTCGAAAAACTGAGAGAGATCTTAGAAATTGCCCCCTTTTTATAGGCTCTAAGCGGCCAATTTGAAATACGTTCCACAAGAAAAATGCAAATTAAGCATATTTTTCGACTTTGCTTGACTTATATACTTATGTTAAAATGTGCCAATTTCCTTCAACTAATTTATTTTAAATTATCCATGAATTTTCGTAGTTTATTTTATTAAATAATTTAATTTTTCTGAAATTTATCAAGATGGCGGCTTCCTGCCATATTATGACAATTTCCAATGTGGAATGCAAATATTTCTCATTTTTCTTGCATCTCGTTTTCGCATCTTTCTCTTTCCCACTTATTATGGGAATTTAATTTACCTTTTTTCGCGAATATTTGCTTACCTGGTAACTTTCGCGGGTTTTAAGCATTACCAACAGGTAGCGCGTAGCCAACTTCGTCTAATTGACTTTCTCGCGAGTCAATTTGACAGTCGCGATCGCGGTGTTTTTATGTGAAAGTGCCGTGTTGTTTTCCGTGTTTTCCTCGGCAATTTATGGATTAATTATCCAGGTAAGTGTCTTTCATCACTATTTAAGTGTTTATTATTATTGTGTATCAGTTTCAGCATAAATAATTTGCAGGAAATAAGCAAATTCTGCGAAATTATTTATGCTGAAAAATGATTTGTGAACTGTCAACAATGGTATAAATTGTTGATTTTTATTAATTATAATGTATGTGCGTGTTGCAAGTTTTTATGCTCTGCATATTTAAGCATGTTTGCATTTTTTGCAAATGTTTATTATGCAGAGCATATGAATTTTGCAACGAAATTACATTGTTTACATTTGCATGTTTTTGTTGTTGTACTGCCAAGAAATTGGTTTCTTGGCAGTTTTGCATGTAATTTGCTTGTTCATGTAGTTTTTGTATACCACTTTGTTATATTAGTCGTTTTCAATTAATATCTGTTTATCTTTTTCATTTCAGATACGTTCCTGATATGGAGGATGTACCTGCAGCTGTAACTGGAGGACTTACCTAGTAAATATCAAGGGAAGTATAAAATACAATTTTTTATCCAATGCTAATGTTTTTTATTTTCTTTTTAGCTGTGATCAACAGTTAGTAAGCAGAATATTGGCAGCTTAGCTACATCGGATACCTCCCCCGCTGCACCCAACAACATGCAGACAGAGCCAATGGAAGCCCATCTCTTAAGTAAAATCAACGGTCTGCTACAACACCTCGAAGTGCGGATTTCAACAAAAATTGAAAATGCCATCAGTTCTCTAAACGACAAAATTGTGTCTTGTGAAAAAATTATCACCGAATTAAAAGATAACAATAATATCATGCGATTGCAAATTGAAGACATCCACCGCGTGCAGCGCCTGAGCGATGTTATTATTATGGGTATACCAAACCAGCTCAGAGAGAATGTGACGAATATTGTTAAAAACATTGCTAATGTGATTGAACATCCCATATCAGACTATTCAGAAGCCTTCCGTATAAAAACAAATTCGCCTAAGTCAAGCCATAGCCCTATAGTTGTGCGTTTCTCTAGCAGGGCTGAGAAAAAAGCTTTCCTTTTTGCCTTTCGCAGGCGAAATGGCATGCAATTATCGAATCTGGATGGTTTCTCTTCAGCAAGCCCAATCTACATTCATGAAAGTTTGGCACCGCTCAACAACACTCTTCTTCGTGAGGCGTTAAAGTCTCGCAAACTGGGGAAAATGTATTCTGCGAGCACCAAAATCGGCCTGGTCTATATTAAGCTGAACAAAGATGACCGCGATGTTATAATTATTAATCATGAGCAATTGCGAAGTGTGATAAGAAATTGAAATTTGCCTGTGAACTAATAATCGCCACTTCATTAGAGCTGATGATGTGTTTACTCAGAATTATGGATTGTGGACCCTGGTTGTAAATATCTAGCAGTTTTATTATTATTGTTTCTGTTTTTTTTTAGTTCTTTGGCACTTTTGTAATTTATATATATAGAAATACTTTTTTTTTTCCTTTCTAATCTGTTTTCAATCGTTAATCTAAATAGTTTTAATCTTGGAATTTTTTTTTCTCTACTTCTATTATTAT
Source organism: Dioctria rufipes (assembly GCA_963924295.1). Classification (NCBI taxonomy): domain Eukaryota; kingdom Metazoa; phylum Arthropoda; class Insecta; order Diptera; family Asilidae; genus Dioctria; species Dioctria rufipes. Next base: position 76,002,918 of record OZ002744.1, read on the forward strand.
TGCTGTTTTTCTTTTTAGATGAAAGTCATTGTAACAACATTTAATAGCTTTGTGTTAATCAATGTGCCCTTAAGCGCTGCTGCGACAGTTGCCACAATATGCTTGATTGTGGGTAGCTTTACAGATTTGGACAGGGTAAGAGCATTGTTGAAAATTTTGTGTACTCGATCTCGTGGAATGAATATATGTACCTTGAATGCTAGGAGCATCCGAAATAAGATTGATGAGTTTCGCTATATTTTTTCTAGTTCTAACTGACTACACGTTGTTTCGTAATGATAAGAAAGATCGATTGGGTGGCGGTGTGGCAGTTTACGTGAAGGATTACCTTAAAGCGAAGCTTGTTCTTTCATCAAAGGAGTCTCCCATAGAATTTATTAGTATAGAGGTTAAGTCACGAAGCGAAAAATGTATATTGTGCGCAATATACTGCCCACCTAGATGCTTTGATGTCAATAACGCTATGGAATTTGAAAATTTCATGTCACATACATCTCAGACGTATCCAGATGTCATTTTAGGAGGAGATTTTAACGTAAATTTGTGGCGCCAAGATAATCAGAGGGATCGATTTCTGCATTTCTTACAGACTCTAAACCTAAGTGTAACTAACAACTTTACAACTTATTTTAATGCAACCAATCCCTCGTTACTAGATCTTCTTTTGGTTACTGATAGAGATAAAGTACTATCGCATAATCAACTTGATCCACCTAGTACAACGGATCACGACATTCTCTTCGTAAGCTATGATATCTCAGTTAATCAAGAACCATCTTCACTCGTGTACTCATACCGTGATTTTAACAGCATTGATGAAAGTTCTGTATTTGAGGAATGTTTTGACCTACCTTGGGATAACGTATTTTTGTGTACTTCAGTAAACACTCAAGTTGAGATCCTCTCCTCCCTTATTGAGTACCTCTTTGCAAATTATGTACCTATTAAAAGGAAATGCAAGCCTGTTTGCAGGGGTTTTCCGTGGTTTTCACCTCATATTCGATCTCTCATTTCTGAGCGTGAATACCTGTACCAAGGGTGGAGGCGTACGTACTCAGACCGATGAGGCACGAGTTTTATATAAGGCTGTACTCAACAAGGTGACTTCAGAAATTAGGCGAGCAAAACGACAATATTTTAGCCCCAAATTTGACCAGAATCTCAGGCCTAAAGTTTTGTGGCGAAATCTACGCCATGCAGGTGTCTGTGGAGGTAAAAGGAACAAAACTATTTGTGATTTAAATCCCGAAGACTTAAACATATTTTTCACGTCTATCAGCTCTGCCCACAGTGGCAATCAGTTGGCTGCTTCTCATACATCAGCTGGTAATCCGATAAGAGATATCTCATCTAATACCAATACCAACTTCTTCTACTTTCGTGGAGTCGACTACAATGAGCTTGTGGATGCTGTGAATTCAATTAAGTCTGAGGCAGCTGGGCCTGATAATCTTCCACCTAGGTTCATTAAGCTTTTATTTCCCATTATTGGTAATAGTGAACTTATGCTTTACATCATCCTGTTTTCCAGCTGTCTGGAAGATGGCAACGGTCCTTCCTATTGCAAAGAATTCTTCTCCTGAAACACCAGCCGACTTTCGCCCAATAAGTTTATTATGTCTCATATCCAAAGTCTTAGAAAAGCTATTATATAAGCAGATAGTCGAATTCGTCGAGGCCAATAATTTTCTTGCAGGTTATCAATCGGGTATCCGACGATTGCACAGCTGTGAGACTGCAGTTCTGAAGGTGACCTCTGATTTAAGGAAGTCTTTGGATCAGGACAAGTTCAGTGTTTGGGTACTTCTGGACTTCTCGAAAGCTTTCGACAGTGTGGACAATCGTATCCTTCTCCACAAACTTGAGGCTTCTTTTAATTTTAGTAATTCTGCTATCGCTCTGGTAAAGGATAATAATGATAATAATTCATCTTCTGCACTGCCTTTACTTTGTGGGGTGCCTCAAGGTTCAATTCTGGGACCTTTGTTATTCAGCTTATTTGTCAATGATCTGCCAGATGTAGTTCAAGATGTACAGATTCACTTATATGCCGATGATGTACAACTCTACTTAAGCCGACCGATCGGTCTTCTTGAAGGCTGTATTGAACGTATAAATTGTGATTTGGAAAGAATTAACACCTTGGCCAAATGTAATCGCTTGATTCTGAATCCTGCAAAGTCTCATTGCATTAAATTCTACAATAACGGTTTAATTGAAATGCCACCAGTGACTTTAAATAATGTTTCGCTGCCTATTGTAAATAAAGTTAAAACGCTTGGAGTTGTCTTGAATCAACACATGAAATGTTGTGATTACATTAAAGCCATGGTCAGCAGAGTTTATGCAGGGCTCCGATGTCTATGGCTTTCATCTTGCTGCTGTCTGTTAGCATGCGCTTACAATTAATTAAAGCTTTAATTTTGCCCCACTTCACCTATGGCAGAAATGTGCTTCCCAAGCTGGATAGCATATGTGCCAGGAAAGTAACAGTAGCATTCAACGACTGCATTCGGTTTGTTTTTGGGCTGCGAAGATTTGATCACGTTTCGCCTTTCCTTTCGCGTTTGCTCGGATGCTCCTTGGCCACTTATTTGAAGAGGCGAGCTTTGGTTTTCTTATATTTTCTTCTTAGCTAGAACAAACCAGGGTACTTACGCGAATTATTTCAATTTAAAACGTCACAGCGTAACAGGAACATATTGATTCCACGATTTCATAAGTCCTGCATGGAAGGTTCTTATCTTGTTCAAGAAGCACGTTTATGGAATAATCTTCCATTGAATGTTCAGAATGTTGGCACTGTCGGCGCGTTTAAGAGATGCATTGATACACACATAATTTAACACTATTATTTTTTTATTTTCTAGTAGTCTCGTAGTACAATTTTTTTAACTGAATTTAACTTCCTCTTTAATTAATAAGAATTTGCTTGAACTTTCTTTAAATTTTTAAATCTTATTTTAAGTAGTTACTTTTCTAGCACCGCTTTATATAACGTACAAGAAAAGATGTGAGCTCTTGTGTACAATAACCGCAAATAAATATATTATTATTATTATATTATAGCTGCATATCGGAACACCTACCACGTAATAACAATAACTATGTCATACCTCTGAATAATCCACCTCTGAATTGCCTAACACGGATGAATGAATCGAACCGAATCATCAAGTACTACAATCTTATATAACTACTCCTCCGAACAAGTTTGGGCTGTCATAGCTGCATATAGGAACACCCACCATCATAACAACAATAACACAGCTGCATTTATGAACACCCACCGTAACACAGCTACATATATGTACGTACACCCACCATCATAACAACAATAACTACGTCATACCTCAAATTGCCTAACACGGATGAATGAATTGAATCGAACCGAATTATCAGGAACCACCAACGTAACAACATTACCTAATCATCAAGAAGAATCATCAAGAACTACAACTTTACATAAATCATCAGGAACTACAACAATACGTCAATTATTTTCAGCAGACTGGAGTAGATTTGACTTTCTTCTACTTACAGTGAATTGACTATACAAGAGTCATCACCAACCATAAATCATCACCAACCATAAATCACTAACCATAAATCATCACCTCCAAACAGGTGAACGTTTTTTTCAGAAGACCCGCAGCAAATATGACTTTCTTCTGCTTACAGGAAATTTTGGCCATCATTTCCTCGGCTTTATAGCCTCATTTCAATTCCCCAAACACATAGTAGGACAATTAAAGCAATCAAGCAATTGAAGCAATTAAATAATAAATTAACATTTTTCCTAGCTCTAACATTTCCTAATTTCTAAGTTATAATATAATATAATATCAATATGTTTTCCTAAAATATTTTTCCTTTTTCCTAAAATATTTTTCCTTATACCTGATTTATAAAATTTAAATTATTCCTTATCCCTGATTTACAAAATTAAATTATGGCTTCTCAATTATTCTTAATACGTTTTTTATAATATATAAACGTCGTTAACAAAATTTGGATACTTCTGAGCGACACCATAGCACACAGACCCAGAGCACTCAAAACATTTTTCCCATCATCCACTCAAGTATTTTCTTCCAACAGGAACATCCTCAAGTAATTTCCCATCATCCACGAACACACACATCCGCAACATTCAAAATTTTCCCATCATCCAGAAATTTCCCAACACGGGGAACATTTTAAGGAATATTTTAAGGAATATTTTAAGGAACATTTAATGAGAATTATCTACAAACACTGGGAACATTGACTAATATTTACAATCCTCATATCCTATACATAGCATACAGGAAATATATCCTCTACATATCACCATAGCAAACTGGAATCATTTTCAGCCTTGTCACATAATCTATCCAACAATAGGAATATTATAATAGCATGTAACAGGACGGATTATAGTTTTAAAAATTAATAATATATAACAAGACGGATTAAAATTTAATAATAATATACAACAAGAGAGATTTAAAGTTTAAATATATGTATATAAAATTTCAAGGCTTGGAAGATTGGGAAGACTTTGATGGAAGTCATGTAAAGGATTCTAAGGCATTTGAAGATTTAAAGGTTTGAGAGATTCTGAAGATCGAAAATTAAAGTCATAGTTTTACATTTTGGAGCTCTTGAGATTTTAAGAATTTGGGATTTGGTTTTAAAAATTTTACAGATTTACATTTTGGATTTTGGAATTTGGTTTTAAAGATTTTTACAGATTTACATTTTGGAGTTCTTGAGGTTTTGACAATTTTGGAATTTGGAAATTTGCAAATTTTGCTAAGTTGTCTAAATCACATGATACAGAATTTACAGGTTTGCAAGGGCTTCTAAGTCACAGGACAAGATGGATTTAAAATTTACAGAGTTTCTAAAAGGACAAGATGGATTTAAAATGGACAGAGTTTCTAAATCACAAGACTAGATGGATTTAAAAATTACAGGGTTTTTAAATTTACAAGTGTTTCTGAATTACAGGGTTTCAAGGTTAAATTTTCGAAGTCTAAATTTACAAGAGTTTTAAATTTACAAGAGTTTTAAATTATCAAGGTTAAATTTTCGAAGTCTAAATTTACAAGAGTTTCTAAATTTTCGAAGTCTATATTTACAAGAGTTTAAAATTTGCAGTGAGTTTCTAAATTACAAGGTTTTTCAAAGTTAAATTTACAAGTGTTTCTAAACTACAAGGGTCTTCAAAGTCATATTTTCAAGTTAAGATTGCAGGAATTTCTAAATTGTAAAGGTTTTTCATGTTAAATTTACAAGCGTTTCCAATTTACAAAATTTTTAAAGTTAAATTTTACAAGTTAAGTTTTACAAGTAAAATTTCATTTCAAAATTTGACAAGGTATCTAAATTACAAAGATTGATAGATTAGAATGTTTTTGAAGGATTGGGAGATTCATAAGATTTGGGAGACTTTGAATTAACCTTGGAGGCATTTGGATGGATTTTGAAGGACATTGGACGTTTTGTAGATTGGGGGATTTCGAAATATTTGGAATTTTTTCAATCTCATTTAAATTTTAAAGGGGGGATTTCGAAATATTTGGAATTTTTTCAATCTCATTTAAATTTTAAAGTCAGAGTTTTGGATTTTTTCAATTTCATTCAAATTTTGGGTTTTTGAAGTTATTGGTTTTTGATTTTTGACATTTTGAGGGTTCTTGATGGTTCTTGAGGTCAGAGTTGAGATCAGAGCTCTTGAAGTCAGGTTTTTGAATTCTTGCATGTACACATTCTTTTGAACTCAAACCCATGGTTTATATTGAACTTCAATGGAGGTGAATCCACATAAGATCGAGATGTGACACCTTAATTGTTATCAGTATGGCGTCAGAATTATTATTAGCACTTCACAGAAGTGGGTCCACGAAATATCTCAATACCCAAAATATCATTATCTATCTGCACACTTAACCACACACATGATATACACCATGAAAACTCCTGACGTAGCTTGACCACATGGTCTCATCCTACTATAGAGCCTCAAGATTAACATTTGTTTGCCTACCATGAACAGACAGGTACTCAATTGGCCATGATTTCACTTGACAAGCAAAAAGCTTTTGATAGAGTGTCGCACGAGTATCTCCTGACTTCTCTCGAGGCATTTGGGTTCCCGACCAGGTGGCTATATAGAGATTCAGCGGATTTGATTAAGCATCAAGGACAGGTTCTGGCTCCTATCTCGTTTCATCGAGGTATCAGACAGGGCTGTCCATTGTCAGGTATGCTTTATGATCTTTCGTTGGAGCCGCTACTGGTGAATCTTCGTCGAATGCTCGGACAATATTCAGTGCATCTACCATAATCCAATGTAAGGCCCCTTATGTTGGCATATGCGGATGACCTTTCTATTTTCGTGAGAAGAGATGAAGCTTCTCCGGTCGCTCGTGCTGTTTTCGAACAGTACGAATGTATAGTGGGCGCTAAAATCAACCTTAGCAAGAGTCAAGGCTTGTGGTCTGGAGGGTGGAGAGATCGTACAGATACTCCACTGAACATCCAATGGAATAATATTTGCCTGAAGTATTTAGGTCTGTATATCGGACGCGAGAGTAAATCAAATAATAGCCGCATCGCTCTTGAGAAACTCTCTAGAGCTGTAAACTTATGGCGTAGTCGACTGTTTCCACTATCCCTAATGGGAACGTCAGTCGTGATAAACTATTTGATTACCTCGTCCATCGTTCATCTGCTAAAGTCTGAGACGTTTGATGAAGGCTTCGTAGGTCTTCTTCAAGCAAAAGCGATAGACGCCTTTTGGTGCGGAACACGATGGGTTGCTGAAAGCACGCTCTGTTTGCCAGTCAAGATAGGTGGATTAGGTCTCACTAACTTGGTTGTAAAATCAAGGTGTCTCCAAGTGCGTGCATTCCAAAGAGTGTTTTGCCAGAGAGACACCTTGATTTCGCAACTGTAGGTGAATGTACTGGGAGGGAACGGCATAAGGGAGTATTACTACCTGCTCTCTGTCCGACCACCCTATCCTCGTGACTGGCCACAGGATCTAATCTGAACGATTCAGACCTGGGGCAGAATCAGGCCAGCATTTCACCTTAAGTGGAATGCTCTACGGTACACGCAATTCGCGTCGATTCCAATCAGGTTTAATCCTGAATTAATACATTCAGTGTTCAGTAATGACACACATGCACTGACAGTTTTCGGAGATATTATTGATATCTCTGGAAACTGTCGAATAAACACTAACACTCCACAACTACACGACCTGGCGGCTTCTGAGCAGGAGAGATTTCGCCAACTTGGGACCAGTGACCGTGGCACTAAGTTGGAAGATGCTTTCGTTCTGGACAGACCGCCTCACACACCTTTCAGCACACTTACAACACGTGTGCTCGTGCTTATGGCAATAAGACCTCTGGAGTACACAGGATACAACAGATGGCGAACACACCTCGGGGTGAATATGGGCGTGATGGGAGGTATAACTTGCAGAATAGTCTACAGTTATCCTTCTAGTTAGAAAGAAGCTGATGTAGCATTCAAATTGCTGCATCACAGTCTTATGCATCCTAATCAGTTGTCACATATCGACCGGCGGGTTCAGAGGTTCTGCATAGTTTGTTCTGGTGAAGGCACCTTGTTTGACAGGTTTTTCACTTGTCCAGCTTTGCAGAGTCTGATGGAACTGGAGCGCGATATGTGTCATTTGATCCACCCGAATTTCAGCAGTACTAGGACATCGTTTCTATGGGAACCAAAGGTTTGTAGTCGGGTGAACTGTTTGATTAGCTTTGTGTTGACACTGGCCAAATCTACAATTCACTTGTACTACATGAGAGCCGGAGATGGGAATCAGAACACTGACTCACAACACCACGCACAAGCACTTAAGCGCCACTTCTTTGACAGATTGAAGAGACGTTACGTCTTGAATATCTGGCAACGAACGCAGACACATTCAACTGCACATGGCAACTACTATCGTCGGTGCAGGACGGAGCTGTCTTTTGCTGGTGATAGCAGGCCACAGCATTTGCAACACTAGTCCACGGGGCTTCTCTCCGCTTAGGAATCGTTGCACGTGCTGTGGGAAAGACAAGTACTCTGTTAGAGATGCTAAGCTGGAGGGATGATGAGGGCAGTTTGTAGAGGTCTATGATACTACAGGCTGCCCTCGCGGGACTCTATAATGGTATCGGGTAAATTTTTTCGTTCGTTCGTTCGACTATTAAATTTTAAACTCGGTTTCGGTCTCGGTAATAAATTGCAAAATTTGTATGTTGAAAAATCGTTCGTTTTAGGTATACATTATTTATTAGATTGTTTTGGAAATTTTTAAGATCTTGTGGACTGCCACTTACCCAATTGTCAAATTTGGGACAAATACTAAATTTTTTGTTTTTTCGTCTTTTAGGCATTTTTCAAAATTTTTGGTATCGTTATATACAATCTCTTTTGAGAATTTAATGTTTCATTTTTTGTTCTAGCTTAATTGTTAGTGTCTAGTTTGTTTCGTTGTCCCTTTTGACCCATTTTGTATTACTTTAGATTAGTTAGTGTCTGACTTCTTTTTTTTTACACATTGTAGAGCCTTTTGCCACCTATTTTCAAAGATTTTGAAAAGAGCCAAAGGGACATAAAATAAAGAGCCCATTTACATAAAAAAAAATATTATTATATTATTGTGGGTATCGACTGTAATGAAGAGTCTTATTGCGGGTCTCGATTGTAATAAGACAATTACTAACAAAGCCACTTTATTGTGGGTATCGACTGCAATAAAGAGTATCCTAATCCCAAACCTCAATCAAACAAAATTCTAGTAAATATATAACAACTTTTCGTTGTTCTAACAATAATAGAGACGAAAATTTGATGCCATGGTAAAAAAGAAATAAGCTAGGAAGCAAAAGAACAACTAGAGCTGTCTTAAATTCAATTCTCTAAAGCTAAACAATAAACAAAAAAATAAATACAGAACACAATGAACTCTGTCCTAAATTGAAATGATAGGCTATAGATTTGAAAAAATAATCAACGGGTATGTTAAAGTAGGGTAGCTAAATCAAGATGTAATTAGCTAATAGGGTTTCTAAGGTAAAACGTAAAATGTAAAATTTTAATAAGATAGGATGTATATGCAGAGCTGCTTTAGAATGGAATAAGGTTCAAGAGCCTGATTAAATAAAATCAATGTTGGTAGAATAACATCGAGAATCACCAAGTTTACGAACGACACAATAGCAAGTGATACAACCCATGCACCATAAAACTACCCAAGCATTTGCTAAAGGCTAAGGCTGTCCAACGTAATGTAGCTGAATTCATCCACATTGGTGAACTCGATGAAAAAGTGAAGAGGAGGTATTCCGGTTTTTTTAGGTTCGACCTGGATGCGGAAGAAAAAATAAAAAGATTAGAAAAAGATATTTTTTTAAAGGAATTAAGACTCCAACAGCAGCTTTAATCTGAGAAGAAGGACACACAAAAATTATAAAAAGGTGAATATCGAAGTATTGCTAGTTGAAAAAGGTGCCTACGAAAGAAAACCAATGACGAGAAAGAGGGCCTCGCTGAACTAAAACGCTGCAGCAACAACATTACTTAAGAGAAAAAATGTAAGTTTAGAATAAAGTAGACAGGTGAATAGCTAGGACAAAAAAGGAAAAGAAAAAAAAACATAAATGAAGAATTAAAAAAAAATTTAGAATTTTTTCATTTTCAAGAACCCGAGGTTATAAATAAGCTGCTATATACTTATCAAGTGAGTACAAGTCAATTGCAACCTTTTATCTATAATATTAAATAATATTAAACTTATCTTTGTTGTATTTTGATTTACTATTACATTCGTATTATTATAGCTGATACATACATGCATCTAGTAAATATAATATTTACTGAACTTATTATTAGGGTAAAATCAAAGTGCAGACTTGGTGAACAAAAGCAAACACTAACTTTAAACCATTCATTTATTGCATGTACGCTCTAACTACGGGCCGTACATACCTACTTAATAATAATGTTATACACTCTCTAATCTAATCAAATAAGATTCTACATTGTCACTCAATGAATTTTCTTAATGTAACCAACACCCACATTTATTCCACTTCTTAAGGAATTTAACTTTATTTATTATTTGTACCAAATACTTATCGCTCAAACAACGCACACTAACGCCTTCCAACTGACTAGGAAGGGACAGGAAAGGATCACGTCAACGATTTCTTCTTAGCCAAATTCCTTTTTATAACCTAGATGAAATCTGTGCATAGGGCAGTTTAGCTATGTTCTTTTGTGTAACTTGCTCTAGAATTCCCATATACTGGAGCGAACAAATTGTTCTATCGATTAAAGCAAACTATTTGTACTCCTCGCTTCATTTATAAATCTTCTACGAAAATGTATGACGCGTTCTTTTGTGACTCACTTGTTATGCCCTGTTCTGCAGACACAAAAGAACACAGCTTTTGTCATTCCGTTTGTAACGCACAGAAATAATGATAGAGCAAGATTGATTAGACACTCACGCATAATATTAAAAGTTATTTTGATTTTTTCATGTCCGTCTGTCCGTCCGTATATCTGTCCGTCCATCGGTCCGTCCTCACAATAACTAAAGAAGGCGTTCCTTTAGAAAGATGAAACTTTTCATATGATCTTTTTTTAAGTTTGGAAATTTGACAAATTGAAAGGTTTCCATACAATTATTTCGTTTGTTACTATATATTTGGACACTGCCTGAGAACTAGAGACCTGAAATTTGGTACACGGTGTTTTCGAGGCAATGGTAAATGAAATTGCTAAATTATACTGATTCGGCCAACCCATTATTGTTGTTGCCATATAAAAATTTAGGTTTTTTACGAATACTGTGAAAAAGATCAGTCGTAGACGTTTTTATTGTTCTGGAAAGTTCTTTAAAATATGAAATCCTATAAAAATTTTTATAATTATTTTTGTTGTCCAACGAACCGTTCTAGATTTATATGCGAAAAACCACTTCAAAAATCAAACTGCCACAGATGTATAACCATACGAAATTCATACGGGCTTATCTAGGGTATCATTGGTATTGGTTTTTAGACCATTTCTAGTTTCTCCCTTGCTATTTTATATTTTTATGCATCTATCCAAGCAAGTGAAGCCGTCGTCAATCATCAACAACTTTCCTAGCAAAATAAATGTTTATCTCACTCGTGCTTCATGCAGGGTTAATACAGATGACGAATTATTTCGTTCTTTATCATAACCTTGTAGTATGAAAATAACAATAAAATATTGCAAAATAGAATCAATACGCCACAGCTTGAATCCTGTAAGTGATTAATATATGCAGATATAATTAAACGAATACCGCTCCCGCGGCTGGCTGAACGCCGGACCTATTTACATATTCTGTTAATTTCCGTATCGCTCACTTCGCAAGACTGTGTTGATTGAGATGTTTGAATAAATCTAAAAGTTGGATTACACGCGCAGTATAACGGACTGTCAGTAGTGACTGCAGCTGTCAATTTTACTGACTACAAACCTGTTGTGCTCAATCAACTTACAAGTCATTTAATTTTTGGTTAAACGGAGCAGATATTGCAGTGCTAGGTTTATTGTTCATTGGAACTATTCAAAATATTGAAAAGAATCCGGCGAAAACGGAAATGCTGGACATTTTCCACTTAAAAGAAAGGAAATCAGAAATATAAGCACAAATTTCCACTTTCATCTTACCTTTTAGTTTGAGTTGCCGCCATTTTAATTTTGCTTGCAACAGTTTACTGACAAGTCAGTACGCAAGATTTCGGACAAGTTAGTAGTGATATACTGTGTCTGTGTCAACGAGAGTGTCATGACCCGAAGGGTGCAGTGAGTTAAAATGGTAATGCAGTGAAAACATGCCTTGCACACACGTTAATTATAGTTAAGGGAAAATACTATCCTTCTTAGCAATTTTTACTCACGTAAAATAACTTTTGCAGAAATTGGCGTTCGATTTTACTATGTTTCCATTTCGCTGCTAAGCTTGTAATACGTTGGCAATTTCCGCTGCTCTCGAGATTGCTCAGATTCCGCTTCTTTATGTACTATCTTAGAGACATTCGCTCCCAAGATGATTATTAATATTAATAATAATATAATAAATTGAGTAATATTGCTGTGGCAAATACCTAAGGAAAGATAAAAATCTGTTTCAATATGTTGGGCATTCACTTGAACAGAGGGTTCACGACTGAAAACAATACACAATTCGAAATTGTTATTCCACATTTCTTCTTCTTGCTTTTCAAGAAGTTGCATGAAAAGCGTTCGTTTACTTTTTCATGCATTTTACATTCTTCTCCCACAACACTAGTAAGTCAAGATGAAATCCCGAAAGGATCATTCGTTCAGTGGTCATCTATTCATTAGTGAAATTCAAGTGCACATATTTTAGTGTTGAGACAGAACTATTCATTGGTGAGAATTAATAAAACTTGTTAATAGACAATTTTACTAATCTCGAGGGTGTATTGAGTGCAAATTCCTAATTTTTAGCTTAGTTTTAATCTCATAATGTGAGATCTGTCCTCAAGCTAAGGGGGGTGCCGGTTGTAAAAGATAACTTGTTTAAATTCAAATATAAAATTCTTTAATTTCTTATATTGCTTATAACTATTATCACAAAAATTCAATTTAACACAACTAACCTAACTTACTACTATATTTCCACGAATTCAATGCTTATACTAAAATAACTCAATAAAAAATTCAAAAATCAAAAAGTAAATTCTGATAAAGAGTTGTGTTCCCTTATTTCTGAAAAAAAAAGAAAGAAAAATCCACGATTAATAAAATAGAAGTTTTGTGCTACACGTGGAAGCATGGTAGCAGTAATGGAAATAACTAATTGGGCAGAAAAAAAATTCTACAAGATCATATTCCTGCTTACATGAAGGATAAAATTAAAGCAGAAGGAAATTTCTGCAGTAGGAGTAGATTCCTACTCAGGTGTGAGATAAAATATAAGCAGAAGTAGATTACTGCAGTAGGAGTAAATTCCTACTCAGGTGGGAGATGAAAAATAATCAGAATTAAATTCTGCAGTTCCTACTGCTGTAAATTCCTACTCAGGTGTGGGATAGAAATTAATGCAGAAATAAATTTCTGCAGTAGGAGTAAGTTCCTACTTAGGTGTGGGATGGAAGTAATGTTCCTAATTAGATGGAAGCAAAATTGGATTTTGGATAATTGGGAAAAATCATATTAAACTCTGATGTGTTCAGATCAAATTCTGAATTGGGAATGGGTGCTTCTGCTGCAGCTCGTCGCCTTTTTATAGCCGCCACAGACCGCTACGTTTCAGCTTAATGATGGGTTGCCTTGGCAACGCTCGTTCTCAAGGTTTGTTAAACTTTGACGGCGGCGTCCCGCAGTGACGTCATAGAAGGACCGTTAACATTGCACTGAACTCTGACTACGGCGGCGGCGAGAACATCTTGTGCTTAGAATACAGAGACAACAGGAAGTTTTGATACCTGTAAAATTCGTGTGTATGAGCGTGGAGTTTTTCACGGTCCAGTGAAGTAGCTCGGCATTATATTGAAGAAAGAGACAAATCTATGTTTAGCTGTCAAACGAAGAAAGAGTGTAAGTAATTATCTGTTAATATATAGTGAGATATTTCTAAGTGATATTCATGTAATTTCAGAATGAAGTGTTCGGTAAAAAATTGCCACAACAACACCAAGGTACGACGTGGGAAATCATTTTTTAGGCAAGTATAGTTATAAAATATTATTTTGTGTACTTTACACACCTTTGTATATTAAATTAAATTAAAAATGCACAACAAAAGCGATGAAATATTGAAAAAATCCTTCCTCCACCGAGATTTGTTTACGTTTGTGACAGATGCGAAATTCCATGAGTATGTGGGCGTAGTGACAGCGAATAAGAACATTTTCGATGGGAGCAAACGTAGTATTATTAAGCGTTTATATTAAAAAGGAAAGAATTTCTTCGAAATAAATGTGTGATAATATTTCATTATTATTATTTTATATTGATTGACATGTATTAGAATATAAATTTCAATTTTAAATACTTAACTAAAAAATGTTGTAATTTATTTAATTTTTTTGTAGATTCCCAAAAGATGCCGATTTGCAAAATAGATGGTTGGAGGCAATAGGCCGGCTAGAATTTCTTCCTAAAGATACAAATAAGATTTGTGATGACCATTTCTTATACACGGATGTAGACATTTTCCAAACAAAAAGTGTACTGAAACCAGGAGCGATACCCTTTCTAAATATTGATAGTGTAAGTCTTTAACCTTCTGAAATATAATTTTAATATTCTCATAGTGCTTTTTTGCTGAGTCATTAATCATTTTGAGCTACAATTTAAATCATTACATTTAAGGATAATCAAACATGCGTGAATGTTAACTCTGGACATTATTCTGCAATACAAACAGATGATCATTTAACAACAAGTAACACTGTGAGTATAGGCGCACCGGATTCTGCTAATATTGATACAGCAAGTTTTTAATTGCAGGCCATAAACAATTCTCACACTTGTATGGAAGTGGAAGGTGTTGTTAACGAAAATGTTACTTCTAGAATTAATTTTCAGTACCAACAAGTTCAGGTTAAAGTAAATAGATTTTATAATTTCATAATAAATAACTTCAATCCTTTAATAGAATCAGTTCGTAGTATTTCCTCTTGGAGAATGTGAAGTTTTTGAGGCAAACAGTCAGTTCTGTTGTGTCAAGACCATATCTTTGAACGATATGGAAGTTGAACAAAATGTAAGTACTATGCAACTAAATATATACATATATACATACGTACATTGTAATTGAAGTTCTCTAAAGCTAAACTAATTTTAGGATAAGACAATGAAAGATTTCCAAATTGAACATGGGGAGTCCTCTTCATATTAAGAAAAAAATCCGGTAATGTCAGTGGTAAGTTGTAAACAATATTTAGTTTGAGCATATTGTAGATTCCACAGAATATAACGATAAGTCCAATTGCCACAATAGGTATTTCACGCTATTTAAATAAATAAATAATACTTGAATAAAGTCACGTACTTAATGAGAATTGCATCGGACAAATAATTATGTTTCCACGTATATACATACATACATACATACATACATCTTGTCCTCTGCTTACATTTCTCTATATGACTTTCGAATTGGGTATTCGTGGCATGATATAACACGCGCTGATCCAGATAGTTATAAAAAATTAAATGATAAACTGAGTTATAGCTACATATCCATTTTGTTAGGATGAAGTAGAAAAAAATATTACAATTAAAGAATGCATGGAAACAGAAGATGAAAGCTGCTCAGAATTACCAGTTGAAAACATTGTAAGGATGAAAGCGAAGTTAAGAAAATTAAGAAAATGTGTCCGAAATATAAGCAAGACTGTGAAAAGATTGCACCAAAAAATGACTCGACAGAAGAAAAGACAAATCAAATACCAAATTTTCTAGAGGAGCTAATAGAGAAGGGTTTAATTGAAGATGAAGTGCAGACTACGTTGACACAAATTGCTGGACCTTGTAAGGACGTCTTATCCCAGATGTTTGCTAAGGCAAGGGGCAATGTTGTGCCAAAGATATATAATCCGCATATTCGTACCTTTGCCTTGAATTTGAATTTTTTGTCACCAAAGGCTTATAACTACGTGAGGGATGTCTTTAAAAATAGTTTGCCACACCCTACGACTATAAAGGAATGGTATAAAGTTCTTGGCTGCCGCGCAGGCTTTACCAAACAATCTTTTGTGGCAATAAAACTAGCTTGCGATGAGGCCAAGAAGAGTAATGAAAAATTATTTATAAATGTGGTTTTTGATGCAATCCACATTAGGGAACATATAGACTGGGATAAAGATATGTCGTATGGATATGTGGACATGGGAGATGGTGGTGCAAGTGAGACCTTCGCTTCTCAGATCTTAGTGTTAATGGCTGTCTGTTTAAATCGATCTTGGAAGATTCCTATTGCTTTCTTCCCTATTGCTTCTATGAAAGCAGTGCAAAAGGCAAACATAATTCGCTTGTCTTTAGAAGAATTAAAAGATACTGGTGCCGAGATTATTGGTATAACTTTTGACGGAGCCATAGTGAATCTTAGTACTCTCGTAATTCTTGGGTGCGATATTCCGAATGTTGATGGTCCCAGCTAATTTCAATTAACTAATACAAGCGACAAATACATAGCTCACCCAGATCCTTGTCATATGGTTAAGTTGATCAGAAATACTTTGGGTGAATTACAATGTATTATAAATGGGAAAGGACAGCTCATTGAATGGAAGCATTTAGAAATGTTGATGGAATTACAAGAGAAGGAGGAAGTCCATTTAGGCAATAAATTAAGACGGGCGCATATATATTTCGCGAAAAAGAAAATGAACGTTAAGCTAGCAGTTCAGGTCTTTAGTAAATCTGTCGCAGATGTCTTGGATTTTTGCAGAGCAGTATTAAGGTTGCGAGAATTTTCTGGAAGCAAGCCTTTGTCCGAACTTAGCCGCGTTATCAATGATATATTCGATGTGCTAAATAGCAGGAAAATATCTTGTTTTGAATATTTAAAGCGAGCGTTATGTGCGAATAATAGTAAAGAAGTATTACACTATTCACTATTTGCAATTATTTATTTCCAACAATTACGAAAGCAGTCTGGTGAATTGTTAATACACAGTACTAGAAGAATGGGATTCATAGGTCTTATCGCTTGTTAAAAAAATTTAAAAATCCTCGATGAAAGATTTATACAATCTAAGATGCTGCATTACCTTCCGATGTATAAGCTTAATCAGGACCATTTAGAATTATTTCTTAGTTCTATCAGAAGTCATCTGGGCAGAAACAATAATCCATCAGTGAGGCAGTTTATAGCAGCATATAAAAAACTTCTTATGCGATGTCAGATAAGAGAAGGTGGCACGGGAAACTGCGTTCCTTTGGAAAGTATTACTATTTCGAATGTTCCTGAAAAGAAAATAGTCTCCACAGATCCTGCAGATGATATAAATAATTCAATAGAACGGTTCCAGCTTATAAATGAAGAAAAGTAATAGATGATAATTTGGTATTAGATCAACAGTTCTTAGAAGAGCATTGTTATGTGGCATATCCAGCAAAGTTATCCGAATATGTGCACCATGTAGTTACCTATATTTCTGGATTTGTTGTGCAGAAACTGAATAAGATTTTGAAATGCCCGGAGTGTTTGTCTGCATTACAAGGATGTTATTCAGAACTTACACTTATTGCCTACAAAACCAGGGGCAGGCTTCAAATACCGTCTGATAGTGTAACACAGATATGCAAACAAACTGAGAGTAGTTTGCGTTTGAAAATGCATTTTTTAAAAGACGATACTGTTCTTAGAAAAAAAGTATATTTACAAATATCAATTGAATAGATCTCTCTTCGACGATCAACAAGAACATATGAAGTGCAGCAGTCATTATAGTCCCTTAATTAAATTAATACTTGAGAAATACTTTCACACAAGGTACGATTTCATCGCCAGGAAGGCATCTGAAAAGGGTTCACTGCGTCAACACTACAATAAAATGGTCATGTTTCAAGGTATGTAAATAGAGGTTCTTGATCCGCATCAGAAATAGCAAAAATTCAATTAAAAAAAGATTTGAAATAAAAAATAGAAATACAAAATACTATAATGACGGATGGGGACGTGTGAGGGGTTTGCGTGGCGTATCATTTATATTATACGAATTGTCGGTATACTTATTAAATAGATAAAAGGCCAATGCAAGCTACTCACTATTTTACACCTACCTCCACGTGGTCGTCCCTGGAAACATAACACGATAACGCTTATCTTGTTGTGGCTAAAGGTGTAAGGAAACTTAGTACTCAATTATTTGTTCGAAGTGAAAGATAGAAGTACGAGAAACTTAAGTAGTCCAATGCTAGTGCTTGTTTAACTTATATACCTGTAACAATACATAAACTTAAATATTCTGTATAGTATACGCGAACCTTAGCACAAATTTTATAATATAGTACGATTTAATTAATCTAACATATAAGATTTCACCAATATTCTGTACTAGAAATATTTATTCATTCAAATTTCACATATGCCTTGCTATTAATGTTAAAATTAAGTAAAATTAAGTCGAAAATTAATATGAAAATCAAATTAATTTATTTTGATGCCCCTCTCTATGTTGATTCATATTACACACCTGTACTGAGCTTTCACTACAGCGGCAACAGATACTAACACAACCAGAATGTGCCTACACCAAATTTGGCTTATCACACTTCCTGTACTCAAGATCTGGTGTGATGTGTTGACATTTTGACATGTCAATGTAATCATATAGCAGTAGGTAGGAAAATAATAAGTTTGTAATATTTATTTTATTTATTAGTTATTTATGAGAATTTTTGTTATTTTCAGATTTCATGATATGCAGGATATTTGTAGGATACATTTGGGATGAAGGTCTTACTCGTCAGATAAGTATATGGCAATTTTTACCAATAAAATTGATTCTTTGTGTCTTTTTTGTAAGTATTTTTAGGAAGTACATTATTTGATGGAATATTCATCGGTATCGTCCCTCTAAGCATTTGAGAGTATACACCTAAAGTGAAACGAAAACGTAAACTTTACGAACTGCATTTCTACTAACACACCCAAGCCCCCATAGTACATGAACACTATAGTACAGCGTAACAAAAACGTAATAAAAACGTACCTCCCTCTAAGCATTTGAGAGTGTACACCTAAAGTGAAACGAAAACGTAATGAAAACGTACTTCTGGATTTATAGACCTTTGTGCCATTCAACCTGACAACAAACAGCTGTTTTGTGCATGTTAATTTGTTTGTGATTGATAACAAAACGCCGCGTTAATATTTATTTATTAAATTATTGAAGTGTAAAAAATTTGATCAGATATATTTATATAATTATTATTGCACTTTTGTTAGTTTACTAAGCACTTTTGTACTCTATCGATAATTCCGATTATCTCCGTCCTACTCAATGTACCTAATAATGTTGTAACGTAGTGTAAGCTGAGGTTCCTTAATAAACGCTTTTTTGTTCTATTATTATTAAGGTTTGTGATGTTATCAAATAAATTAAAATACAAAAATCTGTTTTTTCTTCAAAAGCCATTGAATCCATATGCAAAACGTTTCGTAAAGTAAACGTAATTTGCATTACGAAAACGAAACATTTTAGAGTACAGTTTGCGAACTACCACTACACTGACAGTCTACGCTTTTCAGTTTCACTTCTCTTTGGCCTGATGATTCGTTTCTGTTACGCATTCACAACACCAAAGCGTTTCTTTTACGTACACTTCTATGCAAGCATGTTTACATTTTCGTTACGTTTTTGTTTCGCCTTGCTTGAAGGGGTGGTACTTCGTGGGAAACTACATTATGTGGACTGAACTTGATAGTAGTATCCTAGTTTGTTGAATGAGTGATAATTCAATGTACGGTATTCTCCAATACTCCATGCACTGATGCGCAGTTGTTGCGATTTCCCTCCGCTTCCCCTTATTTGGTTTCTTCTAGCACGATGTATGTAAGCAAAGCGTATATTAGATTCCTTACGTTTGTGTATGTGTGGCGACTCGTCTGTGCCAATTTTAAAATGAAAAAATTAGATCCCTAAAAAAAAATTAAAAAAAAAAGGAAATAATAAATGTATTCCTACATGGAACTGGATGAGAATTCACCTCTCATTTGTTATACTTAAGAAGTAAAAACTTTCTTACAGAGACCCTTCGTTGAACCTTTAGCGGTTGCCTGCCAAATTCCGATATAAGATCAAGCACAACTGCTACAAGCAGCTTAATCACTAGGCAATTGAAAAACAATTAGAACAGTTGGACATATCAATGGTCATTGGTTCAATTACGTGATTGGATCAATGATCATTTCTAATTTAAGGTGGCACATAGCAATGACGGTCATCACGTAAATAGATTTGAAGGACTAGATTTGACACACTAAATATCTCACTTACGCATACTGGTGAAATTTTACCAACGTCACATTCAAGTTTATAGCAATTAAATGCAATCTTCTTTAACAAATATGCGCTAATAAAAAAAAAAACAAAAAAAGCTATGTTAAAGAAACTTGCGCATCGAAAAATAAAACGTGTTCAAATAAATTTTTGTAACATGCAGATATTAAAAGTGACTTTCGTGTCAAGTAGAAAGGGAAATTGTGCAGACGTTTATTTATAAAAAATACTTATAAAATAATACAAATTTAAGGGCTCACAGCAGCAATTTTTGGGAAAATGAAGTTTCCACTTATGGCAAAAGATTTCAACACATCTTCCGAATGTCCAGAAATTCGTTCAAAACTATAGTGTCACATATGGGAAATTTGGAGTGAAAAACGTGTAGTGATTGCTAATTATGCACTATCGTCTTCGGATGAATATAAGAGAATAGCGCATTTATTTGTAGTCCGTAGAACTGCGGTGAGAAAAATCGTTCCCGAGTTTTATAACGATAATGATTTCCCACCAGAACATACAAGAACTGAAGAAAACATCAGACAATTTGAAAAAAAGTGGGATTCCCATAGTGCTTTGGAGCGATAAGTGAGCCGAATACTAAAGCTTAGAACAATAAAAAAATATACATTAACACTATTATTTAATTACTCCTACCACAAATGCAATGCTTTCGTGCATTGTTCTGACGTCATTATATGTGAAGCTCCCAACAATCGTTCAAAGAAAAGCTCCCAGGTTGATGGAACGCCCCAGACGCACAGTGGTTCCGATGATTAATCTGACATGACAAAAGTATTTCTTCGTTTACTGTGGTTCAAGTACCGAAAAAGTGTCTAATACTAGTATAGTTTATCATGAATATTCAGTGCAAATGATTATTTTTACCCGACTGCGATCGCAGAGGGTATAATGTGTCTGGTCATTATGTATGTAAGTATGTATGTGAATTTCTGTATTCCCGCATAAAATCTAAACGGCTTGATTGATTTTGATGATTCTTTTCCTGTAGTATTTTTTATTTTTTAATTAAGATTTTTAGTTTAATTTTTGCAAATATAACTAATGGATATGATTTTTAAAAAAACACTGATTGGGATGGGATAAACATATATTTCAAAAAATTACAGGCTTCATAGAGATGTACGTCTATTTAATTTCCAGCATAGTAATCATCATCATCGCTGTCGTCATCTTCATCATGTCCTGGATCTTGGAGTAGCCTCAATACATCAGAAGATATACTTTTGCCCTTCTTTTGACGGTTAACTCGAAGACTGCTTACAAATGGGTCCGAAGAAATTAATAACATGTGCATCAAGTCCGTCATTGTATCCGCTCTAGAAAATTTACGGGTATGATATTCTCTAAGACTTCTATAGTCCTTATTTCGGGCCTCTTGAGCTTCTTCGGACATCATTCCAATAGGAAGTATGGCTTCTTTTATAAATTGTGTACCATGGATAAGTATCTTATGCACACTTTGTGGCATATAATACCATTTATATTCTTGGACATATAATTCTGCTGTTTCAAAACAGTATTTTTCGAATTCTTCTGTGTTTATGCTATACCCACTGGCGATTGTTTTAAGGATGGTTCCGAATCGAAGAATCAGCTCCTCATTTACACCAGTAATATCCGACGCAAAGGCTGGATTTTCAAAAAACCTTCGTGCGCTATTACCGTCATTGGTCGTACCAAAGCCCGGCTTTGGTATGTCAACCAAAAGACCCATTTCGTTGCGGAAGCGATCTTGTATTAATTTTTTTCGGTCTTCAACCTGAGCTTTGTTCTCCTTTCGTATTTGCCACGATTTTATATCAAGCCTGTATGAAATGTGCAAGATGCATTCGAAAAATTTTATCCATGCGTGAAGGCTTGATAGGCCCAGGGTCAGCGCTGTTTCATTTGGATTTTTTTTTTCGTATGAGGCAGAGGTTGTTCATTTGAGAAGGGGTTGCCCCACACACATGACAATTTTGAGTAGCTTGATTCGAGATTACACTACAAATCTTTCCGTCAATCATAGTGAGAACAAGTTCCTGTTTTACAAGAATTTCACGACCTTCTACTTGTACAACAGTTGGAGATAGTACCGCTATTTGTGATTTAATATTGTCGATTTCTTTTTTTATTAACTGTGGGCTCTCTTTCTGTAGAATTATTTTGATGGGTCGACAATATTTTGTCGATGAAGGCAAGGGATTTTGCCAAATAATGATTTTCTTTTGTTGACTTCTGCTACTACCAATAGCAGAATAGGTAGTCATCTGTAGCGGTACTATTGATACAATGAATGTATACGAATCATCCACATCCTCTTTCGTGGCCGAAAATAGCTGCTTATATTGGCTTTGCCCAGAGGATCCATCACAGCCCCACTTAAAGACCACATTTAATGTTGGAAGTGTGTCTATACCCACACACACTTGTTGTAACACCTCCAACTGTACTGACACTATGCGTTGTATAGTATGATCAAGCAGTGACTGTAATTCTACCTCTCCAGAGTAGTCAGTGATCTTAATTTTATCTGGATAGCATTGCTTTTTTGCCTCAAGAAGCATGTGATAATTTGGATAAATATCAGCATTGTAACCTTTGCTTATTTGACGCATAGAGATGTACTGGTCTTTTGTGAGTTTTTTATCCACAAAAAAAGCTAACGCCTTTTCACATGTCATCTTTATGGGCATTTTGTCACTTGGTGACTGGTACGCTTTTTTTATTTTCGTAGCTCTTTTTGGAGAAAAACTAGATACTTGTTTAACTATTTGTGCTGCATCACGTCTACCTGTAGATCGTAGACTCATTTCAGCTGCAAGAACAATCTCACCAACAGTATTTGTTTCCAACAAAGGTTTCAATTTCCTTTTTCGAGATCTGTCACTACTCTCTTCGAACAACTTTCGGGGTCGACCGATGTTTTTTCTTTCTTGAGCACTGTCTGCTTCTACAAAAGTAATTTCAACATTTAACCAATTACTATTTTTATCCAAGAATCGTTTCAATATGTAGTGAGAATTAGTCCACCGTTCTTTAAGTTTTTTACAAAACTCAGAACTTTTTTTGTACTTGTTCGCGAATATGACCATCAGAATCTTCGAAACTACGTTTACTTATTACATAATCACACACACAGGCTAATTTTTTTGAAATGTTCGGTTCATTTCGCCAAACATCAAACAGCTCTCTTCGTAAAATTCCGTCTTCCATCACTAAAAAACATAATAAAAAAAAAGTTGGTTGAAGTTGGTCATAAAACAATTATAATTACATACCCAAATGACTAACTTAAATGCTGAATATGATTTCACAACACACTTCGACGGCCTTTACTATTGCAAGCCTGCTTTTTCAATGAATAATAGAAAAATTTGATGAAATGTGGTTCTAAAAATACGTCAACCAAAGGAGAAAATAGCAATACGTAAAAATTTTGAAATATATTGAAAATGAAGCCAAATAGCTGTAGTTTTATTCGCCAAAGACTTTTATTCGATCTAAAAATAAATTACGTGTACACAATTCGTAGCTCTGATGGTAAATGTCGACCGATGCTAGAGGTAAAAATATAGTCGCACTAAACAAGCGATATCTACCTGCTCTTGCGCAGACCCTTTTATTTTATTTCTAAAACTGATTGTGACCGCCAGGTACTCAATCACTTAGGATCATATTAAGATAGCATTTATGTTGTTTGAAGTCCAAAAATTTAGACCTTTTGTCAAGTCAGACTTTTAATAGGAACGTCTGTGAGACGGTCCAATAACGGCATTAGGAAATTTACCTGTATTTCAGGGTTAGGTTGTATATTTGTTACCCTTAAATTGTTGGGTATAGCGATTGTTCCCATATCTTTCAGTTTTATAGACATATATATATAGATATGACTATTTCTCCGCACCCTTCTAAGATCTATTTTAAAAAAACTCGACACCTCGCAAAATTTATTTCGCCTGTCTTCGAAGATCTCACTTTTTTCTTCTTCTTCTTCTTCTTTCATTTAAAATGAGATATAAATTATTGAATAATTCGGTTTGAAACACATGTAAAATTTACCCTGAAAAATGTATTATGAAGTTACAATCTGACAAAATACGAAATGAAATGACGTCTGACAAAAATAGCTGGAAAATCAGCTGATTTTTCCAACAACTTATAGTTTCTCACCCCTGAAAGCGCACTCATCAATAAGAGGAATGACAAGCAATGCGTAATTGCAAACGAGTGAGCTTGGGAGGACGTAATTGCTGCAATGGCTCCCTCAATGATTATTGATATGTCCTGCGTGTCTAGTATATTACGTTTCCACAGCATCGCCTTAAAATTAGATCCATTTGGCTGAACGTCATTGCGATGACTACTTCCCAAAATCTTCCCAGCCATAATATTTGTTAGCACTTGAGCATGCTACACCAATTAAGACGACTACCCAAACCGTCTGGTCCCAGAGTAGTTGGCTAGCAGAAGGTATCGCTAGCTGAGGTAGCTGGTCAGTACAAGCAGATGCCGTGTTGATTGCGAAAGGATTCACTGGTCGGCAATGGTACGTAAAGAAAACGCTCTAAGTGTATGATAACGAAGTATGTACAATGATTATTAATCCGCTAAATATGAGAGTATGCGATTTATGGCTGAAGTATGATATAATCGAAAAGATCGTTCGATATATTTACTTATATCTTTCTAGATTCAACAAGCAACCTATGTTCAGCTGCTATGACTGCCTCTCGAAGTTCTCTGAGACTAGTGCATATGTGCATATGTGTGTGTATTCTATCTGTTTAGGCAACCCTCGAGAAATACTTCTCAAGCCATGAAACAGAAATCTATATATGTGCGTGCTAGTCCGATTCACTAAAATGTTCTATATTGATTCTTATGGAAAAGTAACTAGATATTATTTTATATATGCCATAAAGCCTAAGCTACTATCCAAACAGGAAAGCAGCCTTCCAGTAATCTTAAGCTTGGCTCCTTACCTTCTCAAGGGCTACACTTACTAAATACCGTACTAAACGAAATAATCAAATAGTTTTGATAAAAAATAACCTTGCCAGCTTACATTCAATAACTCTCAGTTGAATAATAGTTGCAATAGTGAATATGCGGAAGGTAGATTGATTCGAATTCACATTCACATTTGCAATTATTACTCAGCTGAAGTTTTGGTTTGGGAAATCGCAGTCATTCGGTTAAGATAACTTTTTTACATAATTTTTCTAAATAAAAAGATTACTCTTTTGGACTTTTTATCGGGTTAAACTTAATTTTGTTCAAGAAAGATTTTTTTGGGATTCTCCGGTATATAGCAAAAGCTAAAACATGTTCTAATTTGTTATTTTATCACACAACCCATTAATTTTTGGTGACAAGTTTCAAGGCTTGGTTTGACTCATCAACAGGTCCCAAATAGCGAAATTGAGTGATTTGAAGAACAAATGAAAAAAATGTAAAAAGAAGAAAGAAATGAAAAGTTTGAGAAAAATAGAAAAAAACAATTTTTTTATTTATTAAAAAAAATTAAAAAAATTTTTAAAGAAACAGATTCAATCGAAGCGAATCGAACCTGTATACGCCACGGAGTGGGCTGAAAAATAAAGAAGAAAAGGAAGAAGAAGCGTTTCGTGTCAGCAGAAAACCTTACACTCATCGGTGCAGCTTGGTTTTCTGCCTGCTGCAGACGCTTGAAAATAGCTCATATATACTCAGAATAAATTCTGGGTGTGGATTATATTAGGAAAAAACACTCCTATACAAGCCCAGGAGGAAAAATAAATAAAAAGATTACTCTTTTGAACTTTTTACCGGGTTAAACTTAATTTTGTTCAAGAAAGAATTTTTTGAGATTCTCTGGTATATAGCAAAAGCTAAAAAATGTTCTAATTTATTATTTTTTTTCTTTTTTCTATTTTTCTCAAACTTTTCATTTCTTTCTTCTTCTTTTCATTTTTTTCATTTGTTTTTCAAATCACCCAATTTCGCTTTTTGGGACCTGTTGATGAGTCAAACCAAGACTTGAAACTTGTCACCAAAAATTAATGGGTTGTGGGATGAAATAACAAATTAGAACATTTTTTAGCTTTTGCTATATACCGGAGAAAACCAAAAAATTCTTTCTTGAAAAAAAAAAAAAAAAAACAAAAATTTTTCTGAAAAAGTTATAACAATTTCATTAGGCTTGGGAAGATAAGGAAGCAAACTTAATATTATCAGAAGACCATTTTTCTGTATGAATAGTAGTTTAGGAAGCAGAAGCTATTCAACTCAAATTTTGTCAGTTTTACATAAGAACACTGCCAATATTTTAGAATATTAGGACTAAGTTAAGGCTCTCATGTAATAGTGAGAGAGTCGGTTTCATGGCTTTGGAAGTATTTCTCGGGGGTTTTATTAGTTTAGATATATATATATCGTAGATGATGTAAAGGCTGAACTACAATAGACGTATACGTAAGTACATTTACTTACGTAAAGCAAGCTCGCCCTTTAATTTAACAGGCGTACACAAATTAACTTTAAATCGTGTGGAGGGAACTTTCGTTAAGTTTAAAAGTCAAATTTCCGTCAGTAAAGGTGCGGTAGGAATCGCTCATTCCATAAGAACGCGATGTGTCAAACAATTAAATTATTACTATATGATTAACAGTGCAATGTAAAAATTAAAATGGAATAAAAATGGTAATGCGAATTAACAGGATGCACAAATCTTCAATTACATCAGCTTCGACTTGTCAATCTTTTCACTTTTACCACTTTTTAAAATTGAAAACATTAAATATCAAGATAATAACTCTTACGGAATGTGATATATATTTAGGCTAAAAATATCAATTTTTCGTAATTAGACCTCAATCTCGTTCAATTTCGTAAAGTTATTTACGTCTATTTTAGGTCAGACCTTTTCATGAAGTGTAGGCAGATAAAGTTACAGCGCTTAACGACCTTTTACACTAAGTGGCTGAAATTGTCAGCCTCTACATGAAGTGTTACGATTCTTTACGCCGATAGTGTAATATGTACCGATATAACCGAATACTAGGAGAGGAATATGAGAGGTGAAAAGGGGGGTCGCGTACTGATCTGCGACACACCCACACACAGGCGACTCGAATATATAAACACACACACACACGCGACTCGGACACACAGGCACGCGGAGTGTGGCCCGAAGTACATTATTATGAATAGTTTGATAAGATTAACTCTCGATTTTTGTTTTTAACTCGTTATCTCAGTTGCACTACAATAGTGCATAGCCAAGTTCTTTTCCCCCATTCATGCAAAAGATGAAAGTATATGAAATTACGTCTTTCATTCTAAAAAATACAAAAAAATTTTCAATTTTGCTCTACTGCTTCCTATCTTCTTATTAGATAACATTTGACGGTGCGTTTAACTCGGTGAATATTTCTGTCGAGAGAATTCTTTTGCTTAGCCAAATTGTTGTACGCCACGGCGGTGTGAGATAATTGAGTTCTCGCCAAGAACGTGTATGGGTGATGTGTGTGAATGGCAGTCACTGAGAATTCTTACCTCATCTAATTGTATTTCTCTCACTTTTCAGAGGAGACTGTAGTGGAAACTACGAATTAATTATTGTTAATAATTGTGTTACAATTTTCCTTTACTGAAAATAATAATAATTTAAATTGTCGGTCTAATATTCGAGCCGACTGTAAAAAAATCAATTTGAGTTGACATTTGAAAACATTTGAAAACTTTCAAAAGCTTTAAATCACAGCCAGACGCCACTATATGCAAATCTTAAAATATTCACATCAAGACACTTTAGCGTGTAAATAAAAAATAAGTTTGGTTCATGTCAGGATTTTATTTCATTCTCAAAAGTATACGCCAGAGGGCAACAGCTAGTACTAAAAATAAAAATAAAAAAAGAAGCTTTTCGTTTAAGAAAAAAATATAAATTCATTATCTTCTATTAACATTAATAATTTGAAAAGTTTCTGTATGTTTACATATTTATTTATAAAATAGAGAGAAGTTATAAATATAAAAGCAATATTCTAAAATAAAAATATTTAAAAAGAAATATAATTAAACATTAAAATTATTTTATAAAAATGACATATTCATCTTGAGTTTTGCTCCCATAGAACTGCAAAATATGTGTACATATTATTGACCAGTTCAGAGACATTCCGATGTTCTGTTTTTTTTAATAAATAGAGTAAAACGTGTTTCATTGTAAAGAATAGACCGTCATCCGGGCTGTTTACCGTCTTGTTTTACGTTGCAGAAGTAATCTACTAAACAAATGATTAAGCACGTATTTTACCGATTCTTCTAAATTCAATCCCTACAAGAGTGAAGAAGTGTGTCAGAATTTGTATGAGAAAAGATATATAACGTACCAATTGCAATATAACACACTGCAAACTCAATACTACAAACTTATTACGCAGTAAATTATCCTGCAGACAGGTTTGCCACTTAAATTAATAAAAATGTACCAAAATCGTACCAAATATAGTTATGTCAAATATACTCTTCAATTGACAAATTCAAATGTTAAAATAGAATTTGCTTTAAAAAATTTAAAAATGTATTTCAACAAAAATAAGTATATGTACAAAAGCTAAACTTAATTGTTTTCCAAAATCAACAAATATTCATAAGAAAATAATATCACACAATTTTATGATTTCTTTTTCTACCATAATAAATGTTGTTGTTGTTAGTACTTTACTATGATTTCGATGTGGAATGAGACACGGAGAACCCATCCACCCCCCCCCCCCCCCGCCAACGCCTAGACTAGCGAAAAGCGATGATAAGATTAGATAACATATGGAGCAAAAAGAATTTTCTGAAGGAATGTAATGGTCAGTTCAAAATTTGACATCTGTTATATGTTTGTGTACATTACTATGAAAGAATATTATAAAAAGAAAATTGTGGGAACGGGCCATATGGAAAATATACCATTTTTGATTAAATTGTACCCATGTACCAAAAGTCCATAAAGTAAGAAGAATGTACCACTTTTGCAGGTAACTACACATAACACTTTTTATTATTTTATTTTTACCTCTGCTACCCAGTAAGGCAAAGTTGCCATAGAATAAAAGTTATACTCCTTTTGTCCGAGCAATTCCAAGCAATATTTTAGGCAGGGTACGGAAATATATGTATAAGTAAGTAAGTAAGTAAGTAAGTAATGTTTATTCATTTCCAAATTATAGCTAACATAATTCCTTATATTCCCTTCAATTCAATTAAATATAGTTCATAGAGAAAATAAAACTATAAAGGATAAAAATAACAATATATATGTATATACACTATGCTTAAGAGAAATTACAAAAAAAAATATATAAAAAAAAAAAAAATTAAACTAGAAGTAATAATAGAATATATAGGAAATTTAAATAATAAATAAATAAACTGCGACAATGGCAATCAAGGCCGTCTGCCGGGATTAGCAACCTAACTAAGTATATTTTTATTATTAATAGCTTTTTACTCATTATCTGTTAAAAAAAAAAGGTATTAGTTGGTTAACCATTAAATTCATTCACCAAACAGGAACGATATCTCCAAGCTGTTGTTGCATATAAAAACAAACCATTAAAGTTGTCCTTTCCATTTAAAATGTCTATAATTTCAGCTTCAGCAAGTTTGTTTTTCCCAAAGGCTCTAATGCGGAATTCTGAAAGAACAGGACAAACTCCGAGAAAATGTAACAAGTTCTCGTCCTCCTCTAAGTTACAAAGCGAGCAAAGTGTTCCACCGGAATTTTTAAACGGACTGGCGTTCAAATTTATAAGCCCTCCCCTATACCTGGTAATCAAATTAATTTTTTTCGCTGAGAATTCGTCACGAAGGTAGCTGCTCATATTACAGTATTGCAGTTTATCATAAAGCTCATGCCTTACTGAACTCCTAGCTTTGTCAGTAGTTCTTTGAATAAGTAGTGCTTCCTCTCTGCTGACGAGATTATTTAGAATTGCTTTTAAATGGTTATAGGACTGACTTGATATATTCACATCTAAACTATGGCAGCTGGCTAATTCCTGCCACTCACTATACCAGAATACGTTCCTACTAACCACTTTTAAAGCTAGCTGATGAGGGAGCCTATTGGGAGAAAGACGAAACAGAATTTTCAACATGTAGTCAAAATGGCACTTCAATGTGTAAATGTATATATTAGAGAGACCAAACTCTAAAATATATGTATATTTCAAGCATAGTGAACTACTAATATTAATAAGTGAACTTTGATCTTTTTTTCATTCCCCCTTCAATCAATCCGCTCCACCATCTACTTCGCTCCTGCTCGAGCTACTCCGGAACAGTTTTAATTGCTCCGCTCAGATATGCAGCTCAAAACTGACATTATCGAGTATAATGTCATATTCCATATTATTTTTTATTTTATTAAAGCAGTAAATTTCAGAATTAACATTATTCCACTTTCATAGCAAAATGCTTTTGCGTCAAATCATTTCCTACAGAATTGTCCTAACTTTTATTTATTTTTCCCAAACGGAAATCGAATTCAGAATTTTAAGAATCGGTCGTAAATGGAGAATAAAAGAATTTTAAGAACTTTTATTTCTAACGATTCTAAGTTATATCATAAATATAAGAGAAAAGAGCAGTCGCCCGGAAAGCAGAAGGTCCCGCTTTCAAACCCCGGACGATGCGGTTGCTTTTACCCTTGTTTTTTTTTCATTATTGAGCCAATCTCAGGAGATGCCCTATGATGCAAACCACTGCATGGCGGGAAAGAGATATTCAAAGGATTAGGGCATTTAAGGAAAGTGGCGAAGGTGACAATGTATGGTACTCAGGAACCTCCGCAGTTTGTAAGCCCGAATAAAACCAGAAGATGGTAGGCTGCTCCACATTTGCACAGTTTAAGATAACAAAGCATCACGGTATTTTACTGTACGGCCGAAAGTATTTTGAAGGGTTAGAAGGTGTGTGCAGCTAGCAGTGCAAGTATTGCGTGCAGCAATTAATCTACAAGGGATCAACTACATATTTCATCAGAACGTTGGCCATGCGTCTAGCGATAAAGAAGCGACATCCAACATTGCAGCTGTGCTCGAGTGAATCGATATGACAAGTTATTGCCACATTGCTAATTAGCTTAAAGGCTCTATTTTGGAAAATATTCAATGAATCTAAAGCTATACGACTAGCCCCAGCTCATATGTGAGAATTCTATGCCATTTTAGGTCAGATATAGGTCTTGTAGTAGAGGGGCGCTAGATTTGATGGGCAGAAATATTTTTCATACCTTTCAGAAATCCAAGACACTTCGAGGCTTCTTTGGCAACAAAGAAGATATGATCTGTCCACCTTAATTTACTGGAAATACGAATGCCAAGAATGCTTATTGAGGGAAAATCAGAAATTAATGCTGCATCTAATGAAATGGGAGTTTTTAAATGCTGACTTTGTTTTAAAGAGATAAAATAGCTTTAGGTCTTTGATGCATTAAAGTCGATGTGATTTGCTTTGTCCCAAACGAGAATAATATCAAGGTCGTTATTCAATGATCTAATCATGCTATTTCATTTGACACATGCGGAATTCCTTCTGGAGTCCGCAAAAGTGTCAAAGGAGTAAGCGAAATCAAGTATACTGTTACCGCTAAAGTTATGGATGGAATTGAAAGTAATGGAAAGCTGATCGATAATGAAAACTACGAAAACAGACGGGGAGATAACAGAGCCCTGGGGCACACCGGCATTTATAGGGCAGGGTTCAAATGTAATGACACAAATTATATTTTTATATTTTTGATTATATTTAGAGTCGTTAAAAATAAAAGTTCTTAAAATTCTTCTATTCTCCATGCTTTGTGCTAAGTGTAATTTTTTATTTCCCGTAATCTGTAAAATTCATTATGTGTATTCAGAAATACACTTGTTAACAAATGAATACTATTTTCTAAGTCTTAATGTTTATTAAAACAAAATAAAAATACTCTGAATTTTCAAATTGTAATGTGTAATTGATATAATCTTTTACCGTAAAAAAAAACCTAAATTGAAAAGAAAAACGATATTCAGTTATATAAAAACACAATTGCCATCAAATTATTGTATAAATTTCCCTCCATTAACACCAATTCTTTCATTTGCCTACCACGTGCACCAATCTTTCTCACTGTAAATTGTCCAGAATGCCATGTTAAAAGATGAACAAATCTCTTATAACAAATTTTACTCCAAAGTTTCAAAACATAATATATGTAATATTATTACAACCCCTGCACGTTCCAGCATATAGCAATCTACAACTTCAATTTCATAAAAAATTCACTAGCGAAAAACAAGCCAGGCGGTGCTAGTAAGCGATTGAGCAAAAGTAACGTGCCACGTATAGAGATCTCCTAAAATCTCGTTTCACCGCAATAAATTTCCTTTCCTGGACTGTGAAGTACACGGCGGAATTGAATGGATTGGAAGAACCATAAACTGGGATGAGTGCACTCCTCCACAAATAAAATCGAGTTTCACAGGAATTGAGTGAACAATTTTTCAGTTCCCAGAGTACCCCACCCCATCCCAGGACCCTTCACAGTTCAGTAAAGGCTTGGAGCAGGATAAAGTACAAGGAGAAGTACATATAAGAAGGAGATGGTATATATAGGTGTACATATGAGAATGCACATATCGAACGGGCATCATGATACACTCCTGCGTCCTTCCATTGATAAAGTGCTTCAAGTACGGCTTTGCCGAATTTTACCCATGGACAGAATCTAGAAAATTTTAGTTCTCTGAGTAGATAATTGATGTTTTCATAGATAATTTACGGATGCTTTGGAACTGTTGATGCCTTGAACTCGTCGATTATAAATAAAAGGAATCGGCTAGAACTGGAACGATCTAGCCCCAGTGTATTGTGGTGGTGAGAATGTAAGGTCGAAGAAAGGGAGCTTCAACGAAAATTTACTTCATGCCTTTGGACTTACTAATTTCAAAGCTTGGACCCAATTGGCCACTTAATTGTGGTGAGAAGAAGGGAAACATTGATTAGGTCAATTTCGATTTCGGTATCAGATGCCTGGCAGAGTCCCGAAGGGTTTGTTTACTGCTTTATGGAAAATTTGTTTTAGAAGTAAATATTTTCATGGTTATCGGTGGATACAACACTCTCTAGGTTTTGTTATTGAAAAGATGCACTGGCATACATATATATGAATTTTAAGCTGAACATTTGTGGTATTTAATATACAGAGAATCTCTGTTTTTGGATAAGGGAAATTGAATTCTCATCTGGAATTCAAATATTTTAATTAGAAATTTTGAAGAGGAGGGGGTGTGGTGAGGTATTATTTACATCTCGCTGATCAGTCGAAAATACGAAACACAATAAACTGCGATGGACTAGCCTCACAGGAGCTTATTCCAGACAAGCCAGACAGACATTTCATATTATCAGCATCATCCATCGTCGATAAATTTTTTTTAAATAATTTTGACAAACACTAAAATAAAAGTATGCCTACGTTTATTGTGACTCTGTATAGGTAAAAACTTATACCCATCCGAAGCTGTTTATTTCTGTGAAGAGGTGTGCATCGCCGGGAGGAGGCTTGGGGGCTTAATCTCCTCCCAGACAAAATAAGAGCAGAAAGAAAAAAAGAAAACTGGATATGCAAAAATCAAAATAATTTTTAATTTTATTGGTGGCTATCTAATCTAATTTTTTTTTAACTCCTAGGTATTCAGGTATTCAATATGGTAAAACCATAACATCCGGACAGGATATGCTTTTCGAACAATTTTTACAGTTTATGACTGTAGAATTAACGACTGGAAAAAAATTCGCTGACTCAATTTCAACAGGGTTGAAAGAGTGCAAAATTGATACGAAGTACCTGCGCGGCTAGGGTTATGATGGTGCCTACATCAGCGAAAAATACCTTACTGGTGTTTATGTGCATTGCATGTCGCATTTTACATTGCTTAAATCTGGCCATGCTGTAAAGATTTTCAACAGAAATGCGTTTGCTACTATTGGAAAGATTTTTAATTTTTTTAACACCCCGAAGCGTCAGCTTATCTTAAAGTCAAATATGGACCCTAAGCAGCGATGTCCAACAAGGTGGATAGAAACCCAGCAAAAACAACTTTCCGAACTTCAGACAAATATGAAAGTTTTCGAAAAACTGAACAAAGCAACAAAACTTCGCTTCCGATGGGTCTTTACGTATTCGTGATGATGTCGGAATTGCAAGTATTCAAATTCAATTTCTTACGAAATTTCGTTAGGAATTCGTAAAGAAATCGACATTTTACGGAATTGAACCGCACATAGCATTACGAATTATGATTCCTTGTAGTGCGGTTCAGTGGGGCGAAATAGTTAAATAAATAATAAAAATATTAAAAGTGCAATATAGAACAAAAAAAAAACCTAAAGTATTTTTATGAAATACATTATAACTCTTGCTTTGATTTTTACAGTTGGGAACTCATTTCTGGGTGCCGTTCTCGCATTGATAGATGAAAACGCTGAACTGAAAAACTCCTTTTGCTATCCTGCAATACCGAATATTTCTAATTAAACTTATATTAAAATATATATTAAAAGATGCTATGAGATTTACAATTTTATTTGTCATTAGAAGTAAAGGACAACACGAATTCACCCAACTTTTTGAAGAAGCACAAGAAAAGGCTTGGAAATAAACAAACAATGTAATGTAATATAATGAGCCTGCTGAAAATGCTGAAAATTATTACCAGTGGGATAAGTATTACCTTACCGCTGTTCGACTCGTTATAGGCTCCTAAAACATGAAATCTTTATAAAAACAATTACTTTCCTTTTACATCTGGTAAATCTGATCAGGTAGATGAGTAGCAAGAGTAACAATTTTTAAGTCTAGCAGAATTTTATAGTGAATAGGTATATGGCAAAGTACACATACATAATAGTCAGGCTCTTTTGGGAGAATAAATAAAATAAAATGCGATTTTTTCAGAGAGACCAATGCATTTCGTCGGACTAAGGCATTATCTAAGGCTACACCGATCTTAGTGCTTTACATACACACAAACATATTCTGATATAATTAATTTATAGAGGAAGAATAATCAATGAAATAGAAACAGCCTGTTTCTTTTAAATGTTGTGAAATACCCGAAGCAGACTAAGAAGATCTAATATTTTCTCTGAATCGGATATTTAATTTGTGTATGTGTGTAACTTACAGTTCGCGTTAATT
Organism: Dioctria rufipes; assembly: GCA_963924295.1. Taxonomy (NCBI): domain Eukaryota; kingdom Metazoa; phylum Arthropoda; class Insecta; order Diptera; family Asilidae; genus Dioctria; species Dioctria rufipes. Next base: position 76,038,183 of record OZ002744.1, read on the forward strand.
TTCATCTGCGTGATTTTTTTTCTTATATTTTGATAGTTTTCGGTTTATACCGCCTGAATAATTAAATAAAGTGCATGTAATTGCTCACTGGTTCAGCTGGTTATCGAGTTATTGGAGTTTTGGTGTTCCGGGCATTTTTGATCAATTCTAAAAATTTTTTCATTATATGGGGTTGCTGACGCCGCCTCAGCGTCCTGCCCCCTTTTTTAGATTTGTGAAATTACTTTAAAAACGTAAGTAATAATTATTAAAAAGCTGAATAACTTGCAATTATATGCATAAGTGGGGACTAACGTCTTCCTACAAAAGTTGTGATTGTTGATAACGAAAGGCAGCCACTGGTTAAACCAATCTATATCTAATTGATATTTAAGCAGCTTGAACGAAAGAAGGGTGTAAATGTGTAATCGTTTATCCCTTGTGCAAATATCGTGGACCATCAAACATCCGCCAACTGGTATCCTTGCGGCGTAATCCTCTCTACCTCTGAAGATTAGCTGCTCTAGACACACGGATACTCCCAGATCAGTCAAAAACTGGGCGACACAGTATCGTTCTGAAGCGTGTTCATCAGACCGTGGGGCTACGTCTCAGCACTGTTCAAGACTTGCCGTTACATATTAATATAGTCAACACAAGAATAATTAACTGTTGCTACAACAATTTACATTATTCAATTTAATTTTGTACCTAACCTACATCTATAATTCTCGAAGCATTTTACATGGCTTCTGTTTGATAGTTGCAGTGTCTAATTTTCGCAGTTAACGATTAATATTTAGCATTATTCAATTTTCTACTTTCATTCATAATTAACCTAAAACATTTATCTAGCTATTGCATTTATCTATTAATAATATTAATTATTCAACATTCTATTTTGCATTCTGACTAAACATTTCGATCTAAACTGTTGTAAAGTGAACTAAATTGGAATCCTGTTTAAAATCTTATTCTTATAATATTATATCTCTTTGAGGTATCTTTCTTTTGGATCTAACTGTACTGCCCGTAGTTAGAACGTACACGCAAATTTGAATTTACTGAAGACTGCAATGAATGCACTGATAATTACGGATTAAGATCAGTGGTCTATCCTCTTATAACTAAAAACACTGTCCACTTCTTTTAACGTTCAATAAACTGACACTTATTTCTTAATGTTGCCCACTAATTATAGTAAGATAAGAATATGTGTATATAAGCAATTAGGTCAGAGATCCACACACACTAGAAAACACACTTATTGACACAGATTTGTAATGCACAATTTCCAAGAATAGTTGTATCGGGATAAAACTCAATATATAAGTTTTGGGTCACAGAAAACACTTCTTGCCAAAAGATTGCAATATAAAGATCACTAAAAAAGCAATATATTTATAAAATAAATATGGAGTAAGTTGAATTGATATATTTGATAAATATGCACACGAAGTATGTGGTATGTAGATATATATATATATATATATATATATATGAGTAAATTTGTTATAAAATAGATATATAAATAAATAATAAAATGTTACAAGTGGCTGGTATTCACCGATCTAAACTTGGCACTTGAGGTGGTTGGATTTTAGCTAATGTTAAGAGCCTTTGTTCTAATATTTTATTAGAACAATTCTTTATTCCCGTCTAGACCAGGAATAAAGTGTTAATGTTAGTCATTTTAATCTCAGTCAAGACCCGAGATACAATATGCTTTAAATCAGTCAATACCCGAATTAAAGTCTTGTCTTAACTTCAGTGAAAACCCAAAGTAAGATTCTTTATTTCAGTCAAAACCCGAAATAAAGTGTTTGTTAGTTAGTGATTATTTCAGTCAATCCCCGCAATAATGCTCTTTAAATCAGTCAATACCCGACTTAAAGTGTTATCTTGACTTCAGTCAAGACCCGAAGTAAGATTCTTTATTTCAGTCAAAACCCCAAATAAAGTGTTGGTTAGTAAGTGATTATTTCAGTCAATCCCAGAAATAATGCTCTTTAAATCAGACAATACCCGACTTAAAGTGTTATCTTGACTTCAGTCAAGACCCGAAGTAAGATTCTTTATTTCAGTCAAAACCCGAAATAAAGTGTATGTTAGTAAGTGATTACTTCGGTCAATGCCCAAAATAAAATGATTTGTTAATAAAAGCTCTATATCAGTCGATACCCGATATAAAATATTAGTCCCTACTGAGCCAACCTATCCCAAGCGATGCCAAGTGCAGAAAGAGGTCGAGATTAGTCAGCTTGTGGTTTTTATAGCCGTTGCTTGTATATGACACCAATGATGGAGTAACAAAGGCGCATGATCACAAGATTTGGCAGAACATCTGTGCACTTACGGTACTAGTGATAAAACTTACCTAGCAACGAACAAAATGCATAGCAACAAGAAACAGACGGCAGCAGATGCTGCTGTGATAAATAAAATTTCGGTGCAGCAGCCCATGAAGAAAAATAAATTCCCGTTCGATGTTTTGTAATGATGATATAGAATTGCAAATTGATCGGCTTGATCTGATTATATTTGTGGCATGTATTGAATGCTACATGAAGTGCTTTTGTTATATGTCGTACCCATTTTTAGGGAACATTGTAATTAGATTAAATTTATTTGCTTTGCCGAACTCAATTTAGCATGTTAATTTTTAATATGTTCAGTTTTCAGGAATTGTTTTTATCACGAATCTAACGGTTCAAACGTATGATAATGATTTTAGCTTAATCTACTCGAAGAGGCTATAATATTGTATTGTATTTATACAATATGTTATATATAAGACAAATACATGGCTTTGTTTGGTTGTGTATCTGTGTTTTGATTGAGAGTGATTAGATTAGATTTCATTTTATAAAATTTTCATGCTATGTTTTCGTTATGTTTTCTTTTCAGAAGTTTTAATATTTATAAAAATATATTCGAATCAGTTTGGTTCGAACACTAACTGTTAATTATTTACCAAATTCAATTCTCTAATCATATTTAACCTACTACATTTATCTATTTTGTATTTAACCGTTAATAATTAATAATTTACATTATACAATTATCTATTCATACCTAACCTAACTACAATTCACAAAGCATTTTAAATGGCTTTTGATAGCAGTAGTACCTAGTATCTAATTTTTGCATTTATCTATTAATATTTAACCTTACTTAATTTTTATTTTCATTGATATTTAACCTATAACATATAACATTTATCTATCTTTTACACTTAACGATTAATAATATACATCGTTTGCATTTAACTAGTTATAATACACAACTTCAGTTATAATCTATATTGACTCAACTGATATTCGGATTAATTATAGTTGGACTCATTGTCTTTAAGGCAAGATGGTACCTCAGTTGAAATTTATGGAGACTCAACTGATATCTGGTGCGGCATGGTGATTCAAGTTGGTATAAGTGATTAGATTGCAAACATTATCTATACTTTTATTAAATTAAAAACCTATCAGGTGAACTAAATTGGAATCCATTTTGGGCTCCAATTTTTACGGTTATTATACCAATTCAGAATCATTATGATTCTAATTGTTACTGAAGTAATTTAGCTAACTATTACCGACACCATTACTTACATTGTTATTAATTTAAAAAATCAACTAAGTAATATCTGCTCGTGAGATTGGTTGCAGCAGGACATTCACTGTGAAATCTAAACAGTTAATTGAATACTGATATAAGGTCTGATAAAGATTATTAATTCAACCAGAGGTTAGTGATTTGACGCCAGAGTTATCATCTGCATTATAGTTAAAATCTAGGGCATTGCACTTGAATCAAGCGAATATCACTTATACTGATAGTATGTTTAAAGCTATACCACAGCAGATATTAAAAATATTAAAATTAATGCGTTTTAAACCAGATAGTAATCATTAGATCGTATCATTATGTATTAACTTCATTTTTGATTAATACAGACTCAACCGATATCCTGCACAGCATTTGGTTAAGGTTACTTAACAATTTCAGACCTGCAGTGACAGTGGATAGATGTTAATGACATGTGGCTGCCAGTAACTGCTTAGTTGTCTCCCTTCATATACTCACTAGTCAACAGGCTATTAGACTACTCTACATGTAGGTACTGTGTTGCACTCCAGTACTGGATATTTCTCGCAATTCCTACACTGAGTCAGCTTATTGCACCCTATTTTACGTCTCATCACTAGGGATATTTGCGTATCCCATACCATGCCTATTGTCACAACTAGGTCAAGGACTGCTAAAGGACCCTCCAGCTCTGTTACAGTTCCTAAAACAATTCATCTGGTGGATTCCTCCCACCTAAGCTTATACCTAAGAACAAAGACAAGTCTGTATCGCTGACTAGCGTCAGCAATCCAGCCCCAGTCAAGTGTAACTCAAAGGCTCCTTCTAAGCCAATTCCCATCACTAGCGCCGCTGGAGTTCAACCCTTGCCCAAAGCCAAGGTGGATGACATCTCAATCAGCAATTCAGACGATCCTCTATGAAGTGCCTGTTGTCTGAATGAGCCCAAGGAGGACGTTGATGATATTATCTGGATTTCCTGTGACGGCTGCGATTTGTGGTTCCACACGGTTTGCGTTGGCATCTCTTATGTTAACTACCTTGCAGTTTACCAGGAAAAGAGTGTAGATTGGGTATGTAGGACCTGCCTTAACATAGCCAGATGCCATTCTAATAGCAACCTCTGACCTCAGTTAGTCACCGGCAAACCAACCAAATCTACGTCAGCGGCGCAGTCGACATTGGTTGATATCAACCGCAAGATTGATATTCTTGTCACTAGCCTTAATTCCATCTCATCTGAAATCAATGTGCTCAGCAAGGGCCTAGATCATATTAAGCAGAAATCCATCACTAAAATTAGCAAGGACATCGAAGTCCTCAAGTCCTACTCTAGAACCAGTATAAAGAAACGCACGCTTGTTTAAGCAACATTCCGGAAGCGTGTCTCAATTCCTGCGACAAGCTTCTTCCAGACCTGTGTTCTAGCGTGAGACTCAATCCGGAATTTTCAAAGACTATTGAGAAGGCTGACGCCTTCAAGCGTCCTCTCTTACTAAATAAGCCTAGGAAACCCAAGGGCTTCATTCGCTTTTACAAGGAAGAGGCCTGTGTCACTTTCTGTTAGGCTTACATCAAGCAGCTTCGTTCTAAGCCTATTACTCTCAATTCCATTATCGCCGAGACTTCAGACATCCGAGTTTTCATTAATGAGGATCTGGACACGGACGAAGTGCAACTTCTACACCTTGCACTGAAATTAAAAAGAGAGTAAGCGGTTCTACGCGTATCCATCAAGCACAGGAAGACATACATCTGCAGGCGATCTCCTATCATCGCAACTGATCTCATATTTGACCGCTTCACATCAGTCCTTAGGCAACAGCTGCTCACAGTAGTTGCCTCAACCAACCTGCCAGTTAATACTTCTTCCGATGCATCACCTGCTTCCAGCACGTGAAGCACTCTCCAATTTTCTTCCCCCCAACAAGCTCAATATAATCTCCCTCAATGCTAGATCAACCCTCAAGAACCTAGCTGAGATACGGCACATTACTCGGCTCGGAAGGGCCAGCGCCCTCCTTGTCTGCGAAACTTGGACCAAGCCATTTCACACTGCTAAAATGCTTGAAATACCAGGCTATAAATTGCATCGCACAGAAAACAGAGGTGGTGGCACTGCCATTTATTTGTCTAACACACTGTTATCTGGAGTTGTTTTCCAGGAAGTCACCAATAGCTGCGAGTTGCTGGCTGTCAAAACATGGAGTACAGACAGCATAAATGACCCTATTGTCTTGATGGGGCTATACAGACGTGTGGCCTCCTTCACTGATCATGATCTGTCCAGTCTCGGTAATGCCCTGAGCCTTATTGCCAGTCAATTCTCCAGGGTGATCATTGCGGGAGACCTCAATATCGATATTAATGCTGATTCCAATCTTGGCAGCTGTCTTAGGGAACTCCTCGACGAGTTGGGACACGTCCTGGCTAACCATTTTCCCACGCGCCATGGTACTTCCTCCGCCACCACTCTAGATCTCATTATCACATCCCCTCAATCCGTACATTTGCTCTCCGGTCAATGTCCTGGTGTCTCTGACCACGACATTCTTTTTGCAACCTTCAACCATCTTGCCTACCCCCCCATACTATACGTACTTACCGCAACCTTTCTGCTATACAGTCAGATGCTCTACAGGCTGATCTTGACAATAGGGACTGGTCGTTCATCCACAATGCAGCTGACCCTGAGGATGCAGCACAGCAATTCATGTGCACTGTCAAGTCTATTTTCCACAACAATGTCCCCCTCAAAACCATTCGGACCTGGGGCGCTAGTGACAAGATACTCAGTAGACCTGATGTGTCCTTGTTGTGTCAGGTCCAACACATTGCCTACACACATTGGAAGAGGTACAAGAAATCCGATAATCTCAAAGCCTTTAGACTTGCGCGTAGGGCTGCTGAACATCTTATTCGGAAACTAATCAGGGATAACACCCCGAATAATTTTAGTGATGGTGTAAACTGGCGCAAGGTTCCGAATCTGGGGTTAGGATCCAAAGCCAGATCTCAGACAAATATTGACCCTGAAGATTTTGCAAATCACCTCTGCCTTGCGCAGTCTACCGCACCACCTCCAATTCCCCCGGTCCTAGCCAACTACAGCTTTAACCCCCCGTCCCATGTCACCAGTACTCCTAGCCAATCTACAATGGACAGCCGCTATCCCCCAGCTGATGGTTTCTCTTTTCGCAACGTCAGTGAGGCTGAAGTACTGGATGCTTTCCAACGCATTAAATCTAATGCCGTGGGACATGATGGGATTCCAATTAAATTCCTCAGAATCATTCTCCGTTTCATTTTACCCTTGGTTACTCATCTTTTTAACGGATTTATCACCTGTTCTCTCTTCCCCAAATGCTGGAAAGCCGGCATCATCTCTCCCATTTCAAAAGTCACATCTCCTGCATGTCCCGGTGACTGGCGTCTCATCTCTATCCTCCCCTCTATCTCGATAGTCTTTGAAGTCCTAGTCTCTGATCAGATCGGTGAACACATTGAAGACAGTCGACTGCTATCAATGTTTCAGTCCGGCTTTAGGCATGGGCACTCCACGACCTCTGCCCTTGTCAAGGTAACATCTGACATCCGCAAACTATGCGATGAAGGCAAGCACGTAGTACATGTACTGCTTGACTTCAGTAGGGCATTCGACTCTGTTCCTCATAATTTTCTCACGGCCAAACTTGTGAACACTTTTGGTCTTGGGCCCGCTGCAGGTAGGCTTATACACAGTTATCTGACCAGCAGGATACTAATCGTCAATAGTGATGACCGATTCTCCTCACCCAGGGATATTACCTCTGGTGTCCCGCAGGGTGCGGTTCTTGCTCCATTCTTGTTCACCATCTATATCACTGACGCCACGGAAGTGCTGGGTAGTCATAAATTCCACCTCTATGCGGATGAACTGCAAATTTATGGAGCGGCCAGTGTTGATATGCTTCCGTCCCTGATTGGGGCGCTCAATGTAACGCTCGGCAGCATCTCAAACTGGTGTCATTCTAGTGGTCTAACCCCCCGCGAAAACGCAAGCAATTAGATACTCCATTCGCGACACCCCTTCCAGCACTAATGACATGCTCCCAAACCTGCTTATTCAAAATCTCATCATCCCTCTCTCAGGCAGACATGTTAAAAACCTTGGCCTTCTCATGGACCCCCATCTCACATGGCGACTACAGATCAGCAGGGTTTGCTCCGAATATACTTTGGCCTGCGCTCTCTGTACGTGGTGTCACATCATCTTGATGAGACCATCAGACAATCCCTGATTATATCCGTCATTATGCCTCATTTCTATTATGCTGATGTGGTTATGTACCCTCTGCATACCTTGGATATAACTAAATTAAATAGAGCATTGAAAGCATGCGTAAGGTACATTTTTCGTCTAAACGGCACTCGCACATCTCCGCTCTGGTCCAGCTGTTCATACCTGAACCCCTGGATAAGCTCTTGGAACTCAGAGTGCTATGCTTCATACACAAAGCTAGATGGTACTCACTACCGGCCTACATAAACCAATCGCTCTCATGGAGCAACCTTAACGATCGCAGAATTGTCCTGCATAGAACCCGTACTCGATTTGGGTCCAATGACCTCTTTGGGCAGGGAGCCTGTCTCTGGAACTCTCTCCCTGACCATATTAGAAGAGCTGGCACATACAAGGAAGCTGGCCCTGGGTCACCTCATTTGTGCTTAGAGCAGGGCAAATTTATCATAAAAAAAAATGGACTGTTGATTTATGAGTAGTATTTTTATTTATTTATTTGCTATTTGCTCTTTTAGTTTTAAGTTAAAGCTATCTACTGTCAGCTTTACTTTTCTTTATCTTATATGTCATTTTATTTCATTTGTTGTTATTGGTATTTTTTAGTTTTCTAATGACTTTTTATTTTATCCGATTATACCAACTAGCTATTACTTACTCGATGTACCTAACGTTGTAACGTAGCGTAAGCTGAGGTTCTTTAATAAAATATTTTTCTATTCTATTCTATTCTATTCTATCTTCTAGCTTTACCTACAATCATCACTGCATCACAATCACTGCAATTTATTTTAAATATCCCATTGCTTTCATATTTGTTGAAGTCAGTCTTTATTTTATTGTTAAAAATTAATTAGTTTTTTTAAAGAAAGTTGGAGATATATTGCAAGTTGCCATGGGCTTCCCCAGGAGTTCAACCGATTTTCTAATATGTGGAATTTTCTTTCACTTACTTGTACTAGTTTCAGCTCTTTCAACAAGAAATACAGATTTTAACGGGGTATTTTTTTTTAGTTTTACTCCCTGTTTTAAATAAATTAAACGACACTGTAAAGTGAAAATAGGTAATAAGAAACTAAATTTCTTAGACTTGACAATCTCATTAGAGAGTAACAAACTTCAATTTGATATATTTAGAAAAAATAAATTCTGCTCCTTCTGACTTAGCACATCCTTGCAACACGAAGATGGCGACATTCCACTCCCAATGGATAAGGGAAAATTCAAAACTGAATTACACACCATTTAAAATTTAGACATAAACAATGCATATAGATCAAAAATAATCCATAATTTACTATGGGTAAAATTCGAACATTTATCGATCGAACGCAGTGTAATTTCCCCACAAACTTGGAAGTTGCTTGTTTCTTAAATAATTTTATTGATCGCACCAAGCACGAACCGATAGAAGTACTTAATTTAGTAATATTAAAATAACAACGTTTTTAATTTGCATGGATCTTAAAAACGTTGACATAATTCGAGAACTGTCATACGCAAAGTGTGCTACCTGTATTTTGTATGTAAGTAAAGGCACCTACACAGCGAAGGCCCAAGTAAAAGACCCTACAATAGAAAGAAAGAAAATCATAAACTTCAAAATGCAAAAAGTTTAATTTTTGCAACTAAGTCTCTTTGGCAAAATTGTCCCCAGGGTAAATTTTGCTTCAGCAAAATTTGCTACTAAAATAGTTACATGAGAAATAAAGTAATACGAGGTATAAACGCCCGCAAACAACTTGATGATCCCGATAACCGCAAGAGGTGGCGATGTTTATCAAAAGATCGGAATACAACTTCAAGCCACTGTCCGTCGCAATGATTTTTTGACTTGTTAGAGCACTGAAATATTTTCACATGGTAGGAAATCCGACTTAAGCCTTTTTTAATACTCGGTAAAAAGTAATAATTAAAATTGTAAAAGAAATTAGTGAAAGCACTTGATTGTTGGTAAAATAAAATAATTCGTGAGAACACTCGATTGGGGTAAAAGAAAATTTTGAATTCATTTACTTCGCAAATAAAAACCAAACTGATGTTTTTAAACACTGTGCTTCATTTTGGAAGTTGTTGCGAGATGTGCAATTAGTACAACTAAATGGAGCACAAGGGTATTTGGGATACGACGCCTAACTGTGAAAAAGGTATTTAATATCTCTACTAAAATATCTTGAGTTTAGGTAGTACATGTGCGAACTGAACTGTATATATGTGTGTGTGTGTGTGTGTGTGTGTGTGTGTGTCGATGCGAACGGATGTTCATCAAAGAATACTATCATGTCAAATATCGATATCAAAAGTAATCGTGTACAAAATATATACTCGGTATCATAATCAAAGTTCAATGACAAAATAATCAGCGAATTGCTAAGTACTTGCCGCGCATGTAATTGTTCTGCAACCGTCGGTTATTTTGCTGATTAGCCCAACAGCCAGGTACTATTAGTGCTTGAGTAGAGCAATTGGATATTACGTTAACAATTAAACTCGCATAGTATTTGGTATGTAATGCGATTGCTTGCTATCAAGTGACTCAGGGGTTTCAACCGGTAGAACAAAGACAAAGTTGATCTCATTTGTTTACATATCCGCATTGTTAGTAAAGTTTACTTTCAAACATGGAGCATTACAAAAACCAATGACTCCTCTGGCGACTCATTTAAAGCAGTGTTGCCACAAGTCTAAAAATTTTCGGATCCAAATAGTATCTAATAAAACTATAATTAAAAAATAATGAAAACACGGTGTGAGATCTATGCTCAAGCGAAGGGTGCCGGTTTATTAAGAGATACCTCAGCCTTTTGATTCAAATATAAAATTTTATTTCAATACATATATTGCTTACAGCTAGTATCACAAGTCAATTCAATTCCTTAAATAAAAATCCTAACTATCCTAGAACTGCGCAAAATTATTCAATAAAATAGAAATTTCAATAAAAATTCAAGAAGTAAAAAATTTAAAATAATAGATCCAGTGCCGCCATTGTGTATCTGCTCCATTTATTTCTGTAAAAAAAGGAAAGAATTCACAATTAGATTCATGAATTAGATAATTCAAACAGAATAAGATTTTTGTTGGTATAATACAACATGTGGGCCTTTCTAGAAAAATTGAAAACTTTACAGCAAGTAGCTGCAATGAGTGCAGTGTGAGCAGAATTGGATTTACGTTTGTGTGGAAACAGAATTGAAGTGTACTCTGCCGCGAAGGCGTAGCAAGATGGAAGTTTTGTCTGTGCTGCTCGTGTGAACACGGTAATTTTAGCAGGATTGAATTTCTGCTTAAGTGTTTGATATTAATGAAGCAGAACTAGATTTCTGCAGCAGGAGTAAATTTTTGCTTAGATGAAGGGTGGAAATAAAGCAAAAGTATATTTCTGCAGCAGGAATAAATTCCTGCTTAGGTGTAGGATGGAAATGAAGTAGAAGTAAATTTCTGCAACAGGAGTAAATTCCTGTTTGGATGTAGGATGGAAGTGAAGCAGAAGTAAATCTCTGCAACAGAAGTAAATTCCTGCTTAGATGGAAGATATGGTGAAGCAGAAGTAAATTCCTACTTAGGTGAAGGATCGAATCAAGGGAAAAATAAATTTCTGCAGTAGGAGCAAATTTCTACTGAGGTGAAGGATGGAATTAAAGCAGAAAAATTTCTGCAGTAGGAGTATATTCCTACTTAGATGGAAGCAAAAATTAGATTTTTTACCAACGATAGGAACCAGACTAAATTCTGGTGGAGGATGCGTTCAGAGTAAATTCTGAAACGAGAATAGGTGATTCTGCTGTGGCCCGACGCCTTTTTATAGCCGGCGTGAACCGGTATGTCTCTGCTTAATGATGGGTTGCCCTGGCAACGATCGATCTCAAAGTTGCATCCCATTGAACTCTGACTGCGGGGCAGGCGAGACCATATGATGTTACGTAATGCCATTTAATGATATTACGTGTGAAATACATGTAAGTAGTCGATTTCCATTTCAGGGACGTTTTCATAAGAATTAATAGAGATAAAAAGAAAACGGCAGCTGAGGTTTAGATTTAGGTAGCGACGGTGAGGCAGCAGACCGCAATGAACTCGGGACCATATTGTGTATAGAACATTTTTCGGAAGAAAGCCACAATAAAATGGTAAGAAATGGTGTACAACCTAAAAAAGCAGAGACGAGTGCAATAATAATTGCGGCGCCATAACCAAGGGATCTTGCTTAGATAGGTATAAGGAAATTTTAGAAAAGAAATCTCGTCACATTCAGTGAGTGACAATGAATAAGTAATGTGAGCAAAACGGTTAAAATAGTGAACTCTGCTTATACAACGCAATAGAAAAGTGAGTATAGTATAATATTATAGAATAATATAGTGTAGCACAAATATTTAATGTGTGGTTATCGTGTGCTTAAAGGGTTAGGTAAATGTTGCAAAATATGTGATTATTCATATAGCAAGTAAAATACTATAAAAATGGTGTGAATGGAGTAAAATAGGAGTGCTTTTGATTATTCACGGGATTGTACGGAATAACTATAGCACTCCCCTTTGTTTGCTTATTAATCTTCGGATCCTGTCCGTAGTCGCTCCCGTATGATATATAGCGTTGGCTTATGTCCGTACTCGATCCCCAATATTGCTAGTAGATCCTGATCGGTACTCGATCTCACAGGATATGATCTTGATTGTGTAACGGCTATAATCTGTCCATTAGGAAAAAATATCTATTTTTTTTTCTTTCTTGGGGGTTAATCATTCATTTTTGGTCAGTCTCATTTTAATCCAGACTTTGATTAAACGACTAATTTGTTTTCTTAATGAAAAGAAAGAAGAGAGAAACTAATTTCATTTTCGCATCGAAAGGCGAAATAATTGAGTTCAAGCGGAAATTAAATTTAAAACTCAACAAAAAAAAAATAAAAATAAAAAAATATGTATTTTTCTGTCCCTCAGAAATCACGCATTAAATTGGCTTTGTTAAGAAAAACTGCGCTTAACAAAGTGCAATTCGAGAGGCACTTCCTATCACCCAACAAAAGGTGCTGATCGATAAAGTGCAATGCACTTTAGAACATTTACCTCGTATCGCTTCTTTGGGGAATCAAGACATGCGACGATCGAGATCCTCACATTGTAAAGTGAGTCGTTGGAAGTAAGAACTTCCCCGGGAACAACTGAAGCCTCTGAATTCAGGTTTTTTTTTTAATTGTCGCTCATCTAAACCTGGCACGCGGCTAGCAATTTATTATCAAAGATAAAATAGTGAAGTGAAGGTACTAAAATCGCACAAAGTACCAGAATAAATTCGGTTGTGGTTTTGAATAAATATCTGAACTCGGGCTTCTGTGCGTGTGTATAAAGGTTACAAGACTTCCAGTAATAGTAGACGATACGGGAAGTTCATTAAAATCAATTTGTTTTGTGATTGCACCCAACTATCACCAAGCGTGATATAAGCCTTCTTTCTGAGCTATAAGGTGAGGTGAAATTACTTTTCTGTCGAGAGTGTAATTCCTCAGTGGAGTTTTTTTTACTATATACATATACCAGGTGACAGAGTCTGGACCAGTATTGTGGGAATCCAAGAAAGCAAAATCGGCAGTGAAGTGCGCCGGAACTTACCTGAGACCAGATCTCGCACCCACCTCCCTGAGCATTCAAGCCTTCTCGGATTTATTTCTCTCCACGGATCAACCGATCTGTTAATCACCGTCGCGGGAAGATAGGGGATCAGTTAGGGAACGAGAAGAAAAAGAAGGAAGAAAGGAAGGGCAACAATAGCAACCCGAATATTCCCTTTGGTTTTTTTTTATTTTTTTTTAGCAATATTCACCAGGTCGCTGAAGCGCTTCATCGCCGGGGGATTGTTATGTAAGTACGCACTTATCATTTGTGTAATAAGAGAATAGTCGGTTGTTTTTTTGTTTTTCTCTTTTCTTATCTTCGAAGAGCATATATAGGCTACAATAGTGAAATTTTCTTTCTGAGTTTTTTTTTTGCTTTATTTATGATATGTAACCTGTATATGTACTGTCATATAGCGTAATGTTTTCAGTTTTAAGTTGATTTGTCTTTGAATATTCGTGTATGGAGTTAATAGTGTAGTGTAAAGTTTTTTTTTTCCTGAATTTAGTCTGTATGATAGCATATTTTTCTTTTTATGGGTTTATTTTGTAATAGTGTAAAGATTTTTTTTTTTTAGTAGCGTAAGTGATTTTATTCTTTCCTAAATTGTTTTTTTTTCCTATATTTCTTTGATATATAGATATGTAACCCGAATAGCAGAAAAATTTTAATATCTAGATACATATGGATCTACAATTCTGTATATCGTAGCGTAACTTGTTACCTTATTATTTTTTTTTGTGTTTTTTTGTCTTTGAGTTCTAAATAAAATAACATGGCAATAGGCTAAATATTAGTTTTCGTTTGGGCCAGGGTCCAGTTGGGGTTTTGGGAGGATCGAGATGCCAGAAGGCGGATGTAGTTGGCAATCTATCCTATGAGTTTGTGAGTGGGGCGGTGGGATGGGTTTCAAGTAATAGAGAGGGTCCTATCATTCAGAGTGGGGTCCGTATTCCTATATTTCAGTTTTTTTTTCTTTTTTCATCTTGTTTTCTTTCTATTTTAATCACTCCTCTAGAGCGGTACAGTAATAGGTGGTTGAACAGCGAGCAAGAACTTACCTCAGCCCTGAGCTTGAGCCGGCAAGAAGCCTGTACCGTGTCGCATAAAGATCAACCTCCATTGTCCCACAACAACCTTAAAAGGGACATAAAGTAGCCATGATCAGTCATCTGTCTCGCTGAGTTTAGTGGTCGAGAAGCGGTCACGCTGAGAGGTAGATATGACTGACCGGAAGGTTACAAATATGGCGCCCAAACAAGCATAATTTTCTGCAGCTTACAAACGAATGTTTTTTTTGTTGCTGTTTATTTTTACGAGTTAAGATATCAACTGAAAAGGGTTGCGCTATAATCACAGCGTCAATCTATTAGGTTTGTTCGTTTATAGATTAACTCTGGCTTCTTTAACACTTTTGCATTCTTAAGTGCTCGTGTCAATGCTTTCTCTAAGTGGTTAGGATATTCCTCACTGCAGGTTTCGCCCTTAGGTTCGATTGGTATTAGCGACTCTTAGTGATTTTGTAAAAAACTCGTTAGAGAAGGCTATTCTTATTTTTCATGTATTACACCTTTTTTTTTTCTATTTTGATTGTCGAAAACATTTCCGTTGATACGAGGCCTTTGAAGGTTTCCCTGCTTGATGTTTGATATGTGTTGTCATTTGTTAAATAATTATTTCTGTAAAAATTATCCAATCGCTTACTCCGCATGGCGGGCTGTTAGATTGAGCAGATTAATATTCTCTATTAGCCCCGTTGGTGGAGATGATAGCGATTAGAGAATCTTTTTACTTACATAGGAGAAACCTAGGACCACTCGCCACTGACTCATCAAACCCTTAAGACCTGAACTAAATGAACCGTGTCACCAAACGAGGAAATATTAACCACAATTCAATTCAGGAAATCTACTTTTTTTTATCATCGAATTTTCTTTATATACATATAAATATATGTAAATATACCAGTACACGTTTTGTTGGAAGCTGAAGAGCCAGGACACCTATTTTATTGGCTCAGAATCTGCAGGCATAATTCTATTATTTTACAATATACTGGTACATTTTTATCTCTAATTAATTGTACTTATTTTCGCATTTCGATTGAACTTTAATTTTTCCTCTAAATTATTTGATTGTTTTGACTTGTTTAATAGTACTATTTTTTTTTTTTTTGCCTTTCGTTCAACACACTAATATATCTCTTTTCCTACCCGTAGTTAAGCCGAAGCTCACTCTGCTGGCGTTCTAAGCATTATATTCTTTTTTTTTTTTTGTTTTTTTTATAGGTATCTCTTTAGTCTTTATTGGTTATTCGGTATAGTTATAGTGTATAGTGTTCTCGTTCCTGTATAGTAACAAGATTAGACAATCTTTATACAGTCGAAAACAACGAATACCTTAATGTATTTTATCTTACTTCTACTGTCTTTATTTTAGTATACACATATACATAATTTTTTTTTCTCGATTGTCTTCAATTGTTTCAATTCAATTCAATTCCTTGATAACCTAAATATCTCATATTCACCTCATATTTTAATATATATATTTATATCCGTAACTCGCTTACCTTTCGCATTTACTAATAATGGATCCCAAATTCCTATTAGAGGACGAACGCAATGTTGAGTATAAGGTCAGGGGCCTAGATATAACTGATCCCGAAGCCTCTACCAAACTTAGGGAATTATTGGATTTAGAGGCATCGTTTCCTGGTCGAGCACCCACGGTTATGCACGATCCTTCCGAGGCGGGGAGTGAGCTTGAGATTTGTAAAGAAAAGCTCGCCTTGCTAACTCAGCTAATTAAAGAGAATAAAGTCCAAACGCATGACGACTATCAACGCGTGCGATGTCGATTGAGTCACCTAAGTGGGCGTGCTATACGCTTAGCTAGCTCATCGACAGATCATACAGAAGAGGCCACTGAACAAGTATCGGCCCTATCCGAGCTTATTAAGGAATTCATGAAAATTAAGATTCCTCCTCGTAGGGATGCCTCTGAAAGCCAAAAGCTCCAAGCCCCTGCAGGAGCAACTAGTACTCCGGCACCAACTAACTTTGAGACAAATGTTGAGGGAGCTGTGGCCGCTAATGTTGGTACAGGCGCAGCACGTCGACGTATTCAGTTTCCTAAACGTTTGACACTTCCATCTCTGTCGATAATTGGGAATACAGCTGGGGATCTAGGAAGGTCTCCTAATCAGTTTTTTAGCACAACCACGAATCCATTAAACTATACAACCCTGACGCCGCGTCTGGGCAATCAGAGTGATCCCTTGTCAACAACTCCTTTCCCTACTGAACACAATCGCGGAAGCAACCCTAGCGGGAATCAACCCAGTGGTAATTTTCAGTACGGTACAGAACACAATCGCGGAAGCAACCCTAGCGGGAATCAACCCAGTGGCCATTTTCAGTACAGTGGCCGCCCAGAAACTTCAAGCTTTCCTCATTGTCAGCCAAGGCTACCAAAATGGAAGATATCTTTTAACGGGTCCCCAGACGGACTTGACGTCACCGAATTTGTCTTCCGTCTAGAAATGCTTTCCAAAGACGATAACTATCCGCTGGATCGTTTAATTGGCATTTTGCCTAATTTCCTCTCAGGTACGGCTGAAAGCTGGTTCTGGGTTTACAAGCGGAAATATCCCGATACGAGTTGGCAGGGTATGAAGACAGCCCTACTCGAGCGATTCGGGAGCTATGTCTCAGAAAGAGAAACGCGAAGGGCCATTGAAACAAGAAGACAAGGCCCGAAAGAAACGTTCAATAATTTCCTGCTGGACGTAGAACGGCTTAACGGTCGGCTTCGAAGACCATTTCCTGACAGAGAGCTACTCGAAATTGTCCGAGAAAACATGGACCCGGCTCTGCAGAGTGCCACTACCACGACAATATTCAGATCAACGGAAGAGGTGAGAATTATCTGCCAGAGGCTAGAAAAATTGTGGGCTAGATCTGGGCACGATCCTCGTCAGCTGACTATGGCTCGCACTTTCAGAAATAGAGCTCAAATCGAAGAGCTAGAGGAGGTAATACCCTTGTCAGACTACGTTGATAATGACATTGACCCACAAGTAGCAGCCCTTACCCCAGTGCTAAGGAGAAACACTGCTAACCGCGCTTCGTTTGATATATGTTGGAACTGCCGAGACTTAGGCCACAGATATCAAGACTGTACAAAGAGTCATCTTGGGATATTCTGTTACGGTTGCGGACGCCCTGGCGTGCTGAAGCCAAACTGTGGGACCTGTTTAGGCCGTGCGGTAAACAAGACCCCGAACGCAGAAAGAGCTGGGGTCATGCGTTCGGGCCATACGACCAGTTACCCCAGTGCCAGGAGAGTAGAAGCAGCCACCAATACCGAGCCTGCAACCCATCGTTAGAGAATGTGCACACTTTACCAACATTGCTACCCACTTCATCCCTTTCCCACTTAGCATCAACCCAATCAACACAAACTCCCCAATCTTACATAGACACATCCAAAACAACTTCGGAGGAATCCATTCGCTCTCGAAATATCGCTTCAAGTCGAGGTCGGCGGCGTCAGCTTAGATCTCGGAAGTACTGGAAATCCAAAAGGCTGCTTCGTAAAGCAGTATCCGCCGCTGTTCAGCGTGATGTAGAAGACCATCGTCCATACGTCACAGTAAAAATAGCTGAAGAAAATATAGTTGGTTTGCTCGACAGTGGAGCTTCTGTAAGCATATTGGGAAAACACTCTCTAGAATTTCTGCGTAAGAATAATCTTAGTTACAACCAGAGTCATTCATATGTTCGTACAGCGGATGGCTCACGGAACTCTATCATTGGTCACATAAAGTTGCCCGTCCGTTATGCGGAGAAAATAGAAACCATCCATTTTCACTTAGTGCCCAGCTTACAACAGGAACTTTACTTAGGAATTGATTTTTGGGATGCTTTTGGCATTACCCCTGCGGTAATAGACTCCCTGGATATTGATAAAACCACAAAGATCCATCCTCAGCAACACACCCTCACACCAGAGCAAAATGCCCAACTGGAAGATCTCAAACATCAATTTCCTTCCTTTTCAAAGCATGGCCTCGGCCGTACAAAACTGTTGGAACACAACATCGACGTAGGAGATACTCCACCAATAAAGCAACGTCACTATCCGGTATCCCCAGCAGTTCACAAGTTGTTATATGAAGAACTGGACCGAATATTAGCCATGGACGTTATCGAAGAGAGTCAGAGCTCCTGGAGCTCGCCAGTGGTTCTCGTGAAAAAATCTAATGGGAAGGTGCGACTATGTTTAGATTCTCGCAAGGTAAATTCTGTTACCAAGAAAGATGCTTATCCACTACCATTGATAGATGGACTCTTAGGTCGCCTCCGAGAAACCAGATATATCTCAAGCTTAGATCTGAAAGACGCATTCTGGCAGATACCACTTGCAGAGTCCGCTCGTGATAAGACAGCATTCACAGTTCCTGGAAGGCCTTTATATCAATTTAAAGTCATGCCGTTTGGTCTGTGCAATGCTCCACAAGCTATGTGTCGCCTTATGGACCGGGTCGTGCCTCATCAATTCCACGATCGAGTATTTGTCTACTTAGATGACTTACTCATTACTTCCACTACGTTCGAGGAACATTTGGACTTACTGAGGGAAGTCGCTTCCCTGCTTCGTCAGGCAGGACTAACCATAAACGTTGAGAAGAGTAAGTTCGTTCTTCGAGAAATTAAATACCTTGGCTATGTGGTTGGTGAAGGAGGTCTGAGGGTCGATCCTGAAAAGGTGGCTGCAATTGTAAATTTTCCTAGCCCATCAACAGTTCGGCAAACACGCAGACTACTGGGCATGGCTGGATGGTACAGGAGATTTATCCCAAACATTTCGAGCATCGCTGCTCCGATCACAGAGCTTCTGAAGAAGGGTCCGAAGTTTCAGTGGACTTCGGAGGCTCAAGAAGCCTTTAAACAACTAAAAGAACACTTATGTTCGGCCCCACTGCTAGCTAATCCAGATTATACGAAGCCCTTCTATATAAGATGTGATGCCAGCACTATGGGAGTAGGCAGTGTCTTATTTCAAAAGTCGGAGGATGATTCCGAAAGGCCAATTGCATTTATGTCCCAAAAGTTGAATCCGGCCCAGAGAAATTATAGTATCACTGAACTAGAATGCTTCGCTGCGGTACTGAGCGTAAAGAAGTTTAGGGCATACATCGAAGGCTTCCACTTTACAATCATCACCGACCACCAGAGTTTGAAATGGGTAATGACTCAAAAGGAACTTACGGGGCGACTTGCGCGATGGAGCTTAAAACTACAGTCTTTCGACTTCGAGATCGAGCACGTAAAAGGAAGTCAAAATGTAGTGCCGGATGCATTATCTCGAATGTATCTTGATTCGGCTGAGGCGACTATCTCTGACCTTAGCAAGCTAGATTACCTGGTAGACCTGAAATCAGCATACTTCTCTGACCCTGCTTACGTAGGTTGGAAAGACAAAATCTCTGCTACACCAGCTCAGTATCCTAATCTGCAAGTCACTGAACTGCACATTTTCATTCGTATTGAGGGCGGTGGTGATAACGATCTATCCGATATCCCCAGTTGGAAACTCTGGATTACTCAAGGGCTCACCAAAGAGTTAATTAGAAGGGAACACGAGAGCTCCACTGCAGCTCATGGTGGAATCCATAAAACCCTCGATAGACTGCGAAGATATTATTTTTGGCCAGGCATGCGCCAACAAGTCCGCGCATATATCTTACAATGCGATGTCTGCAAACAAACCAAAGCTCCAAATTGCAGGCTAAGGCCCAAAATGGGAAACCAGCTTGCAGTAGAAAGGCCATGGCAGAGATTGCATATTGACTATATTGGACCCCTCCCAAGAAGTAAACGCGGGAATACCACCATCCTAGTCATTGTAGACCAGTTTACCAAATTTGTCCTACTAAAGGCTTTTCCCCAAGCTAAAATTAAGCAACTCATAGAATATCTGGAGGAAAATATATTCCACTGTTACGGGGTAGCCGAAATTATACATACTGATAATGGGCCACAATTTATCTCAACAGAGTTTGCTCGCATGATAGAACGTTTCGGCATTCGCCACACAAAGACTGCAGGATATTCGCCACAGTCCAATGCTGCAGAGAGAGTTAATCGCTCCATCGTGGCAGCAATTAGGTCGTGTGTGCAAGAGGAACATACCAACTGGGATTCCCAGCTAAGTGATGTGGCTTGCGCTTTGCGTAACGCAACACACCAGTCGACCAAATTTTCCCCTTATTTCTTACTTTACGGATACCACATGATCTTACATGGAGGTACATACAATCTCCTCCGCCAGATTGATGGCTTGGCAGAAGGTAACTTCGAAGTATTACCAACTAACTACAGAATTCCACTGGTACATGAGCGAGTCAAAGACCATCTCCGGGAAGCTGACGATAGAAAAGCTCACACCTATAACCTTCGCGCGCGGCAAATAACGTATAAACCAGGACAAATTGTCTATGTCCGGAATTTCGTACAGAGCAAGGCCGCAGACAAGTTCGCGGCCAAACTTGCCAATAAGTTCATCAAGGCTCGCATACGAAAGAAGAATGGTAACGTGAACTACGAAGTGGAAAATATGGATGGTAAGTTTATTGGCGTCTATCACGCAAGCAACATTCGCCAGTAACATCCTAAATCATAATCAAATATCCCAAATCATTTTATAAAATATATATCGGCATTCAACTCGCAAAAGAAAGGATTAATATATATATAGAGTAGTTAGACAATAATCTCGCCGTTAACATTGTCGAATCCAGACCCTGTATTTGGCCCGGAATCCCATATAAATTCGCCGGGCTGCTCGGCTTACTTCTAAGCACCGGTAGCAAAATATACTCAACCTTAATAACCAAGCCTTTCTCTATACAGAACGGTCACGGACGAGAACTACGGCCATGTGGAAGCCAATGGAGCTCTCACCAACCACCGGCCTATTATTGGTGATTGGCCTGATGACAACTGCTCCTATTGCCTGCGGAGTCATCGCCTACGACTGTGGTCATGAGAGAGTGAATCTCACCGCCATTTCACTGGTATCCGTTGGTCCATGCATATTTAACAATAAGGAAGTAGTCAAGGAGGAAGAAGATATACAGCTTTTGCAAACGAGCGAGACCACCACGCTACACATCTTTCAATGCAAATTTAACATCATACAGTCAGTGTGCAAATGCGGTATGCTCAGCCATCTCTCTCTAGTACCTGGAGGATTGAGTACATACATATATTATGGATATAAGTAAAGAGAACTGCATGAACATTCATAGGTATAACACTCTTAAATTACAAACCGGCAGAACAATTGCTGATATTAAGACGAATGATTCAACCTCACTGACCGAAGTCGTTGGCGGGTCAATCGACCAAAACGGAAATTGCAACGGAGTTCCGTATACGTCAGGAGCAAATTCCTGGGATAATGTTGTGGTTATGCATGCGATGGAAGTAACCATTATGGACTACCAAAGCTCGGTCCGCATTGATGACAACATGGTTATTCTACGAAACAACGTGATATGTCCCTACCTGGCTGGTAAATGAACGGATCCAGAATACGGAATGAGTTTTTGGGATCTCATCTCTGACAATTCTTGCGAAAGTCAAAAGTACGACGTATTATGGCAAGGAATGGCTACGAAGATTAGGACCTCGAACCAATCCATTAGCAACACCATATACACCGTGACGTCCGGAGAAATAATCTTTGCACTCGAAGTAAAAAAGCAAGTATCCGTTTGTCGTTTCCCCGGGTTTCAAACTGACCATCCCAGGCTGATCATTGTACCTAAGGCAGCATCCGATTACTGGTTTAGGAAAAAACCCCTGGATACTCGATCTTTTCACTTACGTTAATTCGAAGTTCGTCTATGTTGAGCGTCACTTTAAGGGTCAAGTCGACGAACTATACACCAATCTCCTGAGGAAGAAATGCGAATTAGAAAGAGAACTGCTTCAAACCCAGCTAATCATGGCCCTCCACCACCCGGCAGAGTTCGCTCTTATAAGAATGAAAGAGCAAGGGTTTACCGCTGTACATAGGGGGGAAATCATCTACTTAGTGAGATGCCAACCAGTTGAAGTCACTGTTCGGAAGAGCAGCCGGTGTTATATGGAACTGCCAGTAACTTATGGAGAAAGTGACTACTTCCTAGCTCCGGAACCTGGTACGGGACCAATCCGACAATTCACCAAATTAAAGAACCATCTGAACTTCAACCATCAAACACCGCTGACTGGTCATACGAAGACCCAGGAGAACTTATTCGGGCAGGAATTTACCACAGTGAGTCTCTGCAAAACCTTCGCCACCAGATCATTTTTCCGTCCGAGAGGCTAGCCATTACTAACATACTCACGCAACGTGTAATGGGTCAAGATGTTCACCACCAAGATATTAACGCCGTCAACCTTTTATCTCCAAAGACAATGGAGGACCTAGTCACAACGGTACGGACAAAGATATGGGGCGCTTTCAATTTTTTTGGAAGTGTCTGCTCCTCCTTGCTGGGAATTTACGTGTGTCTGAAGGCAGTCAAGTTTGTCATCGATACCTTCATCAATGCCAAGGTTCTCGGAGCGATTTACGGGAGGAGCTGGAAATTATAAGCAGCTGTGTGGAACACCATGACAAACCATATTCTACATCAACAACATCAACAGCAAGCTACTGCATATCCGGACTCCGTCACTACTCATCTACCCCATGATCGTCTCGCCAGTACCTCAACGGAAGAAGAAGCACAAACTACATCACCACCTGGAGCTTCAAAAGACACCATAGACGAAATAATCACGCTTAAGGACCGAGTAGCTCGTCTGTACCCCAACATCCAGCCTTAGAAGAGCATCAAACTCTCAGTAATACACTTCTACCGTGGTTAAGGTCATACCAATCAGCAACCAGATCGACTGAAATTTCTCGATATGTAAAAAGTGAAATACTTCTTTACCATACCCTTGATACATTTTTGTTTACTTCTTCTCTCGAATAAAAAAATTCAGTAATAGTCTACTAAGACTTTCCAGCAAAAACCTATCTTCTTATTTCTCCTTGTGTTTTATAACCACATATCATCGCCGCTCTATTGATCTTACAGAGTAACCATATCATCTTTCGTAAGAGTTATGCCCGGCTAGCTCAGTCCGTAGAGTATGAGACTTTGATCTCAGGGTGTGGGGCGTCCCCGCGTTGGGCCTTATTTATAGGATTGGACCACAGCCGTAGTGTCCCCTCAGCCTCGGAGAATTCCGCTCTGGAATGGGAACTTCCGAACCTGACTTGTAACGGCTATAATCTCTCTATTAGGAAAAAAATATCAATTTTTTTTTTCTTGGGGGTTAATCATTCATCTTTGGTCAGTCTCATTTTAATCCAGACTTTGATTAAACGACTAATTTGTTTTCTTAATGAAAAGAAAGAAGAGAGAAACTAATTTCATTTTCGCATCGAAAGGCGAAATAATTGAGTTCAAGCGGAAATTAAATTTAAAACTCAAAACAAAAAAAAAAATAAAAAATATGTATTTTTCTGTCCCTCAGCAATCACGCATTAAATTGGCTTTGTTAAGAAAAACTGCGCTTAACAAAGTGCAATTCGAGAGGCACTTCCTATCACCCAACAAAAGGTGCTGATCGATAAAGTGCAATGCACTTTAGAACATTTACCTCGTATCGCTTCTTTGGGGAATCAAGACATGCGACGATCGAGATCCTCACATTGTAAAGTGAGTCGTTGGAAGTAAGAACTTCCCCGGGAACAACTGAAGCCTCTGAATTCAGGTTTTTTTTTTAATTGTCGCTCATCTAAACCTGGCACGCGGCTAGCAATTTTTTTGTGTTTTTTTGTCTTTGATTATCAAAGATAAAATAGTGAAGTGAAGGTACTAAAATCGCACAAAGTACCAGAATAAATTCGGTTGTGGTTTTGAATAAATATCGGAACTCGGGCTTCTGTGCGTATGTATAAAGGTTACAAGACTTCCAGTAATAGTGGACGACACGGGAAGTTCACTAAAATCAATTTGTTTTGTGGTTGCACCCAACTATCACCAAGCGTGATATAAGCCTTCTTTCTGAACTATAAGGTGAGGTGAAATTACTTTTCTGTCGAGAGTGTAATTCCCCAGTGAAGTTTTTTTTTACTATATACATATACCAGGTGACAGAGTCTGGACCAGTATTGTGGGAATCCAAGAAAGCAAAATCGGCAGTGAAGTGCGCCGGAACTTACCTGAGACCAGATCTCGCACCCACCTTCCTGAGCATTCAAGTCTTCTCGGATTTATTTCTCTCCACGGATCAACCGATCTGTTAATCACCGTCGCGGGAAAATAGGGGATCAGTTAGGGAACGAGAAGAAAAAGAAGAGGGAAAGGAAGGGCAACAATAGCAACCCGAATATTCCCTTTGGTTTTTTTTATTATTATTTTTTCAGCAATATTCACCAGGTCGCTGAAGCGCTTCATCGCCGGGGGATTGTTATGTAAGTACGCACTTATCATTTGTGTAATAAGAGAATAGTCGGTTGTTTTTTTGTTTTTCTCTTTTCTTATCTTCGAAGAGCATATATAGGCTACAATAGTGAAATTTTCTTTCTGAGTTTTTTTGCTATATTTATGATATGTAACCTGTATATGTACTGTCATATAGCGTAATGTTTTCAGTTTTAAGTTGATTTGTCTTTGAATATTCGTGTATGGAGTTAATAGTGTAGTGTAAAGTTTCTTTTTTCCCTGAATTTAGTCTATATGATAGCATAATTTTTTTTATGGGTTTATTTTGTAATAGTGTAAAGATTTTTTTTTTTTAGTAGCGTAAGTGATTTTATTCTTTCCTAAATCGTTTTTTTTTCCTCTATTTCTTTGATATATAGATATGTAACCCGAATAGCAGAAAAATTTTAATATCTAGATACATATGGATCTACAATTCTGTATATCGTAGCGTAACTTGTTACCTTATTATTTTTTTTTGTGTTTTTTTGTCTTTGAGTTCTAAATAAAATAACATGGCAATAGGCTAAATATTAGTTTTCGTTTGGTGCAGGGTCCAGTTGGGGTTTTGGGAGGATCGAGATGCCAGAAGGCGGATGTAGTTGGCAATCTATCCTATGAGTTTGTGAGTGGGGCGGTGGGATGGGTTTCAAGTAATAGAGAGGGTCCTATCATTCAGAGTGGGGTCCGTATTCCTATATTTCAGTTTTTTTTCTTTTTTCATCTTGTTTTCTTTCTATTTTAATCACTCCTCTAGAGCGGTACAGTAATAGGTGGTTGAACAGCGAGCAAGAACTTACCTCAGCCCTGAGCTTGAGCCGGCAAGAAGCCTGTACCGTGCTCGCATAAAGATCAACCTCCATTGTCCCACAACAACCTTAAAAGGGACATAAAGTAGCCATGATCAGTCATCTGTCTCGCTGAGTTTAGTGGTCGAGAAGCGGTCACGCTGAGAGGTAGACATGACTGGCCGGAAGGTTACAATTGGACGTTACCGTTAACTTATGCCACTATCGTCTAAGAAACCTGGTCCGTACTCGTTCTTGTAATAGATCTTTCCTATTTGTACAATAGTGTTGAATTGTGCCGTTATTGTGAATGAATGATGGATCAATCGTAAAGATCTGTTCGACTTCTGATCCAAGATCCGGACGATAGTGTGATGTATAAATACCATACGGAGACAATAAAAAAAAAAAAGAAAACAAGTAAAAACAAGAAATTTAATAAATCGAGTTTAAGACGATTTAGTATTGTTTTTTTTTTTTTTATTAACTATTTTATTAACTTCAGAAGGGGAGAATGGAAAAATTAGCTCATACCTGTGTTTCCGGAGGAGTAGGATTTTCCAGAACCAATAAACTCAATGATGAGACGTACCAAGCAAAGTGGGAATCCATCATTGAATATTACTATGATAAAGTATCCCTACTAAATACATATGAAATTTTTGGGAAGAAAGCCGTGCAATGTATAATCGCATAAATCCGTAACAATAATATGCAGGTGTCAGCGTAATCAGACAACTATGCAAAACCGGAGGACCTGCTAAAATATTTAAAAACAATTTCCAGTAACATCAGAGAAATCGACTTCAAAATAAGGCCTGCAAAAAGATATAGAAGTGAAATGAATCGGAACGAGAAAAGAGTAAGAATAAGGCTGAATCAACACGACAAGAATCGTAGTGAACATAGAAGGTGTTATGGATGTGGAAGCCGCGATGATTTGCTTCCCAATTACGACAAAAGAAGGTAATGTGACAAATTCTACCGCCGTCATTCCGGAAGATATGAAAATAAACCCTATTTTCCTAAACATATTCAAAAAGGAGTTATGATAGCTCAAGGAGAAAAGCCAAGTAAGAAATTTTTCTTTAATATTTTCTTAAATGACGTAGAAATACAAGCTTTTGTTGATTTCGGTTCAGAGTTAAATACCATAAAAGAAAGTGTGTTGAAAACTTTTAACGTACAATGTATCCCTGAGATAATAGAAATAAAAGGTTTTGGTAGTATAACTAAATCATTAGGCACAATAAAAGATGTAAAAGTACAAGTCGATCAGGCAAAAACATTAAAGAATTTTGTAGTCCTACCCAATAAAGCTCAGAACATACCTATAATAATAGGTCAATCATTCACCGAAGAAAACCAAATCGTGGTATTCAAAGATTCGGAAAATCTAAGAATACTTAACAACAATTTTGAACAATAACCTGGCGTTATCGATTTGCCTCCCAGAAAGATTCCATTTTGGGCCAAATGAGTAACCATCTTGCCACCAAAGCAGTTTGTAAATAAATATATATATATGTATATATATAATATGCAAACCAGATACACAGGGTTGTTGTTTCATTCATTCAAATATTAGAATGAAAGAGAATAATGAATATTTAGTTCTTAGGACGTTTGTAAGCCCCAAAGAAAATAACGAGTTCAAGATCCTCGTGATTAACCTGTTAACTAAATAATAATTTCATCGTAGCCATTCTATTTAGCTTTGCGCTTTGATTTTCAACTTTGATATAGCACTTCAACACTGGTTATTTACTTTTCGTTTAATTAAGAATGGCGTTAAAGAAAGCTGTTACGTTTCAGATTGTCTGCAAGCAGTAGCCTGTGAATGTTTTTTTAATTAAAATAAAAAAAAGCACATTTTTTAAGTCAGTTCGCTTTGATAAAAATATTAGAACGGTTTATCAAAAATAAACTTTACAAAAAAATGTTATTAATTATACATCTTGCCAATTATAAAAATTTATTATTAATTGTATAAGAAACTATTTTCTCAACCCTGTGTACGTAATTGTTAAAAGTTGTATATTATCGATTGTGATTTCGTCTTTGAAATAAACATTTGTGATTATGTTAACGGCAAGTGTCTCAATAATAGTTAACGTTAAGTTACTTTTTTCGAAAGAAGAAAGCAGTTTTCCAACCATAGTATCCAGATATTCCACATGAAGTATTAATATAATTCAGAGTATATACTGACCCTGGTGCTTGGAGTGGGGAATAGCACTACCACCCTACATTGATGACCCCGACGTGATTCTCAGAAAGGTAACCCCGCACCAGAAGTAAGGTGACTTTTCTGGAATCACCATACGGAACAAGGTATCGAGGCGGATATCGATGAGTCATGCGAGTCAAGCTGTACAAAAATAGCTGGAATTAGAAGCAGATAAAATTAATTTAATGTAATTTAATAATTAATTTAATTTAACTTAACTTAACTGAATTAGTGGAAATTATTTATTACCTATTTAATCCCCTATGATATTCTTATATATTGCCTTTGGCTCTGACATATATTATATTGTATCGTCGTATTGTAACGAAACGTAGCAGGTCGCATCGCGAGTAGCGTCTTGAACAAAGTATTGTCTGTCAAGTATTAAGTGCGAAGTGTTGTAGTGCCAAAGTTATAAGTAGTTTGAATTAGATAGAATGGCAGTCAAGTTTGTCATCGATACCTTCATCAATGCCAAGGTTCTCGGAGCGATTTACGGGAGGAGCTGGAAATTATAAGCAGCTGTGTGGAACACCATGACAAACCATATTCTACATCAACAACATCAACAGCAAGCTACTGCATATCCGGACTCCGTCACTACTCATCTACCCCATGATCGTCTCGCCAGTACCTCAACGGAAGAAGAAGCACAAACTACATCACCACCTGGAGCTTCAAAAGACACCATAGACGAAATAATCACGCTTAAGGACCGAGTAGCTCGTCTGTACCCCAACATCCAGCCTTAGAAGAGCATCAAACTCTCAGTAATACACTTCTACCGTGGTTAAGGTCATACCAATCAGCAACCAGATCGACTGAAATTTCTCGATATGTAAAAAGTGAAATACTTCTTTACCATACCCTTGATACATTTTTGTTTACTTCTTCTCTCGAATAAAAAAATTCAGTAATAGTCTACTAAGACTTTCCAGCAAAAACCTATCTTCTTATTTCTCCTTGTGTTTTATAACCACATATCATCGCCGCTCTATTGATCTTACAGAGTAACCATATCATCTTTCGTAAGAGTTATGCCCGGCTAGCTCAGTCCGTAGAGTATGAGACTTTGATCTCAGGGTGTGGGGCGTCCCCGCGTTGGGCCTTATTTATAGGATTGGACCACAGCCGTAGTGTCCCCTCAGCCTCGGAGAATTCCGCTCTGGAATGGGAACTTCCGAACCTGACTTGTAACGGCTATAATCTCTCTATTAGGAAAAAAATATCAATTTTTTTTTTCTTGGGGGTTAATCATTCATCTTTGGTCAGTCTCATTTTAATCCAGACTTTGATTAAACGACTAATTTGTTTTCTTAATGAAAAGAAAGAAGAGAGAAACTAATTTCATTTTCGCATCGAAAGGCGAAATAATTGAGTTCAAGCGGAAATTAAATTTAAAACTCAAAAAAAAAAAAAAAAATAAAAAATATGTATTTTTCTGTCCCTCAGCAATCACGCATTAAATTGGCTTTGTTAAGAAAAACTGCGCTTAACAAAGTGCAATTCGAGAGGCACTTCCTATCACCCAACAAAAGGTGCTGATCGATAAAGTGCAATGCACTTTAGAACATTTACCTCGTATCGCTTCTTTGGGGAATCAAGACATGCGACGATCGAGATCCTCACATTGTAAAGTGAGTCGTTGGAAGTAAGAACTTCCCCGGGAACAACTGAAGCCTCTGAATTCAGGTTTTTTTTTTAATTGTCGCTCATCTAAACCTGGCACGCGGCTAGCAATTTTTTTGTGTTTTTTTGTCTTTGATTATCAAAGATAAAATAGTGAAGTGAAGGTACTAAAATCGCACAAAGTACCAGAATAAATTCGGTTGTGGTTTTGAATAAATATCGGAACTCGGGCTTCTGTGCGTATGTATAAAGGTTACAAGACTTCCAGTAATAGTGGACGACACGGGAAGTTCACTAAAATCAATTTGTTTTGTGGTTGCACCCAACTATCACCAAGCGTGATATAAGCCTTCTTTCTGAACTATAAGGTGAGGTGAAATTACTTTTCTGTCGAGAGTGTAATTCCCCAGTGAAGTTTTTTTTTACTATATACATATACCAGGTGACAGAGTCTGGACCAGTATTGTGGGAATCCAAGAAAGCAAAATCGGCAGTGAAGTGCGCCGGAACTTACCTGAGACCAGATCTCGCACCCACCTTCCTGAGCATTCAAGTCTTCTCGGATTTATTTCTCTCCACGGATCAACCGATCTGTTAATCACCGTCGCGGGAAAATAGGGGATCAGTTAGGGAACGAGAAGAAAAAGAAGAGGGAAAGGAAGGGCAACAATAGCAACCCGAATATTCCCTTTGGTTTTTTTTATTATTATTTTTTCAGCAATATTCACCAGGTCGCTGAAGCGCTTCATCGCCGGGGGATTGTTATGTAAGTACGCACTTATCATTTGTGTAATAAGAGAATAGTCGGTTGTTTTTTTGTTTTTCTCTTTTCTTATCTTCGAAGAGCATATATAGGCTACAATAGTGAAATTTTCTTTCTGAGTTTTTTTGCTATATTTATGATATGTAACCTGTATATGTACTGTCATATAGCGTAATGTTTTCAGTTTTAAGTTGATTTGTCTTTGAATATTCGTGTATGGAGTTAATAGTGTAGTGTAAAGTTTCTTTTTTCCCTGAATTTAGTCTATATGATAGCATAATTTTTTTTATGGGTTTATTTTGTAATAGTGTAAAGATTTTTTTTTTTAGTAGCGTAAGTGATTTTATTCTTTCCTAAATCGTTTTTTTTTCCTCTATTTCTTTGATATATAGATATGTAACCCGAATAGCAGAAAAATTTTAATATCTAGATACATATGGATCTACAATTCTGTATATCGTAGCGTAACTTGTTACCTTATTATTTTTTTTTGTGTTTTTTTGTCTTTGAGTTCTAAATAAAATAACATGGCAATAGGCTAAATATTAGTTTTCGTTTGGTGCAGGGTCCAGTTGGGGTTTTGGGAGGATCGAGATGCCAGAAGGCGGATGTAGTTGGCAATCTATCCTATGAGTTTGTGAGTGGGGCGGTGGGATGGGTTTCAAGTAATAGAGAGGGTCCTATCATTCAGAGTGGGGTCCGTATTCCTATATTTCAGTTTTTTTTCTTTTTTCATCTTGTTTTCTTTCTATTTTAATCACTCCTCTAGAGCGGTACAGTAATAGGTGGTTGAACAGCGAGCAAGAACTTACCTCAGCCCTGAGCTTGAGCCGGCAAGAAGCCTGTACCGTGCTCGCATAAAGATCAACCTCCATTGTCCCACAACAACCTTAAAAGGGACATAAAGTAGCCATGATCAGTCATCTGTCTCGCTGAGTTTAGTGGTCGAGAAGCGGTCACGCTGAGAGGTAGACATGACTGGCCGGAAGGTTACAATTGGACGTTACCGTTAACTTATGCCACTATCGTCTAAGAAACCTGGTCCGTACTCGTTCTTGTAATAGATCTTTCCTATTTGTACAATAGTGTTGAATTGTGCCGTTATTGTGAATGAATGATGGATCAATCGTAAAGATCTGTTCGACTTCTGATCCAAGATCCGGACGATAGTGTGATGTATAAATACCATACGGAGACAATAAAAAAAAAAAAGAAAACAAGTAAAAACAAGAAATTTAATAAATCGAGTTTAAGACGATTTAGTATTGTTTTTTTTTTTTTATTAACTATTTTATTAACTTCAGAAGGGGAGAATGGAAAAATTAGCTCATACCTGTGTTTCCGGAGGAGTAGGATTTTCCAGAACCAATAAACTCAATGATGAGACGTACCAAGCAAAGTGGGAATCCATCATTGAATATTACTATGATAAAGTATCCCTACTAAATACATATGAAATTTTTGGGAAGAAAGCCGTGCAATGTATAATCGCATAAATCCGTAACAATAATATGCAGGTGTCAGCGTAATCAGACAACTATGCAAAACCGGAGGACCTGCTAAAATATTTAAAAACAATTTCCAGTAACATCAGAGAAATCGACTTCAAAATAAGGCCTGCAAAAAGATATAGAAGTGAAATGAATCGGAACGAGAAAAGAGTAAGAATAAGGCTGAATCAACACGACAAGAATCGTAGTGAACATAGAAGGTGTTATGGATGTGGAAGCCGCGATGATTTGCTTCCCAATTACGACAAAAGAAGGTAATGTGACAAATTCTACCGCCGTCATTCCGGAAGATATGAAAATAAACCCTATTTTCCTAAACATATTCAAAAAGGAGTTATGATAGCTCAAGGAGAAAAGCCAAGTAAGAAATTTTTCTTTAATATTTTCTTAAATGACGTAGAAATACAAGCTTTTGTTGATTTCGGTTCAGAGTTAAATACCATAAAAGAAAGTGTGTTGAAAACTTTTAACGTACAATGTATCCCTGAGATAATAGAAATAAAAGGTTTTGGTAGTATAACTAAATCATTAGGCACAATAAAAGATGTAAAAGTACAAGTCGATCAGGCAAAAACATTAAAGAATTTTGTAGTCCTACCCAATAAAGCTCAGAACATACCTATAATAATAGGTCAATCATTCACCGAAGAAAACCAAATCGTGGTATTCAAAGATTCGGAAAATCTAAGAATACTTAACAACAATTTTGAACAATAACCTGGCGTTATCGATTTGCCTCCCAGAAAGATTCCATTTTGGGCCAAATGAGTAACCATCTTGCCACCAAAGCAGTTTGTAAATAAATATATATATATGTATATATATAATATGCAAACCAGATACACAGGGTTGTTGTTTCATTCATTCAAATATTAGAATGAAAGAGAATAATGAATATTTAGTTCTTAGGACGTTTGTAAGCCCCAAAGAAAATAACGAGTTCAAGATCCTCGTGATTAACCTGTTAACTAAATAATAATTTCATCGTAGCCATTCTATTTAGCTTTGCGCTTTGATTTTCAACTTTGATATAGCACTTCAACACTGGTTATTTACTTTTCGTTTAATTAAGAATGGCGTTAAAGAAAGCTGTTACGTTTCAGATTGTCTGCAAGCAGTAGCCTGTGAATGTTTTTTTAATTAAAATAAAAAAAAGCACATTTTTTAAGTCAGTTCGCTTTGATAAAAATATTAGAACGGTTTATCAAAAATAAACTTTACAAAAAAATGTTATTAATTATACATCTTGCCAATTATAAAAATTTATTATTAATTGTATAAGAAACTATTTTCTCAACCCTGTGTACGTAATTGTTAAAAGTTGTATATTATCGATTGTGATTTCGTCTTTGAAATAAACATTTGTGATTATGTTAACGGCAAGTGTCTCAATAATAGTTAACGTTAAGTTACTTTTTTCGAAAGAAGAAAGCAGTTTTCCAACCATAGTATCCAGATATTCCACATGAAGTATTAATATAATTCAGAGTATATACTGACCCTGGTGCTTGGAGTGGGGAATAGCACTACCACCCTACATTGATGACCCCGACGTGATTCTCAGAAAGGTAACCCCGCACCAGAAGTAAGGTGACTTTTCTGGAATCACCATACGGAACAAGGTATCGAGGCGGATATCGATGAGTCATGCGAGTCAAGCTGTACAAAAATAGCTGGAATTAGAAGCAGATAAAATTAATTTAATGTAATTTAATAATTAATTTAATTTAACTTAACTTAACTGAATTAGTGGAAATTATTTATTACCTATTTAATCCCCTATGATATTCTTATATATTGCCTTTGGCTCTGACATATATTATATTGTATCGTCGTATTGTAACGAAACGTAGCAGGTCGCATCGCGAGTAGCGTCTTGAACAAAGTATTGTCTGTCAAGTATTAAGTGCGAAGTGTTGTAGTGCCAAAGTTATAAGTAGTTTGAATTAGATAGAATGGCTAATAGCAACGGGGACGTAAACGCGGGTGTGTTAATAAACGCCCCCCAGCCACCTGTGGTTCTCGGGGCTGCTTCAGTGAAACCAGCGCCATTTTGGAGAACAAATCCAGAGCTGTGGTTCATCCAACTGAAACTCAATTTGAGCTTGCCAGAATTAATCAAGAAACGACCAAGTGCTATTCGTTCATTAGTATGTTAGCGAAGGATGTTGTTCGTCTGGTTAGTGATGTGGTAGGCAGTCCTCCCGTTGGCGAGGAATACAAAAGGCTTAAGGAGTTGTTGATTTCTCGCCTTACAGGTAGTGAGAATCAAAAGATTAGACAACTCCTCATGGAAATAGTCTTGGGAGACATAAGCCCTCGCAACTTCTGCGCGAGATGCAAGCTCTCAATCAGTGCCGATTAAGTGATGAGGTCTTAAAGTCGGTGTGGCTACAGTGACTCCCAGCACAGATGCAGGCTATACTCTCGTGTAACCCTGGCGTCGTTGATGAATTAGGTTCATGCGCCCACACAATTGCCGAAGTTCACCCGGTACAGGCAGTGAGTACTGTAGAAACACTTTTATAAATTCCAGCGACTCAGCTTTCAATATGTTGTTTGAGCGTAATGCTTCGTTGGTTAATATAATCGAAAATGAAGTAATTCCGTCGCAAGTTCCATCTGCGAGTAGGTGGCGTAGTCGGTCCCAAGGTAAGAGCGGAATGTCTTAAAATATCAGAGCTGCGCTCGCAAGGCAAATTTGTGATGGTTTCATGGACATAATAACATAACATAACTCGATCCATATAACAATAGGAATATAATAATATATAACAACGAATACAAAGGTTTTCAAGACGGTGAAGAGGGATTTAAGATTTTTTAAGTTTTAGAAGATTTGGAAGACTTTGATAGATGATGAAGAAATTTTAAAGGTTTAAAGGATTCTGAAAGATTTTGAAATAATTAAATTAACTTTTACAAGGGTTTCTGAATTTACAAGATTTTAAAATTTTATTTTGAAGGTTTTGAGGGATTTTGGAAGATTTTGAAAGATTCCGGATAATAACAAATGGTTGAATTCCTGCAGATATTTTGAAAAATTGTTGAATTGCTGCAGAGATTTTTTCGTGAATTACGCAAGGTTTGGTAAGATTTCTAAGACTTTAAATTAACCTTTGAAGCATTTGGAGGATTTTAAAAGAATTTGGAGGATTTTGAAAGATTTTGCAAGATTTGAAGGACTTTTAATTAATTTTAAAGGGATTGGAGGATTTTGAAAGATTTAAGTTAACTTTTACAGAATTATTTTTGAAGGTTTTTAAAAGATTTTGAAGCTTTTAAATTAACTGTTAATTAACTTTTACAAGAATTTTACAAAATTTTTCGGCACAATAATAAATAATTGAATTCCTATATATTATCAATAAAGGTTCTTAAATGATTTTACAAGAAGGGAGAGAAAGAATAAGAGAAAGGAAAATTAATTAATAATAAAAAAAGGTTCTTAAAAGGAGAATTTTCACAAAATCTTGGAGAAAGGTTTTTACAAGTTTTTTAGAAACTTTTAACAAGATTTAAATAATAATTGGGTTCTTTTAAACAAATTTCAAATTTGGCTTCCTACACATATTTTCACAAAGCTTGATAAGCAATCGAGTTTATAAAAGGAAAAATAAATATCCAAATTCTTAGCGGGGTTTCTCCTTGTAACTTTCAAACACTTGATAAGACTCCCAATAGTTGATACGATTCTCCTTGTAATAGATTTTGATGATAGATGTTTCCGATTAATTTTAGATATCAGATTGCGGTTTGGAATGACCGTTGTTTTCATAGGTTCTGATTGCATAAAGGTTCACATATCCGGCTTTGTAATGGGATTTGAATTGGTATTGCGGATTGAGATTGAATATCATCTTCATCGGACTTCAAACAGTTGCACTGAATTTTGACATGCAACTCAGTTTAGGTTCGGAAATAGACACACTTCATTTAGCTAATTAAGTTTTGAAGTTCTGAATAGATACACTTCGTCTTATTTACTCAAAATTTTAAGTAACAGGGAACCTTAAAATATGCACGCAATGTGTATGCAACTTTCTCTTCAACTTGTAATATTAAGACTCAAACACCTCAAATTATTTAAATTTTCATTCACTCCAGGAATTATTTCACTTACTCCAGACATTGTTAATTTACTCCTATAATACATTACTTTATTCCAGAAATTGTTACTTCACCCCTAGAATACAGTATTTCAATGGGAGAGAGTCTACGTAAAATTGAGATGTGACACCTCAATTATTATTTTTATAGCTCCAAAAATTGTTATTGCTACCATTGTCAATACCCAAAATTTTCTTTACCTCATATTGTTATCGCCACAATTGTTATTACCTCAAATTATTATTATTATCATTTCACCCAAATTGTCATTACATTAAAGTATTAAATTGTTATTTACTCCATGAAACTGTCATTTTACTCCATGAGATTGTAACTTCCATCCTAGAACATATTACCTCAATCCAAGGAATATCGCTTCAAACCTAAAAGATCGCCATAATTAGTACTCTCACCCCGTTTATACATATATTTATCAAACTGCACACTTAACCAGATATATGATACACACTATAAAAACTCGTGAAGATCCCGATGGCTCGGGTGAAACGCGTAGAATATAGCCGAACAGGTGCTTACACGGCCATAGTAATTACACACAGTTACTATACATAGTTTGACCACATTATATAGCATTTTGGAATCTTGGGGTTAGTTGCGCCAATTTTTAAAAAAACTTGCCATAGTATGTTCGAACTTTTTTTTACACCACGATGAGTTAAAGTTGAGTAAAAGTAAAAATCTTAAAAAATTTTAGGGAAAAAAATAAATTTGATTAATTTTTGTGAAAAAACTAGAGGCATTCTGGAATTTTTAAGGATTGTGGTGGATAGCAATGCTATTCAGGTTGCCTATAAAATATATATATTTAAAAAATTGTGGTCATGGTAGTGAAAATGATCATAAAAGGTCTAAATTTTTGAAGAATTTCATTTTTTTTTTAATTTCAAAAACAATTGAGATAAATTTTTTTTTTCTTTTTTTCCCCAAGTAGTCATGGGCAGGTCTATCCTCCGGTGTCGGCTTATCGTTGAATTTTGGGACAGGTTGTATATCCAAATATCTATTTACCTTGCTTAATACACATACGTATTTGAGCGTACTAACCACATACATATCCTTTAATGCATATAATGACGCACCAACCACATACATATATTTTTTTAATGCACATCAATAACCATCTAATACCCACTCTATGATATTCAATTACATATTCGTTAACGAATGATACCTAGAGATGGACAATATGTCGGTATCCAAGAGAGATTTCAGAAATTTGGATCTTTATAGTTCAAATAAGATAATATCTTGCATATGCGGCTAATTTAAAATAAGAGTATAATCCTTTTCTTAAATAAGAGTATATTTGTGCCTAATCTATATATATATTTTGCCATCTTGACCGCCACTCATAACTCACGACCCATGTGCAAGCATCATTTTATTCACAACGTTGCTAGGTTTCCATCAGATGAATACGTCATCACAAGAACCCCAACTATATTGACCACACAAATCAATATAACATAACGATAATGGCAAGCTCCTTTAATATGATACACACAGAGGTGCATGGATTTAGGTAGAAACTTATTTGTGTAGCGCATTATGGTATACCACATGAATAATCCTAATGTTACAAGACATGATCAGCGAAGGATAGTATCGGGAGGGTAAACCTTTATTTTTCAACGATATCTGGTCTTTGATAATTGGGTCTCGGAATAGCTTGAGCACTAGGTTTTTACTAGCCTACAATGAAGATATTGGATCTCAGAATAGCCCATAATAACAAATAGATCAACATCTCACTCGCATATTGACTATTGTCCCTCTTATTTACTCATCTACAAACTACACAATGAGACATTCAATCACTCAACAGTATACATCCTTCTAATTAATCAATCAATCACCAGAAATACAATACACACTCAACTCAACAATACTTTATGGAATACCTCCAACACCTCCACGTAATACCTACATTACACTTCCTACACGTCCAATGAATACTTCCTACATACCAAACAAACACGTTTAACACCACACACATTCAACAGACGCTTCCAAGACTTCCATATAATGTTTCCAAGACTCCCATATAATACCTCCATCATTCCATACAATATTTCCATCAGTCTACACAATACCTCCTTCAGCTTTCATCAAATACTTACAGAATACCTCCATCTGTCCATGTGATACCTCCATCAACCTTCATCGAATACTTTCTATACTTCTAATGAACACCTCCATCATCCTTCCAATAAATAGTCCATATAATACCTCCATCAGACTTCATCGAACACATCGGATACTTCCCATACATCATACCTCCACCACAATGCATCGAACACTTCCAATACTTCCTATACATCACCCTTCCATGAACAACGCCATCACTCTTCCAATAAACACCCCAACAATCCATCATCCTCCTTTGGTCACCTCTTTACATTCCGTGGTCACCTAATGATTATGATAATGATAACTGATTAACTCCTCACCCACAGATTACCTAGTATCACTGACGATAACAATTCCACTCCTCACCTACAAACTACCAGCAAGCACTCCCTCATATATGGGTAGGTTGCCCACGGATTGGTACTTTTTGCTCCACATAGTATACGGAGACATTTTGCTCCACATAGTACACGGAATAATTCTTACAATAAAAGGCAGGTTGCATACGCATTGATACATTTTGCTCTACATAGTACACGGAAATATACAGGAACATACATACACATATACAGAATAGATATATAAAAAAGTATATAAAATATAATATATAACTCACATGCTGATGTTTTCCTTCAACATCCACCTTACTGCTAACGTGGATTGTTAATTCGCCATTGAACCCAGGTATTCTTCTATTACCGTTATATCCCAGTATTGATTATCATCCCAGGCATTCATACGCAACATCATCTCATCCACTTGGTCCTACCAGCATATCCAAATAAGCAGACCCTACCAGGTTATCCATATTAGAAAACCTACCAGCATATCATAATCAGTAAAGCCTACCAGTGCATCTACATCAGCAGACCAAACTAACATGTACATACTTAAAATAACGAAGTGGGGTTTTAATAACCATAAAAACCTCACAGCTTTTCAATCCAATGACGACTGCCAGGTCATCTTATGCTGTGGACTTAATTTTGTACCTCCAATTATGTCATTTAATAACACAGACACTGTTCTCATAACGAACGATATCGCTGACATCTTAAATGCAAAGATTCTTATTGCGAGTATCGACCGAATAAGAAATTACTAACATAAACCACTTTATTACGGGTCTCGACCGAATAAAGATTCTTTCTGTGGGTATCGACTGCAGTCAGAATTAATAACCACACTTTATGCTGGATATCCACTAGAATAAAGAAGAGTCCAATTCCAAACCTCAATAAATTAGAAAACCAATTTGATCGAATGCCTAATGCTGAGCTGGTGAGTACATTGTCAGATACAATAAAATTTTCTAAACATAAATTTAATTTAATCTTACTTATTCTTTCACATTTATTCAATATTAAATTTAGCTTTACAGATAAATTCAAATTATGATTGTGGTTTTGAAATAATATTATCAGGCATATGTATTATATATTAATTACAAATTATAGCATTTATTGAATTTTAAAAAATCTAGTTTGAGTGCGAGTTACAGTGTAGTAAACTTGGTGAACCGAAGAATTAAGCTACGAAATTATTGACTTTGAACCAGGGTTATAACTTTCATCACATTTCTTCATTATTTGCGTGTTCGCTCTAACTACGGGCAGAACATTTTATGGTCCTTCGAGCAGGATTTAAAGTCTAGTGGTATATATTCTTAGTTCTTTCAAACATGTCTGCACTTCAAAAACTTTTCGCTAACCAAGCCACCTCTGCAAATATATTCGAAAAATCGTTCAACAACTACAACAATACTGATGTAGAAAAACGAACGAGAGGACTTGTTTCTGAGCGGTTAATCGCCCTAAGCGAAATTTGGTCCGACAATTAGAATACGCATTATACAATTATCCAAGCTACTCAGGCTTTAGAGGATAGCGAATTGCAAAATACGATTATTTCACCAACGATCAGTTCTCAAGTGTGGAAAATAAATACCACATGTTTCGAGGTATTCTCAGAGATGCACTAGATGCATTCGAAACAAAAGTAGAATCGAAGCCAAACACGGAGAATGAATCTTCTTCGTTTTTGAGACTGCCTAGCATCACAATCCCAAGATTTTCAGGGTCATATGAGTCTTGGAGGTAGTTTCGTGATCTATTACAACCCCTGGTACATACAAGTTCTGCGTTATCTCCAGTACAGAAATTGCATTATTTAGAATCAAATATTTCTGGAGAGGCAGAACATTTGTTCCGTCAGCTTCTAATGACCAACGCGAGTTACGACAACGCATGGAAGATATTGCTTAATAAGTATGACAATAAGCGAGTATTAATAAATGCTCAATTAAAACTTCTGTTCAATCTAGCTAAGGCGACACAAGAGTCAGCCAAGGCAATAAAAACTGTGCTAGACAAATCTTCCGAATGCATTTACGAGCTCGAAGCATTAGAAGTTCCCACTAAACACTGAGATACAATACTGATTTACATGCTAGTGCAATGTTTGCCAGCAGAGTCACATCGTTTATGGGAGAAGGAAGTGAATAGAGTAAACGAACTTCCCACCCTTAAATCTTTAAAGAAATTTCTAGGGAAATGATTCCGAACTCTAGAAGCAATCACAGATACAAAGCCACATTTAATGAGTAAACCAGTTCAGATCTCAAAAGTATCAACTCACCTTACGTTATCTGGTGACATATGTATGTACTCTTTGTAAAGAGCAACATCGTTTATAAAAGGCCCCAAATTTTGTAAAATTGGATGCTAAATTTAAAATCGTCACATCAAATAGCGCGTGTGTAAACTACCTTTCAAAAGATCACAATTCAAATTTTTGCCCAAGCAAATTTACATGCCAACGATGTGGAAGGAAGCATCATTCCTTACTTCATAGGAATAGCACAAATACGCAGAGCTCACACAAGGCCACACCAAATTCACTGGAACGAGTTCAACCTTGTAAATCACCCTCCACATCTAATATTCACTCGCTTCATGCAAATCAATCAGTAAGAACTACACAAGCCTTGCTTGCCACAGCATTGCTTAAAGTTCCTTCAAGAAAGGGTACCATGTTCACTCTTCGAGCCTTAATTGACTCAGCTTCCCAAGTCTCGTTCATAACACAAGCCGCCGCACGCAAGCTGCAGTTGGCCATTATGAACACATCCATACAAACCACTGGCTTAGGAAAGTCAGAAGCTATGTATGTCAAAAAGCAAGTAACAATTGACATACATCTTTATTCAACCTCGAATAAGCTTAGCACGATTGATGCTCTTGTCGTGAACACTAACACAGATATATCACCTCCATCCATCATTCCAAACAAGGAATGGAGCCATGTACATGATCTGCAATTTGCCGATCCATATTTTTTTCAAATCAGGAAAAATCGACCTGCTATTAGGAGCGGACGTATACGGCGAAATCCTCCTACAGGAGGAATCTCTAAAGCGTCTGCGTTAACAGCAAACGCGTATTACGAGGAAGATTCTAGAGCAGACCGTGATTGTGAAGAATTCTACAAGAAAACTCACCTTCGAGATACAAACGGCCGCTACGAAGTCCGTTTGCCCTTCATCAATGAAAGTTCCAGCTTAGGAGACTCTCGTGGCATGGCTCTACGAAGATTTCATAGCTTAGAGCGTAAACTGCAGCAAAATCCTGAGCTTAGTCAGGAATATAAAGCCTGTATTAATGAGTATCAGTCATTAGGACACATGACAGCAGTTGACAAGGAAGTTATTAAAGATGAATGCTATTATCTTCCTCACCACGCCATTATTAAAGACAGTACAACTACGAAAGTTCGAGTTGTCTTCGATGCTTCGGCTAAGTCCTCTAATGGGAAAAGTCTAAATGAACAGTTGCATACAGGCCCAGTACTGCAATCCGAACTCTTCTCAACGTTACTTAGATGGCGAAAGTACACATTTGCTATGTCAGCTGACATAGAAAAAATGTACCAAATGATAAACGTTCAATCTCCAGATCAAAATTACCAAAGGATTATTTGGAGAAACAACCCCAATGAAGTCATCAAAGATTTTAAGTTAACCACTGTTAATTCGACACAACTCCAGCTCCATATTTAGCAATTAAAGCTTTACATCAGGTAGCCACCGATGAAGCTGCTAAATATCCTATAGCTGCCAGAATTATACCAAGGAATTTTTATGTTGATGATGTGCTCACTGGTGCAGATTCCATCGAGGAAGCATTGGAAATACAAAAGCAGCTTATTAACCTCTTATCGTCAGCAGGATTTCAATTTAAAGAAGTGGGTCAGCAATTCATCGGATCTCTTGGCAAGCATCCCAGAAGAACATAGGGAAGTACAACTTCCTTTACGGTTCACAAGTGATGAATCTGTAAAAACATCGGGCATCCATTGGCACCCGGGAACTGATCAGTTCACTTTGCAAAACAAACACGTAGCAAATCGTGTTTCTACGAAGCCTTCGGTTTTGTCAGAAATTGCGTCACTGTTTGATCCACTTGGTTGGATATCTCCAATCGTAGTTACAGCCAAAATTCTGATGCAAGCATTATGACTTTCTGGATGATCTTGGGACGATCAAACCCCTGCGCATATTGACCAGCACTGGCGACAATTTAAAGCAAAATTAAGTACCATCAGCACAATATACATACCACGGTGGGTATGCACCACCAGTGACTTAACCTATTCGGCGGCCATTTACATCCGTGCCATAGATCACGAAGGAAACATCCATGTAAATTTACTGATAGCAAAATCCCAAATAGCACCTGTTAAACCTGTCACACTTTCTCGCCTCGAGTTATGTGGCGCTGTACTTTTAACTAGGCTTAATAAACGTGTTAAAACAGACCTCGAATTTGACAAAGTTCCCATATT
Source organism: Dioctria rufipes (assembly GCA_963924295.1). Lineage (NCBI taxonomy): Eukaryota > Metazoa > Arthropoda > Insecta > Diptera > Asilidae > Dioctria > Dioctria rufipes. The sequence goes on from OZ002744.1 coordinate 76,081,207, forward strand.
TGCTTGAACGGATTTATCTATAGTTCTAGCTTGGATTCGCAATCATCCGAACAAATACAAAACCTATGTAGCAAACAGCATTGTTGAAATTCAAAACCTAATTGATATTCCGTCATGGCATCATGTGCGGTCTGTTGACAGCCCGGCTGATTGTAACTCCAGGGGTATTGAACCTACATCTTTAAGTTAACACAAAATATGGTGGCACGGCCCTCAGTGGCTATTGAGCTCTGAACAAAATTGGCCTCAGTCAAAACCCTTGACAGACAATATTATCGAATCTGAGCAAAAGCAAGTAAGCTGTTTAACTACAACTCATTCAGACATCAATGAGTTGTTTTGTAGATTCCCAACATTTGTCAAACTGCAACGTGTCATTGCTTATTGCTTCAGATTTATTAATCACAGCCGGAAGACTATTTCCAACACTCATCGTAACAGTTCATTGCTTCTAAAACTATCCGAAATGATTCAAGCGAAACATTTGTTAATCAAGTTAGCTCGAAGGACTGCATTTGAAAAAAAAAATTAAGCAACTGAAAGCAGGCATTTCACTACCTACTAAAAGCAACATCTTGTCTCTAAACCCATTCTTAGACCAGGACGAGTTATTGCGTGTGGGTGGCCGATTTCAAAACGCCAATATCCCGTTTAATCAAAAACATCCTATAATATTGCCGAAAGAAAGCAACTTGACAACATTAATAATCAGTCAAATGAAAATATTGCATGGAGGTTTGCAATTAGTTCTGTCAACTTTAAGAAACAAATTTTGGATTCCACAAGGACGAAAAACCGTTAAACATATTTTGCACAAATGTGTTACTTGTTTCAAACAATCCGCTTCAAATAGAAATCAAATCATGGGGAACCTACCTGCTTCAAGGGTAAATATATCAAGACCCTTTCAACAAACCGGGGTGGATTACGCTGGTCCCATCAATCTGAACATGTCCAATACAGAGGAAATCGTTTTTATAAGGGCTATATATACATTTTTGTTTGCATGGCCACCAAGGCCATACACATAGAGCCGGTATCCGATCTAACCACAGCAGCCTTTATCGCAGCATTTCGACGCTTTTCTAGTCGAGGAGGACTTTGCACGGATACATATTCCGACTGCGGCACCAACTTCGTTGGAGCTGACAAAATCCTGCAAAAGGATCTCAAAAATGCCATGAAATAAGCCAATAAAGAAATGGCAGTAAAGGTAGCACAGGATGGAACCCGGTGGCATTTTAATCCACCTTCAGCACCACATTTTGGGGGACTATGGGAGGCAGGAGTAAAATCGAACAAATTCCATTTAAAGCGCATATTAGGAATTCTTCACTGACGTTCGAGGAATTTGCAACCGTTTTGGCTCAAATCGAAGCCTGCTTGAACTCCAGGCCATTATGCCCTATTTCGGATAATCCAGATGATCTAGATATATTAACACCAGGGCATTTTTTAATCGGCAGCTCATTGATAACTCCACCAGAACCAATAATTGAGACAAAAACTTCATCAATAACAAGATGGAATCACATACAATTATTACAACAACAATACTGGAACAAATGGTCTACCGATTATATAAATTCCTTGCAGAATGGACCAAAATGGAAAAACACAATCTCCAATCCTAAAATTGGAAATCGAGTTGTTATCAAGCAACCAAATTTACCAGCCTGTCGTTGGGTATTAGGACGAATTATTGAACTTCATCCAGGCGTGGATAAGATGGTCAGAGTCGTAAGTATGAAAACGCAGAATGGTGTGCTGAAAAGACCTATTACAAAACTAGCCATCCTTCCTGTAAGCCAAATGACATTCTAAAATTTTAGTTGTTTGTTTTTGTCATGTATAAATAGAACAGTCATTCTTAACCTGAAAGTAATTCTTTTAATTTATCTTAACATCATACATGTATGAACTAACCTAAAGATTAATTTGTATTCATTCCACTTGTAGATACAATTTTTTTTTTTTTGAGAAAACATTTCAATAAAGTTCACATAATCTGGTATCCAAAATCGAGAGTGCATGCATATATATAATTACATGCAAACGCAAAAACAAAATACAAAATATCTAATTCCTCAGAAAATTATTAAAAGTTTCTCGATACAAAGTGTCATAAGTACAGCTACACTTAATAATAAAACTTTATCTCCCTAGCAAAATTTCAAAATTTCAAAATTCATACTCTCAATCCAACCTTAAGCCAATTGCAAATTGCATGTCCAATAATTACACACGCATATCTGCCTAAAAAAAAAAAAAAAAAACCAAAAGTCACATTTTTTACACAATTGCACAAACGTGCATTGTTGCAACAAAGTGGCATGATAGATTGTTACAACTGATAACAAATTTTCGCCTATAAAAAATTTTGTTTTGCAAGCTAAAAAGACCTGCTAGTCCTCTTTAAATATTGAGCACTTTGCAATTCAAGCCACAGTTGAACTTCAATTTGATAAACGCAAACATGGAATCGCTAAATAAAAACAACTCGGTGGAAGTTGAATTGCCTCCGGCTCCAGGCAAAAGCATTGAGCAGAAAGTCAAGGAAATATGGAGATTAGAAGAGCAGCTCAGCAAACTAAAGGTGAAAAAAGGTAAAAGAACATCTTCAAGATCAAGGAAATTCGACAGCCGACTTCGGTATCCACCATTGGAGGAATTACCCACAATTGAAGTAATCGATTCACCACCACAGGCTCCAAATCACCATCAGATGTGCCAGGAACATCCAATTTGGAGACTATGGCGGAGGTTCCAGCGGGATGAATGTTTCACAAGAGGTACTACTTCAACCTTCAATTTTGTCAGGAACATCCAATTTGGAGGCTATGGCACAGGTTCCACCGCCTGGGATTGACGTCTCGCAAGAGGTTTTACTCCAACCAGCAATAGTGCCAGGAACATCGACGTCAGGAGCTATATCAGAGACTCCAGCACTTAAGGTGAACATATTAGAGAGCGTAACTCTGCTACCTGCTGCAACGGACAGCAATGATTTTAATTTAAAAATAATGGATCCCGAAACGGGAGACACTGAATCCTTTATCGTGTCTTTGGAAGCACTTAAAACGTCTAAAAGACATAAACGGCGCTTCAAGACCAAAGGTGGAGCACGGTATAATGTACGACTCTTCAAGGACGGCAGGATTAAAGTGCTAAAATAAAATATGATAACAAAGTTAGTTGTTTCTTTTTATTCCCTTTTCTCTCTCCACTGAACTCCTTTTAGTTTATATTCTGCGTTGTTCCAACAAGGGCTCAGTTATTATTAAATTGCTCTATTTACCTTCTGCTGCATTCTTACATTTCTCTGGATCAGAGGAGTTGTCAACAGATCACATAGTATTTTGTATATTTGAAAGGCATGGCATTATTTCAATGGGGGGCAGTATGTTCGGAATTCATCACAATTCTTACATGTCGACACATGTATATACCGACCTAAAGAAACATATATTTTAGGTCTAAATTGTAGTAATTTCACAGAGAGATGAACCAGATAACTGTCCACGCATTCACGCATGGTATGACGGCACGATTAAAGTTCTAAAATAAAATATAATAACAAATTTAGTTGTTTCTTTTTATTCCCTTTTCTCTCTCCACTGAACTCCATTTAGTTTACATTCTGCGTTGTTCCAACAAGGGCTCAGTTATTATTCTTTCCATTGAAATTGCTCTATTTACCTTCTGCTGCATTCTTACATTTCTCTGGATCAGCGGAGTTGTCAACAGATCGCATAGTATTTTGTATATTTGAAAGGCATGGCATTCTTTCAATGGGGGGCAGTATGTTCGGAATTCATCACAATTCTTACATTTCGACACATGTATATACCGACCTAAAGAAACATATATTTTAGGTCTAAATTGTAGTAATTTCACAGAGAGATGAACCAGATAACTGTCCACGCATTCACGCATGGTATTTATTTTTGTCGATAGAAAGCAAATTATCATCAGATGTTCAAATTATCAACGCTGCAGTGAAGTGAGCCAGCCAGAAACAACTGTACATTGGTAGTACAAAGGATTTGCACTTGGTAAGTTGAAAATCAAAATCTATTTAGAAAAAAATCAGTAGGCAACGAATATTTATGACTGAATAGAATTTACAAACAAGTTTTTTTTTGGATTAAATTAAAGATTCTTATTGCTGGTATCGACCGAATAAGAAATTTACTAACATGAACCACTTGGTCTCGACCGAATAAATATTCTTATTGTGGGTATCAACCGAATAAGAAATTTACTAATATAAACCACTTTATTACGGGTCTCGACCGAATAAAGATTCTTTCTGTGGGTATCGACTGCAGTCAGAATTAATAACCACACTTTATGCTGGATATCCACTAGAATAAAGAAGAGTCCAATTCCAAACCTCAATAAATTAGAAAACCAATTTGATCGAGTGCCTAATGCTGAGCTGGTGAGTACATTGTCAGATACAATAAAATTGTCTAAACATAAATTTAATTTAATCTTACTTATTCTTTCACATTTATTCAATATTAAATTTAGCTTTACAGATAAATTTAAATTATAATTGTGGTTTTGAAATAATATTATCAGGCATATGTATTATATATTAATTACAAATTATAGCATTTATTGAATTTTAAAAAATCTAGTTGGAGTGCGAGTTACAGTGTAGTAAACTTGGTGAACCGAAGAATTAAGCTACGAAATTATTGACTTTGAACCAGGGTTATAACTTTCGTCACATTTCTTCATTATTTGCGTGTTCGCTCTAACTACCAGCAGAACAACAACAGTTTTGTTTGTTTTTCTAAGCTTTGATTATATGGGTGAATATACGATAAACGCCGGAAAAGTGTTCCAAATATATTTCTTTTAAATTGAGTGAATCCACCAATTACCGACAACATCTCCAAAAAGCAAAATATCTATTTTAATATATATAGAAGATGTTCTTAAATATTACCAAGCAATACATAGCGCGTTGTGCCATACTCAAAAACATTTAAATATGTATATATTATATATTAAAAGAGATACTTTGCTTTTTTGATTTTCTTCAAGAAAGAATTTTTTGGGATATCTCCGGTATATAGCAAAAGCTAAAAAAATGTTCTAATTTGTTATTACATCACACAATCCATTAATTTTTGGTGACAAGTTTCAAGTCTTGGTTTGACTCATCAACAGGTCCCAAATAGCGAAATTGGGTGATTAGAAAAACAAATGAAAAAATGGAAAAAGAAAAAAAAAATGTTTTTTTCTATTTTTCTTAAACTTTTCATTTCTTTCTTCTTTTTCCATTTTTTCATTTGTTTTTCTAATCACCCAATTTCGCTATTTGGGACCTGTTGATGAGTCAAACCAAGACTTGAAACTTGTCACCAAAAATTAATGGATTGTGTGATGTAATAACAAATTAGAACATTTCTTTAGCTTTTGCTATATACCGGAGATATCCCAAAAAATTCTTTCTTGAAGAAAATTAAGTTTAACCCGGTAAAAAGTCCAAAAGAGTAATCTCTTTTTATTTATTTTTCCTCCTGGGCTTGTATAGGAGTGTTTTTTCCTCACACCCAGAATTTATTCTGAGTTTATATGAGAAGAGATCGGTTTGATCTATTTTCAAGCGTCTGCAGCAGGCAGAAAACCAAGCTGCACCGATGAGTGGAAGGTTTTCTGCTGACACGAAACGCTTCTTCTTCTTCATTTTTCAGCCCACTGCGTGGCGTATACAGGTTCGATTCGCTTCGAATGAATCTGTTTCTTTAAAATTTTTTAAATTTTTTTTAATAAATTAAAAAAAAAACAAAAATGTTTTTTTCTATTTTTCTTAAACTTTTCATTTCTTTCTTCTTTTTCCATTTTTTCATTTGTTTTTCTAATCACCCAATTTCGCTATTTGGGACCTGTTGATGAGTCAAACCAAGACTTGAAACTTGTCACCAAAAATTAATGGATTGTGTGATGAAATAACAAATTAGAACATTTTTTTAGCTTTTGCTATATACCGGAGATATCCCAAAAAATTCTTTCTTGAAGAAAATTAAGTTTAACCCGGTAAAAAGTCCAAAAGAGTAATCTCTTTTTATTTATTTGCCTTTTTGATGTGGCCGTTAATAGATGCATTTAACCCTATTTGAAAAATGTATTTATTTCGAGTAAGTAAAAACATGTATAAATATGTACTATTGTTTAATTTATTTCACGAGAATAATACCTGCGTCTTAGCAAAAACAAACCACTATTCACACACATATCACTGGAAACGTGAACGCTGACCTTATTATATGTACAGTAATTACAAAGCAGCATTTGGTATTAGTCCAATTTATTTTATGAAGGTCTTACCAATTACCTACAACTATACTAGGAAACAAACACAAAATTAATAATTCGAAATTTAATTAAATTTTAATTAATTTTAATTTATTGTAATTTATTTTAATCAGAGGCTTATTTTATTTTAATACAAGTCGTATTGCTTCAAGTTTCTAAAAACAACTGACTCAACTACCTATGCTAGTTTTTTATTTTTCGCATTTCACGGAATGCTAATATAACAAAATATGAATATGAATACAGTGTTTTTCAAGAAATCTTTTGCCAAGTGATTTCTTCTTGTTATACAGCTCGAACAGAAACTATTGTGTGGTCAAACATTCCCGTTGCTGAAAAGTGTCACGCCCATTCACAGAGTACTAAAAGATGTAGTAACCGCTACACAGCAATACATCACCAAACAAACCGACCCGACGAACTGTTAACTTAAAACTGACTAACCGTAGGAATTTTCACGATATTATCAATTAGCCGATATACCGATAATTTTATCCAAATATTTCGATATTTCCTTTCCGATATATATCGGTTATCGATATTTTCGAGCCCAATGCCAATACGTATTTCTGTCAGCCGATTAGCGCTGGTAACTCTTTTTATGAGATCAGGCTAGATCTACTTAAAAAATCAGTTAGATTTCGACTAAGATTTTCTTAAAATCCACTAGACTTTAGGCTAAATTTATGGGACATCTTAAAGCGGCAACCCACACGATTCAGCGCTATCACAATAATTTTCACTGTATTCCTTCCTTAAGTGTGGTAAGCTGTTCAATCGAAAATTTCGTTTCCTGTACAAAATTTATGTAAAAACAATGTTGGCGAAAAGTGCCATGAAAATTTCGGTTTAAGATCTCGTAAAGTACATAGCATGCTGCTCGAAAGAAAAAATCAATGTTTAGAGATCATGGAATGCAGATGGCGATAATAAGAAGTAAAGACATTTTTCCGTAGCGATTTATATATCCAGACATTTATTTCGCACGGAAAAGTTGACAGTTATTTAATTTGTGATTTAACATTTTCTCCATAATTTTTTTCCATGTAGAATTATATTCCCGGAATGCAAGCGAAATTTTCGTTAGGCTTCATATGATTACCAGGTTAACTGTATAGTGTTCAAACAAGTAACAGTTTTTAATATAAATAATAACTGTATCACAAGTTCACAGCACCTAATGAGAACTAAATTATTATATTATCACCTCAAATCTCAAGTAAAGAAGTGCACAGCCTTCCGATCAGAAAACTTACAATATCTAAAATTGAAGTGTTTGCATGCCCTAGCATTGGTATATTGCCAGGGCTGCAGTTCGAAACTTGGCATCTCAAAAGTTGGAACAAAGTGATGTATATTGCAATTAGGGTTACCAGACACACCAGCCAGAAAAGAGAACATATTGCCCAAGAAAAAGAGTACAAAAGAGTACTGTTTTCATTACTTGTATTTAGTTAAGAATTAATTAATGACAATTAGAAATAAATGTAAAAAAAACCGAAATCAGTTGTTAGTTTTTTTAAATAATTTTATTAGTTTATTAGTTCTTTATATACTTTATATATACTTTATACCACACAACTTATTCAGTCTTCAGTTTTATCTACTTATCTCTTTAAGTTTAAGTAGTATGTATGTATACATATGTAAAAGCTATTTCATATATTTTTCAGAGCTTTTTATATCGTTTAGCATTTCTGATGGCGTATCAAATTTCTGGTTTGTCGTCACATCTTCTAAAAATTTCCTTGACTTTCAAATGTATGAACTTCTGATCTTTCCGGGTGCGTAGAGTAGTTTCTACCTCTTTTAGTATAAAAAATATATCAAAAATAGAATTTTTTTCGTTTTCAATTTCTTTAATTTTGCTGTGAAAAACATATGTTAGGGAGTGGAAGAACCAAAGATAACTTTCGTTTACAGATTCAGCAAAGAAATGTTTGATTAAAATCTGTGGATTAGGCTCTGACTGAAAATATGACTTTAACGGCTGAAACATTTCGAGAATTCTATTTAGAGCAGGAAATATACTAAGCCACCTGGTTTTTGGATATGAATGCAAGAATTTATAATCGTACTCAACAAAGTCACAAAAGCTCTTAAGTTTTTCTGACCTAACTGTATACATATATACCAAAATAGTTATATATTTTCATAATAATTGGAACTATCAGTCGATATGCCGAAGAATTTAATCTATTACTAAGCGAATTTAAAATGGTGTCAATATATTGATAATAATTGCGTCGCATTTTGTACGACCCAATGAAATCCTTACTGCATTTTAGAATCATGAAGGATTTCCCTTTTCAGTTTCGATGTGCAATCCATAGATTTATAACTCATATGATGAGATACAGTATGATAAGACAAAGCGCCTTCAGCTGAACTGATATGATCAGCTTCCGAAATAGTGGCTACAAATTCATCTAATTTGACTAGAGATTTGGTACCCCTAACGCACGTTTTATGTGGATTGAGATCGTGTTTTCCTTTATTTTCAACGGACACAACAGCATTATATTATTCACATAGTACTTCATGTGCACATTTTGTCTTTTTGAAATCAGGAACTCTTTTTGTAGCCCTTCCGAAAATTTGCACTTCCTTCTTGCCATGATCTGTATTCTATTTCCTAAAGATCAAAGACTTAATAGATCTGAACTAAATAAAATATATTAGCTGTGTACCTGTTTCAATCTTACTAACAATCACAAGTATAAAACAAATTCTGCAGCACTGCTTCCGAGCTATCTAGTCTGGCTAATAGTTATGGTCAACTGGTTCTTTATAAGTTTGGTCTTCTCCTTACCGAACTAGAACGCCTTCTCATTTCACTTCTGAAATTCAACATTCTCAAATATCTCAAATATAAAATATTTAATTAATGTACTAGAAGAATAAAAATGTTGTAATAATTCATGTTATTTTATTTGAGATTTATTTCCAAAAAAGGAAGAGGAAAAAAGAGAGGCATGTAAAAAGAGTACATGTACTCTTTTAAAGAGTACTATGCAATGCATGCTATGTTATTACAAATCAAATTAAAGGTCTGGCCGAGTACTATCGAGAGATGTACTCTTTACCTGATTCAAAAAACTTTCTCGGGACGTTTTTTTCGCCGGAAAAACAATTTTCATGCACTTTGGTCACATACACCCCAGCTACTACATTTCGAATATATTTAATATGTTTTTTCTGTTCTTTCTTTCAGGGATATTAGTGCTCTGTTGTGAATATTTTTCTCATAGAATGTCATTTTCCACGACGCGCAATTTCGCACAATCCTGAGCGGAAAAGTGGTCTCGCCGGGAATACTATCGAATGGTGTACTCTTCCCAGTCACTACATTTCTCATATATTTTTTCCGTTCTTTCTTTCAGTGACATTAGTGCTCTGTTATGAACATTTTTCTCATAGAAAGTCATTTTCCACGACGCACCAATTTCACACAATCCTGAGCGGAAAAGTGGGCTCGCCGGGAGACTATCGAGTGGTGTACTCTTCCCAGTTCCTACATTTCGCACATATTTTTTACGTTTTTTCTTTCAGGGACATTAGTGCTGTTGTGAACATTTTTCTCATAGAAAGTCATTTTCCACGACGCACCAATTACGCACAATTACGAGCGGAAAAGTGGTCCCGCAGGGAGTACTATCGAGTCGTGTACTCTTCCCAGTTACTACATTTCGCATATATTTTTTTTCGTTCTTTCATTCAGGGAAATTAGTGCTCTGTTATGAACAATTTTCTCATAGAAAGTCATTTTCCACGACGCACCAATTTCACACAATCCTGAGCGGAAATGTGGGCTCGCCGGGAGTACTATCGAGTCGTGTACTCTTCCCAGTTACTACATTTCGCATATAGTTTTTCCGTTCTTTCTTTCAGTGACATTAGTGCTCTGTTGTAAACAATTTTTTTATAGAGTCATTTTCCAAGACGCACCGATTTCGCACAATCATGAGCACCAAAAAGTCCACCTTTTCATCCAAGAAAGTCGCTCAAAGTACATCCAATCGCCAAAGCTTTCCCCCGCTTCATAGAAGAAATTTTTGTTAATAATATCGGGTAAAACCTAAGCCACTCGGTGAAATGTATTAGTGTTCTGTGTTTGTATTCGTTTCGTCATGGCAGTAGTGAAACCGTGAAATTTTTTAAGGGGGAATTTTTTTATAATCCGAATTGCTATGTAAAATAAACAAATTTTTGGCGCCCATTTATCTTCAGATAATATTACTTGGCGTTGCCTATGATTATTAAGTGATTTGTTAAGCAAGAATTTTCAAATAAGTGACCAGCCCTCTTGTCATTTCTCCCCCCGCTCCTTGGGTTTGACTATCATTGAATTGCCTACTCACGTACAGTGTATTCGCAAGAAACCCCGTTTCCTTATTAGTTATCAGTGTTGGGCGAAATTAGGGCTGCCATCCGACCGGGTTTCCCCGGATTTGTCATAGTTTGGAGGACGTCCAGGGAGCGTCCGGACGGAGTTTTCTACACCGTCCGGGTTTTACAATTTTTAAAGCGAATTAAATAAAAATTTAAATTTTGTGTATACTGTACGTGTACAGTGTATCTGATAACGCTGACAGACAGACGGAGTCGACTCTGAAGTGGTGTTGCCACTTGAATGCAAATGAATTATTGTATATTTGGATACATTTTTCAAGAATTTTCATATTGTTTAAATAGAAACTATTTTTTGCAATGAATAATTCTTCTTTAGAAGAATGAAATATGTAATGTTGAAAAGCGTGCGAGTTTATGAACGCATAAAGTTATAACATCGGCGGCAAATCTATTCCATTTCATTATCGTTGACACGCAAGTTCATAATCTTAAGGCTGTTCTCATTTACTACTGTGCCATCTATATTTACTAAATTGTATCGCTCATTTGCAGAACGTATTTGTTCTATTCCAATAATATCATTATATTTTATAGCCTGCTTTACAAGTGTGAAATAATGTTTATTATCAACCAGCTTGTCCGTTCTTAGAACGGGTTTCTCTCTTAAGTTTGTAAATTTTATTTTAAATTATTTTAATATTTTTAATTTTCCCTTATTTTATACCCTAGATGATGAAATCATAGGGTGTGCTAAGTTTGTCATTCCGTTTGTAACGCATAGAAATAATGATGGTAGAGCAAAATAGATTGGACACCCACGAAAAATATTAAAACATATTATGATTTTTGCATGTTCGTCTGTCAGTCCTCACTCGAGAGCGCATTGACTTAGAAAGCTGAAATCTTGTTCCCGACCTTTTAAAAAAAGTTCGATAATGGGACAAGTAGAGTAACTCCTTCGTAATGTTGCCATAAAAAACTTCATCTTTCACTATACATATATTTCACTATATATTTGAATACTGCGTGAGAACTCGTCAACGCAGAAAACTGAAATTTTGTATCTGAAGTTTTTATAAAAATAGCAATTTTAAAAATGGACTAAATAGGGTAACCCATTCATATTGCTGCCATTTAAAGATTTAGGTTTTTTACGTATACTGTGAAAACGATCAATCCAAGACATTTTTATTGTACTAAAAACTTCTTCAGAATACGTAATCCTATAAAATTGGTTATAATAATTTTTTTCTGTCCGACAAACCGTTCTAGAAATATATGCGAAAAATCACTTCAAAAATCATAGGAATTGGTCTTAGACCATTCTAGCTTTCTTGCTTGTTTTATATTTCGTTGGATTTCCTGTAAGCTGGCACAATTTCTGAATCGTTCCAGGCATGCTTTTCTCACTAAGGCAATGTCCATGGATTCAGTAATCAGACGCAACACTCCTTATACTCACATTCTGGGACTACAAGAGTACTTTGCAGTTTGTCTTACAAAATACGAATAGTGACCTGGAATTTATATACCATACAACTGTAGTCAATCCAATTTTGCTCAATTGAAGTTGTGTTATTTTCATGAATAAGAATGAATGCCTTCATAAAATATTTAAATTTGCTGCCATATATTCTGTCGAAAGTTCAACTGTATGTGTCATTTTTATAAGTTGTTGTTGGTTCAGTGCTAATTTAATTCAGTGTTGGTTTCTGCAACATTTAAATCTGAATTGATTATTACGAATGCCGCAGACAAACCTATGAGGAAATGCCCTTTAAAGAAAGCTTTACATTTTCAGTTAATTGGTTTATTATAATTTGACGAGAATATTTTTTGAAATAGTCCCAGAATAAACTTTCATTGTTAATTAATTTAAAACACGAAAATAGTTTCTGGGACAATAATAATATACGCTCATGCAAGTTTATATCTAACTTAATTTTTTTTTAGCCCGAAAGGATTCAAACGTGGATAGATAGCGGATAAAATGTTGAAAAAAGAATCAAAACAAAAGATAAGTTAATCGTATATGTTATGCTCTATAAGTTGAATAATTATTTTATTTTTTTGAGAGGCGAATAATTCATTTATTGGAGAAACTAAAATATGTAATGGAACAGTAAGAATTTCCAAAGTACGGTAAATTTTATATTGCTTTTCGGAAAGATAAACATTTTCCGTGTATTTTAGGGAGAGGCACAACTGCCAAATTTGTATTTAAGAAATTTTTAGTTTTAAAGCTCAGAAATTTGTGTTGTCTGTCCGTTGAATCTCAATATAAAATATTTTAATAGAAATTTATAGACTTTTCATTTTTTTCTTTAATTTATAAACAGCTGAAATGCCTCGCCATTTTAATGTTCCGGGATGCAAATCAAATTACGATAGTTGCATTAACACGGTTTCAGCTTTTAATTTTCCGCGTGACGAAAATATTCGTAAATTGTGGTTAAGAGCCATACCACGTAACGACTAAGAACCTAGTAGATATTCTGTAGTTTGTATAGTTCATTTCCGGGAAAGTGATATTATACGAAATGCTGTCGGTGGTCCATTAAAATATCCAAGGCTTGTATCGCACGCCATTCCTTCAATTTTCCCAAATTGTCCATCTTATCTATCAAAGCCAATGCAGACAATATCACGAACAGACCCCAAAGTAAGATTAGAAAAAGCCATTAGAAGAAATGAGGATCTTAAAAATAAACTTTTAATTGCGGATAAAATAAACAATTTTCAATATTTTGTTGACAATTTTGAAGGAAAATTAAACTTAGACGGATGGTTTCTTTTAACATTTAAAAAAAATACTCTTTTTTTAGTCGATGATCACAACGAGGCAAAAATTTGTGATATTAAAATTAGAATTTCGGTATGTAGTAACTTGTTTGTTCGCGTTGTGGTAAAAGTTAACTCTTGGTCGCAATTTGTTAGCATTTTAAATCGATACAAAAGTGATCAAATCATAAATTTGGCACATCGGGAATTTTGTATAAAAGAAGCTCTGCATAATCTCGAGAAAGCAGGTAGCTTTAATGGTGATTTCGAGCACGCTGTCAAACTTGATACAATAATTAATCAGGTAAAGTTACTTATCGCGAAGCGCGTACGATGCGAATATTCTGTAATTGTAATGGCTTTTGTTATATATTCGCACTCTGCTGCTGTGTATGAATTACTTCGAAAATTTGTTTTCCTTCCATCCAAAAGCTATTTGCAATATCTTTCTTCTTCTTTTCAAATTGCTCCGGATTATAAAAATGATGCCAACAACGGGCGTTATTTGGAACATGCTGTTGAATCCTTAACTGAAAAAGAAATAATAGTAGCTTTATTAATATATGAGACTTTATTGAGCCTAATCTACAATATAAATCTAATAATATAACTGGTCTAGCAAGCAACAATACAACGCAGGCGGCAAGAAAGCAGCCCTGATAAAATTGTGTTTTTCAATTGATTTCGTTGTAAGACTTCACGCACATCCCGCAGCTCCCTCCATTATTGGAGGCCAGGACAGCTTTTCAGCACACCAACTTTCTTAGCTTGCTAGTTAAGATTCGTTGCTTGCTGTGTTGCTATTCATATACTTGACAGCAATCCCGTATCGATTGACTTTTGAGGCATGTGTCCATCATTAGGCATCAAATCAACACCCTTAGAGAGTGATCTAAGATTGGTTTTTGCCTGTATTGGAGTGTCAATATTTAAAGTATTTTTGACAAAGCGTACAAAAATATCTTCAACGTTCGCTTCCGTCCGAGGAAACTTGAGACGTTGAGATGGGCCATCAACAACGCAGAGTGAGGACAAAAAATTGTTGTCTAAAATTCCATCACTTAAAATGCTATCATTATCAGAGATACCGTGAAATTTACAAATGGACATCCTCTGTCGGAATAACAGTGTAATTGTACAGTGGGTGCCAGGGCACATTAGCGGGAATGAAAGGACGGACGGGCTTGCTTGCATTGGGACACCCTCGGAGGAACCTGTCATAGTCGGGATTGCACCAAAATACCTTGTCTCAATGATTTCAATTTTGGCTGACCACCAACACAGTCGCCTTTGGTTAGAGGACCCTTCGGGTAGAACAGCAAAGGAACTGTGGTGTAATAAACTCTTAGGACTTAACAAGCCAACCCTGAGAACTCTAGTGTCTATTCTCACTAAGCACTCCTCTCAGGGGTGGCTCACTGCGATACAGACTCCTTGGCTCACACCTCCTGGACGAGTTGCATGATGCCGACAAGGAGGGTTGGGGCCAATTCTTAAATTTATGAAAGCGTCCGGTTGGGACCTATTAGCGACTGCTCATGGGTCTGGAGGGTAAACAATGGACCTTGAATTGGCCTACATTTGGGGGACCCCCGGGGTCCCAAACCTCCTCTTCAATCAATATCAATACAATACCGTGTCCCTCCATCCATAACTGGATCAAAAACCAAATGGACCAATGATAGGCTCCAGAGAAGCCAAAAGACTGATTAATGAACTCACCACAGCAGTCCTAACCTGAAACTGCAAACTAAACCATCACATGCTTCGGATAGGTATATTACCCACTGATTTATGTAGGTTGAGTCTCGAAGTGGAGGAAACATTGAATCACATCTTACGCGAATGCGAGGCCATTGCATAATGTAGATTCCAGGCTTTTGGCTCATACTTCTTGAAACCTGCCGACTTTGAAGAAACTTCATTAAAAAAATACTGCTTTTCCTAGGAAGAGTGGGATTGTTCCATGAACTGTAAAGAAAGCGATTCACAATAGGCCAATGATGGCTGCAGTGCAAAGGCCACTCGCTCCGGTTAGTTCTAAATCGAATGTGTGCGAGTAATACTAAAAAGGGTATCGGTAAATGCAAGGTAATTAACAAGGAGGGATTTCGGGATAACTATTGAAAAAAATTAAGAATAAAGACAGCATTGGTATTGATGGCATTATATCATGTGTGCTGCACACACTTCGGTATTTGTGTCCGTAATTGTGAATTTATTTCTATCAAGGTCCAATAGAAACAAAAAAGTATGATTGATTAAGCCCATTGAAATTGGGATGTGTAAATTTGTCATTTAATTAAATTTGTATCAGAAATTAATTCGTATTAAAGTTTTACTCTTTGATTTTTACATAACTTTTTCCTTAAATTGATCATCGTTCTTTTCTAATAACATCTTCATTCCAAAAGTTAAGTTAAACGTTTGAAGTAATCCTTGAATACCTATGTAAGTAAGTGAAAGCAAAAACATTAACTAAACTAGAAATAATATTTTTGTAAACTTAAAACTATAAAATCATTGGTTCGGCCGTATTAACTAAGCTGAATAGTCCATAACAAACCAGTTTTGTTCATATTCATCCAACTCATTATCTGTCATAAAGCAACCAACTCAAATTTTCCTTACGAAAGCGGTATAATTTCATCATTTGATCATTTCATTCCAATATTTCTGCAGTACAAAATCTATTTCATCTGGATCGAAATGTATAAGAGTTTCATGTAAAAGTGAAGAAACTGATCATAGTGGATGTCAGATTGACTCGATTATAATTGTGCAGTTTCGAGTGTTCATCGTCAATTTCGTTTTCCTTAGATTTAAAAACTTCTACGGTACTTAAAGATGTTGAACAGAAATTCATGTATTTCTGCTGACCTAATGGACAGAAAATTTAAATGACAATTTCGATTTCCAAGTATTCCAGTATTTTTATTGGTTCACCAAAATGTGAAATATCTGAAGAAAAAAAAACGCTAATTGATTGAATTAATGAAAAATTATTTTTAGATAGAACGTTTTCAATAAGATTTCTGATTTCTAAATAGAATACAGCCTCTATATGAGCTGTTTATTTTGAAAGTGGTTTAAGTTAATTTGGGTATAGTATTCTAATTTTCTTCAGAATTCTTTAGTAAATATAATTGGATCATAAATTCACACTGTTTTTAACTTCAAAACACACAAAAGTTCAGTTAGATCCTATAAATGATTTAAATTATTTTTTATGTGGATTTAAACTAAAATATTTCAATATTTCGCCTTAAAAAAAATGGACTTAAACCGCTTTCAAAATAAACGGCTCGTATACAATACTATCCCGTAAAAGAAATTAACAAAGTTACTTACAAGTTCGAAAGCTAACAACTCTTCCAAAGAAGGAACTCAAAATTTTCAGCAAGTCATGTCAAGGGACTAGGGATCCAAGAATTACGTAAATTATTTCTGCAAATACACAACTGCGGAACTTGTGTAAGATCAGATTTTAATCTTCATTCTTTACATATTCGTTAAATACTTGAATACGACATATACATTCGAGAATATACCAAGAAAAGTTACGAAGAGTACACTTTCTGGACTGGACTACTTCGTCCATCCCATCGAGGTGCAGTGCATAAAAAGGGGAGTTCAAGATGGGTCTAACAAATGAATAAGTTTACCAGTAATGCTTCCAATATTTGCTACAAACACAAAAATGTCTATCGATTAGTCTAAAAAAATGTTCTGCATAGAAATATGAGAGAAATCCTAAATCCAACAAACTGACAAACTGAGAAGAAAATATAAAAATAAAAATTTCCCTCACCTAAGAAATATTGCAGCAAATTTCTATCAAATTATCATCATTATCATTCTATTTTCTCTGGATCATACTTTGTGCTATGTGACACACTACCTTCATTTACTGCATTTACAAAATTTGAATTTGTCATTATCCGGCACAGCAAATAATTTATCAAAATCTATTAAGGATAAAATAGACTTCTTTGAAGAGCAGCAAGGTACCATTTATTTATAAAGATTTACAATTATCAAATCCAGAAAGTAATTGGCTTCGGCAAAATTTGGGAAGAAATCTTTGTTCACACAAGATCCATCCGTAAAATATAAATCACGAATTTGTATCTTTTGATCTTTTTTGAAGTTTCAGTAACCAAAAATTAAGCGGAAAGAAGTGCACCATGAAAATATATAATGAATAAAATATTTCCATCTAATATCCAAGTGTCCAGGCAATAAAATAAGCAAATAAAAATACCAAAATTTTCCAGATAACTATTGATGGCTTATACATTAGGCTTGCAATAAACTTCGAGAAAGATAAACCTACAATATGTGCAGGCCAGGCATGTGTAATACTTGAACAACTACTGTTTTTCATCATAAGGGTCTCATCAGATAAATGTGGTAGGCTGAAGCTTTTCGATTCATTTAGAAGTTTTCGCAAATAAAATTCGTTATCATAATCTTCGACATTACAACGGTTGCTCAAGTCATCCAATTTTAATTTCTTCTAAGACTATTACCAGTGTTCCCTTTCAGTTTTCTCGAAAATTTTATTATCCTTTAAGTAATCAGTCACAGATTTTAATAAATTTCATACCAATTTCTCACCTCTGCTCAATTTTCTAAAGATATCAAATAAAACAATGAACTTCGTGAAATTTAAGAGCAATTGGGAATTTGATTACAAATCTGAAACTATGTTAATCAAGAATAAGCCGATTTAATCTTAAAACAGAGCACAGAACGTTTAATACCTCAATAGCCTTACCGATACTCTTCAACGTATTTCGTGACCATTTCACCATTAATTGAATGGCAATGACCTCTCCAGAATATTTCAAATTAAGCTGAATATCGTGTTTTCAAGATAAACTTGAAATATGAGCAACTGCTAATAGTCTCAATCCAGATGATGAAAACGTTGTTATTCTTGGAAACTTTGTCAAAAGTCGCTGAATAAAATCTTGACATCCTCACAAATGAACAATTGCACATTTGAAATTTTGTAAAATTATAGGTGGCGGCAGCACAAAATCCTTGATTACCTTGATTTAAGCAAAATCACTAAAAGAGTGTCGATATTGTTATAAGCCTACTTAAAATCCACAATTACTTGGTGGTATTTGATATTATACTCCCGCATTTCTGAATTCTTTTGCGTACAGTGCAGATTTATTTAGCAGCAGATCTTTCGTCTCGATAGCCCCAATAATTTCTTTTGTGTATAAGGTTTCAGGCTATTAATGAGGATATGCGCTACAACTTCATACGCAGCATGCAATGAGGAATAGTTTAAATTTCCTGATAATTGCTGTCCAACCATAACGGCTTTTTTACGAATAGTAAGAGAACCCTTTAGTGTTATTAAAGATATTTCCAATAATATATTTGGTCATAATAATATCAACAGGAACTGCCCATTAAAAGCAACAATCATTCCCGAGTCACTAAAATTATGAACCACCCCTAATCCTATGACTTCCAGAAATTTTCCAATCCACCTCACAGCTGAAAGCTGACGATCTCTACCATTGGTAACTCTTATTATGGAATTATATAATAAGTGTTGTCACCTGTTACTTCTACACCCACAATTTACATATTTTAATCAAGTTCTTCTTCATTATTTATTTACCTACCCCGTTTTTGCTGCTAACGGTACGGTCGTTGAAGATCAGACAATAGGTATACATCCCTTACCCTAAAGCTTAAAGTACTATAAAATACAATAATTAATGTAAAACCACAACTACAGACAACCGGAAAACTTGAGACTTTCCCATAGCTAAACAGCACCAAAATAACAAAAAACACAGCCAAAACAACGACATAATCCTCAACAGAAAACTGATGTACCCCTTATCGCTTTAGATGCAATTTAATGAGTTCGTCTTATCTAAATGTCGCAAACAATCTTTGCAAGGAAGCTAAATCTCTTTATCTAAACTGCCGTTGCTATAGTAGGAGAATGGGTTATCCACCTTTTTCGGCCCTTCCAAGAAGAGCAGTTCATCTTAGTTTTTGCAGGGCTAACAGCCGTTCTTATTCCACTACCGTCACCATATGCACACCGCAAAAAAATGCCGTTACAGTTTTCACGGAGCTCTGTGAGGCTTCGAAGCTCCCACAGTAAGGATATTTACTTTATTTCTTTCCATCAGCATGGTAGCGTGGCGGAAAGCTTTGCTGCTTGTAACCGCCAGAAAATTTGTGAGCGCCGTAAAATATAACCGCATAAATGTTTCCCTTAATCCAAAACCTTGAGAGTGCAGCTAATAGTCTGGGAACTTGGCAAAACTTAAAAGGTGCACCGCATATACAAAAAATGCATTAAGCCGAACCGGAAGGACCAAAGAATTGTGAAGCGGCGGCGGCGATATGAACGTTTTCTTGGAGTTGTGCGAAGGTGCAGCATAAAAACTCATAAATTTTAATTTCGCATCGTGCAATGTGAAACTCCAGCAGAATAATGAGAATATATTCATAAACAGGAACAGGTAGTTTTAAAAGAATTTCTCGATGTGTGTATGTCAATGGTATTCACAGACGCCCAGCATGAAAGGTATGAATATCCGCTCGTTTTACCTTGAATATCATGTACTTCTTACGCCATACCGTGCACTGTTCTCTTTATTTAGTAACACAGCACCCTCCGTAAACACTTGAATTCTTCATCGGGTCGTAAAGGAGCGGGCCATTGCATACACAACTACTTGCGAAAATCATTTTTAATATTGGTTTGAAAGCTTAAGTTATGGTGATGAATAACGCCTCAGATGAGACTTTTGCTGTGCAGTGTTGTTAAAATAGTTGCAGTTAATGCCGAGCATATTTCTAGGATAAACAGTCTTCCCCCATCATATGCATGTAATCAATTAAACCAGCGAAAGCTTAGAGGTTGTAATATCGTGCATACCAGCAGCGGGAGAGATTTATTAAGACATTTAAAAAAATTCTTTAAGCTTTTCGTTATCTAATCTCATCTTTTACAAAAATATGAAATGTATTGTAGGCACCTGGTCATATTTTAATTGATGATTTAGTTTATGTGTATTTTCTGAGTATATATTTCGGGTACTAAATTTGAGTCGAATAAGTCAGTGGTAAGTGTAGCTAAGCTATAAGCCATTGTATGTGGTGGAAATTTACATAAAAACACTAATGTTTTTTGATTTTTTCAACTAAATCTTCAATCAAATTAGATCTTTTTTTTATATATTTAAATCTATATTTATTAAGAAATAAATGATTATAAAATAAATTTTCTTTTCAGTTGAATACATAAATAAAAATTGCAAAAAATTTAAAAAAAGCTTAAAATAAGGTGGAAATTTACATAAAAACAACATAAATATCATCTTTAAAAATATGAAATAGATGCTATAAAAATAGTTTTTACTTTTTAGTAACCAGTAGAAGATCCCTTCTCTTTAATTAACTGGAAAATGCGTCGCGACATTGACTGGATCAAATTCTCTAATTCATTTTGTGGAACCGACGAACATGTTTCTTTTATTGCATTTTTCAATTCGTTAATGTTGTCAAATTGACGTCCATTGGCATAAACACGCCTTGCAATAATTCCCCAGAGATCCTCGATTGGATTAAGACCTGGACTCCTTGATGGCCAATCGAGTTTGTTTTTCAGCGAGCCACAGGCTAACTTTCTTCGCAGTGTGAACAGCGGCATTGCCTTGCTGGAAAATGAAGTCCATGCCGCATATTTCCTCAGCGCGCTCAACCATCACATCCTCTAACATCTCGATGTACGCTTCTGCGTTCATTTTTCGGGGAACAAATGCAATTTCGATTTTTCCATTAGCAGAAAATCCAGCTCAAATCATAATACTGCCCCCACCGAAATTTCGACTCATGCTCACCTTCCTTAAGCCTCTTATCATGCCAATAATACTGAAAGCCATCTGAGCCGTCCAAATTAAACTTTTTTTCGTCTGTGAAAAGAACTTTTCGCCATTCTGTTGTCCAGCTCATATGGCTTTCAGCAAATTTTAACCTGGCTTCTTTATGTGCTGCAGTTATAGGGGGCTTTCTGACTCTTTTCTTGAATTCCATATTAGGATTTTTATTTAAAATTTGCCGCACCCGTCGGCCTGTTATTGGCAAGTTTAATTTATTCACTATTTGTGATGAAAATAATTTATCTGTTGCTGCTTCACGGACGATTGATCGAACTTGGGGCGCTGTCAATTTTTTGTTCCGTTCGTGTTTCGAAGGCTTCCCATAATTACTGCTCAACTTAAGAAAGTTGTGTATCACAGTGTTGGATCTTTCGATCTTCCTTGCAATTTCCCGAACTGAAAGTCCACAGTCCTCATAAGCGACAATTGCGGCTCGTTCTTCCTCGCTTAAAACTTTTCCACGCGGCATGTCTGTATTTTTCGAAAGATTCGAAAATTAAATAACTAAATATAATCAGAGATAATAACTACCTTTTAAAAGTAATTCCAGGAATTTTTTCAATACTAAAAACCAAGAAAACACTTTAAACTACAACTGTTTTTATATAAATTTCCACCAAAATTATACAAATATTCTTTAGCGCGTTCAAATAGTAAATGTGGAGATGAACAATGATATGAGAGAGAGAAAAGTCATAACAAAATTCTTGGTAAGAGTCTGATGGATGATATAAATAAGAAAAAAAAATTAAGGTGTTGCCAACAATAATGCAATTTCAAATTATTTACGACACATTATGTTGTTTTTATGTAAATTTCCACCACGTATAAACTGCCTTGCTTCATGGAGATTCATTCTATTCCTCAGATATTTATACGATTTACGACTTTTCATGCAGATATATGTCTATCTACCTACCGATATATCTTACAGCGCATTTAATTGACAACAACACAATAAACTACTTATTACTGAACATATGTATAATAGGCCAGACAAATGGTAGGTTCTGACTTACAAAAGTTCAAGGAGAGGTCTAATTGGGTTGATTTGTCCATATTGGAAAATTTGTTACCGAAAAACAATTTTTCGAGAATATCTTCTCCCAGCGCCACCTAGGTTAAAAATAGCTCTTACAAAAATTATAGAGCATTAAATTTCCTGCAATTTTTGTAGGAAACATTTTTCAACCAGATGAATTGTTCACGAGTTACAGCGGAGTCAAGCTCAGCAAAATTTTACAATTCGATATTTCTATAAATAACGATTACTTAGCTATTTTCGTGTTTCTGATCGGGAGGATGATACATGAAGAATGTGGTGATTTATTGGGGATCTCCGATCATCAGTGAAAAACATAGGCTACCTTTTATGTTTTCATCTTATTTTTTATTTTTGTTATGGCCCGACGTTTCGACTCTTGCTGTGAGTCCTTTTCAAAGGGCTGTAAAAATTACAATATTTACATTGATTAATTATAACTTCATTATAGAAACATATGGAAAAATAGATAATATAAACAGACAAAAATATTTATACCTTATTGAGTCAGATATGCGATGGTTAATTTAATAAAACTATTGTGGAGAACAAATACACGAGTAAAAACATAACGATAAATAAATTAAACATAGAAAAACGCGGAAGTTACACTGAATTAAATATATTAATAAATATTAACACAGAAAAACGATACGGAAAAGAAATTAAAATTAAACAATATAAAAGTTGGACGAGTGAGGTGATGATAATATCACAGAACTACTTGTGACAGCTATGTTGGATGCGGTGTAGTGTTTGCTAGTATTTGTGGTTGTCGGACTGTGTGTATAGTGTTGTTGTGGATTAATTGGTTTGTTGCTCTTTCGTTGTCTGAATGTGTGTGTTTATTTATTCTATTCAGTATTGTGTAATAATCTTTGTGTATAATTTCTGTGTCCAATCTGATATTAACTAGTTGTTTTCTGTTGATGTATATGTGGCATGCTTCTTTTGTTTCTCTTTTTCGTTTGTTGTCTTCTCTGTCGATGATGGCAGCCTGATCAAAGTTGAAGATGTGCCCTGTCTCTAGAGAGTGTGTTGCCAGCGCAGAACTGGGTGTCTGCTTCTCTATATATTTTTTATGTTGGGATAGTCGGGTTTTTAGTTTTTTTGACGTTTGGCCGATGTATGATTTCGGGCAATTGTCACATTGAACCCTATACACCAAATTATCTTTTTCTTGTGTTGCTATAATATCTTTGGTTTTGGTATATAATTTACTGAGTTGGTTAGTGGGTTTGAACGTGATATTGAGCTGGTCATTGGTGGATTGTATATGTCGTCTTATTTCATGTGATATTGGCCTAATGTATGGGATGGAGGTGAACCTCTTAGGGTTGGAATTGTCTAGTTCTACTGTTGGTGTTGTTATTCGATTGTTAGATGTTATGTTGTATTTGTATTTTTTTGTAGCTTTATTGATGATTTTTTGTGTTATGTGTGGTGGATAGTTATTTTTTGTAAGAATGTCAGTGATGACTGTCCTGTTTTTTGTGTGGAATTTTTTGTGGCTTAGATTGAGTACTCTGTTGGCAAATGTCTGTGCTGTGTTAATTATTGTTGATGGTGGGTGGTTGGAATATTAATTAATCATGCGGTTTGAGCTGCAAGGTTTACAATACCAATCCGTGATGATTTTGCGGTCCCTAGTTCTGATGAGAAGCATGTCTAGAAATGGTATTTGGTTGTCCTTTTCCGTTTCTAGGGTGAATTTGAAATGGTTGTGAGTGCTGTTGAAAGTGTGTAATAATTCATTTATATGTTGTTTCGGGATTGCACAGATGATGTCATCCACATATTTCTTGATGAAAGTGGGTTTGTGGGTAGTGTTGTTAAGAGCCTCGTTAATTATGTGATCAAGTGCGAAATCTGCTAGTATTCCCGATAAAGGGTTGCCCATTGCCAGTCCACATTTTTGCTGGTATATTTTGTTGTTGTATGAGAAATAATTACAGTCAATGACACAATATTTAATAATTTCTATGAACAGATTTTTATCAATAGGAGTAATGTTTTCTATCAAATGCCATTTTTTGTCAATAATTTGGAGCGCTAGTTTTGTATCTACATTGGTATATAGAGATACCACGTCTAATGAGATGAGGACATCATCGGTTGCTATCTGTAGGTTATCCAGCGAATTTTTTAAACTGTTGGAATCTTTTATGTTGATGGGGTTGTCAGTATTGATTTGTTGGAGGATTTTCGTCATGTATTTGGATATTGCGTAGCTGGGATTATTAATCATGGACACAACAGGTCTCATGGGGATGTCGGCTTTGTGAATTTTGGGTAGGCCATATAGTCTGGGGCATGTGGCCGTGTCTGTGCGTAGAAAATATCGTTGAAATTTGTTAATGTATTTTTTATCTGTCAAACTTTGTACTAATCTGTTGTTTTTTCTTTGAAGTGCGGGCGTAGGGTCGTTGTCTAAAAACGTGTATGTGTTTGTGTCCTGGACCATGTTCGTCATTTTTGATTGATAGCATTCTTTTTCCATAATGACCGTTTTATTGCCTTTATCAGAATTAACAACGTATAGGTCGGGATTTTCTTTTAGGAATCTTGCTGTGGTTTTGTGACAGTGTAAAAGAAATTTATTGATTTTGCTATTGGAGTTATCATTAAGGTGGTGTGTTATAGAGTTAGCAATGTTTCTTCGAATTATTTGCCTGTTGTCTATTTTTTGGTCCTTGGATGGTGTTAATTGTGTTTTCAGAGGCTGAAATTAGTTCAATAATATTGTTATTGTCCAGTGTGGTGGGCATGTTGAATTTGGGACCTAGTCCTAACGTGATAGTTGCTTCTGTGGGTATAACAACATTAGTCAGGTTTTTTACGCAATTGTCATCAAATAAAAATTCGGTTGTTGTTAATTGTGTGTCGATTAAGATATCGATCTTGTGTTTTAGTCTTTGGTTTGATCTGTTTGTAATTCTATTGAAACTGTTATGCTGTGAGAGTAAAAATGATTGGGAAATATGATTTGGTATTTGGTTGATTATTAGTTGTTTTTGTTTTGTTAGCAGTTTGTTTAGGTTATTAACTTTTATGTGGCAGTCTTTGATTTCAATATTTAGCAAGGAAATTTCTGTTTTTGATTTGATGTTGTCTAGCCTTTTACGGAGGAAATGATCATCTACATGGCATGGGATATTTTTGCATCTGTCTTTGATGTGTTTGGGTATTAGGTGTAAGCTTTTACAGCGAAGTAAAAATATGCGGTGGGATATTTTTTTGGCAAGAACTGTGTTTAAAGTTATGTACCTTGATATGGTGAGTTTTGTATTTGTTCCATATTTCTGTTCCATTTTTTGTAAGCAGCTTGGTGTTGTTGTATTTGTGGTTCTGTGGTTTTGTGTGTGATATCTGTTGTTGTGCATTGTTTGGATATTATTCCAGTGAAGAGGCCGCCTTGGATGCATGTCGTGTTGTTGTGTGAAACAACATATAAATGAATTATTACACACTTTCAACAGCACTCACAACCATTTCAAATTCACCCTAGAAACGGAAAAGGACAACCAAATACCATTTCTAGACATGCTTCTCATCAGAACTAGAGACCGCAAAATCATCACGGATTGGTATTGTAAACCTTGCAGCTCAAACCGCATGATTAATTATTATTCCAACCACCCACCATCAACAATAATTAACACAGCACAGACATTTGCCAACAGAGTACTCAATCTAAGCCACAAAAAATTCCACACAAAAAACAGGACAGTCATCACTGACATTCTTACAAAAAATAACTATCCACCACACATAACACAAAAAATCATCAATAAAGCTACAAAAAAATACAAATACAACATAACATCTAACAATCGAATAACAACACCAACAGTAGAACTAGACAATTCCAACCCTAAGAGGTTCACCTCCATCCCATACATTAGGCCAATATCACATGAAGTAAGACGACATATACAATCCACCAATGACCAGCTCAATATCACGTTCAAACCCACTAACCAACTCAGTAAATTATATACCAAAACCAAAGATATTATAGCAACACAAGAAAAAGATAATTTGGTGTATAGGGTTCAATGTGACAATTGCCCGAAATCATACATCGGCCAAACGTCAAAAAAACTAAAAACCCGACTATCCCAACATAAAAAATATATAGAGAAGCAGACACCCAGTTCTGCGCTGGCAACACACTCTCTAGAGACAGGGCACATCTTCAACTTTGATCAGGCTGCCATCATCGACAGAGAAGACAACAAACGAAAAAGAGAAACAAAAGAAGCATGCCACATATACATCAACAGAAAACAACTAGTTAATATCAGATTGGACACAGAAATTATACACAAAGATTATTACACAATACTGAATAGAATAAATAAACACACACATGCAGACAACGAAAGAGCAACAAACCAATTAATCCACAACAACACTATACACACAGTCCGACAACCACAAATACTAGCAAACACTACACCGCATCCAACATAGCTGTCACAAGTAGTTCTGTGATATTATCATCACCTCACTCGTCCAACTTTTATATTGTTTAATTTTAATTTCTTTTCCGTATCGTTTTCTGTGTTAATATTTATTAATATATTTAATTCAGTGTAACTTCCGCGTTTTTCTATGTTTAATTTATTTATCGTTATGTTTTTACTCGTGTATTTGTTCTCCACAATAGTTTTATTAAATTAACCATCGCATATCTGACTCAATAAGGTATAAATATTTTTGTCTGTTTATATTATCTATTTTTCCATATGTTTCTATAATGAAGTTATAATTAATCAATGTAAATATTGTAATTTTTACAGCCCTTTGAAAAGGACTCACAGCAAGAGTCGAAACGTCGGGCCATAACAAAAATAAAAAATAAGATGAAAACATAAAAGGTAGCCTATGTTTTCACTGATGATCGGAGATCCCCAATAAATCACCACATTCTTCAACGATTACTTAATACGTACTACCGTTTTTTACTTATTTCCGCATCATCATGAGATAGAGTGAGAGACACTTTTTTTTTCATGTGGAATAATTCACGATTCGTTATTTACTGATATCCTTTATGCCGTTTCGATGCCCTAGATGCGGCGACTGCAGTAACTGCGGTCACTGTTTGCGATTTAATGTGCTTCTTCAAATGCAATCAACTTCTGCATGAGAATTCCTTACGTTGGCTGACACATTGATTGTTAACACGGCGATAAGTATGTCCGCATCAGTTTATTCCGTGTTCATATTAGGAGAAGATATAGATATTTTCGTCCTGCTAGCAGCAATGGCATTTACCTTCGCAAACCAGGGAGAGGAAAAACTGTACTATGTACTAACTCCAGCCAATAAAGGGTTATTAACTGATAACCTTTTCAGGTCATACCGAAATTAGACGATTTTTTTTAATGACGTGTTTTCAGTCACTCGGGGAACAAATTATCTTTGAGAATATGTTTGAGAATAGCTTTGAGAATAGGCTAAGAGCTAATAACTCTTTAACAGCTACAGATAAGTTACCACATAGGGTGAAATAGATCAAATTAAAGAAAAGAGTCTACAGTGTACAGTTTTTATATAAAAAAAAAAAAGTTATGCTAATGATCTTCTTGTAAAAAAAATAGAGATCAAAATAAGAAAAAAGGTAAGAAAATCAGAAATTTTTATTTTAGACGATAATAACTACTGAGAGGATTGGGGAACGAGCTGGTCTGAAAGTCGTTGGAAAGCCCATAAAGTTCTGCTTACAATGTGCTCTTAATTTTGACCGTAAGCCCCGTACTTTTTACAATACAAAGTGCTTTGTGAAAAACTAGCTTTTTTTAATCACCCTGTAACTCCGAAGCTCCCATTCACTTTTCTGTTTTTCAATGTCAGTCTTACATATACTGCGTGACTCTGTTCCGTGGTATCACCTTATAATCTCCTACCAATTTGCTCTTATCAATTTTGTTCGTACGACATTTCCTTGTATCAACTTTCTCGTCAAGCCATTTTCTCGTATCAATTTGCTTGTAAGCATTTTACTACGAGTATACGTATACTACTAAGTATAAAAGTATTGCCTTAATTAAAGAATTCATATAAGTAAATAAAATGATTGAAATGATTTATTTCTATTTTAAATTAAATACACATCGTATAATCCAATGCTTAAGACTATATTGTGAAATTGAATAGACGCTTTTATGAGAATGGTAGCTGACAAAAAAGTAGTGTTAAGAAGAAGATGAAGAGTCAAACAATATGAGCTGATGAAGTAAAATCAAACCTTTTTAATAATTTACTATAGAGAAGGAAATCCTCGGTGTATTTAAAATTTGTGACAGTAAAAAATTATTTTTTGAAAAATCTGCAATTTGACTATTTAATTCAAAAGATAATTTTACACGAGCAAATTGAAATACGAGAACATTACGTATGAGAACCCAATAGTTCAAAAGATAAGTTCACACATCTTTTGAACTATTGGGTTCTCATACGTAATGTTCTCGTATTTCAATTTGCTCGTGTAAAATTATCTTTTGAATTAAATAGTCAAATTGCAGATTTTTCAAAAAATAATTTTTTACTGTCACAAATTTTAAATACACCGAGGATTTCCTTCTCTATAGTAAATTATTAAAAAGGTTTGATTTTACTTCATCAGCTCATATTGTTTGACTCTTCATCTTCTTCTTAACACTACTTTTTTGTCAGCTACCATTCTCATAAAAGCGTCTATTCAATTTCACAATATAGTCTTAAGCTTGGTAAAATCTCGAAATAAAAGTTTTCATTGTCTAAGTAATGTTGATTATGTTACTGGTAAACTGTATGAAGTCCCCCGACTAGGAATAATATTAGCCTTATTCAAGACAGCACAGTAGGGAGACTAATTTAATAGTTGTTAAACTTCCGCAAAATGGGCAGCTACAATAGAAAAATAAAAAAAACAGGCCACTCAAAAACATTATACTTTACTACCCTCTTTATAATCTAATATGTATAACAGAATAATTAATGTGATACATCTTAGTTATTCATGGTAACATCTTAACAAAGCTTTGCGAAGTGAGCTTTCTTCCAGAGTATCTATCCAAAAAATACCTTAACTTACAACGAACTGTACCATTAGAAGTCTACAGTTGACATTATAATCATCATCAACAGTATCCTTTAATCGTACAAGGGACATAGGAAGTAAATAGCTGCTCTCCATTGTGCGACAGCCCTTATAGTACATTCAGTTTAGACTTTTGAAAGTGAAAGTGAACCGAGAAGATTGATTTTTAGATATTGTGTACGCGAGGCTTAGAAAAGCTTAATTTGAAATTGTCGACCAAGATTTCCTACGTGCTTTCTCCGCTATCTTGAAAGAGCAATAAGTTTTGTTTTTTGCGATAACTCGGTTCTCCGTCATGATACACAAATTGCAATTGTAGACTCCTTTTTACTTATGTCGTATTCCCTTTCCCTGAAAACATAATCACTTTTCCAATAAAAGCGCTCGAATCTATCTTTAACAACTTTTTTCATTATTACAATTTGCTAGTAAAACCGGTGAGCTGTTATGCGTTCTTACCGCCTAATTATAACAGCTTCTGACATGTAACACGATATGTCCAGCGATCACTTGATTGAAAACGCAACTGCTTACCTCCAATTAGTCGCGCTCCTCATTAAATTAGATCCGGAACTCGGAAGTAGAAAATGACCCTCACATACTAGTGATGTGGTAATGTTCTACTGCTGTTGACGAAACTGCGACTTGTTCTATGCAGTTCCGCTTCCTCATACAAGCTCGGCCCACAACACTTATTTCACGCTGCACATCATTTGAATTTTACAACTTTCGTTATTGAAACTTGAAACTTGTTTTTTTCTTCCTCGTAACACATATCGAAAATATGTCCATTATCAAACTTGTAGAGCATGTTAATATCTGCGGTGTTATTTTTTCTTTTATAGACAAAAATTACGACTTTTAGTGTGCCACAAGGGATTACAAAGTAAAAAATTAAGAAACTGTAGAGGAAATTATTAAAGTGCAATATAAGTAAATAAAACAACAAAACTATGAATCACAAACATGAAATTTATTAGCAAATACATGTTTTTGTATTGTACACTGAAAAAATTTTTGTAGGTAATGATGACATAAAAGTTATGTCAATCTAAAAACGGGAATTGACATAAATTTTGATTCACCTAACACAAATGCCTTTATTGCAATCAAAATTTCTGTTGAAAAACTTTTAAGTTTTTTCTAATGCAACATATTATAAGTTATTTTAAAAGATTGGATTATGTTAAAATGAATTTTAATTAAATTCTGTACAATGAGTTCTTGTTCTGTTGATTCAACAGAATATTATGTATTAAAACAGCTCAACTGAAAGCATTCAGTTAAACTAACACAATCCAAAGTTGATTCACTTTAAATTTTCTAGAAACTGGCCTTACATATTTTGTAACGTTGAATTCAACAGAGTTTTTTGTTAAAACACTATAGGTATATAGAATAGTTCCGTCAATCCAACCCACAATTCTGTCGAAAGCGATTAACTGATTTCTTAGTTTAACATTTATTTCGCAGTTTTACTTGGATTGTCAAAGACGCACCTGCATTTTAAAATATGTAGCCTAACAGTTTAAATAAAATTTAATAAAAATGACATTTAATTACTCCACTAATTGTGACGATTTGTTAGAGAATTCAGATAGCCTGTTATATAATCATATACCTGTTGACAATAGTCAGTCTTTGAGCTGTAGTGACTTAGTGTACTATAATTTAACACCTGTTGAAACTGTTAGTAGTGTAAACAAGGAAAATGTGAATGCGAAAAATCAAGAGCAAGTTTGTGAAAAAAATAGTTCTGGTTCTAGTGCTACAGAAAATATAGAAAAAGATTTTGAAGAGCCGTTGAGAGCCTTATTGAGGTCATGGGAGTTAGACAACGACTTGATTATTAACAGACTTAAAGGTAAATAATTGCACAACTTAATTCTTTATTGACATAATAAATTCGCGGGAGACATTAATCCTAGTTGAAACATTTTTTCTGCCGAACGGTGAACGATAGAAAAAAGTAATACCTATTGCTTAAAAGTATGGTCACCTGGATTAATTTTTCTTAAGAATGAATTATGAATATCAGTAGATATTACATATTTACAAAATATATACAGAGGGCAACTATAACATAAGATCCCTAAAATATATGCGTGAAAAACATATAGAAGAGATTTTTACTACTGCAATGCTTGGACATAAGCCAATTTCCGAAGAATTTTTGTACGAATGGCAGAAACAGCAAGTAACGAATACTAATTATATATAATATTTACCCTTTTAAAATAATTTTCAAATTAAGGGAACTTATAACACTAAGGAAGCTGTAACCACACTCTCCATGGATTCATCAGTATCACAGTGGATAAAACAACTGAATGAAAGCCATCAAATTCATTTGAGCTAGGAATAGTTTTAGTTAAATATTCCTAGCTCAAATGAATTTGATT
This sequence comes from Dioctria rufipes, assembly GCA_963924295.1. Taxonomy (NCBI): domain Eukaryota; kingdom Metazoa; phylum Arthropoda; class Insecta; order Diptera; family Asilidae; genus Dioctria; species Dioctria rufipes. Next base: position 76,113,139 of record OZ002744.1, read on the forward strand.
TGTTTAGAATTCTCGACATTATAGTATACTGCAAAACAAAAGTTATAATACTATGCTGCAAAATTGAACTGATAGGTTTTGATGAACACTACGTATCTTATCAAGTAAAGAGTTCTGGTGAGACACCCTGCATGTTATTTAATATTGAAGACTTTGACGGGCCTCCAATACATTTATATAAATTATCAAATGGAAATGATTATATTCGGCTGAAACAATTTTTTTATTAATGAGAAAAAGTTATGTATTAAAATTAATTTTGAATATAATTAATGAAATGATATTTATTTTCTACTTCTATATTTCATAAATAATTTTTACTCATGATAATCAAACCTTTTTTAAACAACGTGATTCTGATTATGCACAAAATTGGTCAGTTCATTTAAAATCGTTTATGAATAATATATATATACGTCGTGTGGTCACAATATATAATAATTATTTCCAATTTAAAGAATTTATTTATATATTATGGAATATAATAAGTATAACGCTAATTTGAAAGAAGTTCTGTTATAATAATTTTGCTCATATGTTTCATAAAATTTTTAATTGATTATGAAAATCATTTATGTAATCATTAGTTCTTTTTAGTTTTAAGTTATACATATGTAAGTACGGATGTGTGCATAAATATATAGATAACTGCCAATAAATACAACAATTAATTTTTACAAAATATGTGTATATTTCATTTGCAAAACCTATATCAACATCATATCAAAGTTAAACAAAAAAATCGTCAGTCAAAGTAACATAAATATATGTTATCCTCTAAATATGATATTAACAAATTTTTATGTTAAAGGTACTAAGATTTTCTGTAGTTTCGACACAGTCAGCTTAACAGAACGATATGTTAAAGGTACTAAGATTTTCTGTAGTTTCGACACAGGCAGCTTAACAGAACGATATGTCGAAACAATCGAAAATTTTATTAAAAATTCGTTAAATTTTCAACAGTATTGTGTCAGTTAAAACAAATAAATTTTATGTTGGCTCGAAATCAAAAGTGTTATATGTTAAAGTAACTATCGTTTTATGTTATTAGTACAGAATATTTTTCTCAGTGTAGAAGATGAAAATGAATGGAGGTCGTTTTTAATATTTATATTTTTCATCGTTTCGATGGTCCTGGTTCACAGTCTTCCTGCTCGGAATACTCATCGCATTGTGAAGATTCTTCACTCGCATGTGATGATCCTTCAAGGGAGTAATCATCATCATCATGTTCGTTGAGCACGATTTCGACTTTGGCCACGTTGTTACATGTTTGCATAATTCAATTGAGGCAAATAATGGAACAAGCAGTCCCAGCTTTTCTACACCCACAGGCAACTTCACATTTTTCCATGCCCTTGCACGATATGAGTTTTAAAAACTCAGGTGCCGAGGGTTCAGCTGTACTGATATCTGATTCAAGTCCATGATTCCCTTGTTAAACCCGATCCAGCTTTACACCTGCTCATAATTCCGGTATATATGTAAGCCAAGTGTCTAGGGGTGGTCTCGGCTTGCACTTTTTTTTTTGAGCACTGATATTGAAAAGAAAAAAGATTACTTTGAATTCCACTTGGTGATATAATTAACCCACTTCAAAACTCTGTTAACATGATTGCCTTTCTTAATTAAAAACCTACGGCCGTCCTTCACTACATTTGAGCTGCAGTTTTATTTAAACAAATAAAGAAAAATTGTAATTCTAGGGGTTAGTACTTTTTAATTTAATGCGGTTTTCGTATTGTAAATTTACTTTTTTTTTTTTAATTTAATTCTCAGTTAAGGTTTTTTTAAAAAACTTTTAAATTATACCTTTTTTTTGTGCTGCCATTCCTTTGAGGTGATTCCCTCGTGCCATGAGAGTTGCAAAAACCATCCGAAACTTGTGCGGTGCGGGCGATTTGCGCGTCCTTCGGCTTCCCAATCAATGAGTTTCTATCTTCAGCTCCTCGGCCTCAACCTTCAGCTAGATCTGCTTTTCCTTTTGAAAAAAAAACTTCCTGGACATGCCTTCCTCAAATTAAAAAAGACGTTCTTTTTTTGCGTATCTTCCTTGTCGCTGTCCCTCTCGAGAAGACCGGAACCTGTTCGCCGTCCCCGACCAAAAAACTGTTTCACTCCCTCTCCGTTTCGCATGATGTTTCAGCCAGACATTTGTATTCCCACTATTTTCACGCTGCTTTCCATTCCGTGATTATTTAAGGGGTCGTTCGACATATGGGCCGTGGCCATGCTTAGGATTTAGGTAATGTGGGGTTAAGCGAGAGTTATTTAATTAGTCTTTTATTTATTTCTTTATTTGTATTGTTCATTTACTTCCTTACTTAATCGTTTATCTATTTCTTTATTTATATAGTTTATTTATTTATTTATTTATTTATATAGTTTATTTACTTAATCGTTTATTTATTTATTTATTTATTTATATAGTTTATTTAGGGTTAGACTTCTTATAGCTGATGATATAATATGGCTAACGTTCCCTAAGAAATTCCAAAATGACCAAAACAGAGCTTTGATTTCAGGCATCAAGACTATTCTTCTCTACCAACCAGTGTCACTCGAAATAAATGAATTTGTAACGGGCGCCCACGTTACATATATGCTGGCGTACTAGGCTTTCATTGATGGAAGTATTGAAAGATGGTTTAACTTATTTTTAGTCACTAATTTAGGACAGGTGGAATCGTAAAACATTTATAGATTTTTCCTTCTTATTACTGCCGTATAGGGCCGTATTTTTGTAGCACGTACTATGAATACTCACTGAATCGACAGTTTGCAACATGGGTTGGTGCTCCTCACGTCCTATTTCACGCTCGCCGCTAAAAGAGTCTGAACAGCTCCTTTTTTAACGACATAAATGTCTTCAATCAAAGGATTTTGGCAATTAAAACAATCAGCCATTTTACAAAGTTTTTCAAACACGTACGGTCACAACCAAAGTTTCCAGACAACTGAGTAGAAATCTATGAAAAGGAGCAGATGTTCCGCAATACAATATAAATATCACAAACGGACCTCCATTCATTTTAATCTTTTGCTGTTTTATTTATTTACATTCTATTTTACACTTTTACAGTTTCTTAATTTTTACTTGCTGACTCCCTCGCATTGTGTCTCGCTAAAAGCTATAATTTTCATTTAAAAACAGAAAACAATTACACTGCCAGTATTAACATGCTCTACAAGTTTGATAATGGACATTTTTCTATATGTATCGCGAGAAAAATGAAAACAGCAAAAAAAAAGTTTCACTCTTGTTAATCTTTTACTTTCTCATTGGATACCTCAAATACGAAAGGTGAAGAATTCAAATGATGCACAGCGTAAAATAAATAAAACTAACCTCTTTTTTCAAGATGGCGGAAAAAGCACATAGGAAATCTTGGTCGACAATTTCTAGTTATGCTTTAGCCCCCCAACATCTAAAAAAAATCAACCCGTAAAAACTTCGTTTTTCACTATAAATCCTTTATATGCGAGGCTATTCATAGTGGTTTCCATAAAATAATTTTTCAAAAAAACAAAAAACGTGTGTGGGTGTGTGTGTGTGTGTGTGTGTGTGCGTGTGTGTGTGTGTGCGTGTGTGTGTGTGTGATGCCAAAGTGCATTGGCTTGGTCTTTCTGTACAAGGGGTTCGTTGTCAAAGGACTGCTTTGCTATTTTGTTGAGGTCTATCCTTTTTATATAAACGTCGATCCTATCTTTGCTTGAACTTCTCGGAAACTCTTCGTTGGACAGTTGATCCTCCAGTAAAATGGGACTTACAACCTGCATGTTAAGAGCGATAACTTTGTGTTAGCAGAGATCTTACTAGAGTATAATACGCCTGCAATATCTGATGCCGAGAGACACAATTAATAAGAATGTACGCCTGATGACAACATCTTGCAAAACCTTGTGAATGAAGTCACAAATAGTACGAAAGTGCAACACACCATTTTCGATGCTGCATGTGCGGTCAGCGACACTCTGCTTTGATAAACAAAGCATAAATATAGGTCAATCACTTCTTTACGAAGTAAATATGCAAGGTCAGGCATAATGCAACTTTTATAGAAATACGCACCGTAGAATTGCTTTAGATCAATTTCTCAATTAAGCATAAAGTATATTTATCCAATGATATAAATAGAATGAAGGTAACCAATAAAGCATTGATATTCGGTCAGTAGTCCTTGAAGTAACATTGCTTTTTACTATTGGAAGTTGTTCTATCTAGCTGCTCCCCATCTTTGCACTTGAATTAAGCACTTTTATAGCTGCTCCAGCTACCTTTAAAAGAGCTGCTCTTCATAAACATCTTTACTACTCAAAGCCCATGGGTTGCTCTTCGTATATTTATTCGGTACTTTCGAAATCAATATATAGTGAACAAATTATATAGCAAATAAAATATATTATAAGAGTTAAATATGAGGGAGAGCTGGGAGGTGCACTAGTAAGTTTATTTATACAGGAGGCAACATTTGTTAATTATGGTATCGAGGTAACAGAAGTTTTGTACTAACTTCACTTTCTTTTTAATAACTATTTTAGTAACTATTCTCATTGAAATATTCTCATGATATTTGTCTTCTAACGTTGATCTGCTAATTCGATTTTGTGCACATATCGTATGTTATTGAATACATTTATTAAATACATTTCAAAACCTTTGCAGGTGTCTAGTTAACATTTCTTTTAAAATGAACTTTATACATGACTTTTCTTTTATTATTTATTTTATAATTATTCATATCCCATTTCTTTTTAAGTAAATATCTTTTAATTTTGTTGTTTGTATTCTTAAAGCTACTGTCTAAAATATTATTTGGTTCGTAAGAAAAAACCATCTCAGCTGGTGTTTTAATTGTTGACATACACCAATTGTTTAAGTTAAAAATAATTTTCTAAATTTCTTTTCGTAAAGATTGATTATTGTTATTATCAATGCACCTTTTCCTTTTTTTTTTTTTTACTTTTAATTGAATTGTTTGAACATAGCGTTCTGCTTGACCGTTCGACGAGAGGTGGTAAGGTTCAGATTTTGTACAGTTTATGGATGCTCTTCACAATACCATTTAAATTCATAGCTGTTGTATGGTGAACCATTATCCGAAACGATTTCTTCTGCCAAGCCAAAAAATTAAAAAAAATTTTCTAAGACTACTTTTAACTACTAAAAGTTGTATAATGCATTGATAGAATATCGCAATACTTAAATACTATATGAATCAACTAAAATTGAAAAGTGTAAATTTTTCCAGTAAACAAATTTAAATGAATACGCTGGAATGACTTTTTTGTTACTGACCATTGTTATATCCTTAGGAATATTTCGTGTTTGCAGACAAGCAAGACAAGAATTAACAAAGTTTTCAATACCCTTTGTTAAAGATGGCCAACATTTTCATTTTTAAAAGTCCCACATCTGTTTCATGAAACTAGATTAACAGAATTTTTCAAAAAAAAAAAACTTTGTGAATAACCATCCTGTTATCCAGATAAAGGCTCTCATATATGGCGGATGATGAATTTCATTTTTTGAAGTTGCTCTGCAACCTCTGATCTTTATATAAAGCTAATTTTTAGGCAATCATCTAATAACATTTCTCGGAATGATATCCTGCCTAGTTTGCTTCTTTATTAAGTCCAAATTTAGCTGTAAGTTTTTTTGAGATTTAAATAAATAATATTAGATATTCTCTCAATATTACTAGTGTCATTTAAAGGTTATTGCGAAAGAGCATCTGCACGTGCTAAATGCTTGCTCTTCCTGTATTGAATTTCATAATTATATCCACGTAAATGTGGCTGACCAAAATACTTGTACTCAAACGATTTTATTTATTAGCATTTCAAATTTCTTTAAACTTGTTAACCCCATATAAGTTTTATAGAATGGAGCCATGGTGAACATGATTGCGAGTGATTCCTTATGTAATTGATATTATCTCCCATTTGATGTATTTAATGTACCCGAAGCAAACGTCACAGGTTTTTCGACCCCATTGACAATATGGGCTAAAACCGCTCCTAACCCATAATCTGAGATATCTATACTGACCACTACAGAACGTTTTGATTTACTAAAAGTTTTGAGAATTATCGAACATTCACGATTTAATTTATCCACTGTACTAGAGTTTTAGGACTTTGACTAATACAATGCAACATTTTGTATAGCGGCTGAATATTCTAGAAATATTGGCTATCAAACGACAGTAAGAATTCATTAAATTGAATTCTAGTTACTGGACTGTCCAAGGCAACGAAGCGTTTAAAATAGCCGAAACGTTCTTTTGAGTTGGTTTTATACTGCGAGACGAGAATATGTAAAACAGATACTCTACTTGTTTTACTAAGAATTTAATTTTCATAGATTTATGCTTATGTATGCTAATTTATACTATCGATGCCCATTAACGTCTGACCTATCACCGACTGGAAGATACCAGGCGTACAGTGAATACCGAAACATAGTCTTGTAAGTACATCTAACCCCCATTTGCGTATTTATCGTTAACAATTAAAAAGAATTTTCATTTACTTCAATTTGAATATACACGTTTTCTAACTCAATAACACAAAAATATTTATTTGGACCAATTCGAGCGAAACAATCATCTAATGTTGAAAATGTGTAATGCTGATAGTTTATGTTTTTATTAACCGACACTTTTTCATCCATGCAAATACGCAACTCACCATTGGAGTTGGGAACAATTACCAAAGGACTTGGAAGTTTTCTTCTAAAATACGTTTCTGAAATAATCTCTACTCAATTTTTATTCAACATCACTACGAATTGGATAGGGCACAGTATATGCAGCATCAATAACCTGCACAATATTATCTTTCAGCACCGAGTCTGCTTAAACCTTATGATCGAACTGTCAGCCGAACGGTTTACTACACTACATTTGGAAATTTTTCATTTATCTTCATAATGCGCACTATATTTTTATTTGTTAATTCATCCCTCCAATTCTTAAACAACACAACTAACCATTCTCTTCTTAAACGTGGCTTGAATGCCAATGCCATCATTACGTATGGGCCCAGTGCCACACAGACCATGCGATCATTCACCCCCAGCGATAGTAGACCAACTAATGACTAATTTTGCAACCAGTAAAACAGCATATTACGAGTTAGTTTAGCTGTTAGATTTTGGCTACTGAAAGTAGACCATGCCATTTATTCAAAATTTCATACATGGCAACAAATTTGCACCCAAAAAAATCCCAAGTATTTTTTAAATTTCCCGCATTTATTCATATAAACTTCCAGTAGCCAAATGCTGCGTCCTTTTTCTCATTTTGAATCTGTGCCAATAGACGAAGCGATTTATTTCGTAATTTAGTTCTGTGCACAGAGAAAAGGAACGAAACTGAACCATTTCAAGTGTTTGACATTTCTTCCATTGACAAAAGTCAGGATAAGTTCGTATAATTTTTTTCTTATCAAAACCAAAGCCATTTTTCACCAAAGAGAACTTAATCTCCACTATTACCCCAGCCAAAATGTAAACAACATATTCATGAATACAAATTAAAATGATTGTGCTTGAATCCGAGAAAACTCACGTGCATTCAGCGCCATTCGAAGTCCAAAAAAGTGACGACTGATTGAAATTAAATCGTTTACCCCGAGTAAAAGAACAACATGGATTTAAACAGATTCATACTGAACCAGAAAAAAAAAACGCATCAAAACTCTACTAGTAATCAGAAAACATGTTTAAACTGTTGGCCTATGTTAACAAAAGATTGACAGCTCCAGACAAAACTTAGGTTATTCCCCTGAATCATTGGATTACAAAACATATAAACTCCTTCCCACAATCGGAACTTTCCCCTAACTTTAAATATAATATTCGGACGGAAATTCCCCTTAACGTCACTTTACGATATGTTTCTTCGCGAGACTTAAAATCAGTTTACTCGCTTTTGAATTTGCAATCGGTGTGATATCTGTGTTGTGGTTCTGATTGTGATTCCAGTGTGTCACCTGTGTTGTGGTTCCGATCGTATTTTCCGTTATTATTCCTGTTGACAATCCAAAGTACCTTAGTAAATAACTTCTTTTCTTTCTTTCTTTTCTTCTTCTTATCCTAAAATACCCTGGTCCCAAGCGTCTAAAGATGTCCATGTTGAATGGCTCACCCGCCTGAATGACGAACATTTACAACAGATGACTCCGATTATCAAACACCACAATGACGATAATTCTTTCTTTTACATAAACTTTTTCACCTGTAATTGTATTAAGATTTCAGTTAATTTTTTCGCAGGACAATGCGATTAATATTTCAGTTCTGCATAGATTTTAAATTTCAAGTCAATTAGGTTGCATGTTGCCATTGTTGATATTTTCTGAACGATCAAGATAGGTCTTGTTTGGAACATTAAAGAAATGCCCCTCCACCTAGTGAACCGTTGATCATCAGCATTCTTTCATCTTGGATAAGGATAGAATATAACAGGATTAATTATTGTTATGGAACAACTCGATTAACCATGAAATATCTCCTGCTCTTTTAATTAATTTTAAAGTAAAAAACACCAGACTTCGCTTTTCAAGACTCAAAATAACAAAAATGAACGGCTCACGTCAAAATCTCGACGAGCCTACTCTTTCCGACATATATTCTTGAAGAGGTACATACATAAAGGCAAACTGATATTTCTAACATTACTCGCACTATGAAAAGGCGGAATACATTTTCATAACATAGGATAAAAAATAGGTCTATATTATACTCTACTAAATTAACTAGGTGGGTGAGTGTGTGGTACGGGAAAAACTCTTCAATGTAAAAGGAAAAAAAAGCCACAAGAGGTCAGAGAATCTGACCACCATTAGGACACTTATTATATACTGCAAACAAAACAAAATCATTATAGTCTTAAAGGAAATTTTACTACTCTCCCAGAACACGTTTGAATTGTGCTGGAGCAAACTTGTCCTTCATGCTGTGTAGTTCAATCGGATGGATACGTTTGTGGTATTTTTAAGGAATAATCTGATTTAAAAACAACAACTTTGCTTACTCTAATAACTTTATTCCACAGAGACTTTATGGCGACTGCCTTTTACATATTATCAGCTTTATCAGTTATCTCTAAGCAAACTGTTCAATTATTTCTGCTGTGACACTGTATTATATATTGAACTAAACTTTATATATATATATATATACGAATTCAGCTGTGTCGTAAATCTAATAGACAGTGAGATACCTGATGGATGAGTGGGTATAATTCTAATTCATTAATGTATGACGATGCCATTACAACAACGTTGAACAGGTCTCGTGTTAAACGACAACGACTACGCTACCAAAGTGGCAGTGAACGCGGCCACTGTCATACAAAGAAAATGGTTTAATCCGTTAAAGTTTAATTACAATGAAAATTTTTTTAAAAAAATACGAATTATAAGTAAATTTTGGAACTAGAATACTTATTAATTTGTAATTCTCTAAAGGCGATGACACAATGATGGCTTCGTCTTCGAATTAGATGCCGAAGCCCGCTCTTGTCAAAATTGACGAAGCTTACTATAATGTTGAAGATAAGATGTTAAATTCAGAGCATTGAATAAAATTTAAAAAAAATGAATAATAAACGAGTGCAAGTAGTGAAGGATGGCTAGTTAGGGTTATTTACTTTTGAAATAATCAAAAAAGGAGAGAAAAAGACGTTCCAGGGTACGTGAAATTTACATAGAAAGAAGAGAGAATGGTTTTTTTGAAACCATATACATATAAGGTTATTAAGTCGTCCGACAATGAGATGTTCCAAAAGACATTTAGAATAGGCGTGAGCAGCTTTAACGTTTTACTTAGTCTGGTCCATGAAAGACTACAAAAAGTATCACTAAGAAAACATATAGGGACAGAGTTCAGATTGGCGTTTGACGCTAATGTATGTCATTACATTTATATCATAATAAGATAAGAAATTAATGTTTACTTTATTTCAGGTATTTGGCGTATAGAGTTTCACATCAAATCTTCGCTCTGAAATTTAGAATGGGAGTTTATACTGTGGCGAAAATAATTTTGGAGACGTCCCAAGTACTGTGGGACGTACTTTCACCTATTTATTGAAAGGTAAAGTGTCAAGAAGATTGGACACAAATCGCCAAGGAAGTTGAGGGAATGTGGAATATGGAAAAATTGTGTGGGAGCTATCGACGGCAAATACATTCATATGGTTTGTCCGGAAAATGCCGGGTTGGAGTATTTGAACCTATAAACACCGTCATAGTATTATACTAATGGCAGTATGTGATGCTAATTGCCAATTTACCGCCATAGATATTCTCGGTAATAGAAGCGATGGTAGTGTGTTTGCTCAAAGTAGTTTCGGAGAGCGTCTTTTAAGGAACATTTTGGGATTTGCCTCCGATAAAGGTCTTAACAAAAAGTTTACTGAAAATACCACATTATTTTGTTGGTAATGCGGCATTCCCTCTTAAAACAAATCTTATGAGGCCATTTCCAGAGAGAAATTTAACAGAGCAGCAGGAATATTTCAATCGTCGATTATCTATGGCCAGGAGAACTATAGAAAACGCTTTCGACAATCTCTCTTGCCGCTGGAGAGTTCTACTACATGATATAAATTGTCATCCAAAATATGTCACAAAAATTATTCGCGCAACAGTGTTCTTGCACAACTACTTGCGAAAGGAAGGTGTTGAATATTACCCACCGAACATCGCAGACAATAACAAAGGCAATGGCGAGAAGAAACCAGGCAACTTCAATCAGCATCTCCCTTTGGGACATCAAATAATGCTCGACATCGGCATTTGCAATGCGAGTGCAACTATGCCAATATGTATATAATAATATGAATTGAATACAAACAAAATCAATTAAGTTTTATATTTTATTTTTTCCATCCCTAAACATTCTTTGATTTTTGTTTATTACAATCAGAACTGCCTCCTGCATTTTATCTAACTCATTATCGGTCAGATCGGACTTATCTATTTTGTTGGCCATTGAATGCATAAACACCTCATTAGGCGATTGCTTACTCGAACTTAAAAATGTATGCCCCTCGTACCAGAATTTCGAATACTGGCCATCGAGAGATGTAGATGAACCAGCATCCTTTCCGTAAGATGTTCTTTTCCTATGTGCAGAGAGATCACTGCCAAGAAGTAGAGGTGGCGGTATTTCTCCTGAAATATCTTCCGTCGCTCCTATTCCAGAGGCCGTAGAGTCATCTAATGAAGTCGATGGCAGTAAGAGCTTTCCGTTTGAAGTTTCCAACTCAAATGAGCTTTGCGCCACTTCCAGTGGCAACGGTTGGCAGTTGTTAAGTGTTTTCCTAGAAAACAGAATCATTATAATTTCATACAAACGAAATTATATAAATTTTTCCATACATTGAGACTATATGGCCATCCAAAAAATTAAGTAAATCGAAATATTTCCACCTAGATTTCCCCAACACTCCACTTCAATCCCATAGGTATTCCAGAGAGACTTCCATCTCCCCTTCAATTTCTCTTCTGTAAGAAAAATATTTTTTTTGTTAAATTTAACGCGATATTTTTAATGTATTTATAAAGAAAAATATTTGGATGGAGAAGGCCTTCTGTTTCCTTAAGAAATTGTTATATAACTTTATTATCTCTTCCTCTTTCCTACTGGCATGAAACTAATGTTGAATGTGTGTGGTTAATCTTAAATATTTAGATAATAAACTAAATTTACCACGAAAAATCTCGACAAACAGGTCAGGTTTTTACGAAGAATAAAAATATATAAAAATATATTAATATTAATATTAATAAAATATGTTAAGTGTAAGAAATGTAATTATGATGTAAATGCATTGGTTTTACCACACTTGAAGTAAAGGAGCGTTTTCTATATTACTACAATACCTTGCCAACTGAATTGGAATCGGTGCGCAGAATCCATTTAAAACTAGCAGAATATATTAGAAATAATGATATTTAAATTCGGTTCTAGTTATTTTTATAAAGTTCTTTGAAAGTTTTAAATAGCTATTACCTATTGTCAAGGAAATAAATACAATCTCACTTACCAGGAATACCTATCTTCGCACTTATTTTCTTCCACACTTTAAAATCCTTTTATAGTCTCTTTTACCCTTTTTGTACAAACAAGAATTTTCCCTAACAAGTTTTATTAACTTTTCTTCCAATGATGCCATGGCGCCATTTGAAATTGCAAAAATTGTGCAAATTGTGCCAAAATTACCAGAAATTAAAAACTATGACGCGACCCGTAATATTGCATTTTGCAAAGTTTGCTCTGTTTCACAGATAAATATCAGCAATAAAAAAAGCTCAGAAACTGATTGGATGCGGAAACCTTAAAAGGCATTTTATTGTCCAAATATTGTTTGACAAAAAACAGAGAGAAATGTTTTAATATGCATATAAGTATATCAAAACATGCTTAAGCGCTTTAATTCTAAAATGCATTAAAAATAGTATAAATCTTACTGATAAGATTGAAATAAGGGAAATGCCAATAGGAATATTAATCTCATCTAATTTATAGTTCTGGATACATCCTTAATTTGTTTTAATTTATATTTTATTGGATTTTGATAAATTATGTTTTGAACAAATAATTATGTGATCTAATTCTTTCGCCGATTTTCATACCCAATTCACGATTTTCTCTCAAGCATTTTTCCGTTCTTTATATGTTGCCATCTGACAGCACTGCTCGTGTACTCTCCGTCCATAATCTTGATGCGTGCTACTCTGGCAACTTCATCCTGTCTAGCAAAAAGTTGTAAGATCTTCGCTAAGGGCTACTCAATTTTCTTGCGATGTTCATCACGGACAACAACTAACTCACTCACCTCTAGCTTTGTTATGAGCTTCAACGGTCGTCCAACGATCATTCCCAAATATTCTTTCATCCAACGGTTACTTAATTCTTTCTTCAATGTTTGCAGATATTTGTAGTGAAACCGAAGTTGGTTAGGATCCAGTTGGCTTTGTTCCGGAAATTTTGAAATACCAAGTGGATGAATGAAATGTTCTGGAGTTAAAGGTTTCAAGTCTATTGAATCCTCTGAGATATAAGTGGGGGAGGACCATTCATGACTTCAGCCACTGATTTAATAACTTCCTCCAGCTCTCTACGATTTAGACATCCCTTTCCCAGAGTTCTCCTCATGAGATCCTTGGTGAAGCGAATAAGGCGTTGCCACCATCCACCTCACCACGGAGCCAAACTACACGAGTACTTCCAATTAATTCGTTTAACTCCTTCCTCTTTGGAAATGGAATCCCAATCCAATTTCTTGAACAGATTTTCGATACCTCGGAAGTTCGTTCCATTATCTGTACAAATCGATGTCGGTCTTCTAAACTTTTCACAAAATTTTCCCAGTACTTTAACAAAAGCCTTTGTGCTCAATGTATCAACAAGTTCAAAATGGACTGCTGGGTAAGCAGCACAAGTGACGACAACCAACGAGATTTTCTTAGTGTTCCTCAGAATCAGTGGACCGGCCAGGTCGATTCCGGTTGTCTCGAACGTTTCTGCATCTCTCACTCTATCTTCGGAAAGCGGTCCTTCTTCAGTGACCGTAAATTTGGTAGTGGAACGACGACAACGAAAACAACGAGATATCGCAGCTTCACTCCTTCATGAGTGGACGATCCAAAATTTTTGTCGTGAATTTGTTACCAAAAAATCAACTCCAATGACAGTAAGTGCGGTGATAATCGAATATAAACTGATTAATGATGATTTCCAGGAAGAACGGCTGAACATCTGAAGCTTAACTCGTCTTTCCGCTTCGCTATTCTTGTTTTCACACGTAGGAGGCTTTCGCTGCTATTGATTAAATTCAAACCTTTTAAATTAGTTGTATTTCCTTCTGGATAAGCTTCCATCTGTATACTTCGAACTAATGCTGTCTCAGCTAATTTGATCTCCGCAGATGTTAACTCCGCAATGGTCTTATTGCCTTTATCTTTGGAAAAAGAATTATCGAGAAAACGACGTACCCACGCGGTTATTTGCACAAGCCGTCGAAGCGGAAATTCCAAGTTTACCTCTCTAATGCACGTCATGGATACGGTGTATGAACAGGATTTTTCTTTGAAAATTGCTTTCTCGTCATTGTCATGTGTTTCTCAAAGCCATTCAGGTGAGGGTTTCTTCAACCAACTAGGTCCCTCCCACCTTCTAGACAGGAAAATTTGTTCTGGAGTGCAACCTCTGGAGGGAAAATCAGCAGGATTTTTTTCCCCAGGATCGAATTTGCTTCCTTTTGTAAATAAGTTGATCTCTTTTGTTCTGTTGCCAACAAAAGTTGCCCGTTGGTCATCCCGCTGAATCCAGGGTAACGCTGTAGTTGAATCCGGCCCACCAAAGAAAACGCAAATACTTTCGGTCCTCTTTTACAACTCCAATCATTTGGAATGCATTTCTGATATCTGCAACAAATCCCACCGGTTTTTCTCTGAATCTTAGTAGTACATCTGGGATTACCTGGATCATATTCCTTCTTTTGTGCAGACAATCATTTACAGAAGGCCGAACTGGAGTGGTTAGATTTTCGAGCATTATTACCGCATGGTGTGGCAAGTAATGACCCTTATTGTCCGGATATGTTACTTCCACCCGTTCTATAAAGCTCTCACTTTCCCACTCCCTCAAAACTTGTCATATCATTCCCACAATCCAGCCTCAGTCAGCCTTCGACTTGTTGAACGTAACCTCTTTGTTGCTAATTGCAGATTTGATGCTAAAGGCGGGTGCCCTTCTTTCCAAGGAAGCTTCACTGTGTAGCGGCCAGCGGATCTCTTTTCAACCATCGTGAGAAAACATTTCTTCATTTTCTGGTCTCGTTGCTCAGCAGAGGTGACCTCTATTGGGGTCTCGCATACCAATACTCTCCAACTGCTACAACACGCTGATGCAAGTGTTGGTTCCAGCCAGATTCACATCAGCTGTACCGATTGGTTGTGTTACTCTAGCTATCTCTCCACGAGAGTCCAGCCGAGTTTGGTGCCGGTTGCCACTGCTCATGAATTCAGCTCAAGAACATCACCAGTTAAAAGTTTTCCGTAAAGCTCTTCTCCTATCATTAATTCGATCGTTAAGCTCCCCGCTTGGTGAAGCGAATAAGGCGTTGCCACCATCCACCTCACCACGGAGCCAAACTACACGAGTACTTCCAATTAATTCGTTTAACTCCTTCCTCTTTGGAAATGGAATCCCAATCCAATTTCTTGAACAGATTTTCGATACCTCGGAAGTTCGTTCCATTATCTGTATAAATCGATGTCGGTCTTCTAAACTTTTCACAAAATTTTCCCAGTACTTTAACAAAAGCCTTTGTGCTCAATGTATCAACAAGTTCAAAATGGACTGCTGGGTAAGCAGCACAAGTGACGACAACCAACGAGATTTTCTTAGTGTTCCTCAGAATCAGTGGACCAGCCAGGTCGATTCCGGTTGTCTCGAACGTTTCTGTATCTCTCACTCTATCTTCGGAAAGCGGTCCTTCTTCAGTGACCGTAAATTTGGTAGTGGAACGACGACAACGAAAACAACGAGATATCGCAGCTTCACTCCTTCATGAGTGGACGATCCAAAATTTTTGTCGTGAATTTGTTACCAAAAAATCAACTCCAATGACAGTAAGTGCGGTGATAATCGAATATAAACTGATTAATGTTGATTTCCAGGAAGAACGGCTGAACATCTGAAGCTTAACTCGTCTTTCCGCTTCGCTATTCTTGTTTTCACACGTAGGAGGCTTTCGCTGCTATTGATTAAATTCAAACCTTTTAAATTAGTTGTATTTCCTTCTGGATAAGCTTCCATCTGTATACTTCGAAATAATGCTGTCTCAGCTAATTTGATCTCCGCAGATGTTAACTCCGCAATGGTCTTATTGCCTTTATCTTTGGAAAAAGAATTATCGAGAAAACGACGTACCCACGCGGTTATTTGCACAAGCCGTCGAAGCGGAAATTCCAAGTTTACCTCTCTAATGCACGTCATGGATACGGTGTATGAACAGGATTTTTCTTTGAAAATTGCTTTCTCGTCATTGTCATGTGTTTCTCAAAGCCATTCAGGTGAGGGTTTCTTCAACCAACTAGGTCCCTCCCACCTTCTAGACAGGAAAATTTGTTCTGGAGTGCAACCTCTGCAGGGAAAATCAGCAGGATTTTTTTCCCCAGGATCGAATTCGCTTCCTTTTGTAAATAAGTTGATCTCTTTTGTTCTGTTGCCAACAAAAGTTGCCCGTTGGTCATCCCGCTGAATCCAGGGTAACGCTGTAGTTGAATCCGGCCCACCAAAGAAAACGCAAATACTTTCGGTCCTCTTTTACAACTCCAATCATTTGGAATGCATTTCTGATATCTGCAACAAATCCCACCGGTTTTTCTCTGAATCTTAGTAGTACATCTGGGATTACCTGGATCATATTCCTTCTTTTGTGCAGACAATCATTTACAGAAGGCCGAACTGGAGTGGTTAGGTTTTCGAGCTTTATTACCGCATGGTGTGGCAAGTAATGACCCTTATTGTCCGGATATGTTACTTCCACCCGTTCTATAAAGCTCTCACTTTCCCACTCCCTCAAAACTTGTCATATCATTCCCACAATCCAGCCTCAGTCAGCCTTCGACTTGTTGAACGTAACCTCTTTGTTGCTAATTGCAGATTTGATGCTAAAGGCGGGTGCCCTTCTTTCCAAGGAAGCTTCACTGTGTAGCGGCCAGCGGATCTCCTTTCAACCATCGTGAGAAAACATTTCTTCATTTTCTGGTCTCGTTGCTCAGCAGAGGTGACCTCTATTGGGGTCTCGCATACCAATACTCTCCAACTGCTACAACACGCTGATGCAAGTGTTGGTTCCAGCCAGATTCACATCAGCTGTACCGATTGGTTGTGTTACTCTAGCTATCTCTCCACGAGAGTCCAGCCGAGTTTGGTGCCGGTTGCCACTGCTCATGAATTCAGCTCAAGAACATCACCAGTTAAAAGTTTTCCGTAAAGCTCTTCTCCTATCATTAATTCGATCGTTAAGCTCCCCGCTTGGTGAAGCGAATAAGGCGTTGCCACCATCCACCTCACCACGGAGCCAAACTACACGAGTACTTCCAATTAATTCGTTTAACTCCTTCCTCTTTGGAAATGGAATCCCAATCCAATTTCTTGAACAGATTTTCGATACCTCGGAAGTTCGTTCCATTATCTGTACAAATCGATGTCGGTCTTCTAAACTTTTCACAAAATTTTCCCAGTACTTTAACAAAAGCCTTTGTGCTCAATGTATCAACAAGTTCAAAATGGACTGCTGGGTAAGCAGCACAAGTGACGACAACCAACGAGATTTTCTTAGTGTTCCTCAGAATCAGTGGACCGGCCAGGTCGATTCCGGTTGTCTCGAACGTTTCTGCATCTCTCACTCTATCTTCGGAAAGCGGTCCTTCTTCAGTGACCGTAAATTTGGTAGTGGAACGACGACAACGAAAACAACGAGATATCGCAGCTTCACTCCTTCATGAGTGGACGATCCAAAATTTTTGTCGTGAATTTGTTACCAAAAAATCAACTCCAATGATAGTAAGTGCGGTGATAATCGAATATAAACTGATTAATGATGATTTCCAGGAAGAACGGCTGAACATCTGAAGCTTAACTCGTCTTTCCGCTTCTCTATTCTTGTTTTCACACGTAGGAGGCTTTCGCTGCTATTGATTAAATTCAAACCTTTTAAATTAGTTGTATTTCCTTCTGGATAAGCTTCCATCTGTATACTTCGAACTAATGCTGTCTCAGCTAATTTGATCTCCGCAGATGTTAACTCCGCAATGGTCTTATTGCCTTTATCTTTGGAAAAAGAATTATCGAGAAAACGACGTACCCACGCGGTTATTTGCACAAGCCGTCGAAGCGGAAATTCCAAGTTTACCTCTCTAATGCACGTCATGGATACGGTGTATGAACAGGATTTTTCTTTGAAAATTGCTTTCTCGTCATTGTCATGTGTTTCTCAAAGCCATTCAGGTGAGGGTTTCTTCAACCAACTAGGTCCCTCCCACCTTCTAGACAGGAAAATTTGTTCTGGAGTGCAACCTCTGGAGGGAAAATCAGCAGGATTTTTTTCCCCAGGATCGAATTCGCTTCCTTTTGTAAATAAGTTGATCTCTTTTGTTCTGTTGCCAACAAAAGTTGCCCGTTGGTCATCCCGCTGAATGCAGGGTAACGCTGTAGTTGAATCCGGCCCACCAAAGAAAACGCAAATACTTTCGGTCCTCTTTTACAACTCCAATCATTTGGAATGCATTTCTGATATCTGCAACAAATCCCACCGGTTTTTCTCTGAATCTTAGTAGTACATCTGGGATTACCTGGATCATATTCCTTCTTTTGTGCAGACAATCATTTACAGAAGGCCGAACTGGAGTGGTTAGATTTTCGAGCTTTATTACCGCATGGTGTGGCAAGTAATGACCCTTATTGTCCGGATATGTTACTTCCACCCGTTCTATAAAGCTCTCACTTTCCCACTCCCTCAAAACTTGTCATATCATTCCCACAATCCAGCCTCAGTCAGCCTTCGACTTGTTGAACGTAACCTCTTTGTTGCTAATTGCAGATTTGATGCTAAAGGCGGGTGCCCTTCTTTCCAAGGAAGCTTCACTGTGTAGCACCCAGCGGATCTCTTTTCAACCATCGTGAGAAAACATTTCTTCATTTTCTGGTCTCGTTGCTCAGCAGAGGTGACCTCTATTGGGGTCTCGCATACCAATACTCTCCAACTGCTACAACACGCTGATGCAAGTGTTGGTTCCAGCCAGATTCACGTCAGCTGTACCGATTGGTTGTGTTACTCTAGCTATCTCTCCACGAGAGTCCAGCCGAGTTTGGTGCCGGTTGCCACTGCTCATGAATTCAGCTCAAGAACATCACCAGTTAAAAGTTTTCCGTAAAGCTCTTCTCCTATCATTAATTCGATCGTTAAGCTCCCCGCTCCATAGTCAGATGGGTTTATTCTTTTTGCTGTTAGCCATGCTAGAAGGGATCTGTTGTAAGATGCTACATGAGAAATATCCCTGCAGATCTTTCTTTGATCCAGTACTTCTGCATAAAGACTGAAATCAAGCGCCTTCAGATATATAGTATTCTAACGATCCGATGGGGTATGACGGTGGTTCTCATTCCACCATACAAGGATTGTGCTACGATGTCTTCCCTTGCTGGCTCAAGTCCAAGCTCGCAGTTGTCGATTTTAATATATAATAGCATTGGTATCCACTTTCTACAAATGTTCGAACAACTATGTTCTGTTTCTTACCTACAATCTGTACCAGCAACATCTGCAGAGAAACAGTTGAGGTGTACACCTGATTCCCCATTATGATATTAGTAGAAGAAGGGTCGTCTTCCTTCCGTTCTCGCTTCCTGAGTGGTGCTTCTAAGTTACCTACGCTTCTTTTACTTTGATGCCACGTAACGGTATGATATCCTCCACCGCATTTTGCACATTTGATTAATTTCTCAGTACAATGTCGGGCTTCATGATGACCAAAACAATTAAAGCACAATCTTCGTCTGCGTAGTATTGATTTCTTGGTTTCATAGGGCATGAATTTTGCTCGAAAACATGAATAGTTGGAGTGATTCGGTTTGGCGCAGAAAATGCAATTTGTTTTTCCTCCTATGTGGAATTCAGCTAATATGAACTACTGTCTTCCCTTTTCTATGGTATTATACTTCTTCTGCGAAATTAAGTATTAGTAATTTTTATGCGTTGGCTAATCTGATCTTTTTTTTTTTTTGCATAAAGTCCATTAGTATATCAAGTCGAGTTCGAGCTGGATCATATTTGTGGAGCCATTTGATCACGTTGCCACAGGTAGCGAAGTTCTTCAGGGAGACAGGACTGCACCAACGGAAACAACCATGTAGCTGGATCACGCTGTTGTAAATTAAGCAAATTCAGTGCACGGAGGTAGGAATCTAATTTAATGAACAGTGCTGAGGAGGAGATTTTCTCTTTTCCTTTCGCACTTCCAATGACAGGGCTTAGTATTTGCCGAAGATAAACTTGTAGGAGTGAGTCCTCGTCTCCGTAGTGACGTTCAAGTGGTTTAATTACTAAAACGTCATTTTTGTCGGTGTGCGGATATGCCGATGTCACTTCATAAGGATCTGTTCCTGGCTCCAACGACGGTAGGAGATACCAGAACTTGTCGTTATTGTGTATCTCTCCATCCTCATGGATCTTTTTACACAGTGCCCAAAAACCGAGCCATTCCAGAAAGTCGCCTTTAAATCTTTTCGTTTCAATTTTGAGAAATTTTATTGCTCTCTTCCGAACTTCCTGATTGGCACTAAGTATCCTCGTGGTACAATTGTCTGATTCACTTATTGTTGACGACACAGAAGAAGAAATGGTAAGGGACCCGACCTTCAATAGTAAAGTTTCTACCCGCGTTCGTTATTCTGTTTGTTCATGGAATTCTCTGTCGGTCACATCGTCGTCAGCCAGGCCCATCACTAGCTTATCCAGTGTCTTTTTATCAAGCTCGTCAAGTAACTCGAACGTGTTCTGAAATACTTTATGTTTAGCCTGAACACTTAGAATATCAATTGCACTGTCCTTTAGAAGAAATATTACATTCGCTTCCAGCCTGTTTAATGGTCGGCGTAGTGCATTTCTGCGCAATTCACTTTTCTCCTTCAGCTTCCGTATTTCACTGATTCTCTTGTCACCCCCATTCGACATTTTTTGGTGTTCTGTTTTTTTAATATTAATGTACTTAATTCTTAATAAATATAAATTGTTATCAAGGGTGCTTTCTTCAATGGTTGGCGTAAATGTAAAACTATCACATCGGAGTTACCAAATGTTATGGAACTACTCGATTAACCATCAAATAGCTCCTGCTCTTTTAATTAATTTTAAAGTGAAAAACATTATTAAGAACAAAAACGAACGGCTCACTTCAAAAACTCGACGAGCCTACTCTTTCCGATACATATTCTTGAAGAGATACATACATAATACAAATAATAGTGTTAAAGGCAAACTGATACATATATCTTTAA
The DNA here is from genome assembly GCA_963924295.1 of Dioctria rufipes. Taxonomy (NCBI): domain Eukaryota; kingdom Metazoa; phylum Arthropoda; class Insecta; order Diptera; family Asilidae; genus Dioctria; species Dioctria rufipes. The sequence continues at coordinate 76,134,230 of OZ002744.1, forward strand.
CAGTTACCTATACCAGAAGTAAAAGAAGTCGAAATGCTTAGTATACAAAAATGCTTTCAGTGTACTTGGAATGTCAGGTTAAGTCCTCTAAGCAATAAAAAAATCAGTGCCAATAGGAAAGGCAAGCCATATAATACTTAATATGTATAAATCATTAATTAACACCTATCATATCATGATTAATGCAAATTTTCACAGAAATCAATTTGTCCGGAAATAAACTCGCTAAAACTCCCTGAATTCAGTATGCCGGAAGAACTCAATAACCCTAAAAACAATAGCGCAATAAAGCAAAACTGGTAATCTTCCCATTCCTCTACATTAAAAACAGAAAAGAGGCCAATATAACGGTGGTGCTTCCTTAAAAGAAGATTGCCCAATTACGAAACAGCCCCCAAGCTAGACCCTCTCGAGATCAGGTGATTGCTGACGGTTCGAATTTCCGACAAAAGGAACTTCTCAATTAAATGTAAATGAAATATCCGTCCAAGGAATGATATGAATCTGGCAAGCATTAATTTTTATCACCGGTTGAAAGAAGGAAAATTTACCTGGTGGAGCTTTAGGTGGGAGTTTTCGAAATTTAAATCGCACATGAACATCAAATTAAGGAGATAAACTTCTGCTCGAAATATTTGTAATAAGTGATACGAATTTTAGTAGAACATAGACAATGAGTTTCCTACACCTCTTGGAAGGGGTAGAAGACTTTATGCAACATTTTTTGTATGCAACAAATTTCATTAATTTCAATTCAAGTTTTGTAATGAAAAGATAGGAGGAAGACAACCAAAAATAGAATACAGATTCTAATCGGACTAGCAGTATCTTGTTTTTTCACCCTAAAAACCGAGATTATATTTTCAATGAAATTGTAATAATTTTTTTTTAAGAGTGTTAATCCTAATGCAAAATTGTAATCACAACAATTTCCATTTAAAAATGAATCGCCATTTGTGTTCCACAGCCCTTTTTAACTCCGCGTAGTGTGAATACGTATTATGACATGTCAATGAAAATAAATACTAATTGAGGCTTAACAAGAGCACAAACAACGAAATAACAGATGGTGAATTACCTAACATGGAGTCTAATCCCAATTTTGTTGGCAGTCAACTATTCACAGCCAAGTAAAATCACGATTTGTCATACATTTTAGTTGGCTCTTAGTTGGGAGTGCAAATTTACTTTACTTTTCAATTACCGATAATCGGGTAAAATTTTTAATCAAAGCCAATTTATCACTAATTTAGCGGTACTTTTAATAAAGAATTGGAGAGTATCAGAGAAAACATTAGACAAAAAAAATTTAATTGCAATCTAATCGAGCAATATAAAAAATATGTAAAAATAACATGAAATAAAAAATTGTATTAACTAACACGAAAAATATTTACGTAAATCAAACTATTGACAATATCTTAGCACACAAACATAATTAAATAATTATTTACCAACACTTTTTACTCACTTAGAAGGTTCACTCCAGGCTGAGGACTTCGCTATTGTAATACCAACGAAATTAGCCCGGATATAAAAAACAAGAAAAACGATATTTGCTATCCTTTCAGATAACCAGGCAGCCTTGAAAGCTCTGAGCGGCCCTCAAATAACATCTGGGGGATTCCACGACGTCTCTGAATAAGCTAGCATACTCATAACAAGGTGTCCTGCAATAGTTGGTACCTGGCCACATGAAAGCAGAGTCTGAGAGTTGAGCTGAACACTTCTTATGCGCTGTTGGACGTTTTTCCTATGTAGGATGGATTCTGTCGGATCTGCCCTCCTATCTACGGATGATGAGCTGAAAAGCTTACATCACGTGGTCCTGATGCATTTCATTAAGAGGTAAGAAGTTTACTAACAGTCCGTCACTGTGGGTGGTCCCCCTTAGCCAGAGTACTTGTAATCTTCTGCCCCCCCCCCACACCGCCGGTTAAATAAAAAAAAATGGTTTTCAAGAAATAAGCACGCAAAAACCAAAACATTCAGTACATTTACATGAATACTTGAAGTACACTTCAAGTAGAGATTAAGTAATCAAAATATCTTTTAAGCGCGCATTAACTTCAAGTATACTTGAGTCAAGTAAATCACAAAGTGTTGTTCGATTTACTTGAAAAAATTCACATAAACGCCACTTCAGTAGTTGAACTTTTTTCATGGCTGCCAGTTATGAAAACGGCAAATAGGTACAAGAAGAAGATTATTGCTGATAATTTAGGTTGTTATTTGTGGCACTTTTTTCAAAAGATTTATCTAAAAATCCGTACCTATGTACCTAATGCAGAGCTGGCAAAGGTAAAATGTCGTTTCAAGTAAATTTCAAGAAAATTTCAAGTCAAGTAATTGGAATTAGTTCAAACAAAAATTGAGTTTCAGGTGTATTTCAAGTCAAGTACTCACTGTTACAGTGAAAAGAGTGAAAGTGAAAAGGTAGGATGTAGGTCTAGTGGAACTAAACATAGTGGCATACAAGAAATTTCTCATACAACCTCAAAAACTCATTTTATTAAAAAAAAAAACGTTTTTAGGAAGGTCCATGTATATAATAATTTATAACTCCGTCATTGACAAAAGTAAAACCAATAAAAAAGTTTTTGTTGCTAATATATTTTCATCTGAATGTTGCAATTTTTAAGGAATAACTACCAAAATTAAGATATTATTGCAAAGAAATTTTAATTCGTAACAAAGATCGAACCATTTTCTATTTATTTTGAAAAACTAAAATTGTTTAGAATAAATGATAATGGAAATAAGGTCAATAATGTTAGCCATGCTAACGGAAAAAAATGTCTTGTTTTTATATGTTTATTTTGCATACATTTTGGCGTTTTTAATTCGTTTCATCACCTTCAGATGGAATGATGTGCTTTTGGAGAGCTTTTACTTGTTTTGAAAATTCTGCGGGCTGTAGCCTGCATGCTCAGCGCAGACATTGTCTGCGTCCATTTTCTGCGTTAGATATATGTGTGTAGATTTCTCGGAATATTTTAATTTTTATAATTAATAATTTCTTATTTTTCTTGGGAGGTTAGAATCTTTTTTGGTGGTTCTATTCTGATTATAGGTAACGAATTGGGAGTAAGTATTATTTAATCATCCGACTTTTTAGTAAAATTCGGTCCAATAATTATGGAATAAAGAAGAAAAAACTGAATGTTTCTAGACATGTAAATTTGTATGGATGTACATTGGATGAAACTTGTACAGTTTATGATAGTATATTTTTCAAAAGTAGTATTATTTATTATTGAGGATATCTAGCAGTTCTTTCTACATTTATTTTGAAGCTAGCAGCCGTATCTATCCTATATATGTACACAAAATTGCGACGCCGTTCGGCTTCGTTTTGAGATATGAGTTTAAAAGTCACCGTATACCGAATGTAACCTGTATTAGAGCATTGCACTGAAGGGAATATAGCGACTTTTTTTTATATTTAATGGGACCTCTGTCACATTTTTTTATTATTTGTTTATTTATATATATAAGTGCAAAAAAATGCGATGGTGTTCGCCTTGATTTTAAAGCTAGGAATTTTTAAAGTAATATCCAAGTTAACGTAATATGGGAGCAGTACGCTGAGGGGAATGTAGTATTTTTTTTTCGTCTGGGGAGCTCTAGATTTTTTGTTTTTTTTTTTGTTTTAATTTTGAGGATATAAACCTTATCTATCTAGGTGCACAAAATTTGAGAATTTTTCTTTCAATTACCAAATAATTTTTTCAACGTCTTTATCTGCTTTAACTTCTTCATTTACAGTTTAAGGAACTTTGAATATCCTCTCCTTTATTTTATGGCATACATCACTACTTTTGATTGTAGCATAGCTTCATTTCATAAGTCTGTTTCTAACCACTGGAACTAAGGTTTTATTCTAAGTCAGGCTGAACAGAATTCTCTGATTTTCAATCAACTTCAAAGCAAGGTTAGCTCAAATTTTCTTCTTGACGGTTGGATGGCTCTGCAACTTCCTAAAGAATTGGCTTTCTGTATAGCACCATAGATTTTAAAAACAGTTTCCTTTAAATTATTACGAATTAAGTACTTCGTTCGCCTTACTTATTTATTTCACAGCTTGCATTGATCTTACTCGTTCGGGTACTGAATTGTTCGATACATGACTTAGATTTTTTTTAATATTTTCTGGTAACTGTTATGATTTGTTCCCATCACCAGATTCCGGGCTTGACGTCGACTTACGGGACACCCTGTATAGGCATACTGGTCGTCTTTTTTGAGTTAAGTATTAGATGGTTATATTTGGCGCATTTACTATTCTAATTCTAATCAAGTCAGCATTGGTCCGAACAATGCAATTCTCAATTAAACCTATTGGTCTATGCAAATAAATCTGGACATCATCCACATAGAGATGGATGAACGAATCCCTCGCGAGCATTGGTAAATCATTTATATATACCGAAAAAGTAGCGGATAAAGTATAGAGCCCTGGAGTGTACCACGACTGAGAGTTGATGGAGTAGAAAGTCTATCGCAGATTTTGACAGTGCGAGCACGGTACAGCAAGAAATTTGTAATAAGGCTGACGGCTGTATTCGAAAAATTAAAATATTGGTTTAGATTAGATTCGTTTAGATAATAAGGTTTAAGTGGGGCGAGTGGCCTTTGCATTGGATTATTGTGCATCGCTTTCCGTTTATACGTTTGTCCATCCTCACGATATCTCGAGAGTACGTGTATTTAGAGATCTAAAATTTTGCACACAGCCTTTTGAGGAACTCGTCAGCCTAAAGAGCTGAAATTTTGTAGACGGCGTTTTTATAAAAATAGTAAATATAATTTAAAAAATTAACTAAATCGGGCAATCCGGTCTTGGTGTTGCCATATAAAAATTTATGTTTTTTACATATATTGTAAAATATCATTATTTGAACATAGAATACGTAATTAGATCATGCTATTTTAAGTCACTTAATTTCTCAATACTACATCATTGCATACATTACTAGGTGATTGTACTCAGGGAAGCATCAAGTTTCCCAGTTCTTTCATCGAATAAATCGAGTAAATATGCATGTTTGCATTTTTTGTGTACTTTTAACATTCTTAACATTGCAATATGTTTTCTCTCGTATTTCGACATTCCTAATTTGCAATATAATCTTTGTATGAGTTCATTGTTTCATCGAACTCAATAAATGATATTGTTAGAGTAAGCAATAAATTAATATAAATGTACTGACTTAATAAACTAGAAGAACAGTTAATTTTCAACCATCGGCATAATCAGTGATTTAATTTAATTTACGTACTAATTAACTTTGATTTCAGGTAATTTGGTGTAGTGGTTCAAGAGCCGCTGCATCCCTATCAAAGGCCAAGGTGTAACACCTTGACTTAAATCCGCGAGAAGAACAAAATAGTTCTTAGCATATATTATGAAAACGGCGGAAAAGAATTTGGAGCTTAGAACTTTTTAAGAAAAAGTTAAATTTCGTTTTGGTCAAGATTCTTAAAGGAGATGTAAAATTTCTGTCAGATAAAATTTTCATTTTTCCCAAAAACATCAGAGAATCCAAAAGCACATGCTGTTTAAATATCATAGGATTAGAACAACAACATTTGTCCAATACAGCAACAACATGTCAATATTTCATGAAAACCGGTTTTCACTAAAGCGCGGGAGCATTTTATGAGATAAAACCTGAAAACTCTGCCCTTTCTCATTTACTTACGAAAATGAATCATTTGCCATTCTGTTTCGTTGCATGCAATCTGCGATTTCACATTTTCTAACTTTATTCATATAAATTTTAAAGAGTTAATTTTTTTTTTATTATTTTTCTTCTTTCTTCCTTTTCGTGCCGTGTAAAACAATCGGAAAACTCTTCTGTGTCCTAACTTGTCAGTAGTTATCTTTGGCTAAACCCTCGAGAAATACTTCCCAAGCTATGAAACAGTAATCCCACTGCAAACATTGCGGTTCACAATCGAATCAAATTTGAAGTAAATCAAGCAGGCGAAGTTAACCTTCGAAATCAAATTCGTTTGTGATGTGCTTGCAAATTGCAAGAGAAAAAAACGGAACTCGATATCGAATCGTATTGACGTATTTGCTAGCTCGACTTTCTTTCGAGGTTCTTGTAGGTGTAGGTAGTTCGTTTTGGACTCGATTTTTCTTTTAATAGCACGATCTGGTATCTACTTCTCGTGCAAAGCATTTTGCAAATACCAGGTAAATACGATATCGAATAAATAAATAATAAATACCCACCGTAGTAAAACTTTACTTTGCAGTTCATTCGATAAAATCTCAACTTAGAATGCCGGAGAAGAACAATTTCATGAATAGAAAATATTTGCTTTAACGAATTTCTCGGAAATTGATATGACGTAACTTCGTATATAGCAAATGAAACAAATTTCGAGCTACACGAGCGATGCATCTATTTCCAATTCTCGAAAATTTCGACATGCATGAAAATGTTGTTTATGGTAAAAGATTGTAGAAATTTCGAACTGTGAGCGCTTCATCTATTTCGAATTATCGAGAATTATCATGCTGCTAAAACTTCGTTTATGTTAAAAAAAATCGAAGATATTTCGAACTACGAGCGTTTCCTCTATTTCGAATTCATTTCGCTACGGCAGAATTCCGTCCAATTGTATGCAGGGCCGGCGTGTGTCTGTGAGTGGAGTCTTGTGTATGTTTGTGTAGGTGTATGGGTGTTTTGAAGGTCTTCGCACGACCTACCCCTTCTCCGCTCATCACCATCACCAACTATTCGATTATATCGTTTGATATTATAAAGGGTTTTCCAATAAGGGGTGTTATTTTGATATTCAAAGAAAAATGCCATTTTTTGAGATAAATGATCGGATCTTTATTTCATTATAAAGAGGAAGGTATGCCGTTAATAATGGAAAATAACGTCAGCCAAATGACCACCACGACCACGTCTACAGGACCATATCCTTTTCATTAAATTTTCCATAGCCAAATCGCAAAGTGGCTGCCCTATGTCCTCGATAGCCTCACGAATACATCTTTGAGGTCTTGAATCGACGCTGGGCTGTTGGCGTAGACCTTCTCTTTCACGTGGCCCCAAAGGAAGAAGTCGCAAGGTGTTAAGTCACAAGATCTCGGTGGCCAATTGTGATCACCTCTTCGAGAGATAACACGGTCCGGAAACTTTTCCCGTAAAAGATCAATGCTTTCGTTGCTTGTATGGCACATAGCGCCGTCTTGTTGAAAGTAAACGTTGTCCAGATCAATACCATCCAATTCCGGCCATAAAAACTCATTAATCATCTGTCGATAGCGCAATCCATTCACCGTAACTGTTGCTCCAGCCTCATTTTCAAAAAAGTAAGGTCCAATGACCCCGTGAGACCATAAACCGCACCAAACAGTCACACGTTGAGGATAGAGAGGCTTTTCAACAATAATTCTTGGGTTTTCCGAGCCCCAGATGCGACAATTTTGCTTGTTGACGAAGCCATCGAGGTGGAAATGGGGCTCATCACTCAAGATGAGTTTTCGATGGAATTCAGGATCCTTTTCATGCATTTCAAGGACCCAATCAGCAAAGACTCGACGTTGTTGATGATCGGCCGGCTTGAGTTCTTGTGTTAACTGAACTTTATAAGCCTTAAGACACTCAAATCTTTATGCAAAATACGGTGTAATGACGTTTGTGGAATGCCTAATTCCAAAGAACGACGAGGAATGGACAAACCTGGGTTTTCTTCAACACTTTCGGCTACAGCAGCAATATTCTCGGCTGTTCTTGAGCGACGTGCACGGGTTTTATTCTTCACATCACTAACTTGTCCCGACAGCTGTATTGTGGTCCGACAAGGTGCTTCACGACGACCCAAAAATGTTCGAGTTTTACGAACCGTCTCTGCCACATTTTCACCATTTTTATAGTGAATTTTAATAATTTCAGTGCACTGTTGAATCATATATTGTTCCAGTTTTATTAGTGGCGTAGTTTCTACTTGTGAAACGTCAGAAAATGACAGCTCCAAAAGTGACATCTACCGAAATAGCGGACTAATTAAAATAACACCTCTTATCGGAAAACCCTATCGGCGTAAATGCTTCATTGCAGACTCTTAGTGTAAAAAGGCGTTAAACGCAAACTGTTACACTATCTGCCTACATTTCATGAAGTGCATTGACTTTTCATGAAGTGCTAAGTTATATCAAGTGTCTACGACATATATACATATAAATGGGATTTACTGAATTTACCACAAAAGTATTTGGGACTATTTTTGTTTTTAAAATTTTATTTACGAGACAAAAGAAGTGTTTTTTACAAGCCTATTTTCGCAGAAGAGGTTTGATTACCTTCTGCAAACACCGTTGTAATTTCTCGTAACCAATCAGTACAGTAAAATGAGAAATGCTCACACGGAAAGTTACAAAAATATAAAAGTGGCGTTCATGCATTTTTGGTTCAACGAGCAGTCCATTTATATACATGTCAGTGCTTGAGAAGTATTTCTGGATGGTTTTGGCCATGGTCACAGTTCTCTGAATATTTTCAGAAAAACTGAATTTTAGGGATCTCTGACATGGTTCATTTAGTGCATACGTTTACAAATACTTATCTACTTTACTCTGGTAAAATGGTGGATTTAAAAATTTTATTTACCTGTTTTGGGCTCCTAAAATTCAGGGGCCTCTCCACTTGAAGAGTTTTCCTAGTGCCTTATGTACGCCACTAATTGGAAACATTCACGGAATGATAATATTGAAAACTCCTGGACTACTTACATTGTTTAAAGCGCGTTACCATAAAAAAAAGTTCACAATTTCTGTTCTCAAAAGCTCAGTGCACATAAACGCATAAAAGTATGCAATTTGAACATTGAAACAAACTACTATATGATGCTGTGGTATTCGTGTATTGTACTACAAAGCATTTCGCTTAGAGTATCTGCACGGCATTAGGATTGTATAGGCACGACGAAAGTATAGAACGAAATCTCTGCACTTTTCCTTGTAATTTGTCTGGCACCATTTATTGCTTCGGAAAATTTTATTTTAGTGAAGAGGGTCATCCGAAAATTCTACGTTGTTGTAATGTATCATATTGTAACGATTATTTTATAGCTTTAATAAAATAAAAATTGCTCCGGCCGAGCGGTAACGAGGGAGCAATCTAAATGTGTATTCCTACACATCGCCTTTCCAATACACAGCCTGGACTATGTACCCCACCTATCCGTCATTTGTCGACTCGATCGTGTTTGTGATTTTATTTCCACCACGGATAAGCTGTAGATCTTAAGCTCTCCTACAACTGTCGGGATATTCCTGTTCGTGTCTTCGCTAGAAGTTCCCGTGTGTACAGGAAGAACGAGAGCTTTACTAATGTAATTATGAGATTGAATTTGCTCAAATTATGAAATATACTAGATTACGACGGGTGCACATAAAGTTTTCCAGTAGTTATTTTGGAGACAATTTGTGATTAAAAATGTGGACTAGAGGAGTTTCGGAATCCGATGAGAGAATTGTTCGTCCATCTAACGAGAAGTCTCGTATTTGCTGATGGATTGTCAATTGTCAGCCGTGCAACAACTACAAAACAAATGTACCAGCTGAGATTGCCAGCTGTGATCTCTCAAAGTTCATTTACCTCCGGGCGTTTAGGTTGCAGTACAACATTGAAGTCTCCTAAGAAGGTGGAGCTCGACCCTGAAAAAATTACTATGGATGGACGTAAAAGGTTGTTCAGGTTGTCCTATCACACCCACCGCCTTCTTGATGTTATGTTTCCTGTCAAACACAGAAAGTTGAATTCACCGATGTTGCATTTATAGCCCAAATAAGAAATTCAGACTAACGAGGACTTAAACAGGTATGTAGGAATGTTTCGACAAAACTCTTCTTTTCTTTCTACTCTTGTTTCACTTGTGCTGTGTCTGCTATTTCAGCCAAAATAATTCGTGAGATTTGGTGTTAAATTGAAATTCCTTTCACTTTCATGCAATTTGTTGTTAACCTTGAGCAGCACGTGAAGGCGTGAAAGCTTGCGTGCCGCTACTTATCCTGGAATGCGGGTACTTATGTAGGTACCTATACGCGCTTTGCAAAAAGAGACGTTGCAAAAAAATAACAGAAAAGAAAGAAAACAGTGCATAAAAGACGAAACACTTTTTTTTTACGTAACTAATAGTTAATTAATTTCTCAATTTCTTTTAAGAGTCGTATGTTAAGTGCGGCTGAGGCGAGGGTTCTTTCTTATGCTTTAAGGACAGGGCGTTTAGACCGAGATTCGACGTTTTAAATTAATACACGGCACTTAATCTTGCTATAACTAAGCGAAAATTCAATAAAAGTAACTGGGAGGTCGGTACCTATGGCCACTGTAAAAGCTTATAAATAAATTCAAATCCAATAAAAAGAATTGAGAATTGGATGGATAATTTTATAAAAAAGAATAAAAATAAGATAAGCATAAAATCTGCGACCACGGCTACTTATCTGCAAACCAATTGTTTGAAAAGCGGGATACAGGGATTCCGTTGCGTGACCTGTCCCGTTTCTTGGTTTTATTCTTCCACTTTCACTCCTTATGCAATGATAACAGCTTACACTTTTCATTAACTTTTAACTATTTTTATTCCATATACCGAAATTCAAGCAATTTAACAAAGCGTTAACTTGATTATTATATAATTCTTTCTTATATATAGATACTTCAAAAAAATTTAAAAAAACAATTTCCTACACGCTGTCGACTTCAAGTTCATGGCTAGACTTCTCGATCAATCCAAAAGGAACTCTCCTCCTCATGATGTACGGTCTTCAGGGGAAAAATATGTGCTGCCACGTGAGTGGGGCCAGAATTCGCCGCATTGGGGGCAGCCGCGCCATCTCTTAGATTTGTGGGTCCCCGCTCTGACGCACTGCTTTGTCTCCTTCATAAGCGTCATAGTTTACGCGTCGGACTTTAGCAGGCTTTTGTCTTCATCGCGGGGAAATCTAAGGATTTCGCAACATTGCCCCCCTCTGCAGACTCGAAGTTCCGACCGAGTATCTGGAAAGAAAAAGAACTTGAGAGCCGTATCTTGACCTTCTATAAGAAAAACGAGTAAAGGATTTAAACTTATTATATCCAAGCATTTGGATTCGGTAGCTCTGTGTCTGCATCTCAACAGGATATTCCGTATGCGGTTCATCATTGCCTTATTGAAGAAGAATCTTATTTCCCAATTGTGTCGTTTACCTGCTAAAGAGAAGGTTAGTATGGCTTTCTAACAATTTATTTACATTAAGGCTTCAATTCTTTTCATTTTATTATTAGTCTCTCTTTAGTATTGCGGTGAATGTGGCGGGCTCTACTCCCCCGGGATTTACAGAGTCGGTCGACCGGCCTGTGTCACCGGTGGCCGCTCACATGTTTCGATGGATTTTTATATCTGCAGGTCCCCGGTGGTAACTATAGCCTGCCCCTATTTGGGCGTAATGTTTGCACTGTAGCGACAAATAGGGATAGTATTTCATTTTAGGATTAACTCGTTCCATCTAGAACCGTGGTATATCTAGCTCTGGTTGCATCCGCTGAGTCCCCACGTGCACGCACGTTATCGGAGTGACCATCCGATTAGTGGAAAAAAAAATGAAATAATAGTGCCGTCCACACGGTCTTTTTTTTTATACTGTGCTATCCCCTATGCACGCATGTCGTCGTGGTGGCTCTCTGATTAGTAACAAAAAAAAAAAAAAAACAATGTTATCCTTACAGCCCTTTCATATGTCGTACTACCCTAGGTCAGATTAGGTGTGTTAGAGTTTTTGTTATATTGTCAATCAGCTGACGTCGTCCAATTTTCTAGTTCGCGCGGTTTTCTTTATGTAACCTCGGAAGTGTGGGCTCCCGTTAGTTACGTGAAGTGACAACTCGCTCGTCAAATATAAGCATGCAGCGGACATGGAATTGTGCGGCATATCTTTTGTGCGGTTTTCTTTATGTATATTTTGCGCGGTTTTCCTTACGTAGCCTCGGAAGTGTGGGCTTCCGCTAGCTACATGTAGTGACATCTCGCTTGTCAAATATAATGGGGCTGTAGACATGGGATTGTCCGGCATTTATTTTGCGCGGTTTTCCTTACGTAGCCTCGGAAGTGTGGGCTTCCGCTAGCTACATGTAGTGATAACTCGCTTGTCAAATATAATGGGGCTGTAAACATGGAATTGTCCGGCATCTATTTTGCGCGGTTTCCTTACGTAGCCTCGGAAGTGTGGGCTTCCGCTAGCTACATGTAGTGACAACTCGCTTGTCAAATATAATGGGGCTGTAGACATGGGATTGTCCGGCATCTATTTTGCGCGGTTTCCTTACGTAGCCTCGGAAGTGTAGGCTTCCGCTAGCTACATGTAGTGACAACTCGCTTGTCAAATATAAGCCATCACCCGTCTTAAACTCTGAAGTTAGTATAAGTATTGGCTGTATACAATAAGGAGTACCAGGAGACGACGTAGGGCAGGGCTGCTAAATGAGAAACATTCTTCAATGAAGTTTTGTCTTTCCTTCCTTATTTTAAAGTCACCACAACACACGCATGTGCCTTAGCTATTAGGTGCACAAGAAATTGAACTAAGGCCGGTGACTGACCCTATTCTTCCTTTATTTATATATTTATATATTATTTTTTTTTCTTTTTTTTTTACCAATCATAAGGTCAGCGCAACACGTAGGTGCATTTTTATAAGGTGCCCAACGAATTTAACCAGTCTGGCTGTTTGACCCGAAGCCCATGCGTGACGGCCGAAATTTCACAGAAACAGGCCTTTCTATTCCTTGTAAATTTTTTCCAAGACCTTTTCCTGGCTCGAAGCCACATTTAGCGAGCAAATTCGAGGCAACATTTTTTGAATATTTTAGCCAAGGAGCAATTTCACTAATCTCATTTCTATATGTGTCTACACTAGCGTGGAATGTGTCATTAAGAGCGTTATTCCCGGGCAGAAATTTGGCCAATCTGTCTACGTGAAGTATTTTTCTTGTTTTACCTCCAGGGAACTCCACTCTATAGAGGATATCGTTTAAGCAAGATAATACTGTACCGGGGCCCTCCCAGTTTCGTTGAAGCTTGGGACTCTTTCCTTTCCGACGTTTCGGGTTATATATCCACACCTCTTCGCCTTCTGCAAACTTGATAGGGTGGGCCCTAAGATCATATTGATTTTTCATATGCTGAGAAGAGAGCGTTAAGTTTTTTTTTTAACTTGGTGGTGTATTATTCCAAGTGATTGTACTAATTTCTCAGCATATTCCCCCGCGGTTCCTATGGAAGTCGGTGAAGATCTGGGCACAGGGCCGTAGGTGATATCAGGGGGAAGCCTAAGTTCACGGCCAAAATTGAGAAGCGCAGGCGTGAATTTGGTACTATCATGTACAGCGGAACGGTAAGCTAGTTGTGCTAGTGGAAGGAATTGATCCCAATTCGACTGGCTGTTATTGACAAATTTCGAAAGGTATTCAAGTAGAGTCCGATTGAAACGCTCTACCATTCCGTCCGATTGAGGATGGAGAGCAGTCGTTCGAGTCTTTTCGATTCCGAAGCGTTGTAGTACTTTTTGGAAGATTTCTGATTCAAAGTTTCGCCCTTGGTCCGAGTGCAACTGAAAAGGCATACCGAACCTGGAAAGGACATTTTCAATTAAGCCATCCGCTATTGTTTCTGCCTTTTGATCGGGAGCTGCGAACGCTTCCGGCCACTTTGTAAAATAGTCCATTACAATAACGACGTACTTATTGCCTCTTTCGGTTTTAGGTAGTGGTCCTAAAACGTCAACCGCTAGTCTCTCGAATGGGGCCCCTACGTTATAGATTTGAAGTTCTCCACGCGTTTTTCTGGAGAGGCCTCTCTTAGCATGACAAATGTGACATTTTGCGCACCATATTTCAACGTCTCTTTGCAGAGTTGGCCAAAACCAGCGCTCTTTTATTTTCTCTGTTGTTTTGCGAATGCTAAAATGACCCCCTTCTGGTTTATTGTGAAAATCGTGGAGGATCTTACTGACATAACTTGTTGGCGCGACTTTCAATAGGAACTGTTCGTCACCGTGCCACGTAAGATGGAGAACGTTATTTACTATGCGTAATGATTGCCATTTTGCCCAGAAGACTTTCAAGCTTGGACTTTCAGAGAGTATTTGTTCTCTTGAAAGCTTTTGATCTTTTACTATCCAGGACTTTACTACTTTTAGAACAGGGTCCTTATCTTGCTCAGCGGCCAAATCTATTAAAACTTCCGAAGATATAAGATTTACTGTACCTCCCTGCTCCTTTTGCTCTTTTTGCTCGCAGTGGTTGCATTCCTGACAAGGGCGTCTCGAGAGAGCATCCGCGTTAAGATGTTTACTACCAGCCCGGTGTTCGATGGTAAAATGGTACTGCTGTAATCTCTCCAACCATCTTGCTAATTGCCCGTCTGGTTCTTTAAAATTCAACAGCCACCGGAGAGAAGCATGGCCAGAGCGAATTCTGAATGCTCGACCAAAAATGTAGTGGTGGAAGTGTGTAGTCGCTCGTACTACAGCTAGCAGTTCCCTTCGAGTCACGCAATAGTTTTTCTCGGACTTACTGAGTGTCTTGCTATAATATTCCAGCACGTTCTCCGTACCGTTTTGAACTTGGCTAAGCACGGCTCCAAGCCCGGCTTGACTAGCATCAGTATCCAAAATAAATTCACCTTCGAGTTGAGGGAATGCCAGTATAGGAGGAGAGATTAAACGAGACTTTAGATCATTAAAAGCTTCTTGCTGATCTGAATTTTCTTTTATCCTCTGTCAACTCCGTTAAGGGTTTCGCGATTGTAGAGAAATTGTGCACAAACCTCCTGTAATAGGAAGCGAGACCAAGAAAACTTCGAATATCCCTCTTGTTCTTTGGGGTTGGCCAAGAGCTAATTGCTTCCGTTTTATCTGGGTCGGTTTGGAGTCCCCTTACGGAGACCACGTGCCCCAAATATTTAACTTGTCGACGAAGAAGGTGACATTTCTTTGGGCTTAGCTTAAGATTGGCGGCACGTAATCTGTCGAACACTTTCGTCAGATTAACAAGGTGATCGTGATAGCTACGGCCATGGACGATTATGTCGTCTAAGTACACTAAGGCCGTATCTGCACCTAAGCTTCGAAAAACACCATCCATCAGACGTTCAAATGTAGCTGGTGCATTACAGAGGCCGAAAGGCATTACATTAAATTCCCACAAGCCATTGCCAGCACGAAACGCTGTCTTCTGCCTGTCTTCTGGGTTCATTTCCACTTGCCAATACCCACTCTGCAGGTCAAGCGTAGAAAACCATGTGGATCCTGCGAATGAAGTCAGGGTATCGTCTATTCGAGGAAGTGGGTAAGAATCTTTCTTAGTTATGTCATTAAGCCGCCTGTAGTCAACACAGAATCTAGTTGTTCCATCCTTCTTTTTAACTAGGACTACTGGGGAGGCCCAAGGGCTGTTAGACGCTCGTATAATGCCGTTCTCCT
The DNA here is from genome assembly GCA_963924295.1 of Dioctria rufipes. Taxonomy (NCBI): domain Eukaryota; kingdom Metazoa; phylum Arthropoda; class Insecta; order Diptera; family Asilidae; genus Dioctria; species Dioctria rufipes. Next base: position 76,149,720 of record OZ002744.1, read on the forward strand.
CCATTTCCTGTACTAGTTGGTCGACTTCAGTCTTTTTTGCTAGGGGGATTCTACGAGGTGGTATTCTAAAAGGATTCGCCTCTCCCGTATCAATCCGATGTTTCGTAATGCTTGTCCGCCCAGTATTGCTAGGTCCCGTGGAGAAGATATCTCTATAGTCCATTAGTATGCCAGTAAGTTTTTGTTTCTCCTCTTTAGACAGTTCCTCCTCAACTCCGTCCAGGATTTTTGTAAGGTCCTCTCTCCCTGCATCACAATCTAGTGTGTTCGCAGTTGAAATGGAAACAGGTTCAAGCTGTCCGATAAAAGTATCGCGGGGAACGAAAACATCACTTGTTGTCAAATTGACTAGCCTTACTGGCACTTGACTTGATTTCGATTTGATTAAAGGCTACAATTACACCGTATGGTAACTCAGACTGAAATCTGGAATCTACTAGTAAGCTTGGGCCCTCGGGCAATACCCCATTGCAGTTTACGGGAACGATCGTTTCGCTACGAGCAGCTAGCAGAACCTTCTCTGGAAGGAAAATTCCCAGTTGCCCATAATCGGGCTTGGTCAAGGCAATAGTCACTTGGCCGAGCTGAAGAAGGTTTCTTTTGAAATCTAAGTGGCACTGGTTCGAATCAAGGAAGTCCACGCCGAGTATACACACAGGCTCTATGTTCGCGACCAATACGGCGTGTGGAAATCTACTTTTCTTCAGATGGATATCCACTATTAATTTTCCTAACACATTGATGCTATCTCCAGTAACACTCCTTATCACGATATTCGACTTCTGAAGATTTTTTAGAGATGAATGACTTAAAAAGGACGGATGAACGATGGATACGGTCGCTCCAGTATCTAATATAAAGTCAGAAGGTTTACCGTTTATCAGACCTTTGATCGTGAGGCTATTCTTAGATAGCCCGACAGCCTGAATAGTTACTTCTGTTACTTCTAAGTTTGCTTGGGGGCGACTATCCTGAGATCTGTTGCTCGACTCTTCTTGTGTAGTAGACGTCAGATTTAATTCCAGGGACTTAGCAAGGTCGTCAGCATTTCCTGGGGCAGAAGAGATGTTCATCGACTCGCGCCCCCCTGAGTCGATGTTGATGGGTTTCCCGAGTTGAGAGAGACAAGAGAAGGAACTTCCACACTTGATGCTGGCCTAAAAGAATCAAAAAGCCCAGGTGGATTCGAAATTGTGTTAATACTAAGTCCGCCGGAAGATCTTTGACCATCCAGTTCTGCGCAAGGTCGAGTATTTCTTCCGGATCTTTTACGTCGTCCATAATTATATTGAAGAGGCTGTGCTTGTGCTACATGTGCTCTGGAGTATCTCGAAGTGCTTATGCTGGGAGCTAACTCCTGGGCGGCACTAACAGCTTCATGTAAGGTTTTGGGTCCTCGAACTTTAACCAATGTCCGCAACTCGTCTTCACGAAGTCCCTCCAGGAATCGCAGAGCGACCATCCTATCGACAACATCTGGAGGACAGGAGGGAAACGCAGTCGTGGCTAATCTCTGCAGCTCCAGTGCAAAGTTGGCAAAGCTCTCCCTTACGCCTTGAGTTCTTCCGCAAAACTGTACTTGACTCGAATAAGAGTCTATGCCAAATCTCTGCTCTAGTATTCCAACCAATTCATCGTATTGAATTTGGTGTCCCGGAGGAAAAACACTCAATACGGACAGGGCTTTACCTCGTAACTGCGTTGCCATGGCAGCAGCCTTTTCTAGTTCTGACCAATTGTTATGGCGTGCTACTATTTCAAACTGCATGCGATAGTCTGTCCAGGACACCGTACCGTCAAATGGGGAAATATTACAGACGAGAGTTCCAGCGCCAGAATTGGTAGTCATCGTATTTCGAGTGGTGGATAAAGGGGGGTTTTGAGAAATATTAGTGCTAGGCAGCTGAGGCAGGTCGCCACTTGGATAACGCAGTTCAGCCGGGTTGCAGACTGGAATGACTGGCCTACTAGGAGGAGGCTCTAAACTATGACAGAGCCCAAAAGTTAGTGGAGGATGACTTGGGTAAGTAGAATAGTACCCTGTAGGCTGATTGTTCAAACTTGGAATTCTTTGCAGGGGCTGCTGTTTGCACCGTTTGAGCCGACGAGAATATAGGGAAATGAGTTGGAGCAATTGCTGGCATAGTAGACAAAAGAATGCCGCCAGGTGTTTCAGAAGTGGTCGTCGGAATTAATGACGAGTGGATTGGAATTGAGGACGAAGCAGTAGTTGTATTCACTGACGTCGTTGTTGATGTTGTAGTACCCGCTGGGGATGAAGTATATGTCGGAGGAGAGAAGTCCTCAAACACGCGATTGACAAATGCTGTCCCGTTTAGGGTCTTGTCTAAATCGTCCACTTTTTTTGAGAGATTGGCAATTTGTTCAGCTAATCCCGACTCTATTACTGCCATAGAGGAAGACTGCTCAGATTTTATCTCCTCCTTTAATTCGCTAATAACGCTCTTTACCAACGAGGTCACTATAGCCTTCATCTCCTCTTTCAGCTCCTTCAACTGCTCAGCATCCATTTCACCTAGTCTAGGGCTGCTATAAGGGACAGTAGACTTAGACTCACGCAACCGTGACCGATAATCTGTTACAGTCTATTTAATTAAAGAAAATGTAACGGCGTAGACACGCAGTAACAATTTCAGATTCGATTGTCCTTGTATTTAACCACCATTCAAGATTGGTTCGTTTTCTATAGCAGAAATAAAAATCTCGGCTCCAATTGAAAATAACAAGAATAATAATAATTCAATAATTCACAGTATGAGCTTCACTTGTAGACTAAAATTCAAAATTGGAAATTCTTAATTACTTAATTTCTAAATCCGAAGAGGTTAAATTATTCGTAAAAAAATGTAATGTGTATATAAGAGAGAAAAAAAATATGAACAAAACTCGAACTAAAGAATTAGATACGATCTTGTTGAGACTTTTCGTATTCCGAGAAGTCCATAAATAAAAAAAAAACAAGAAACCAGTAGATATGCCTTATTAACTAATTAAAACTTCCTCTATGAACGCTTTTCTCGTTTTTCTAAACGCATTCAATTATGTATTCTACACTTAAGTTCTAATGCAAAAAAAAATAAAAATCTTTTCGCTTCAGGAAAGATGTTATTAACGACAAGAAATACGAAATAGCGATCCGTCTGAATTCCCAGTACTGCTACTAATATGAATGCGAAACAGCACTAAAGACTCAAGACCAAGGACCAGACACAATTATTATGCCTCGCTTACTTCTCATTTATTTATTGTTACGCAGGAAATAAAAAAAATAAAAATAAAAAGCTTATGAATATAACGTGTTAAAGCTAAAAGGAGAATCTCTATGTAACTTAATGTTCCTAAAATTTAATAACTAAAAACTTAAAAATGTAGAAATTCATAAAATTTTAAATGAAAGAAACGTAAAGCTGCAAATGAAAAAAGATTTGTTTTTATTTTTATTTGTCTTATTAAGATTAAACCAAATAAATTATCAAGATGGGAATAAATATCGGCAGGGATATTTCCTACTACCCCACACTTGACACCAATTGTAACGATTATTTTATAGCTTTAATAAAATAAAAATTGCTCCGGCCGAGCGGTAACGAGGGAGCAATCTAAATGTGTATTCCTACACATCGCCTTTCCAATACACAGCCTGGACTATGTACCCCACCTATCCGTCATTTGTCGACTCGATCGTGTTTGTGATTTTATTTCCACCACGGATAAGCTGTAGATCCAAAGCTCTCCCACAACTGTCGGGATATTCCTGTTCGTGTCTTCGCTAGAAGTTCCCGTGTGTACAGGAAGAACGAGAGCTTTACTAATGTAATTATGAGATTGAATTTGCTCAAATTATGAAATATACTAGATTACGACGGGTGCACATAAAGTTTTCCAGTAGTTATTTTGGAGACAATTTGTGATTAAAAATGTGGACTAGAGGAGTTTCGGAATCCGACGAGAGAATTGTTCGTCCATCTAACGAGAAGTCTCGTATTTGCTGATGGATTGTCAATTGTCAGCCGTGCAACAACTACAAAACAAATGTACCAGCTGAGATTGCCAGCTGTGATCTCTCAAAGTTCATTTACCTCCGGGCGTTTAGGTTGCAGTACAACATTGAAGTCTCCTAAGAAGGTGGAGCTCGACCCTGAAAAAATTACTATGGATGGACGTAAAAGGTTGTTCAGGTTGTCCTATCACACCCACCGCCTTCTTGATGTTATGTTTCCTGTCAAACACAGAAAGTTGAATTCACCGATGTTGCATTTATAGCCCAAATAAGAAATTCAGACTAACGAGGACTTAAACAGGTATGTAGGAATGTTTCGACAAAACTCTTCTTTTCTTTCTACTCTTGTTTCACTTGTGCTGTGTCTGCTATTTCAGCCAAAATAATTCGTGAGATTTGGTGTTAAATTGAAATTCCTTTCACTTTCATGCAATTTGTTGTTAACCTTGAGCAGCACGTGAAGGCGTGAAAGCTTGCGTGCCGCTACTTATCCTGGAATGCGGGTACTTATGTAGGTACCTATACGCGCTTTGCAAAAAGAGACGTTGCAAAAAAATAACAGAAAAGAAAGAAAACAGTGCATAAAAGACGAAACACTTTTTTTTTACGTAACTAATAGTTAATTAATTTCTCAATTTCTTTTAAGAGTCGTATGTTAAGTGCGGCTGAGGCGAGGGTTCTTTCTTATGCTTTAAGGACAGGGCGTTTAGACCGAGATTCGACGTTTTAAATTAATACACGGCACTTAATCTTGCTATAACTAAGCGAAAATTCAATAAAAGTAACTGGGAGGTCGGTACCTATGGCCACTGTAAAAGCTTATAAATAAATTCAAATCCAATAAAAAGAATTGAGAATTGGATGGATAGTTTTATAAAAAAGAATAAAAATAAGATAAGCATAAAATCTGCGACCACGGCTACTTATCTGCAAACCAATTGTTTGAAAAGCGGGATACAGGGATTCCGTTGCGTGACCTGTCCCGTTTCTTGGTTTTATTCTTCCACTTTCACTCCTTATGCAATGATAACAGCTTACACTTTTCATTAACTTTTAACTATTTTTATTCCATATACCGAAATTCAAGCAATTTAACAAAGCGTTAACTTGATTATTATATAATTCTTTCTTATATATAGATACTTCAAAAAAATTTAAAAAAACAATTTCCTACACGCTGTCGACTTCAAGTTCATGGCTAGACTTCTCGATCAATCCAAAAGGAACTCTCCTCCTCATGATGTACGGTCTTCAGGGGAAAAATATGTGCTGCCACGTGAGTGGGGCCAGAATTCGCCGGATTGGGGGCAGCCGCGCCATCTCTTAGATTTGTGGGTCCCCGCTCTGACGCACTGCTTTGTCTCCTTCATAAGCGTCATAGTTTACGCGTCGGACTTTAGCAGGCCTTTGTCTTCATCGCGGGGAAATCTAAGGATTTCGCAACAATATAATTTTTGCAATGCCCACAGTCAGGTTTATCATTTTATTAATTAGAATTATGAGTTACTATTATTTAAAATGGGACGTGTTAATAAAACTCGGTCCAATAATTATGGAAAACGATCGAAAAGGGCTTGAAGAATAGAAGAATTATTTTAAGAACTTTTATTTTTAATGATTCTAAATCAAATAATAAATACAAGACAAAAAAACAACCGTCTCGTCCGGGGTTTGAAACCGGGATCTTCCACTTGCATAGCGACTGCTCTTACTACTGAGCTAATGAGACAGATGATTTTCCATTTTTCATTTCATAATTTGTAACTAGCCCACTAAGCACACAATTAAATTGTAAATTCAATTTTATCTAATTTTCCCGCGGACGGGAATCGAACCACCTCATTTTTTGATGGATTTGAGTCATTCAAAAAGAAATATACTCAGAAATGTATATTGCTTTTGATCTGATATATTAAATTTGAATATCTTGTAGTAAGATTGTACTCCATTTCGACGAGCGACGAAAAACGACGACGAAATCCGCTGTCAAACTTCTAAAAGCACAGCGTCTAATGCGAATGCAAAAAATTAAGACGAGCGACGATGAGCGATCGACAAAGTTTTCGTCGGGATTGATCAGTTTCTAATTTTGCCGTCGTCGCTGCAGTACTACCAATAAAATTAATCGAATGAAATTGTTGTGGCATTCAATTTGGTCTTTTTTAGGTGGTAGCACACCGCGGTAATTTTAAAATAATGAGCTTCGAGGAAAAATTGATTGAGGAGTGCGAAATCATAGAATAATTTATGATTTGCAAGACAGGGAGTATAAACAAGTGGACAAAATAGACGTGATTTGGATGGATATTTCAGCACTTAATTTAGATAATTTCTGTATTTCAAGTTTTTTTCCACACTTTGGTCTATTGCATTTCTTTCAATATAATATAAAATATTCTTGATAAAAATCTCCTTTTAAAACGCTCAAAACTAGTAACAAATGAAATTTCAGTATCTTCTTCTTTGACAATCGTCGCTCACTGCCTGTCGTTGCAGTTGTATTCGCAATTTTTCGACTGCCTGTTTTGAAAGCGAATATTCCGCTGTCGTCTGTCGCTCTGTCGTCGCAATTGTGTTTAAGCCTTAAGGACAAGTGCTATAAAAAAAACAAATGTAATAGAATTAAGTTTAGTGATTATGTGATTATAGCATTACATTCGAATCAGATATAGCATTGGAAGGTGAATTAATCCTTTTAGTGGACACAGGATCTACTAGTAATTTAATTAAGGCAAAACGAATAAAGACCAGAATGGTTATTCAAACTCAATGGACAATTAGAATTGGGGGATTGTCTGGACCGAAAGAAATTCACTATAGGCCAGGTTACGAAATGTTACTGCTGAATTTGATGTAATACACATCATTCAAAACGAGCGTAATACCGGTTGATGAGACACTGGGGATTGAATTCCTTAAAGTTTAATAAAAAGGCTATTATAGACTGTTGTATTAGTCATAAACTGTCCATTGCAGAGTTATTGAATTAAAGTTAAAATAGGTTGGGGTTAAGAGAATTCACTCACGAGAAATTTTTCGAAATTTTGTTAGATTGTTCGAACTTTTTCTACTTTTATTTCTTCTACTGTGCCTAAAGTTTGAAATGACCCATCTCAAAAATAACCACTTTGGCTGGAATAGGTTAAGCATCGTGGTGGTAATGTGGACTTATCATATACATCTGCAGGATGTTCGATGTAGTATGTACGTTGGCACCCATTTCTATTATATCTTAATGCTTTGCTGCTCGAAATGAAATTTCGGTAAGATGGATTTATGTATGCTCTAGTAACTTGCCCATTGAGATCCACCTCCAGTTGTTTTTTTTTTTTTGTCAGTAAAATCAAATGAAATTCATTTTCCATTCTGATTTTCCCCCAAATAACCTCTAAGATTGGCATTTGATACTAAGAAGTTCAAGTGCTTCCAGTTTTATGCTTCTAGCATACTTTAGTTTTATATAACTTTCTTATGTTCCCCATCTGATTTCCAGGGAATAACATTGAGTCAACTGCAATTCAAAATTTTCATATAGATATACAAAACACCTATCGCGTTGGCTCATCAGTTGTGGTCAGAATCTTTACAGAACTGTTGACCTTTCAGAAGGTCCTTGGAACATGGATAATCACAATGACTATACATATATGTACTTAATCTGCTTAGCTGGGTGAATAATTAAAACGTCTACTCTACAGAATTGCTTCGTCCATTTTTAAAATGCTCCACTGTATATCTATTGTTGACTTTCTAGGTTGTCAGGCTGTTGTGTACGTATATGTACATATATACATAGGATATCTACGGTTATAAATAGGTGAATGGCTTAAGGGCTGTGTTAAGTATCTCCAACTAGCTTCTGTTCCCGCCGCCGCCGCCTCTCCTGCCTCTCGCTGTTGCTATTACGATCGATTCAAAATGAATTTGTGACCTACAGATGCTTTTTTGAAATTGTTTTCCGAGGACTACAGACAGGATAAGTGGCCAATTTATCACAAACGTTTCTCCAGTGGATCTTATATACAACACTAATACTTATCCGAATACAGAAAATTTAAGTGCAGACTTTTAACTCTATAAATTATTAATGGAATTTATGCTAAGACTTGAAACGTTCCTCTCCTCAGACAATACTATATCACTATGAAACGGATACATATGTCATTTCAAATTGAGCTTCCAAGTAAATCGGCTAGATTTCTTTGGTGGCGTGCATAACTGCTTTTTTTTCAATTGTGTGATTAAAGCAAAAACTACTTTATTTACCATCGAGAAGTAGATTTAAGTTTCTTACTTCCTGTTGTATAATTTTCCGAAAGGTTTCAGCAGTGGACATTAGTAAGGTTGTGTTTCTTTTCCTCAAATATCTGATTTGTATATAGCTATTTCTTTTATATTGCTAATTTTAAGTCATATTACGAATATCAACCGCGTGTGCGTGGCGTTTTTTCATAACGGTTGCTGACAAAATGCAGCTATAGTGTAGGATGACGGAGAATGAAGTAAATATGGATACGGGAGACCCTAGGGGACAGAGCATGACCAATGGCCTGAGCTCTACTCTCTTAGAAAACCATCCTGACAACTCTCAAAACATTTCAATTTCATCAGACAAAACCACAAATGCCAAGAGAACCTGCACGAAAGCAGCGCTTAAAGACTTTTCTGGAAACAATAAAAATATTGCCCACCCATCTGTTCCTGACGACAAACGCAGTAGGATGCATGATCCGGAACATACTATGAAAGATTCCACTAGCACACCTGTACCAACCTCTACTTCTAATAGCCCAAATTCTGTTCTGTATCCGGATCTTTTGCTCTGCACCAATAGAGACAAAGGCCCTTACTAGGTCCTGGTCACAAAGACTGACTAAAACAGTGCGAACTCCACAAAAGAATAGAGTAAGACTAAAGGCTGAAGTACAATAGAAGTATACGTAAGTACATTTACTTACGTATAGCGAACACGCCCTTTAATTTAACAGGCGTACACAAATTAACTCGTCTGAAGAGAACTTCGTTAAGTTTAAATATCCAATTTTCCGTAAGTATAGTGCACTAAGAATCACTCATTCCGTAAGAACGCGGTGTGTCCAAACAATTAAATTATTACTAAATGATTAAAAGTGCAATGTAAAAATTAAAGTGGAATAAAAATGGTAATGCGAGATAATAGAAATCACAAATCTTTAATTACATCAGCTTCCACTTGTCAATCTTTGCACTTTTTAAAATTGAAAACATTAAATATCAAGATAATAACTCTTACGGAATGTGGTATATATTTAGGCTAAAAATATCAATTTTTCGTAAACAAACCTCAGTCCCGTTTAATTTCGTAAAGTTATTTACTTCTATTATAGCTCAGCCTTAAGCAATATTGCTGGTGGCATCATTCTGGCAAAAGCCAAGTTCAGTTTCGTATAAATCGAGCAGCAATCCTTTAACTCAATAAATGTTTTCTTTGCTAGTAGCGCAGCTGCCAATAACCTTCTCACGAACGGCCTCCCTACGGCTGATCTAAAATGTTTCATTCCACTTCCACACTTACGCAAGCAGGGTATTGTTAAAAATGTACCTGCAGACTTATCACTCGTGCTGAGATGTTTCAGGTATAGTCACGGCCTTCCACAGTACACAGCTAAGAGCCCGTTCTGAGGCAACTGCTGCAAAAAGTCGTGTGAACAAAGGCCGTGAACAAACCCTGCCTACTGCAATAACTTGACAATTGTCACAATAAGTAGTGCGAACAGATGTTCTGCCAGGAACATGGTTATAGCCAGCCAAGTCAACCAGGTACCTATCAGCGAGAATAGGTTTGCCTTATTCAACACCCTGAATGGTGAACTCTTTCCGTCTCTCATTGATGATCGTAGGATCCGAAACACAATCAATGATGCCAACACAGTGCTAACCAAAAGATCATACGCCAATGTAGCCAAAAGATTTAACTTTCAAAAACGCGTCAACACTTTCAACTCACACTATGCCATGTTCCAGAACATGGACAGTGAGAAAACAGGCACTGGCATTATGGCTGATAGACTCAGAGTATCTGAGCTAGAATGGCTCTGCTCATGGCTCAGTAAAAATCTGAACAAATCTTCCACAACTAATCCCAACTTTGATTTTTTATCCAATCTTTAAACTAAAATGAGCAATTTGAACATAACAACAGACCTTAAAATTATAACAGTGCATCTCCACCTGATAAACCACCCAACCTTAGCACACATTTGCAAACGCCTACTGTTTGATCTAGTCAACAGCCCATACATACAAAGCTGCAATGCAAATAAATTGTACCTCGAACTTTTCTTGTCAACAAAATTCCACGGTTCTGATGCCTGTCAGAAATGGGAGGACTATGAATCTCTCGAGTTTCTCGAATCCTTTTTCAGGCCACCCTCCCCGGGGTCAAACGTATTCACCTCCCCCCCCCCCCCTCAACACTAGGTTCGCCTTAAAGCCTTACCTTAGGCGAGCTATCGGATGTTCTCCGGAGCAAGTCCAACTTGTCCGCGCCAGACTTAAATGCGATCCCCTGCTTTGTCTTCAAAAATCTAAATGAGATAACCCTATGCTTTCTGGTTGACTCGCTCAATAATCTGTGGCTATCAAACTCAAAACCATATCACCTAAGGGAAATCAAGATTATTTCAATTCTGGAAAAAAAAGCCGAATATGCCGATTGCCCTGATATCTACCTTCATCAAATGCATCAACAGCATTGTGTTGGACAGCTAAACAAACACCTAAGGAATAAGAAACTGCACTTGGAAAACTCCTTTGCCTGCATCAAGGGAAAGTCTGTGAATCAGTATACCAACACAGTTCTTGATCTAATTTCCACCAATTGTCATAAAAAACTCAATACAATCATGTTTTCTGTAGACATACCCTTAGCATGCTCACCTCTCTAGATATCCAGGGCAATCTTACTGACTGAATTTTGAACTTCCTGTCCTGCAGGACGCTCACGCTAATTTCAGTCAGTGTGTAGTCATACAAGGGGCTCCCGCTAGGCAGCTTTCTCAACCCCCTCTTCTCAACATCTACACTAGAAAGCTTCATGACATCGCTAGTGAAGATGTTAGTATGGTCCAGTTCGCTGATGACTTTCTCCTGGTGTCATCTGGTAAAACCTTCGGTGAAGCCTTAGCAAAACGATGAGCAGCGCCACAAACCTTCTGGAAGGTTGCATCCCGTCTAAACCTTCAAATTAACAGAGATAAGCTGGTCATGATGCCAGTTCGCTGAAACAAGCTGGCTTTGCTCTCACTTAATTTTCTAGGCTAACAAATCGCAGCTCAAAGGCACCTGAGGTTTCTAAGGCAGACATCTTTCCTCATCCCTATCTCTCAGTCGTCAGATTGAACAGGTATTAAAATCATCCTCCTACTATCTGCACACCCTCACTACTAGAAGCCGACTCATCCACCCAAAGTCAACACTCAAGAACTTTCAGGCTACATCCTGTATGGCTGGCAAATGAGCTCCCGTCCAAATACAGAACACAAAAGATGCTTGCGACGGAATTTGGCAAGCTTGTCAGCAGAGGTAACATCTCAGTGGAACGCTATAGACCAAAATATCGTGTTTTGCCTTCATAGCAAATATTTTTGATGAAACTTTCTCTCAAATTGGCCGATGCACACCGACTCCCCCTTCCGTTAACCTATCAATGGATCATCGCAGACTTGCAAGGGCTACTACGACCAAGTCCTTCATATAAGATGAAGAACTTTCACAAAAGTACCTCCATGTTGTCGACGCTCACTATTCTAACGGCTGGTCTGTATACGCCACTAATGCTGCGTTCAACCAACCGGTCACAGGTGTGTGTGCTGTTGAATTCCCATCTCTAAACACCGTTACAAAGAGATATAATGTGCAAAGATCATCCACGTCAAGTGAGCTACTTGCCATCAGACTGGCCGTTGTGCTGGGAACTTCATCCAATCGAACAAAATCTTTCATTATCACAGATTCAAAAGCTGCGTGTCAAGCCCAAACGGAAGATAGTTCAAACTGCTGTGCGACCAGAATCACTTCCGCGCCTTTCGCATCCTCTGGCTTCCAGGCCATAGACGCATATCCCTTAATGAATTGTCGGGCAATATGGCTAAGCAAGCTGCAGTGTCTAATCAGGTCACTGAGACCTCCATTTTCCTTGAGGGCGCCCTACTAGCCATAAACAGCTCCATACACAAAGACTGGGATGAAGAATTTACCCGCGTGTCTACCTCCTCTGGATTCTTCTACAAAATTGTTTTTCCTTTAGCCCGAAAACCCCCCTGGTTCGACTGGGACTTCACTCCCAAGGAGACCAGATTCATTAACAGACTCTATGCTGGTCACAGATGCAACGCCAAACTTTTTCAGACTGTAGGAAAACCTGACTTAGTCAATTGTTATCCATGTAATACACCGAATTTCATAGAGCACTGCATTCTAGTGTGCACCCGGTTCAGTTCAATCAGAAGTAGTAAGCACATTTAAAGTGCTGTCATGGGCGGACATGGCAATCATTTAATAGCCGGACACGGTATACGTTTTTGGGTCAAGCCATTGTCAAGGACTCCAGCTTGCATGTCGAGCCCACAGTTCCAAATCATAATCAAGGTGGAGTTTTGGGCGATGGCATGGTAGGTGGATTGATTATGAAGGCATTAAACTGATGAAAACAAGTATCCTTGGCCTGTTTTATAATATAAGTAGTAACTTCAAGCAGTACTCGTATTAAGCAAACAGCGTACTGACTTATAACAATCGACTGAGCGTATTATCATTTTCCTATAGGAAGGAATGGCAAAAGTTATATAGTTTTCTCTTTCGCGCTATGGCAGAGTTGGAGCTACCAACACAAAATATTGCTTACTGAACATTTTCTTATAACATTTATAATGGCTACAAATGTAATCACCGCACAAAGAATAAAGTAAAGATAGTGTTTACCATGCTCCGTTCCTCTTGCCTATACGCAGGATTCAGGTAAAAATAAAGTCGGAATGAATTTAATTTCATATGAGAGTGCTTATCAGCGATAAAAATATTACTTGAACACAAGAAAGATATTTTTTAATTTAATTCGATTTTTGTGAGTAAATTTTCATCTGATTGATTGAGTATTGTCCAACGTACCTTAAAATGACAAAAGACTGCTCACAATTCAGACCTAAATTTATTAAACTCGTTTTAAAAAAAATACAATTCTGTACACTTTTCACATTGCTTGCTAGCTCGTAAAAAGATGGGGAAAGCACTGTCTGACTGACGCTAGCATAATGCTTGTATCTTATTTACAAAATAGAATTGGTAAAGTTGGTAAGTGAGGAGCGTGTGTGAGTTAATGATATTCCTTACAGTCTATGATGAAATTTTTAGTTCAAGCAAACTGTGCGCCACATCACTCCCTCTGAGGGAATATTACTGGTAAATTAAATTGTAAAAGTAAATTTTCGTTCGGAACCTATTCAGGGTTTAACTTGAAAGCCGGCTTTAGGCGATCTATAGATATTATATTCTCTTTGTCGTCCATTAATACTTTAGACTACTTGGGCGCTCTTTCTATAGCCTTGTATGGTCCTCTATATGCCGGGGTTAGAGAATGATTACGTGTTTCGTTGCGTAAGAAAACGTGCGGTCATGAACTAAGTTCTTGTGGGACACAAATATATCTTTGATTTCGTAATCTATTGGGTATTAGCTTTATTTGGGATATGCCTTTATCTATCTCGTTTGCCATAGCTGTGGTTATGTTGGTGAGTTCGGTGTTGGGAGGCGCTTTAAATTCACTTGAAGGTCGCAATGCTTGTCCGAAAGGTTATAGAGTGAAGGAAAACCGTAATCCGCAATGCTTGTCTGAAAAGTAATTGAGCGGGGCAAAACCGTAATCCTCTTTGATTGCAGATCGGATACCTAGAATAATCCACGGGAGATTGTAGTACCAGTTATTGAATATGGAATCTCTCGATCATACGATTTGATAATGGATGGTAAGTTGTTGTATGAATCCCGTGCGTGCCTAGCATTTTGGGCTTGACAGCTTGACAAGAAGTGCTGATTCCAGCTGGGTGCCTTGGTCCGTAGTGAAAGTGTGAGGCATGCCATAGCAAGCAATCCATGCTTGCAAGAAAGCAAAAGCAACAGTTGAAGCGTTAATGTTTGTTAGCTATATTGCTTCGTGCCAGAATGAGAAGTAGTCCTTAATGGTGAGGATGTACGAATGGCGATTGGATTAAGGCAACGGTCCTACAACATCTTACTATTTTTGAGGCCTTTTAACAAGTTGTGCAATGTTGAAGCTGTTTGCGTAATGTGGTGTAAGAACCGATGGTAATAGCTAACCATTCCCAGGAAACTGTGTAGACTTTTTATATGTGGTGGAAATTCAGAAATTGCTTGAACGCTGTCTTTCGAGGGTGCCTTTCCGTTCTGGTTAATCGAATATCCGAGAAATTGTTTTTCAGAAAAACCAAGGATACATTTTTTGGGATTAACGTTAATTTCGAATCTGCACCGATTATCGCGTTTTTAGTTGATGCAATAACGAAGGTATGATCAAACGAGCGACGAAGGACAAGATCAAGTGTCATTGGTCTAAAACCGTAAGTGCAAATTTGAGCTCCATTAGCCGCCGAAAGATGTAGATTGGATTTGTTCTTTTGTAAGGGATGTATTTTTTTCTTGAAGCCTTGAGATTTCTGCACCCGTGCCTTTAATGAATAAGCGGCGTGAAGTAGTGCTGTTTGTCCTTGCCACTGGAGTGCTAGCGCAAATAATATTTTTTAGTTTGTTGTTATTAGGAGTGTAGCTGCACGGAGGTGAGCATTTTGTTGCTTTTGATTTAAATCGCTTGTTGTACTGTTCCAGCGTTGCCCAACTGCATCACATCTAAAAAGAGAAAAAGAGTTTAAAATATTTATTTTAATTAATACTCTAATAAGTTTCAATATTTATAGTATAATTACCTAAAGTTTCCCACTCCGAAAAGGTTGGCCTGCCCTGAAAAGATAAGAATTTTCATCATCAGCTTAAATACAATTCCATTGTGTACGTATACCTCATCTACCAATCTGGACAGTACCGCTATCACCAAATCAGCAGATCATCATCAGCTTACCTCGCTAGTCATTGCTTTTACTGCACGCACAGTCATCACATCACAGTCATACAGTCCACGTAATAGAAGAATCTCTTCACAGAAAATTATTGTAAAATTGGTATAATAAAGTTTTGTTTTAATTATATTTTGCAAGTAGTACCGGAAGCAAAGTGTTTTATTTTAAATAAATGAACCCACAATAGTTTCCTAAAACTATCATCACGACACATCACACAACATACAGGTACCAACAAATGTTCTGGCTACACCGAGTGTTATTTCTCGAGTTTGAGTGGACATATACATTATTGCGGTTTTGAGAAAAACTACGACCTCTATTAGGTGAGTGTTTTTTTACCTCTAAATTTGTTTACTCGTGTGCTCAACTTTTCTATCAAACCTCGTAACGGTTCATAATTTCCGGAGGTGTGATGTTTTGAAATTCCAGAGACTCTAGGCTTATTCGTCGAGCCATGAATTCGATTGGGAATGTTAAATATTTTGTCTTGTGAGTGCGCGTTTGCTATCGAAATTATGCATGCGTGTATTTATTCAAACATAATGTATTGAGTTGTGACTTATTGACGAGACGATTACTGGCTGCAAGTGATCCCATCTGCCGATATAGCTCTGATGGTTTGAAATCGCCTAACTTGATTCTGTGTCTAAGCCATCGAACCTGCGCTCTTCGGTATCTTGTGATCGAAGTAGTAACTTCTGTGCTTTAAAGTTATCGTATTTGTTACTATCTGGGATATTCCTATGCCAGCCACCAATTCCATTGTCTCTACTGACAATGCAGAAACTAAATAGTCATGCTTCGTTTTAGCTGCGATTATTCCCATTAATCGGAATTGGGTTTCTATTTAGGAAAGCCACAGGTCGGAGCGATTATTCCAAAAAGGTGGTATTTTAATATAATATAGTATATACCAAAGTGGCTAACGCATTGTCCCCCATAGCAGCACGAAATTGCTCTGGTTTGCATTACTTAAGCCAGTTCATTGTGAATTATTTTTGTTTATTGGTTCGTCAGGCTTACTCGTGTTTTGTTTATATGTAGTTGCCACAATAATTTGTTAAAGTTGGCGAAATATAACAAATTATAAAAATGTTGTGAGACGATGAAACAGTTATTTAATTATTATTAATATTAAATATGCATTAAAATATATTTTAGATTTAAATATTTATAAATTCTTTGGAAAAAATTATTTTAAATGTTCTCGTATTGTTCACGTTGTTTGTGGACTTTAAAAGTCTAATCCAAATAACGAGACCAAATAATTTATGGTTTGTCTTTAAATAATTTTGTAAGACGAAACAATTTTTAAGATAAGCGATTCCAAAAAAACAAGTATATGGTTTATACAAAATTATGTGCTACGGTCCATGAAAAGTAATAACAAGCTACCCGGCAATTAGAAATTTTTTATAATGTATCTACTTCATTTGTTAATGACAATTAGTCACTAAGTTATCTTCAGATAAGTGATTTGTGCACGTTTGCAGAATTACACTTTGCAAAATTATATAATTAATTATCGAATTTGAAATTGAATTTAATTTAGTACAAAAATTCTTTACTGATTGAGAATAATTTCAATACAAATTAATAATTTGTTACGTTAATGTACAAGGCTAAGTTTTTTTTAATTGTCGTCTGTCATCATTGGTGCGGCTGTCATGCAGTTAAAATGAAATTCCTTGGAAATCGTGAAATCTCATTAGATAATAGAGTTACGCCTGCTAATAATGGTAATATTGGCGAGATTGTATGGCCTGAGTGTGGTGTTGTAATGTTGAGATAATTCCCTTTGACACGTACATCTGACTTAACGGTTTTACTGACAGCACATGATGAAAGTTTTAGTTCATGCAAACTGTGCGCCACATTGAGTTTTATATGTTTTTTATGTAGTAAACGTTTTAAAGAGTGCTCAAACCCTGATATACAGAAACACAATAATTGTGCCACATGAAACAGAAAATCGCTCAGTCCATTGTAATAAGTCAGTGATACAGGGGTAGTTGAATGGCCCACCTGTTCCTGTTAATCCATCTTAAATTGCATAACATCGAAAGAGAAGAGCTCTGTAGGTGCGTCAGATCTCTTACCGATCTCGTACCTACATGCGCGAGTTAGATTAGAATCTAACACTAATATAACAAAAATATATACAATAGAGGAAATAATAGAGAAATACTATAATGATTATTAACACAAATACATATTCTCATACTAAGTTCAAAAAACAAAAATATCATGTACAATAAATTTTCACATTCTCACAGAACGCAAAGAATTTATTTCAGAAGTTCTCACATTGTCAGCACTTTTATGTGAGGAATCAAGTGCAATTTCCTGTGACAATAACTTTTGTAAAAAGTTTAGCTTTAGGAAAAACTTAAGAAGAGAGTTCTAATTTAACGTTTGTATGGTAAGGTGGAACAGAAGTTCAACCTCGGATTTTGTTTAATAAAGAGTAAATTACTACAATTAAATTGTGTGTTTATTTATTTATTATTATTTTATTTTTTTTTCTATCCGAAGATAGAAAAGATTTAATTCGCGTAGCTAGGTAGGGGCACGGGTGGGTACGGCCCATCCCAGTGAACCCTAAACGTCACCGGTGCCCCCCCACTCCCCTAAACTTTAGGCAGAATAAAAAATTTACAGCTTAGAAAAGATTTTAAAAAGTCGTATTTATTAGATTTATTTGTACTGTTTAATATGGTACAAAAAAAAACGGAACCATTCAAAAATTTAAAAAAATAAGCATTTCCAAATACATACATCAAATAAAGCACACAAAAATATCCGCAGTTGTGCAACACTATAAATTAAATTTTAATATTTGGTTGAATAACCGCTAGATTTTAATACACTTTTCAGTCAGTTAGGCATTGATTGCAAAAGTTTTTTTTGTTAAGTCGGGACTTATTTTGTTGCACTCTTCTTGTTTGAACATACTTTTGCTGGAAATGTTATGTTGAGTTAAGGACCTTTTTAATTCTACTCATAAATGTTCTATGGGATGTTTAGGATCGTGGTCTTGTTGGAAGACAAAATTATTTTCTAATCCTAACTTTTCTGCAGTTGATTTTAAATTATGCTTTAAAATATTGATATAAGCATATTGATCCATCATTCCATCAATGAAATGAAGACTTCCAACCCCATCCTCCGACATACAACCCCATACCATAATAGCACCACCTCCATGTTTAACGGTTGGTTGCAGGTTTTCTTTGTTGAACTCAATTCCTAGCTTTCTCCAGACAAATTGTTTCCTAGATGAATTATATATTTCAAATTTACACTCATCGCTAAAAATGACAAAAGCTTTGAGCCTCACGAACAAATTTTTTAGCGAACTCGATTCTCTTTTTCCTATTTGTTTTATTATCCACGGGTTTTTTCTTGCAATCCGTCTACGGTACCCGCTTTTCCTTATCGTTCAGCTCACTGCTTCAACACTTATTATTTTTTTTTTCAGTACTTTCCCGAACTTGTGCGCATATCTTTTAGCACTTGTATGAGGACTCACTTTCGCTCGCAAAATGTTTCTTTGTTCTCTTTCATTTAGTATCCTTGGTCGCCCCGTACGCATTTTTTTATTAATATACCGTCACTATACTTATTAATAATGTCTTTTACAGTACTTCGCGGTATTCCAATCTCCTTTGAAATTTTTAGTTTCGAATACCCTATTTCAGAAAAAAATATAACCAATTTTCTCTCTGGTAAACTCGTTTCACGTTTTTTTAGCATTTTGGAAATTTAAATGTTTAAAAGAAAACTTACTTTAACGAAAAATACGATAAACTAATCATTATGCATGGAGGATACCCTGCATGCATATATTTATATAAATTTCTTGGGAATATACCCTATTTCGTACATGATCACTTCATGGGCGGATACTTTTGTGTCTTTGTTTTGTGAGTTGATTCATCATTGTTAGTTTTTCTCTGGAATTTATTTATTACATAATGTTTTTTAATGTTAGAAGACATAGTACACATATTGGAGTTTATAAATGTATACTTTTAAATTATTAGTAAATGAACAATCTAATAAATTACATGAAGTTTGTCGGGAAGATTATATGGTCAGATACTTTTGTGACTAATTGTATATACAAATCGAAAACGTGGCTATACAAGTGCCGATACAAATCTAGATACTTGTAAGTAACTGTAAACTAACCTTAAGAATGATTTGACTTTCTCCATTTCGACCGACTGATAATAACTCCGTCAGAATTATTGTCAACTCAACATTTTTCCATTCTAAAGCCTTGGTTTTCAACAGAATGCAGCGGCGCAATTGCAATTGCGCCGTACTCTCTTGAAAACCAAGGCATTAGAATAATGCGACAACGCACTACACTATTTACGTAGAAACGAAATCTTCAACACACCGATTCTGGCCATCTAGTGACACTGGGCTGTCCCTGACTTACCATACAACCAGTGTATATTTGTTTTAACCATATATGAAGAAATATGCGCAATGTGCCTAATATTTGACCTACAAATTGGGCTCTGTATATTGTTTTTCGTTCTTTTCTTTTTCGCTCGCTTTGCTCATGTATAGAAAATACTATGAGCAATATGTATGAGGCTTGATCTACATTCTGCAACTACATGATCGTTTTGGTTATTGGCCATGCTAGCCAAAAGCCTGCGTTTAATTTTCTTATGCGTAAGGGAAAATGTTTCAGTTCGCTTGTATAAGCGAAATAGACTATTTCCAATATTCAATTATTATATAATTCGGAAGACGTACCCAAAATCGTACACTTACGTTAATTTATAAATATTCGCCCCTTTACTAAATCTTGTTGGATCACCACTTATCGAAGAAATTCGATCGATGATCCTAAGTAAAAAGCCGGTATGTCGCTGTAACTTAGGCAGTAGTTTTTAAAACTAAATCAAAAACAAACCAAGAGACCCCCGACCCACCACGATAACGTCTCTTGTTCCCCTAATAAAGATCAAAAAGGAAAATTAAGAAGTAACTAAACAAATGTTCAGTCAGTAAGTCAAAAATAAAAAACGTAATAAGAAAAACTTACGTTCTGAGTTTAGAAAGTCAAAATGTCAAGAAAGAGATCTAAATCGAGGCTGGTGAACTTCTTACATTAAAGCACCCCCCAGTCCTTGCTGTAATTGGAAGACGTAACCTCACAGCAGCTTTAACAACTGGAACAAATTAGCAGAGATAGGGTAATTTCTTGAAAATTCCTTAATTTTCTTGTAAATATGATGATAGATTTCTAAAATTCATTAGTAATTATTAAAAAATCTTAAAAACCGATACATCCTTGGAAGCTGAAGCGATGGTCATGTAAAACATGCTTAAATTAAAAAATTATGAGATAAATGCTGAAAATTTGAGAAAAAATATTAAAGAAGAGTATAAACTTTCTAAAGCGGCAATATTTCTCGCAGTGAACTCCGCCGGCCTTGAAAGAAGTTTTTCTGCTATCAGGCGGATGAAAACTTTGCTTAGAAGCACAATGCTTCAAGAATGATTCTCTCGCATGTCACGCATGTTACTGCTCAACACACAGAATGCCAGTGTTACAAAAATTACAGCTGAAAACGTATTGAGCCGATTTGCAAAAAAAAAAGTAAACTAATGCTTATTTAATTGGTTTTTGGCGTTTTCTGTTATGGTTATGACGATATTAATTTAGAAGGTAGTGATGGATGGTGACGAATTCAAATTAAACGATAATGCATTGTGTTCAGCCACATTGAAGAAGCATCTGAAAGCATTAAAGGAAAACAAATTAGTAAAGCACAAACAAAAAGCATATCCTCAGATCGTTCATGATCTGAGAATTTACTTCACACTACGTACACAAACACTAAATATAATACGCGTAATCATCACCATCAAGAAATCTGAAAGGAAAAGAACACAACACTAGATAACAAATTTAAAGCAATAATCGAAAATAGTCACTCACCATGTAAAATCTATATCAG
The DNA here is from genome assembly GCA_963924295.1 of Dioctria rufipes. Taxonomy (NCBI): domain Eukaryota; kingdom Metazoa; phylum Arthropoda; class Insecta; order Diptera; family Asilidae; genus Dioctria; species Dioctria rufipes. Next base: position 76,170,857 of record OZ002744.1, read on the forward strand.
CGCAACAGATGCACAATTACAATTAATCATCAGTCATGATGACGTGCCACCGCTCTTCACATACAAATCCCCAAGCACCGTCAGCGCACACACACGCAACAGTTTCAACTTTTTTCTAAAGCTCTATCTAACAGTATAAATAGAGCGCTAGAAATACAAGAAAATCATTGTGTTCTGAGCTATCACTCGAGACAGATCGGCAGTATTGAAGCCTACTGAACTCTGGATAATACCAAACCTAAGGGAATTCTGACCCTAGTAACTTGTATTAAAAGCATTGATTTTAATACATAAAACCAAAATACTAGAAGTATTGTGTCTAGTATTACTACGAGCATTACACCTGGTAAGACTCTCGTATATTGTCGAGCAACTATACGTCAACCTGCTTGTACATAAATACAGCCTTTTGAACTCGGACAAATCATTGCGCCCTGAGCTCTCAAACAAGACAGATCGGCAGTCATGAGGCCTAGCGATGTCTTGAAGTCCCAAAACCCAGAAGTATTGAATCTGGTATATTTGACTCAACACGTCATCGAAATAAATCTCTGAGATTAAGGGGAATAAATTCGTATATTTTTCTTGCACATAAAAACCAATCCGCTCGCATCAGCTTACTATCGATGCACACAGTGCTGCCCAAGCTCACTAGTGGATGAACAAACTGAGCTGACACGTGTAAGCACCTTAATTTACAAGCGCAGTAGCTATTCACTGCTTATTATCCGACAATTTAGTCACACGACATCAATTAAATTCCTTTTTTAAAGTAAATTAATGTTTCTGGCTATTAACTAAACATCATCTCTCATTATTTCAGATTACATAAACACACACACCGTCACACTCCCTTGCAAGTGGAATTTCATTGGAATATTAGTGGATTTAAGTTCTTCCAGTAGTTAAATCATTATTTGTTAATTTTTATTTGTATTTTTTTTATTATTTTTAAATTGGGTTTTTTTTTTTGTGGTTTAAGGCTTAGCAAGTAAGAGAAAAGGAATTATAATTTGTAGTGAAATATACATTGAATTTTTGACAATTAATGAAAACCATCTTGTTACCATTTCTACACCTTTCTGATCCGGTACCTTTTCCTTTTTATGACTAGACCTGTCAAAGGCCTAGACACACTGTGAAAAATTTTCAGTGAGAATAAGCTCTGTTCCATGTGTATCAAGGAAAGTTAGGTGTGATTTTGAGCTTATCAGACATTTCCTGGATGTAAGAAAACAAATTGCTTCGTCTTATTCATATGAATACAGAAAAATTATATTAATAGTAGTAAATATATTTTCTCAATTATCTCCGATTATGATAATACCTGAAAATTTAATTACAGAATATGAGAACAGGTTATATACCCTAAGAATAGAATTGCTTAAATGTAGTTTACTTTTCGTTATTCTAGGAAAAATTTCTTTTATATATATTATGTTGACTTCATGTAAAATGTTCTTTGTTGTAGCCAGTCAGTTTCGTTGTATAAGTGATAATTTTCTTATAATAACAAGAATTTTTCTCGTATTTCTACGCATATTTATTATTGTCGTTAAAAGGAGTTTTCTTCTTTCTATGAAAGTTTTCTCACTCCAGTAGAAATCGTAGTGCGAGTAGTTTTGAAACAAAAATCATATGTATATTTTGTATTCGATCTAAAAAACAACGGTAATCAATCAAATAGTTTGCTTGATGTAGGGAAACTTGGTGTTAACACTGAATAACGTCTTAGAAACCTTTACACATATTTGAAAAACAATACTTGATTGATGAATATTCTTTTTAAATTTTTATGTCAAACTATCCCCTACTAGTCCCACCCCACAACAAAACCAAAGCAACGCATACCATGTGCACCTACTTAAATTTCAAAATATACGACAAACTAAAAAGAACTTTTTTTCTGGCTCTTTTTTACTTTTATTCAGCATAGGAAGTCTGCACGATGTTCTTTAATCACCAATAAACATACTTTCAAATGAAATGGTTCTTCCATCAAAAAGTATTGTAAATACTCAACTGGAACTGCGTCAATCTCCAAAATCTGGCAGCGCATTTGTGCCCATACATTTAAAAAATAAACGAAGATCAACAAAAATGGTGCCTAATCAATCACTTGCAACTACGTTGCTCGAGAATTCCACAGATTTAACAAAACTTATCAAACAAAATAAGATGGATAAAACAAAAAATCTAGAGAGTTCTGCTTTTGGAGCTTGCATTTCAGATGAAATAAATAAATGGCCCCAGACTTACAAATATGTGGGGTGATAACGGACTTGCAAACAGAGCAACTAAAACGAAGCGAAAATTAAACAGAAACTTTAAATAATAACTTTTAATTCCTAATAATTCGTGCATAAGAGTTTTTTAAATAACAAGTGATATTTACAGCTTCATTAAATATTTTAAAATAGTTTTCTAGAATTTCCTTATGTTTTTCGCACTTCTGCTGGTCTTCCCTTTGTCACAGGGAATATCTATAAAGCTTTCTTCTATTATTCTCTCATTCTCTTCATGTGGAATGCTGTCAAACCATGTTTTGGTTTTAATGTTTTCTGTTCTAAAAAAATTATACAGGCAACCGCAAGTCAATACAACTTGAATTGCTACTAGAGGGGCGCGATAAATGTTCGAAAATAAAACCTCGACTATATTCGCAAGAATCCGAAACGCATTTTCTACCACACGCCGGGTTCTGGACAGGATATAATTCAACCTTCTTTGATCAGCTGTTAAAATAATTTGCGAGTACGGTTTCATCATATTCTCAGTTAACGCAAAAGCGTCGTCAGACAATAACGTATACGAGGAAGATAATAATGTTGAGGGCAAATTTCTTACTTCCTTTTTCTCAATAAAAGGTCGTACTTTTTCTATTTTGCAGAAGTGTAGCGGTGTCATCCTTAAAATATTTTTGTATAATTTGGTTTCTTCGGTGGATTTCTCTGAGAAGTTTATGACTAAATCCTACAATTAGCGGGTATATTTAAAAACTTATCATTAAATTTTAAGACACATTCTCACTTATCTTCCTATTCCCGAGGCAATTGCCACTATGCTGAATATTTCTATTTAGAATGTACATCTTTTTCTAATTCTAATAGCACTGCTATATTTAACAAATTTAAATCTGAATCCATACTTCGCTCAAATGTATGCAAAATCTGTCAACTGCAAATGTCAAATTGTCAAAATTAAGTTCCCAGGAACTTAAAAACGCAAATCGAAATACATTTTTAATGTATTGTTTATAACAGCTATTCATTTTTAATGACGTTTAAAAATTTATCATTCCGACAGCGTTGACATTCGCACCAATTACAAATTTAACTTGCATACTATTCATATCACTCTAATTATAAAGGGTTTTCCAATAAGGGGTGTTATTTTAATTAGCCCGCTATTTCGGTAGATGTCACTCTTGGAGCTGTCATTTTTTGACATTTGACAAATAGAATCTACGCCATTAAAAAAAATGGAACGATACATGATTCAACAACGCATTGAAATTATTAAAATTCACTATAAAAATGGTGAAAATGTGGCAGAGACGGTTCGTAAAACTCGAACATTTTTGGGTCGTCGTGAAGCACCTTGTCGGACCGCAATACAGAAATTGGTAGAAAAATTCGAGCTGTCGGGACAAGTTAGTGATGTGAAGAATAAAACCCGTTCACGTCGCTTAAGAACAGCCGAGAATATTGCTGCTGTAGCCGAAAGTGTTGAAGAAAACCCAGGTTTGTCCATTCCTCGTCCTTCTTTGCAACTAGGCATTCCACAAACGTCATTACACCATATTTTGCATAAAGATTTGGGTCTTGAGGCTTATAAAGTTCAGTTAATACAAGAACTCAAGGCGGCCGATCATCAACAACGTCGAGCCTTTGCTCAATGGGTCCTTGAAATGCATGAAAATGATCAGGAATTCCATCGAAAACTCATCTTGAGTGATGAGGCCCATTTCCACCTCCATGGCTTCGTCAACAAGCAAAATTGTCGCATCTGGGGATCGGAAAACCCAAGAGTTATTGTTGAAAAGCCTCTCTATCCTCAACGTGTGACTGTTTGGTGCGGTTTATGGTCCCGCGGGGTCATTGGACCTTACTTCTTTTTCGAAAATGAGGCTGGAGCAACAGTTACGGTGAACGGATTGCGCTATCGACAGATGATTAATGATTTTTTATGGCCGGAATTGGATGGTATTGATCTAGACAACATTTACTTTCAACAAGACGGCCGGCGCTACGTGCCATACAAGCAACGAAACCATTGATCTTTTACGGGAAAAGTTTCCGGACCGTGTTATCTCTCGAAGAGGTGATCACAATTGGCCACCGAGATCTTGTGACTTAACACCTTGCGACTTCCTCCTTTGGGGCCACGCCAACAGCCCAGCGTCGATTCAAGACCTCAAAGATGGAATTCGTGAGGCTATCGAAGACATAGGGCAGCCACTTTGCGATTTAGTTATGGAAAATTTCATGAAAAGGATATGGTCCTGTAGGCGTGGTCGTGGTGGTCATTTGGCTGATGTTATTTTTCATTATTAACGGCCTCTTTATAATGAAATAAAGATCCGATCATTTATCTCAAAAAATGGCATTTTTCTTTGAATATCAAAATAACACTTCTTGTTGGAAAACCCTTCATTAAAAATGTATTAAAAATGCAGAAAAATGAAGTGTCATACAGGCTTAAGGAGGTGTTGAATATTTATTTCCCATAGTGCAAGCCTTTTGTCACGACCTCGGAGAAGCAGTTTATAAATTTGTCGTATATTGAAATCGAAGTAGCTCACGACAAATTATGGTGCAATATCAAAATATGAGACAAAAATAAACGACAAAGTATTAGTATTAACAGCCAAGTCTCAAAGAATGAAAAAACTTCATTTTCTTTTTTCTCTATTAGGAATTTACACATTTATATGTGTTCTTGGGTTTGGATTGCAAATCTTGTTTCGAGAGATAAGTGTTTCTCCAGTGATTTGCAACAATAATTCGAGCATATAATATTCTTCGAGGTTTCATTTTCTTCTTCGCACAGTCGACACAGTTTGGTATTGGATTTGCCCCATCTTCTTCAAAAAATAACGGAGGGGCCATGTCCAGTAACTCCTTGATAAGACCAATTATTTTACGCGCCTGCAGAGCAGACGGGAAGAATCTCTCATACCGAGTGCATTATGCCATACGAGATCCAGTTGCCTGTTTTCGCATTTTTACAGTTTTCCCCTAAAGTAGCTTTTTGGTAGGCCAAATGTTGGAGAGGGACCAGTATATGGACTCCGGTTTATTCACACCGTCCGATTTTAATTACCGTCTACTCCTTCGTGTCCAGGAACCCAAAGGAGCGTTGTCCCTAGATTGTAGCTGGTAGCTCCAGGCTAGTTTTAACTTTGGGAGGATAAAGCTAGAGGCGTAGCTTGGCTGTCCAATGTTTTTGCAGCCCCTGTTTGGGCTTTCCCGAAGCTCCATAGCATGGACTTCCGCGTGGAAAATGAAAGATGACATACCTACGCCTACTTTGCTATCCTTCCGATCCATCAGTATACCAGACATGAGTCCGTTGTGGGAACTAAAACCCTCTGTCTTATATCTGACTGCATTCTTTAATTGTTTCGAAAGATAATCTTTTAGTTATAATATCCATGACCCAAATGCCCATATAGCTCTGTTGGTTATGATTTTAAGGCGGAAATTCCAGACAACCTGACTCTACAGGATTACTCCTAAATATTTTGCTTCTTTGGAATATTCTAGTTTTAGTCCATTTAACTTACGAGCTGGGACCTTCAGGATCATTTCCCTGGTGAAAGAATGTACCTACCGCCGCTTTACCTTGAACTTTCTGTTTTTCTTATTACAGAAGATCTCTTTTAACATAGGTCGATAGATGCATAAGCGATTCAGAGACTTGGCTTACAAAAATGATTATACTGAACTGAGAAGTCACTGTTGAAGGACTATTCTGACATTGATGAGGATTTATATTTATTGTTACTTTCCGTATAAGATAGTCTATATATATTTTTTTATATGTTTAATAGAATTTCTTTTGCTGCTTATCTATGCATGCGTATATTTTCTGCAAGGTGAATCCTTCACGACAATGAGAACTCTCCATTCCAATCATTGCAATAGAGCTGACTTGTACGAGCTAGCATTTCTTAATCTCATCGTTCTACACTGGCAATATTCTGTAGTTTGGAGTGGTGAATGTTGCTTGGATCAAAAGATAACAATATGCTGTTCTTCCTTGAAATTGTATTCATGTACAAAGGCATAAATCTCATTTTCCTGGATCTCTTTTATTCTTAAGCAAAATTTTCCCTTTCGAGATTCATTAAAATTCTTTCAAAATAGATTTCCATGACTCAGTGTCTTTGTGTTTCTTGATTTCAAAACTTGTCAAGAACACTCGATGCTTCATGGATAAATAAATCATCGAGAACGATAGAAACATCCCACAACGTTATCCAAAAGATACAACTTAATTCCATGTGTAATTAAGGAGCACAATAGAACCCGCAGGATATAACAAGGATTCTTAATTAATTTTCCTGCGATTGATTATTGGAAATCGGTCCTTAAATTCTTATTTCGTAACATTTTTGTATGAAGGGTATTTGATAAATTATACCTTAAAGTTGTGTGTTGGTTTGCCGAACATAAATTTTAAGAGATTCTTTTAGTTTTATGATGTTCCATAATTGCCAATCGGCTGAATAGGACATGAAAGTGCTTAAGCCCCCTCATAAGAACTACTACGGATAAAAAAAATGCACGTACTACACATAAATTTATGTCCGATAAACCATGGATACTAGAGGAATATTGTGTTTAGATTTAGGAAAAATTCTGATGTATTTCGAGAAAATTTGATCAAATTTAATTTAATATTATTTTGCCGTCATAGCACCTTTTCACTCATCGCGATCATTCCCCACGACAAACAAAAAGCTTGCGATGCAAAAATATTTTCCCACATATGACATTGCGAGTTATGTGAATTATGAATTTTAAAATTATGAATGTATGTATGTACGTATGTACGATTTCCTTCGGAAGTGCACAATGAGTGAAAAGGTGCAATCTTAACAAATTATAACTCATATAAATAAGATGCGAAAAATTGAATCTATGATTGTGTTTTTAAGATCGCACGAGTTAGGTGTTTTTATTTTATTTAACCAATTCCTTTTCAGCAGTCAACATTTTTAAACTTAGTGTACAGGTACAAGCACCTGATACACTACCATCAACAACCAAGGTACTAGAACCTTGACTGCCCTGCCACGACAATAGGCAAAAGAGCCTGATATATTGATATCTGTAAATCGTAAAAACAAGCTTACTTAACAATAACGCCCGTCTGCAATTTATTAAGCGGAAATAGGAAAATTTTTAGATGACCCTAAGAAATCATGGGCTAAAATTAATGGACTAACTTATAAGAGTAAGCGTGATAACACTGTAAGGCACACAAAAACTAATGTATATCCTATAACCCTGTAAATATGACATCAGCTTTTAATGTATATTTTAACTCAGTGGATAAATGTATCTCAAACTCAGTAAATTGTGGTGTTGAAAGTGTCATCAACCAAACAATAGCAAGTAAAACATATATTAGTTTCTCCTGTATTGCTAATGATGCAATACTTTACCACATATTAGGGTTGAAATTAAGTAAAGCTCTTGGATTAGGTAATTACACTCCTAAAATCGTAAAAATGTTGGCATGTTACATAACTCAACCCTTTGAGCAAGGTGCCTTCCCCTGTTAACTCAAGACTGCTGTTATTATACCTATATATTATACCAACGACAGACTTATTCTTAATAACTTCCGATCTATTTCACTTATCTCAAATTTAGCAAAGTTATTGGAAAAATGTATTAAAACTAGCTCATGTTTTAGCTTAATAGCAATAATATTATAGCTGACAATCAATATGATTTTAAAGGTAAGTATAGCAGAAACGATGCCCTATATGACGTTACCGAATTCATTAACTCTGCAATTAACAAATAAAAAGATTACGTTTGGACTTTTTACCGGGTTAAACTTAATTTTATTCAAGAAAGAATTTTTTTTTTTGGGATTCTCCGGTATATAGCAAAAGCTAAAAAATGTTCTAATTTGTTATTTCATCACACAACCCATTAATTTTTGGTGACAAGTTTCAAGTCTTGGTTCGACTCATCAACAGGTCACAAATAGTGAAATTGGGTGATTTGAAAAACAAATGAAAAAAATGAAAACAAGAGAACAAAGAAATGAAAAGTTTGAGAAAAATAGGAAAAAAACAATTTTTTTATTTATTAAAAAAAATTAAAAAAAAAAAAATTTAAAGAAACAGATTCATTCGAAGCGAATCGAACCTGTACACGCCACGCAGTGGGCTGAAAAATAAAGAAGAAAAGGAAGAAGAAGAAGCGTTTCGTGTCAGCAGAAAACCTTACACTCATCGGTGCAGCTTGGTTTTCTGCCTGCTGCAGACGCTTGAAAATAGATCAAACCGATCTCCTCTCATATAAACTCAGAATAAATTCTGGGTGTGAATTATATGAGGAAAAAACACTGAGTCGAACCAAGACTTGAAACTTGTCACCAAAAATTAATGGGTTGTGTGATGAAATAACAAATTAGAACATTTTTTAGCTTTTGCTATATACCGGCGAATCCCAAAAAAAAAATCTTTCTTGAACAAAATTAAGTTTAACCCGGTAAAAAGTCCAAACGTAATCTTTTTATTTATTTTTCCTCCTGGGCTTGTATAGGAGTATTTTTTCCTCATATAATTCACACCCAGAATTTATTCTGAGTTTATATGAGAGGAGATCGGTTTGATCTATTTTCAAGCGTCTGCAGCAGCAGAAAACCAAGCTGCACCGATGAGTGTAAGTGTTTTTTCTCTATATTTCTCAAACTTTTCATTTCTTTGTTCTCTTGTTTTCATTTTTTTCATTTGATTTTCAAATCACCCAATTTCGCTATTTGTGACCTGTTGATGAGTCGAACCAAGACTTGTCACCAAAAATTAATGGGATGTATGGTGAAATAACAAATTAGAACATTTTTTAGCTTTTGCTATATACCGGAGAATCCAAAAAAAAAAATCTTTGTTGAACAAAATCCGCAATTAACAAAAGTGATAAAGCTATGGCAATATTCTTAGACCTAAATAAGGCTTTTGATATGGTGAATCTTGGTAAGCTTCTGGATAAAATCACCTCAATAGGAATACGGGCTACAAAACTATCATTATTCCGTTCTTACTTATGCGATAGAGCCTAAGTCGTGAAAATAGGTAAGATTATAAATGACCCGTTAATAGTTAAGTTTGGAATACCCCAAGGTACAGTTCTTGGGCCCATACTTTTTATTATCTATGTATATTAACGATCTTTGCAAATTAGCGATCAATGGAATGGAGGGGCAAGCTGTAGTAGTTATTGCCGATGACACAGTTCTTTTATTTAAACACAAAAACACAAATACACTGTTCTCTTTAGCAACTAGAGGCTTCAAACTGGTGTCTAATTGGCTACCTCAACATAATCTTGCTTTAAATCTAACCAAAACAAAATATATGATTTTCGGGCGCGGCCAACAAGGGCAAAATGTTGATAATTTTAAATTGAAAGTGGAGGGAAGAACACTGATATCTGCTGGAGAGGTAAAGTACTTGGTGATAAACTAAAGTGGGATAAACACATAACTAACGTCTGCCAGCGAATATGGAAAACATTTACAAAATTCTAATAATTATAAATGTACTAAAACTTGAATACATAAAAATGATATATTAAGCAGTAGTGCAGTCTTTGTTACAGTACGGGATAATTACCTGGGGATCGAAGTTTACAAACACAATCACACCATTACGTAACTTACAGATTAAGATTGTGAAAAGGTGCCTAAAAAATCAAAGTTTTCTTCAACCACATTTTCGTTTAATTAATTCAAAGTGATGACTATACGTCAGATCTATGTATTTACATTGCTTACATCTATGTTGTAAAAGCCATGGTAGTATCCTTGGTCCAAAATTATATAATGCCATTCCCCACGACATGAAACGTCAGCTTAATGAAGAAAATTATAACAGCCTTTTCAAAGTGCGTGTTTTCTTACGCTTAATATTTTTGAGGAAATATTAAAATTTAATCAACAATGTATTTTTTACTTTTATTTTGCACAGTTCTTCTTTTCTGGAAGTATTTTTGTAAAAGTGCTTTACGTCTACATTTTTATATAATGAATTTATGATAATAATAGATAAGTTCTTTAATTAAGTGTAATTTGTAAGTTAATCTTTTTAAATTTTTGTAACTTGGATTTTTAGGCAGATGTAGATATACTAATCAAGACTGTTACAACGTTCACTCACAAGCCCCAGCTTATGGGGACGTTAGGTTGATGTAACAAAAGTGATATAAGCTATAATTAGGTCATGTACTTTAAGCTGAATACCAATTAAAAAAAAAGTTTTGATAATTTAAGGGACACTTAGTAAATAAGATAAGTAATGAGATTGGTTTTTTTGTAATGAAGGCTGTTTGGATTTAGTGATTTAAATTATAGTGGTATGATAAATTTTGACCATATTAATCAGATGAGCTGAAATTTTGCACCTTTTTTGAGAAACGAAATGCAACAGTTTTTAAAACGGAAAATGTGTTGTATACCGGAATTTATTTATTTTTCCATTATAAAAATTTGATGATTCTGTTTTCACAAATCCTAAATTGGTTCAAAAGATGGCTTTTGGATAGCCATAGAAGGGCTCAGGATTGGCTTAACTCAGATTATGACTCCTTTCTTTCATTGCAAGGCTATTCGTAGTCTCATTGCTCACTTGACAGTCAAGTCAGCGTGAGTAATTGCTTTTAGTTCACAGTTGCTTGACGGCAGTGAAATAGTCCAAACCAACTAACAATAACAGTATACGAATTCATTTGGAGAAGCACCTAGTTGTAATAATCCTATTATACTTTTTTCCTCACTTTTTTGTTTTATATAATCACGTATGCGCAGAATTTTATGTTACGAATTTCTACCTGAAAAATAGTAGGTGGAAGCTCAAATGATTCGATAATTTGGTTTATACATATACGCCCATAAATCCTTTGTTTTCCATTATGGATAAATCAGTCTGTTCGATGAACCTGAAAGAAAAGGAAAAAAATGTACCTTATTCAAAACAAAAGTAAACAAGACATTTTACCTGTAATGAAAATAATTAGAAAAGAAAATCGTCAAATAAAAATAAATAGTTGAACTAAAATGAATACAAAACAGTGAACTTACAATAAACACACTAAGAACAGAATAAAAACTTAGGAAATAAACATACAAAGCCTTTCATGACATGCATATCCCATAAACATAAAAAACACAGAAGGCAAGAAATTATGAGTAATCTTCCTGCCGTGAAATTCACAGTACTAAATAAATAAAAAATGGCGTGTCGATAAAGTAATGAAATTTACGAAAAAACAATTAAAATTAATAAAATTAATAATAAATTTTTATGGGAAGGATGACAAAAAAAGTAAAATTCATTTTTGCATATACAAATAATTATATATATTATAAGAAGAGCGTCATTCCTTCATTCGCTCTCTTGTTTCAATCGAGTTGTCATATAGCAAACACATGCCAAGCATAGATTACTATTCCATGCAATTTTCCAGTGCTCTAAAATATATTAGAATTTTTCAAGCTATTTCGTTTTTTGGATTTTTCATCGGCTCCACTTCTGAATTTTGAAAGTAAAAATCTGTCATCAAATTTCGCGGCAATTTTTTCGGAATTTGTTTACGGATCAGCAGCGCGCCTCCAGAATCCAAAGTTTAAGGAAATTTTTATTTCACAAATATTTGTAAAGAAAGTATATTGTTTTCAACCAATTTGAGGTTAAGGGACAAATGTAATTATTCTTCACAAATAACCTAAACAAATTGATCATTAATTACTAAAGAAATTTATTCCTTTTCAGAATTTGTTGTTGTTGTGATTTTATTCTTTTTTCACATTTTGTGAAAAAGATGCCTACATGGTATATTTTGCAAACCATGTTCAAACAACACAAATTTTATTAGAATAAATCCTTTAAGTGAAATAATTAATTGTGTAGATAATAATGATTTTTCCTGAAATATATATGTAAATAGAAAAGGTTTGAATTAAAAACGCACGGGTTTGTGTCATTAAGTTAAACGTAACATATTTGAGTAATTTTTTTGCATTCGTTGAAATACATAAAATTTGAGTAATGCTAAATTCAATTTCTAGTATAGAATTGATGAGTAAAGGTGAATGACAACCAAAGGATATCTTTCAATCGCTACCACTACCCACCACCATTTTGATTTTCAGAACAGCGCAAATTGTATTTCTTGTGCACTGTTAGTGCTAGTGATCCTACACCAAATATAATAGCCTTGTGCCTTATTAACAATAAAAAACAATAATAAATTATACCAACAATTGGTCTACAAACAGCCAATCTAATCCTATAAAAGTCATATATCATAAGAGACATATGACGCTCAGAACTATTAGTGCAATATTAAGTGAACCTAAAGCTAATATAAAATACTGGCTTGTTAAAATATTAAGCCTGAAAAGTGTATAATAACTTTTTCCTGATAAAACCATAAATTAAGAACATAATATAAACAAAACTCAACATCAGGTGATGAGTATTATAATATACACAGTGTATGGATATACTACAGAACCTCATTGAAGCAAGATATAACGCCCCGCCAGATAATTATAATACGGACTGCTCCTCCAACTTCTATTCAGAGGAAGGAAGACGCGGTTACTCCAATGACACGGATACGTCAACATTAAGTTTTGTCTTAACTAAAAAGAAAAAGAAAAGTACAACAACTTCCTTCGATAAAATCAAGGATAAAAAGAGAAAAAATAACATAAAACATAATGAATCAGATACAAGTGATAGCATAAATAGTGACATACTAAATAAACTTAAGAAATGAAAAAATCAAAAAACAAAACAAAAATAGCAATAAAAATAGCTAGTAATACCTTTAACGCTTATTGTCCAAAAGAGAGCCTTCAAGCTCATTGGCGATTTGGCAATAACTTGTCATATCGACTCACTCGAGCACCGCCGCAATGTTGGATGCCTTTCGCTCCTTTATCGCTATATGCATGGTCAATGTTCTGATGAAATATCTAGTCTAATCCCTTGTAGAATGATTCCTGCACGCAATACTCGCGCTGCAAACCGCGCACATCCTTTAACCCTTCAAATTACTTTCGGCCGTACAGTAAAATTCCGTGATGCTTTTTTATCCCGAACAGTGCGAATGTGGAACAGCTTACCATCTTCTGTTTTTCCTCCGGCGTACAATCTGCGGAAGTTTAAGGGCGACATACATCGGCACCTCCGCCACTCTCCTCATATCCCCTAATCCTTTCCCTATCTCCTTCCTGCCATGCTGTGCTTTGCATCATAGGGTATCCCCTGAGCTTGGCTTAATAATATAAAAAAAAAAAAAAAAAAAAAAAAAAATCATATGACTTCACCCACTGAAATCATTGTTGGGATTGATTATGTCCCTAATGGACAAGTCCAACCTACCTCAAAAATGGGGACGACCCCCAGTGCCGTCCCTGGGCCTTCAGACCTGAACATGTTTATAAAACCTAGTGCGTTCCCAAGGTCAGATGACAACTATAAAGGACAACCTCAACATTTGGAAAAACTAAACAAGGATTTGAACCTTAGTGGCGTCCCTGAGTCCATAGACCTCAACATGTTTATAAAACCTAGTGCATTCCCTAGGTCAGATGACGACTATAAAGGACAAAATACCACCTCTATTATATCAATCAATGCCAACGGACCTCTCATCCAGAAAGACCAACACCCTACAAATCTATACAAGGTATTTGAAAACATATACAGTAAACAACTGAAAACAATTTCCGATAATTATAATATACTTATTGAAAAATATAATTATTTAATTAAATATATTGACAAAAATCCTCAATTAATTAAAAAACATCCCGATAATTGTAATGGTGATGGCAATGGTGATAGTTTTGATGATAAAAAAAATAAAAATAAAAAATAAAATTAAAGCAACTAATAGTCATAGCTCTTAGCCAAAAAAGGCCTTAGGATCTATAGGTGCTAAGAACATAAATAGATTTAATTTATTGGACCCTGAAGTGGATGACCGGCCTTGGGTTCTGAACCTGACGATATGAGTATATTTTTATCTTTGCTTTTTGCCAAGAACGGGTCAAGAAACTTTATTAATTATTTAGTTAGGAATTCAAATTTGCATTCTAATACATATCAGTTAATATAAAATAATAATAATGAAATACCCATTGCTTGATCCCACCGAAAATGTTCTTACTCGCTTCAAACGTAAACAAATCATACATCTGAACATACTTTTCTCATAAATTATCTCTTTCTTCAAGATATTCTGTCCTACTTCGAAAACCTCTAAGAAAAGCCACGCTCAAATACACGAATTTAACAGATATAAGCACTTCCTGTTCCCTCTATATTCTAATCGTTCTCTGGCGCTTTTCGCTGAACGACAGAAATTTCTTGGCTCGCAATTGCATAAAGCAGGATTTTCGTTATGATGGTATGCGTTTTTGCCAGATATTGTGAGGGAGATAGATTATTGAAATTTAAATGCTAGCAAAGTAATCACTGCATTACCGCACACGTACACTCCTCTCTAGTTTTTATGGTAAAAACTTCAAACTGCCATATAGTCAAATTGTCAAAATGAAATCTCTATTTCCAAGTCATCTGAAATGATTTTCGAAAAGATCATGGCAATGAGTCTGTGAATGCGCTGCTTCCTGTTTCTAGACGAGGAATAACCTCCGAAATAATTTGAATAGCTTCCATAAAAATAATATATATATAAACTTTCAATTTGACAGTATTTAATTAAAATTCGCATTTTTATTTTATTTTATTTTGACACATAATTTAATTAACATTTCTTACAAAATTATAGTAAAGCGAGTTTCCAGTAGTGAAATTTTACAGATTAATGTTGTCAGTAACAATGTTTTAGTTCCAGTTTTATGGCAGTAAGGTTTTCCGGAGATGCACTCATTGACAAAACGAAGTCCGAAAAATGCAGAATGCATAAATAAATTTCCGCATGCGATGTACTATCTCCCTCACAATACTTATCTGGAGAAAAATGCATGCCATCGTAATGTAAATCCTCCTTAACTCAAATGATCTACATGAAGAGCTGGTAAGTATGGTTGGTATTTGGGAGCCAAGGTAATTTTGGATTCAATCTGACTGTGCCCCTTCGGAAGCCCAACTTATCTTTAATCCGTCCATCCCGGAATCGCAATATTTTCAATTTCTCCACATTTTTATAAAGTGTTGGTAACAATATTGGGAAATACTAAAAATTCTGGATAAGTAAAATACCCTGGAGAATACAAAAAATTAGCAAAGTGTGGCATTTTATTTTCTAATAATTAGTCAACTCGGAGACTTCGTTCGACATTTTGTGCTCGGAAATTTTTATTGAAGAGTTCATTCCAGAATTTTGTAATTCGCTGGGATTTGGTATTCCGGTATTTGTATTTTCGTATTAGTGTTTTAATTGCCCCTCCAGGAAAAAGTTTAGCTTTAAGTAAATAATTTGGCATAATTTTTTTTTTGTTTAGTTCGTCAGTCTGGATTCGTTACACGAATGTTTTATGATCGGGGTACGAAATTCTGAAGTACAATTCTCGATAAATATGTTTTATTTTATCAAAAAGTGTAATAAATTACTTTGTTTCAAATTCCATAATTTCCAAACTTAGGTTTACACGATATTAAAATTCAGGAATTTCTAACCAAAAATTTATAAAAATATGTAGAAAGTCAAAAATTTGCATTTCCAGGACTCTTAAATCCGGGAGATTATGAGTTCCGGTAAATGAAAATCCGACGAAATTAACAAAGCAGGTTTTCAATTCCGTAATTCCATGCCAAACCCACTCTTGAGTTATCACAGTTTCTGTATGTTCCGAAACATTCTCATCCGGTATTTCGACACGTTACTTTGCTTCAGCGGGTACGTTCGAAATAATCCTGGAAAACTTAACAACTCGCAACAGAAAATTTAAAAAGACAAAATCCAGGAATATCAGATAATTTAAAACCTTCGATTTTTTGGAAAGCGTGTGGGATCCGGGATTCCGAGATTTCTTGAATTTCATACTACAGAATTTTAATACCATCCTCCTCCAATTCTGCAAAGT
Source organism: Dioctria rufipes (assembly GCA_963924295.1). Lineage (NCBI taxonomy): Eukaryota > Metazoa > Arthropoda > Insecta > Diptera > Asilidae > Dioctria > Dioctria rufipes. The sequence goes on from OZ002744.1 coordinate 76,187,165, forward strand.
ATCTTTCTGTAATTCTAATATTTTCCAAGATTTTGTATTCTTAACTTTTGCCTTCGGAGATTTTATCATCCAAGATTTTGCCTTCGTTTCTATTCTTGGATTTGCATACGAGATTCTAATAATGATAACTACTAATTTCCATACGTTAATAGTTCCTAGCTACTCTTTCTCTCAGGGTAAAAAAATCTTTCCGTTTAAGCTTTAGAATTGGCGCCCTCGTAATTTAAGACGTTTTCAAGTTTTCATCTGTTTCATATCTCCGATATATCGAGGAAAGTCTCTCTCAGATCACCACCATTTAGAATACTAAAGAACACAGCATACAGAACCGAGAGGGAATCCTCCAGATATGAACTATGAGAAATTCATATAGAACTAAAATCCCAACTCCCCCAAAGATGAGCATGTTTAGAATGTGTACTTTCCATATTCCAACTGATCTTTATAAGAAGATCCATTTGTGTTGTGGAACCGCAGTATCGACAAACTTTGAAGGCCTAACCTGGAGCAAGATTTATGAGTGTACTACACTACAAGCTGCCTTGGACAGGAACGACGACCGCATGGGTAGAAGAGGTCAGTTCCATTCAAAGAAAAATTGTATGGAGCGTAGCACCCAAAACATGTGTCCTTTGCCGAGCCGTTCTAGTCCCCGTGTTTACGATTTGGAAACAAATAATATTTCTTATTACATTTGCCATTTATAAATATGCTAGAATTCAAAATATTTTACCCTTGTCGAAATGTTACCAATCACGATGACCGTCCCCGCCGTGAATACTGTCGACACTCAGTCAGTTTAATTTTTACGCTGGCCGAGTCTTCTATTCAGTTATATTAGATAACAGATATCTATGGTAATCAAAACACTATTACAACAGCCCATAGAAGAGGATTAAAGCGTTATTACGTTACCAGAATATAGAAGCTGCATACTTTGCAGCAAATAAAGAAATTACTACAAATGCTGCGGAAGAAATAAGAGGCACGTCTCAGAGGTAATGGATATTTTGTAACCGTGCAGCTGCTTGCATGCTGCCCTTGCGGGACGCTATCGCGCAAATTCTTACTCTAGTTCAACACATTTTTTTTAAATTTTTTATTACTTTGTGTTGATTTCTTTAAAAATCTAAAATTTACCAGATAAAAATATTGGTTTCTCCATCATTCGGTTCCCATTTTGCAGCTTGGGGGGCATTAGTATTACGTTTAAAATTTCCCTCGCCTTGTTTCCCGCCTAATAATATTAATATTAGTACCATCTTTTTTTTGTAATATCCCACTATCGTAGACAGACAAATAGCACAAAGCTGTTATCACTGGTTACCATAATTGATAAATTCTAGAAAGAAAGAAAAGTCAAAACCTGTTGCATACAGATTGAGCGGGAAATAATCCCGCTTTGTTATCAGTGCACGTAATCTGGCAAATATATATGTAAGCATTGTATAGCAACGATAAGCCCATGGTTTGACTGATTCGTGGATAGCGGATGGCATCTCGACGAATTTAAAGTAAATCGAATACACAATCGCACGATCGCATGACTGAGTCAGACAGTGCACTGAAATAAAATTATTCGTTGGCGACACAAGTAGCAAGTCCTTGTCCGAGTATTTATTATTGTTATTATTAATATTAAATATTTAAAAATTAGACTCAATTAGTGATCAGTATAGGTGTTAAATTAAAAAAATAATAATAACAAGGATAAACATAAAATCTATGGATAGACAAACCGAACGGTAGACGTATAAGATAGTTGCATAGCTTGCCAATATACCTCGATTTTAGTGCATTGTGAGCCCTGTATATCTTATATTTATTAGGGGAAAAAAAGATAGCACAAACAATTGGGAGCTAATTGGATTGGTGAAAAAGCTGACATTTTGATATAGTATAATGCATAGAATTATAAATGGAAGCAGTTCTTTGTAGGAAACAAGGGCTGGAAGTAAACCGCGTGGCTGAGGAAACGATTCACGGCTACTCCAATGACCCAGTAGTGAAAATTTGATGGAAGATACGCTTAGTCAAAAGTGAACGAAGGAGAATATCCAGAAGATTGCCTAAGTTACTCGCTCAGTTTCGCCACATCATAAAATTTGCCAGGAAAACAGCAACATCAGCAACATTACCAGCACAACGCTCTATTATTATACCCTAGATGAAGTCATAGGGTATAGTATTAGCTCTTTAGTTTGATTATAGCTTTTTATCAAAATGAATGTTCCAAATAATGTTTTATTTCTATATTGTGTTGGAAAACTTTTAAAAACTCAAAAAAAGGAAAGAACTTTTGGCATCTAATAAACAGCGAAAAATATTTCACCAGGTGTTTCTCTTTGAAGCGTCCTAAATTTAAGGAATTTTCAGAACTACTATTACAAACTATTATCGTATGACTAATTATGATCTTTGTTTATTTCGCTGCTATTATCCCAAAGATCTGGTCTGTGGCGTATCTCCTCTATCAACATCAATTTCCCTATTCATAATTTTAAAGTTTTGCCCATATCAAAAGTATACTATACGCTTCTAATTTTGAATGGTGCGCGACTATTTGGCAGCTCATGTACCAATGCAGATGCCTAGCTGTAGCACTCATGACGCGCTACAGTTCCTCAGAGTGGAGGACTCTAGACTAAATTGGTTCGCGCGACCACGCAGTTGAAAAACTGTTAATGTTGCTTCACGACTACGCTCGTAAAAACGACTCCCCCCCTGCGCCATTAAAAGTTTTTTTTTCTCATAATCTGCGTTTTCTATATCATTCTTGGATACTTTAAGGAGTGCTTAAGCCGAAAAAAAAAACGGTGAAAAAAAAGTCACAAGGTGATATTACCCCTTAAGACGATATCTGAGCGTGCAATTCCCAATAAGTAGGCCCGTTATGAGACTTAATTCTTTGCTGCTGAGGGTGAGGAATATTTAAGAATAAGTAAGAACTTATATATTGTATCATTTCTTGTATTTTCTTCTTGAATTTTTTTGATCGTTTTAGTTTTCCTTTTTGTCATCAAACGACATAGTCACGTGTCTTCGCATTAGCATTTTTTATTTAGCTACACATATACATACATACCACTTCGCGAAGGATTTTAAACACATATACGGGTTTCACCGTTCACTGAAAAGACAAGCTTTCACAAAACAACAAAATAGGAGTATTATGTAATCCATCCAGTTCCAAACGTAACCCATTTCACTTCCCTATAAAGACGAGAAAAATACCGAAAACTTCCAATTAATTGTGTGGCCCCTGAGCAATTTAAATTCAGCCGCAGTCAACTTTGTTTTTGTCACTTTGAGACATTTTAATGGAGTTTACTTAAGCTTGGTGTGGATTGGTGTGGTTTTGCAGCTCTTGATTGTGTTGTTCTGCAGTGTTGTTGTATGTTGATAAACTTTCTGGAAAATAATTACAGTTATATGATCGTTTTTGCTTTCATCCTAAGCATGCGGAAAAGTGGACGTTGAGTGAGATTAAAAGTAGTGTTTTGCGTCCCTTCTAGTTGACCAGAGCAGGTATGGTGTAATGCCCTCTGTATGGAAAGTACTAAGTAATTTACTTTAACTTTCTCCATGAAAAGATTCAAGCAATTTAAACCAATTACAAAAGGATTAATGAGAATCGATTTAAGTGTATCATGCAAACATGGGTATATATACATATATACACATATGCTTAATTATTTACATTTGCTGCCACTTTGTTCACAAAGATAAATAGGATTAGATTATAGGATTCGATGACAGGATTCAAAGTACACAAATGCGTGGGGGCGTCTTAAGTAGAGTCTCCTGACTTGGAATTTCGTTCAATTAATGTTGAACATATAATAAAATTTTGATATTCTTGCAACACAGAATCGTTAAATGTCATAAATCTGAAAGCTATCCTATTAGTCAGGATTGCCACCCTTTATATTTTATATATTTATGGCAGATAATCGATGAGGCTCAAACTACGAAATACCTTCTATCAATATTTTACTTTATTTGAATGTGGCAACTGTATGTAGGTAATGGAAGAGTATAATGTACGGATTCGACTTAAAACTCGGCTTTTGAGCTTCCAGCCGACTTATGTTTATCCCACATTGAACGGTCTTTTGAAAATATACATAACTGAAGATAAAAACCCCGAAATGAAAATTTTTGCATCGACCCCAAAGTTAGCCATAGAATGTCCAAGCGACCAAACTTCACCGCACATTCGATGGAACTGCAAGCTTCTACTTCGCCGTGGAGATGATAACCCCTAACGAGAATTTTGGACAATTTCAAGAAAGAAAGTCAATCAAAGAAATCGCAACGGACAAAAACTCACTGGAAGTCCGATTAAGTCGAGCTCGTACTTCCAAATCTAGATGAAAACCCCGAAAGGAGAATTGTTTACAATTTCGAAATAAATGGTCTCGACATTGGCCATAAAATGCCCGCTGGACCAAAATTAAATTCAAATTTGATGGAGCCAAAAGCTCTATTTACAACAGGAGAAATCCCAAAACGATACACTTTTGAATTTTAGAGAAAAATTGACTCGAAGCTCGAAGCTGGTCATAGAACTGCAAGCGAACAAAAATTCGCGCCGTATCTGATGAAATCAAAGTTCTACTTCTAAATACAGATGAATACCCCAAATGAAATTTTACTTGACCCTTTAAATTGGGAAGGCAAGAGATAACTTGATGTAAGGAACTGTGTAAGTGGATTATTACAGCAAATAATCCACTAAAAATGATGATTTTAGCGAAGACAACATTTAGTAATTCTGCTGAAACCCACAGATCCAACTGTGTGCTTGCTGTAAGAATGCAGATAATAAGCAGTCGAGCGAGATTACGTAAATAAGAACTCATAACAATCGACTTTCACTTTGAACAAAATGGAGTAAATATGAAGTGGAAAATAGCGTCTCGCCCCTTCGCGTGGAATAACTCAGAAAAATTATTCTAAAATTACTTTATTCAAGTTAGGATTCATCGACATTTACTTATTATGACTTAGTTATATTCTGAATTCCATACAGTATGTCTAGCAAAAGAGTAAATCGATTAATCAAAAGAAAAATTAAAAAAAAAATGTTGCATTATATTTAGAAACGTTTGATTCTATACATCTGAATAAAAATTGTATTTCACGCCGCAACGTCATCGATACCTAAATCTGATAATCTCTGGCGAAAGTTTTTTAACAAACTCTATTCAATGAAATAATTTCTTATATATTTTGCCAGATGCACTTTTATCTTAAATTTTTTGTCAGAATTCTACAATTCGATAGTAACACCACATATAAAGAAAATAAACAAAAGTGACTGGCTGGTATTTAACATTCGCTTTAATAATCTACATATAGATATTCAACACATGTCTTTCACTAATATATATGCACCAAATTCGTGTACATGAGCGTGGCTTTTCTTAAAGGTGCTTTAAGTTGGGGAAATTGCACAAATGTATGCTAAGCTGTTTACATTTAAAACAGCTGAGAAAGTTCTGTGGTGCTTGGCGTAGTGACAGCGACTATTCAGTCCACATATTAAACTAAAATCCCTCGATGGAAATATTTCCTAAAACATAAAAAAACAAACCCACAAAGAATCATTCTTATGAAAACAAGTAAAAATGCTAGAATTGGTCTAAGACCAATTCTTATGATATCCTAGATGAAATCTCGTATTGTCACCTTTCTGTACAAGTTTAATTTTTGAAGTGGTTTTTCGCATATATTTCTAGAACGGTTTGTCGGAATGAAAAAATGATTATAACCAATTTTATAGGATTTCGTATTATGAAGAAGTTTTTAGTACAATAAAAATGTCTTGGACTGATCGTTTTCACAGTATACGTAAAAAATCTAAATTTTTATATGGCAACACCAAGAAGGGGTTGCCTGATGTAGTCCATTTTTGAAATTTTATTTGCTAGTACAATGAAAACACCATGTACCAAATTTCAGCTCTCTATATCGATGCGTTCTCAGGCAGTGTTCAAATATATAGTGGAAAACAAAAGTTTTGTATGGCAGCCCCACGAAGGAGTTGCCCAATTTATCTCATTTTCGAACTTAATTTTACTTCTTTTTTAAAGTCCGTGTATAAGATTTCAGCTCTGTAAGTATACGCGTTCTCGACTTTTCGTGCGCACGGACGGACGGACAGACAGACGGACAGACGGACGGACATGCAAAAATCAAAATAACTTTTAATATTATGCGTGGGTGTCCAAACCACTTTGCTCTACTATCATTATTTCGAGGTGTTACAAACGGAATGACAAACTTAGTATACCCTAAGATTTCATCTAGGGTATAAACACTTCTACTTATCTAAACACAATTCCACATCTACTTCAGATTCTTCCTACAGATTTCCCATATACATTTCCACCCGAAAATAAACAAAAAACTCATTACTAATTAGTAAATAAAACAAACAAAATAGCAAACTCACCGAAAATCCGTCATACATTCCAATATATATGTTCAATGGAATGCAACTTTGAGATCGAGCGTTGCCAGGCAAACCCATCATGATGCAGGGACGTAGCACTTCACGGCGGCTATAAAAAGGTGACGAGACACTATTACCGTTTCAGAATTTACTCCGAACGTATCCTCCACCAGAATTTAATCAGTTTCCTATCCTCTGCAAAAAATCTACTTTTTGCTTCCATCTAATTAGAAATTTACTTCTCCTACAGAAATTTACTTCTGCTTCACCTAAGTAGGAATTTGCTCCTGCTGCAGAAAGTTACTTCTGCTTCACCTTATCCTACATCTGAGCAGGAATTTACTTCTGCTTCACCTTATCCTTCATCTAAACAGAAACTTACTCCTGCTGCAGAAATTTACTTCTGCTTCACCTAAGTATGAATTTACTCCTGCTGCAGAAAGTTACTTCTGCTTCACCTTATTCTCCATCTAAGCAGGAATTTACTCCTGCTGCAGAAACTTATTTCTGCTTCATTTCCCTCCTATACCAGGAATTTACTCCTGCTGTAGAAATCTACTTCTGCTTCTATTACCGTGCTCACACGACAAAACTTCAATTTTGTTACGCGTTCACAGCAAACTACGCTACTATTCTGTATTGAATTAATTCACGAATTTAATAGTGGAATTGCTTTTTCTTTTTCCAGAATTAACAGGGGACAAAACATACCATTGAATTTTACCTTGAATTTTAAATTATTGGATAAATTAAGTTTTAGTTTGAATTAATATTTTTCTGGGTTTTTGGTTTCTTTAGAATATTTTGGATTTTTGTGATATTAAATTTTAGCATATACAGCGTGTTGGAAAAGTATGATTACATATGCTAAGCTTAGGTAGTTGGGACCGAGCTAAGGAAATAATTCTTATAGAGTTTTGCCCCACATTGCGTTGTTTCCGAGTTATGCTGGCAACACTGTTTTGTATACCGGAATGTATAGACTTTTGAATTTTTAATATTTATATCTCAGGAAGGGAATGGCCTAGAAAACTGAAATAAATTTTGTTTAACTTACAATATCTTTCACTTTAAGAAAACATATTGCCCATTCGTTCAGTATCGCTACTTTCGAAATAAAAAATGTCAAAGTGGAATTTGTGTGTTTTGTTTTACAAATTTCTTACTTTAGGAGCGATTTATTCAAAATTTCTAATAATTTTTTTTCTTTCTTTTAATTATTTGCTAGCTTATACGATTCACTTTCCAATAATATGTAACTTAATTATGTATCTAGAGAGTTTCATAAAATAATATCAAGCGGGGTTCATAACACAAAAATTATTCATTTTAGGGTTTAATTGAGTGGCTTTTATTAAAGTCACTTGGTGACATAAAACAAGTTTTCTGATGAGTCATGCTCATTAGCCTATTCAGAGTATGCGAAAATTCTCATTTACTTTCCAGGAATATCCTATTTATACAGTTACAGCATTAGAGTTTGTTCAAGAATATTAAGATTGTGCAAACTTCAGGTATTATTCAGAAATAAGCAAAAGTTTAGGTTCGGGTAAATAGACACTCGATTTATTATCAGAAGATGCACGAAAGTAATCCGTATAAGTAGGTTTTTTTACCTTTTATGGGAATCTAAAGTAAATATTCTGTTACTGCATGCAATAAAAACTCAATTTTACCTGAAAATTTTGCATAAATGAAATTTCTCTAGTTTTATCGCCTTATAGATAGACACCGTTTCATCAATTATAGCCAAGAAATTTAATTAAAACCACATATTATGTCAGCTCCAGTAGAAGGTAGACATGAATTACGCGACTTAACACATATGGTGTATTTTTACGGGTATTGTCGTGAAAGTGCGCATGCAGCAAGGACGGAGGATGTTAGAAGATTCCCTGACACACATCGTCCCTTTTCAAGGCTTTTTTCTATTCTTTTTAATAGATTAATCACGGAAGGAACCCTTGTCAGTCGACGAGAAACTTTAGGCAGGCCTAGACGTGTAAATAATATATTTATCTTCAAATTAAAATTTCTTATAAATAGAATATTACTTTTAGAGAGTGGAAGACATCGAAAAAATTATGGGCAAGATGACTCCTTAAGTAGTAGGGCTCTGGCAGTGGAGCTTAATTTAGACCATACCTTTGTGCGGCAGACTTTGAGGAATGAACATCTTCATCCCTATCATTTAACGCCCGTACAGGACCTTCTGTCAAGGGACCTTCAAAGCCGCGTTGACTTCTGCAGGCTTATATTAGAAAAGGATAGGTCTACACCCCGCTTTTTAAACAACGTGCTGTGAACTGATGTGTCCAACTTTACAAACGATGGAGTAGTTAACTTCCACAATATACATAGATGGGCTGAAAGTAACCCTCACGTAAGCAGGGAATCACACTCTCAACATACATTTAGGCTGAATGTTTTGGCATGAATCCTGGGTCAGTATTTCATTGGGCCTTAAATCTTTCGCCATAATTTATCCGAAGAGGCTTATCTCAATTTCTTGGAGGAATTGATGGAGGACGTGCCTTTGAGCATAAGGCGGAATATAATTTTTCAACATAATGGAGCACCTCTTCACTATACTAGAACGATGTAAGATTGGCTGAATCAAAACTTTCCTGACAGATGTATAAGCCGAAGTGGATCAGCGAGATCACCAGACCTTATTCCGATGGACTACTTCATATGGCGTTATTTGAAGGAACAAGTTTATTCCACGGTAGTTGACATCGAGGATATTTTGAGGCAGCATACAGAAGAAGCGTATTTGAAAATAAGACAAAGATTGACAGAAATTGACATACCATTAAGTGTAATACGTAGATTACAAGTTTATTATATAGAAAATGGTAACATATTGAAAATTTTTTGTGACCAAATAAATTTCATAAAAATTTAGTAGTCTGTTTTACATAGGTACATCAATGTCGAAGTTTTATATTTTTTATTACGGATGCACAAATAAGGTATTCCTGGAAAGAAAATGAGAATTATCATATACTCTGAATAGGCTAATGATCATGACCCATCAGAAAACTTGTTTTATGTCACCAAGTGACCGTAATAAAAGCCACTCAAATAAACCCTAAAATGAATAATTTTTGTGTTATGAACACCTCTTGAAAGATTATTGGAAATTATTTTATGAAACTCTCTAGATACATCATTGAGTTACATATTGTTGGAAAGGGAGTCGTATAAGCTAGCAAATAAATAAAAAAAAAATTATTAGAAATTTTGAATAAATCGCTCCCAAAGTAAGAAATTTTTAAACCAAAACACACAAATTCCACTTTGACATATTTTAGCGCTACTGAATGAATGGGCAATATGTTTTCTTTAAAGTGAAAGATATTGTAAGTTAAACAAAATTTATTTCAGTTTTCTAGGCCATTTTTTTCCTGAGATATACCTACATTAAAATTCAAAAGTCTACACTTTCCGGTACACAAAACAGTGTTGCCTGTTGAAAATTAATATTATTTGAACTTTGAATGTGAATCACGCTTTATATAACTTGTGTTAGTAATTAATATTTTTGGATTGTATTGTTCGTACCCATACATATGTATAATCAAGAAACAGCCAAACTTGGTAGGATATGTGAATATTTTTCCGAAAAACTTTAAAGTAAATTAGTCACTATCGAATTTACATAGCGAACGGTTGTTATATGTATTCCCACAATAAATTTTGTAGTTATAAATCCACCCGGCCGAATTTCATTTAGTATCCTTATTAAATTTTACATTTTGGTGCCGAAACCCGGGACGGGATTTCATATCAATATTACGGGAATTTACGCTAATAGCGGAAACGAAATAACCATATTTGTGACTCTAACGTTCTTAGTAATGGAGCTAACGACGCGTGCTACCTTTCGTGGTCAAGTGACCAAAATCGTGAAAAGTGCTACTGAATATCTCCAATCAAATGAAGCAGGACAATGTTGAAATGTTTGATGAAATAGAAGAAAATTTAACCGCGTGGATTCAGAGGCTGTCTACCGCGCATGCGAGCCTTGGTGTCGCTAACGATGAAGTACGGAAAGGGGATTTGCTGAAAGCTGAAAAATTAGATAAGGAGCTCGATAAGATTGCTGAATATGAAGATCTAGCTGTCGGCGTATTAGCAAAATTAAATGTGCGGTTGAAGAATTAAATAAGGAACTCGATAAGATTGCTGAATATGAAGATCTAGCTGTCGGCGTATTAGCAAAATTAAATGTGCGGTTGAAAAATGTCCAGCACAAACAAAGACCATTCGCGAATGTTCCTCAAACTGCAGCAATCTATAAATCTGAAAAGAAATCATCAAGCAGTACAAAGCTCCAGAAACTACAGCTCAGGAATTTCACTCGTGATATAAACGAATGGATTCCCTTCTGGCAGCAGTTCCGGACAGTGGTATACGAAGACTCATCATTAACCGGAATTAATAAATTTAATTATTTACAAATGCGAAGAGAACAATAGCGGGGTTTATTCCATCCGCTGAGTGTTGTGATGCCGCTATATCTATGCTTTTGGAAGAATACAACGATCAGGACATAGGGTAAACGCACCAATTCGCGACCATTTAAGGAAATGCCATCCTTATAAGAAGGGTTTTTAGTAGAATTTACTTAATTTCGATGTTAAAGCTTTTGTAGTACAATAGTAGGCTAAATATTTATCTTTCAATTTAAATTAAAAACTCAAACCATTTATCTAGTCTGCAGAATAATTGAAAATATCAATGTATGCGGAAATCACCAGTTCGCGGCCAGTTTAATACCCTAGGCAGACGGACAAAATCAATGATCATTTGTTCGTAATTGATTTTTTCAAAAATCTATTTACCTTTGAATTTTAATTTTAATTATTAAAAATGTGCTGTCAATTACATATAAAATTTTACAGGACTCTCGTTTTAATTCACAAAATCTTGGGTAATTTGATTTTTGAAAAATTCAATTACGAATGAATGATCATTGATTTTATCCGTCTGCCTAGGGTATTAGCCAGTTTGCGTGGGGCCAATTCGCGTCCAGGGTAAAAAAAAAGTTATGAAAATTGCTTTTAGAAGGGGATGTTAAGTAAATGTTGCTTTGAAAAATACGACTTTATTAATTTTTTCGTTATTACAAATTTAAAATCCGTTAAAAAATAAAAATTTCTGAAAAATTTCACAGTAATACAGTAACAGCATCTTTTAAGTTTTTTAAATTAATAATATAATATAGGCAGTCAACTTCAAACTTTTGCCTTAAAACTATATTTTAGTTCAACATACTTAGTTTTTAATTAATAATATTACAGTCTTTTCTTTGTTTTGTAGATATCCAACTTATGTAATAGCTACCTACTTATTTATTTAAATAAATAAACTATAAAAAAAGCAATGAAATTCCAAGTTTTATAACAAACAAAATATATTTTCATTTTAACTACGATGAAAACTGAAAACCACTAAAAAACTTGGTTAAACAACTGATAATTAAAATATCCTTAGGAACAATATATACATTTAAAAATTGAGCCTATGCTTCATTGTATGAGCTAAAATGGGTACATTTGAGATGAAACCATCGGAGACATTCATCACAGCCAACATTTTTCTAATCATCGTCCTCGACATCGCTGACAAGTTCTTCTGCACAGCATGCACAGCTTTCCTTTCCTGTTTTCTTCTTAACATTTTTCTTGCCCTTCTTTCTCTTTGGTAGTAATGATTGCCTTTCCTTTTTTCATTCCAAACGTTCTTGTTTCCTCTTTTCAATATCCTCGATTTTCCTCTTCTTAGCTTCGACTTTTCCTTTCACCATCCTGCCACTTAAGAGAATATATTGCACATGGAAGTTTTTCTTTTGTTTCCTCGGCTTTCCGGAGTTTGCTGTAAATATGTTTCTGAATAGGTAAAGTTAGATGCTTAGATACTACTGGTGAACATGATGTAGAGCTAGATTGTTTTGCAATCGGAGTAGAGGTGGATGATTCTAAGTATCCGAATCTTGTGTTAGTGTCGCTTGAAGTACAAGGGTTGTCCAAAATATCGTTCAGCATGTATTGCAGTTTAGGTGAGTTGTGTGTACCCCCAATATCCTGATCCATAGCTGGAGTAGGTATTTCAAAGCTTTGGGTGTCTTTTGTAAGTGAGCCATCTTCCTCTAAAACATAACTGCCAGCATCAAGCAATTCAAGACAAGTGTTTGATACATCTACAACAATGTCGTCAATTCCATTCTTTGCATTTCGAATTTCTTTTATTATAACATCGCTGTCAATTCCCTGGTTAAGCAATCAGGGTTTTATTTTTGTTATAACCTCCTCCGCGATGTCGTAAATATTTTTGCTTCCTGATTCGCTTCACACCGAAAACAGTCATTGCGACCCAGTTTGGTTTATTTGAATGTAGATTCATGAATTTTGGGCTGTACAACGCAGCGTAAACCTTCCAACGTTTAATGCATGAAGTTCTACGTGGACTTGATTTTGCTTTTGCGTATATCGATGATTTGTGCATCGCATCGCGAACACCTGAGGAACATCGACAACATCTACGCATCGTGTTTCAGCGACTGGAATCATTTGGTCTAGCGATAAATTTGGCCAAATGTGAATTCGGAAAAAGCGAGATTAATTAAACGGAATCAAACCTTTACCAGACAAAGTTAATGCAATCATTGAATACAAACGACCAACAATTGCTAAAGAACTCAAATCATTTCTTGCAATGTTAAACTTTTATAAAAAGTTTATGCCACATGCAAGCGAGTTACAAGCACCGTTACTGGAAATGACTCCTGGTAACAAGAAAAACGATCGAACACCGCTCAACTGGAATGGAACAACGATTATAGCCTTCGAAAAATGCATAAAGGATTTGGCAAACGCAACTCTACTTGCTCATCCAGAAAAAGATGCAACCTTATCACTTTGTGTCGACGCTTCTGACAACGCAATGGGCGCCGTACTTCATCAACTCATCGACAACGAAATTCAACGACTTGCATTTTATTCAAAAAAGCTCACCGCAACGCAGAGAAAGTATAGTACCTACGACAGGGAACGTCAATGTCACAATTACACCGACCACAAACCCTTATGTTTGCTTTTCGTCAAAAGTTGGATAGAGCATCACCACGACAAGCACGTCAACTCGACTACATTGGACAGTTCACCACCGATATACGTCATATATCTGGTACTGACAACGTCACAGCTGACTTGCTTTCACGCATCCAATCGATTAACAAGGCAATCGATTACGAAGCGATTGCAATCGACCAACCGACAGATCCCGAGTTATCTGAATTGCTGCAAAATTCAGGTAATAATAACGTTTCTAATTTAATAATAAAAAAGTTTATCGTTCCAGGCAGCAATGCAATGCTGTACTGTGATTGTTCATCGAACCGAATACGACCGTTTATCACTAAGACATTTCGGCAGCAAGTTTTAATCAAAACACATAGACTTTCGCATCCGAGTGCACGTAATACAACCAAATTGATGACTGACAGATTCGTTTGGCCTGGTATTCGGAAAGACTGTGCATCGTTTGTACGAAACTGTGTCCAATGTCAACGATCGATAGTAACTCGACACGTATCAACACCGCTCTCAAAATTTCTACAACCAAGTGAGCGATTTTCGCATATAAACATTGACATCGTGGGAACTTTTCCGTTGTGCAGAAACTATCGATATTGTTTAACCATAACCGATCGGTTTACAAGATGGGTCGAAGATATTCCAATGCACGACATTAAAAAACACCATCAAGAGCACTTCTAGATGGATGGATATCAAGATTTGGAACATCATTACGAATTACAAGCGATCATGGAAGATAATTTGAGTCCAATCTATTTCACGAGCTAATACGAGTAATTGGTAGAACACATTTTCGAACTACGTCATATCATCCGCAATCGAATGGATTAATCGAACGTTTTCATCGAACTTTCAAGGCTGTAATTCTTTGCCACGAACCAACACGCCAGATTGATCATTTACCTACAATTTTACTTGGATTGCGTACCGGTTACAAAGAAGATCTTCGTGCCTCACCTGCTGAAATCGTTTATGGTACAACACTTCGCATCCCAGGTGAATTTTTCGAAAAAAGCGAGAAACATCAAAGCAGAAAAGAAATCATCGTTCAACTACGTTATTTAATGAGCAAATTACGACCAACCGATACAACATGGCATACGACAAAAGCGACATTCGTTCACAAAACGTTAACTAATTGTACACATGTTTTTGTCCGAAATGATTCAATCAAACCATCACTTTCGCATCCGTATGATGGGCCATATTTGATCATCAAGCGAACTCCGAAGTATTACGTTATCCGTAAAAACGAACGTAACGAAAAAATGTCAATCGATCGAATTAAACCAGCGCACATCGAATCGTCTGATGCACAAAGAGAAACTACATCGTCAGTAACGACATCGCCACCCATTACGACGGACATCGAAGATTTATCGACGAAAGCTACACGATCTGGTCGAAGAGTGAGAATACCTGACCGTTATCGATGACGTAACTTTCGTCTAGCGGCGGAGTATGTGGCGATATCAAACATTTCATTATTTTCATTGTCTAGTTTCATCTCTGCATTTTTGTAATTCATTCTATTTTTACTTTGATTGTATGTCATTGTGAACTAATTTTAACGTAGCACGCTGTGTAATTATTATTAATGGCGTTAATGACGTTTATGAATTTCTTCAATCTAGTAGTGATACCTTAGCAGAGAACAATAAAATAAATTAAATAAAACTTTTAACTCGATTTTCATATAAGTACCCGAAATCACTACATATATGATTATTGTCTACTTTTAATTCTTTTATATGTTCATTCAATGATGAGAACATATTTTTGAAAATGAGTTTTTTCAATACATCAAGGGCAATTCTTTCTGATAGGTCCTTGGGGTTTTTATTGAATTTTTCTACATCGATATATTTCCTAAATACCTTTTCCGTCTCTAAGCAAATGTTGCTAACATTTTCTGACGGGACAATTAGTCCTCCCTGGGTTTATTTAAAAAATAAAATTGTTAACTTCAGGTTCGGCACCAGATTTTTCAGCAAATAAAGCGTCAATGCATACAGAACATTTAATTATCTTAAGGACCATCTTAATAACATATCCGCTTATGTACCCAACAGCATTAATCTTGAATTCAGAGAGCGTAATTCTCTCAAAGAGAAAATCAATGTTGTCCTCAGTTTGAATTTCCGTATCCAAATTGTCTGTGGTATCTGGCAACATACTCATGTTATTCTTATGGACATTTATAGTACTTGGTGATAATTTTAATATGCTACAAGCATCTAACTCTTGAACATTACCGTTAGAGGTTTTTATTTGAGCATGAGTTAACAAACTCTTGAATGCCGAAATAAATTGTCTGACTGTGGGGTTATTATTCCACCCAGAATTTGCTTCTTATTGCGCAGAAAAAAGGTCCAGATGATCTTGGCTTAACTTGTACGTTAAAATATATTTCAAGTACTGCTTGGCACATAAATCTTTATATAAAATTTTAATTACTTCAAGCCCAATATATATACCTTGAAATCCAGTACCAATTTTTGTCCTATGTATTGGCCTATTTTCACTACTCTTCAGTTGAAATGTGTGAAATGTGTGCCCAATTTTAGTGACGTATGGGTGCTTTTGATCCCTTTGCAAAAGGATTTCTAGAGTTTAGGAAATCAAATGCCTTGTTGAACACCTTGATGAACTCTACTGTGGCCTCACTTCCAATGAATTGTGGGAGATGTAGATGATTGTTGCAAAAATCTATTGCGGTTGCAACACTTTCACTCAAGGTTTGCGTGGGAAATCTGACTTTCATTTTATTACTTTTCCATTGAAGATGCAATTTGCAAATTTTATTGCCCAATTTCAAACATTCTTTTTCTTGCAGGGAGTGCAATGCTCTGATATAACTCCAAGATATTTCGCCTTTTCGGAAATCAGCTTATCACATGTAGCGAAGTGATTACGTATCAGTTTGATACAGTGGCATGCATCGAATATAGTGCAAATCTTTTCGTCCGGTTTTTCCTTCGTACAAAAGTATGGTGTTGGACTCGGTAACTCAATCACATGTTAAACAAATAACTTGAACGCCTACCATTTGTAGACGTTTTATTGCTTCCAACACTAAATTTTTACGCTTTTCGGCAGTTAAAGAATGTATGAAGAATTATGCTATTGGAAGCTTCCAATGATTATTTGCAGAGACTACCATGAACACGTATGCTTCAGTAGCCTCATCTCCATCATTAAACGTACCAGGCAGTCCGAAATCTACATAGCCTCTGATCTTATTGTGCACTAATTCAATGCACTTTTTGATTGACATTTCATCAATAACCAATGGACAAAAGTTGGACTGATCTTTAGATTGCATCGTACTTACTTTCGCCTTCAACATATTAAAGGCCTCGAGGCAAAATCCGGGCTCGCAATCGACGCTTGTGTACCACCTTCGAATTGTAAAAGCATGAGGTAATGCCTTACCAAATGTGTTACGCACATATTCATAGGCTTTAGGAGAATAAAAGTGCAACGCAATGGAAAATATTTTTAATTCCTCCGAATAAGCGGTTGAACTCTTTGAAGAAAATCTTTTGAAGAACGCCTTTGGTATATCCATTCCTGCTTCTGCTAAACGATTAGATATATCACTATTATCTACTTCTGGGTTCTTTAAAATGTTTAACAAATCGGTTAAACAGCTTATTTTATTTTCCTTTCTTGTCAATTTTCTTTTTAGGTTTTTAATAATATTAATTTTTTTTTTTCATTTCCTTCTTATATTTGCGATATGAAACGCTAGGATAATTGTTTTCATATCGTTGTACCTTAATGAGTTCATGATGGTTGACACCAGCCACTACTGAACTATCAAGGAGATTTATATTTTTATTTATGGACGATTCAGTAGGATTTGGTAATATTTGGTGTGAGTTGATTTCTTCATCCAGATAAGTTTCAGATTGCTTGTACAAGCTGACGCAGAGATAACTGCTGATCTTATCTGATCAGTAACAGCTTCTAACATAAGTACATTCTCTGCTATTTGGTTGCCGACCGATTCTTCGCTATGAGTGTCATATCGCTTAAAATTTAAAATAATTAAAATTAGTAGGAAAAAATTCTAAATTTGGAAGCTCTTCGCAAACGAATATAGAGGAAAGCCACATATTTAATTGATTATGCTTCTGACCTTCTGTAATACTGAATTAGAAGAAGGGGAAATATTTGTTTCCTTCTTTTAAAAATCAGTCACCAGGTACTAGCATATTAACCGGTTGGATTTCGAAACTAATTTCTACAATGAGTCTATGCTAAATCTATTGAAAAAACTGTTATTAATTGAGTATCAATACATCGTATTTATACACGAATTCTCCTTACGTTGACATAAAATTTCTCATAATCACAATTGCTTACAATAAATCTATTACGCTCTATAGCGAGTGAGTCTCACCTACATTTCTTTTGTTCACCTACGACATAAAGAAGTTAAGCTACATACATTTCTGTTTATTTCTTGCCTAATAATAATAATAACCATTATAAATATACATACCGTGACTCATATCATACAAGCGCTTTACTTTGTACTCGACTCAGTGCAGAGTTTCATAATATCATGCCTGCACTTGTTATGCGAGTAAAAATGATGAGTCAAAGTGTGGATATTTCATTGACAAAAATGAAATAGTTATTAGGTCACTGTGTAATGTGTAATTACCGCAAGTAGCGTGATATGTGCCGTAATGAGATCATGACATCGTGACATCACGATACCATGAGATCATCACACCATACTAAAATTAATTTAATATACCTCAGTATTAAGATTGATACAATCAACTGCCACAGGGACGGCATCTCTACAAAGTCTTGTACGGTATCCTCTATTTATATAATCTTCATCAAAATGCATGCTACACAAAAATGGGGCTTTAAATCTTACAGCATCGTTATATTCGATGTGGACACAATCACACCATTTCTTTACGTCGTTCTGATTCCGCGGGAATCTAAATTACGAAATAAGTGAAAGAAAATGTATCCGCATTACCTAAACATAACCACAGCCTTTCCATCTATGACAAGCCCTTTCTTGCCGAAGCAATTTTTAATAAAACCCTTTTTTGTATAATTCATACTTCACATAAAAACTTCACATAAAAACTAAAAATATTCTCAAAACATTCCCAGCAACGCAATAATCAAACCGAG
This sequence comes from Dioctria rufipes, assembly GCA_963924295.1. Taxonomy (NCBI): domain Eukaryota; kingdom Metazoa; phylum Arthropoda; class Insecta; order Diptera; family Asilidae; genus Dioctria; species Dioctria rufipes. Next base: position 76,205,900 of record OZ002744.1, read on the forward strand.
AATTATTAAGAAATTCAATTTTCCGCGAAACTATTTGTTATTATATTTTTCCTTGTTGGTACCCCTGTAGCATGACATGACATCCGGGATAGAAATAGATGGCAATACAATATTTGTAATCCTTTCTCTGTCCCATAGCTACTTTTAGGGACACAAAGACAAAAATTGCTTAAATTTATTTCTTTATAAATCAAGTTTAAAAAATATTTGATGTTGTAGGAGATAAGTTTCCAAGAATAGAAATAATTTCGAATGCTTTTATAATTTGTTGAACTTTTAATATGAATATTAAAGCGAAAGTAAAATTTGAAATTAAGATAATTGTCACACCCTTGCCAAAAAAAGTTGACCCATATGAAATAGAAAATCAGACAGTCCATGTTATATATGTCAGTAGTGAAGACGGATTAAGTTTATTGATTGGAGCCGATTATTATTGGGAGGTGGTTACGGGACATCATTAGCGCATTACCAGGAGATTATGATCAGTTCAAACAATATTTCGATGGACATTGCAAGGTGCTGCACAGGCAAGTGTTGGGAGATTAGAAGGTGAACAAGTGAGCATTGTAAGTAAGGTTTCGAATAATTTATTTTGTGCATGTAATATAGAATAAAGTTTCGCAAATTTGTGGAGCCTTGATATTTTAGGAATAAAAAGTGATGCTCAAGAATCTGCGGAAGAAGCTATTTTCATAGCCGGAAATCATATTTTTAAGAGACAATACCGCTATGAAATTCAATTAGGAGGATTGAGTCGTGAGCCTGGCGGCTTCAAGAATATGATGCTGATATGAAGGAGTTTTTCTAAGCTGGATTTGCTGAGCCTGTGTGTCATGAAAGGGAAGGTGTCCAAATTTGTATTGCCTCATAGACTCGTATATAAGGAAGAAAACTCTACTACACGTTTGTGCATTATCTTTGACGCTTCTGTACATACGGAAAGTATGCCTTCTTTAATCGATCAGCTGCATACTGATTCCAATTTATTGCCAGGATATCTTGAAGATCTTTCTAAATTTTCGATTGCGAAAAGTGGGAATGGTCGCAGATATAGAGAAGGCTTTTCTGCAAATTGCACTAGCAGAAAATGCCAGAGACAGCCATCGATTTATAAGGATTTCCGATATACCACGAATCTTTGAGCATTATGGATAGAGCTGCTATGAACCTGCGGAAGTGGAACTCCAACAGCGAAGTAATACGACACCTGTTTGTAACGAACACTACTGTAGCCACACAAGAACTTCTGGGTCAATTATGGTGTGTTATCAGTGACGGATTATCGGTCAATATGCAAGCTGTAGAAAAATTCATAAATGAACAAGGTGGACGAGAAGGAACAAAACGAGACGTTTTGCAGGTAATTGCCAGAATAATTGACCCTCTAGATATGCTCGGACCAGCCGTCATTCGATTGAAAGTTTTCTTTCAAAAAATTTGGCGTTTGAAATTGGACTGGGATGAACCTCTGGAGAATAGCTGTATGATTGACTGGAATCATATATTAAGAGACCTTCTTGAACTTAAAATTTTACAACTCCAGTGGGTATAATAGCTGGACTAGACTTCCCAGCAAATTGCAGCTGGCAGGCTCTGACCAGACCATCTCGTCCAGGGAATGTGGTCTCAACTCGAGATAGCTTCCAATGTAAACGCTGTCGTGATTGATCGTAGATCAAAACTATATCGCCATCGTTTAGGTACGTGGGCGACCGTCTTCGAGTTTCGTGAAAAGATCGTACAGCTTGAGTGTATTCAACTCTCCACCGCTTCCACAAAATCGCAGTTAACCGCAAACGCATATTCCAGGCAGATTGTACTTGCTTAGCACCGATATTGTCATCCATAGATTTCTGTCCTGCAGATTATACTGAAGGACGTAGCAAAAAATGGGATGGTGTCAGTGGTGAAAGATCCATAGGATCTTCGCTAAGGTGAGTTAAGGGGCGGCCATTGATTACTGCTTCCGCTTCTGCCAAGACGGTTTGTAGCTGTTCGAAATTGAGTCGAGCTTTTCCAATTATAAAACAAATTTTCATGCATCTGCCTTCATTTTCTGAATCACCGACATATTAGGGACCCGCAAAGTCCACCCCTATTGTTTCAAAGGGTCGGGAAGCCAGTACAAATGGCTGTGATGCTGCCTTGCCGATCATCTTTTTACATACAACACATCTCCTTAACACTGATTTTGTAAGCTGCCGTGCTCTCAAAATCCAAAACTTTTCTCGTAATCGCGTAAGGCTTCAATTCTCAGAAGTCCATCTTCATCCAAGAATGGAGCCAATGATAAAATTCTTGAAGCCTTGGGCAACGGCTTACCGCTCCGTAGTGCCTTTAGCTCATCCGAAAATTCTTCAGCTTGAGCATAATTTATCCAATAATTTTTAGCATTGCAAAAATCTTCAGCTGTCAAATACTTGCTCTGTGGACGCAGTATTTTTGAAATGAACTTAACGAATCTTAATATGTAACCGCTGACCCCTAGCAAACGCTTCCAACAACTATAATGAGAATCATTCAAAACCGGTTCGGATATTTCGATGGGTACATTCGTTTGTACAAGTAAAGAAGTTAGAACAACAGGAACATTATTTAAAGATTTACCATTTTTGCTGTCGCCCTCAAACTTCTTCAGCCAAGTGTGTCCACCTGCCAAAAGGGCAGATGCCACTATGTTTTGAGCTGAGATGCCTCTTGACAACAAATCTACTGGGTTGCCCTTTCCGAAACAGTGCCTCCACCAAACGACTTCGGTATGCTGTCTTATTTCTTCAACTCGGCGCGTAACGTAAGGCTTCCAATTCTTTGTATCGCCCCTGATCCAATACAAGGTAATTACTGAATCAGACTATATATGATAATCCCCTAAGTCAATCTTCAACGATCGTTTTAAGTAACTGCATAATCTAGCTGCAATTAAGGCCGCCGTGAGCTCCAGCTTGGGTATTGTCAAGTCATTCGATTCACACAATTTAAATGGTGGTACTCTGCATTTAGCGCAAAGAATGGAAATGCTAACCTTCCTACCAGCACCTTTACTTCTTACAAACGAAACGGCTCCGTAGGTATCCGGTCTCGCATCAGTAAATATATGTACTTCTTTATAAATTATATCGCTATCTGAAATACATCGTGGAGCATAACTCGGAAACAACGCAATGTGGGGCAAAACTCTATAAGAATTTTTTTCTTAGCTCGGTCCCAGCTACCCAACTTTAGCGTATATAACCAAACTATTACAACACCCTGTATATTGAAATAAAAATTTCATATTTGAATTGGAAAGGTTGACTTGTACTTTATAAACTGGCACCCCCTTCGCTTGAGCAGAGAACTCACAGCGACTAACAGCATTTTCGGTGGGAGCAAGCGCAATATTTTCAACCATATACAGTAAAGAGCAAAAGTGGAAAGATGATCCACACTTTTGCTTTTAAACATCTATTACGCAGTAATTGAAAGGCTGAAGGAAATGAAAAGAATGTTGTTACTTACTCTTAAGGCTGTACATTCAGAATATGTTGCTTTTAATTTTTACTTCATCTAAATACTAACAAAAAATTAAATTTATGTCGAAAAAGTCCTCAATATTTGGTCCAATAACCTTTTGACTTTTCAACTGCCTGTACGCGGGAAGGCATAGATTCATAGAGTTTAGAAATGTATAACAATGGAATGGATATCCAGACGACCCGTACGCGTCCCCATAGGTCATTTATTCCTACCGGTATTTTGCTGTACTCGGCCAGTTTCCTTTTCACGTAAGCCCAGACGTGCTCAATAGGATTGAGCTCTGCGCTTTTCGCAGGCCACTTCAAAATTGAAAAGGATTGGCTCCGTAGCCAATGCTGCACAATTTGGCAGTCTGTTTGGGGTCCCAGTCTTGTTGGAAAATTGCCTGTGAGGAGCGGATGACCGAAGGAAGATTTTCTTGCAAAATTTTCAAATATTTTTCCTTGCGCATGATTCTTTCGACTCTAACCAAAGGCCCAACACTATTCGGAGTTATACAACCCCAAACTATTAGTGAACCACCGCCAAATTTAATTGCCGCCTTCACACTTGCCGGATTAAGTATTTCGCTTAGACGGCTCCAGTACCACAATTTTCCTTCTGACTCGTACCAGCAGAATTTGGGCTCGTCGGATCAAATTACCTGAAAGTGAAATATTAGAAATAATTACAAGACCAATTTCTTTAGAACTTACTTGACTCCAATCCTCCACAGTCCAGTTGCGATGTGCTTCAGCAAACCTCTTGCGTGCTAAAATATTTTTAGCAGTGAGAGCAGGCTTCTTCTTTTTTTCATTAGGCTCTAAGCCAATTCTCCTCAAGGCTCTTCGACAAGTCCATTTACTGGCTTCATTGCCGATCTGTTGAGCAGATTGCTGAGGAGTTTTTGCTAACCCAGACATCGCACTTCGAGCCATTTTTCGGGCAGCACTATCAGAGATTTTCATGGGTGGGCCAATTTTTGGTTTTTTTAATTTTCTGAACTGTTGTATGGGATATTTTACATTTCTCAGCAATATCTCTTGAAGATTTTCCTTCGCGAGAAAGTTCAAGGACCTTTTTAGTTATTTTTTATTTTTAGTTATATTTTTAGTTATTTGAAAATGTGAATTATAATTATTTCAAAAAATTATAAAAAATATTTTTATACCAAAACTTGAAAAAAAAAGATAAGTTTATTTCAATAAATATTATTTGTGTGTGTGTATGTATGTGCATACATTTTCTTCAGAATTTTATGTGTGCTGATCATCAGAAAATACGTTTAAATACATTAAAAAACAATATTTTTTCACGTACACAAATAATTCAATAGAAGATAAGATAAATAGGGGTATGGAAATCCTTATCTCAAAATTTTTACGGCATGTTAATGTGTCGAACCACTCACATAATCATGGGATTGTGCCATTAAAATTGCTGCAAGCAAATGGCACAAGCTTTGTATATTGGGCTCAGACTAAAACATAATAAAATAAGTGGTAATTTATGAGCAATGTTCTTTGTGTGCCTAAGTTCGTCCAAAGAAAACCAAATAAAAACTGCTTATAGATTTTATCAGAATTTTATTGGCAGACTGAGTTTTAAAGAGTGATAAATTTTTAAACTACAGGTAACTTCAAACCGAACTAAAACTTATGCTTCATTTGCTTTTAGGCATGATTTGTTATTTGCTTTAGTGCTTAAAAGCCTTTGGTGTCCTAAAAATATACAAACTCTATGAAGTTTTTGAAGAATGAATGCTTATATTAACGAACGAAGTTTGGTGAACTTTTGCTGCTGTCAACTAAAATAGAAGTGATTATTGCTTAACCAATTCCATTGATATATGATTTTCGAGCGAAGATGTGCCAAAGAAAGCAATTTGTACTCCGTTCGGGCTATTTGAGTTTGCTCGTGTGACCTTTGGGCTATGCAATGGGGTCAAAGCATTCCAAAGGATCATACGTACCATACCTTTCGAGCTCAAATTTTTTTTTGTCTATTTAGATGATATTCTTGTCGCATGAAGATTTATTAGTGAGTATCTTGGCCATTTGGAGCAAATTTTCTGCCGTCTGGAAGCTTTTGGACCTATTGGTACATATAAGTTTTCGTTTTCCGAGATAATTTTTTAAACCACTTCAGCCACCAGCCGGAAGAGCGAAGGCCATTGCAAATTGTAATATACCTGTTAGAGATATATATGTCAGTTTGCCTTTAACTCTACTATTTGTACTATGTATGTATCTCTTCAAGAATATGTATCGAAAAGAGTAGGCTCATCGAGTTTTTGACGTGAGCCGTTCAGTTTTGTTTTTAAATAAATATAATTTTGAATCTTGCCAATCTAAGTCTGGTGTTTTTTTAATTAACGAAATCAATTCGAAAGAGAGAAACTATTAGATGGTTAATCGAGTAGTTTATTAACATTTGGTGACCCCGACGTGATACGGTTTATATTTACGCAAAACATTAAATAAAAGGGACTTATATTTGTGCATTAATTTTGAAGATAAAGATCCTGAAAAGAAAATGTCTAGTGGTGGTGATGAAGGAGTCAGTGAAACAGTCAAGCTGAGGGAGCAAAGCGAATTGCGAAGAAAGGCACTACGCCGACAATTAAACAGGCTGGAAACGGATATATTGTTTCTTTTGAAGGACAGTCCCACCGATATTGTCAACATTCAGGCTAAACATAAGGTGTTTCAGAGCACGTTCGAGTTACTCGAGGAGCTCGATAACAAGGCACTGGATCAGCTAGTGAGGGACCTGGCTGAAGACGACGTGACCGACAGAGAATTCGATGAACAGACATAGTATCGAACGCGAGCAGAAACTTTATTATTGAAGGTAGGGTCCCTTACCGTTCCTTCTTCTGTGGCGTCAACAATAAGCGAATTAGATGATCGTGCCATGAGAACGCTTAGTGCCAATCAGGAAGTTCGGAAGAGAGCAATAAAACTTCCCAAAATTGAAATGAGAAAGTTTAAAGGAGACCTTCTGGAATGGCTTGGTTTTTGGGCACAGTTTAAAAAGATCCATGAGGATGCAGAGACACACAATAGTGACAAGTTCTGGTACCTCCTACAATCATTGGAGCCAGGAACAGAACCTTATGAAGTGACATCGGCGTATCCGCAGACCGACGAAAATTATCCGTTAGCAATTAAGGCACTTAAGCGGCGATACTTCTACAAGTTTATCTACGGCAAATATTAAGCCTAGTCATATACTAATGGACTTTATGCAAAAAGAAGATCAGATTACCCAATGCATAAAGATTACTAATAATTTCGCAGCAGAAGTAGAACACCACAGAAAAGAGAAGGCAGTAGTTCACACTTTTAGTCAACGTAAACAGATAACAAGACCAGTAGCAACATTAGCTGGATTCCACATAGGAGAAGCAAAGAATTACATTTTCTGCTCCAAACCGAATCACTCCAGCAATGCATGCTTTCGAGCAAAATCCATGTCCTACGAAGCCAAGAAATCAATACTATGCAGACGAAGATTGTGCTTTAACTGTTTTGGTCATCATGAGGCCCGACATTGTATTGAGAAGTCAATCAAATGTGCTAATTGTGGTGGAGGACATCATACCGTTATCTGCCATCAAAGTAAGAGAAGCGAAGGAAGCTTTGAAGCGCCACTTAGGAAACGAGAACGGAAGGAAGACGACCATTTTTCCACTAATATCAACATGGGGAATCAGGTGTATACCTCAACTGTTTGCCTGCAGACGTTGCTGGTACAGATTGTAGGTAAGAAACAAACCAAAATTGTCCGAACATTTGTAGACAGTGGATCCCAACGCTCGTACATATTAAAATCGACAGCTGCGGAGCTTGGACTTGAACCAATAAGGGAAGAACGCATAGCACGTTCCTTGTTTGGTGGAATGAGAACCAACGTCGTACTCCATCGGATATTTAAAATAAATTTGAAGGCGCTTGAAGGCGATTTCAGTCTTTATATAGAAGTCCGGGATCATAGAAAGATCTGTGGGGATATTCCTCAGGTACCATCTTACAATAGATCCCTTCTGGCAGAGCTTACAGAAAAGGAAGTAAAGCTATCGGACTGTGGAGCGGGGAGCTCAGCGATCGAATTAATGATAGGAGCAGACCTTTACGGAAAACTTTTAACTGGTGATGTCCGTGAGCTGAATTCAGGAGCAGTGGCAATCGGCACCAAACTCGGCTGGACTCTCGTGGGAGAGATAGCTAGAGTAACACAACCAATCGGTACAGCTGAGATGAATCTGGCTGGAACCGACACTTGCATCAGCAAGTTGTTGGAGTTGGAGAGTATTGGTGTGCGAGACCCGATAGAGGTCACCTCTGCTGAGCAACGAGACCAGAAAACGAAGAAATGTTTTCTCAGAACGGTTAAAAGGGGATCCGATGGCCGCTACACAGTGAAGCTTCCTTGGAAAAAAGGGCACCCGCCCTTAGCATCAAATCTGGAATTAGCAACAAAGAGGTTACGTTCAACAAGTCGAAAGCTGAGTGAGGCTGGCTTGTGGGAATGCCATGACAAGATTTTGAGGGAGTGGGAAAGTGAGAGCTTTATAGAACGAGTGGAAGTAAAAATACAAAGAAATCCGAGAATGCGCCACTTCTTTGTTAAAGGATGCTGGAATGGAATTACGAGATTGGTTGTCCAATATAGAAAATGTAAGAGAGTCAGCAAACTGGAAAGTTAATGTCTTAGGATTAAAGTGGGACAGGAAGTCAGACGAGCTGTTTCTGGATTCCTCTAAATTAGTACATCAGGAAAATTTAACCAAGAGAACGGCATTGTCGACGATGCAAAAGCTATTTGATCCAGTAGGATTTTCATGTCCAGCTACACTGCCCATTAAGCTTATGCTACAACGAGCTTGGATCAACAAACTTAAATGGGACTCTCCTTTGCCTGACGATGAATCTAAGTTGTTTCAAAGTTGGTGTCAGCAAAGTAGTTTTTTTGAGAAACTGAGGATTCCCAGGATGATGACAAATGGAGATTCCGATAGAAGAAACTGGTCGCTTCACTGTTTTTCGGATGCCAGCCAATTGGCATACGCTGCTGCCGTTTTTCTTCGGGTGGACAAGGAAGAGGGTACATCGGTCCAATTATTGACATCTAAATCCCGTGTAGCTCCTGTGTTTGGAGCAACCATTAATCGACTGGAACTACTTGGTTGTTTAATTGGAACTCGACTCGTCAACAATATAAGGAAGGCCCTCAAGATACAGGAGGTACCAGTCACTTATTGGTCGGATTCAACTACAGCGTTAGCCTGGATTCAGCGAGATGACCAATGGGGAACCTTTGTTGGCAACCGAACAAAGGAGATCAACTCATTTACAAAAGGAGCCGAATGGAGATTCGTTCCTGGGGAAATGAATCCAGCTGATCTTCCCTCCAGAGGTTGCACTCCAGAACAACTTGTCCGTTCTAGATGGTGGGAGGGCCCCTTTTGGTTGCAGAAGCCCTCAGCTGAATGGCCTGGAGAACTACCTGAAAATGACGAGGAAGCAATTTTCAAAGAAAAATCCAGTTCATACACTGTATCCATGACGTGTATTAGAGAAGTTAAGAAGGAATTTCCGTTTCGACGTCTTGTGCGAATAACCGCATGGATACGTCATTTTCTCAATAATTTTTTTTCCAAGGATAAAGGCAATAAGACTACTGGAGAGTTAACACTTACGGAGATTAAATCAGCTGAGACAGCCTTAGTTCGTAGTATACAGATGGAAGCTTATCCAAAAGGAGATACAACTAATTTAAAAGGTTTGGGTGTAATCAAAAGCAGCGAAGGCATCCTACGTGTGAAAACGAGAATAACGAACCGGAAAGATGAGTTTAGTTTCAGATATCCAGCCGTTCTTCCTGGAAGTCATCCAGTCATAAAGCAGCTTATATTTGATTATCACCTTACTTATTGTCATGCTGGAGTTGGTTTTTTGGTGACAAAGTTGCGACAGAAATTTTGGATCGTCCACTCACGTAGGAGTGTAAAGGCTGTGATAACTCGTTGTTTCCGTTGTCGTCGGCTCACTGCCAAACCTACGGTCACAGAAGAAGGACCACTTCCCGAAGATAGAGTGAGAGATGCAGAACCATTCGAGGTAATTGGAATCGACCTGGCCGGTCCATTGATCCTGAAGAACACAAAGAAAATCTGGTTGGTGCTCTTCACTTGTGCTGCTTACCGAGCAGTGCATTTCGAACTTGTCGATACATTGAGCACAAAGACTTTTGTTAAAGCACTGGGAAAATTTTGTGAAAAGTTTAGAAGACCGACAACGATTTATACAGACAATGGAACGAACTTCCGAGGTACCGACAATCTGTTCAAGAAATTGGATTGGGATGCCATTTCCAAAGAGGAAGCAGTTAGACGAATTAATTGGAGGTTCTCGTGTAGTTTGGCTCCGTGGTGGGGTGGATGGTGGGAACGCCTTATTCGCTCCGCCAAGGATCTCATGAGGAGAACTCTTGGAAAGGGATCTCTGAATCGTAGAGAGTTGGAGGAGGTTATTAAATCAGTGGCTGAAGTCATGAATGGTCGTCCTCTCACTTATATCTCAGAGGATCCAACAGACTTGGAACCTTTAACTCCAGAACATTTCATTCATCCACTTGGTGTTGCAAAATTCCCGGAACAAAGCCAACTGGATTCTAACCAGCTTCGGTTTCACTACAAATATGTGCAGACCCTGAAGAAAGAATTACGTAACCGTTGGCTGAAGGAGTATTTGGGAATGCTCGTTGGACGACCGTTGAAACTCACAAGAAAGTTAGAGGTGGGTGAGTTAGTCGTTGTCCGTGATGAACATCGTAAGAGGATTGAGTGGCCCTTAGCGAGGATCCTACAACTTTTTGCTGGACAGGATGGAGTTGCCAGAGTAGCACGCAACAAGACTATGGACGGAGAGTACACGAGACCTGTTCAACGTCTCCATCCGATTGAACTACACAACATGAAGGACAAGTTTGTTCCAGCAGAAGTTCAGACGCGTTCTGGGAGAGTGGTAAAATTTCCTTTAAGACTCTAACGATTTTGTTTTGTTTGCAGTATATAATAAGTGTCCTAATGGAGGTCAGCTTCTCTGACCTGTGGTCGGTTTTTTTCCTTTTACATTGAAGAGTTTTTTCCCGTACCACACACTCACACACCTAGTTAATTTAGTAGAGTATAATATAGAACTATTTTTTATCCTATGTTATGAAAATGTATTCCGCCTTTTCATGGTGGGAGTAATGTTAGAGATATATATGTCAGTTTGCCTTGAACTCTACTATTTGTACTATGTATGTATCTCTTCAAGAATATGTATCGAAAAGAGTAGGCTCATCGAGTTTTTGACGTGAGCCGTTCAGTTTTGTTTTTAAATAAATATAATTTTGAATCTTGCCAATCTAAGTCTGGTGTTTTTTTAATTAACGAAATCAATTCGAAAGAGAGAAACTATTAGATGGTTAATCGAGTAGTTTATTAACAATACCGGTTACAGTAAAGGATCTAATGACGATTTCTCGGCACAATTTACCACTATAGCCGTTTTTACCATTTGCGGCAGAGCATCAATATCTCTCAAACAACTATTTAAGGGGCTCCAAAAAACAATGGTAAGAAGGAAATAAGCTGGTCCGAGGAAGCAGTCAAGGCTTTCAAATTGGTAAAAAAAAGCAATTAGCTGAGGTAGCACTTTCAACATTCCCTAGTTCTGCTTTGGAGTTAGACCTATGGGTTGATCCCTCTGATACAGCCGTAGGAGATGCGGTGCAACCAAAGACGGAAAAGCCCTGGAAACCTCTGGGTTTCTTCTTGTTCGAACTTAATAGTGCCCAACGCAAGTACAGTGCGTATGATTGAGAATTGTTCGCAGCATATCAAGGTATCAAATACCTTCGTTTTTTATTAGAAGGTCGACAATTCATATTGTTCACTAACCACAAGCCCCTGACTTTTGCTATTAACCGGAACTAGGAGAAGGGTTCACCCGTTCAGCTACGACATATGGATTTCATCGGCCAGTTTACCACTGACATTAAGCATGCGCCAGATAAGGACAATATAGCAGTTGAAATGTGATCCAGGCTAAAAGAAATTCACATTCCTAGTCTAATAAGCTTTGGTTCCTATGCCGACAAACAAATTAATGATCCTGTGCTACTAACTCTCCATCAAAATTCAAGTATACCATTTTTGGTACTGGTAAACAAATATACTGTGAAATTTCTGCGAATAGTAATCGACCTTTTATTCAAAAGTCTTTTAAGAAACAAATTTTAACGCTGTACACAATCTATCGCACTCAAGTATCCGTGCCACTAACAAACTAGCAACCTCTTCAATGAATAAGCATGTTAATTCCCTAGGCTCGCGCATATCAACAATGCAAAATCTGTCGTCACTCAAGAAAACCTTTGGGCTCTTTTCCACCTAAGTTCGAATCGGTTTCAGGACATTCATATTAATATTGTCGGTCCCCTCCCCACTCGCAATGGATTCAGATATTGTCTCATCGTCATTGATAGATTCACTCGTTAGCCTGAGGCTCAATTTAAGTCTGCACTTTTTGCTGAGTTCTCTAAATTATTAGATTTTGCTCGTATCCGAACTACCGCATATCATCCTCAAGCAAACAGGTTCTTAGAACGATTGCATAAGATGCTAAAAGCCACTATTAAGGCCTACAGAAACATGTTTGGTCAAAGATTTTACAATTTGTATTGTCAGGCCTCAGGACAATGTACAGAGAGGAATTTTTAACAATTCTAGCGGAGTAAGTTTACCGAGAAAGTTTACGCCTACCGGGAGGCTTTCTTCAAAATTTCCAGTTTAGTCCTCAGTCCGATTTTGTTGTCTCTTTACGTAAAATATTTACCGATTTTAACTTCTAACCATTCCAAGAAAATACCTCTTAAATGCAATGACTTAAATAATTGTATATACATATGTTTTCTTAAGAACCGATAACATACACGCGTCCTTGCAAGTCCTTTACGAGGAGTCCTATCAAGTTACCAAAAGAACGTACCAATTTTTCACTCCAAAAATCAAGAACAGGGAGATGAACGTTTCTGTTAATCGGACGAAGTCCTGTTTCACATAAATGGAGGCCTCAAGTCAGTCCCAGAACAACACGTCACTCGCCAAGAACTTGCAGTTTACACCTAACTCAAAGAAGTTTTGAAAGTACATATTCGAATTCAGTTGTAGAACCCAATGTCGGTTTCTTTCAACCAGTTATTCAGTATTCAAGTGATCACACCAGTACGCGTATAGTCGCCGACTATGATGATATACCTTCCTCCGGCTCATGTCCACGAAGAATTAGGTTTCTTCCGGATAGTAAGCCTTAATCACAGCGAGTCACCAGCGCTTTACGACCAGACGCAGACCACCACGATACCTTTCGTATCTCTAAAAAATTGGTTTCTCTGGCGGTGACGGGGGCGTAGCGGCACGATGTATGGTAAATTTTTCAGAGCTCCTCTCTAGAGCAGTTATTTGTCTTTTCGCATAACAGCATTTGTAGGGTTTCGAAAACGCAATAGCGAAAATACCTAGCAGAATATCCACAGATATTTTAAGTAGGGGATTAGTATGAGAAACTTATGCAATTTTTAATTTTATGCATAATTTTATTTTAAATTCATATTCTTTATTATTCTTTAATTTAAACTTAAACTTAGACTTAGTTCGATATCTTAAGGCAGAAATACAGCTCGCTTCCAGGCTCAAAGAATTGAAAACAAAATAATGCCACCAGGCTCGGTGCTGTCCTTCTAATTTTGATAGTATTTGCAACAATTCCTTTAGGTTCATTGTGGGCAGAAATAATTTATTATCTGTTTCCAAAAATGTTGGTGATAAATTTTCAATGACTTTTATTTGCCAAATAACTCGTTTGACAGAATAAATTAAAACAAAAAAAGAAATCTGTTAACAGAAGTAGGCCTGAGAGAGAAAAATTTCAAAATTGAGCAAAGCGTGCCTTGCGACTATTGCTAGGTTTTGTTTTGTGTTGCCTCATTTAAAAACCCGTGTTGGAAGCTTTAACTACGTCTCGAGGAAGCCTGGATGTGTTTCTGCCTTTAGAGTCCCAAGATTTGATGTAGACCTCTTTATTCTTTAAGCCTCATAATTTCCTTTCCTCTTCTTATTTAAGTTTCACCTCTCCTTTCAGCTCTCTCAAAGCGGCCGAGACTAAGTTGAGTGATCTGAAATTGAATATGATGCAGTACGCTTATATCTTTTACACGTAACTAACATTCACTTTCTCTTTTGACAGATACTACAATTCAACTGTAACAGTCTCCGGAGACCTGGATATGAATAAAGGCCAAACTTCGGAGACTGTAAACCGAACCTGAAGACCTGTTTTTTTTAAATACACGACGGGAGGTCTTCGACTAATAAATTCTCTATGGATTTGGTCTCTCTAGAGATTTTTGGCGTCGCCAAAGTGTGCATTTTTATATTAAGTATATAAATCAAACATGAATAAAGAATTTTTAGTGAACTAAGACTTTTTATTTTTCCTTAAGTGAGTCTGCTTGAGGCACTGTAATCCCATCAACACTCTGGTGAACTGGTTTAAAAGCCGCTACACCCACAACACAGCTTACGGTATAATACCCTAAGTTCTTCGCAACAAATATCGAGGCAAAAGAGCCAAGATCAACATTGGTGAACCAGACGTGATATGTCCAAAGAGATAATCAGTACACGCAAACACTCATCATGAGTCTAGATGAGCTCACAGTTCAGCAGAATGACACAGGAGAAGACACAAAAAAACTCTTGTTATCAACTAGGGCAAGAATCCTTCATCACGAAAGAGCCAAACCTACCTTGAAGTAAGGTTGAAGACGCTAGATGAACTCTGAACCCAATTTTATGCCGTCGGCAATGAGATTCGATATGTGTATAGGTCAAAATTGGAGCTTGCCTATTTCTCAAAGGGTTATTATGAAGTCATAAAGCAAAAATACGAGAAAACAAGACTAGACATCGTGATCAAACTTACAGAGCTGAAGAAGTCAAAGTCCAGTAGTACAGCAGAGAACAAGAACTAGCAGTCGACTTCTAATGACAAAAAAGAAGAAACACAAGCCGACTGTTCGTAAATTGTATACTTGGTACTTTATGTCCTCTTTTTTCTATTCTAGGAATATCTACACAGGAGGATTTACTATTAGAAGATAGAAGCAGGAGAGTACATCAAAGATTATATGTGGACTGAACAACTAAAAAGCCCGACTGGGCTATAGAGAAATACTTTATACGAAGCTTAATCATATACATGCAAATATATTTAAATCTGTCTTTCTAATGAAAATATTTGTGCCTTGATTTTCTTTTTTTTTTTTTTTTTTTGTATGACTAGAGAGCTACCGTACTGAATCGACTTGCATCGGAGAACTCCAACAGAAAACTATACTAAAAATTTGTGTTGCTATTTTTCACTTCTGAGTACAGAGAATGATAGATTTCATAATTTTCATTGCTATCTTTATGATTTCGTTTGAGACTTCATTGATTTGTTACTAATGATGGATAAATTTGTTTTTCTCGGATCATTTGATCCTGCGATAAACTGTTTTTAGGAAGATCTAAAAAACGGTTGCATGTAGGTGGGTATACTTGCACCATCAAATGGAAGGTAACATTCTAAAGTTTCCAAATCTTGGAAGAGAAATAGTGACCATGCATTTTCCGAACTTTAGAATTTTAAAACATTTGCAAATTTTTCAGTTTTTTTCATATGTAAAAGATTATTTTCTGATTTTTTTTTTTTTTTTTAATAATCAAACCCATCAATTAAAAACTGAGTTTCATTTTAAAATCAAAAATAAAAAGCATAAAATGATTTTCGTTTCACATATGTAATTGTTTTTCGGGTGAAAAATACCTTGGCGGTTGATATTAAATACGTGTCGAAATATGCCGACGATTGTACAATATATGGGAGTGGATGGAAATTGCATACGGGCTTTCATCTGAGGTATCATAAGAATTGGTATAGATTGTTTGTTGATTTTTATAACAGATTTTTAAAATAAAAATCATTTTATGATTTTCATTTTTGATTCTTTCTCTATACTCAGAAGTGAAAAGTAGCAACAAAAATTTTTAGTATTGCTTGCTGTTGTAGTTCTCCGATGCAAGTCATCACAAAAAAAGAACCCAGGCACAAATATCTTCATTAGAAAGACAGATTTAAATATATTTGCATGCACACGATCAAGCTTCGTATAAAGTATTTTAGCAAGGAAATAATTCTAAGTTTCAACTACGACGGCCTACATGAAAAGCAAGCATTCAAAGAGTTTAAACGCTCCAAGGATATACTATTCAGTAAGTATATTAATAAATCAGTTCTTTTTTAAATTATAGATTATAATTACGTTATATTTTTACAGAAGTTGTTGCTGACGAGGTAATTATGAAAGAGAACTTCAAAAAGCTACTGGAACTCCCTTTTAAGAACAATAATAAAGAATAAAAAAAATTGTTTACAAATCAAAAATAATAAAGGGCAAAATGCACCAAAACAATAAATTTATAGCGTTAAGGAATGGATTTAAAAATGTATTTATGGATGTGTGTGTTCAAATTAATTTTTTTTATTTATTTTTATGTATATATGCAGCACATTAAAGTTCTTACAAAATTTGTACTTTTGCCATGGGTTCTGCAGGGAGATGCAAAAGCACACTTTCCATAAAATATGACTTCTTTAAGTATATCTGAAAGAAGCGAGCTCGGAAGTACATATATGCTTGACCTCTAGTCCTGCCCGTAGTGTAAATGTAATGCGGATTATAATTAAAATAAGAACTAGTACTGGATCCCTTAGAAGGTATGAAAAAAGGAATTATTGTACCCGGAAATTCAAACTGGCTCGAAGCTCTTATAAAATTACTTCTCCCACCACGCGTTCTATAAATATGTATAAAAGCACCCATTCCATAAGGCAACATAGAAACATATCTGCCATACACATGCTTTCTTTGAGGACATCTTCGAGAAATAGCTGGGAAGTATATACTTGACCTCCAGTTCCGCCGCCATGTAAAGGTAATGCGGGTTATAATTAAGACAAGAAATACTACCAGCTCCCTTAGAAGGGAGTCTGACTGGGACACTATAGAACTTTCAAAGTTCCATATCAGAATACATGCAAGTGCATAGGGAACCAATATAGAGATGGGCAGCCAGATGGCGGTAATCATGATAAGCAAATACATTTGCTTTAGTATAGTTTCAAAAATGCGGCGCTGTTAAATTCGGTTCATGTAGACGTGGACAAAATCTATGAAAATTTCCGTCATACATTTTCGGTCTCTATAAATTTCTTTACTCTATGGCTTGAGTCACTTAGTAGTAAGCAATCGCTTTACATAATAATTACCATGCGAGGTTAATTATTATTGTAATCGTCAATTGCTCCACTAAGCACTCATCACAGCCAGCTGTTGGGCTAATCAACAAAATAACCGACGACTGCAGAACAATCCCATGCGAGGCTATTGTCGATTATTTTACCAGAATATGCCCTTGGCTGCTGGAAAAATTTTCCGTATGTTGGGCCATAACAACTTGTTACCTGGCCAATTCTGACTGCCTATGTGCTGTTGCTAAGATAGGAATGAAAAAATAAGGAGCAGTACCTGTAATCCCTATAAATACTAGTTTCTGTAATAGAAGTTCATGATTAACCGTATCAAAGGCCTTTCTCAGATCTAAGAATATCTCAATAATTTTCTCCTACATAATCTTAATGCATTTCTCAAAACTCTTCGCGATATTAAAGTGTTCCTTGAATATAATTTAAAAGTTGTTGATCGATTTGTGCAAGCTGTTGATTTTTTTGGAATATTGTTGAAGGAGTTTTGAGATCTGTTGAAAAGAAATTAAACTACTCTGTAAAATAAAGTAGTACAATTCCCTAAATTAAAGACATGTTTTTTCCCAAAAATAAATGTCATTATCTCTGATAGAAAGAAAAACTCTGTACGGTGTATTCAAATCAATGTAACATTCAATAGATATGGGTATTTGGCACCAGAAAACCTAAATAGTATGTAAAATTCCCAATATGTTAAACTTTCTCAGATAAATGAAGAGAACATAGATTATGTATTATCGTTGATTTTATACATATAGATATGCCACCGTCGCGTACAAGATGTTGTACTTCTTCTCCCTGTGTCGCCACTGTAGTACTTTATCATCTGCTCACAAAACGGTCCGCCATCTGTTAGCAAAACTTGGCGAGTATGAGGATAATAAGTTGTCTTTGATAATAAATAGCGCCATAACACAGCAAATATGAAAATTCTAAAGGGCGCCATACACCATCAGTTTTGCCGTGGTTTTAAAAACCACGTTTTAGTCGAGATAAGAACCTAAAACGTGGGCAAGAAAAAGCCCCACACACCATCCAACTTGACCACGTCTTGCCATCATCTTGTAGTGTCCATTTACAGCAACAACATGTGACCAAACATTGTGATTATTTCAAGAAAACCGGTCTTCACAGAAGCGCAGGAACATTTTATGAAAGTAAAAGCTGAAAACTCCGCCACTTCTCATTTATTTACGAAAACGAAATATTTTCCATTCTGTTTCGTTGCATGCAATTTGCGCTTTCATAAAAAATTTAAAATTTATTCATAAAAATTTTAAAGAGTTTGATTTTTTTTTTATTATTTTTTTCTTTCTTTCTTCCTTTTCTTGCCGTGTACATTCATTTAAATGTACAACACTCAGAAATCTCGCCTACTCCTTAGCTTATTATTAAGTTAACTTTGATTATGAACGAACAAATCAGTAAAACCACGGCAAAACTGATGGTGTATGGCCTTGCCCACGTCTTGCCCACGTTTTGAGAAAGATATTTCTGGCATGACCTGAATTCTGGTTTTAGTAGATATCCCAACCTCAAAACGTGGGTTTCGCCATACACCATCAGTTTTGCCGTGGTTTTACAGTAAAACCACGGCCAAACTGATGGTGTATGGCCTGCTTAAATGAACTTGCATGCAAGATGGTAAAGCAGGCCATACACCATCAGTTTTGCCGTGGTTTTACTGTAAAACCACGGCAAAACTGATGGTGTATGGCGAACCCCACGTTTTGAGGTTCGGATATCTACTAAAACCAGAATTCAGGTCATGCCAGAAATATCTTTCTCAAAACGTGGGCAAGACGTGGGCAAGGCCATACACCATCAGTTTTGCCGTGGTTTTACTGTTTTGCTCGTTCATAATCAAAGTTAACTTAATAATAAGCTAAGAAGTAGGCGAGATTTCTGAGTGTTTTACATTTAAATGTACACGGCAAGAAAAGGAAGAAATAAAGAAAAAAATAATAACAAAAAAAAAATTAAACTCTCTTTAAAATTTTTATGAATAAAGATAAAAAATGTGAAAGCGCAAATTGCATGCAACGGAACAGAATGGAAAATATTTCGTTTTCGTAAATAAATGAGAAGTGGCGGAGTTTTCACGTTTTACTCTCATAAAATGTTCCCGCGCTTCTGTGAAAACCGATTTTCATGAAATAATCACAATGTTTGGTCACATGTTGTTGCTGTAAATGGACACTACAAGATGATGGCAAGACGTGGTCAAGTTGGATGGTGTGTGGGGCTTTTCCTTGACCACGTTTTAGGTTCTTATCTCGACTAAAACGTGGTTTTTAAAACCACGGCAAAACTGATGGTGTATGGCGCCCTTAAGACATCAACCGAACTGCCTTCTGCTGTCAAGTTAAAAATCGCGTTGGAAGGGAGGCTTGCATGCAAGCTGTACTATCTCGTGTAGTCTCCGGATTAGTATCAAGATGATTTGAAGAATTTGGCAAATGTGTATGATACGTGATTTAAGTGAAAAGAATTTCATACTTCGCTTTCGCAGCAGAAAGTTGTAGAACAGATAAAACTCTTATCTAGGCACTGCGATCTGCCTTTTCACATCTGGTTGTTGACTGGTACATTGATTTTTCGTGAATAATTTGAAATATTTTCCATCAAGCAATTTTGTCTCATTTGATGAAATTTCTTAGAATTTTTGGTTCGGATCGCGGTATACAGAAAGCAATATCTTATGAGCATAACAAACATTTTTTTTATACCCTAGATGTAATCTATAGGGTATACTAAGGTTGTCATTCCATTTGTAACGCACAGAAATAATGATGGTAGAGCAAAATGGATTCGATCCATGCATAAAATTAAAAGTTATTTTGATTTCTGCATGTCCGTCGTTCCGTCCTCACTAAAATTTTGTACATGGGCTTTAAAAAAAAAAAAAAAAAACATTGGTTTAAAAATGGGGCAAATCGGGTATCTCCTTCCTAGGGTTCTCATACAAAAATTTCATTTTTCACTACATATTTGCACATTGCCTGAGAACGTGTCAACGTAGAGCGTTGAAATTTTCTACATAGTGTTTTCATAAAAACAGTAAATATAATTTCAAAAATGGACCAAATCGGACAAGCCCTTCTTGGTGTTTTCATATAAAAATTTAAAATTTTTACGTAGCTTGTGAAAACAATCAGTCCTATACGGTTTTAATGTGTTGGAAAGTTCTTCAATCAAATAGATTCAACTCCAAACTGATTTGGGACTGCCTGCTGGAGTTAATTAAATTACCGCACTCCAATTTATTTGCACTAGTATGGGTGCCTTTACACAGCAATATCGCAGCCAACGGGATAGGGGTCCAGCTAGCGAGGAAAGGATCCTAAATGGAGTTCCTACAGCCTATACCCTTCAGTTACGCTGGCTGATAAGGGGGGTTGCGTTTACCTTTGCCCTTTCCGTTACACAGGTGAAAAAAGTAGTTTTTTAGTTCGATTTTTTTTTCTCTTTCAATAAACATCGAACAATATAAATTTACTATTTCCAGACAGTTTCCTCGTTGATGGCACCGTCCTAGACGTTTTTGTTCGTTAAAAACCAACGTCTTGTCGGCCGTACTCTTACACATTTATTCCCTATCACACTCCAATCGATTTGTCTATTGACAATCAACCTAATTTCTGCCTGATAAGTTAATTTCATGTTTTCCTTCGATAACTAAACCAGCTCGTAAAAAAATTACAGCCTTAATAAAATCATTTTTTTTAATTTATTTTTTCCGAAAAAAAAAGCGTCTGGCACATACTAGAGCAGCGAAGAAACTGTCTGGGAATAATGAAAATATATTATTCAATGTTTATATGTTTATAAAAACTAAAAAAAAAAGTAGAAGAAAATCGAACTAAAATCATTTTGAAAATTGCTTTGTTTACCTGTGGAACGGAATGGACACAGGTAAACGCAACCCCTCTCACCAAACAGATGGGCCGCATGCCTATTGAGATGGTGACGCTGCTAGGTCTCGTCAGAATTTTTAATGATCTGCAACTGGCTGCTGCGAAAGAAGCTATTGACGCGTTGACTGAAAGGACGGGATTTTGAAATTAGAATAAACCATTCCTAATTCGAAAATGATTTATTTATTTATCTAAGGTACCTACCTATAATATATATAAGGTTACTGAAATAATGTGTCAAATGAAATATGTATTAAATTACATATGCATTAATTTAAATATTAATTTCTTGCAGAACTGAAGGAATATAAAATTCAACAAAAAAATCTCTTACGAAATACTTCTCTATATATATGTATATCTCATAAAAAGCACATTGCTAGTTAGGAAAGAAGAAAAAACATTTGTTATCGAAGATAACTTAATATCCTCATATTTTACAATTTTTTTCAAATGGATGGCGCCATCTGTAAACATGATTTCAGTCATTCGTTAAAAATTTCTCCTCTGTTTTCTACTTTGGCACATGTAAGGCCATCTGTCGAGAAAAGGGAACAGATTTGGTGGCATCTCTATATGTGTAAAATCAATAATATTAAGCTACATTTGGAAGTACCTATGTTTTAGGGGTGAAAATATATTTCACTTTTTCAAAGGTGGAACTTTCCGTAATCTTATAAAAAAATACCTAAGCTCAGTGTCACAAATTGTTACCACTCACTTTAAGGAAAAATTTTTTACTGTGTAGTTAAATTAAATTTAAAAAAGTTATATCTAATAAATAATCGAATTGGTCAATTATTTTTACAAATAAGAGCTTTACAGTCAACAAACTCCTCAAGCTCTTCCACCCACAATCCACACGACCAAACAACACTCATCACCACAAAAGCCCAGTTTTTAATATCTCGTGGAAAAATAAAAGAATAAAAATTTGTAAAACTACAAATTTCAGCAAATAGCATCAGAATTAATTTTTTTTTTTTTTCGTTTCAACAAATTTTATTGTATTTCAAGAGAAATATCTTTATCAGTAAACAAGTGCATTGTAAACCAGCCTCCATACCCTTAACACAAACCAGAAAGTAGTTTAGACGCACATCTGGTTCGCATCCAACTTTCGACAGTAAAATCTATCTTGAATTCAAGCAAGTGAGTTTTACGCTTCGAATCTATATTAAGACCTATGATAACATTTTTTTTTCTTGTCTTTTTTTAAAAATCAATTTTCTCGCAGGCCACCCACTTCCCCGCATTATAGTAGACGGATAAGAACTAATTTCGAGCTTAATACATTTCTGGTTATGAATAACTAATTTTTCACGCACAGCGCGAGTGCTAAACAACTATGTAGTTGTTCTACCGTACCCATGGGCACTTTGGTCTCCTGGAAGATTTTGTTGATGCGTCTGACTTCCTTCTTGGATTAATACGGGTATTTCTTTCGCTGAGACAACTTTCCAAGTTAAGAATGGCAGTAAATACCTGTACGGTGGTAGGAAAGCACATTGGATTGCAAGTTCGCGTGTACGTAAAAAAAAACTTTCATCAGGTTGAAGGCAAAGTGAGTTAGTATGACTGCAGGATTTTGGACACGATTAGAAGCGATATTAGAGAAATCCGGTAAGTGATGTTTAAGATTTCATACGAAATAGAGCAGTTGTTTAGTTATTTAATTAATTAATTACTTAATGAGCATTACTATGCAAGAAAGGGTATGCACGAATGAATTGCGGCGGCTTCCTTAACATGACATGTTAAAAAAATTCAATTAGCTACGTGCTACAAGGGCGGAAAGTTAATAATTTTAAATCGCATGAGTTTCTTTTTGAAACGTTAGCACACATGCACACATGAAGTTATTATAAATGGTCGCGATATTATACTTCTAAATGTGTTTCCAAAATTTACTATGTATATTTGTTATAATTTTGAGTCTTACTCTTGGCGGGAGCTTAAAATTTTAATAATTTTATCAAAGGCTTTCTAAGGTGAGCGGGGTTTTTGGTTAGAGTGGTTTTTGGTTAGCGGTTTAAATCAACGAATCAAATAAATAATAAGTGATAGGTTCAACTAGATAAGGAACTAAAAAAAAATTTACGGCGAGTAATTGAAACTTTTACTGCATGGATTCCTTCAAATTATTTGAAAAAAAAACACTTAACTCCACCAACGATATTACGTTTGCTATAGGTACCCTGCGTGGTACACAGGGTAAAACACACGTCCTTTGTTTCGGTTAAACTTTATATATTAGAGAGCATGCATCGAACAATAATTTAATGAAATGGATTATGTCCAAAGCGAAAAATTCCTAGACTAAATAGAGATTTGAAGTGCCACAAGTCCTCGACGTGAGTTATTTCAATACTAACTGCTGATTTATTATTTCGATAAAATTACGCGCTTTCAATTCTAAGCAATTCAATTATAAGTTATGCTATGAAATCCCAGCAAACCTTGCGAAGATAATGCAAATCGCAAAAACATCACAAAGTGGAACATAAATTTTGGTAGTAATTACAAATAAGATATGAAAGCGAAACCTCGACCGGGAGCAAATGTTGACAGAGCATTGGTGGTATTACTTCGGATTTACTTTGCCTTTCTTTTTCGAGATTAAATGCATCCAAAGTGAATATTAATATACT
Organism: Dioctria rufipes; assembly: GCA_963924295.1. Taxonomy (NCBI): domain Eukaryota; kingdom Metazoa; phylum Arthropoda; class Insecta; order Diptera; family Asilidae; genus Dioctria; species Dioctria rufipes. Next base: position 76,229,390 of record OZ002744.1, read on the forward strand.
ATGGTAACGATAACTTTAGCGATTCGCAAATGAAATTATTTCTCAGTCATTAGCGATATCAGCGTGTCTCATCTACGTATGAATATAATTTATTAAACCAATGCTTGTAGGTACCTGCCTATCTAATGAAGTCTCCTATAAAACTTATTTTACCCATAATGGAAAATATATATGATTTTAATTGCTCACAGTTTACAATTCACTGACAGAAATATAAAAACGACAAATTTCTGATCTGTTCACACTGAAATTCAAACTCAGAGCTCGTGTGATGCCTCCACATAAGCCCCTAATTTTATACTTGTGCGAAAATTTATTTTATTTTGCATACTTTTGGGCTTTTATTTTTTAAGCAAGAAGGAGAGAGTGCGCCTGCGTAAGCCTGCGCCCGCCTGTTGCTGCTATTGCGTACACCATGCACACATAATCAAGTCGGTAGGTCTATCTACTATCGATCAATTTTGATGTAAATTTTTCTACTACTAGGATTATCACAGGCTTCAATATACATATATGTACATATTTTATATTAGACAAGAAAATTGTAGATGATTTCAAAATAAATTTTATATATAGGTGCCTATATATTTTTGTAAAACTATAATTTTTCTTGTTGGCCGTTTTCATTACGATCTGTCCTTTAGCTGAAGAGAAAAATAGGAAAAGAGGTTTCAAAATTTTAATTGTGATCTGTACATCGTTATGTAAATGCGCTTTATAGTAGTGATTAGAAGTATTATTGTGGCGAATATAAAGAAAATTAAAAGTGTAGTGCAAACAGTTTTCTTACTATCTCAATTCCAAAGAATTTTTATTTTAAAACTGGGTGTTTATTTATTAATACATAATTGATTTCTTTATAATTTGTTCTACTGAATTTATAGTGAACAGGTAGGTATGTAGTTTTTGGATTTTCACTTGAAATTTATAATTTTTTCGTTTGAATTTTGAGATTGTGGTTTTTACAATATGGCAACGAAAAAACTTTGGGGTGTAAAGCACTGACATATAATAATAATGGACTGGCACAAATATTGAACAGGCTGTGATGTTATAAAATAGTATCGTATTAAGTTTAGAAATTTTAGGGAGTTAAACTTGTTTTAATTAACCCAAAAATTAATATTTAATATTACTGAAAAATGTGCTCTTCTGCAGATTTGTTGTCAAATTTCATGGAGATAGTAAGAGATAGATGTATATAAACAATATATTTGTCTGAATTTTTATGTCAATTCCAATGGATTCCAATTAATACAGCCGTAGTGTTTCCAAAATTGGTTACAGTTCAGTGTACATTTTGAGCTTGAAAGAGACAAATAGATTTTAGCCAAAATGTGTGCCATTTTTCACTATAGGAATTAGATAGGATGGCTCAGTCTATTCTTATTATATGTCAGTGGGTGTAAAGTGTGTAGTCGAATTGTGTGGTGAAAAAAACGGGATAATGTCAATTTGAATTATTTTAAGTTTCCATCTAAAAATACTAACGAATTCGACAAATGGATTAGAATACATATAGTATGACTGTTCCCGTAATTTTGTCGCTAACGATATAGGTAAGAAACGATTAAAAAAAGTTGTTGCTCCCTCACTAAATATTGATTATGATCCGCATTCGTTAGATTTTCCGGATAGCCATATACCTGTTCAGTTTGAAGTAAAAACTTATGAACGACGTTCTATTCAGCAGAATTCAAGCATGCTTGAAGACCTTCCTTAAATGGAGCCTAGCCTATGAATTTTGTAACTCCAGATGAAGAGATACCAGAGACGAAATGTAGCTCTTGTGTAAAATCAGAGAAGACTGTTAGTTCCTATTGGTCTAAATATGATGCCCTTGAAACGAAATACAAAACCCTATTAATATGAAAAAAAATCACGCGGTAAAATAAACAAACATCTTTATCAATTATTATTGATTCTTTTCAAAATATTAGTCCACATGTTAAAATATTTTCTAAAATGGATTTATCGAATAAAAACAAAAAACAATACAATATAATCAAAAGTAAAAGAATTCGTCGTTAAATATTCATTATAAATTTCCATTCGTTTATAAATACTTAAGAAATGTTTTGAGTTTAAAACTTCCGGCAGTTTGTTCGATAAATCGTTGACAACCAACTAAAAATATTAGACCTGGCTTTAGTGTAGCAATTACAGAAAATTTTGAAAAGCTATTATGTGACTGGACCACAGCATTGAAAGAGGAATGCATCTGTTATATTTGATGAAATGACTATAAAGCGAGAATTAGTGTACGACATAAAATTTGATGAAATTGTTGGATATGCTTATGGTGATAATTACAAAAACCAAAAACTTGCATCTGTTTTCATGGTCCGCGCAAAATTGTCGAACTATAAATATTTTATAAATTATTTTGCTACTAATATCTGGGGAAATTCTGAAGAACAAACTCATTGACAATATAAATTACTGTCAAAGTATTGGAATACGTATAAGAAATATTACATGCTACCTGGGTTCAAATAACAGAAACTGTTTCAACCGATTAAATGTAATACAAGAGCAACCGTTCTTTTTTCATAGTAATACAAAACTTTTGTGAATTTTGACTTCCCACATTTGGTAAAATCTACAAGAAATACTCTATTAAAGAAGAAATGGAAATGCGTGCAAGAATTATACAATATAGCAAAAATAATTCACAAGGATGTGTTGTAAAATTACATCCAAACATGTAATGACAAACAGCTGGCAAATGAAAGTTTCGTATGCAACCCAAGTTTTCAGTCATACATGCAGTGCCGCAATAAAGACAGCGAATGAGTTAAAAACTTATAGTTCTGAAACGGCTCCATTTGCAGTTTCTGCTGCAATATTTTTTAAGTAATTCGACAACATGTTTGATTGTTTTAATAGTAAGGCTACTTTTAATAGGAATATGTACAAATGCGGTCAAAGGAAGGACAATGAAGTTAGAAAATACTTAGACGAAATAATACTATATTTCGAAAATATAAAATTTAAGGGCGACAGACACACCTATGGGATTAAAGGTTTAATTCAAAGCATAAGGTCCACACTATTATTATCCGAAGATATATTTACAGAGTATCCAAATCATCCATTTCTATTGACATACAAATTAAATCAAGACCCAATTGAAAACTTCTTCTCTTTAGTTCGAAGTAGGGGTGGATTTAATAAGAATTCATCTTAGTATAGTGTTAATCATATTTTTGCCAAAATAATGTCATATACGTTGTCATCTCCGTCTAGTGATACAAACTGTCAAGAAAATAGTGAAGACTTTTTCATAGATAATGAAATGCTTACTAATTCCATGGTAGATGATATCAATGAAAGAAATTCTGAAATTTCAGAATCATGCTAGGATATTTCTTCAGAGCTAGATGATAACTTTGGCAACATCGAATATGCGGTATTTGATGAAGATATTTTGCTTAAAGCTCCATCTTTGAAGTACTTTGTAGGTTTCCTAATCCATAAAATTTTCCCTAAACTAAATTGCAAGGAATGTGAATCAATAGTTTAAAAATCCGGAGAATTAGTAACGTTTCAAAAATGTCAGAAGCATTCTTGTTCCATAAAAAGTACTTTAAAAAGAGCGATTTCGGAAAACTGCATACACCTTCTGACTACTTTTTCGCTATATGTAAACTTCATTTAAATATTTTTAAAACACAAATCGGTCAAAACCCCCATCAGAAAAATATAAAATTAAACATTTTGAATTTATGTGTTTCTGAAACTAATAATATGCCAGCTTTTTCCAACTGGTTTTCAGCTGAAAACACTTGCTCTCAACATCATATGACGATTTTAGATTATTATTTTACTGAGAAAATATTATATTTGGGAATCGAAAAAAAATACAAAGACGGAAAATGTCAACAAAATTCACCCAAAATTGAAAATAATTCAAGAGTGATAACAATTAAAGTACTTTATAATTACTAGCCGTTCAACCCGACTCACTACAGTCGTCGGTTTGTTTGCCCCGTTCGTGCATATGTTGTTACGGCCCCAAAGTCATGTAGACACTTAAAATTAAATATTTTTTATACAAAGTTATGATACAGCTTCAATTGAATTTCAGTATACTTAGATAATAAACATCTTGTCCTTTTTCCGTGTCAAGACTGGCTCAGAAAGGGAAGTGAAACCTAACCTAACCTAATTTTTAGAATCCTTTTTCTTAGCGATATTATTTGTATCTTTCCAGCTTCCATAATTCAACTATTTAAACTTTCATATAAGCCTATTTCATGTGTAAGTACTCTCTTCACACTGACAGGATCAGTTAATATTTAAATGCCAATTCCTTTGTTCAACACAGCAGGAGAAAGCAAAGTTATGATCGTAAAATTTTAAATTAGCACCCTGAAATTCTCCTTTGGAAAGTTCGGTAGTTGCCTGAAAAGCAGCATTAATGCCGAGTTTTTGTTAATTGTATTAAAAGTAGCACGGACTTTATAGGCGGGTTATTTAAGTTATTTTGGTTTTTATGGCACGAGCGGAAAGATTTTGTAAGAGACAGACAGACTGTTTTATATATATATTTTTTCTTGTGTTTAAATTACATTTGCGTTTGACTTCACGCAAATAACTATTAGATAAATAAACTATCATCGAAATATAATACTGATTACATTCAATAAAATATCTATACTTATATTATTTTTAATTAGTAGCACAAAAGGGTTGCCCGATTAGGTCCATTTTTGAAACGTTATTTGCTAGTACTATGAAAGCATTGCGTACAAAATTTCAGCTTTCTAGGTTGATGAGTTCTCAGGCAGTGCTCAAATATATAGTTAAAAACGAAATTTTTGTATGGGAACCCTACAAAGGAGTTGCCCGATTTGTCTCATTTTCGACTTTAATTTTACTTTTTTTTTTAAATCCGTGTACAAGATTTCAGCTCTCTAAGCATATGCGTTCTGGAGTTATCGTGCGCACTGACGGACGGACAGACGGACAGACGGACGGACATGCAAAAATCAAAATAACTTTTAATATTATGCGTGGGTGTCCAATCCATTTTGCTCTACCATCATTATTTCGAGGTGTTACAAATGGAATGACAAACTTAGTATAGCCTATAGATTTCATCTAGGGTATAAAAATGGAACCAATCGGGCAATTCCTTCATAGCGTTGCCATACAAATATTTCCTTTTTCACTATATAATCATTAATCATCTGTCGATAGCGCAATCCATTCACCGTAACTGTTGCTCCAGCCTCATTTTCGAAAAAGTAAGGTTCAATGACCCCGCGGGACCATAAACCGCACCAAACAGTTACACGTTGAGAATAGAGAGGCTTTTCAACAATAACTCTTGGGTTTTCCGAGCCCCAGATGCGACAATTTTGCTTGTTGACGAAGCCATCGATGTCGAAATGGGCCTCATCAATCAAGATGAGTTTTCGATGGAATTCCGGATCATTTTCATGCATTTCAAGGACCCAATCAGCAAAGACTCGACGTTGTTGATGATCGGTCGGCTTGAGTTCTTGTGTTAACTGAACTTTATAAGCCTTAAGACCCAAATCTTTATGCAAAATACGGTGTAATGACGTTTGTGGAATGCCTAATTCCAAAGAACGACGAGGAATGGACAAACTTGGGTTTTCCTCAACACTTTCGGCTACAGCAGCAATATTCTCGGCTGTTCTTGAGCGACGTGCACGCGTTTTATTCTTCACATCACTAACTTGTCCCGACAGCTCGAATTTTTCTACTAACTTCTGTATTGCGGTCCGACAAGGTGCTTCACGACGACCCAAAAATGTTGGAGTTTTACGAAGCGCCTCTGTCACATTTTCACCATTTTTATAGTAAATTTTAACAATTTCACTGCGTTGTTGAATCCAAAAGTGACATCTACCGAAATAGTGGGCTAGTTAAAATAACACCTCTTATTGGAAAGCCCTTTACTAAAATACCGCCCTTAAAAAGCGTCAAGGTAGGGAGCTGATATTTTGTACGCAATGTTGCCATAAAAATAGTAAATATTACTTCAAAAATAGACTAAATCGGGAAACCTGTTCTTGGGTATCATAAGAATTGGTCTTAGACCAATCCCTGCTTTTTACTTGTTGACTTTTATTTTTCAGTTTTTTTATTCTTTCTGAAATTATATACGTATTTAACAGTTTTTTCATACTAATTGTTTCAAATTCTAGCACTACTTTAGATGTGGATATACGAGAAATTGTTGCACACTCTTATCTTTGCTTTGTTGCTAAGCTTACACAAACAGAATGTGTCACCTTCAAAATTTTCGAATTATACTAACTCCGACTGTGATAACCGTGTTGAATTAGATTCCTTGAAACATGCAAAAATTTTATGCGAACAAAGGTGCAGGAAATTGAAAAGGAAATTCTACCAGACATCGCTCAACCTGGAAATCCGGTTGTTGGTAAATTTAAATCTAACTCTCTAATGCAGTTAATAAAATGGTAATTACTAACAAAGTGTGAACATACAGAAATTATATGGCACATTATAATCAGAAATCTCGGAAGAGTTTTATTTTATGACCGGCTCCACTATAATAATATTTACCCAAGCAATAAGGTGCCAGAGTGCACAGTGGGCACACATTTCGTTCGCCCCTTGCCTGCTCCGCACGCAAGACATTTTCCAAAAAAATCTATGAAAAATCCGACAGCAAATGCAAAATCTCGCCAATCCTATGCAATCCTATTGCTCTGCAGCTGCCCGCAGCTAAATACTTTGGAGTATAATACACACGGATATCACAGCATAGCTGGAAAAATGTATGGTTAAATGAAAGGATAGGAGCGATTTCTCCAAACTAATCACCATTTAATCATAAATGCCCACAAGTATGCAAAATAAAATAAAAACATTTCAGTCAAGTATAAAATTAGGAGCTTATGTGGAGGCATCGTACAATGTCAATTGAATGCAAAGCGTTTCACTTCTAACTGATGCTCTACAATATTCTTCTTGTCTTTCTTATTTCTGCGATATTATAAAATCCGAGATAAAAACTGTTATTATCAGAAAAATGATAAATGGTCTCGCTAATATTATTAAATTTTGCAGAGTTATAACTTATAAGTTGAGCATTTTTCTTCAAGAATGAACAGTACAGAAACTCAAAAATTATTCTTGTTGAAAGTTTCGATGATTCTAGAAAACATGCAAGCATAACAGATTTGGCTGGATGATCAGAAAAGCGATCTTCTGATGTTGCATGTTGCTAATTGGCGGGATTGTACTTAGTGCTGGAAATAGATTACGATGCAGTGGCTGGTGTTTATAAACAGTGATGGTGATGCTTGCAAGATTGGGATACCATTTCAATGGATTACTGCCGTATGCATAAATAAAAAATTGTAAGCTGAAAACAAAGTAATTCATAAGGACATTTCTGATTAATGAATGGTTATACCGACTGCGGATACTTTTAACTACCATTAGTTTAGTTAATGTGTTTTTATTTTCTTATTAAATCCCTATTTGCGACCGGAGATCATTTTGAGGTGGCCTGGTCTATACATACCTGATACCTTCAATAGCAAGGTAGTAAGCCTATGCACTTACTTGAAATTAAGTACAGGAAAAAGGACCATTTAAAGAGGATATTTTAATGGAAAGAGTATAAGAAACAGAATCGAAGAACTCAGGTTAGAGAACTTTTTGTTTATTCCGGGGTCCAAGCTATTTTTGTTCATGATTTCCAAAAGGACTTAAAAATTTCATATTCGTAAGAACGTCAAATGAGCATAAAAGCTGTTAAAAAGAGAAATTTCTCCAAAAATGGTGTTGTTCATGACTATGTCAATGAGCCATTTACTTTTATAATTGGTATCAATTCTCAACTAGCATGAGATAACTATTAAGTTACAATAACCATAGTGCCCGACTACATTAAATCAACCCCCTAATATAACATTTTTGTGGTATAATTTCAGTACTCTAAGAATCAGATTTAGTTACTTAACGAGGCAGTTGGTGACTTTTTCATCTATTGGATTATTGTGGACTGCGTTTCCTTATAATTGTTCCAGTAGTACTACTTTTCGGAAGAAGTATGATGTTGCACTGGGGAAAATTTTCTTGTAGTTGCTGGGCTTTAGAAAGTGTAAACTAAATATCTGTTATTTGCATTGCCGAAACCATCCTGTCCTCTTAATGAGACTCATCAGGTTCACGTATGGTAAGCTTTTCAGCTCATCCGCAGATAGGAGGGCAGTAGACCCCTGCTCCTGGCAAAGGTTCAGTTCAGTTCAGCTCGGGCAGTGATGATACAGACAAGAGCTGTGCATTGTTTTCTTCCCAACTCCAACAGAATGTCCGTGAGCTACCTATTGGGCTCATCCAGAAACAGTTTTGTACACGTACAAGTGCACACGCATACCCGCTTTGATGAGAGGCCTGATCATTGAGGCAACAACTTCAACAGTAGGTTCAAGCTCATGAAAGGGGTAGCTAGAGCCAGACCTGACTAACGAATCCGTTCTCTCATAATTCCACAAACGTGGCCTGTCTGTCGGAGATGATAGCAATGTCCTTTTCCTTGATTTCCATATCAAAGGCTACCTTCTCTACCATTGCAATGGCGAATACTTCGGCCTGGAATACATCAAGTGAGTACTCAAACCGAGTTCAGGGATCGAGGTAGCAAAGAGGGAGCCTGTTAAATTATGCATGTTTATGATAGATTAATCTAATTTTGTCTTAATTCCTATATAAAAAAATTCACTTTAAATTATGAAAAACAAGATATATATGTATATACCATTAATTCATAATTATATATATATATAGGTCAGGCATGAATAAAGGTTCATTTATTATCATTGTAATATGAAACGTAATTTTATTCACCTAGCAGTAAATTCATTCACCTCGCTTCATGCAAAATAAATTCTCAGTCATTAAAATTTAAAGAAAGTTGACACTCAGCAATAACTGAGGAATTTATTTTGAAGGCAACTTGCAATTTCACTAGATTAGCAGTATTGGAAATTCTTAATTGAATATTTGCTTTCTTTTGTTTTTTGGTAGAATAAGTAGTAATTTGAACAAAATTTGGATATAAATTCACGGTGAGTAATTAATAAATAAATCAGATGTTAATCAAAATTAGAGCGTTTTATTTAGTATCGCGTAACCCTTCTAGTTTTTAGGCTCTTGGTAGCTAGCAAACCAAGCAACTGTATTAGCCTTGGTATATTGATTCAAGTGCCGTTTATACAATCTGCGTTTAAGGCTAAGAAAATCCAGGCAAAACAAAAGAGCCTTGTCTTAACAGAGCCTTTGATCAAAATTAACTTAATAACAAGTTAAGAATCAGGCGTGATTTCCGACTGTTTTACATTTAAAATGTACACTGTTAGAAAAGCAAAGAAAAAAGACAGAAATAAAAAAAATCAAACTCTCTTTAAAACTGTTACGAATAAAGACAAAAAACGTGAAAGCGCAGATTACATACAACGAAACAGAATGGCAAATGATTCATTTTCGTAAATAAATGAGGAGGAGCGAAGTTTTCAGATTTTACTCTCAATACAATGTCCCATGCATTTGTGAAAACACGTGCTTCTGAAATATTGAGAGAGCTTACTGTAATGGACCCATGTTGTTGCTGTAATCCTATAATATTTGAACGGTACGTGCTTCTGCTCATATTCGTTGAGAATTTTATTTGACTGCAATTTTTCATTTTCTTTCAGAATTTTAACCAAAGCGAAATTTATCTTTTTCTTAAAAACTTGAGTTAGTGTGACGTGACCCGATTTACATTCTTATGAATAGTTTGAAAGGATTTTGGAGATATTGAAGAAGATTTTATCATTCGGGTAATCCTACGCTCTCTCAATTTTTATTTTTAACTGATTATCTCAATCGTACTACAATAGTGTGCATAGCCAAGCTCTTTTCCCCCATTCATGCAAAAGACATAAGTATATGTCATTATTTGTTTCTTTTTTGAAAACACAAAAAATTTCCAATTTTGTTCGGCTGATTCTTATCTACTTATTAGGCTATCTTTGCCCGAGATATGTATGTCTTGGGAAGGCTAAATCTCTACTGAGCAGCAACCGAAACAATATGCGTAAAGGCCAAAACACAGTGAGAGCGACACAACAATGTTGGCAAATTAGTTCGCGATAATGTCGCATTCAGAGCACAGTGAACGCGACTCGACAAATGTTTTTGACAGCTATCTTTGTTTTATTTATTGTAAAAGAAATGGCAAAAAGGAAAATCGCTAGCATAGCTTATGCGGCTTCCTTAAAATTACAAAGCATAAAGAAAAAACTAAAAAGAAGATTAAGAAGAGATTTCTATACATGGGATGACGTTTATTGCACAACATGACTTTCTCCTTAATTTTCTCTATTAATTCCTCCTCAAAACCCATAATATGTCAAACTAATAAATGAAATTAATTTTATACATAATTTACTATTATCTTTTAATTTACTATGTTTCATAAAAATATCCTAATCCACATAACATGTATGTCAATTATTCACTGTCCACACAGAAATGTCAATCATGTTGGCGACTAATTTAGAGATTTTCCCAAACTTTTTGTTGGCAACTTATCGCGTCGCCCTCATTGTAGCAAGTATATGGGACTTCCATATATTTGAATCTTTGACAGCAACCAATTTACGGCGACTTTGTTGTGTCGTCCTCACTGTGTTTTGGCCTTAATCTGATTGCAGTTATTACGGGATACTGCTATATGGACGAGGAAGACGTTGATAGCGTTCAGCACCTAATATGCGAATGCCCCAACCTTGCTAAGTGTAGGAAGAATACGCTTGGTAGCTACTTTTTCCGCGAACTGGGGGAATTAGCAGACAAAGCGTTGGGGGACTTGGTAAGGTTCATTAACTTTTGTGGCTTGGTTTTAGCGCACCCCTAAATCAGAAGCATCTTTTCCAGGCAGGGTCCCAACAAAGTGGCATCACAATGGACCATAGATGCTTTAAATGTGACTGGTCGTACATGCTTTTACGACGGCCGCCACTTTAATCTTATTTAACTTAACCTTAAAATTAAATCTACATTTATTGTAAATTTAAATAAAAGTGGATAAGCTAAATATAAAATGTTGAATTAAGCATTGTTGTGTAAAATAATGGGTTATACCTTTCTCATATAATTATCAGAAATAATATTATGTATTTATTACAGGTTAAACAATAGCTGTTTTTAATTACAATAAATAACTCCAATAAGTTTGATTAAAAAAACTAAGGTCATGATAAATTTGGAACTTTCTCTGATAGTTAAAAAAAAAAAACATTTTATTAAGACTCTCAAATCAAATGTAGATAGATAAATAGGTAAATTCAATTTAATAAAAAATTAAACAGTTTATTCAGACAATTTAATTTAATTATTATAAAAAAAGTTACCATCTCAGCATATTTATCTTCAATGGAATCAAAAAATAATAAAGAAATAAAACTTTTTTATGTAATAAAAATCATAAGTTTTGTATAAAATTAAAATGGCTTTCAATATACATTTAGGACAACTTCTCAATATATTCATGAACAAAATTTTAAAAATTTTCATTTCAACTAATTTGCTCTATTAAATTTCTAAAAACTCAATGAAAGCAAACATCAAACATGGCACTTTCTTTAAATTAGCGAGTTTATTGACAAATTAATTTGTTTATTTTAAGCATTTTGCTGTAGATATTCTCACTGTGCAGCTGGAACCTCTTCGAATTTTATTGTTATTAAAATTTGTTTTGAGAAAATCGTAAAAATTTCCCTTTAAGCAATTCTACAAATAATAGAAATATTTGATAAATATAATTAGATATAAATATTTTCACTTTTAAAATTATATTTTGCCATTAAAGCGAAATCGTTTTAATTTAGACATAAGCCAAACTTGTCCAAAATCCATACTGAAGATGTTCATATTGCGGCATCAAAATAATTTACCAAATTACTTTTAGAAGTACTGGGACCAAATTTATTTATAATAAATATTTTGTTTTTGTAAGAATGAAAATATTATTAAATTATAAATATTTGTTAAAATTACAAAGAAAACAAGACCTGCTTAATTCAAAAATTTTAAAACTTCATATTTTTTTACGCATTCTTGCGCTGAAGTACTGAAATAAATCATACAGCTAAAAGAATCTTGATTTATAAAAATGAAATATTTAATCAAGCTGACGAAAGCAACAAAGATATAAAACTTCTGTATACCTGTGTGCGTGAAGTTTCAAAAGGAAACCATCCCATCTATAAAAGCTGAAAAAATGAGATTTGATGATCAGATTGAAAATTAGAAGCTAGCAATAAATATTATAAAAAGAATAGAATTGACCATGCCAGGAAATATAATCAGATTGTGAATCTCCAGGATGTGTTTCATCCAGCCATGGCTTCCTCAAGTTCAATAATTTCTTCTAACAAGGTGAGATGGCAAAAGCGAAAGAGAAAGACTCTACCGGAGGAAGTTTTGCAATTATTAGGCAATCAGTGTGCTTCACTTTTAGAAGAAGATAACAACGACGAGGACAACGCCGATGATACCCCATATTTCCAGTCTTAAATTTTTAGAGTTAAAGACCACTGATGATTGAACTCGTATATAGGTCAGCCTGGCTGTGCCGGTAAGTGTGCATCGATTTTTATTCTGTATTTTAAAAAATTGGTTTCTAAAATTGAAAATGCCTTAAAATTAATTGTGGAGTCTACAAAAAATGTTATTCTTTCAAATTGAACAATAACCGCAGTTTCTTTGAATTTTGAATGAAATAAAACTAATACATCTATAAACCAAAAAAAAAAAAAATCTACGCATTGGGTAAGAAAATATCTGTCGAAAATTTTCTCTTACTGTCAATACCAAGTGTATAAAATTTCATTTCAATCCATGCATAAGGGAATAAAATGCACTTTTTGGGAAACCGTACAGTTTTCCTATATGATTTTTGTCAACACACGAACGAAATTGCCTATCTAGTTTTATTCAGCGCGTGTATATCGTGATGCCAACAAAGTTTTAATACTAAGTTACAAAATATTCGAAAACAATATAAAATAGAGTGTTTTCTGAGTATATAACAGTAATTTTGTTAATTTACAAAATATAAATACATAAACGTACTAATTATTGCACAGGTTCTCTTCTTTAAAGCAATTTTCACCAACTGACTCGACTCTGGAGGGCAAAAATTTTGCACAATCCAGATGTCTTACTTCCGCAATGACAACAAAAACAATTTATAACCGCATAATTTTAATTTCTAAAAAATTATATGGCAAGGGGGGCATATTAACCGTTTAGGAAGTACGGGGTGATTCAGAAAAAACGCTAGTCGTTCACATGACACCCTGTATCTTAAAAACTACAGGGTGATTATATGCACATCTTCCTTGCCAACGACTGCTCAAGCAACCCCGTACTCATCTCCTATCAGAAAATATTGTGGTCTAAACTAAAAACTTCGGATTTTGTTACCTGTTTTTTTAATTTGACCTCTATTATTTTTTTTTTTTTTTTGCTAAAAGATCATTAACATAATTTTTTCTTTTATAAAAACAGTAAACTGGGGACTTTCCACTTTAAGCCCTTAAACAGTTATTAGCTCATAACCCGCTGTCCTTCATACCTCGCAATAGTCTCAAAAATAAAAAAAAATCCCTACAATGAATTTAGCAAAAAGAATTATGAAAATCCGTTGGAATTTGGCCTAGATATAAAGTAGCACACCTATGTATGGGTTCTTAAAGCTAATCGCAAACCTATTTTCAAAGATAATGTGTTACCATAGTGATTGAAAACACGTCGTTTAAAAAAAAAAACGTGTAATTTCGGTATGACCTGAATAGGTTATGAGCTAATAACTCTTTAACGGATACAGTTAGGACAGAGTGTAATAGGTCAATTTAAAGAGGAGTATTTACAGTTCTTACAAAAAAAGTTATGTTAACGACCCTTCTGCAAACACAAAAAGAGATCAAAGAAAAGAAAAGGTAATAACTTCTGATAGGAGAAGGGTACAGGACTGGTTGAGCAGCCGTTGGAAAGGCTATGAAGTTCTTAACTGTGACCGTGCGTCCTGCACTTTTTAAGATACAGGGTATTTCGTGAAAAACTATCTGTTTTCTTAATCACCCTGTAACTCCTAAACGGTTGACTGCCATACAATTTTTTGTTTAATTAGGTGAGTACTATTACCTCCTGCTCTATTGACGTCCTAGGTGGAAACATCCTGTATCTTACCTTATGGCAACCATTTTTATTTAATATTTACCCCTCTTTGTGTTTAGAATGCCTAAAATCAGAGAAAAAATTGAAGATCTAATTTTTTTTTTCTATGATTTCAAAGTTCTATTGTGAAAATGTTTGTATAGGTTAGTTGAATTGTTATTAATTAAATCACTTACTATATATGAGGAAGTATTATTAGGCCAAGAAGTTATGATAAAAGTCAAATAGTTTTTTTAATAATAGCATTTGAATTAAAAAGGCCATTTTCCGTTCAAATTTTTATTTATTTTTAACTTTTAAAAAAATGGCCAGGAATGGCCACGTTCTAATTGGTATCAAATTAAAGTAAAATCCTCCTGCATTGATTAAAAAAAAACTGCGACCACCTTTGACCTTCGGAGAAAATCGTCTTTGAAGAAAAGTCTACCTTGTTGTCGTGTGCGAATGTCCAGACAATATTCTAATGCATTGCAGAAAATGCAGGAATTTTATTACTTTTAAGACTGCATAATGTTTGTTTTGGAAATAAATTACAGTTTTTCTAATAAACGTTTAGGATTAATCACATCATTTATATTGAAAGAGCTTATATTATTACGTTGTATGATATTTTTAGTTGACTTTGACTTACCCTGTATGTGCATCCTATTCAGTATTACGTTTGGACTTTTTACCGGGTTAAGCTTAATTTTGTTCAAGAAAGAATTTTTTGGGATTCTCCGATATATAGCAAAAGCTAAAACATGTTCTAATTTGTTATTTCATCACACAACCCATTAATTTTTAGTGACAAGTTTCAAGTCTTGGTTTGACTCATCAACAGGTCACAAATAGCGAAATTGTGTGATTTGAAAAACAAATGAAAAAATAAAAAAAAAAAAGAAAGAAGTTTGAGGCATGTATAGGAGTGTTTTTCCTCATATAATTCACACCCAGAATTTATTCTGAGTTTATATGAGAAGAGATCAGTTTGATCTATTTTCAAGCATCTGCAGCAGGCAGAAAACCAAGCTGCACCGATGAGTGTAAGGTTTTCTGCTGACACGAAACGCTTCTTCTTCTTCTTCCTTTTCTTCTTTATTTTTCAGCCCACTACGTGGCGTATACAGGTTCGATTCGCTTCGAATGAATCTGTTTCTTTAAAATTTTTTAAAATTTTCTTTTAATAAATAAAAAAATTGTTTTTTTCTATTTTTCTCAAACTTTTCATTTCTTTCATCTTTTTTTCATTTTTTCATTTGTTTTTCAAATCACACAATTTCGCTATTTGGGACCTGTTGATGAGTCAAACCAAGACTTGAAACTTGTCACCAAAAATTAATGGGTTGTGTGATGAAATAACAAATTAGAACATTTTTTAGCTTTTGCTATTTACCGGAGAATCCCAAAAAATTCTTTCTTGAACCTATTCAGTATGTATTTAGTACTTTATGACATCCAGGTAAATATACATATGTGATAATTATAGACTTTGCTTTTTATGACACTTCATAATATTATTATAATTACCAGAGATAAGGGAAAATTGTAAATTTTAATTGGTTGTGTGTTTAAAAACATAAGTTGCAGTAAAGAACATATAACTTAACGTAACGGAAACCTTAGCTACTTAAAGGGAAGATATTTTTCGTATTGAACAATCTCTATTTTAATTGAAAAGAGGAAACACAACATTACTTTGATTAATTGGCAAATTCCAATCTGATAATACGATAAGAGTATTTTGAGCCAGGAGAACTTTCAACTGTACTATACTTATTTGATTTGTGCTTACATTTATTTGGTATAAAAGTGCTACGAAAAAATCAATATACAGATTTTGCATTGTGAACTTTATAAAATAATTCGTGATAACAATGTACTGGAATACCAAGAGTTTGTGCGTGTTCTTTCAAATACGTATAATGTTACAATTCTCGACGAAGAAAGAGTTCGACGATTCTTTCGGACTTTCAAGAAAAAGTGGCAATTAGTACTAGAAACGCACGAAAGTTTCAACGAAACAATGAGTCATGATTGAATACTGTAATGGAAATCAGTGCTAAAGAACTAAAATCCTCCGTGCCATCTCACCCATCAACTTCAACCTTTGCGACGCCTCCATATACATCTTTGACATACATCTTTCTACATCAACATCGGAATTTTCTTCTGCTACATCATCCGACAGAAGCAGATCAGCTAAATCCCTCGATCAGTGCTCGGAAATACCCAAATATGAAAACTCAAAGAGCATAATGAAGATTTATCAACGGAATTAATAAGGCAATAACTTTGCCAACGGTATATACGTCCGAGAAACTAGTTAAAAAAGCCTTTATTGTAAAAACTCTTAATGAAGCCAGTATAAACCGTGTGAGTAGAATTAGGGATAGTACCCCCCCCCCCCCCCCCCCTCCCGATAAGATCAGCCGCAGAAATTCACTCCAGAGACTTGGGACTTTCTAAAGACTTTCTGAGAAATGAATTGAAGAAGAGAAACTTTACCAAGCTATAACAAAATTGACGCAGCAAAAAAAGTGTTTGCGTGAAATACTGCAACTACCGAAACTTTCGCTTCGGTGTCTCTTCAAAATTTACTTGATTCAACCGCAAACAGAAGTTTAAAGATAAAATCATAGGAAATCACTTTGACTCAATTTGCAGTAGACAGCAAATCATCGGCACCTTGTACTATTTGCCCAAAAAATTTACGAAATACGGAAAAAGAATGCGCTGTTGAAGAAAACTTTCTGCTTTTCATGCAAGGATTCGATTTATGGAATTTATATTGCACATGAGTTACAACTTGAGTTTCACTGATGAGTGTGGTATGCAATAACACTGATAATAAGCAGAATAGACTGGATGAGAAGTACAGAATACAACAAGAGTTTTAATTAATGATACACCTAAGCAAGGATTTGGAAATACAAATGATGGCAACCCAGCGAGAAAATTTTCTGAATACCCGGACATAACAGCGGATATTACCAAAGTGGACATGGAAATTATAAAAAGATTTAAGACCATAATATTAAATGTTTTGTGGTCTTTCTATAAATGCCGAAAAATTCGAAACATATGTAGAACAAACAGAAATTATACTAAATGAGGAATATGCATGGAGAAAATTAAGAGCAACAGTCCACAAAGTTTTAAGGAATGGAAAAAACATAATACTTCACTGTCTTTTATCAATTGGCGAATTGTCGGAAGAATCATAAGAGGCCAAAAATAAAGACTACAATCGCTACAGATACCACTACACCAGAAAAATTTCAAGGAATATCCCAGCAAACATGGCGAAACGCAGAAGATTCAACTTCTTATTACCTGGACGATAAAATATCTCGTGGATGATAATCATATTCGTATTGCATTCTTAACTTCCAACGGGAGAAACTGTTACCCCGAAGGCAAAACATCTTGAAGAAACGAATGCGTATCTTCCACGCGATACATGAAAGTAATTTCCCAACATCTCTTCCTGGCGAGTTATTTTCATACCATGTATAAGAAACGTATTCATTTCTTCAAGATGTTTCGCTTTGTTATCGTCTAAGCAAATCGCTCAAGAATCGTCGAAATAAATCCTTTGGAATTTGAAGTAAGGGAATAAAGAAGATATTTGTTTAAAGTAGGTATATATTTATTTAATTAAATTTTTTTTTAAATTTGGATTGGTGGAATTAAAATCACTAGAGAACTCACAAAAATTATTATTCTCATGGAATCTAATGACGTGTTCTTCCAAATGATAAATATGTGAATCATGACAAATAAGCGAAACTATTGTTTTCTTGCTTTCACATTTAAAATCAGAAAACAAAATTGTTTGTGATTTCATCTTCTTTTCGTCTACGCAAAACAAGGAAGAAATCATTTCACAGTATTTGCTTTCGTTTCGTGTGGAAGATATCATCCACATATTGCCCTGAAGATTTTTCATCCAAATGTTTGCTGGGATGCTGCTTATTACATCAGATCCATACATCCAAAACCCTCCAGAATACTTCACAAGCCATGAAGCAGACTCCCTCCCTACCACATGCGAGTCCCAACGAATGGATAGTAGTTTAGGCTCTATAGCATATATAAAGTCAATGTTTGCCACTTTTCCATAAGTATCAATACAGAATATTTTAGAAAATGGACTCACTACGCATACATATAGATTTCTATTTCATGGCTTGGGAAGTATTCCGGAGGGTTTTGATACATCTCATCTATGCGACACGCCGGCCGCTCCTAACGATTCCTTTAACATTTTTCTATTCATAGTACATTAAGTGTGCTCAATATGAATGACTAAGCCTAATGACAGAGGGAAGGGACATAATGTGCGAACTGCAGTGAGCCTTATCTATGTGTTTATGATTGCCGCCGTATATCATTTTTTATATGAGAAAGAAAGTGGCAAAATGCATTACTTTCCCTTGTTCTAAACTTTTTTTATTTTGCTAAATATTGGCATATAGGTATATTTTTTTTTTTTGGCGAATTTTTTCCGGAAATTATTCTTTCGTGGTTCAAAAAGCTGTTCAAGGATTTCAAGGATATGGTTAGTGTTAAAGTATATTTCTTTCGTAATGAAAATGAAATTATAAAATTTATGAAATAATAAAACAGAACTATTATTATAATATTTTTCAAACGCATATTTCATTAAGCTATCTAAAAACAATTAAATATATCATTCTTTCTCCTAAACTAAGAACTGAAAATCCGAAATTTTATATTAGAGCATTTCAAAAATAATATTTTTTAGACGTGTCCTCTTCCGAAGGGGGTATAAAATCCAAAATTATTAAAAATTTAGTTTTTTCTTCAAAATTTTGTTTTAATTTTTAATTTGTTTTTATTTGATTGAATTTCTTGATGGCACTTGTTTAAATTTCTTCACGATTAATTGAAAACACTTGTTAACTTTTAAACTATTTATTAAAAAAGTCTTTTTATAAGAGTGCGACGCGTTTCGCCCTATCGAAGCATCATCAGGCTAAGCCCCATCAGGAAAAGCCCCATGTAATACTAATAATTTAACATATCATACAAAAGAATCGAGTAACCCAATCCCAAATATTTAGCAAATTAAAAAAATATGACCAAGACGTCAGGTCGCAAGGCTAAAAAAAATGTGGGTCGAATATTTTTTTATACTCAATTAATTTTAAAAGTTTCATCAAAATCAGAAGGGGTCGGGTCAGAAAATTGATCGTTTTCGAATGAAATTGCTATATATATGTCACACTTCTAGGCAAATTAACTCGTTAAAGTGGATTTTCTTTATTTTTAGAAAGGTTCATCGGACAGTAAAAATGGTTATAACCAATTTCATAGGTTTTGGCATTCTGAAGAACTTTTCATTTGATTAAAAATATGTGGGTGGAACTGACCGTTTTCCCAGTATACGTAAAAATTTTGTAATTACAGTATGGCAACTTCACGAAGGAGTTGGCCGATTTAGTCCATTTTTCAAATTATATACAAAGTACTTTCAAGATATTCGCATATAAAATTTCAGCACTTGACGTCAACCCATTTTCAATCGGAATGTCCAAATATCTAGTGAGTGTAATTTTATAGGGCGGCCTTACAGATATGCTACCTGATTTATCCTATTCTCGAACTTAGACCTATACCTTTATTAAAAGGGACATGTAGAAAATTTCAGCAGTTTAACTAAATGCGTTCTTGAGTTATCGTGCAGACGGACGTACATGAACAAATCAAAATAACACTTAATATTATTTATATTCCATATGCTACAAATGAATGGTATCCTCATAACGCTCAAAGATTTTATCATCTGGGTAGGCTGTCCAACCTATAGGAACCCGAGGGCCGCAATATGAAAATAAAAATTATTCGCGGGCCGCACCCAAAGTAAAAAAAAAACATTTATTACTGTTTAACTATGTTTTATTGAAATCCTAGACAATATTAACAAAATTGTGTATTTCAATGAGAATTTTGCTGTAACTCTGATTCCTTTACTAATGTAGCTATATCAATTTCAATGTTTTTCGTAGCCAGACGGAGTAAATTTGATAACGATTTGTCCGTCATGGAACTTCTATATTTAGATTTTATAAATTTCACTGTTGAAAATGTACTTTCACAAAGATAAGTACTGCCGAGCATTGACCCCATTCTAAGACCAAAGTCTCGCAATTTAGGATACTTTCCTTCTGGTAATAATTTAAAAAAAATCTTGTCCTGTTTCGCTTTTGTTACTAAACAAGGGATCTGCTACACAACTCTAACTGCAAATTGGATTTTACGTTTGTAATATTAATAGTTAAAGGTTGACTAAAAAGTAAAATATCTTGTTCAAAATTTCCAAAATCGAAATATCGTTCTTCAAATTGCTTGATTATATCTTCAATATATTCTACATGAGATTAAAATGATGTTCCCTCAAAATATTTCATTTCCTCAAAATGTTCCTTGCAACTAGGGAAAAAAAATAAAGTCGGTATTGATAATTGTTGATTTGAATAGCTGCAACTTTCTTTTAAAACCTTTGAAATGACCATATAAGCTTGCAATATTTTGACCTTTACCCTGCAGTTTTAAGTTGAACTCGTTCAAGTGACTAGTCATGTCAGTTAAAAATGTAAGGTCTGATAAAATTATGGGATCCTACATTTGATCCTCAAGTTGTTCTGTATCAGACTTCACTTCATTTTTAAGAAATAGTGGTATTTCTTTCCGAAGAGCAAAAAAACGTGTTAAGCTGTTTCCGGCACTCAACCAACGGATATCTGAATGGAGAGTTAAGTCACCATATGCAGCATCCATGAAATTCAAGAAATCACGAAATTTACGATGTGTCAGAGATCTATTACCACCTCTTATAATGTTGATTATTTTTACAGCTACCTTCATAGCATTGGCTTGATGTAAATTTTTTCCACAGAGTGCTTCTTGGTGTATTATGCAATGAAGTGTTGGACAGTTAATATGGTTTTGCTTTAATAGTCCACAAAAGTCGGTTTGTGTTCCCATCATAGCTTTCGCCCCATCTGTTACAATGCAGGAACACTTTCCGAATCATCCATATTTTACAACGGAATTATGAACAGCTTCAAAAATGTCGCTACCTTTTGTAGTCCCATGTAGAGATTCTATGCTAAGAGCTTTTCGTTTACAGTGAAATCTTCTTGAATAGTTCGAACAAATATTAAAAGTTGACTAATATCAGTCGAATCAGTGCTCTCATCCAAACACAAGGAAAAGTATTTACATTTTTCCATTAAATGCAATAACCTTTTTGGAAACATATTGGTCCATATGATCTACTCTCCTTGCTACAGTTTGATGAGATAAAGCCATGGTGTTGAATTTTTCCGCTATCTTCGGCTCATTAAATTGTTTAGCCATTTCAATTGCACATTTCTTTATTATCATGCCATCACTATATGGTTTCTTGGCTGTCCCTAACTCCAATGCTACTGAGTATGATGCGGCGAGGCTAAATGTTTCTGTGGTACTTTTTTCTATATTCTGCAATAATCGCAGTTCTGGATTCGCCAACATACAGGTCAAATGTTTTGCTATGAAGTGATGTGTGATGACTTTTTACATTATATTCCTTACATACAGACAAAACTTACATGCAGATTAAGCATTGAATCTTATTCTTATTGCTTATAATCAAATAGTCCGATTCCCATCGGATCTGGTACATTAGATTTTCATTTTCAATTTTTCTTCTCTTCTCAGACATGGTTTTCTAAAAATAAATAATAAAAAATATTGTCGACATTCATAATATCCATAAAATGAAAAATATTACATATGGTTTTTTCTGAAATTTAATTTGCAAAAAAAAATGTTTTTCTTAGTTAAAAATGCAAGCAGTATATTATTTTATATTTAATTTCTTACTATACGAATATTAATATAATTACAAATACTTGAATTGAATTTACATTTACACAATGAAAAAACACAATTATAATTGACAACTGGAATGAAAAGGGCTACAGTAAATGAACTTACTGGCGCTATTTGATACCGGTAAGTGAAGAAAAATGACAGGCCGTGCAAAAAATAAAATAAAATCTACCGTGCACTTACGTTATGCTTCATAGTAGATCAGATAAATAACATGGTGATGCAATATTCATTTTATTGTAAAAATACTATGATGACGTTGATAAATAATTGTCCGAACTGTAATTACTACTTTAGTATTATCGGTAAATAAATAGAGTAAAGAGGCAATAAATTAATTACCTACCTAGAGATTTGTTGACAGCAACGTTCACAACACGCGTCTTTAAGAAAAAATAACAACTTTTACTCTTAAGCGGGAAACACAATGCTACGGTCATCAGAGTTCATCAGCTCAAATTTCAATTTATTCCTATATCTGATAATAGAATAGAATGAAATCTGAGCTGATGAACGCTGATGACCGTCGAATTGTGTTTCCAGCTTTAAGCTAGCCGCTAGCGTATTGCATCACTTGTGAAATGAAGCTCTCAGTTGAAGTTTAGAACTGACGACAAGAAAGTTCAATCCACAGCCGTTGGCGCGAACATTTTACGACCGTTCATTGGTTTTCGGAAAAAAAAAACATTTTGAAGTTTGAACGCTTGTCTTCCCTTGCATCTTCGTGACAAGCAGATGACGTAGTCGTGTATTCTTTGATGGCAACTAATATCACAAATAAGTAAATATACAGATAACGAATCAAATAGGAAAATTGAAAACCAGAAGTCAGATATGTACATACATGTTGCGAGTCGTTTAAAAAAATTTGCAACGTCTCGCTCGAATATAAAATCGACGATGCCTTGACCTGATGTAGGATTCTTTTTTAGAAATTGACTGAAAACTTTTTCTTAGAAATTTATTGGAAATGTGTTCCTTAGAAGTTTTATGCATTATTGAAGGCTGACAACGGCAAAAGATATGAATGCTTATTGGCAATTGGAGGCCGTCAAAGGCACAAATGAAAGTATTGTATCTGAAAATAACTCTAATCGGCCAACAAAGTGAATAAATATTCTATTGAAACATTTTCTGTAAATTTCTAAAAATCCGTGGTTTGGACAGCTCTGATCTAAGGTATAAAAAGTTACTACTTCGTCCGGTTGTTGAAGCCGGTACCTTCCGCTTACTATCCGACTATTCTTACCGGGATTAACGAAGCAGATGCAGCAGATGTGTTTCCCTCCTCCATTTTTATTATTTTCTAACCTTTTCAGCTGGAATTAACCAGAATCGATGAAAGCGCAACAATGTTGAAATTACAAATTATTTATGTTTTCAATGAACAAATAATTTATTGATTTTAGAGCTTTGTAATACAGTAATAAATTAAATCTACGCATAAAGATATTGCTTTAAATTTAATAAATGAACTTAAGGTAAAAACAATAACTTGAAGAGCATAGCCACAAGCTGGCCCAAATAATTTATTTGCAACAAATGATACTGAAATAATGACGCCGAGTTGCTAGCAACAAAATTCTGTGGAGCTGTCTATCAAGGGGCCATCAACTCGTTTTAAAACGAAGCATTTGGTTCATATTTTTAATGCGGCCGCTTCAAATCTACTTGTACGTTGTCGCTAGTGCAAACGTACCAATTCTCGTCTGGTGACCTTGATAGCGAAATAACATTTTACGCGATCTTAGCGAAGAGTTTTCGGAAAATTAATGTGGAAAAATAACTTTTAACGCCTTAACGAATTTACAAAAAAAATATTAATAAGTTATTTTTTATGGCCAGCTATACTAACACCCAGAGCTTTTCTTATTCTCACAATTTCAAATAATTTCTCAATGTTATGAGCCATAGTCTTATGATAGTCATCTTTATAATTAAAACAAAAATAACACATTAAATTATTATCTATCCTCTAATGGTCCTTTCATCAGAAGCACCCTTAACCTATCAAAAACCCCATATCTAATCACAAGACAACAAAAGTTACCATTCCACAGCAAAATAATGCTCTAAAAAATTACTTCGCGGTTAAAGGGGAATGCCCACTTTTCATACAACTTTAGGCCCGACACCTCCAGACATGAGAGATATCTTAAACGATATAATATGTCTATTATATATATATTTTATAAACAATGTTTATTTCTATCTAGCGGGGCGACTTTCTTTGGTGAAAAAGTGGACTTTTCTACTTCTCGTGATTGTGCGAAATTGGTGCATCGTGGAAAATGATTTCGCACGAGAAAAATGTTCACAACAGATCACTAATGGCCATGGAAGAAAGAGCTGCAAAAATATATACGAAATCTAGTAGCTGAGGTGTATGTCACACATGTGCATGAAAATGGGTTTTCCGGCGGGCAAACACGATCCGAGAAAGTTTTCCGAGGGAAAAATATACACCATCCATTAGTACTCGGCGAGACCTTTAATTCGATGTACAATAGCGGTATTGAAACCCCCCCCCCCCCCGACCCCCGCCACCGGGAGTTCATGTTGTAAAATGAACTATTTCATACTTTAAAAATTCACGCGGTTATCTCGCCCTGTGGCTATCTACCTACTTCTCTTCTCTCGAATGAATATCTGAAACCCTATAACATTTATTAACTCAATCATACAATTCTATCCCTAACCTTGCGGGCAATTTTAACATTCCCTATCTCATACAAACAAGCATTATATCATACCTGGCTATATTATCCTTCGCAATGCACTCGAAAGGAGACCCTCTTATGGCCCATTTCATTGCATTTCTTAAATTGGTTTAAGAGCATATTGGCACCAGGCAGGTTTACCCTGGTTACTTTTTCGCCGACTCATTTCTATGAATTTATTATCATAAAGCTGAGTTTATTATACCCAAGCACATTTATGTTCCAGAAAGATTGTGCCTGAGTCAGTGCTAATAAAATATTTTATTTTTCTTGGAAGCATTACAGCTCTGTCAACCGAACATCATCACTGACTCCAGTGATGTGTGGGCATATTGCCACCAATCTTCGAATAAACAGCAGTTTTGCCAAGACTCTAACTTTTCGAATCTCAATTTAACACCTTAACCATAACCATATCTTCGTCACAGTGATACTCTTGCCAGCCAAACAGTGACAGCTTGCCAATGGCCTTAAGCACTTTAATGAGTGCACCAAGGGTTTTCTCTTGACAAGTGTCTTCACGTCTTCATCCCCTCACATCTTCCTAATGACTTTACACTTACTACACCTGTTGAAGAGAACCATTCCCAGATTTATTTTTTATTTTTATTTTTGTGGAAACTCTCGACTACAACTAAAAAGGAATACCTACCATTTGCAAATAGTCTCATTTATTATAATTTAAGTAAATTTCATCTCTAATTCTGATATTCATCAAAGTTGATGTCCTAAATATAACCTACACCAGGGCTTCGAATTATCAGCTGCGTGTGTGGACTGATCACTCCGTTTTCGTTATTTTCCAATTTATGTTTTCTTTAAAAATGGTCTTCACCACTTCACTTATAAGGATAATTCAGATATGAATCTCGTGTCTTCTTCTTTATTCTAAGAGCAACCTCTCCTCTGTCCTTCAGCGTAACCTTCTTCGTAATCTTTAATTTGCTCCAGCAGTCTTGGGATTGTCTTACAGTTCGATGCCATCAACACATTGATCAAACTTGTGGTTTATTTCTTTTGCTAAAGCTGCTACTGAAATCCTGAAGTCCTGAATACATTCTCCCGGCTGTTTTTCCTTTCCATTATTTTTAGTAAAACTGTGCCATTATCCTGTCCTATCGGAAATCTTTGGACTAATTCTTCCTTGAACTTTTCCCATGTTCTGACGAGTTCTTGCCTACTCTGATACCAATTAACTGTCACTCCACCCAGATCCAAAACTTGCATAGAATAACGTACTTCGATCATCCTCGGAGTATACGTATTTTAGCCCCTCCACTGACTCTATCCAATTCATGGGGTTTACATTTCTTTTGGTTGACGGATTAAATTCCGGAATGAGATGCTTCTCGAATTCCCATTTTAAATTATCCTGTAACCAGGATAGCACTGGTAGAAGATCGCTTTTCCAATCCATCAAGGATTCCTCCATTCATTTGCATAGCTTCTCGTTTCTTTAGCTCCTTTTCCGGTTTCAACAATAAATCCTCCCATCTCAACAGCTCTATTTCTAAAAGCGGGCCTGAATTGTCAGCCATCTCAGCTGCTACACTTAGGCGGTCCTCCTGAGGCCCATCCCTACCCCACTGTTGTCATTCATCGTTAAATTAATATCGTTTTCACACAAAATACTTCAGTACCACAAATCACTTCAGTACCACACATCACTTCAGTGCCACAAGTCACTTCAGTACCACAAATGAATTTAGTACCACAAATCAGTTCAGTACCGAAAAGTTATGAGTCTTTTATTTATACCTTACGGTGTCTATACCATTGATTCAATTTTATGCTGTTTTTACACCACTGTTCGCACTATTAACTAGCTCCAGATTGAGTTGTAACCACACACTTGAAACTACCCCCTGCCATAAAAGAATGCAGAGATAAATTTTCTTCTACGAATTGTAGCCGGTAATGATCTGAGGTGAACAGTGAAACCCGTTTTAAACCTGCCAAGTTAGAGCCAATCTAAGGTGCGAAAAATCTAGTATCTTAGTTCGACTAAAAAGAGGGAAATACTAAAAACTGAGTATTTTAATGGCTATAAATCGCTATTTAAGCTTCGGAGTACAGGAGTGTGGGTGCTCAAACTTTTTCTCAAAATCTAAGGAATTCCATTCTGTACTAAATTTTCGAAAAATGTACTATCGAACTTTGAAACCAGCCCCCCTTTCCACCGCTTGATAGAAATGAACATTGTTAATAAAAAATGTTCAGAGTATCATAATAAAATGGGCATTCCCCTTTATGTGGAGACTTATTCGCGTCACCTCTTGCCACAAGACCGACTATTTCATAACATTTTTCGCGATCACTGCGTACTGAAAATGTAAGGGGAATTTTTCACTTTTGACTTTTCGATGTTGATCTTGTATGGAAATTTCATTTCGCTCGACATATACTGGACAGCAGATTCGCTTCTTTCAAATTTTTATAGGACTTTTCGTTTCGCTTGTGATGCATTCTATAATCTTAAACCGTTAGAGAAATAAATGTAATTTTCAAATGTTTGAACGGCAATGGACAACAATTTTTTGTCAATTTGGCTATCAGGATACGCTAATAAAAGTTACAAGTTATCTTTGTGATGCTATTAAATAACGATGACACCGTGCACTACGCAGAGCTATTAACCAAGTTCAAGAGGACTTCGGTATATTTGACTCGGTTGTTAAACTGGATTACTGGATAATCGAAAGCACGAAAAGTTTACCCGAATAAATTCCTGTCCCAAATACTATATCAATTTATAGCCACAAGGAGCGATGCTCAATCCTATCCATATATATATAAAAAACTAATATTGATGCCGCGTAATTCGAAAAAAATGCCATAATTAAATAAAAAATATGGAGTTAGTATTTCGAATTTTTCTTTTATTCAGCCCAACCATTATGAGGCACCGGAACGCTCCGATGATTACCTTTTTAATAAATTTCAAAGCAGGTGTTCAACAAAAATTAAGAAAAATAGTCAATCTGTTAGGGATAACTGCACTCCAATGACGCTCTTTTTCTCATATCTCGCCGAACCGTTTGCGTATTCTATTATTATGTACACTGTAAAAAAGATAGACCAATTACCTAAATTTAACGTTTTTTCCTAAAAATAAATGTCATTTTCTCTAACAGAAAGGGAAAATCAGTTTAATTTCCCCAAATCAATAGAATATTCAATGTATTTAGGTAATTGGCAACGGAAAATCTATATAGTACGTAAATTCCGGAAATGTTAAGCTTTCTAACCACCATGCTATCTATATATTTCAATGAAAAAAAAAATATGTGGTATTATGATGGCACTCATTCTTATGATTTTTATAAGTGTAGTCGTGTAGTATTATTACCTATTCCCTACATTTTAAGGGGGGAAAAAACAAACAAAAATTTGAAAATTCCCTATATTTTAGAGAATATTCTCTACATTTTAGGGACAAAAACCTACCTACTTCTCTGAAGAATATTCTGGACCTTCAAGCTGGTTATAACATTTGGGAAAAAAAAATAAAAATCATTCATCAATCAACATTTTTTTCTTGAACAAAAATGACTCAAAGATTGCATTTATTTTATTTCAACATGCATAGCCTAATATTTAAAATTTATAGTGAATTAAATGGTCACAATTCTGGCAATGATACTAATAAACAATTGATAGAGAATAGAAGAATTTTAAGAACTTTTATCTTTAACTATTCTAAATGAAATCATAAATACAAGAGGATAAAATAACCGCCTTGCCCGGAAACCTTCCACTTGCCGGGATACTGCTCTTAGCACTGAACTAACGAGACAGATGATTTTCCCTCTTGCATTTCACAATTTGTAATTAGCCTACTAAGCCATGTTTTGCTTTCAGCTGGCATTAACCAGTAACCATGAACGCGCACAAATAAATTTTGTAAATTCAATTTTATTTTATTTTTCCCTAACGTCGAACCCACACTTGTTAGAATCGGTCAAAGATAGAGAATAAAAGAATTTAAAAACTTTTATTTTTAACGATTGTAAATTAGATTCTCGTTAGCTCAGTAGTAAGTGCAGTCGCCCGGCAAGCGGTAGGTCCCGGTTTCAAACCCCGGACGAGGCGGTTGTTTTTTCCTCTTGTATTTGTGATTTAATTTAAGACTGTTAAAAATAAAAGTTCTTAAAATTCTTTTATTATCTATCTTTGACCGATTCGTCAGGGAAAAATAACAAAATAAATGATTGGAATATTGATTTCAGTTATTATAGTTCATAACTTGCTTATTATCAACCTTAAAAGTATTATGAGATTTTGCATGGATTCCAATTAAAGATCATACTGATAATATTTATACATTAAAGAGGAATGGCTATGTTAGGCCCCACATGAGCAGACATGAGAGAAGTCTTAATGATGCATTATAATACTCTGAACATATTTTATTAGCAATGTTAATTTCAGTTAAGCGGGGGAAGGCTTGGAAGTCAAGGTGATCTAGTACATTTTGGAAAATCTAGTTCAGAACCGAATTTCTTACGTCCTGAGAAAAAGTTTGAGTACCCACACTTCAATACTCAGCGGCTTAAAAAGTCACCCTTATACTTACTTTTTTAGTATTTCGCACTTTTTTATTTGAACTGAAGTACTATATTTTTCGGCTGTAACTCGATAGGGTTATGTCCAATCAATAAACGGGTTTCGTTGTTCCCTTCAGCTCATTATCAGCTACAATTCTTAGACAACAATTTTTCTATACATTCTTCTTGGGTGCGGGGTAGGAGCCCCCGGAGGGGGGTGGTCCCATTACATCATATTGCATATCAAATTAAAGGTCTCGCGAGTACTATCGGGTGATGGTCATGTCGGGCCTAAAGTTGTATGAAAATTGGGCATTCCCCTTTATTGATGGAGTGAGTCTATCTAGTATTGTTCGACCAGTTCTTATTTTCGCGGTCTCTCTATTGAAATTAAGTAAAGCAAAGAATTCGAATAGTTCAAAATTGCTTTCTGCATCTAAACTAACTACTAAGCTCTGGTTAATTTGTAACGTCATAATATAATTAAGTTTTCAATATTGAAAATAAATAATGGGTTCGATGAGGCCCTTAGCACTGTATTTTTATTGCCATCAATTAATAAGCTCTTAGTATGAAAATTAGGTTCAAATAAGCTTTTTATTAATCTGCATTAGTAAGCCAGTTAGCGGTGAGATTTATTTCTGAAATTTGCGCCCATGCTCTCCAAAATTAGTACGCTTTACGGTATAGACAAAATTAATTTTTATATCGGCCTAGTAGAGCACCGATAGTAGATGCTTCATGTAAAATTTTCAAAGCAGATTTGCTCCTAATTAAAAACGTTAACATCACACAGAAGATCGACACACGCTTAGCCAGTTGCCGGCACTTTATTCATCTTCCACAGACTTAATTAATTAACGGGAGCCACAAATGAGTCTACCAGAAATTAGGTCTAGTGTAAATCAAGTCCACAGCGGTATTACTCAATACGCTGCGGTATTACCACCAGGCCATATCCAGCGGAGCTACAGTGATGAATACTATGTATGCAGGATGTTCTCATATAAGCGACATAAATGTGTTCAATGGATCATTTCCTGTCAACCTACTGTGAGGAATATGATCAAAGCTGAACCTTTTGATTCATTTTTTCTTGGAGTGACGTAAGTGCTAAGATTCAAAATAGCAAGCAGGTGATGCCCCCGAAACTTTAGCGCGGAGATTCTGCGCTTAGTACTTCACTCGTTAAGGCGTCAAGAGATTATTTCTGCAATAGCGGAGCCGCCATACAGCATAGAATATTAGACATAAGCGTGCTTGAGCTAAGCTTGCTCACTTAAGCTAAATGCAGGCTGCAATAGAATTATGGTCTTACTCTTGCAATACAAGGCTAGATACTGCGAATCACTGATTAATGGAGGCAATTTATTGGTTGTTGTGATATGCGATATGGTCGTCGCGGATTAGACAGCTAAGCTCTATGATTTATGGACCTTAGATAAAGCTTAAACAAGGCTATATTTGAATATGACATTTTTGCTTGGAATGCCTTAAGTGTTTTATTACTAAAAATCAAATCAAATTTTCACGCGAAATATTTCTGAATAGGTTACTGCAGGATTTAAATGACAATTTAATATAATATGGGCTCAAAAAAGTTTAATCAGTCTACATTCGGAGAGAATATGAGTTCTGATATAAAATTATCTGCTATATAACAGGTGTTGGTGCCTTTTTGAACGATTGGGGCTGATTTTTAAATAACTGTGAACAAAAAAAAATTCATACGATAAACGACAATGTAAGGCGCTATATTGTATGTCTACGCATGCATTATACAATATTATGTATATGAATATCGGCAAACTCAATATGGCGGGGCCAATTTTTAAACTGAACTAAATTAATCTTTGTGACTTCTTGTAAATTTTAAATGTTATTTAAAGAAAAAACTGACCAAGTAACACTGGAATATTTTCTACTAGGAAACTTTTTCTAGATCTTACGATATCCGATCGTGCGACGAGGGAATGGCAGATGGGTGCTTCCAATAAAGGATGCTTAGGTTCAAATAAAATATCTTTGGCAGTATAATTTATTGCCGTAACTATCGTTTCGATGTGAAATACTTCGTGGCTGAAATTTTACTTCTGACTTTTCAAAAATTTTAATCAATTGTACACACTATCCCTTTAATTCTTATGCAAATGGTTTATATATGTATGAGAGTGACCACTGTAATGTGTGTAGACAAAATTGAATGTAGAAAATATCAAGAAGAGCTATTCCATTACTTTGTGCCACAACAAGTAGTGGCTTGAAAATATACATAATTTCAATCCAACATAGGATTCGAAATACTCATATCTGAATCAATTGTGCCTAATTTGTTTCATTTTTTTTTTCTAATTATAATCTATTACGTATCTATTTTATTGCGGCCCAATCGGAACGCAAACAAACGGGTGGACTTATACTAATAAATAATAAAACTAGAAGCTAATTATAGGGATAAAACTTTCCCACGCGATTTAATGGGTTTATGTTCGATCTCTATGGGTACACATTACGTGGTATTCTGCTGAGAACAGGGTTCTCACTTAAAACTCATTGTGGTTATGCATTGTTTCCTATTGAAAATCATCACTTGAGCCTAGTTTTTTACCTTTCTAAAGATGGTTAACCTTATTTTTATATTATTAAGGAGTACTAAAGCAGGAAGTCAGCCTCTTAACTCTCAGTATGACTAATTACATCTACTGAGAAATTTATCTTAACTTATTAAGTCTACTCGAATAGCTTCTATGCTGAAATCGGTCGTATAAGTGTGTAGAGTTTGCGATACTCCTAACCAAGCAAACCATTGTAATATTCCTGTAAGTTAGATTGAACCAACTTTTGTTTAACTTTTGCTCACCACATGACGTGTACCTTTTGTAAGCACCTCTCTAATGTTCAACTATAATTATCACTACTGAATAATTTTGGGTTGAGCTCCCATGCTGTGGGACAAAAAGTTAAACAGAGCTTTCCACTAGGAATTTCAAGTAATTGTTCGATAACTCTAGCTACTAGGTCACTAAATCATCTGTATATTCCTTATTATATTAACCGACGTTGATTACCTGCCTTACGAAAAGATCGACACCCAAAGACCATAGCAGAGAGGATAAAGGTCCATCCTCTTAGGCATGCTTCTCCTGTAACTTAGAATGGCTACCTCCATAAAACGATTGAGGCTTCTAATGATCTTTTGGTTTCTGCGCCCTCTGCTCATTTAAAAGAAGTGTCGACAAATAGTCCTTCAATGTCTTTCCTTTTTTCCACCACTTTTTCCAGTCGTTAGATTATTATCAGCCGCGGATGTAATGAACCTCCTTGCTTGCTACGCATATAGTAATGCAGGTCAAGCAGTAATTTTTACACAATCCTGCTTTTTATGTGAGTACCGAACTGATTACCCAGTTTTTAATAGTTTTGAAAAGAAACGAACTTAGCCTAATGGTGTGTTAGAACCTGGCTCGAACAAGTGAGCACCTTTCACCTATAAGTATAAAAGTTAGTAAAACTAACTTATTTTTCTGACATCCTTGGTATATCAGAGTAGCTATAGTTGGGCTTATAGATAAATAATGGATACCTTCGGTCTGATATATTTCTCCTAGTTCTTTTCTAGCATATTCTGAATTCTTATTACTCTCAGTCAG
Organism: Dioctria rufipes; assembly: GCA_963924295.1. Lineage (NCBI taxonomy): Eukaryota > Metazoa > Arthropoda > Insecta > Diptera > Asilidae > Dioctria > Dioctria rufipes. The sequence continues at coordinate 76,262,432 of OZ002744.1, forward strand.
GACCTGTTTATATTTATTCCAATTTTTGTTATAAATATTGAAGCTAAAAGAAACTAAAAAGCTAAGCTCAAATTTATTGGAAGACTGCATTTAAACAGAGTAAAATTATTAGGAATCAGTTCACGTTGTCGATATAATTGTGCTAATCACGCAGACTTAGAAATACATATCAGTCAAATACAGCTATTTCATTACATTACAGTCAATCTTAAATGGAAATCTGAAGGAAGTAGAGTAATTAATAATTGTAGGGAGGATGTTTTATCAGCCATTCCACACGAAACCGATCATCTTGAAACCCGACCATCTCCAATGTGGATGAAACTTTCACAGTTTGTAGGGAATACCAAAATCGATTACCAATATTTTTCTGTTTTCCCCTACCACCCCTACCCAACGCTAGGAGGGTTAACATTTTTTCTGATTCAAATGCCAAATAAAGGTTAATGCTTTATATAGTTTTTAAAAAAATATAGCAACACTGAGAGAAAAAATTTTCTTGTTAATAATAGTAGATTTGTTCACAAGTACCTTTTCAAGTAAAACATGAAAAACGTCAAATTGTAATATAGAAAGAAATATTTTGAGACACTCGAAAAGTACGCCAAAGACTTCGAGTAAAAACTTGTGTAACAACAAAGAATTAGAGTGGATTACTTGATTTATTATATAAATTACTGAATTATTGTGCTCCTATTTGAATTAAATATACATGCCGGAGAATTACTTTCTGCAGTACACTAAAAAACAAATTAATTTACCACTTTGAATACGTAGAAAAGTTTTTTGAAAATATAATATAATCTCGTTCAATATCAATATTCTACTTCTACTGAAGGAGGAGTAGCAGGTTTTTCCATTTTTTTAAAGTAAACTACAATCATGAAAAATAACTAAAAATTGGAGGCGTGCTGTCAAAGCTGATACTTTCGATGTTTTTACTTGACGATTTTTCTCTAGTTAAATCAAGTAATAAATTGAACGAAGGCGAAAAGTGACGACAACAATTTTTCTCTAAATTTTCGAGTACACGAATGTCTTCGAGTAAAAACTTACAAAAAGTTTTACAAGTTTCGAGTTAGTACCCGAACAGAGCTAGTATTTTTTGCAAGAAAATAGTATAAACACACAAAAAAAAACAAGAAACACTTCTATATTGAACTACAATGTAGACAACCCGCCAACACGCCCGATGTACAGATAGCGAATGCGATGTATTACCCGTTTTTCTTCTCAGATGCTAATTTATTCCTTTTAGTCCTTACTTTCCCTACCTTCCTTCCTTGATTAGGAAAATAGAGAGAGATCCGACTTCTTGGTGTTATACACGTACAAACAATTTACATGTGAGCTATCGCAATCCCCTCTCACCGTGCTGACGGGCTGCCAATGCAGATCTTCAGTTTATCCACTACTTATCAGCCCGGGATTTTGGCCGATGTTAATACTCACTCACGCTTACAGCTCGGCCATCCTTTTCTACTCGCTGTCCTCAGCGACATGCATTCTTTATAGTTAATGTTGTTATAGGGCAAGTTATTGTTGTTATAGTTGCTAGTAACATGCACTACAGCACTCATTCAATCATACACCTAATTACACATCATTCCTATATGAATTATTTGGATAAGGTACTCCCTTATCCCAGGCGCGTAGCCTTCATGAAAATTGGATAAGATACTCTCTTATCCCAGGCGCGTAGCCTTTATGAAAATTGGATAAGATACTCTCTTATCCCAGGCGCGTAGCCTTTATGATAATTGGATAAGATACTCTCTTATCCCAGGCGCGTAGCCTTCATGAAAATTGGATAAGATACTCTCTTATCCCAAGCGCGTAGCTTTTATGAAAATTGGATAAGATACTCTCTTATCCCAAGCGCGTAGCCTTTATGAAAATTGGATAAGATACTCTCTTATCCCAGGCGCGTAGCCTTTATCTTGACAACTACATTCAAATTCTATCTCTACTTTTATATTATTATTACCATAAAAACGACAATTCTCTATTTTACGTTGTAATTTATTGTGACATTTACACTTCCAACTTTCATTGTGCTTCATAATCTTCTTCTGAATCGATATTAGAATCTGTATCTGCTTCTTCAAAATCTTGTTGTCTGGTCCAGGGCCTCATTCTATCAGCTGTATAGATCGATTCAAAAGGTCTGCTACTTATTTTGATACCTGGTGGATCAGCGATGACGTATCTGTCTTTACCAATTACCTTCTTCACAATATACGGTCCTCGATAGCGCGGGAGATGTTTTCTTGGTTTTCCGGTAGCTGGGGGATCATGTCGAATCAATACAAGGTCTTCTTCTTCATATGTAGAGGGCATCCTTCTTTTAGAATTTTGTTTTGCAGTCTGTTCACTTGACTTTTGTCTAATCCGTTCAGCCACTTTTTGTCGCAATTCATCAAGAGGAATGTCATCTTCCTCATCTGATATTTCGACTTGTATTGCAGCGGTTAGTTTGTTTTTCAAAATGCTTCTAGGTTTAAACCCAAATAATAATTTCTGTGGTGTTTGTCCCGTGACTCGGTGGGATAGGCTGTTTAAACCCCATTGTATGGATGAAATTTGTTGGTCCCAGTCCCGCCCATCTATTCTTTTTGTCATGCTAGAGACTGCAGTCGATACGGTCCTAAAGTACCGTTCGATTTGTCCATTTGCTCGAGGTGTTTTGACTGCTGTCTTGATGTGTTTTATACTGTTTTCTGAACAGAACTGTGCAAACGCAGAAGATGTGAAAGAAGTTCCACGGTCTGTAACTATTTTCTCTGGCATGCCGAAATATTGGGATATATCTGCAAGAATTTTAATAACACATAGAGTTTTTGTACTCTTAACTGGCTTCAATACAATAAATTTCGTGAACGCATCAATAATCCCTAGTATATATTCATTTCCTTGTAAACTTTTAGGATACGGTCCAAGATGATCTAAGTGAATAACGTAGAAAGGTACCGGTTTCACTTCTCGTGGATTTAATTGATAATGAGTTTCATCCTTGTGTCTTTTAATGTAGAGACATTCGACGCAGCTATCGATGTACTTCCGCGTAATGGAACGCATCCTCGGAAAATAGTAGGTTTTGCTTATTTCTTCAAGGGTTCGATCTAATCCTCCGTGTCCAATATCGTCGTGTGCTGATCGTATTATTCGCCATCTTAAGCCGCGGGGTACAACTAGTCTAAGTCCTTCCTTAGTTTTTTTGAATACCTTACAGTCCTTAATTTGATATTCCCGTGCGTAACTTTTAGATTTATTTGTGCTTGGTTGACTTCCATCCAATGCTTCATGTATTAGCTGTATTTCTTTGTCCTTCATCTGAAGCACAACCACCCAATCTCTCTCTGCAGATCCTACAACCATAACATCAAGTCCAGCTTCTTCAATTTCCCTGTCTTGTTGATCTGTTACTCTACTCAAGGCATCTACGTGCGACATTTGCGTCCCAGCACGGTGTTCTAGAGCGAAGTCATATTCCTGTATACGAAGCCACCAACGTGCTATCCTTGGAACTAAGTCCTTCTTTTGCTGCGTCATCTTCAAGGAGTTACAATCCGTTACGACCTTTATTCGTTTTCCAAGTACATAAAATTTAAACCTTTCTAATGATTCAACCACCGCTAATGCTTCCAGTTCGTAACTATGAAATTTCCGCTCTGCCTCCGTTGTAGCTCGACTATAATATGAGACGACCCGTTTGTTTCCATCCGATTCTATCTGAAATAAAATTCCTGCGAGTCCACTGGCACAAGCATCTGTGTGTAATTCATGGTCCAATGATGGGTTGTATATCGTCAGTACCGGTTGTTTAATTAAGTGTTTCTTCAATTCCTCAAATGCTTTTTGTTGTAGATCCGTCCATAGAAAAGTTTTGTCTTTCCTAAGTAATTCATTCAGTGGTGCCGCTATTGCCGCATATTTCGGTACAAATCTTCGGAAATATCCCGTCAAACCCAAAAATTGTCTAACTTCTCGTATATTACTGGGAACTGGATAAAGTTTTATTGATTCCGTCTTTTGCATACCTGGTCTCAATCCATCTCGTTCGATTATATACCCAAGATATGTTACGGATGTAGAAAAAAAATTACACTTGTCCACATTCAGTGTTAGCTTTGCCTCTTTGAACACATTTAGTAACGCTTCCATTATTTCGAGACTCTCATTAAAAGATTTCGCGACAATCAAAAGATCATCCATGAAGCAGAAAACTCCCTTTCTATTTATTTTTTTCATCACAATTTTCATCAGTCTCGTAAATACTGCTGGAGCATTCGTTAGCCCGAAAGGCATTCGACAGAACTGGTAGTGGCCTTCGGGGGTCACAAATGCTGTATACTGTCTTGATTCCGGCTCAATAGATACTTGATAGTATCCGCTCATCATATCTAGACTTATGAATATTTGTCCTCCTCCCATCTCATTTAATTGTTCCTCAATATTTGGGGTGGGAAAGCTCTCTCTTTTGGTTATCTCATTTAACCTCCTATAATCGGCACACATTCGGTGTGATCCATTTTTCTTGCGCACCAGTAATGCTGGACTTGCGTACTCGGAGGTTGAATCTTCGATAATGTTGCTATTCTTTAATTCATCTATAATTTCCCGGAATTCATTTCCTAAATGAATTGGTACCCTGTAGGGCTTATAATTTACCACCTTCTCTTCCTTAAGCTGAATTTTCATTGTCACCCAATCTGTTTGCCCAATTTCTTTAGTTTTTGTAGAAAAGCAGCTTCTGTAATTGTTTACAAGTTCCATGAACTGCTTACGCTCAGTTTCTGTGAGATCGGTGTCTACATGGAGATCTTTTTCTGTCAAGGGTTGCTGAATAATTCTCATTTGGTTCCGCACTTCGCAGTTTGACCGTCGCCCGCCCGAATTCTGACTCTCACTGCCTTCCTCGAAGTTACCTATTAATATCTCGAGCCGTTTCCATCTTTTGACCACCTTTACACCTGGTTGTGACAAAAGACTTTGTCCGATAATCATAGCGGTCTCCTGCATGTTGCCTTTTACCACTATAATCTCCACTGGGCGTTTTATTTCTCCAACTTTTACAATCTTCTTTAATTTTCCAATTGCTGTACATTCACCTCCTGCGAAACCTCGTAAAACAAGATTAACCTCTTCATACACCCATCCGTTGGTGACTCAATCTTGCCTTCTAATCGTGTAACGTATCAATTTTGACACACACAAAATAATCAACAAAAATTGTATATGTACTTATGTGCGTATATTATGTATGCGAATACTTGTATAAGACTTTTAAATTCAAATTTAATCTCCAAATCCCACAACCAAATCAACTACCTTATCGACTTCAATTTATAGTCGACAAATAAAATGATGGCCGGAGACTTCCGTTTGGAATTCGATATAGCTACCAGGGAGTGGAGGAATACTCAGTACTTTTCCGATAAGGGCAACGCCATTTTTCTATTTGAAGTAAAACGTGACCAATTATATAGTAGTGTATCGAGTACAGTGTTATTTAAAATAAAACAAAAAGAAAAACAATTCTCACAAAGAAACAATTAAATCCGCGAGTGAATCAAGGAAATACTTTAAAAAGAGTTACTTACATATAACCCTACGGGTAAGGAATATTTTATAGCTGTAGACATGCGGGCAAATTCTATAAGTGTTTATTATAATTATCAAATCCAGGGTTAAAAGTTATGGTCTAAACGCATACAAAAAAAAAACGTGCAGGCGCATGCCCACCATACGTAAAGGTCATCGCAGATTTAAACAAGCACGTGGATGGACACCCTAAATCGTCCACAAATTAAATTGGGAGCCCAATAGGGCGAAGCTAAGTTCCATTTTTATATTTTATATGCTGAATATTAAAGTAGAAAGTGATTTCGCTATATAGTATGTAATTTTAATGTACATCTCCTAGATTTAGTATTTATTTCTTGTTGTTGCATGCATAGGTTATGTATTAATTTCTTAAATAGGACTCCGGAGGTATTTAAGCAGAGAGGTTCCCTTAGACATATTTCTAAGCATAAAAAAATTGAATTATATGGGCTAAAAAAAAGACATTCTAGTTAATTTGTTAGATTCCAAACCCCCTGGTACCGTCGGCGTAAAATCAACAAATGGTACAGAGGTAAATGAACCGAAACCAAAAAAAAAAAATATATATATAGGTCAAAACTAAATATATGCAATTTGCATACATACATATACGAGTATATACATGTCAGATAACTCGACGCTCAAACGGCCATCGAGAGACCTTAACGGACCCGACGTTCAATTTTAGTCAGCCAGCTGCTAAATTTAAGTTAAATGTTATAATAAATGGGGGCTCAACCGGGATGGTTCGGTTCATTTTTGAATCTTAGTTAAGTGCTTATTAAGAACACTCACAAACATATACAGTACCTAACTCGGTAATTAATCCTAAATTGCAAAACTCGATTTGTAATTATCGGCTACTGTGCACATGCATATCAGTTCTAGTTCATCACGTCGCGCCGTCAGTAAAGGTCAAAATCGGGCTACCTAGGTTCTAACAAATAAATACAATTGGTGATGGTGTCTAATCGTGTGTCTATAGTGTAATTACATGTTAAATAAAAATTACAGCTGAATAGCTCTGCTCTAAGTGGTCTAAAAAAAAAATTGAAAAATAATAAAACAATTGCGCACGGAGGTGAAGAGTTCAAGTTAGATATTAACTATTACGTAAAATACTACGCATAGGTGTTTTGTTTTGCATATCACCAATCGCCACTCAATATCCAATAGATGTAGCAATTTCCATATTAATCAATAAGCATAATCTCCCATATTGTTGGTCTCACAAAAAAAATAAACAACAAAAACATCTGGTCCATATAATTGTGCTTACTTTAAAAATTGTAACGAAAAAAAAAGTTCTCTTACTGTTAGCTATCTATCGTAATCTGTGTGACGACTTGTTAAATTTGGAAACTTTTGAAATTTTTTTTTTTTTTTTGCATGTGAAGTGAATGTGTAAATTACAGTGAACGCAGAGAGGAAAAAACAAAACAAAATATATATATCGACTCTGCAACCCCAAGCAATCCAGGTTTCATGTATGTAAGTGGGTCTGCTCATTTATTATTTGGTGTCGTTCTACTCTAGTTTTAAATTTACCTCAGATAAAAATCTAAATGTATAAATGTTTAAATCTCCCAAGAGAAAAGAAATTGAAATCGGTAACCTGACCACTATGATTCCTTTTCATTCCTAATTAGATACTTACTAACGAGTTGCATAACCTCTTTAGTAAACTTACAAAAAAAAATAATAAGATAAAGCAAAGCCGGGAAGTCGAATTGGCCTAATATAATTAGTATAGACATTCTGGCTTCACAGTTGTTGTTTTGTTCAAACGTGTTATTTCTGGGTGACATTAAGCAACATTTCACAGACTTTTTAGCTCTTATATAACAAAGTCTGGAATTTTCTTTTCCTTCAACATCCTTTTGCGTGAAACATTAATCAACATATAATAAACAGTTCTACCTCTGCTATAGTTATCCCGTGTACACCCTTCCGCCCGTATATCAAAATCATCCGCAAAATGATGGATTATATCCCTGATAGTCTAGTTAAGTATGAATTAGAATGCCGGGGGGAAAGAATAACATATAGTACTATGCGTACGAGGAAAAATCTCTTAATAAAAATTTTGGAAGAGGAAAACAAGCAAGAAACCCCTCCTACAATAAGTTCGACTAAAGCTGCCAAGGATGACATAGCACAATGTATGTTAATTCTAAGTTTTTTTGAAGAAGAATTCAGTCTCCAAAAGCATTCCATAGATGTTGTAGAAGCTTTATCCTGTAGAATGGATTTCCTACGAATTCGAATCGATCGCATTAAGGCCACAGAAGAAGCTGATACCAAAAGCCTTAGCAGCTTAAATACTAGATTCGAAGAACTTTATGTGAAAGTATCGAACACTAGCATAACGTCTGAGACCAATAATACCGTACCAGATCCATCCGCAAGCCTTCTAAATCCTGAAACAGAACGAAGTAACGCTTTGGCGAGCTCTAGCTTGGTAGATAGGGTATTAGTGACCGATCTAGAAGCTACTCCAAGATCCAACGAGAACCGAAATAAAGTACCTGTGTGGAAGTGGAATTATAAATTCACGGGGGATCCAAAGGGTCAGTCCGCATCTGATTTCACTAGAAAGGTATCAGACCTTGCAAAATCGCGAAACATTACAAATGAAGAATTACATAATTCCGCCGTCGAATTGTTCGAGGGAATAGCTCTCAAATGGTATCACTCAGCCGCTTCTCACGCAGACATTAGAACATGGTCTGATTTATGTAAAAAACTGATAGCAGATTTCGAAAGCCCATTGTATGTCGATGACCTACTAGACTTTATAAAAGCTAGAAGACAAAACACAGTCGAGAATATTGTTGCCTACTTTGCCACGATGGAAGATCTCTTTTTAAAATTAGAAAACAAGCTCAGCGAATTAGAGAAAATAAAAATCCTGAGGAAAAATGTTCTGGGAGACTATTCTCGCAACCTCGCGCTGTCAGAATTTAAATCGGTAGACGAATTAAAGGAAGCATGCAAGAAACTAGAGCATGCTTTTAAAGAAACAAACAAAAACCGTAAACAAGATAATATAGACCAAAGGGGTATATATACAATCGAAAACACCATCCGCAGTGAAGATGATTGTGGAACAAGGCCTCAACATAGACCACAAGACTCGCAACAAAGATGGAACAATAACAGGCAAAGGCCTAGAGAAAATTATCAACATAACCAAAATCACTATCGTCAACAGATTAATAATCACTCAAACTATTATCGTCGGGACAACCAGAGACAATTTCAACAGGGATATGACAATAGACCCTGGCGAACTCAAAATACGCCTATGGGAAGCAATCGAGATAGAAACTCCCCATCAACTTCCCGCTCGGAAAACATCACTGGGACCAATGTGATTGGGTCGGCAGAGGTCCTCTCAGAAGATATAAGAGATCCAATACAAAACAATGTCCGCGACCAAAGCAACCATTAGACATCTTTTCTTTACCTCGTGATAACAGACCATTTATAAAAGTAAATATCCTCGCAGTGCCAATTCCCTGTCTATTAGATACCGGCTCGGTGTATTCTATTGCAGGCTCCGATGGCATGACTTTTCTGAAAGAGTTGGGTTTGAAATTAGATAAGAGAAAAACTAATAAATTTTCTACAGCGGACGATTCCCTTCATATTTCGGTAGGAAGCTTTTCTGTCCCCATCGAACTTGGCGACAAAGTCAGGGTAATAACAGTATATGCAGTCCCAACATTCCCACACAAGATAATACTCGGTATAGACTTCTGGCACCATTTCGGTGGTAAGCTAGAATTTGAAGGGCGTACTTGGCCCTGCTATCCCATTGAACACTCTTCCACAGCAGAGAAATTGCTTTTTAACCAGTCTGACCTAACCGAAAAGCAGAAAGCTATTCTTGAAGAAATAATAACAGATTTTAAAGATCTTTCAAGAAAAGGTTTAGGGCGCACACAACTTTTTTCTCATAAAATAGATACGGGTGATAATGAGCCAATTAAACAGAGGTACTACCCTGTCTCGCCCGTTGTGCAAAAGAGAATGAAAGAGGAGTTAGAACGCATGCTGGCTCTAGATGTGGTAGAACCATCTACCAGTCCTTGGTGTTCACCCATAGTACTAGTGAAAAAGAAGAACGGGAAAGATCGGTTATGCTTGGATAGCAGACGCTTAAACAGTATCACAAAGAAATGTGCATATCCGCTGCCGTACGTTTCTTCAATATTGGATAGACTAGGAAAAACTAGATTTATTACCTCCATAGATTTAGAAAGTGCCTTTTGGCAGATCCCCTTACAGGAAGATTCAAAAGAAAAAACAGCTTTTGTCATACCAGGATGCGGGCTCTATCAATTTAAAGTACTACCCTTTGGTTTGAACAATGCTGCACAGACGATGCAGAAACTTATGGATGGCCTATTCCTCCATTGCGAAGATAATGGGATTTTCATCTATCTAGACGATATAATTATTGCTTCAGAAACTTTTGACGAGCATTTGAATGCTTTGAATCTTGTCTGTAAAAAACTTAGGAACGCGAATCTGAGCATAAATGTTGAGAAGAGTAAATTCTGTCGTTCATCTCTTCAATACCTTGGCTACCTATTAGACCGGAAGGGCTTGCGAACAGACCCAGATAAGGTAGATACTATCCTAAACTTTCCCCGCCCTAAAACTTATAAAGAACTAAAGCGATTCTTAGGACTTTGTTCTTGGTACAGGCGCTTCGTAAAAAACTACGCGATAATCGCTGCACCGCTACACGATCTCACTAAAGGAACTAAGAATAAAGCTCTGAAATGGACTGAAGCGGCCAGCAACAGCTTCGTTGAATTGAAGAACTCATTAGTAACTGCTCCTGTTTTGTCAACTCCAGATTTCTCAAAAAGCTTTAGTGTTCATTGTGATGCATCTGATATTGGACTGGGAGCTATAATCACACAGGGTGAGAGTGATGATGAACATCCAGTCGCATATGCCAGTAGAAAATTAAGAGGTGCCGAAATTAATTATTCTACAACGGAAAAAGAATGTTTAGCTGTTCTCTTCGCTATAGAAAAGTTTAGACCCTACGTAGAGGGTAGCAAATTTAAAATCTTTACTGACCACCATTCCCTTGTCTGGCTCTTTAGACAGCAAAACCCCACAGGTAGAATTGCTAGGTGGGTATTACGGTTGCAACAATATGACTTTACCATAATACATAAAAAAGGGAAACACAACGTTGTTGCAGACTGTATGTCTAGAATTCCAAATATAAATGTGGTAAATTTCGATGTGACCCCCGAAGATCAATGGTACTTAAAAATGCTGGCAAAAGTCTCCCTCAGCCCAAAGCGATTTTGTAACTGGAAGATTGATGATCAGCTCTTATATATCAAATTTAAAGATAGTGATGTTAGGTACGGGCAAAATCTTTGGAAAGTTGTAGTACCCGAATCAGCCAGACGGAAAATACTAGAAGAATGCCACGACAGCTCCATGGCTGGCCACTGTGGAATTTCAAAAACGAAGGCAAAAATACTATCCAGGTATTACTGGCCTGGGGTTCCTTTGGATGTCAAAAAATTTGTCTCAGACTGCGAAACATGTAAGAAAAGTAAGGCGACCAACAGCAGAAAAGCTGGGGAGATGGGAAGATGTAAAGGTGCCAGTCACCCATGGCAACTAATTTCTATGGACCTGTTAGGACCTCTTCCACGATCTACAAAGGGAAACATAGCATTATTAGTAGTCGTAGATTTCTTTACGAAGTTCACCTGCTTATTCCCTTTACGCACCACTAAATCCACGAACATTATAAAGTGCGTAGAAGAACACGTATTCTTGAAGTATGGTGTCCCCGAGACCATTATAACAGATAATGGGCCACAATTTAAATGTAAGGATTTTACGAAGTTACTCAAACAGTATAACGTGCCAAATCAATGGTTCAATTGCTACTACCACCCGCAAAATAATTTCACTGAAAGGTATAATAGGACCATTGGCAACATGTTGAGAGCCTATGTCGGGGAAAATCATAAGTTGTGGGATAAAGAGCTACCAAAGATTAACGTGGCAATAAACACGTCTGTCAATGAAACGACAGGACAAACAGCCTTCTTCCTTAATTATGGGAGGGAATTTAAATACAGTGGTAATGAGTACAAGCTCCTGGAATCAAGTACAGACCCCCTTGGTCTCCGTTCTAAATTTTTAGAAAGGTTTGCTCTAGACAGAATAAGAGTACTAAATAGAATTCAAGAAAAACATAAAAGAAATAAACATTACTATGACAAAACTAGGGAGACAAATATACGTTTTGAAATAGGAGACGTTGTCTTCAAAAAGAATTATCCAGTGTCGGACAAGTCGAAGAACTTCTCTGCAAAACTGGCACCAAAATTCGTTAAGTGTTTTGTGTTGGAAAAGGTATCTAATTTGTGTTATAGGTTAAGTGATGAGCGTGGAAATGATATTGGTCTGTGGCACGTCAAGGATTTAAAAAAATAAAAATCCATCTTATATCATATAGTGGAAATATATATAAAAATAGGAAACAGCAAGCGTAAACCTCCTGTTGAGCCTCATTAACTTAAATATTTTCAAATTAAGTAAAGTGTTATTGCACATAAACCATGAAGTGAAGACTTCAAAAATAAATAAATTCAAAGAAAATTGAACTTTTACAACTAGTACAATTTCCTTTTTTTCGGGTAAGGAGGTAATGTAACGTATCAATTTTGACACACACAAAATAATCAACAAAAATTGTATATGTACTTATGTGCGTATATTATGTATGCGAATACTTGTATAAGACTTTTAAATTCAAATTTAATCTCCAAATCCCACAACCAAATCAACTACCTTATCGACTTCAATTTATAGTCGACAAATAAAATGATGGCCGGAGACTTCCGTTTGGAATTCGATATAGCTACCAGGGAGTGGAGGAATACTCAGTACTTTTCCGATAAGGGCAACGCCATTTTTCTATTTGAAGTAAAACGTGACCAATTATATAGTAGTGTATCGAGTACAGTGTTATTTAAAATAAAACAAAAAGAAAAACAATTCTCACAAAGAAACAATTAAATCCGCGAGTGAATCAAGGAAATACTTTAAAAAGAGTTACTTACATATAACCCTACGGGTAAGGAATATTTTATAGCTGTAGACATGCGGGCAAATTCTATAAGTGTTTATTATAATTATCAAATCCAGGGTTAAAAGTTATGGTCTAAACGCATACAAAAAAAAAACGTGCAGGCGCATGCCCACCATACGTAAAGGTCATCGCAGATTTAAACAAGCACGTGGATGGACACCCTAAATCGTCCACAAATTAAATTGGGAGCCCAATAGGGCGAAGCTAAGTTCCATTTTTATATTTTATATGCTGAATATTAAAGTAGAAAGTGATTTCGCTATATAGTATGTAATTTTAATGTACATCTCCTAGATTTAGTATTTATTTCTTGTTGTTGCATGCATAGGTTATGTATTAATTTCTTAAATAGGACTCCGGAGGTATTTAAGCAGAGAGGTTCCCTTAGACATATTTCTAAGCATAAAAAAATTGAATTATATGGGCTAAAAAAAAGACATTCTAGTTAATTTGTTAGATTCCAAACCCCCTGGTACCGTCGGCGTAAAATCAACAAATGGTACAGAGGTAAATGAACCGAAACCAAAAAAAAAAAAATATATATATAGGTCAAAACTAAATATATGCAATTTGCATACATACATATACGAGTATATACATGTCAGATAACTCGACGCTCAAACGGCCATCGAGAGACCTTAACGGACCCGACGTTCAATTTTAGTCAGCCAGCTGCTAAATTTAAGTTAAATGTTATAATCGTGCAGCAGTCACTACCCAAATCTATAAAAGCTGATATTGGTGTGCCATCCACCGTTACTGTTTGATAAAATTCCCCGTCGTCCGCTTTTAAACTGCACATCCTTTTCGTACCGATAATATGTTTCTTATCACTGGAACTTGCATTCGATGTTTCTATTCTTGCTCGACACACTGAAGCTCGATGTCCTACCTTCCCGCATCGGTAACATTTACCTTCAAATGTTCTTTTACCTTCCGCTCTCACAAAAGATTTAGCTTGTTCTCTGCTTGAGGTTGTATATTGTGTTGTTGTCTTGTATTCCGCTTGTCGTTGTACCTTTGGAATGTATAGTGCACTCGAGGTAGTAGTAACTTCAGCTCTTTTTGCCAATTTAATTCGGTTTGTCTCTTGCTCCTCCATACTTTCGAATGCCTTTATCTTAGCCAACAACTCATTCAGGGTCTTACAATCTGCTGCCGTTAAAACTGTCATTAAATTTTTATTGCCTAGTCCCGAGATTACATATCTAATAGCGATTTCGTCATTTAACTTGGCTCTTTTTGCTAGAGACACCACTTCATAGAAATACGCTTCTACCGGTTCTGATAATTTACGCTTCCTTGTCAGAAGCTGCATGTGTATAGATGACTCATCTGTACTTGCTGGAAAACCTTGAAGCAATGCAGTCTTAAATTCACTCCAATTCCGTAATAGCTGCTGCTGCCCCTGATACCAGAATCGCGCTGCTCCTAATAATCTCAATGTTGCATATAACAGGGTTCGCTGATCCGTCCAATTATAAATATTTTTCATATTTTCTAATAGTTCTATCCACTGAATTGTATTTAGATGCGAATTCGTAACAAAATTAAATTCAGGAATTAAGCCACTAATTTCCGACATGCCTAATTTACATTCACCTTGTACTTCCATGACACTTTCAGGAAACGATCCATTTTTCATGGCCATTAATTCATCTCTTAGTCGCTCATTCTCTTTCTTTTGCTCATCCAGCTCTAATTTTAGTGCCGCATCTTTACCTAGATCCCTTTTTTTAAATTACGAGTTGTTCTTCGCTTTATAGAGTTCTTCTCGCTTCCCCCGGATTCCTCCCTGGTACTCATTTTCCCAAAGTTATTTTTATTAAGGATATATATTTCTAACTACAGCTTAAACTTAATATTTATGATCTTTACGAATAAGTATACTTAAATATTTTTTTTTGTTAAAAGAAGAGCAACGTACCTTTACTCACTCACATTCACGCAGGTGTAAAATTTGTGCAGCTATATCAATTCTGTCCTTTTTCAGCTTTTTAAAGATTTGTGTTTACTCCAAACCAGTTTACCTTGTATTTGCCTGTTCAATTTGGCTGGCCAAGTTCACTACTCAGTACTTAGTACACCAACACAGCTTCACTTACACAGATCACATACACAGATCACTTTACAGTATCCCTAAACAGGTAGTACCGGTTCTGCCTGCTAGTTGTACTACTTCCTTATTATCCCTTCACTTTTAATTTTCGATTTTGCGATCAAAACTAATGTTTACTTTTCAATAATATCACTATTATTTTTAAAATCACTATTATTTTGCTCACACAACAAAATAGAGTAGATCCCACTTCTGAAGATATAAACACACAAAAAAAAAACAAGAAACACTTCTATATTGAACTACAATGTAGACAACCCGCCAACACGCCCGATGTACAGATAGCGAATGCGATGTATTACCCGATTTTCTTCTCAGATGCTAATTTATTCCTTTTAGTCCTTACTTTCCCTACCTTCCTTCCTTGATTAGGAAAATAGAGAGAGATCCGACTTCTTGGTGTTATACACGTACAAACAATTTACATGTGAGCTATCGCAATCCCCTCTCACCGTGCTGACGGGCTGCCAATGCAGATCTTCAGTTTATCCACTACTTATCAGCCCGGGATTTTGGCCGATGTTAATACTCACTCACGCTTACAATAGTATTACTCACTAGAGAGGAACTCTAGCAGTTTTTGTTTTTCTATTTTGAAACTAGAAACTATATGTATCTATGTACAAAAAATTTCGATGACGTTAGGCTTCGTTTTTAGATATAATTTTTAAAGTCACCGTATACCCAAAGTAACCTGTAGGAGAGCACGGTACTGAGACCTCTAGCACTAAATTTTTTGTATTTTTATATCACAGCCAGAAACCATATCTTTTCAAGTACAAAAAATTACGATGGCGTCCGTCTTCATTTTTGAGACATGAATTTTTATAGTCACCGTATGTAACCTAAAGTAACGCACTATAGAAGCACTGCACTGAGAGGAATGTATTGTTTTTTTTTCTACTAGGAGCTTCTAACACTTTTTTTTTGTATTTTAATTTTGAGTCTATAGAGCCTGCACTTGATGAGCGAAGCAAATCAACGTCAAGATCGGGTATGCTCAATCCCCCCCCCCTTGCCGGTTGGATAGAACTACAACTTCCTGAAGAATTGGCTGGCTATATGGCACCATAGATCGTTCTTTGGTCACTTTAATGTAGCAAATACAACAACTTTTTTATCTACCCCCAACACCATATTCAGAATTTTATCGCGATTAACCATAAATGCAGCAACGATTCCTTATGTGAAAACTGTATGTAATCTAGGCATAATTTTTAATAAAACTCCCACCTGGGGCTCTCATATTGACACAGTTATTTCAAGAATATATACAGGACTGCGTAATCTTTGGCAATCAAGTGCATACACTCCCACTGATGCTCGGTTTCTAAGGACTCCTTTAATTCCACTTATTTGCTACAGAGTATTGTCGTCTTGATCCTACTACGCTTAGCAAACTAAATATAGCCTTCAATTCCATGATATATTTTTAGATTAAGAAGATATGATCACATATCGGTCTATGCATATACATACATGGGTTGGCAGCTTCTTACCTACGTATATAAATATGGTATCTGCGCAAACTGATTTATACACAAAAGCCTGAATATTTGTTTGAAATTTTACGTTTCTGCATATCAGTCTCTCCACCTAAACGTAGTCAATTCTCAACCCACATTTTTCAATACGCTTAACCCCTCATTGCTAGATCTTTTCCTCTGATCACTCTTCTACTTTGTTTTTCAATCAAGTAAGCCCTAGTATACTTGATCATGACCTGTTGTTCCTGTTCTTCAACGTGTTGATCAATGAATATAACCCCTTAAAAACTATTTCCTTTCGCGACTATTCTCTGTTGATATTGAGGCTCTGTTTGAAGAGTGTCAATTGTTGCATTGGCAAGACATCTATAGTATTACATCAGTAGACCGACAAGTCGAGCTTTTTAGTTCCTTCATTCATAATCTCTTTGACAGATATGTACATCTGCGCCCCATAGAGTAATTAGGTCGAAGGGCTGCCCCTGGTTTACCGCCGAAATAAGGTCTCTCATCGCTGAACGGGAATATCTCTATTCGAGATATCATCACTGCAGAACTAGTGAGTTCCGTAGGCTGTATGTTACAATCAGGAATAAAATTAATACCAAGATACGGGCTGCCAAAGAATCTTACTTTCGTAAAAAGTTTGATTTTAACTTACCATCTAAAACATTATGGCAAAATCTGCGTAATGCCGGGGCTCATGGGGGTGATGCTAAAAGCGTTGAATTTAATCCCAAAGTTCTTAATAACTACTTTGTAGCTCATCATGCACCCGGTAGTAAAAATCTTCAATCATGGTCGCCTCGTCATTTGATTGATTCTGAGAACTCTGATTGTTTCAGTTTTCGTTGTGTAGATGGCGAAGAGGTGATAAAGGCGGTTTTTCTGTCAAATCTAATTAATCTGGTCATAATCAAGTATCGCCGAAATTTCTCAAATTAATCTTGATAATAAATATAAGGCCCCTTCAGCATGTCCTTAATGCGTGTCTAGCATCGTCCTCTTTTCCAACGACTTGGAAAATAGCCAACGTTTTACCTATTCCTAAACGCGCCACACCTGCATCCCCAGCCGCTGACTTTAGACCGATTAGTCTATTATGCTTCCTCTCTAAGATCCTGGAGAAATTAATGTACTGGCAAATTCAGGAATACTTGTGTGTAAACAATCTAATCAGCTCGTGTCAGTCAGGCTTTCGCTCGTATCACAGCTGCAAAACAGATCTACTCAAGGTAACTACTGACATTCGCACCTCTCTTGATAACGATATGATATCCATCTTGCTTTTATTAGATTTCTCTAAGGCATTTGATAGTGTTTGTTACAAGAGGCTCTTAATGAAACTGTCTTCGCGATTTGGTTTCTCCCATTTTGCCATTCTTTTAATTAAACATTTCTGTTCGGTAGATCCCAACGTGTCATATTGAATAATGGTCATTCCTCAGATATTTTGCCCCTTTCTTGGGATGTGCCCCAGGGGTCTATTCTGTGCCCCTTTTTATTCAGTTTATAGATAACTGACCTCCCAGGGGTGACACATGATGTGAAAGTTCACCTATATGCAGATGATGTCCAGCTTTATTTGAGTCGTCCGATAGGTCTTATCGAAGATTGTGTAAGCCGCATTAACTGTGACCTCCAACGAATTTACTGCTGGTCAATCGACAATGTTCTTAATCTTAACCCTAGTAAATTACGGTGCATTGCATTCTATCAACGACACATTGATCTGTCTGGCATCAATATCCCATATGTTAGTAGGACTCGAAATCTTGGAGTGTACCTTAATTGCCGGATGAGTTGCTGTGATCACATAAGTGCCATACTATCTAAAATCTATGCTGGCCTTCATCGTCTTTGGCTATATGCTAGTATCATGCCACTAAGCTTACATATGACTTTGGTCAAACTACTCTTCACTAATGGATGCCTTATTTTCCCAGCCTTAGATTCTGTGTGCTCTAGAAAACTTAAAGTGGCATTCAATGATTGTATTAGGTTTATTTACGGGCTGCGCAAATATGATCACGTATCCTATTACAGTCTCTCTTTGCTGGGCTGTTCTCTAGAGACATATTTGAAACGCAGGAACCTGGTTTTTCTTTATAGGATATTGCCAGCCTCCTTATCTAGCTGATTTTCTGCAACCGTTACATTCCGCCAGGGGTCGCAAATTACTGCTGGAGCATTGTCGTACTACTAATCTTACTGGTTCTTATTTTGTTCAGGTTATTCGCCTCTGGAACAGTTTACCCTCCCGGGTTCAATGCGCGGGCTCGGTCGGCACTTTCAGACGACTTCTTCTCAATTGTGCGATCTAGCTGCTCTCCATTTAAGCCCGAGATCTGTATTCATTCATTTGCATGTGATTTTTCTTAATTTGTCTTAATTTTTTTTACTTTCTTGTAATTCATATATTCTTTTAATGTCTTTTTCTTCCTTTGTTCTTAAGGCATATATTTTGTTTCTTTTTTTCAACTTTTCTTAATGTTATTAAATTTAACTTTGCAATTTTCATATATACACATATTTCTTTTTCTCTTAATTTAGTTCTAATTATTTTAAGGTAGTCTATAATAGTCCGAGAGCTAGCAACGTCAAGAAAAAAAGGACTTTAGTTCGTCTGATTCTTTGCTATCACCCCTCTTTCACTATCTCTATTGACATGCGGTCCATCTGGCTGGTGAGACGCGTTGCGTTGACTTGTGCGCATTCCGTTTCACAGGTAAAAAAAACAGTTTTAAAAATGATTTTAGTTCGATTTTTTTTCATCTGTTTTCATAAGCATCGGACAATATAAAGTCACTATTCCTAGACAATTACCTCGGTGCTAGCACCGTGCCAGATGTGTTTTTTTTTTTTACAAAAAAAATAATATTTTATTACGGCTGTAATTTTGGTACGAGCTAGTTTAAATATCGAAGCACATGAAATTAATTTCCCAGGCGATAATTCGGTTGATTATCAATAGCCAGATCGATTCGAGTGTGATAGGGAATGGTCCATCCCACACGAGTATTCTTGATGCAGTATGCAAGCCGGTTTTAGGGAAGACGTAAAAGAAGCAAAGAAATATCTCTCCCGAGCAAACCTGCTTGCAGGGGAGTAAATGTAGCGGCTATACATAATTATGCAAGGAAATGTTGAACGGAAAATTTGGAAAAGCTTTGAAAGTAAATTGTATCTCAACTGAAAGAAACTGGCGTTGATGTTTTACACCATCAATCAAAGATAGTGAACGTAAACGTCGAGATGAATCGGCGAGGTTTCAATAAGACCAAATCAAATTCGTCCTCATAATTTCACTGCTCAACTGAAAAATGTTCAGTTCAAGGAAGCATTAGTTAATTTTTTATCAACCACTGGAGTGATGATATGGCGTCTTATATTGGTGATAAAATAATTCACTTAAAATTTAACAAATGCTTCTTTGATCGGGTTGAAAATAACAGAGTCATTAAAGCAATGGAAGAGTCAGTATCATGTGAAGAACATGAAGAAGCAGATTCGAGGATTATCTACCATATTTGCCAAATTGATATCGACGCTGAAGTTGTAATAAGATGCTCAGATTTTGATATTCTCATTATACTCCTTGGTAACATGGACAATTTTAATGCTTCTTTAAAAGTTTGGATCTACATGGGCGTGAATAATCATGAACGCTACGGCAACGTCAATGAACTGTACAAAACTCTGGGTCCTTCCGTCCGTATCTAAGCTTTTCCAGGCATCCACGTCATGACAGGTTGTGATTGCACTCCAGCTTTTTTTCGCGAAGGGAAATTGAGGCATTTCAAATTACTAGAAGAGTCTGAAGATTATCAGCTTGTATTTCAAAATATTGCAACCGATGATGAAGAATTACTGAAGAGTGCCTTCGTCACTTTGGAAGATTTGTTTGTCATATAGTGGAGTTCGGCAGATTAACAATGTCAACGATTTCAGATTTCATTTATTTTCTAATATGTAAGAGTTAAAAAATTTCAACGAAAGTTTTGGGTAAAAATGCTGAAATTTCAATCCATCAAGCTTACCACAGTGCAGAGCTGAATTACGGATGAGAGTCCAATACGTGACCACATTTTGGAGAAATGCTCACTCTAAGTCTCCTACATCTACAGAAGTTAAGGTATTCAAAGTAAAACTTGTCATTTTTTATATTCCAAATAATTGCTTTTATTAATTTTTCCATGGAAATCTATCCAAGTTCTAACTCAATAGCGGATCTGTATAATAGTGGATTTTTTCTTCCAGTATTTTAGCAAGAATATCCTCAAATCTTAGCAAGATAACTCAATTTTGCCCAGAAGCTTTTCTGTAGCTCCTGAAATTCTATACAAAAAAGAATAGGACGAAATTGTGCTATCTCGCTGAGTTCATGAAATATTCTCAAAACATCATCGTGATAAAAAAAAACTTCTCTATCATGCTCAAATATGTCCGGTACCTAATGAGCAACCGAATTATCGCCTGGAAAATTAATTCCATGTGCTTCGATAATTAAACTAGCTCGTACAAAAATTACAGCTATAATAAATTTTTTTTTTTTTTTTTTTTGTAATGAAAAAAAAAACAACACGTCTGGCACGGTGCTAGCAACGAGGTAATTGTCCGAGAATAGTGAATTTATATTGTCCGATGCTTATGAAAACAGATGAAAAAAACAAAAATCGAACTAAAATCATTTTGAAAATTGCTTTTTTTACCTGTGGATGTAAACACAACGCGTCTCACCAGCCAGATGGGCCGCATGAGTATTGATATCCTGTAAGGAAAGGCATATCACTAAAGTCATTTCTCGGAAACGTTGCTAGCTCTTAGACTATAAGTATTCCAGTCCCGTTATTATACTTTATTTTTAATATAGGATACTATTAAAAGATTTTAATCTTATTGTAATAAAGAATAATTGAATTGAATATCCTCACGAACGACTACTTTGGTTACGCCTGCTCACACACTTACATTTAGTCAGCACTTCTTCCACATTCATGCTATTCAATTATGAAATTCCTTGCCAAGCTGTATCCATCGCATTAGGTCTGTCAAACAATTTGCTACTAAATTACTTAATCATTTAAGTTCCTGAAATATGATATTGTTGAACGGAATGCATAGCCAGATATTTCATCTTTTATTTTTGTTCTTTTTTTCTGCTCTGTCATTATTTTATTATTATTATTTTTTTCTTGTTATTTTTTTATATATATATTTACTTAATTCATCTTTTTATTTTTTGTTATAATTAATAATATTTAAATGTTTATTATTTAGTTTCAAAATTATAATATAATCTTAGTTTCCTTAATTTGAATCATGAATTATACCTTTTGTTTGTAATATACAGTGAACTATTTGCCTTTTAAGCTTGTACTCCTAAAATACCCTGTCTTAATTTACAAAGATATCTTGAAGTGAATGCATTAAATTAAATTACATTGAATTAAATTAACTAAATTGGCGTTAACAGTCCGAAATATATCACTACTTTTTGTATCGTTCGCAAGCACTACACTTTCACTTCATTGTACTTTTTCTTCAATACAATATACTATTTTTATCACTACACTTTTCTTAAGTACACGCATATATCTTTAGTTTTTTTTTTTTAGAAAATGAGTTAAACGATAAACTAAATTGCTACGAATAAGGTATTTCGATCACTTTATTTATTTATTTCATACTTTAAATTAATCTTACTCGTTCGGGTAAAACATGCAAACAGCGAACCGCTGAATTGCTAAATTACTCAATACGAAAATCCCAGGTATCAGACCTAGAGGTTAGGTACATTAAGATCTGCTGGAATTAAGACTTGATCTGCCAATGATATTACAAAGTACAATTTATTATTACATTAACCTTTAAGGGAGAAATTTAGGGAAATGTATTCTGATCCGTAAATCGAAAAACAATCCAAACCGAAAGTGACATCTGTTAAAACAATGTACACAAATATAATTTCTGTAAAAGGTAGGAGGCATAAATAACTTACAGCTAGGTAAGAAGGCTTAATGTATACATATACTTCATAGATAATTAAATAAAATTCCTGAAATACAAATATGAATATACGGTTACTTTAAAAATTCATATTTCAAAGATATATATGGTTTCTAGCTTCAGGATAAAAATAGAAAATAGTGCTAGAAGTCCTCTCTAGTGAATAATACTATTTTTTTTTTTTTAACAAGACTGTTATTAACAGAAAAATTTTTCCTTCAATACTACTTTATTTTTTTATAAAAAATATAAAGCATTGAGCTTCATTTGGCATTTGAATCAGAAAAATCGGTTGCTCCTTTCGCGAGATATGATTATTTGAAAATGACGCTTCATCGTAAAATCACAAAATTTCTAACTAGTGTCGCGGGGAAGGGAGTGGTAGGGGAAAACAAAAACATATAGGTAAGCTATATTGGAAATCCCTACAAATTTGTTAAAGTTTCATTCAAATCGGAGGTGGTTGGGTCCACAACAAGCACTTCTTGATAGGTTTCATGAGACACCCTCCCCATAATACTTAAACTATCTTCGTATCCTTCTCTACTCCAGAGGTTTAGAACTTCAAGTGTAAAATTGCAGAGCTGTCCCATGTTTTTTGCAGGATAACCCCTATTTTTATACAAAAACTCAACATACTTGTTTCTATATTCATTCAAAAATCTAACCATTTTAAGTTATTGCATTTTTATACCCTAGATAAAAACATAGAGCATACCAAGTCTCTTCTGCTCTTTAATTCTGTAATTCACACAGAAAATTTCTGCTTCGAAAAATCAATTTGTTTCGTGAATATCAAATGTTTCCTCCTATTTAATGGCAAAAAATTTATTAAAATCGAAAAAAATGGAAAATTTCTGAAGACCATAGAAAATTTCCCTGTGGAAGCCACAGTAGTCAATAAGAAGACATGTAGCAAATTATTTCTCCTATTTAGATATTGAATTTTTAGTGATAGTCGCATAGCAACATTATGTTACAAGTTGCATTTTTCCTACAAAAAACAACGCTTCATGAGAATAATCTTTATTTTTGTCAATAATTCAATAATTAATGTGTCAATACACATCGTAAAAGGATTATCAAAAATGTAGAAGCGTGGATTTTTCTTTTGATGGCTCTGTCCAGGCCCATCTTAAGCCAGTCACCCAAGTCAAGCTAAAACGAGTAAATCCATTTCAATTGACCAGTTCTAAATTTACGAATAAGCAAATTGGAAGTAAGTCTAGCCAACCATTTTTTAGAATGAAAAGGAACAAGTCCGAAGAACAAAAACCAATGTGGATAATATACCTACTGCCATCTTTATGCACTCACTGGAACTTTTGTACTATCGTAATATATGTTTTTGATCTCCTTTTCCAGAAAAAAAAAACTCCCACTAAATTCCCAACAACGTATTGGTGTAGTTGTTCTGTTAAATAAACTGAATTGAATTAAATTAAATCAAAATAATGAGCGTAATCGCCAATATGCTCCTGTAATAGCGCTGATTACAGGTTTCCATAGTCTGCTACAGAACTCCAGGAGTTTTGTGCACCTAGTTATTAAAGGACATGTTCCAAAACTGAAAAACTAGTAAATAAGGTCAATGAAATACATATGTGGCCAGCCGTTTGTGGGCCAGAATATTTCCATCTAGATATGTTGCTATAAACTATAAAAATTTCCAGATCGCCGTTCACATTCTCGACATTTGATGCCAGACACCAATCCACCAGTACCTACTCTTATTTTTCAACTATTTTTAGTCCCTTGTAGTGGACATGGTGCAGAAATGCATTTTTCATAAAAAATGTTTGTGAATCATGAGTAAATATACTATTACACCAACTTTTCATGACCGGCCATGAATTTACCACTTAATTAAGGGTTTTCTTCAAGCCAGCAACCTTCAGTGTAAGTAGGTATCCTCAGCTCTGTGCCCCTGGCTTATAGATCAGATTATCTTTGGTACACTAAACAAGGTTATTAATTAGTAACTTGCGATATTCATCTAGTTCTTCATACAAAATCAATACATTACAAGTCTGCCTATTACTCCCATGACATGATGTTCAAATGCAATTCCAAGTAGAGTATTTTGCAAGCATCCATTTTACAAGACAGATTTAAGGAAGTTCAGTGAACGAAACTCTGGGATGATATGGATGGAGATAAAAATTTCCATCTTGACTAATTAACCATAGTTGAATATTACAGTCACGAAACAACAACAATCAGAAGAATGCAATTATACGAGAAAATAGCACGTAATCATAGTTAAAGGATATGCAGATTCCACGCTTTTTTTTTGTATTTTACTGAGACCCGTCTCGGTATTCATCAGCGTTATCAACGACTCAACTACTTAGGTGTACAGTTAATGAAGCTTTATAACACAGCACATGACTTCCACTTCCTTTGCACGACCTTAACAATAATAATTGTCCTCCTACAATGCGTTTTACAACCAATATTAGATCTCAACGATACCGGCCTCGGACTTATACTAGTGATACACGAGTTGTTAAGTAAAATGTCTCATCCGACAACAAAACGTTGTTAAACAAAACAAAAAATTACTTAAATCCGCTGCTTTTCCATTCAGACCTTATCCAAACAGAGTGTGTGCGTGTTGAGTCCACTTTTGATTGCAGATTATCTTTTTCTATTAGATACAGCATCAGCGGCATAATGGCGATGGCGTACAATGTTGTATGATGGTCCAGGGGTACAAATGGAAATTACTTTTGATTAAGCTCCATCTATGCCAACTGTCGTCCAAATTGAACGTTAACATTGCTCGGATTTTCTCATCTTCAAATGAAATTTAATTCAGACACTTGTCTGATGTGGATCGGAACGGGATTGATTTCAGTAGAATCATAGTGACTTAAGAAAATTCCCTGGCATCTGCTGGAAAATCTGTGAAAAAATCGTGTGTTTTCAGTGTCTACATACATATTTCCAAAGAAATAATATTTCTCTGTGATTCAAAGTGATTGTGATCCTTTTTTTGTTTTGGTTTTTTTGTTATTCACATATTTTATATATAGAAAAGAGAAAACTCAGTTAAAATGCCAACCGAAGCAGAAGAATCGATTGATGCCTTCCAGCAGTATTATGCAAGGCCTCATATCATGCCTAAGAAGCAGTCCTTTAAGCAAATGTTTTTCAATCCAGAGGAGAAAACTGTTTTTGGAAGAACCTTTAGTAGTTGGAGTAAGTATCTATTTGAAAAGAAACCGATAAAATAAAAATTCGGCTAAAAATAGCTATAGATGGTGTACTGATTACAAAAAACTCAATGCCAAGGCATCCGTAAAAAATATTTATTTCAAACTGAAACATTAAACATTACAGTAAATAATAAATTTACAGACCTTAATTATTTCGGTGGAAAGTTTTTTTTTAATTCACCCATGTCTGTTAGGCAGTATCAATTTGGATTGACAAATACGTTGACCATAAAAGGGTAGCGCACAGATGCATAAGACCTACAGATCTGCTTTTAACTTACCTGTGATTATATATAGTTACAGTTTAACCTAATTAAAAACAAAAGAAAATTCCGAAAACGCCTATTTTAAAGAAAGGAAAAGTTAAGCCTTAATTAGGCGCATGGGATCAGAACAAATTTAACCGCGAAAAAAATGTAGAACACATTCTCTCTCGATCTTGTGTCTTCCAGTAGCTTTTCATTTTAGAACACTATTTTGAAAATCATCGTATTCGAGCCACTGCATGCGTACGTTTTGATTTTGAACTATAGTGAGGTGTGACCGCATGCGCCCACGTAATTTTTTTCGTGAGGTAAGTTTTGTTAGCTACATCTTTGGAAAATTCAACATTTTACAATATTTTCGGATGAATTCTAGCGAAAATAAATAAAACGTATGTTAAGATTGTAGTTTTGAGTTAATAGTGTAGTTTTTCTACTCTACTCCGTTCCTAGGGTCTTAATTTTTTACTTTTTTTATGAAGACTGGCATGAAGCTCCACAGTATGTAATATAAAATAATTGTTATTTTGTTTTTATATTAACTTAAGGAGAAGCTATTTGTTTTTCAGTTTTTCTTAAATCAATAAGATTTAGGTGCCGAACTGCATTATTTTTGTTTGTGAATATTTTGTGGTTTACTTAAATTTCTAGACAGAAACTGGGGTCACTGCTGACCCCATCCGCCTACTTGTGTGATTTTGCTAGTGTGCCTACTTAAAGGTTAAGAAGGGTTACTTTTCCATTTATTCTTGGTGGTAGGAATTATTTTTTTGACAAGCTATTCACTATGCTTTTTACATAGTTAGTATTCCAGTCCAAGAAATTTAAATACCTGCATATAAGACCGTCTTGCTATGAGCTCAACTCTATCTTATTGACGTCTACGTAATGAATTCGATTGTCCCAGACTGGATATAGTCCAAAATATTCCAATTGCTAGATTTGTCTAAATTCCAGAGAAAAATTGAGTTACCCTCCAGAAATCTCTTCGTATCTCCAAAGATATCTTCGATATAAGCATAGATGGCACAAGAACTATATGTCGCATGCAGTACCAAAAAAGTATATAAAATTTATATAGCTGGGTGGTCCACAACATGTGATTCATATTTTGTCGTATCTGAAGTGTTAAGGAAGTCGATCAAATGTATTCAAAACTGCTATTATAAAAACATTTGCTTTCGGCATGCTCTAAAACAAGGATTCCCAAACTATTATGGGCAAGAGACCTCTTTTTCAAAATGAACTGATACCTCAGACCCCTATAGCCAAATTACTTTAAAATTCCTATCCCTAGTTTTTTTTTCCTATTGATACAAAATACTTACCAATTTAAAAACTTTGCAGTTGGTTATGTGAGTAAACTTGACATCATTTTCTCATCAAGTGTAATTAATAATTATTAATACATATTACGTAAAAATACTTAAGTAGGTACTTATTTTTTGGAAAAAAAAATATTAAAATCGAAAAGTAAAGATAAAAAGGATAACAAATTCTATGTGATGGATGAACCTGGTGACTTTTTACCAATTTAGCTAAATCCGGTTCAATATTGGTGAGTTGCAGCATTTTTCGACTAGGTATGATGATGGAAAAGTGATAGGATATTTTTCAGCAATGTTCCACAATGCAGGATACTGCGCTTCAATGTTGCGTTGCAACCAGAACTTCTGATAGCCTTGGTTGAACTTTTGCTTAAGCTCCTCGTCTGTGCTGATGGTAATCCACTCTCCTTGCATTATCACATTAGCTTCTTCCGTGGCTGTGATATTGTACGGATTTATTATCCATTGAGGAATTTGTAAATTTAAGAGATCCTCAAACCTCTAAGTAAAATCCTTGTGTAATGCGTCCAAGTGAGTGACATATGATAAAATAACATCGTCTTGAAGCATTTCTGGTAATTTTGACAAATGCGGAAAATATCTATTTTACAATTGTTCAGATTTTCTTTCAAACTCGGATCTTTTTCTTGTAAAAACTCCAACACAGATTCAAAAAGAGCTGAAAATCTTGCTAAGCAAGAGCCTCTTGATAGTCTGTGAACTTCAGTGTGCAGAAGTAACCGAGTAAAGACTTCGTCACTTTCCTCACATAGCTGAGCAAACAACCGAGAGTTCCAAGAATTGGTTCGAATGTTGTTGACAGCATTTATAACATATTGTAAAGACTGATGCAATCTAGGACTCAGATATTTTTGCTAGTAAATGTTGTCTGTGAATCACGGAGTAGCAGATGAGTGTATTATCATTTAAGCTCCAACGAATTTCAAAACGCAAATGAACTTTCAACCAAAGTGCTATTTAGTAAAATATCAGGCGCATATTTGGACTTGAACTTGATCATGATTTCGTTCGTGTTAAATCGGGTATATGCGTCAAATACAGAGCAAGTCAAAACGTGCCTAAAAGACTTGTACGCTCGAGCACATTATGTTGCAGAAACTTGTCCACGCCCAGTTTTTCATCTTGTACGAACTTCTGCACGCTTATCGACTTGTTGAGTTTCTTAAAAGTACAACAATGATAATTCCTACTAAAATATTAGTTATTCTTATATAACAAGTTGGTACACGTAACACAACTTATACAGTATCTTGAAAGTTTCAAATAAGAGCTTGTGTTAATTAATAAGGGTCGATTATTAGACCTCGTCGACCCCAAAAGTCAGTTTTCGTTTATGTTGACCCCTGGGAAACCGATATCGACCTCAAGGGGTCGATATCGACCACTTTGGGAATCCTTGCTCTAAAACATGTTAAGGTCCATTCTAGAATGCAGTACCCATTTCACAATCTGTATATTTTGCTCCAGTATGCGATGCAACATCTAGTTCTTGTCCCATCTATGAAATAAGTCACTATCGAACTATAAACGTGCTATGCATTCAATTTTTAATATGATTTCAGTTCTTTTATGTTAGCTGTGCTCTTTTGTGTATCTTGTTCTAAAACTCCCATACACTGGAGAGAACAAATTGTTCTGTCGATTAAAGCGAACTATTTTCACTGTTCGCTTAATCTATAAATATTCTATGAAAATGTATGAGGCTTTCCCTTGTGTGTCTTATGTTCTTCCCTGGCCTGTGGACAAAAAAAAACACAGCTGCTCTTAGGGCAAAGATTTATTAATTTTACATAAAATAATTCTTAGGGACTGTGGAAATTCAGGGTTGTTGTACATAAAAATTAGTAATATGTGAATCAAGTTTCGAAGAAAAGGAAAGAGGCTGGTTGTGGGAAGGGAAGAATTGAATGGATGACGATTTTTTAGGTGTGTGAGAGGAGAAAATAGGGGCACGCCCCAACTAACAATTTTCATCTCATAAAGGTCTACAAGCATCTTATGAGAGGATATATGCATTTGAGTGCCCATGTTTTTTCGGTCTTGTAGAGTTCTACGAGTGCTTTATGAATGTGTTGTCAGAATTAAATGGCGAACTTATGCGAGTTATTTTTCTCTTATAAAAATACGTTTGCCCTTTGTGTAAGAGTTAAGTAAGTTTCATAAGAACACTATTTGAATTTTAATGAGAGTAGTTAAGTACTCTCATAAGGGTATCATTATAATTAGTATAATCTTATTATAAGAGCTACACTTGCCTTACCAGAACTTTTAGAAAGAGAGCTGTATATACAGAGAATACCTCTCGGCGATCTTATTTTTGTAGAGTAATGGAAACTTCATGAGAATTAATTTATATTACCTTTTCTATGATATATGTAGATAAAAGTGGGCTAGAATTTAATACAAATATGTATTTATGGACTTTAGGAAATAATGAAAATAATTTTTTCGCATATACAGGATGTCCCGTAAGTCGACGTCAAGCCGGAACCAGGTGATAGACCAAATCGTAACAGTTACCAGAAAAATATAAAAAAAAATCTAAGTAATGTATTTTTCAAATTATAGGCATTTCTTTTGTTTTCGAGAAAATGTACACCTTGTGATGGTTTTTTAGCTCCTGTTGCTACAAATCTTTACTTTTTTTCAATTTTGTTTTTCTTATGTAATCCCGAATAGTACATATGTAACCTGTTGCTTTAAATTCTAAGCCAACTGCTCCAGCTTGGAAGAAAATGTCACATTTTGCCGAACCAAGAATAGAAAATTAATATTTCACCCAACTTTAACTGACTGTACTGAAAAAAAAAATGTACTACGCCAGTTTGGCAAGTACCGTTAAAAGTTGACGCATTTAATAAGGATTCTAAAATGGTACAACACTTGCTACATTATTTCTTAGATTACGGAAAAAAAGTTTTTTTCTTCAAGAAACCCAGTTTCGAAAAATTTCTTTTCACCTACTAAAGTTGATTCTAGTGTACCCAAAGCTTGCCTTAAGAGCGTAACTTTAAGATTCTAGCTTGAGTGAGACGGAGAGTCATTCCATGAAGTGTGAGTGAGACAGATAGTGACGCTTTCAAGTTAGAGATGCTAACTTAAATTTAGGACAAATTTTCCTTAATTTTAAAATTAAACACCAATTATTTGGATGCTAAGATTTATTATTTACAAAAGATGTTCAAACTGCCTTCCTTCAGCTTCAATACAAGCTCGACATCTTCTTAAAATGATCGGGTTATCAGACGGGCAATTCTTCCGTTGTTGACAAATTCAACTGCTTCCGTAATTCTTTGCCGAAGCTCGGCTTAATTTTCAATTGACTTCTTATAAATTTTGTTTTTCACTGCTCCTTAGTAAAAGAAATCTAATAGATTTAGATCAGGTGAACGGGCTGGCCACGAGATCGTACCAGACCGCCCTATCCATCTGTCCGGATATTATTCATTGAGATATTCTCTAACTGAAAGGGCATAGTACGCTGGTCAGCCGTCTTGCTGATACCACATCTCTCTGTAAATACATGTCTTCCAGTAAATTAGGTAAACGGTTTTGTAAAAAATCTAAATAAACTTCAGCATTAAAGACCTCTGGCAACTCAAAAGGTCCTATGACTTTTCCGTTTAAAATTCCGGTCCACATGTTTATTTTAAAACGATATTGAGATCTATTTTGTGTCATTAAATTCGGATTCTCTACGTGCCACTCGTATAAGTTGTGTAGGTTCATCTATCCGTCTTTTTTAAATGTCGATTCATCCGACCACAAAATTTTCTCGAAGAATCGCGGATCTTCCCGTTGTCTTTGTAGTATCGTTTGGCAAAACGCAACCCGAGGTTGATAATCCCGCAGGGTTTGTACTCGCTGCACATGGTATGGGTGTAGCTCATGGTTTTGTAATATTCGGTCAGCGTCGCTTAGAATTTAAAGCAACAGGTTACATAAGCACTATCACTATGTCACTATCTGTCTCACTCACACTTCATGGAATGACTCTCCGTCTCACTCATACTGAAATCTTAAAGTTACGGTCGTACGGCAAGCTTTGGGTACACTAGAATCAACTTTAGTAGGTGAAAAGAAATTTTTCGAAACTGGGTTTCTTGAAGAAAAAAACTTTTTTTCCGTAATCTAAGAAATAATGTAGCAAGTATTGTACCATTTTTGAATCCTTATTAAATGCGTCAACTTTTAACGTTACTTGCCAAACTGGCGTAGTACATTGTTTTTTTTTTTTTCAGTACAGTCAGTTAAAGTTGGGTGAAATATTAATTTTCTATTCTTGGTTCGGCAAAATGTGACATTTTCTTCCAAGCTGGAGCAGTTGGCTTAGAATTAAAAGCAACAGGTTACATAAGCACTATTCGGGATTACATAAGAAAAACAAAATTGAAAAAAAGTAAAGATTTGTAGCAACAGGAGCTAAAAAACCATCACAAGGTGTACATTTTCTCGAAAAAAAAGGAAATGCCTATAATTTGAAAAATACATGACTTAGATTTTTTTTTTATATTTTTCTGGTAACTGTTACGATTTGGTCTATCACCCGGTTCCGGCTTGACGTCGACTTACGGGACATCCTGTATAAGCCAAAATTTTATGGGGATTGAAATTTTATTGGTAATAATAGACATTTCACTTCGAAAAAAAGCAAGGCGCCTC
Organism: Dioctria rufipes; assembly: GCA_963924295.1. NCBI lineage: Eukaryota > Metazoa > Arthropoda > Insecta > Diptera > Asilidae > Dioctria > Dioctria rufipes. The sequence continues at coordinate 76,294,296 of OZ002744.1, forward strand.
TTAATTAATCAAAATCTAAAATTTTATATGAATTGTTTTATAATTTGGGAGAAAATAAAAACTTCAGTACTGCTTCATGATTTAGTTTAAATTCATATGAAACACTTTATTTTCTATAAAATGTAATTTTTCATATTTAATAAATACTAAATTGCGTAAATTAGCTACATTTATGGAATTTTGTTTTTCTCTAAAATCTCCATATCAAAAGAAAACATGGCCGCTTTTGACTAAGTTTTCTTACGAGAATAAAATTCTTGTTATAAGAACTGTAAGGCGGCGGTCACACTGATAAAGTATAAAGTATGCAATATGCAACACGCAGTATGCAGTATTTACTTTAGATTGCAATGTTGTTCAAATTGACGCAGTAGGTATTGAGTTCAGCGCCAGTATTAAAAATGTCTACGTCGGAGGAAGAAGCCATAACATTTTCATGCTTATAAGACGCCGTAAGCAGTTGCCATTAATTATACTTTTACTATAGTCATATTTTATGTAATCCCACAAGCAATCATTTTTTCAACCAATTACACAAATTTTATATTGAAAGCAATATCTTCAGCCATTTCCCAAAAAAAATCGCAAAATGACGAAATAATTTGTATTCTTGTTTCTTTTTCTTTTTATTTTTTAAGCAGTAATCGAAAAGTAAAAAGATCGAAAGTATTTTTTGTTTAAGTTACTTATCGCTTCAACTTCTCAGCACATACTGTACTAGTAAATACTGCATGCAACAAGCACCGGCAGCTGCATGCGATTTCTACTGCGCAAGTTTTACTGCTACTTCGTCAATGTGACCGCTTTTCATCGTGTTAAAATAAAATGTATTGCACAACGCAATTTCAGTCGCAATGCAGCAAGTACTGCATACTGCATGCTACATACTGCATACTTCATACTTCATCAGTGTGACCACCGCCTAACTTTCCTTACAAGTGTTTTACACTTTTTTTTCTCCATATAAGAGTGCTATTCTATTTATAAGAGCAAAGGTCTGCGTATAGAGCTTCAATTCTTTTTATGAGAGTGATACTATACATCACTCTTGCTATAAGAACTAAAGTTTTAATATGAGATATTTTAACTCTTGTTATGAGATTACAACTCTCACAATAAACATGGAGCCTTTATTATTAGCGTTTCACACTAGAATTGACATTTGCCATTCATGAAGAGTCATAAGAAGATAGATAATTGCGCATTAATTATTAGAACTTTGAAATAAGGTAATGAAGTAAACTTTTCTCTGACTATATCATTTTTCAGAATGTCATTTAAAGTAGTTCAAATTGAACGTGGGGAAGTATGTCTTACTGCTGTGCCTTACGCTTGGGAGAAAATGGGGACACTGTATTGACCAAATTCCAAAAAAGTCTCAATCCAAAAATTGCTAAGAGATTCGAACTCAAAGCCAGACACAAAGTGGACGACCCAGCCTTGCACAAAAAAAAAAAAAGAGAAAAATTAGTAAGTTTTGAAGCTGCTGAAGAAGAAATCAAATTAATGGAGGATAACAGTGACACCGAAGGGTGGATGGTCTTATAATGTTGTCAGCAGAAATCGCAACATCGTAACCTTCATTCGAGATGTTTTGAATAGGAATGTTGCTGTCATATTCTGGAGAAATACATTTTGAATGTACATCATCATATGAAATAGTTAATATTTACCTTTAGGTAAAACTCCCGAACACTGCGTAGTATTATTGGGATAACTTTTATTTTTTTACTGCAACCAGGGCTTATTTAATTCAAAATAAATTTTATTTATTTTCCTTCGAAGATTAGTAGATCTTTTAACATTCTTCCAATCCATTTTGACAAATCAATACCGAAATTGATGAATGAGTGACGTCTATGGTAATTTTAATGAGAATAACAATCGTTTTGCACTAGTAACAGTGTTCATATATTTACTTTAATATTTTATCACTCATAGGAGCATCTTTATGAGTTGTATTATACTTTCATATAAGTATCATAACTCTTAAGTACTCATAAGTACATTTTTTTGAGTGTATATCTCTTTGAGAGTTAACATTTCATAAAAAATACTCAATACGAATATAAGTTTTCTGGCACTCAAAACAAGATTACAAAGATGATCTTAATATAAGAGTAAAGGTTTTAAAAGTTCTAATAGCATTAATCTCTCATAATAATAGTACTATGAGACATATTTAAGTCTTATTATGAGAATTATGTTATGAGACTATCCAAGAGTGTTAAGAGGTTTTTATGAGATACTTTTGCAATTTGTAAGAGTCTTTCTCTGGAGAGTTTGTTAGTTGGACGTGTTACTAATCGACCCGAATAATTTCAAAAAAGAGTCCATTGGAGATTGTTAACCTCGATCATGGTTCCCGGAGGAAAATAAACTTAATGTGTGTATACCACACCGGGCATACAAAAATTTTTCGCAGAATTCTATTAAAAAACACCAATGAAAAGTAAATTTATCTTGCAGAAAGGAAGCGATGCCACTCCACTCACATATTATAAATAGGTTTATCTCGTTCAAATATAAATCTATGGATTTTATAGAAGAATTTAATAAGCAAAAATTCCCTACCTATCCTTTTTTCCAATGGCCCGGCCCCACTTTCATTGCTGGCAACTAAATGCAATCAAAATAATTTTTCAATTTATTGACATCCTCAAAATTATTCTTGATCTTGTTATTCTTCATATTTCAGTTATTTGTTATTTTAAAAGATCTCAATTGATTATAATTAGTAATTAAATTAATTAATATTACCTGTAAATAAGAGTTAATAACATGTTTTTGGATTTTATCTCTTTCACCTCGTAGCTTTTTTAAGAGAAATGTGTGCCATAGCAATCCGTATGTATTTACGTGAGTATGCCGAACAAAATAATACATTGGAATGAAAAGATTTGTAGATTCAATTTCTTTTTCTTGCTGCATTCGATGATTGTTTCTTGATATTTTCATCGACATTTGACAAAATTTCCTAAAAAATTCTGTAAAACTTAATGCAGTATTCAGAAATTAATCAATTGCCGATAGCTGACAAAGATGCCAAGACGTACGATATCCATTTCTCACTAAATTAAATTTCGAAACATGATATAGAGAAATTTCAAAAGCAAAATCAAGAAGAATAAACAAAGTTTATACCTATCATGCTTATTCATCATCCTTGTTCAAAAGTAGCCACATATAACTTTTCAGAAAATTAAAATATTTTGTCTGTAGTCGAACGATAACTTACGCAGTTTATCACTTTCCATACAAAGAATTGTTAGCGATTGTTCTTGGGATATTGTACTTCTGCGGTTACTTTTTAAAACTTGCAATATTAAAAAAGTTCACTCGCGCATACAAATCGTTAACATAAGGCTTAAATAAATTCTCAATACGGAGTCAAAGTATAGAAATGATAAGTCAATTTTATCGTCGACTATAATTTTGTACAATTCTTTATGGTAAATATTAGTTTTGTTCTTTATAATTGGATTTAACATAAATATGGAAATGTTTTACAACTACTCTATTATTATTATCCATCATTAATATTCAGTCATGAAAGGTATATTGCGTTTTCTCTGAGGTTCGTTCTTCAATATTGAAGTTTATCAAAATGAAAATTTCTCGGACATTTGTAAATAACAACGGCTTTTTTTATAAATTTATTTTATAAATGTCTACCTTTTGCAAACACAACATTAGTTCTAAAATAATTTTTGGTGTAAGATCATTAGCAACATACCTTGCATTTCCATCATTAATTGACCTTTTTTAATAACAGTTTCCTTCTATGAATTCTTGCGTTACGTCATCTCGTGACTGTGGTAGCAAACGCAAAAGAAGGACGTCGACAACGGTCTAGAAATAAAATAAATAAAACAAGATAGTGTGTAATATTTTTAAAAAATTGAAAAAATTCAGTCAGGTACCTAATGAAATTTGAACTCTCCATTAATAGCAGTGGCAGTTCGTGGGCTCTAAAAGAAAGGATGCGATTTATTTTTTGTATAATTTACAACGAAAATTTAATTTTCAGCCATGCTCATGTAATGCACTACAATCCAGGCAAGGGCTTGACATATCGCTTCAAAAATAGTGATGCGCTGAGCTCTGCTCCGTAAGAGCGGAAAAAGTCTTAAAAACGAATGTTTTCCCAGTTAGAGGAAAACACTTTGCCAGTTGAAGGTACAACTCTGGAGCGGGGCTTTTCCAAAGAGCAAAATATTCTTTAGGTACACTAAGATGCTCCAGATACGGAGCAAAAATATGAGTCAGAAATACGCGAAATTTCAGATTTTCTATAAGTCCTTAGTATAAAAAAAAATTCTCCCAGAATTCCCAGTTAAAGAGAAATAATAATTATTATTATTATTTTGCTATTTATTAAGATGTAAAAAATACTTCAAGATTTACAATCTTGTGGCAAGTATTCATATAATAGGGGGGAGGGGGGAGGGGGAATTTGGACACGTAAAAAGCTAGTTAATCTAAGAACTAAAACTAAAAATAAAAAACAGAGTACGACAGATATCCTGGAGTGATGTCTATGGGATAACGGGTGTCCGTGGCTGACACAAGAAATACATACCATAATGGCTGAACGTGATTACTTAAATAGGCGATATAGAGTACCACATTCGGCTGAGATATACAGACGATATAAACGCGTTCGTAATAGGACCAATTGCATGATCAAGTCTTCTAAGCGTACCTACTTTGGCAGTAAGCTGGACGTAAATTTACCTCCGAAGAAGTTATGTGGAAATATGCGCAATATGGGTTTATATGGAAGCGATCCTCCTATGGTAAGTGCAGATCCTAATATTCTTAATGTATTTTTTGTCACAAATTCCGTGTCAGCGTTTCTGCCATCTGATTGCAGCGCTGCTACGGAAAACTTTCCAATTGATGGTTTTGCTTTGCGGAATGTTGACGAAAGGGAGGTATTGCTGGCTATGTGTGCAATTAAATCTGATGCAACAGGGCCAGATGAACTGGCTCCTCGTTTCAATAGTGCGATTGCACCGGAAATAATCAAAGTTTTAACCTATATATAACCCCACTGTTTAAAGACATGTTTAAAGTCTTCTGCTTCTGCTCCAAGTGATTACCGCCCAATAAGTTTTCTTTATTTCTTTGCTAAGGAATTGGAAAATATTATGTATATGCAGACGTTCGACTACATAAATAAAAACGGCTCCTCACTACTATGCTTAAAATTTGGCGGATGTTCGGATAAAGACTATCTTACAATTCTCGTATTGCTCGATTTCAGCAATGCATTTGATTCTATTGATCATCATATGCTGCTGAAAAAGCTATCTCAAGCGTTTTTTTTTCTCTTCATCTGCTGTTTAGCTTTTCAAGAGCTTCATAAGCGGGCGTAACCAATTTGTAAAAGTCCAGAGCACCCTCTCTGACTCGGCGAATTTACATTGTGGTGTCCCTCAGGAATCAATACGTGGCCCCCTCTTGTTCAGTCTTTATATAAATCACTTGACCGACGTAATCCATGATGCTGCAATACATCTGTATGCCGACGACGTGCAGATGAACCTCAGCAGGCCAATTGGCTTAACGGAGGATTGCGTATGCCGACTGAATGAAAATCTCCAGCGGGTGTATGATTGGTCTGTACAAAACAGTTTAGAATTAAAACCTGTAAAATCAAATTGTCTGGCGATTTACAGAAAAGATATTGAAACTCATAATTTACCGCCAATAGTTTTAAATAACACCAGACTTCCCTATGTGGATTCTGCAAAGAGCCTGGGTTTTGAGCTTAAAACGAAGCTCTCCTGTTGCAACCACATTAGTGCTACAATTGGAAAAACATATGGGTGTCTACGGCGGCTGAGGCTGAGTTCTAGCTTACTTTCGCTTCATATGCGAAGCGAAAAAAACTGCTTAAAGCCCTGGTAATACCTCATTTTACTTATGGTTGCATACAATGATGCGTTACGCTACGTATACAAGCTGTCTCGGACCAGTCACATATCGCCCTACCTATCGGTCTTAATTGGTAGCCCTCTCGAAGACCACTCAACCCAACGCAGATTAAAAGTCCTACATAAACTTATATACAATCGGAAGCCATCGTATCTTTTCGGGAAACAGAACTTCTTGCAATCGACTAGACATAAGAAACTCTTGATCCCTCGTTGCAGGTCGAGGTATGGACGTCGTTCTTACTTTTTCCAAAGCGTTTGCAAGTGGAATATTTCATCATGTGATGTTCAATGCACGACTGTCGTCAGAACTTTTACAGAGCTTATAAAATCATCAAATATTTGTAAAAAATTATTTGCAGTTTGAGTGTTTTCCAGTTTTTTATTCTTTAATCCATATATCTCTTTTATCTATCTTCTTCTCCTCTCTGTACAATATTACTATCTCTTATATTTTTCTTATTGTATTAGTTTAGCCTAATCTATTTGATTTTTGATCTTGCTTGTTTTAATATTGTTTTTTTTTCTGCTTTTGCTCTTTATTTTTAATCTTAGTTTTATTTTTCATTTTATACTTATTCTTTTTATATTTATTTATTTTTTATTTTTTTCCCCCAATTCACTTTGTACAAAATAAGATTTTGTAATCTTTGTACTTAAATAAATAGTTATTTTTATTATTATTACGTTATCCCAAGTAACTATAACTAATGACTGCTTGAAATTAACAAAGATATTTGATCCATTATTTGAAAAGAAAATGAAAATGTTGACAAGTTGAAATTTATATCCCCTACTTCAATTTACAGGCCGAATCATATTGCGCAAATAAGAAGGCTGTGAGGAAAAATCAAATTTGTACAGAAACATTAAAATTCGAATAAATATTATAAGACAGTCATTATCAAACCACAAAATTAGATCCAGTGCGAGTTCGACACCACACTCGTATACAGATTTAGAATTTATTCAATGAGAGTTTAGCAGGGGCGTAAATTAATTGTAAAAACGCTATGTTTTTTCAGCGTCCCATAGTTTAGTACATACGCAAAAATTTGAGTGCATATGACTCCCATAAGTTAAATGTGTTTAACTTTTTATATTGACTTTGTTATGGGAATATGCTGCCAAGTTTGATACGAAAATGGCTGCATCCATACCACTCGATTGTAGTTTGAAGTTTGCTAGGCGAAGCAAATCGGAGCTTGGATGTGGTGTTGGGTGGTATAGACGCGGCTAATATTTCAGCGTTTCTGGAGTGTGACTGTATCCCAGTAGGTTTGTGTCGAAAGCAAATTCATCCAAATACTGGATACTGCTGGGCTGACCGATTCGAAGGTTAGATCTAATGTTGAATGATGGAAGAGAAAACGATAAATTTTTTTTAGCATTCCATAGGAACGTTCGTACATATTTACATATATTTACGGTTTTTGTTTGTAGAAGAAAATTGGGCGATTCATACAAAAACTTTTCCCTTGTATTTAGTGCTGCTGGAGGAGGAAAATTTTTCGACTTTTTATACAATTTTTCTTTTCTAAATATTCTGAGAATATTTTAATGCAACTGATTTGATTTTTCTGTATCTAGTTTTCTATTTTATCAAGAGAAGCAGTGCTTCCTATACTTCCAATGAGGTATCGCCCCCGATTAATAGCCATATTATTCCAGGATAAGGGTTCGTGCACACATTTTGTAAGTAAATTTCACCCCTTCTGGTAGATCGATTTTGTCAAAATATTATTTCCGCATTCTCCTAATCGAGACAAATTATTTAGGACTAATATCATCCATGAAAATCTGTCAAAACTGCCACGATTAATCGAATTTTCAGAAAATTGGTTTCCAATCACTTTTCAAATCTAACGCCCTCCACCATCCGTAACGATTGATGTGAAAACTTAACTTAAAAGAATAATTTTTAGATAGGGATATAAAATATACAAAACAAGAACATTGATTCATCTATGGTCTCATTATTGAACTCACATCTCTACCAATACTTTATAGAGCCCTATTTTGATTATTTGAGTACACACACATCTATAAGTAAAAAAATAATTCTAAATTTATTCAATATTCACAAATAAAAGTGAGAATATGAAAATCAAGTAAACAAGGAAAAAAAACTAGAATAGACCTAAGACTACTGTCAGAATCCGCGCGAGAAATGAAGCTGAACTTAAAGCAGAGCTTGTTCATGCAACAAGCGTTGCGAGAAAATGTCTGAGTGAATGTGAGATCCGCTTATAATTTTACATGTAATTTTTGGTTTCAGAATTAGTTTTTTAATTTGACATTCGGAAAGTAACATTATGGATTCGTCCGACGAGAAATGAAAAATGATTTTCTGCACATCCATTAAATAGTAAAAGAAAGTAATATGATGAATTTCATCAGCTATGCGATGAATTAAGGAATTATCAGTATTTCCACGTGTATTCTACACGATACAAAACTGCGAACTTAAAGAAAAAACCATCTTTGCTTACGCGAGAAAGCACTGCACAGCCAACTTTCTCGCTTTACACTTTGACATAAGTTTTGCATTCAGTTCCGTTTTACTTCTACTTATAACATATAACTGCATAACCTTCTCGCGCGAGCTCTCGCACTGGCCAGCTTCCAGCTCTGCTCCGCTTCTCACGCGCTCTCTGACAGCAGCCTAAGACCAGTTCTCACGATTCCAGATAAATGTTCGTATGTATTCCGCATGGTCACCACTCTGTACAAGTTTGATTGGTAAAGTGATTTCTCCCGTCTATTTCTAGAAAGGCTCATCGGACAGTGAAAATGATTTTATAACCAATTTCATAAGATTTTAACTCCTGGAAATGAAAGCAAGCACAACTTTTGTATGGCACCAAGAAGCAGTTGCTCGATTAAGTCCATTTTTGTAATTATATTTATTATTATTATTTTTTTTTTTCTGAAAATTACGTGTACAAAATTCCAGCTCTCTACGTCGACTTATTCTCAGATAATGTGCAACAATATACTGAAAAACGAAATTTTTTGTATGGCAACCCTACGAAGGAGTTACTCAAATTGTACCATTTTCGAATTTAAATCTACAATTTTTTAAAAAAGCTTAATGCAAAAATACATCTATCTACGGAAACGCGTTCTTAAGTTATTGTGAAGATGGACGCACAAATAGACATGTAAAAATCAAAATAACTTTTAATATTATGCATGGATGTCTACTCCATTTTGCTCTACCAACATTCCAACATTGTTTCTCTGCGTTACAAACGGAATGACAACCTCAGTATTCCCTATGATTTCAACATCTAGGGTATAATAAATAAAAGATAGACAAGAATTAGTAATTGCGTTCTAAATGCCCCCAATAATGTAATTTTTCATTTTGTTTTATTGTCTCCAAGCTCGTAACCAGAAATAAGTCTTGTAGATTGCCTACAGATTAGTACTACCCTTATTAAGAATTCAAAGGATACGCTCATAAAATGCTGTCAGCGTAAAAAAAAATAGCTTAATGTCATTACATACACTCACGTTTAATCGATCAAAATAGGTTGTTGGGCATGTTTACCTTAATAGAAATTAGACCAGAAGATTTAGTATTGTGAACGACCTTAGCATTTGCCTTGACTTTAATCGGTTCAATTAGTGATTGTTTCCTGTACACGGTGCGTGTTAAACAGATCGATAAGGTCATTTTCAGACATTTAATGATTATTGGAAATTGAAAATACATAAATCAGTTAACAGGTATGTTATGTATTATTAGAATGCATTACAGGTCTATTTAAAATATTGGGGAACAATATAAACTTCTAATCAGAGAGAAATTTTTGTTTTATTGTTTTTCTTTCTTGTGATTTATCCACCAATTGGTAGGAATAGTAACAAAAATTTAAGTGATGGATGCTTTCTACATGGAAAACAGTACTATGGCGAAGATTATGCCTTCTAAAATAAAATTAATATAGGGCCTTCGAAGGAGATATTGAAAAAAAAGGAAACTCAGCTGTATTACCAGTTCGAATAGCAACACAAAGTTTAGACACGACGGAGATTAACGACAACCAAATACCTACAAAGCGAAACTTCCTTGGGTCCTGTAACACCGCTAATGGTACGATCTTCCTACTAATATTCAGATAACTCGTTCTGTCAGTGCATTTAAAGATTATTTAAGGAATTAAATACATATATATTAATTCTTTAATGGCTTCAATCAAAGGGATTTATCCTATCAACTCCTATACGTAAATGTATTGCTCAAAAAATAAATAAAATAAAAAAAAAAAAACAGTATCAGTTCGAGTTTAGGACTTTATCTTATTCGATTTTTAATTTAACAAAAACAATGCCAATATTGCCTAAATTATGTTCTTTTAAATCATCTTCATGTCTGACTCGTTTGTCAGTGATATTTGAAGTATTTCTGCAGCTAATCTTCTTCGTCTATTTTGAAGAACTCTTTTAAATTTCCTACGAAATTATAATGATAAAGTGAAGTTCTTAAAATAGTTTTTAGTTATCTCCCAATTATTGTGGCAAGGATAGTTTATCCATTTCAATAGAAAAACTGTTTAACCTCACTTGCTGAGTTATCTTGACATTTTCTCCCCCAAAACAAATACCAATGACTGCCAATGACATCTGTAGTAGCTGTATGAATGAGGAAGAGGTTAAGAGCATTCAATATCTTAAAGGAATGTTCCTGATAGCTATTTCTTTTGCAAATTATGGGAATTAGCAGACAAGGAGTCCCGTGACTTTTCGAGATTCATTAACTTTTGCTTCTGATCTTAACGCATCCCCTAAATTAAACGATCATTTTCATATAAGGTTAGGATAAGATGGCATTCCAATGGACCATCGACAATCTAACTGAATGCCTGCTACTAAGGTGTACATAAGTATAGTGTGTAATGAATTCAAGAAAAATAATTAAAAAGCTACAATTAGTCTAAAACGAATTCTTATGATACTGTGGATGAATCTCCGTATGTCATTTCGTATGGATCACCATCTGTGCAAGTTTGATTTTTGAAGCAGTTTTTCGCATTTATTTCCAGAACGATTCGGCTGAGAGTAAAATTGATTACAACCAATTTCATAGCATTTTGTATTCTGAAGGATCGTTTTCAAAGTATATACAAAAATTATAAAATTTTTGAATGACAACACCAGAAAGATGTTGCCCAACTTAGTCCATTTTTGAAATTTCATTTACTATTATTATGAAAGAGCCATGTACAAAATTTAAGCTCACTACGTAGACGTGTTCTCAGGCACTTTTCAAATAAATAGTAAAAACCGAAATTTTTGTATGGCGACCCTATGAAAAAGTTATCCGATTTGTCTCACCTTTTTTTTAAAAAAAGCCCGTGTTCAAAATTTCGAAATGGATGCGTTCCCGAGTTATCGTGTAGACGGACGGACGGACAGACGGATATGCGAAAAGAAAATAACTTTTAATATTATGCTTTTGCTCTACCATCATTATTTCTATGCGTTACAAACAGAATGACAAACTTAGTATACCCTATAGATTTCAGCATCTAGAGCAGTGGTTTCCAAACTTTATGTTACTAGGCCGCACTTTAAAAAACTCTAATATTGACGCTTCCCTGCTCCTTATTTGATAAAATAACAAACCCATTTTTAATTGGTAAAAAATGCATTAATACATGGTGGTCCATAGAGCGGAGGGTGACAGTAGTCACATAACCAAACAAAAAATTGTATGACAGGGGGGGTGGGGGCATATTAAACTTTTCGGAGTTACAGGGTGATTAAGAAATTATGCTAAGTTTTCACAAAACCCCCAAAAGTACAGGGTGCACGGTCACCGTATTAGGCTGATTGTATTCAAAATTTCATGGCCTTTGCAGAGACTGCTCAACCAGCTCCGTACACCCCTCGCCATAGGAGTTATTGTGGTCTAAACTAAAAAAATTGAATTTTCTTACCTTTTATATAATTTGACCTTAATTTTTTTGCAAAAAGGTAATTAACAATACTTTTTTTTATAAAACTATAAACTGTAGACTCTCCTCTTTAATTTGATATGTGGTATCTGTAGCCGTTAAAAAGTTATTAGCTCTCAACCTATTCTCAAAGCTATTCTGAAACCTATTTTTAAAGATAATTTGTTCCCATGGTGCCTGCAACACGTAATTTTAAAACAATTTCGGCTAATTTCGGTATGACCTGCATAGGTTGTCAAATTATAAAGCCGAAATTTTTAATTTAGACCAAAATAACTCCTGAGAGGACAAGAGTACGGGACTGGTAGAGCAGTCGCTGGAAAGCCCTTGAAGTTTTGAATATAATTAGCTTTATACAGTGCCCGTATGCCCTGTAATTTTTAAGATACCCTGTGAAAGCCTAGCATAATTACTTAGTCACACTCTAACTCCGAAACGGTTGATCTGCCCCCCCCCCCCCCCCCACCCAAATAAATTTTATTTTTTGTCTAGGTGAGTACTATCATTTTCCCACTATATGGACCACCATGGAGGAAACACCCTGTATATATTTATACCCTAGATGAAATCTATAGGGTAAACTAAGTTTATCATTTCTTTTGTAACGCATGGTATGGTAGAGCAATATGGATTGGACACCCACGCATAATGGTGTTGCCATATAAAACTTTAGGATCTTTACGTATACTGTGAAAACGGTCAATCCTAGACTGTTTTAATGTACTGAAAAATTTATCAGAATGTGAAATCCTATAAAATTGGTTATACTATATCCATTTCTACTGTCTGACGAACCGTTTTAGAAATAAATGCGAAAAACCACTTGAAAAATTATACTTGCAAAGAGAGGTGACCAAACATACTTGCATACGGGCATTCATCAAGGGTATCATAGGAATTTGTTTTTTTTTTACTTGTCTTTTTTAAATTAACTTGTTTTTAATGCAATTTTTTTCTACTGCTAAGCCGGCTCGATATTTGATTCCATTGGAGCTAATGCAGAAAATCCCGTTTCACATAAATATGATATTACAAATGGCAGCAGCACTTGCATTGCTTTACTGGATAAAGTATGATATTCTTCACTTCAATTTAACCAAAATTGAACTAGGGTTTCACTCTGTAATTTTTGTTTCAATGAAGTATCGCATGATAATTCTATTAATTTTTCCTTTTCAATACTTGACAATTCAAATTCATCGACAAATGGATTCTGTATTCACGCAAACTTTGTAAAATCAAGATCTCCGAAATAATGTGAAAATTGCATTAGCAAACCATGCAAGTGCTCAATATTTTTATTTGCTTCAATATTAACTCTGGAGCAGAAATCATTTAAAAATGAAAGTACTATAAGTCGAACTTATATTTTTTTATTAAACTTGATTTCCATAGCCCCAATTTTTTATGAATGCTTTCACTTTGTCTTTGTGAATCAATGAATACATTTGCGGTCCTTGCATTAATTTATTCAAAATACTCAATTTTCCAAAAATTTCAACCAAATAGGCAAGTTTAACAATAAAGTTATCAAACTTAAAAAAAATGTTGATCTTCATTATGATTTTCATCAAGCAAAATTGCAACCTTTTCCTTGAGCTCAAACATCCTTTGAATTACTTTTGCAGCCTAACTTTTAAAGGACTTTTTTTATAGTTTACAACTTCCGTAACTTTTGTAAAAATATTGTTAAGCTCCTCGCTAATATATTTTTACACAAGAGCTGCTCTGTAAAGCATGCAGTTCGTCGATAACTTTAGGTTCTTTCTTTTTAACTAATGCCTGAACGTCTGCCTTGTGTCCTGACATCAATTGTGTTCCGTCAAATATATTAACAATTTCATTGGATGTGACCCTTCCTATAATGGGGTCACAAAATAATATATTTTCTATTATATTGGTTTCGGCAACATATCGAACATATGGCAATTAAATGAGCATCTATAGCTATATCAGTTGCCACAGCGTGGTGAATTTCGAACTATGCGGCCGAGGAATTCACTGATCGCAAAGACAGATATATCATCGATTCTTTTGCCAAATGTATTATCAGCAAGCTGTATTCGTGCTATTCCGCATATGATTCGCCGAACATTATTTTAACCATATCAATAGCTGGGCAAAAATAGAGTTTCTCTATTGTGTGTGGTTTTTACATTTCGCGATTGTGAAAGAAATGTGGTACGAGAAGCTAATAATGCATTTGAGGGCACCGAGACTATTTTTTTAACATTTGCTTTTGATTATTGAATTCATCTGATTTTCATTTAAAATATCCTTTAGACTTATCTACATATTCAGAATGCATAGTTTTAAGGTGCCATTCTAATTTCCCTGATCTCATATTAACGGGTTTTCCAATAAGAGGTGTTATTTTGATATTCAAAGAAAAATGCCATTTTTTGAGATAAGTGATCGGATCTTTATTTCATGATAAAGAGGAAGGCATGCCGTTAATAATGGAAAATAACATCAGCCAAATGACCACCACGGCCACGCCTACAGGACCATATCCCTTTCATGAAATTTTCCATAACCAAATCACAAAGTGGCTGCCCTATGTCCTCGATAGCCTCATGAATTCCTTCTTTGAGGTCTTGAATCGACGCTGGGCTGTTGGCGTAGACCTTCTCTTTCACGTGGCCCCAAAGAAAGAAGTCGCAAGGTGTTAAGTCACAAGATCTCGGTGGCCAATTGTGATCACCTCTTCGAGAGATAACACGGTCCGGAAACTTTTCCCGTAAAAGATTAATGGTTTCGTTGCTTGTATGGCACGTAGCGCCGGTTTGTTGAAAGTAAACGTTGTCCAGATCAATACCATCCAATTCCGGCCATAAAAAATCATTAATCATCTGTCGATAGCGCAATCCATTCACCGTAACTGTTGCTCCAGCCTCATTTTCGAAAAAGTAAGGTCCAATGACCCCGCGGGACCATAAACCGCACCAAACAGTCACACGTTGAGGATAGAAAGGTTTTTCAACAATAACTCTTGGGTTTTCCGAGCCCCAGATGCGACAATTTTGCTTGTTGACGAAGCCATCGAGGTGGAAATGGGCCTCATCACTCAAGATGAGTTTTAGATGGAATTCCGGATCATTTTCATGCATTTCAAGGACCTAATCAGCAAAGACTCGACGTTGTTGATGATCGGCCGGCTTGAGTTCTTGTGTTAACTGAACTTTATAAGCCTTAAGACCCAAATTTTTATGCAAAATACGGTGTAATGACGTTTGTGGAATGCCTAATTCCAAAGAACGACGAGGAATGGACAAACCGGAGTTTTCTTGAACACTTTCGGCTACAGCAGCAATATTCTCTGCTGTTCTTGAGCGACGTGCACGGGTTGGATTCTTCACATCACTAACTTGTCCCGACAGCTCGAATTTTTCTACCAATTTCTGTATTGCGGTCCGACAAGGTGCTTCACGACGACCCAAAAATGTTCGAGTTTTACGAACCGTCTCTGCCACATTTTCACCATTTTTATAGTGAATTTTAATAATTTCAATGCGTTGTTGAATCGTGTACCGTTCCATTTTTGTTAATGGCGTAGTTTCTACTTGTCAAATGTCAAAAAAGGATAGCTCCAAAGTAACATCTACCGAAATAGCGGGCTAATTAAAATAACACCTCTTATTGGAAAACCCTTTATCTACACCTTAGTTGAATCATTAAAAAAAAACTTCATATAAATTTGCTGTGTTATCCTTAATCACGAAAAAATGTTATATCGAGGATATAATTTTCTCTCTAAATTATGGCGCGTCAGCAGTCCTTTAAAACAAAAGAAGATCTACCTCAATATCTGTTTATTTCCAGAGCATAATAACTATTTTACGTTTTCCTCTCTTGCACATTTCTTCTCTGGACATTAAACTTTCTCACATTTTTCACAACATAAAATTATTAAGGACATTTGAATAGAAGCAAATATTGAGCTAATTCTATTTCTGTTGATTTTAAATGAAATGTACGAACAAATACTAAGGCTTCATCTATTGGCATACTCAATCCTACTTATTTACGGAACACCCTGTGTAAGTGCAAACAGTCACCAAGTAAAATGAATTTCCTTAACAAAAAAACAACATTTTATACCAAAACCAATTTAGCTAAGTCAGCTAAAGTTATCAATAAATTTGGCAAGTTATTTATAATTATTGAAGCTAACTTTAGCTTTGAATAATAACGGAAGTATGGCAAGTTTGCGAAATCCTAAATTTGTGCTCAAGTTAAAACCCATAAAAGACTATAATAGATTTGGAAACTAAAAGCAAACCAGATTGAAACAAAAATATTTAGGATATTATTCGCATCGCAATATATTTGTACAAGACATAGTTCAATGTTCGTTTAACATTTAGGATTTAATTTTGTTCCTAAAGTTAGCGAAAGTTAGCAATCGTAATCGAACTTTTTTTGTAGTTGGATATATATGAATTGTTATGCTAAAAATTTGCTTAACGCACACCAGTCTACAATAATTAGGCCTTCAAGGTTAAAAGTCGAGATTTCCTCTATGGCATGGAATTATTAGGACGAAAAGGAACTGCTAACAGCCAAATTTTAATAATATGACCTTCGCTTATTCAATATTTCGGTTTTGAGACAAACACTTAATTACAAGTAATATTGCACCTTACATATGCAGTACAGGTAGATTCTGGCTAGATTTACGCACGTCTGATAGACTTCTTTAAAATATACGCAGTACTAGCCACTTTTAAAATTTATCAAAACAAAATTTTACTCATATAAGTATGTATGTATATGTATATACTATAGCAGCACTGAGTCGTTTATTTTGAGATAGAGGAAATGTATCTACACATATGTGCAACCATAAAATTACGACTTGAGACTTACATAAGTTATGAGTATGTATTTTAAAATAGTTTAAATTATGTATCTAAATTTATGTGGAAGAAAACATTATAATATATAGGTACATAGTTCGACAAAAATACTCACACTTTCAACTCATTTTGTTTACACCTGTAAATATTTGAGCTGGAGGGGCAAAAGTTATAAAACATTCAATACTCAACGAATTTTTGAAATGATGCCAGAATTCTCATGAAAACCACCAAACATGTTTTGTATTTGTACTTTAATCAGTATTTCATGTATGTAGCCAAGTAGCTCTAAGTAAAAATTTCACTGTAATTAAGTGCGAGTGGCATACCTCAAACAAATTTCAGTTGGCTTCATTCAGACTGACGCGCCACTCTTAGACTGCAGCATTATAGATAATTTCAATGTCGTTTATTTATGTATGCGTGATTTTAAAATAATTTCTGATGCAAAATAATTTATTTAACGAAACTAATTTCAAATAGATAATTATTCTGCTTGGTACTTTCTTAGCATGGTCTTCTATAATGTTCTTTTGAGTTAGTCTAAATGCATTAAAAGAAATTTATTTTTTTCTTGTAGAACTAAAAAATACTTGCTTTTCACACGGAAGTAAGTCACTAAGTAAATAAATAAATATTAAATAAATGCTCGATAATTGTATCTGTATATAAAGTACAAAAAATGTTCTAAGATTTCTGCAATGGGCATAAATGTAATTGGAGCCTCTAAACGGTGAAATTAAATAGATTATACCTGTCCAGCCTTAGGAGAAATTAATCGAAAAATATTTGCTGATGTTATATTCGTAATTGGCGCAGTCTACCATAAACTTCGGCAGAGTAGAATACAAACACCAACAGGTATATAAATTATGCATAGTCATATGTACCTACATATAATAATATTTTATATTATGTATAGGAACTTCATTTTTATTATCGAGATCTTTTGTCCAAAAATATGTTGTTGTTTTTTCAATAGTCGTGTTACCTATTTCGTTGTTAGAACGGAATTCTCTCTTAAGTATGTAATTTTTTTCTTATTGGGTCTTAATTTTTAAAAAAGATATTTTTTTTAATTTTTATTTTAATATTTTATTATTTTTTATATATATTTTTAATTAAAGAAAAGCATGCCGGGATTCGTCCGCATTACAGACACAGTTTGGACTTTTCTATATTTAAAATCATAATTGAATCCAATTCAATTCATATACAAATAATTCTGGATTAAAGCTAAAAGATTTGCAATATTTTATTAGTATTTGAATTAAAGCTACTGCAAGGAACTACAACAAATAAATATCTAATTACATATAAGTGTGATATCTATAAACTAAAAAATTAAAAAAATTAAAACAAAGAAATAATTGCAAGACAAAGACAAAAATATGAAATCTGTGCAAAATTAGTCACTGCAAATATATGCAATCTAAAAACTCTACACAAATACCTAAATATGGCAAAGGTGCTGGCCCTCTAGATATAGTTGGACAAATAATTCTACAGTTGAGTAAGTTAAACATTGTAAAAACCCTCCAGAATAGAAGTTGTAAATCGTGGAATAATAAGAATACATCCCCTGGTTAAATACTAAGGCTGAGCCATACCGGTCAAGTTAGAAGGCTGTGGGTAAGAAGAAGACCTACGTAGATGGAGAGAATATAGTTTATCTGATCAGGGCATGTCATCTTCAAATTAATTAATAAAGTATCAAACGCCATCCAACGCTATCGTCTCGCTATTATAGGTAACATAGAACAATCAGCTGTTGGACAAGAGAAGATTGTATATAGCGAGACCTTTGTAGAGCTATTTGTGAAGTTTTCCATATGAAATTTGCCTTCACTTATAATTCATAGTTACTTTCTGAATGAATAGTATAAGTGGGGCAATAGAGATTCACTCGGCACATTCAACTTCCCACCCGAATATACCATCCATATATTCTAGAAGTTAAGTGGCTTGTCCCGGAAGCTTAGAATATCCGTCTCTGCCTACACACCGGCTATACGTGGAGAACGGCAAGCTATTGATTGTACGTGTCTCCAAATGCTGTCTGATTTAGTCATTCTAAGCATTAATTTAACATTTTACATTTATATTAAGTACATAAACAATAAAGCAATCAATTAAACTCAAACTAGCTGATGTCATATGGACGTCACAAGACGATGCAAATTGAT
This sequence comes from Dioctria rufipes, assembly GCA_963924295.1. NCBI lineage: Eukaryota > Metazoa > Arthropoda > Insecta > Diptera > Asilidae > Dioctria > Dioctria rufipes. The sequence goes on from OZ002744.1 coordinate 76,313,249, forward strand.
TTTGCGGGGTTTAGTTTTAGATTATTACTGAAGGACCAATTGAAAGATCTATTAAAATCTCTGTTCATCAGTGAACTCTAGGATTCAATAAGGTTAATTTGGTTGGCTTAAGTAGACCTGTGTATCGTGTAAGTATCACAGACAACTCATTGATGTATAGGATAAAACTCAGCGGGCCCAGAATAGATGACTGCAGAGCCCCCTATTTAGAGGAAAGACACTTTGGCGTGTGGGGCCTGCGTTTTTAGCAGGCGTTTCAGTAGAGGCGGTGTCTTATCACCACTGCCTTTTTGAATGCCAGCTTCGTTGTGTTGCAGGAGTATAGAGTTGCTACAACCAAAATGTACATACGTTTCCACTTGAGAGTGAAGGCCTCGATTGGATTCAAATGTTCTTGAGTGTTGAGATTTCGGTATTCAGAGCATCAAATGAGCTGGGGTTCGACAAGTTGAGGCTATGCCTGCGATAACACGAAGGCGCGATAGGCTCAGTCGAACTTGCACATTCTTGCGTTCGTGTTCTGAAGATATGTTTCACGATGTGTATTGCTAATAGGCTAACGCAGACTAGCCTAGTAGACCTGATGTCGATGAAATTGAAGCGGCGATGATAGTGATGAAGTCAAACGGCAAGTTCTGCCAGTGTGCAATCCTGACCAGTACTAATTCTGATTGAGAAGATAACCCCAAACATAAGAGTTCTGTAAGAAATTATATGTATATATATATATATATAATAAAATAAAAAAGAATAATAATAAGGCAATGCTTCGGTATTTTTTGCTTTTGTTGTTCTATATCAGGGGTGGGCATTAATTCGAACGCGATCGACCGGTAGACCGCCAAGGCATTTTTGGTTGACCGCCTTTACTAAGACGTAACACATGCATACTAAAAGAAACATATTTATGGAAGACCAACGCCAGCTAGACTGGAGAATCGGATTTTCACAATCGACGCGGCTGTGTTTCAGGGTTGCCACTGAAGTAAAGTCTGAAATAAAGGAAATTCAATTTGGTGACTATAAATGCCAGCGACCTGATGAAAAGGTAGGGAAACTAAATAATAATTTATTCAAGGCGTTCAGATCATAAAAAATCTATACCTCATAGAACATATTCGGACATGATTACAGACTATGACTTTATTTTTAGAAGGGTGGAGTATAATTAAATGAAAGATATCTGCAAAATCATGAATAAAAACGGGACTACAATTCAATTAGTATAAGCATGATATTAGACAACTGGAATAATTGCGGTGTTACTTTGGTTGACATAATAAATAAATCCTTGGTGAGTGGAGAATTCCCTAGTTTATGTTCAGAAAGTTAAAAACACAAAAAAAAAGCAGAAAAATTCAGACCAATAAATACATTTCTTATATATGAAAAGGTTTTAGAATAAAGTGTTTCAAAAAAAAATTAGAAAGTTACTTGGAAACAAATAAATTGATTATATTAGAACAGTCTGGATTTAGGAGAAAATATTCCTGTGAAACGGTGATTAATTGGGTAGTGTGCCAATGGAAGGAAGAAACAGATGCCTCAAATAAGTTGTTGTTGTGTTTTTAGACCTAAGAAAAGCATTTGAAACTGTAGACCGGGGCATTTTATTAAATAAATTAGTTTCGTAGCTACTTGTATGGGACAACGCAAATCACCAAAATAAATAATACAGAAATAATGCAGTTTGTAGTAAAATAGAAGTATCGATAGGCGTCCCACAAGGATAAGCACTTGGAACTATCTTGTTTATTATATATGTGAATGACTTTAAATCAGTGTTGAACTTCTCAAAAATAGTACTTTTTGCTGACGATGTATTATTGTGTATATCAGGCTAACACACTACTGAATAGAAAATAAAATAGAACGAAATTTAGAATTATTGTCTGACTGGTTACAGATGAATAAATTGAAACAGAATGTAGGTAAAACAAAAGTTATGACGATAAATAGTAATACGGATGTGTTTGTTGAAATGCATGGTGAACTTATGGAATGTGTGAATGAATATAAATACTTAGGAGTGGGTTTTGATAAAAAATTAAAGTTTAGATTACACATAAATTATATTGCTAAAAACATTGGTAAAAAGATTGGATTTTTGAAGAGATTTAGAAAGATAGTTACGATGGCTACCGCGATAAATATTTACAACAGAGGATTTGAGCAGATTACAAAATTTATAAAATTAGGTAATGCGTTGTAATCGTTTCAATCCTATTAGTAGTATGTTAAATTCTTTATTATGGCTTAATATTAAACAAAGAATTGAGCAAAATATATTGCTTGTTATATTCAAAATGAAAAATGTGTTGGTTCCGGAATATCTTTTAAATATGATCACGTGGAAGGCAGAGCTCAACCATATAATCTAAAAGGAATGTCGGAGTACTCCAGACTACAATTATATAATAGATCGAATACACAGAATTCACTGGTATATGAGTTTCAATAAAATTTGCTCTGAAAACAAAAAATACATTCCTTTTACAATGGCAATATTATACAATTCAGGAAAAATTTAGCTACAGAAATGATTATTCTTTCAACATTTATATTTGAAGAATTGTCTCATTATACGTGTGTATTAGCTGTTTTCCCTACAGAAGTGCTGCTGCGGAATGTATATTTTCTGCAATGAATGACGTGAAGCGCAAAAAACGAAATCATCCTAATGTTAAAACGAGAAAAGATATTATGTATAGAAAGTAGGTAATACTTAAGTCTATTAGTGAAATATTTTAGCCTCCTCTAGAACTTATAAAATACTTTCATAATTTTAAATTTGTGGGTGGGAATTATGTAAAAAAATAATTATCATAAAATTAATTATCCCCGACTCTAAACTCCATTACCAAATGAAAAAGATGCATTAATAATTTTTCTTATGAGACTGCAAAAGAAATACATAGGTTCATATTTATTTGAGTAGACTTTTTTTCTTAACTCACCACACCTACGCCACTGAGTGGACCGCAATATCTTGGATAAATTAGAAGTAGCCCATACCCTGGAAAAGTCTGCCCACACCTGTTCTATATGAAGAACCTCTGTGATATTATATTCAGAGGCTGGGCCAAATGCTGCTATTTTTTTCTTTTTCTTTAAACAATTATTACTAAGGCCTCATGAACATGAAAATGGCTGCAATAGTCTAGTTGACAAGATTGTGATTCTATTTTATTTGGCCTACTTACGAGACCTTTTCTAAGGCTACAGGTGGCTTTCGTATTAGGTTTACGAAACCCTTACAGTATGACTCCCCAAGGCCGTTTATGTCATGCAGATAGCACTGTCAAGCCACCACAAAATCAGATGCGAACTTTTGAAATAAAAAGGATCGAAATAGCAAAACTGCAGTTCTAGTAAAATAAAAACAATTAGATAATTTTTCGAACAGAGTTTTATGGCACACGCTGTCAAAAGCCGCGGAGAAATTCACGTGTGTTAAAATCTAAATTTACCTTAATCGAGAACTTGGCGAATATATGTTATCATCTTAAAAAGAGCAGTTTTAAATCCTTGTTTTGGTTCAAATCAAGATTGTCAATAACGCAATAAGTTGTTCGCTAGAATATAATGCTGACCAATAGAGAAAAAACGAAGCAAAGCAAACAATGGCGAGAATTCACAGGTCTAAATTCTGCAGACAACAGAGTAAGTTTACTATATATACAATATTGAGCCGATGACTAGATTTAATAACCAAAGTAGTACTACTGTACTGAGTGTTTCTCGACCAAAGTTAAGTGAATGACAATTTAGGACACAGAAGAGTTTTCCGTCTGTTTTATATTTAAAATGCACACGGCAAAAAAGAAAGAAAGAAGAAAAAAAATTAAAACAAAAATTAAACTCACTTTAAAACATTTATGAACAAAGTTAAAAAATGTGAAAGCGCAGATTGCAGACAACGAAACAGAATGGCAAATGATTCATTTTCGTAAATAAATTAGAAAGGGCGCAGTTTTCATAAAATATTCCCGCGTTTTTGTGAAAACCGGTTTTCTCTGAAATATTGTGAGAATTATCCAATGTTTTTTATAGCATATCCAATGATATTTGAGCAGCACGTGCTTCTATTTACAATCGTTTTGCTCTGAAGAGATTAAGTGGGAGTAGCGCTCCTCTACAAGTCCTACATTAGACCTAGAATTGAATACAATTCATTGAATATTGTCCAAAAGCAAGCCTTCAAGCTCATCGGCGATGTGGCAATAACTTAGCATATCGAATCACTCGAGCACCGCCGCAATGTTGGATGCCTTTCGTACCTTTATCGCTACATGAATGGTGAATTATCTGATGAAATATCTAATCTAATCCCTTGTAGAATGATTGCTGCACGCAATACTCGCGCTGCAAGCCACGCACATCCTTTTACCCTTCAAATTACGTTCGGCCGTACAGGAAAATTCCGTGATGCTTCTTTATCCCGAACAGTGCAAAAGCAGAACAGTTTACCATCTTCTGTTTTTCCTCCGGCATACAATCTGCGGAAGTTTAAGGGCGACATACGTGGACACCTCTGCTACTGTCCTCATATGCCCTAATCATTTCCCTAACTCCTTTCTGCTATGTTGTGCTTTGCATCATTGGGTATCCCCTGAGCTTAGCTTAATAATATAAAAAAAAGTACCTTGGCCAAAGCGAAATTTATTTTTTTCTTAACAAATAGAGCTAGTGTGACCTAATGTACATTATTATGAAAAGTCCAAAAGAGTAATCTTTTTATTTATTTTTCCTCCTGGGCTTGTATAGGAGTGTTTTTTCCCCATATAATTCACACCCAGAATTTATTCTGAGTTTATATGAGAAGAGATCAGTTTGATCTATTTTCAACCGTCTGCAGCAGGCAGAAAACCAAGCTACACCGATGAGTGTAAGATTTTCTGCTGACACGAAACGCTTCTTCTTCTTCCTTTTCTTGTTTATTTTTCAGCCCACTGCGTGGCGTATACAGATTCGATTCGCTGCGAATGAATCTGTTTCTTTAAAAAAAATTTAAAATTTTTTAATAAATAAAAAAATTGTTTTTTCCTATTTTTCTCAAACTTTTCATTTCTTTCTTCTTTTTTGCAATTTTTTCATTTGTTTTTCAAATCACCCAATTTGATTTGGGACCTGAGTCAAACCAAGACTTGAAACCTGTCACCAAAAATTAATGGGTTGTGTGATGAAATAACAAATTAGAAAATTTTTTAGCTTTTGCTATATACCGGAGAATCCCAAAAAATTCTTTCTTGAACAAAATTATTATGAATAGTTTGACAGAATTTTGAAGGTATTCAAGAAAATTTTATCATTCAGGTAATCTTACGTTCTATCGATTTTTGTCTTTAGCTCGTTGTCACAGTCGCACTACAATAATGCATAGCCAAATTCTTTTCCCCTATTCATGCAAAAGACGAAAGTATATGACATTACCTGTTCCGGTTTAAAAATCACGAAAAATTTCCAATTTTGTTCGGCTGTGTCCTATCTTATTATTAGGTTATCTTTGCTCTCGACTATTCAATTCGGGAAAGCTAAACCTGAGGGATTTTCATTAATATTGGGATCAGTGAAGTATTCGGCTGCAGAAAGCAATTGCTGTCGGATTTCTTCTCACTACCTGTGAGTCAGAAGCGAATCTAGGGGGGAGAAGGGGAGCGATCGCTCCCCTGAATCAAATCTTTAAAATATGGCACCTTCCTAACAACAAAATTCAGATTGTACAAATTTAATCATTAATATACTGAGTGTCTGAATATCGTATGAAGGAGTTTATTTGTAATATATACCTATATGATATAATTCTAAAAACAACGTATATTTATTTTGTCATACTTTAAACTGTATTTTTGCTGCGATGCTGCACAATTCTTGTATGTATATGTAGTACCTACCGGCTTTGAAATAATAATAGTAATAAGTCGCAAACAGCGAAATTTTGAGCGTTTTTAATTTACCTCTCCTAAGCATTGCATCCACTTCATGGAAAAGAAATTCACATGGGAAAGTCGGGCTTTATTTAAAATAACTTTTTTGCTGCGAGTTTTCTTGAACATTTTTCTTCCGAAATTTTATGAGCTGGCGAACAGCAGCACCACAAAAGAAAAGATGGATTGATTCGTTTCGCTACTCATTTTTATGAACAAAGATTTTTTTCTTAGGAACATTTATGAAAATTTTATCTATAACATAGACGACATATCCGAAAACAGAAATTTGAAATAGAATTAATTTTGTTACTACATTTTCGCATTTGTGCTTTTCCTTCCAAAAATTTTCTATTCAGCAGATGGAAAAAATTTCTGTTGATAATTGCGATTGATTAAAATTAAAAATTGTTTTACGAGAAATATATGTATGTATCAGCAGTTATATTATATACTTCTGCATATATGTAATATAAGCCATTAAATATTGAAAAACTATTGTGAAAGGTAAAAGGTAAGCAGGTTTACATTTTAAATTTAATTTCTTTACGTGTAAATTTACACATAAGTACCTACATGATATCAATTGTGTCTCTATAGCAAATTTTGATCACAAAATAGAAAATTATTTGTTATGTGTAGAAAACAGTCTTGTGTATAGAAAAGTTATGAAACCATGACGATTTATCAAAATAATTGTCAGTTCATGACACCAGTAAAATTGTAAGGATTGTATACTTACCTTTCGTACTGATTCGCTACTTAAAACAGATTCATATGACTGATTCTATTTCATTCTATTCATTTCCACTAAACACGTATTGCAAAAACGTTAATGTCGTTTGCCCTAAAGACGTATTACAAAAGGAATCTTTCCCAACTGAGATCAAAGAGCAAAAAGTAGCGGGCCCGATAAAAGATTTTAAAAATTTAGTTGCTTAAATCCAAAGAATTACAAAAACGCAGATAATGCCATGAAAATAGAATTTTTGGAAGACATGTAGGTACTCAGACGTTACCAATATCAAAGGCGAGCTTAATCAATAGTTTGAAATTTTTAAAGATGTATACAGAGAGATAATAAATACAGGTATTAAAAATAATTCAAATATTGAGGAACTGTCCCTAAACAATATATTAAAATTCATCATTGTCAGTGACATGTACTTTATTTGCCCAAACCTCTCGATTTTACATAACTTTTTTTTTTACTTTACCAAAAAGGAATGCAGGTACGGAGCGATTCCTTAGCAGACTGAAGCCCGTTAGTCCTGCTTACGATCTACATGCAGAGTTGCCAGACAGACTATTGAACTTTTCCCCGTCCGAATAAAAATTTTCCCCAAACTATTAAGGCAGAATAAAAAATTTCCCCAAGCTTAATTATGAAACTAATTTATTATATTCTTGAATTCAAAATTTTTTTTTAGATACTTATTTAAATATATTTTGCACATATATCCATAGATTCCATATCCATACATATATTCTTATAGGTATTTTAAATTATAAATTCCTGTAAATAATCAAAAGTACATATTGCGTTATTTCACTTCAGCAAAGACCAAAAGGATTTACCTAAATTTATGAAAATGCTTGGAGCACGTCATCATTTTCATGAAAATTACTTTTGTAGAGCTCTTCAGAGTTAAATTTTTGTAACATCTGTTTGGTGCGTGTAAAATGTGTATAACCAAGAGGTCTAATTGAAAATCGTACCCGCATTATTTTATGTGCAGTTAGATGAAATCTATAGGGTATACTAAGTTTGTCATTCCATTTGTAACACCTCGAAATAATGATGGTAGAGCAAAACTCAGAACGCGTATACTTAGAGAGCTGAAGTTTTGTACACGGACTTTAAAAATAAAAAAGTAAAATTAAGTTCGAAAATGAGACAAATCGGGCAACTTCACAAAAATTTCGTTTTCCACTATATATTTGGACACTGCCTGAAAACGCGTTAACATAGAGAGCTGAAATTTGGTACATAGTTTTTTCATAGTAATAGCAAACAAAATTTTAAAAATAAAATAAGTCGGGCAACCCATTCTTGGTGTTGCCATATAAAAATTTAGTTTTTTTTACGGATAGTGTGAAAAGTTTTCTATTGTACTAAAAACTTGTTCAGAATATGAAATCCTATAAAATTGGTCATAATCATTTTTTCTGTCCGACGAACCGTTCTAGAAATATATGCGAAAAAGCACTGCAAAAATCAAAATTGCTCATACGAAATTTCATACGGACATTCATCTAGGGTATCGTAAGAATTGGTCTTAGACCAATATTAGCTTTTTTATTTGTTTTTTACACGATTGAGTTGTAGAGAAATACTTAAATAAAAAACTCAATAAACTTGGAGCTAGCTTAGATATGTTACCAAATTGCAATTTATACCAGCAACATTTTTTTTTATTGAGACATCAGTCCAAAATTGTTCAGCTGTATTGAGTTCCGACCATTTAGCGATTGTGGAATCAATACTTCCTACGCCAACAACATTTTTAAATTTTACTGTAATATCTAATATATCCGCCATCATTTGGCAAATAGCTGTAACCGGAGAAAACATAGATTTTCCAGCCATAGTATATTTTCGGGAACTCTATATGTAACATATAAAATTACTAACAATGCAGAACATCTTTCTTAATTACTTTTAGTTCCTGTTGATTACGAGGTTTTATTTACTGCGTAAAAATTAAAGTAAGATTTATGTTTTTTGATACTTGAAATATCCCCATGACTTTTCGCAATATTGTCATTTGCCCAAAATTTTCCCCTGGAAGAAATTATTCCCCTAAATGGGGAAGAAAACCCCCAGTCTGGCATCCCTGTCTACATGGGTGACAATCTGTCGTCTGGTGGGGTTAGCTTTACTGTTCATTGAGAGACTATTAGCTACTGAAGCGGATTATAATATGGTTATAGATAATTTTGCAACAAATGAAACCTAGACAAAGGAAGCTGTTGTAGATGGTTCAATAATTCATAAGTACATACATACATACTTATATTAATTTTATTTTGAAATAGTAGATTTTTGTTATCCTTCCATTTAATTTTATGTTTAAACTACTTCTGGACGTCCATTTTTTTTTTTTTCAAAATATGAAATAAAATTAATTGTTATGTAGTGGCGTTTTTCTTTAATAAGCTCGCTCCCCGAAATTTTTAAACCTAGATATGCCTCTGCTGCGAGTCAGTGTTGCCAATTTAGCCACTTTTTGGCTAGATTTAGACACTTTTTAAAGCATTTGGCCACATTTTTAACTTTTAGCTCTTAGCCGCTTTTTTAGCGACTTTATTTTCCAAAGCTGTTTTTTCATTATATGCATTTTTAAGAACTTTTCCAACTTTCTACCCAGGGCTTATAGTTTTTAGAAAAATTCAAACAATATACATATTCTGGTAATATGTATAATCAAATATTTGTATACTATGGATGGATGGGATTAGAAGGTACTATTGTTTTTAAATATGTAAGTACATGGAAAAATGTTGCGAAACCGTAAGCGTCAAACTAGAACGAAGTTTTATTTGATTTCTGTACTGAGGAAAAAATTCCATGCTTGCTGTGTGTATAAAAAAAAGCGTGAAATCGGTATCGTAAGGGATATTTTTTCCAAGAAGGTCAAATGCTGGGTTGAGTTATTAAGTTGAAATAAATCAAGGAGCATAAAAGTGGAAAAGAGACACTTAAGATTTTGTGATATGTGATATCGTTGGCTGTTAATTGAACCTGTCATATTTTGCATACATAGAATAGAATAGAATAGAAAAAAATTTATTGAAGAACCTCAGCTTACGCTACATTACAACATTAGGTACATCGTGTAAGTAATAGATAGTTGGTACAAGCAGTAGAAAATTTTTAAGAAAACTAACAAAGGAGCAACGAACAAACTCATTGCAGTAGAAACTAATATTGGAATTATGCATTAAGTTATAAAGACAAGAAATACAATAAAATAAAATAAAATAAAATAAACACAATAGTAAAGATAATTATGACAGTAACAAAAACATGAAAGCATTATTCAAAGCTTGAAAGAAAATATAACATCCAAAATCAGCAGTGAGAATAAATGATTATACAATGTTATAATGTGAATCATCACATATAAAAATGTGAAGTTATAAATTCGAAGTACAAATAAGAATTATTAAATACTAGATACTAAAATTAGCCTTAGTTTAAAATAAAGATTAAAATTTTTGAAATTAAAAATTAAAATTTGGAGTTTATCATTGGAGTCCACAGGCTAGGAACTGGAAACAACCACCAAAGCGCAGAATGCCTTAGAAATGAGTGCCAATATGCTGACGAGGTATTCTTTAACGTGCATTGGTGTCCATATGGTGAAGTAATCCAAGTTCCTTGAACTGCTTGCAGGAGCAGATCTTCCTACATACTAGAGCAGTGGAATGAATTATCATTACATTTTCAATTGAGTCATGAGAAAGAGAATTATTATATTTTACGCTCAATGTACATGGACCCAACAAATCAACTTTATTTAATTTACTTAAAAAGTGTTGTTTCTGAAGTACAAGTAGCTGTGAAATTATTCGAAGGGGATAACATCGAACATCCCTCAAAACTGTTACGTCTTTAATTAAGTCGCTTTGTGGAAAAATCCTGATTTCAACAATTTACATCAGATTGACTTATTTTCCTCATCCGTTAAATATTATATACTCGTAGATCCGTCACCGTACCTGGGTTATAGTTTCGAATCTGCTTTTCGAAAAACTAGTATAACGGCTGAAGAAGAAAACATTGTACGCACCAGATGCAACGATTTTACATTGAAATTAACAGAAGAGCTGCAACTAAAGCTATCTACAAATATTGAAATAGGTATTGAGAAAAAAAATACAGTACCAAATGTAGTAGAAGTCATAAAAGTTGTTAAAGGTAAAGAAATAATAGAATTGCGGAAGTTAAGCGTGAAACACAGTGCTGGCTTTTCCAACCTGTCCGGCCTCACCATTTGAATCATTTGATGCCAGCATTGTTTACGGGAATAAGTGTACGGGAAATTTGTTTAAAAAAAAGTTTGAGAAACATATTTAACGTAAAAATTTATTCCTTCTGTAGTAAAATACTACAGAATAATTTCAATTTTCAAGCAAATAGCCCAATTAACTGCTATCATACAGAACTTGTAAAAGTTCGAATTGTGAGTTGCATAAGTTTGCGAGGCTCATCAGGTTGAGGTTCTTAAAATTATACTGAGGCTGGAAAAGCTAGCACTGTGTTTCTCGCTTTATAGGGACCGAAAAAGAAATTATTGACAAGATTTTAACTCAATGGAATAACATTAATTTTATGAAGTGGGAAAAAGTCAATAATTCAAGCCTTTTTTGGATCGAGGTATCTAAATATAAAGATGATGCCGACAAAAATTAATTTAGCGAACTTTCTGCGTTAGATAAGGTTCAAACACAGGAGATGAAGTGTACAGATTGATAAACTTGGTGAAATCTACACTACGGAATAGAATGAATTTGAAGACACTTAATTCAATAATAAGAGTTAAGAGTTCTTTAAAATTGTTAGGGAAAAAAGATGTCGTTAAGGTTATAAGTACGAACGTTTCTTAGCTTTTAGTCTTTTTAGCCACAAATTCTTGAAATTTAGTTACTTCTAGCCACTTTTTATGTAGATTTTAGCCACAAAGCTTAGAGTTGGCAACTCTGCTGCGAGTATGCATTTATTTCATTTGGATTGAGATGTTTTCAATCACCTCGTCTCCATAGACACACCAGCGTTTCGTAGGTTCCACCATATTTATATTAAGGTTTAGAAAAATACAAGGCATGCCTAACACATATTAAGCACGATGTCCCACATATTCTTGAGTTATTATTTTCTTTAGTGTGTCAATTCCGTGAAAGCACTATTGTTAAGGAACAAATTATCTAGTACTAACGAAATTCAAAATATTATAGGTTTATTTCTGTTGCATAAGGGTACATTATATACATACATTACATATGTGGTATAGTGTGAATAAGAGTATACAGAAGAAGTAAATGTACATTTCTCAGATTTTTGTTTTACTTGAAGTGGTAAGCCTAAAGCCTTAACATATCTTACATGAAGTTCGATGTCTTATTTGTGGCATCGAATAGGCGCTTCTATATGGCAATACAATATCACATGTTCACATCTCGTTTTTCCTCAATAGTAAAGGTACGTGCACAACTAAGCGAGGCGACGCGAGACGAGGCTATATCAAGAGTTGAGTGGGACGAATTGTAGATACATCGTTGTTAAAATTATTGTTATAGTATAATGATCCCACCAAGTGGGGCAAAAGAAGTAGTTGAATCGTAAAAAGTAGTAGTAAATTTGAAAATAAGGGGAGTAGAATTTCAAATATTCATTTATATTATATTATATACTATTATAAACAATTCTATTCATAGACTAGCTCTACCACTAAGTATGGCGCTATTTGCAATTTGTAGACTTACAATACTTGTTACACCTTGCTAGCTAAGAAAGGTGGCAATTAAAACAAATTAGAAACGAATTTTAATAACTGTGTAATCATAAAGAAATGTCAACACTTGATATCCTCTCAATTTGCTTTGTTTAGGTGCTTGGTCTTGGCTTCTTGAATCGTAATACAGAATTTAAACTCCATAAAAGTCCAATTTTTGTAAACTAACTGTTAATAGACAATAGGATGAATTAACTGGAAATTGAAATATAAAATGTATATTTCCCACCTGCCAAACAAAAAAACATCACTGACTGAACTGAAGCATGCAATAATGCAAGTCCAGTGTTGTCACAGTGAGCTTAGGAGACTTGGTGCTAACCATAGAGTTATTCTCTGCTGGATGCCTGATCCCCACAGTGATATACATACTAGGGAATGATGCAGCTGATGCTCTGGCCAGAAAAAGTTGAACTGTGAATATATATACTTAGCGGAAGAATCAATAGGAAGGCCCCTTTGAATCAGCAAAAATGATTCTAGATTTACAGGTCTGTAAGGTGACTAATCGCAGATGGGGAGAACTAACTACATGTTCGATTTCACGACTAAAGATATGTCCTCCGCGGAGGACAGAAACTCTGGTAACGAGGAACCATAATAATGTGAGGGATGTTATTGCAATTATCCAGTTCCAAGCTTAAACTGCTTCCTAAGTAGGTGAATGTAAAATTTAATTGGAGTAGTAGAAGCATTGCACGTATTGTACATTCCCGCTCCCGCACGACTTTGGATCCCTAAGCATTTATGGTCAGGGGATCACATTATGGAACAGGCGACCTGCACCCGTTAGGGGAGCAACAGTTCTAAGTAGTATCCATGAGTGAGTTTAAAAATTTCATAAAGAAAATTTCCGTTCGCGTTCATTTAGTTAAGCTGCCAAAAAAGGATGGAATCGAAAATTAATAATTTTTATGCTCATAATTTTTTTTCTTTTATTATATTATTTTAAATATGGGCGGTATATTTGGAATCAAGTACAAAGGAGTAGAATTCGGATACCGCGAAGTACACGATCCATAGCAATAAAAGGTACCAGATCTACTCAGAATGGAGTATGGTGGCATCACTACATTTTATTTCTTAACTCTTGATATAGCCGCGCCTTGCCTAATTATGTACCCTAACTTACATCGTAAAATTGATAATATCGTAGGTACAGCTGCCATACATTGATAACTATCATATCTACACAGTAGGTTATTAGTTAAAAGTACTCCCGGAATGTGTGCTCTGTAGGGTCAAATTTTTTTATCCAACCCTGTCGACACCACCCATATTCTGGTCGCAAAGACCTTTCCTTTTACTTAATTATATTTTATTGGACTGTGAAAAATTAAAACTAATTTGTTTCCGTTTAGGAAAACAACGTCGATGCCATCTTAAGTAGACCTCATAACTTTAGTGGGATAAATTCGTCGCTGAGTTTACCTAGCCTCCGCAAGAAGAAAAGGTAGGCATACTTATATACAGCAGTTTCAAAAAATCGGGTACGATTTCATTATGACAAGAAGTTCAGTTTTAACATCACGTGATCTGTAAATAAAGCGACTCTGCTAGTATCGCAGGGTCTTGTGGATAAATTAGGAGGTATTGCGGTTACCACGGGTGGAGGCCCAAAGCAATAACTAATGTTGTTACTTGAGTTCTTTAATCATGACTGTGATTTTTCTTATACTTGTACTATTTTTGTAATAATAAAAATTTACAAACTAAGCCACTTGATGTGAATTTCATAAACTGGCTAGTAATCATTATTGTCTCGAGTTCAATAATTTTTGGGAACAATTGCTTATTTTGCGCAATTTGCCTAGTAAGCAAGAGTTCAATAATTATTGTTATTTGTTTTATGCTAGGTTTTTTGACCTTTTTATATATATCTACATACATTTTTATTTACTATGGTTTTCTATGTAATTATATTGAATTTTATGTTCAGGTTTGAACTTGTTTGTTTGTTTACTTTTATAAATACATTGCTCTTGATTCGATGAAATTTACTACTATCCATGCATTAACTGGAATTGGAAGATGGTCTAGGAATTTTCACCTAATTTCGATTCCAAGCACTTTCAACTTGCTATGAATTTGATGTAAATTGGACATTTTCGGTATCAAATCAAATTTTATTTTCCCAAAACATAAAAAGGCGGATAAAAACTTTAGTACGTACAAGCATTGCTATTTAAATTTTGTGTTTAAGCTACTTACTACAAGTTGTCGCCTTTGAAATGTTATTACATAATTCTTTGTCATTTAGTTATATTTTGACAACTTTAGCATATCAAACAGTATGGTTATGTTTGATTTTATCCACGCAGTCAAAAAATCTTTTCATTAAAAAATTAAATTAACATACACGAAAATTATCGACCCAAGATTTTGTATAATTTTAAGGATGGATTGACTTAATAACACTGATCGCAAAAACTAGGAAGTATATTTAGTGATGAAGCACCATCATTGACCGTAGTTCAATGAGCCCCAATGTTGTCACAAAATCCTATCAATGCCGCCGTCCAGAAATCCTCGAAGTTGTATAGGGCATGCTGCTGAGGACCACCGTTGGACCTATATAGTGGATAGCGAGTCATCCCTGAACATATCTATAACACGAATGAAAAGAAAAATCCTATATGAACATCGTCAAGAAGAGTTATGCTCGATGGATTCTGAATAATTTGACTGAGGGAAGTCCAAAAAAGGCGCAAAATGCGCAAAAAATGCCACCAAGGTTGGTTGTTACAGGTGCCGAAAGTTTGAGTTACTGCTATGAGTCATAAATCGGTCCCAAATATTATGTATGTATAACAAAACTCACTTTATTAGTGATGATAAAATGCGCGGATTACAATTAAACAACTTTCAAACGACGGTGGAAGCCTACTCAAATCTTATTTCTAAGGTGACTAGGGTATGCAAAAATGTGTAGAAGAAACATGTGGCGAATACTTCGAAACACAAATAATAAATCATTCCGAAGGCTTCTTTAGGCTCAACTACAATTTACGTATACGTAAGTAATATTATTTACGTAAAACTAACGCGCATTTTAACTTTAACAAACCTTCAAAAATTAACTGTAAAGCCTAGTATCGAGTTCGAGCAAAGTAAAATTTAACGCGGTCTCCAAATTTTTCACATTAAAATCGCTGGTAAAATTTTGTCGTATGTTAATTTGGAGAAAACAAATTGACAGATGTCTAAAAATTTTATCGCTGAAATACTTCAAATTGTTTATAAAGTTTCGATAAATGTTTCTACAACTTACTATTAAAAATTGACTTAATTAATCTGAAAATTGTTAAAAGAACTTAAATCCTTCAATAAATTAAGAAAAAAGTCTGAAAATTTTCAATTAAAATTAAAATCTTCAAGGAGTTCAAAAAACAATCTGAAAATTGTCATAGAAACAGGAAATGTCATAATTTTACCAGCATTTTAATGCTACGCACATTAAAATGTTCAGTAAAATAAGTGGAGACATGCAAAGTGCCATCTATCTGAAAATAGAGAAATATTCACTTTTTACCAGTGATCTCCGTACTGCACTAGTAAAATTATCAGTAAAATTTTTGCTTGTGATTTTACCAGCGCTAAAATTTGTATGGAAATGTCACATTTTACTCGAACTCGATACTAGGCTTAACTCGTCGGAGGGAAACTTTCGTTAAGTTTGAATGCCAAATTGCAGTCAGTAAAGCTGCGGTAAGAATTGCTTATTCCGTAAGAAAGCGATGTGTCAAACAATTAGATTAATACTACATGATTAAAAATACTTATGTAAAAATTAAAATGAATAAAAATGATAATGCGATTTAATATAAAGCACAAATCTTCGATTAATTCAACTTCCATTTGTTAATTTTTTCACTTTTACCACTATTTAAAATTGAACACATAAATATCATTGGGGCACTGCGAATTAATAGAAGTACAAATTTTCAATTAAATCAAATTGTATTTGTTATTTTTTTTACCACTTTTGAAAATTGATAACGTTAAACGGAATATGATATCTATTTAGGCTAAAAATAACAATATTTCGTAAGTAAACCTCAGTCTCGTTCAAAATCGTATGATCTTTACTTCAATTGTAGCTGACCCTTTACTTATTATTAAATTAACTTTGACTGCACTGAGAGGAATCTATTGTTTTTTCTACTGGGGACCTCTGGCAAACCTTGATGCGATGGATGACCTGCGGTTTTTTAAATGAAAGACGACAGTTTATAGATAATTCTAAGAAAATAAAAGTTGCTTAAAAGTTGCAAAATTTAGCAGAAAGATGGCGTTGAAAGTAATGCAATTACCGATGAAACGTAGTATGTTACCGAAATCATCTTAGATTCGGTAATTAGAATCGGATCGAGGTTTAGCGAAGAGAATTATTTTTAGGATAAATAGGGGCTGTAACCAACTACCCCTATTTAGCCTTCTTAGGTAATTTCCGAACTAACCAATTAATTTGAAAAAAACTTATTTTTTTAAATATCCGGTAATTTTGCCGTTTTTTTCTCCACCCTTCACCCATCTGGGCCCACCCGTTAAATTTTCACCCCTAGTATTCCGGCATATATTAGCTATATTGTGGAAAAAGAATTATTGATATCCATTAAACATTTACATAAGAATATCGATTTTGGTGGATCAATATAATGTGAGGTTATTCGGAAAAAGCTTAATTTGGTCGTCTTCCAACACAGAAGAAGCTCTATAAAATTTTTAAATATAGGCGTTAAAGCATGTTTGTAAAATGAAATCGCATCAATATATTGTCCCCTAATCAAATATCCAATGATTTTTTAATTCCGATGATTAGTTTCGAAGATATGTTTGCGAAGAGCCCTTACGTCGGCAAAATTTGCTACCCAAGCAAAAAACGTTCACAATAGATCGCTAATGCATACGAAAGAAAGAACGGGCAAAATATTTGCAAAATGAAAGAGGTGGGGTGTATATGGCCCAAGTGCCGAAAAAGTCTTTTTTAAATGGTAAAACCGTCTCTATGACATTTATAAGATCAAAAAAAGAGCTCCGTCACTCGATCCCATCCTCTTCCCTCTTTTATTTGATATCCCATACGCCCCATTTGGGGCTACTCCTATGTGGGATGGTATAACTCCCCAACCCCCGAACCACTAACCCACATTTTTTTACCTGCCATTTTCTCCCGAATACCAGAAATACAACTAAAAAACGGCATTGCTCTACGGACCTCTCACGCAAAGTTATTTTGTATATGAATTTTTAAAGTCATTTAACAATTTACGGTATTCGGTAAATACACGAAATACTATTATTATCAATTTCTTTTCGTTCGGTGCTGCTGTATTTTTTTATAGAACATATAAAGCATAGGCCTCATTTGGCATTTGAATTAAGAAAATTTTTGAAAATGACGTTTCATCGTAAAACCTCGAAATTTGTATCCCACCCAGCATGGTAGGGGAAACAAATAATACGTGAGCTATTTTGATATTCTCTACAATCTGTGAAAGTTTCCTCCAAGTCTATTAACGAAAAATTCACATAAAATTGATTTCTTCCTTTGTATCACCAGTGGTACATGCCGTCCGATAGGACAAACCTCCCACCACCAGTGGTACATGCCGCCCCATAAGACACACGATCATGAACCACCAGTAGTCATGATAGTGGGAGCGTGTTAAGTAATCTCAATTGTTATGGAGATGCAGATTAATGATATTTTCACATTACGAGCATAGGTATGACGATAGTTTTACAAGGGAACGGGGATATTACAATCACATATCCTTGCTCCCCAAGCTATGACTCCTTAGCCTCTGTCAAATAGGATTTTGCAAGCTCCACTTTTTACCCATAATTTATCGAAAACAAAAACTAGCCGGCAATAGCGAAATATTGATTTTCAGAAGTATGAAATAAGAGGACAGAAATTTTAGATATGGATTAATGAAGTCGATTATTATCAGTCCAATGTTTATACTTGATTATGATCATTATAAAGAGAAGAATAAATGGTTATTCGCATACAACCCTGGATTGACATATAATATTTACTTGTACCACATAGTAGCTGAAATACATATTACAACATTATTTATGAGCTGCCATGATAAACCGAATCAAACCAAAATGTCATGCCTGATATCGGGATATGAGTGACCTACATATACCTATGTATATAGTTTGCGTGTTTTTCTTCAGCTATTAAAAATGTACATTAGGACAGACACTTAATTTTAAAGCAATTCATACCATAAAACACGCCACATTATTGAGTGAACTAATGAATTCGTTCTGTAATTAATTAGTATCCTTCCATTAACTAACTAACTAACACTGCCTAGCAAAACATTAACAGCTAATTAGTGTAATTACTAATTACATTTATGCTGAAGGTTCATGAATTCCCTTAGAGGAAGAGAGACGAACAAATGAATGTTTTTAATTTATATCATGACAAGGAAGTATGTAACTAGCAAGTATTCAAATAAAGTTGGTAAATTTTTAGTTTTCACTGCATGCGATACAGGAACGAGTGCGAAATCAGCCTTATGCGAAATCGAAAGCCTTTGCTGTCTTGTTTCTTTGGCTAAAGAAAACCTATTGCCGTATACTTTCGTTAAATATAATTTTTTTCAATTTATAAGCACGGAATGCTGCTTCTTAAGGATGTTTGTATGTTGTCCTGAAGAATTCAACCAGATTTTCAATACCTAGTCGTTATTGGCGCAGAAGTAATTTTGGTATCAAAAAGTTTTTGTACGATATCTTTCTTGTTAAGGATAGTCAAATGTGCTGTATACAAAATACATATATGGTAGTATTTTACTTCGACAAAAAAATTAATAAAATGTTCTTTTTATTCCTACTATTATGATACATACCTATAATATGTATAGCCATTCATTAAAACATCTTAAAATTCATATAGGGACCAACTTTTATCACTCCTACTCCTCACTGCTATAAACAGAAAGATGATCCCTTAAATTCCGTTTTCGGAACTTTCACTCAATTGGACCAAAATTGAGAAGAAAAATGTGTCGATAGTCTTCTATTTGAATACCGTTTGCTGAAGAACCTTCCCTCCCACGGTATTCCTACCTACTAATATACTATAAGGTATGTCTTATAAATTGTTGACATTTTAGCAGTTATGACACGCCGACTAACTTTACATGGTGGTTTGTGGTGAACACTGGCCAAGTGCGAGTTGGATTCGCATACGAGTGATTTCGCACAATCGTACAGATTTAATACTATGTACGAGTAATCCAAAAAGCACGTTTCCTTTAATTTTTAAGTTTATTTAATTTTTATTATTTATTGTTATAAGCGGCAATTGAAACACATACTCTGTGAAAATTTCAACTATCTAGCTATTACGGTTCATGAGGTTCAGCCCGCTGACAGACAGATGAACGGCCAGCGGAGGCTTAGGAATAGGGTCCTATTGGCACCCTTTGGTTACGTAACCCTAAAAATAGGAATCAGAACAGAAGACAGGGATTAAATACATATAAATTTCCGATGTGACGTTAAGCTTTGTGTGTTCAGACAATCTAGTTTCAATTATAGGCGTACCGTATACAAGGTGTTTTGTCAATTGTGGTCCATAGAGGAGGATGTGATAGTATTCACCGATACAAACAAAAAATTGTACGACAGGGTGAGGGCATATCAACTGTTTCGGAGTTATCGGTGATTAAGAAAATACGCTAGGTTTTCACAAATACTTTGAAAGAGTACTGGGTATGTGCTTACCGTCGAAAGCTCATTGTATGCACAACTTCATGCCTCTTCCAACCAGGCGCATACTCCTCTCCCCTCTGGAGTTATGGTGGTCTAAACTAAAACTTTCGGATTTTCTATCTTTTTTTTTTTTAGTTTGACATCTTTTTTTTCAAAACTGTAAACTATGGACTATCCTCTTTAATTTGATCTAGTATACCTGTGTAACTGTAGCCAGCCGTTAAAGAGTTATTAGCCCGTAACCTATTCTCAAATCTATTCTCCAAGATAATTTGTTCCCTTAGTAACTGAAAACACGTTATGTTAAAACAATATCGTTTAATTTCGGTAAGACTTGAATAAGTTATGAGCTAATACCTCTTTAATGGCTACAGTTCACACATAGGTATACTAGGTCAAATTAAAAGAAAGGGTCAACAATTTACAGTTTTTATAGAAAAAAAAAGTTATGTTAAACACTTTTTTTGTAAAACAAAAGATGTGAAACTCAAAAAAATGTTAGAAAATACTAAATTTTTAGTTTACACTTCCATAACTCCTGATAGGAGAGAAGTATGCACCTAGTTGAGCAGTCGTTGGAAAGACCATGAACATGGCTTTTGACGGTGACCATACACCCTCTACTCTCTCAGATACGGTGTGTTTTATGAAAACCCTGCATATTTTCTTAATCACGATGTAACTCCGAAACGGTTGTTATGCCCCCCTGCCATAGAATTGTTTTTTTACAGGTGAATACTATCACCTCCCGCTCTACCGCACTTCCTCCTATCTGTAAGATTTACATGGGATGCTAGAAGCGAGTTAATTCTTTAAAGAAGAAATTCAGTATGGAAGCCACAGTATTTAAACAGAAGACATACAATTTTGTCAACACTTTTCTCTTCGATATGATTTCTCTATTGACCTTGTGAGTAGTGAAACAATGAAACAAATTAAACTTTTCTATTCATCGATGAACAATCTTCTCAGTATGGTTATCTCCGAACGCCTACCATAGAAGTTCAACGTTGGAGGCTAGGTCTAGTCTAAACGACGAATAGAATAGAAGAATTTTAAGAATTTTTGTTTTTTAACTATTCTAAATCAAATCATAAATATAAAAGGAAAACCATCCGCCTCGTCCGGGGTTTGAAACCGGGACCTTACGCTTTCCGGACGCTTATTCTTACCACTGAACTAACGAGACAGATGTCTTTACCCGGACAAGATGGTTTTCTTTTCCTTTTCTAAAAGAGGAGCGTTTTTTTCAAAACTCGATAACTCCATTTTTAATAAAAATGAGATATTGACATTATTCGGAATTTAGATCTCTATTCGCCTATTCCATTACACTTAGAACAAAATGAAAGTAGCCACCACGCAGGAAAATGTCACGCAGAAGTAAGTTATAAGGCAATGCCATTAAGTGACCGCAATGAACATAAGCATCGTAGCCACCACGCAGCTGATTAATATTTTGTTTGTTTTAAAATTTTGTATGCTGAACATCATGAGTTTCAAAGAAAATTTAATTATGGTGGTGAAAATTTTTAAAAATAACAATATATTGGTCCCAATTTATTATTAATAGAATTAACAAAATTCATTTAAATTTCATCTTGACACAGTCATCAATGGCAATTGTGTTCACCATGTTTGGTGGCTACGATTTTGACACTTCATCACCGCATTGTGCGTGGTGGCTGCGATACATTCTGTTCCAAGTATTAGTCTTTTATAAAACTTGATCTTTTCAAAGCTAACGCACCCAGGATTTGGCTTTGGGGGGACCATAGGTGTCCCAAGTCCTATCAAATCAGAAAAATAGGGCTTTAAAGTCGCGTCCTGCACCCATCTGAGCACTTAAGGACTGCTATTGTAGATTAAAAGGTTTTATTTTATTTTATCGGACTTTGTAATAATATACAGACCACATTTTATACGTAATTTGTAAATTATGTTCAGAAAACTGATATTCTCCCCCCTCTCGGTGCGCCCCTATAGAGATTAGAAATATTTGTGATATATCAAAAGCCGATAATTACATAAAAGTTATATCCAAACTCGACAATTACATCCAAACTCAAGCAAATGACGATAAATTCACTACACAGTCACACGAGTCCATCTCAGCCTTAACTCCGCTAAAAACGGTTGCATTTAGCAGGCATAGGGATAGCCTCTATTCCTTTGTGTTGCATTTGTGCTTCAAATATTCGATAGAAATTGTAGTATTCCTTGTCATTCCAACGTGAAGTTAGATTAATTTTGTGGCAATTATAAAAAAGAATGGTGGTTAACATGGTTAAAAACATTTTTTATAAAAACTGTAAACTGTGGACTTCTCTTTTTAATTTGACCTATTACACTTCTGTTCTATCTGCAGTCGTTAAAGAGTTATTAGCTCTTAACCTATTCATATAATACCGAAATTAGACGATATTTGTTTAAAGTGACGTGTTTTCAGTCACCAAGGAAACAAATTATTATCTTTAAGATTAAGTTAAGATAATATAACTCTTTAACGGTTACAGATAGCACATATGTGAAATAGGTCCACAGTTTACAGGTTTTATAAAGTTTTTTTGTAAAAAAAAAAAAAAGAGGTCAAACTAAAAAAAATTTAGAAAATCCGAACCTTTTAGTTTAGACCACAATAACTCGTGATAGGAGATGAATAGGGATCTGGTTGAGCAGTCGTTGGAAAGGCCATGAAATTGCGCATACACTGAGCTATTGACGGTGACCGTACTATTTAAGATACAGGGTGTTTTGTGAAAGCGTAGGGTATTTTCTTAATCACCCTGTAACTCCGAAAGGGTTGATATTCCCCCTTCCCTGCCATAATTTTTTTTGTTTATCTACGTGAGTGCTATCACCTCCTGTACCATAGACCACCTACCTGGAAACACCCTGTATTTGCGGCGAAAGAAAAAGGAGATTCTGGCGAAAGTACTCGAAGGATATATGAAGAAAATGAAGTGTGATTATATTTTTAATACGTTTCTATTTATATGTAGCCGGTGACCTAATTGCATGAATAGGGTTTCTTTCAAAACATGTATTTGTTTCCCTTTAAAACGTAAAACCCTCCTGCTGGAAAAACTTCAATTTTCAATTATCGAGTTTTGAAAAACGGTCCTATTTTTCTATTCTAAATCTTTGATCGATTCGATTTCCGTCCGGAAAAAATAAACATGTACATACCTTGAAATAAATAGAAATAGAATAATAGGTCTAATTTTTTACTTTAAAGAACTACAGTTCCTCGAATTCTTTGAATTGAATTGAATTGAATTGAAAATACAATTGTCAAAATTGTTCGAACCATTTTTAACAGTTGTCAATCAATCAAACGAGGTAGTTGAAGGTTGCTGTAGAATTTTTAGTTTTCCTTAATAAGGGAAAATTGCGCCATTATGCAAAATTGCTGTCAGAGTAGGTATGTTGGCTTACTTCTCATGCAAACACTTTCTGGGTAAAAACTTACTCGTGTGGTAGAAAAATATATAAAAATTATGAAAAAGTACTCGAATAGCTTTCTTCGCTAAAAACAAGAAGAAGAAAAAGTGTGAAATAAAATTTAAGAATTCAAAAGAAAAGCGAACTTTTTTATGACAGCTGTCAGTTTTCCTTGAAAAAGTGGTGCAGTAGCTAAAGACTTCGACTTAATTCATGCAAGAGGAGAAGCTATGACGTATCTAAAATTGATATAATTTTTTTCGACGAAAAAGCAAACAAACGGAAAATGTGTAAAATCGTGTTTGAACATAGGCCTGTACTGGAACATGTTTCTTAATTTTTCTACGAATCAATTATAATTCTTTAAGTAAAGAAACAAACCCAATATATACATATGTGGGATAAAGGCTTCTCCAAGATGGAAAAGTAAACTTAAGCGGAGAGTCAAACAAGTTGTTAGTGGTACAGTGGCTAAGGTTAAGGTTAAAAGAAGGGCAACTAGACCACTAGGACCCTGAGGATATCGTGACTAGAGTTGACCTATTGTGTCCTCCCCAAAGTGGTTGAGCTAAATCTAACCGCTTGCGAACTCAATTATTACCTTAGCAGTTGGCGATTAGCCTGCAAGCCTTATATGGAATAATAAATGGTTATCCAGTGTTTTGCGATCTTTAAGCTGCAAGCGCCGTACTCGCATATAATATGCATTGGGGTTTTGTCACCCTCTTCGCACAATCGACACAGTTCGCTGTTAGATTTACCTATCTTCTTTAGAAAGTATTGAAAGGGACCATATCCATGTGCCTGCATTAAAAAACAGCCAGAGAGATTGTCTACTGAAACCAATTAGTCTGCGCATCTGAAGAGGATAGAGGTTGAAAAATTCCTTCGTTTGATTAATACCGAGTACACTACGCCAAAGAATATCCAGTGTCGCTCCTGTCGTTACTATTTTAAAAATCGTTATATGATAATGATCGATCTACAGCGTTCCACAAAATACTCCCTTAAATACGCTTTATTTTTTATTGCCTGTGGCATCTAGCTATTTAGTTTATCTATGCTTAAATGAATGCCACGCTAATACTTTATAGGATCCCCAACTCTTGCAGATATGTCACTGCTGGCCTTACGACCATTGGCATACGACGAAAAATATTTCATAAAAGAATATTAATTTTTTATAGTTTTCGTCATATTAATACTTTCCTCGTGCACTGTCCTGATAAAATCAATTGCGGCGATTTCCAATTTTTTATAAACTAACAATGGTTAGTTAGTTCTACTTCGAATGCACCTGTATAAAGTGGTTAATTGTTTTCTTGGTAGTTTACTCACCGTGTAAGTTTGCAATTCTACTTTGTTCTATATTGACTTGTGATAATTAAGTCCCATAAAAACAAAAACGGCAATAGTCTTACAGATGAAAATAAAATTAATAAAACAACATGAGTGCGGCAACTTGTCAAATTTGTCACCTGAACATAACCTTCTCAACTATAATAAGGGACAAAGAACGAATTTGTGAAGCAGTAAAGATACAATAATTAATTTTTTGAAGAAAAAATCATATATTTACTGATTATATATAAAAAATTTCATGGAAAACCACATTTCTTATAACTGTCTTCCATCATTCAGTAGCTCTTTTTATGTATTTTTTTTTTAATACTTTTGTTTTTATTTTATTTTATATGAATTTATTTTTATTTTATTTTTATTTTATTATATTTGGCTTTTATTTTTATTTATTTTTATTTATTTTTGTTTTTGTTTTAGTTTATTTTTATATATTTTTATTATTATTACCCTTTTTATATTTTTTTTATATATTATTTTTATTTTATTTTTAATAATTGTTTTTTCATATTTTATTATAATTTTTTATATATACAGGTATGATATTTAGAAGACTCCCATCTAATATAAAAGTGGTTTATTTACCTCCTAATATCAGAAGCATACTACAGTCAATGGAACAAGGGCTGTCGCTAACTTCTACGTTTATTATTATTTAAGAACCTCTTTGAAAAAATAATATTTTTCATGCAATAGTGA
Source organism: Dioctria rufipes (assembly GCA_963924295.1). NCBI lineage: Eukaryota > Metazoa > Arthropoda > Insecta > Diptera > Asilidae > Dioctria > Dioctria rufipes. Next base: position 76,338,939 of record OZ002744.1, read on the forward strand.
ATATCTCCTACGGATGGTCCAATGTAACGGTGAAATGTATAAACAGCATAGGTACAAGCTTTTAAAAAGGTTTGATAGCAGTATATGAACTTTAATAGAGGAGAGAAAATTAAAGAGATAGTTAATATTGTTGTGCAATGTTCTCGGCGGTTGCGGAGTCTATGACGCAAAATGCTGTCATGGAGAAAGATATATAAGAGGAAATCATGCATGCATAACGGCGAAAATTGTTGTACTTATGGAAAAATTGTTGAAACGAAGAAGCGCTATGGATCTCCCGATGTGGGAACGAACGTAGTATCTATGTTGTATTCACATGTGCGATCCGCGACACAAATATGCAATTTTTCAGCTATAAGATTACACGCCATAATCTCAAGCCTCTCCAGACTCGAAGGGTATATTTTAACCGACACATCCTGACATCGTCTATTTATATAAGATCTTAAGCCCGAATGGAATCACCTGTCCCGTTTCATAAAAGGAATCTGCATGAAGGCTAGATTTCGAAGCCACACCAAGGTAGACATATACATATGTCTAATTTAGTGCTACAGCGCCGAGGGGTCCTGGAAAGCTTATGCCTTCCAACTCGACATGATTGGAGTAATGTTGTGGTTTGTGGTGGCCCATATCGCAGGCAAGGAGAGTGTGTTTAATATTCGCTCTCGGAGTTGTGCTGCACTTAAACAACCTGGCACTATGACCCAAAGATCGCTCAAGCTAAAAGATGTTAGATAGATCTCACTTCTACCAGTAAGAAAGCCAAGCTGCACTAGCCCACTGGTAATCATAGAGGTACCAATGTATCATGAGGGCGCTGATTGTTGCATTATAACTAATCCGTACATTAAGAAAGCCACGAGATAAAGTATTTGCTCACGGTAATCCCCCAAGGACATTCTGTAAAATATGCTCCAAAAATTAAATCTACCAGTTGACAATGAAGATTCAAATCAACTTTTGGAAAATATTTTCGGAATAACTTACAACCAAGACTTGATTTAAATTGAGAAAAAACGATTTGCAGAAAAAAATTTAATGAAGCTAGGTACCGAAAAAATTTGTGCTGTAATAAATATATGCAGTTTTTAGCAAAATTAATTAAGTAATTACAGCATTTGAAAATATAAATTCAGCAACAATAGATTTTTAAAGGTATAACGCAACGCAACATGCACCAACCATAATGAAATTTATAACGAAAAGAAACAACTGTTCAAAAAGAATTGGATATTTAAAATGAACAAAACACTGGATTCTCTGATAAAGCTCAAAAATAAACAGTGCATATCAGTAGCACAGATGATGACGATAATCCAGAATAATGTTCACAAACGTACGTACTACTTAAGTAGGTATATTATTTCAGATAATAAAGGCTATTAACCTTGACCTAATATTTTCAGTTTTTTTTTTTTTTTTTTTTTTTATATTTTGTATGAAATTCGACTAGCATTATACAACCATGTCAACTAACGTCCGAAGTTGAGGAATATAAACCCCATCATAAGTCGAGAAACCTAACTATGTATGTATGTGCATCCCATTAAAAGTTGCTTCGCGTCTAGGCATTATTAAATGATATCCTGCAGAAAATTTAATCACATAAAACCCAGTTTAATTGGTATCTTACTAAGTGTGCATCTACATGTCCATGCATAGATAAACATTTTTTGTGTCCACCTTTACTTTAAATTGAATTGCATGCAGCAAAATTAAATGAATTTCCGCGGTCAGTTCCACAGCAGCCGACACTTCCACAACCGACAATATGGTTTCATAATAATTATTTTGGTGGCCAACAAATGCTATATCCCCTTTCTTTCTAATTGAGCGGCAAAACCAAAATCGAAAAAACAAATTGTAGTCAGGCAATTAATAACTAAGGGGAACATGTCGCGATTATAATTCACATGTAAAAAGGGGTAAGACCCCTCTTGAAATTAATTAAAAGCCTTCAGAGCTAAAGTCGTGGTACATATTACAAATATACAGACATTTTATATAATTACTAAACATACACAAATTTGCCTATGCACGTATACGTGTGGAGCGTTCATAAATTTTTCTCTTATACTGACTAAATACGTTCAAGTTGGTTGAGCACACCGCCACACCGTGACGTGACCATCATACAGGTTTTCAGGGTTTTGATGGCGTGTTGTGGTAATGTTTACCTTAAGAAACTATATGCAGACCAACCGAACCCTCTTTCCATTTAGTTAACAACTCAACGATGAGAACCTGTCGAACAAGTTTGCTCTTCCCATTTTACCATTGCCATATTCGAATTTGCTTCGTTCGTTTGTATATGCTCTGCCAATAACCACCAACAGCAGTCCCTTTTGTTTGAAAGGCCAGCCAAGCTAGACGCGGTGATCTCTTCTCACTAAGTATCAAAGCGTGTTGATGTTGAGTGCCATTCTCCACGAATGCACTTATTATAAGTAAAACTCTAAAAAAAAAAGAACATTTCAAGTCAGTGAGTAATCCACAGTTATTAATCATCCGTAAAAAGTTCATAAACCGTTGAATAAATTTTTCTCGAGCTTCTCCAAGATTGTTGTCGATTGTCGAGTATAAGAAAAAGTTTCATTTCTGTAGTAGAATAGGTAATCGATCGCGCAAAGTCGTATCAAAGCTGTCGGCGTCGTATTCTCTGGTTATAGTTTAGTGGTGATCAGCTCGAAAAAAATTTCCTCATCGAAAACGCAAACATCTTTTAAGGCGTTGTCGTCATACTTGTACATCGACGGAGACACATTTTCGAAGCATATTAGATCGAACATTGCCAAAAATTATTATTTTAGGTCGAAGAGTACAACAGTTGCATGAGGATCGCATCGTTCGGTGGTGAACTTGTGTATTTTTAAAAATTCCCTACTGTTCGTTATATAATTAAATTATTAGTGATTTGCTCATATTAAAAAAAAAAAAAGGGAAAAAGAAAAGTGAGAATATAAAATAGAAAGGGCTTGAAATTATAGTGATATTGCAGTGATCGTGTCACGGGAATTTACGTTTTTTTTTTTTATTACATTAGCTACCACAGTAGATGATACTCCATAAAAAAGAAGTGATAGAGTAACTGTGGTGTCCTGATTTTACTCTAACCACGATTTTGTGCTAAAATTTTGTGATCATGTCGAAAAGAAGACCAATGGAAGCGATCGATATGGATGATCAAAGTATGATCAGAAGACCAAAGCCATTTAACTTATCTACATTTCTATATAATTCTCGTGAAGGCACAGTTATGGGACGTGATCGTACATCCTGGGGTAAGGAGATATACTAAATTTTTCCTAGTTTTTATTTTTTATCTCTAGAGTCTTATGAAAAGGGATTTTTTTCTTCTTCTGTAAAACCCAAAATGTTGTGTGAATTTCATAACGTCATGTAAGTGTAGGTAGTGTAGTTTTGCATACAATTTACGACATTTCTAAGTTGTTTACAACTCTAAAAATAGGCTTAACAAAAATCTTATAGGGAAATCAAAAGCAACGTTGGCATGGTAGCATAATCTGTAGGAGTGGTCGTGTCACTGAATATATATAGATTTTCTCCATGCATTTGCCCTTTGGCCAGAATATAGGTACTATTCAACTACGAGTAGTTGGAAATTGTATAAACCTAATTCCATGAATATATCGCCGGCGGTGACGTCCTTAAATTTCATTCATTATACGAAAGTCAACAAAGTTTTATTCATACACAGCTCCAACAATTGCACGCCAATTCATTCCATGTTGATTTGTATATATCTAAATTAAAGGCGGGGAATTTCGCTTTACTGTGTCAGTTAACAACACCGCTCGTGTCGCATATCTTACACACGAGAGTAAATTCCAAGATTTTCACCTGTATATATATACATACATTTATATCTAAGTATAGTTGACTACGAGGGTTCACTGTTACCTGCTTACGTTGTTTTATACCTACGTACTTATAATTACACGTACTGATGGCGAGTGAAATTCTTTAGAAACGTTTTCCTCGTGTTGCTGGTCTGATTTAGCACTTTCCTTGGTGAATTCGTGTATTTAAAAGTGGTGGCAACTACGTTGAATTGATTTTTCCTTAGTAAGCTAAATAATTATGATTACCGGATTTCAGCCGGTTAAAAACCAGACGATTTTTATCATTTCGACATGATGACCACATTGAACAATAAACAGGGGCGTCGTCCTCCTCTCGTGTTGTTGCTATAGTATAACCCGAACCAAGCAATTCCAGTGTTTGTTTGTTGTTTTTTTTTGTTTTTTTTTTTTTATTTTTCTAAATATAAATGATTCAGGCAACCATGTGTGTCACATAGCTTTTACCTGATTTGATGGTGTTTCACAAAATGTTTATACGGTGCGATAAGTAGATATGTATATTACTTTCGTAAAGTGTTGAAATGAATAAGTTCACAAAACATTCATTTCGATTACGTTTTAATTATGTACTTAAATTTTAATGTTCTATGAGGAAATACGAGAGAGGATCACAAAATAATCTGGTCACTAAATTAATACTTTTTTCCGGAAGAGTTTTGTTAAGTTTCGGATAGTTTGAGTTATATGAATTTATTAGCCTCTTATTAACAATCCACCCTAATCTTGGAGTCAAAACGCTATAGACTCTATCAATAGATGCCTCTTTTCCGGAGTATAAATTCTACTTCAAAGTCATTCAAAATTATTAACAAACCTTACTCGGTCAAATACTCACATTTTTGTCCTGCACTTTAAACTAACTGCAGGAATAACTCTATAGGAGTTGGATCAGTTAGAGGATTAGATCTAGTGGAACCAAGTCATTGCGCACCGATGGGAAAACAAAGCAAAATCCCTTTATTGGGAAAGGCCACAAGTACTTCGTCAGGCAAAAAATTTATTGACACCTCTGGCGCAAAGACAAAAGAACTCCTACTCCTAAGATGGGCTTGATCTAGACTTCATCTGTCAGGATTCTCATGAAACCCGCAACTGCAAAGCATTGGCCAGGCGAAGATTAACAAACTTGTCCTCCACCAAACTACCTGTACCTAAGTTTCAGAATGGTACTAGACTTTATTAACAAACTAAACCTAGGAAGGGATAAAAATCAAACGGGAACTCACAGTAGATCTTTCAGGTCGCAAGGAATTCAAGGACAACGCCTGCACATCCCCCTCCCCCTCCAAATAAAGCTAAATTTAAATATTTCAGAAACCCTCGAAGTATGTAAAATTTCAAAAAAAATTATGATGGTCATGTCACACATGTCCCCCATATACCTCCAATGAAGTTGCGGTAACGCACGTCCAAATTGCGTTCACTTCCTGTCGCAATTCTGGTCTTTCAGTGCTACATAGAATTTAAATAGAATAATTTCGAATGTATTTGGATGTATTTGTGTGTTGATTTTTCACGTGTCGTATATCACTGCAGCCGCGCACCGCACGTCCAAAAGACTGATGTTTGCACCGGGCCTTAGGTTTCTTTTTAAAATTTTATAAAAACGACACAAATTGCGTGGATTGGAAATAAATAAATAAATGTGTTTCATTGTTTATGAAATTTTGATTAGAGAAGATAAAGAAATAATCGGCCAAGTGCGAGTCGAACTCGCGCACGAAGGGTTCCGAACCATCCGTACAAAATATAACACTATGTACCTACTTTTTATTTATTTAATTTTTTCAAATGAGAGTAGGCGTCATGTAAAAAATAATGCTGTTATTTGAAAAAATAATAATAATGCTCATTTGATAATCATTTGAAAAAAAAAAAAATGCCTACTTATGATAATAATAATGAATGACAATAAAACGAGGAAAAAAAGCAGAAAAAAATCACGTTTCTTGTATGGGGGCCCCCTTTAATTTTGATTTTTATTTTATTTTTATTACCAATTGAAATACACAGTCTGTGAAAATTTCAACTGTTTACCTATTACGGTTCATGAGATACAACCTGGTGACGGACGGACAGCGAAGTTTTAGTATTTGGGTTCCCGTTGTTACCCTTTGGGTACGGAACCCTAATAAAACGGAGTTCTTAGTGCTCAGATAAGCTTAGGAAGCGACTTTAGCACCCTATTTTTCCGACTCATTTTGGACTTGGGACACATATGATCCCCCAGAGCCAAGTCCTGGGTGCGCTACTGCATTGATGTGGTAACCATGTGATATAGACGTATGTCTCGCATTTCATATAACCGATAAGAAGACAGACCGAGACACAACTTATAGGGCAGAAAAAACAATGAAAAATGTGAACCCTAAAAGAAGAAATATTTTGGTAAACGTTAAATCTCCTGAATTTTAGAAAGCACAGAAATCCTGACTCACACCAAGCTTTTTCGCAAATATACCCATGAAAAATTCCATTTTATAACTCCATCCCCAACCAGAACCAAATATTCGAACGTTTTGATATTTGCATACCTTATCTTGTCATACATCTTGACTGGACTTATTGTTTGCTACTATAGTCCTTCGAAGAATGTTGGATATAAACAGCAGCTCTCTATTTAAATAATTCTCCAGTATAAAGGCGCGTCTACACATAACAAATATTTCCCAAATGTTTGACAAACATTTGTCAACTGTTTATAAAACATTTGTACAATGTTTGATAAGTGTGTATGTGCAAATCTTGCAGTTTTGGATTCTTAAACAAGTTTCAATTTAATCCAAATGAAATAGAAAACATTAGATGTTTATTAAAGTTTGTATAATACTTTCAGTCAGTCAGTGTGGAAAACAGTAGTGAGAATTAAATTTGGAATTTTTTACTAATAAAGTAATCATGAGTGAGAAATGCGAATAGATAAATATTATAAAACTAATAGAATTATATTCTATACACCGAAATTTGTGGGACAAACCAAATGAAGAGTACAAGGAAAAATTAAAACATAATAACTCCTTCACATCAATTGGAAGTGAGTTACCAGTGACGCAAGCAAAAATCTTAACTCATTTCTTACTCAATACCGGTGTGAAAAGAGGCTGAAAGGGCATGTTAAAGTGATTTTTTGCTATTTTAATACTTGCCGACATATATGATTGCAATATAACTATTAATGCCTCAGCTACTTCAGGAAAAAATTTCAAATAAACTATTTTGAGACTTTAAGCAAGCACATTAAAAAATTATAAGAATCAGACGTTGCAAAAAACCCTGGAGCAATGGCCAGCCGTTCATCTACACTAAAACTGCTTCGCCAGTTTGTATTTCATCTTCTTATTTTTGGCCCGATTTTATTAACTAGAATTTCGAAATCACTTGAAGAGATTCTTGCAAGATTTCGAAAACCGGAAAGATCGTCAATTTTTAAATCAATTAATAAATAAATAAATATTTTCTGTTCCATCATCTCCTTTTTAGCACATTTTCCTCAAACGTTGGTGAAAGTATAACGAAAGACGCTTCAATGTACTTTTCTTTACTCACTTGCACTCACTTCACACACATTAATAAAATTAAACATGTGAAAACATTTTGCACACAAATAACCTATCCATCTGATAAAATTCTGACAAACATTTGCCAACTGCCCATAAATTGTTTGTCAAATGTTAGACAAATATTTTTTTTCCCCAATGTTTGTTATATGTGGATGCTCCTTAAAACTCGTCTTGAGTTAATGAAGTTTTCCCGTCAAAATACGTGTTCAAACTAATTTCGTTCTCGTATTTAAATTTGTCCAATGCCTGCTGAATTTCCAAAATTCCATCGAATTCAGGAATTTTTCAGGAAACTAGCCTACACACTTAAATAATTGCGACGATTTGTATACGGCAAGTTATTAACTGCGCCGCCTCGCAATCGTGCACTTGTATAAAACTCACTAATTTATTCACATTAAAGTTGAAAAGCTGCAATTTTGTTTTAAATCCGATTTTACTAAATAGAAAGCGATAATGAGTTTTTTACTCTTTCGAGACCCTAAATGAAATCTAAAGGGTAACACCTAGAAATAATAATGCTAGAGCAAAATGGATTAGACACCAATGCATAAAATTAAAAGTTATTTTGATTTTTGCAAGTCCGTCCGTCCATCCGTCCGATAACTCGAAAACACGTATACTTATAGAGCTGACATTTTGCATATTAGCTTTTTAAAAAACAAGCAAATTAATTTCGAAAAGGGAATAAATCGGGTAACTCCTTCGTAGGGTTGCCATACAAAAATTTCGTTTTTTACTACATATTTGGACACTACCTGAGAACCCGAAAACATTGTGAGCTGAAATATTGTACATAGTGTTTTCATAAAAATAGTATATATAAGTTCAAAAGTGGACTAAATCAGGCAACCCTTTCTTAGTGTTGCCATATAAAAATTTTGGATTTTTACGTATATTGTGAAAACGATAAGTCCTATACGGTTTTCACGTACTGAAAAGTTCTTCAGAATATGAAATCCTATAAAATAGGTTATAATCATTTTTGCTATGCGACGAACCGTTCTAGACTACCACTAGAAAACCATTTCAAAAATCAAACTTACACAGATGGGTGACTATAAGAAATGACATACGAGTATTCATTTAGGGTATCATAAGAATTGGTCTTAGACCAAATCCAGCTTTTTCACTTGTTTTGATATAAGTTCATATAAAAGTAACAAATTATGGGAAAAATTTAAACTTTTTTCTTCTTTCATTATCCAATTAAAATAAATAACATGAGCCAAATTCTGTGGCTAGTGAAGTTAATGAGGACCTTAGATCAAATAGCAAAAAGGATAGGCTATGTGGAAAAAAAACTTAAGCATTTTCTTCATGTTGTAGAACCGCGTCGATGTATTCGTTTTAGTCACGGAAGTAAACTACGATATTTTAACACCGGGCATATAATTTAGTGGTTGAAACTTTATTGAGTATATCGCAAAATATTTAAATTAATTTTTAAGTTTATAATTTTATAATATTTTTATAATTTTTTAAATTTTTAAGAATTTTCCTAGTGCCCTGTTTATTTTCTGATAATATTTTTTCCCGTTGCCTTTGTATGGCTGTTGTAATTTAAAGCGACAATGACAATTCAATTTTAAACTAATAAACCGGCATTGGAAAAAGTTAAATTTTTTTGCCATGGCTGTTTATTTTTATAAATATTTCACTGTTATTTTATTTAAAACACTATAATTTATTATTGAAACAATTAAACTGGCTTGATAAATGATTTCGTAAGAGAATATCTCCAGTTGTTTCTACAGCAGACCAAAGCACACTTCATCACGATAATTCAAACTCCGGAGTCTCGATTATATAAAATCTCATTCACAAAACAATATTTCGTTATTGTTTCTCACTGTTTATTAGGTATAAACCACTTCCAATGATTTGTATAATACAAAATAACTAAAAGAAAACCGATCTTACTTTATTAAAATCTGAAATGTCAGAAATAAATCAGAATTGTCGAACTGACGAACAACAAGGCGATACCCATCTTGTCATTTCCCCTCCGTGTCGCGAAAAAAATGCTTATTGCACTCACACAAATTTTACACAGCATAGCCTATCCTTTTTGTTATATGATCTAAGGTTAGGACTAACATTAGGAAATGGCGCTATTGCTGTTCTTCTTACTTTTGGTAGATAATGTATTTTCCAAAATAATCTTCTACGATTTGTAGAAGTCTCGTTGTCTACTAGATTATATGGATTCGATTTTGTACAATTCCAATTTGCTCGCTATCAGACTCCTCAGTCTTTACCGCTTTCGTCCTCTCCCACTTAAACTCCTTCGAAATGTGATTTAGTGACCTGCCAAATTTCGTTATCTTATAACTAGGTTTCTTAACTTGAAGTCTTCTATTCATTTGGACATAGTAATATATGTATATGGTGATAGGATCATATATATATGTTTGTAGGAACTATTTCAGAACTAACACATCTTAAAAGTATTGTGAACGGTTTCACATTTCGTAAGTACAGAAAAAGCGCAGCGGATCTAGAAGAAATGAACATTTCAGAAGCATATACTTACATACATAAATAAAACATTGCTAATAACTTAGTTCTGAAGACCTTGTTCGATATGATAAAATATATTTACCAAAGACAAGACAGCTTCATTCAAACTTGACGTCCCATGAAAAATAATTCACGTGATAAGACAGCTCAAAATAGCCAATTAGGTTGGTTGCATTTAAATAATGAAACAAATTTTGTACAGATTTTACATACATCCATCATTGATAAGAAGCTGATGATAAGAACAGAGGCATATTCTATGTATGATCTATCGCAATAACAAAATATGGACATACTTGCCGTTAAGCTATCAAAAATGCTAAAATTTAAAACAGGTAAAAACCCAATAGTGATAGAGTCTTCGGCCTTTCAAAATTGAACTTGATCCTCAACCTAATAGTGACATAGCTTCCAAATGCGTTGCTAAACCCAAAGGTATTTTATAATTAAGCCAGGGTGGCATAATCAATACAAAAAAGTGAAAATATATATATAAAACATAAAACAAAATTTAATAATAAAAAACTAGGACATATTATAAAAATATCCATGAAAATGAAAAAAATTATCAGTGAAATTTCGATTAGCAATTCTAACTCTTTCTATTTGTGTTGTCGTTTTTGAATTTTCTGTTTTTAATAGAAGACCAATTAAAAAAAGTTTTTTTCGCCGTTTTTTATCACAAATCCGCAAAAGTTTTGACAAATTCTTTCTTTACAATGCCGACACCGATACTGAAGTCGACCATTTCGACCTTTAAATGCTTGTGAAACAGTAAAGTCAATAGAGCAGGAAAACATTTGCAGATATTTAGAAGCAATTTATTTAGATTATATAATTACATATGTACAGACTCTTGATGTCATCATAAAAATTCCGATAATTGTCTATCCGTATAGGGTGTCCTAAAATTAAATCCCATATATGAACTGTCGGTCTATTTAGATATGACGTTACTTTAGCAGTTGGTACTTTAACACATGTACAGTACACATATGGGAGGTAGGCACGAGAGATGGACATGGGCGGGATAATGTTCAACAAAGACCAGTCACTCTAAAAGTTGTTTCCATTCAAAATTTAGATTACTACTAAATTTCTAGAATACAACAATAAAACGTATTTATTTATATTAAGTGGTTGTCTCAGCTTTTTTTTTTTTTAACAAATCATATCGAGGCTCATTTTGATCTCAGTGGCATGATCAATATACAAAATAGTCGTATTGGTGTACCATGAATCCTTGTTTATTCCATGAGCGACAATTGAATCCCCGTAAAATGACCTTATGGTATGGAATTTATATTAGAAAAATCACCTACACGGTTAAAAATGTTGGTATTATTTTTAATTAATTTCCAATGTATATAGGTCCATTGAAAATCTCATATTGGTTGTATACAATCTGATAGGAGGTTTTTATAAAGTTAACCCTAGGATAGTGTACTTGAAATTGATAGGGCCAGGTTTAAAACCACCCCATACGTCTATAAATGAAAGATATAACCAAATATTATAAGATTTACCTTAGGATAGTATACTTGAAAGTAATCGGAGAAAATGATGAAAGTAATCTGAAAATATTCTCTCAGCCGTCGCGGTTAAACTGGCTGAGTAGCTAGGAAACAAATTCTAATAAATCGCCCTTATAGCTTATTTCAATCAAAAACTGGCACAAGGGTCTTTCATTTGGGGAAAACTTGTTAGGTGTTTTTTGTGGGGTAATTTAAAAAAATTAATAAAAACAAACTTTTTATTTTTTTATTTTAGGGTATTTTAGATATAACTACGTAATTATCTAAAATTCCCTAAAAAGTATAAAATCAATTTTTAAGCTATTTAAAAAAACCATGGAGCGTTCAGAAAAAATATTAATTACCATATTATAATTAGTTACAACAAAAGTTGTCGTTTTACGAGGAAAAACAATTAGATTTATATTTAATATTCCCTTTAAAATGTGAACAAAATTTAAAATACCACTGAGGTTAAGGTACGGCGTATCAAAGTAAGCTACCATCTACTGATGTATGTATGTACATGCATACATAATGAACTAGTTATTGTAATTATAGGATATAAGGATGGGGTAGTCTTGAACTCCTAAAATCCTCCCCATATACACAGCCATGGGTTAGTTATTTTGGTATTCCCTACAACGTGTGAAATCGGAGATGGTCGAATCTAAAATTGATCGTTTTTCGTGTGAAATGGCTATACACACTTAATTTAGAAATGTTAAAAAATGAATGACTTAAGACAAGAAAACATGTGAGACAAGAAGACAGTGTCGGAGCCATAACATACTTTTTTCTTTTGGGTATTTTAAAGAGCATAGTTTATGTTCATAAACTAGCAAGAGCTGAACAACGTTAATCATCAAAATATTCCTTAAGAAATTAATAAAATTAATCCAGAAATCTTGAAAAATGTCATGCAAAGTGCACTGCAAAGAGTCCGAACTTGTCGACGGAACATAAACAAACTTCTGGCCGATATCGTTTTCTACGTTCCAAAACTCCACTAAATAATATGCGTATATAAAAAGAAATTTACATTTTTCTTTTCTTTTAGAACTTATTCAAAATCAAAATAACTTATTTTTTTGCTAAGGAGTCTTCTTTTATTTTTGCGATTCACATTAAATTAAATATACAACAGAAACACGTAAAAAAGCTAGAATTGGTCTAAAACCAATTCTGATGATACCCTCTAGAAGATGAATGCTCGTATGAAATTTCGTATGGTCACCCATTTGAGCAATTTTGATTTTTGCAGTGGTTTTTCACATATATTTCTAGAACAGTTCGTCGGACAGAAAAAATGGTTATAACCGATTTTATAGAATTTAATATTCTGAAGAAGTTTTTTGTACAATAAAAATGTCTAGGACTGATCGTTTTCACAGTATCCGTAAAAAACCTAAATTTTTATATGGCAACACCAAGAATGGGTTGCTCGATTTATTCAATTTTTTTAAATTTCACTTGCTATTACTATAAAAACACAATGTGCCAAATTTTAGCTCTCTATGTGAACACGCTCTCAGGCAGTGCCCAAATATACAATGGAAAACGAAATTTTTGTATGGCAACCCCACGAAAGAGTTATCCGATTTGATTAATTTCCGAACTTAATTTTACTTTTTTTTAGTCCGTGTATAAAATTTCAGCTCTCTAAGTATGCGCGCTCTCGAGTTATCGTACGCACGGACGGACGGACAGACGGGCATGCAAAAATCAAAATAACTTTTAATTTTATGCGTGGGTGTCCAATCCATTTTGCTCTACCATCATTATTTCTGTGCGTTACAAACGGAATGACAAACTTAGTATACCCTTTAGATTTCATCTAGGGTATAAAAAACAACCGCCTCGTCTGGCTTTTGAAGCCGGAACTGCCGCTTTCTGAGCGACTGCTCTTACCTTTGAGCTAACGAGACAGATGTTTTTACCTCTTGCATTTATAACTTAAATATTACTTTTAATAACTTTAGTAATAACTTATGTAAGTAGATATAAAAACTCCACACTGATGACCTGGAAAACTGTTTACCAACATATAACAATTGATTCTTTTGGCTGTCTTTTATGAAGAGTGCTCCTCCTCTCAAGTGTGTCGTTTTGATGACAATAGGGCCTTAAGATATTTCCTTCATTTTTGTAGAATATCCTATAACTACTAAAAATGTTATAGATAGATAATCACTGCAGCATTTTATTGATTTATAACTTTTTTCCCTGCTCCATTCAGGTTTGAAGTTATGGTTCAACAAAGTCAAAATTTCCGAACACCAGTTTTGTTTTTCATATTGAATTTGGGAAGCCCAAAGTCTTCAGTCTAAGATGACTGATCATACTCCAACTATATCCAAGGATTGCGTGGCCCTACTAAACAACGATCTAGCTCGAATAAATGCTTGGGTCCAACATACTAAATTAGATGGAGAATAGAAGAATTTTTTTTTAAACGATTCTAAATCGAATCATAAATACAAGAGGAAAAAACAACTGCCTCGTCCGGGTTTTGAAGTCTACTTTCCGGTGGACTGCTCTTACCACTGCGTTAACGAGACAGATGATTTTCCCTCTCGTATTTCTTAATTTGTAACTAGCCTATTAAGCCACGTTGCTTTCAGCTGGCATTAACCTGCAACGATGAAAACGTACAAATAAATTGTAAATTCAAATAATAATAATAAATAAATTTAAAAGTTTTCTATCCTCCATCTTTGACCGATTCTAACAAGTATGGGTTCAATTTCAGTCGAGGAAAAAATAAATAATAAATTAGTCCTAAATCCAGTTAAGTCACAATGCTAACTTCCAGCTAATATTCTGTCAACTCATCTCAAGCTAAAACTTGTCAAGCCACTATAATTTCCCTTATTTTACATATGGTAAAATCATCTTTCCCAAATTAGATAGTGTCTATTTCCGCAAGGTAGATGTGGCATTCAATTATTGTATTCGTTTCGTTTTTGGTCTGCTTCACATCTACGACTCCTGGTACTGAATTGCTCCTTGAACGATTATGTAAACTAAAGCGCGTTAATATTTTTATATAATCTACTAAAGACGAGCAAACCCGACTATTTTAGAGTATTTTTCAAATTTACAACATCTCAGAGAAATCAGAGCCGGATTATAGCTCGTTTTCGAAAATCTATTATAGAAAGTTCGTATTTGGTCTATACCATTCGTTTATGGAATGCTTTACCATCCAATATTAAATCTGCAAGGACTTTTATTAAATCTTATCTGACCTAGTTATCTCCATCAATTGCTTTTATATTTTCTCTTCACCTTTAATTCCTTCTTACCCCCATTTTGAAATCACAGGACTTTGTAAGTTTGTAATTTTGTATTTTTGTAATTTCTGTAGTTTTAGTCCATTTTTTTTGTAGTTTTTGATATAATTCTCGTACTTGCTAATTTGCTGTTGTAGTTTAAACTTGTTGAATACGTTCTATCTAGTGCCAATTGTAGTAAGTTGTACTTTTAAAAGTTTGTGTACTTTTACTTTATTAAACGTACGCCTTTCGCACTTTTAGAAAGCTAAAAGATTATCTTAAAATTTCAATTTAACACTATCGATTAGTATATCTATATTGGAATTCTTCTTTCAGTGGCACTGCTATTTTCAGATAATGTTGTGACAGAATCATAGATATTATATTACGACTTCGAAGAAGTGAAAAAAAAAGTAATATTTGCTGCAACCATCAAACAGCCTCACCTTCTTTTTGTGTAAAACCCTTGTCCATTGTAAACTCTGTTTAGTTTGACCACGAATTTCCTGTCTCCGAAGTGTATACTTTCAGTAAACCTAACAATATACCGCCAAAGCTTTATACTGTTGTAATTATTATTATATTTTCCCCAGTACGGTCAGATTTAAACTTAACTCATACGCTTGCAATAACACTTCATTTTACCCTGTTAGTTGCCAGTACAGAAAGAATTGCTTTATGACTGTACAGGTACACATCCCCCTTGTTGTGACAATTAATTTATGTTGATACACCTGCTAAGATTGAATGCTTCATATTTTTTAATATTATTTTTCTCTAATCCTTCCGGATACATAAGACGAAAACTTTAGCTTTGTATTGGCTCTTGCGTGATGCGACATACTTCAATATACTTCGTGACGACGTGTTAAGCTATCTACAAATATCTTATTGCCGGTTTCACAGTCCAAACTTAAGCCACAGCGATGGCTTAAGCCAAGGCTTAATAAATATTCCAGTTTCAAAGTCAAGGCTTAAGTGACATCACTAGCTTAAACGAAGCTTAAATTAAGCCCGTCATCTCGAAAGCTTAAGCCTCAGATATCGCTGTGAAACATATATGAAGAATATTGGTAAATATACATTTTACCTAAATATTATAATGTATGTTATTAAACGAACGTATGTACGTATTTTAAAAGTTATGTTTTCTAGTTACCAATTTTCAGTGCTGTCAGATAGTGTCAGCATTCCATTTGACGTTTTCAGGAAGAAAGCAAAATAGCTTGAGACAAAAATGAATTATTCATCTAATGCAGAGGATATAAGCGATGAACAAATGCATAATATAATATCGTAAAATGTGGCCCGTAGAAAAATTATAAAGCGCCAGCAACATTTTGAAAAATGGGATGACTTTGATTTTTATTCTCGGTTCGGATTGTCGAAGCATTCGGCTATGTTGGTTTTCGTTGCCGAAACATTCTGCAAAAATGATTTTGGATTTGATATCTTCCCAGATAAAAACCACAACAAACTGGTAAATAAAAAGTTCCTCTTCTTTTCGCTTAGTTCCTCTTCTTTTCGCTTAGTTTTTAATCCACAATGGCAATTTTCCTTAAAAATATTCACAATTACCGTGAAGCTGACAACTTAAATATTTTTTAGCTGAGGCTTAACTAAGCCTCAGCTTACAGGGTACTGTAAAACGGAGTAGGCTTAAGCTTGTGTCATCAGATTCTGAAGGAGAAGTTTTCTGTTTGTCAAGTAGTGCAACTATATGGAATTTTTCACAAAGTTCCGCTTTTTTGCTTGCCACCCGATAAAGACGAAACGTCTAGAATTTAGCAAATTCAACATCTATATGAAGATTTACGGACAAATCCTGATAGATTCTTCCAATATATGAGAATGAGTAAAGAACCCTTCGATTATATCAAAGCAAAAACCTATAAGAATATGCCAGTTATCAAAATTAGCGCGCTGCACCTCGCATAAAAATGAAAAATTTCATTCTCGAGTGAGATACCTCGAAGTGTCTCGCCACATCGCGCGGTGTCACAGCTTTGTTATGAACACTCTCATAGTACAACGTGCAATCATTTTATTTCTTTAACTCGCCTCGTCTCGCCTACCCAAAGATACTCTTAAAAATTCTCTACCGAAACTACAATAATATTAAAACGTGTGATTGGCATTTGCTTGAATGATTCTAACATTTCAATCACGTCATATTCCATTTGGTTAGGCACCGTGATATCATAACTCCTTAGTGACCACATACAAACTTTCCCTCCAGCATCCTGTACTCATCAGGACAACAATATTTTTCGCCTTCAGGCAGTAGACGATTACCAGCAAAGCAAAAAACTTTCCTAGAAAATTGTGCCTATGACTGCAATAGTCGTTGTCCGTCGGCCACTCTGGTTGTCGCAATTAATTTAATTCAAAAGAGTGGTCGACGACCGACGAACACTGCAGATTCCTATGTAATACACGATCCATAAAACGCAACTGCTTTTAAGCCTTAAGACTGTTTACACACTCGACGACAAAACCGCTGCCGCGCCTCCACAATTGCTATATTGATATATGCCATGTATTCAATCGGCTGATTTGTTTTTACATATGTTATACGCGCAACGGTACGGGAACGGCCAACGGCAACGGCATCATCGTCGTCGTCGTCGTCATGTGTGAAAACAGCATAAGGATAAATTCTAATGTCATCAGCTTGACGTCACATTGCATTCATCCCAAGCACGCTCTGGATTTGCAATAATCTGCCCAAGTTACATTTTTTTCCACCGCCGGTCACCAGACTAGAGCCTTAACAAAACAACTGTAGCAGTAGACATCCAATGGGACTTTAGCTCCATTGTGATTACATAATGCCAAAGGTTTTCCTGCGATTAAATTCTAGTATTACGACGCCCACAGTTACTCGATTTCACTAGAAATACCAAATATATTCCTCCCATTCTCCTAATCTCTGGCATTTTTTTTTCACGTTTTAAGGCCAAGAAATTCAGGTTCGTACGCGCGTACTCCAGCCTCTCACTTGACAGTTGTGAGAAGCTTGCCTGCAATAATAAACACCTTTTTTTCTACTTCACTCCCTCCACACAGATTGTCCAATCCTATTAAAAGTTAGTTATATTGGATAAAATGGCTTTAGCCTTTAGAGATATTTTTCAGTACCATTATTAGGCCGGAGTTAGTAAAAGCTTTAATTATATCCTTTTTGACATCGGACGGTTGGTTTTTATCAAATTATTTACTGTAGTGAGCTGGCAGAATACGGCTATGGAAACCCCACGAAGGAGTTGCCCGATTTGTCTCATTTTTGAACTTAATTTTACTTTTTTTTAAAGCCCGCATACAAAATTTCAGCTCTCTAAGTACACGCGTTCTACGCACGGACGGACGAACAGACGGACATGCAAAGATCAAAATAACTTTTATAAGTATTATGCGTGGGTGTCCAATCCATCATTACTTCTATGCGTTACAAACGGAATGACAAACTAGTATAACTTATATATTTCATCTAGGGTATAAAAATGGGTTGCCATACAAAAATTATGATTTTTGCACATACCAGGAAAACGATATATCTATCCCAAAAAATATTTTTATAAGAGATGAGCGGCTATATTTACGGGAATTTTTTCGAGTAACCTAACAAGTTTGCTAATGTTGTTGAATCCCAACCGTTTTCCTAACCAATTCAAGTTATGAAAACAATAGAAAAGCTTGTAAGGTAATTCAGAAATTTTCCCAATCAAGTAAGAACATCCGTTGGCAAAATTTTAATATTATAAATATTATGATTTCTCAAGTCCACGAAAATAAATCCAAAAATAAACATGAAAAGATCGTGAGAATTGTGATCTTTAGTAGACTAATTGTGAAGAAGCAAAGACATATCTCTCCAAAGTTTAGAGATATCTCTTTGCTTCTTCTCACCCAATGTGCCATCCCACATTCTTGATGCAGTATAGATACGGGTTTTCTAGGGAAGAGGTCAGAAGAAATAAAGAGATATCTTTCCAAAGTGTAGAGATATCTCTTTGTTTCTTCTAACCTCTTCCCTAGAAAACCGGTATGCACCCTGCATCAAGAATACTCGTGTGGGATGACCCAATGTTTGGCACTTTTCCATAAGTATTGCTATAGAACATTTTAGAGAACGGACTCCCAACGTACACATATAAATTTCTGTTTCATAGCTTGGGATGTATCGTAAGCACCGAATATACAAGCCATCAACAAAGTCTGAAAAATAGAGCAGCGTGCCGGTTAGCAGGCAAGCATCACGGTCTTCTTGCCTTGTCTTACTGCAGAAGTTTTTTATATAAAATAACTTGTATTTTGTTCAAACGCTATAATTTCCATAAATTTGTTCTAGATGCTATTTTTTTTTTCAACCATTAGAAAGAAAACATATTTGGCCACAATTTTTAACTTCATTTTTCTGTGGAAGCGATAGTTTTATGCTTTAGATCCTGTTTAAGATGAAATCTTAGTTCTTCCTCCTTGATGAGTATATAAAACAAGTGAGAGTGAGCGCTTAATGCATGGCTGTAGCCGGCCCGCTAAGGCCTTTTAATGTGTCATCGCCGAGTACATGGCTTGTATCTTCCGAGGGTTACGGAAGTATTTTCGAGGGTTTTGGTGTGTCACTCTATTTGGCGAGATATGTGGTAGCTAAATGCAGGAAATATTTGTTATGTGTTCGCTTCCCACTGAAAATGGGAAGCAGACAATAGAATGGTCAAGTTAATCGACTGTTGAATTTATAAGTCTTAATACCCTAGACAAAATGTCTCAATAATGACTTAATTTTTAATTAAATGGAGTCTAATGTAATGTGCGGTGTGTCACACAAATGAAGTCCATCAAAGACCCATTTGCAACATTTCGCTTCATTTTCAATTGGACCAAATTTTACTCCATTTAGTGAAATTGCAAATGAAGTCCATCAAAGACCCATTTGCAACATTTCGCTTCATTTTCAAATGGACCAAATTTTACTCCATTTAGTGAACTTGCAGTGAAAGTGCCATTTATCGTCATTAAAATGAGCGCGAATGATATTTCTTTACCACTTTCTTCTCTTTTTAGTCTCTTTCACCAACAAAAATTGTGTTCTACTAAATGCTTTGCAACTACAGTAAATACTCGCAAATTTTCTTGATATCATTTAATTAAATTATTGAACTCTGCCATGAGGAGCTGTCAAATGAAATAATTTTCTTCCATAGTCTGTCACCTCTTCATTCCCTTCAATTAACTGAATTTCAAATTAAGGCATTATGGACCCAGTCTGTATAGAGTATTATGAGATAGAGCATATTATATGTAGTAAAAAAAAAATCACCAACAAATAAATATAAATGCTGTAGCTGATGCGTTGAGGAGAATTTCAAGTTTTATGGGCAAAGAATATGCTGTAGCAAAACTTAAAAAGGAGAAAGATGCACTAGTGTCAATTTTTCGAACTTTTGTCTGAAGCAGAAGGCGAGTTTAAAGTCAGGAGCAGGCACAGACATTGTTTATAAAACTAATTGGTTTTTGTTATCAAGCTATCACAAAACTTAGAAGAGATAGGACAGGCTCGTAAAACTGTCTCTAGAAGCTAAATGTCTGAGGATCACAGCTAATCTTTTACCTACAGGAATTGCTTTTCTCCAGTGGATGTTTGCATTTCTTATAAATGGACCAATTTTATTTATTTTATTTTCGAAATCCGCTGCAGACATTCTACAGAAATTTTCGAATTTTCCTGATGGTTCTCGTTGCAAATCTGTTATCATGTCCTTCCCGTTATAGCTATTTTGTATAGTATTTTAGTTCGATTTTTTGATAAAAAAAAGAAATGGATTTACATACTTGTTTCGGCTTTTATTCAAAGATAGCATCCACCACCTTTTCTTTAGCTTCTTATTTTTTTTAATTGTAAAAATCCACACATCATAATAACTGCAGCTTCATTAGCTATTATTTCATCTGCACTCTCCACTGTGGAAGGCGAACTACAAACGTGACAATAAATCCTGTGCAACGCATAGAGGCATAACTGCGGGTAGCAATGTGCCAAATAAAGGAGTAGTGTGAGAAAAAATAGTATATGTACCTACGCAGAAAATATCGTCCATAGACGGGTTTTCCAATAAGAGGTGTTATTTTAATTAGCCCGCTATTTCGGTAGATGTCACTTTTGGAGCTGTCATTTTTTGACATTTGACAAGTAGAAACTACGCCATTAATAAAAATGGAACGATACACGATTCAACAACGCATTGAAATTATTAAAATTCACTATAAAAATGGTGAAAATGTGGCAGAGACGGTTCGTAAAACTCGAACATTTTTGGGTCGTCGTGAAGCACCTTGTCGGACCGCAATACAGAAATTGGTAGAAAAATTCGAGCTGTCGGGACAAGTTAGTGATGTGAAGAATAAAACCCGTGCACGTCGCTCAAGAGCAGCCGAGAATATTGCTGCTGTAGCCGAAAGTGTTGAAGAAAACCTAGGTTTGTCCATTCCTCGTCGTTCTTTGGAATTAGGCATTCCACAAACGTCATTACACCGTATTTTGCATAAAGATTTGGGTCTTAAGGCTTATAAAGTTCAGTTAACACAAGAACTCAACCCGGCCTATCATCAACAACGTCGAGTCTTTGCTGATTGGGTCCTTGAAATGCATGAAAATGATCCGGAATTCCATCGAAAACTCATCTTGAGTGATGAGGTCCATTTCCACCTCGATGGCTTCGTCAACAAGCAAAATTGTCGCATCTGGTGCTCGGAAAACCCAAGAGTTATTATTGAAAAGCCTCTCTATCCTCAACGTGTGACTGTTTGGTGCAGTCGCGGGGTCATTGGACCTTACTTTTTCGAAAATGAGGCTGGAGCAACAGTTACGGTGAATGGATTGCGCTATCGACAGATGATTAATGATTTTTAATGGCCGGGATTGGATGGTATTGATCTGGACAACGTTTACTTTCAACAAGACGGCGCTACGTGCCATACAAGCAACGAAACTATTGATCTTTTACGGGAAAAGTTTCCGGACCGTGTTATCTCTCGAAGAGGTGATCACAATTGGCCACCGAGATCTTGTGACTTAACACCTTGCGACTTCTTCCTTTGGGGCCACGTGAAAGAGAAGGTCTACGCCAACAGCCCAGCGTCGATTCAAGACCTCAAAGATGGAATTCGTGAGGCTATCGAGGACATAGGGCAGCCACTTTGCGATTTGGTTATGGAAAATTTCATGAAAAGGATATGGTCCTGTAGGCGTGGTCGTGGTGGTCATTTGGCTGATGTTATTTTCCATTATTAACGGCATACCTTCCTCTTTATAATGAAATAAAGATCCGATCATTTGTCTCAAAAAATGGCATTTTTCTTTGAATATCAAAATAACACCTCTCATTGGAAAATCCTTTACATTGTTTCAAACAGAACAAAAGTGTGAGGACACAAACAAGGTGAGAAAAATATTTGACAAATTGACAAACGCAGATATTTGTACAAATGAACATATTGAATGGGACCGGCTGTAGAAAATGTCGATGATTCCTATGCAAATATCTAACTGTTGCCAAATAACATTCAACAAATGCAGACTACGAAAAACATCAGTGAATACTTATATGATTTGTTTTTATATCAGAATTAATTAATTAATCAAGTTAGAATGTACATAAACCATAATAACGATGCGTGATCAATGATTATCATTTTTTATTTGCGAGCATTTTAACATAATTTGGATCAAATCACAGCCACAGGCGTAGCGTGGTAGCATTCCAATGTCTAACTAAATGAAATCTTGTACAAAAGAAATTTACTAGCCCTCAGGTGCCTCAGATCAACCAAGCCTAGGAGGAACATAGGGTCCCTGAAATTTAGCTCGACTACAATATTATAAGGGATCTTTACCTAAAGTCTTCTACAATACGTAGTGAAGTCTGTGGTGTGCTAGAATATTTGAATGTTCTTCTTATCAGCGCACATCCATTCCAGATGTTGGCCCAAATATAAATACAATAAATAAAAGTTCTCCTACATAATTAACTATAAAGATTTAATTAAAAAATTCAATTAGCCAATATCTGCAATAATGTTCCTTACCACAAAATATGCTTTTTTTTATTATTACGCCATCAGAGTCATTAATTGACCAGTCACCATTAGCGCCCTTCAGACCAGAGAAGAGCAATTGACCCGATCACAAAATGACTCGTTCTGAATGGGTTAATTGTTTAATTCGAATTAACTTGCTCCGAATACGGAGCGACATTTGTATCTGCGGAACTTGAACTCAAAGTCGAACTGAACTTCTTATTACTAAGGCGATTCCGTCGGAGAAATGAGACGGAGAAGACAAGCGTTAACAAGAAGAGACGACATTGATTATAATTTAATAAAAGTTGAGACGATGCGATGGTGGGGTGTGCCCCTTGATAGTTTCAGGGAAATGATTTACTCGTTAGCTCAAAAGCATTAACTGTGTAGATTACTGAGTAATTAACGAAGTGGGAAAAAATGGAAATAAGAGTTTTCATATCAAGTTTAGACTTTTACTTTGGTTAATCATCGTGCGCGATTCGAAATTTTTGAAATGGCTCTATTCGTCATGAGAAGTCTAGATAATCGAATGTAATAATGAGTAAGTTAAAATTAAGATACGATTAGTAAATCAGTAGGTTGGCGTTCATATAGGGGTATCGGAGCTTTACTTCCTCTGCCACTAAATTATAGTGAATCATAGATCACTAGTAAGAAAATCCCTACTTTTCCTGTATTGAAAACTTTTGTCAGTCAAACGGCAGATCTGATTTTTTACAGTGAAGTATGTGTTCAGCATTTTTTTGTTTTTTGTAAGTTATAATGGACTAAAACTCTGTGCGGACTCAAATTTTGAGAGCCCGGTGGAGTGAACTTTTGATAAAACTCATCATTTAAATTGAGCAAATTTAACTTTAAGCTGAGTTGGTAAACTTAAAACTATCAAATCAATTCGAAAATATATGAATTATCTTCACCTAATTTTAATTTATTTCTTTTCATCCATAAAATTAATATTTTATTTTCCTGTTCTTATAATTGATCTTTAGTTTAGGAGACAGTAATTTCACCAAATCTGTTCTTTTTTTTCTCTCTCTCTCTCTAAATGTTCTTTTGCTTGTTTAGAAACGTAAGTAATCTAATGGGACGTCTAGCATAGTTGTGGCAGTACCTTGAAAAATAGGGTAAATGACCATTTTTAGCTGCTTTCTGAATTTGGCTTAAAGATATTCGAATGGTTGCCTGATTTTGTTGAAATGTTACTTAAACTATTTTCTACATGTGAGCGTTTCAGGTCCAAAAAACAATAGATCTTTATCTACTATATTCATAATATGTATATGCAGCTAGTTTTTTATGGGCTGGGTGTTCCAACCCCAAGTGTTGGGCTGGATCTGATAGCGCAATTAGGACATAAAAGAAAGGCTTTTTTGACTACAATCTCTAATGACATAACAAAATTTTTGATACGATTAACTTTAGAGTAGATCTTTAATATCCAAAACTCTGAAATTTTTACCTTTGGAGTCACATAGACCCCGGCATCACATTTGAGTCGTAAGAGCTCGCTTCTTTCAAAATCTTTCCTTTTTTTCATACAACACAAATTTCTACATGTTGCCGTTATTTTACAAAAACTTAATTCAATATTTATACTTTTAATCCAGAAAGCACGAGCTTATACCTTATCATTGAAGAACAAAACGTAGATGCATTTTCATCACGACTTATCTAACAATGAACTTCAAATTTAGACGTACAGGCAAGGATGAATTAGGTAGGCACGTTTATAGGGGATTATTATTATTAAATGGGGGATGTCGACAAAGATACCGCCTCTCATCTGGTTACTGCGACCTATATGATCTTTATGACATTACCCCTAAATTCCCTTAGGCGCCCAAGTGAGCTTGAAGTCTTCTACAAAACCTAAACGTTCTTGACGGCCATCCTTTAAACATTCTCTGGCAATGGGAATGCCTTTTCTAGATCTTTCAGCCTCATAAGGCCCAGAGCTTCGCAGTCACAAAGGACGTGTTCGGCAGTCTCAACGTCTTCCACACAGAAGTGACACGTCTGATTATTGACTTTACCAGTCTTTTTAAAGTGATATCTAAGTGAGCAATGCCAAGTAAATAGGCCCGTTATGAGTCTTAATTCCTTTCTGTTGAGCGTGAGGAATACAAGGCTTGACTTGTGCGGAATGGTGGTTTTTTGGCTGTCCAAAAGCAGAACAGAGCCCATAAATGGAGATCTTTCTCCTTCATTTGAAAGGCGATCCGCAATAGCATTGCCTTTAATGCCTTCATGTCCTGACACCCAATTCAGCGTAAGCAATTGCTGTAAGGCAGTCTGAGACCAGTTTTCAAAGGTATACGTTTTTAATGCTATGAGTGCTGCTTGGCTGTCTTATATTATGTATATTATTGCTCCACGTATATTCGTATAAACGATTTCACAAGCGCAGTGCTCTATGGCGTAGATTTCTGTCTGGAAAATGGCCGGTGAGAGCCCCAGTGTCTTTGCAAGATTGTATTTCGGGCCCTATATGCCCACACCTGCTCTACCTTATATTTTAGATTCATCCGCGTACCATTTAAGAGATCCTTTTTCAATGGGTACGTGCCCAAAGTGCCACTTTTACCGTTCCCCTAAGATCACCTTGAACGGTGTTTTAAAGTTATACCATTTCGGCATAACGTCGGAGATTAAGTTGCCCATCAGGTTCTTTAAAAATTCTTGGAAGACTTTCAGCTGGCCAACGAAATTGCCTGTACTTACAATATTTTCCCTTTGCAATCTTATTTCACTGTGGACTCACATGCAAATGTAGAGGAAGTAGGCTCAGTATAGCCTCTAAAGCTGCAGTTGGGCAGGTAAGCATGGCACCGGTTACTTCTAGACATCCAAGACATTGTAGTTCTTGTGAACTAGCTTGATCTGTCTTTTGTTTAGTTTTTGGCCATCAAATGAATGAAGCGTATGAGACCATTGATTTTATAATAAATGTATATGACCATAGGGTTATTTTTGTTTACAGAGGTCAAGTTCAACCAAAAATCTTGCTGCATGTCTGTCTTGCTACTGTGGCCTTCTCTAGTACACTTTTAAAGAGGGTATTCCAGGTTAGTCTACTATCTAGGGTAATGCCTGAATACTTGACCTTATTTTAAAATTTCACTAGTGCTCACTCAAAAGATCGTGCATGTGAATAATGCTTTCTTTTTCTCATAAATAGAGCTATTACTATTTTGTCAGGTTTGCCAGAAAGTGCTATTATCTGGCTCCAATCACAAAACTATGTTTGAGCGTTCTGCATTAGATTAAAGATTACCCGATGATGTTTGCCCCTGATTTTTATAACCAGATCGTTCGCATATCCCCGCTTATCATAGCCAAAGCTAGCCAGCTTCTGTAGAATATCATCGACAATCAGCGACCATAGTAGAACGGACATAACCCCACCTTGGGAACATTCTTTAGAAGCCACTACTGTAATCGAGTCTTCTCACAAGTTAACTATAATTCTCCGGCTTCCAAGCATAGCTTTTATCCATTATACCAAGGAGGGTTCTATTCCTGTTTTGGTAGCTACATTCTCAATGTTGTCAAAGGAGGTAATCTAAAATGTTCCTTCGATATCCAGGAATGTGCATAGGGTTGTTTTTTTTCCTCCATATCTTTTAGTCCTAATGCAAGACTATGTAGAGCAGACTTCCCTGCTTGTTAAGCATGCTGGTGTGGGTGCAGTCGGGACTACGCCGCTCCATTGTTTTAAGGAGAAATGATGTATATGTAAACTTATATGTTTCGAATCGAACCTCGACAATTGAAGAGCTCTTACTACGAATCTCTCTCATTATTCTGATAATATGAGGACTGAACCAGAAAGATCTCACACTTGAGCAATTAAATGTAGTAAAAATTGAAATCTGAGGGCAAATGTCAATTTTCAGGACCGCAGTTATAATAGTGAGAAAACAATTATTTTGGAAACCTACTCTAATTAAAATTGTTATATCGAAAGCACAATATTGGTTGATGCGAACATTATCATAAATCCTAAGCATATCATATCTATGTCATTTTTAAACGTCACGTTGTTTTCTCGAGCTACGAAGGAACTGGTGATGGTGAAGAGTACAGAAGTTTGAACTTGCTGATAAATACGGGTACGGATGTTAAAAACTCTTACCTTTGTTGTATCTGAGGAAGTTTTCAATGGAAGGTGGGCAAAAGCTTTAGTCATGGTATAATAAAAACTATAAGTAAAGTAAACATGGACCGATTTAGCCACCGTACATGGGATCTCTCATCCCCATGACTTTAAAAAAAAAAGTACAATATCCTCCAGATTTCTGGACTATAAAAAATACAGTAGATGAAAGAAAACTCTCCCCGCTTGGAGCCATTGTTTAAAAATCGACTATGGGAAAAGTCATCCAGGACTTTAGAAAATTATCTCGGATTTTTCAAAAGAGTTAATTGTAGAAATAAAAGAGTTTCAAAATTAATTAATAATTAAAAATACGAAAATGAAACTATTGAAAATACATAGCTAATAATATTTTTCTTGTAATACTTTTGTAAACACATATTTAGAAATCGCTTTCATTTTGTTGTACATATTTCAAAATTGGATTTTTCGAATTTGTAGATTTTGAATTTGGTGATTTTTTTTAAAAAATTTGCCAATTTTGGTAGTTGTAGGTACACTATAAAAAATATTTCCCTAAATTCGGTGGCAACAATTTGTGCCACAAAGTCTAGTTATATTTCGCTAACTTGAAGGAGAAGTACACTTTAGGCTTTGGTAAGTTTCACCTATCTATAAGGAGTTTGAATTCAATAGTCTTTAATGAATTTTCTATTGGGAGTAGGGCAATTGTTTACATATAAGGTGGGTGATATTCAATTAATTAACTAAATGCACCATTAAATTAATGTAAACTTTTCGACAAATTTTGTGGAAATATCCGTAAAATTTAGATAAATTTTTGAATAAATTAAGGGTAAACAAATGTTTGAAGTACCTATGATAAAGAGGCTTAAGTAGATGCGTATTGAGCAATTTTCTGCCGAATGTAGGTTCCTACCAAAGAAGCAAGGGAACAATCAATTCACTATGTTTAATGAACTATTAAACAAATGTAAATAATACATTATTATAGTTGGAAATAAATATAAAGTATATTGAATTGTAGACATAATGAATGATATTTTGCACAATTGGTGTCTAAAAATAACTCTTTTTAGTATATAGACACAAATACCTCCATTAAAGGTACTTTTTTTTCAAATTAAGTTTTCCTAAAATAATTCGTTTTTTTTTTTTTTTTTAAGGAATAGGTGAAAGAAAAAAATGAGTGTACAAAACAAAATAAACAAGTTTATTTCAAACAAAAATCAAAATATAGACATAGAGTTTAGCACTGTGATGAATTGTTGCACAGATTGTTCTTACTCTACACAATTATTTAGTGGTACCGTATCTCTTTTTAAAATTTTTAATTCGCGCACGTATTAACCACACAAACGTCAGAATAAAAGTGTACGCAGTGCACGCATGCGTGTTTCATCGGGTTATAACAAGATAATGTATTTCTTGTGTCTGTTCGATTTAGTTTTAAAATTTCATTACTTATTGATCACAAAATAATAAAATATATGGAAAATAACATAGATTAGGTAAAAGTACATACTTTTCATCTAAAAATTCCTTTTAAAACGGGTCCTATACATCATTTGAAAAGAAATTTACCCAGAATATGTTTTTTATGTATTATTTGATTAACTTCAGGTAGGCGAAAGGTATATTGCCATTTTTTAAGGGAACACTAGACTTATTTTACGGAAATTCCTTGCACTGAATATAGGAAACCGTACATTTTTTTTTTGCATTGTAGTTATTTTGTTTTTTTTTTAAGAGCAATTTCATTCGGATTCTAATAGATGATAATGTAGGGAATAAATATTAACACGTTGAGACTCTGTCCGTGATTGAGTTAGCCTTATTATCTTAGTGTCAACAAAGTATGCTAGCGTCTGTACTCATGAAAATCTTTAGATTCTGAAAATCGCGATTCAGACGCATAAGCTTCTTTATTTTCGTAGCTCTTTTTCAAAATAAGCTACTTTGTTTTGATGAATTATGTATATCCTCTATATCTAGAACTATGTTCTGACAACAACAAATTTATATCTTCATTGTTAACAGGAAAAAGTTATGGGCGAATTCCATTAAAATAAATATAAAATTAAGTAAAAATTATAATTAAATTAAATTATAATCTGCGAATACTTAATAAATTTCTTCACTTGTATCAGGCCTGGAGCGTTTTCCTACTGTACCAATTTAATTTTCTTCTCTTAAAGTCTGGCTTGTGCCGAAAGGTGGCTTTTTGGGTGTTCAAAAATTAGCCTAAGTCCAATAAATAAAGATCTAACTCCTTCCTTTGCAAGTCAGTACGCAATCTCGTTGCACTTAATGCCTTCATGTCCTGGCACCCAAATCATATTCTCCTTATTTCTTTAAGTTGTTCGATGTGAAACAAACTGCTCACGAAAATTGAGCATTTGCCAGTATTAGCAGCAAAACATTAAATTTTAAACAATTTAGTGACCTCGGTAGGTCAGTTCGCAAGCACGCTGTCTATCATCTCAGGACCTGTGATTTCGACTTTTATAGCTTTATAGTTTTTCCAGTTTAGCGGGTTAGTACAATGGAGTGCCTCGCCTTGGTCTCCGTACTTGGGATTTTTCGTCATTATTAACAATCTATGTTAATCTTATTTATCTCGACATCATCATTCATCATACATAAGATATAAACATATTTTAACATATTTTAATAGGCATTTTACTGTTCCTGAGCAGCCCCATATTGCTGTAGTAATAAAGTAGCCGATTTAATGACTCTTTCTCCAGGACACTTCGTGGCTAAATTTAGCTACCAACAAATTAATTTAGCTATACAAAGATTTTCATTTTACTACCGGTAGCAATTTAGCCACGGTGGGCTTTTTTGGCTACCAAAGTGTGGCTAAAATTTTCATTTATTTTGACAATAATTTGTTTAGCAAATTGTGGGAAATATACTGCGGGTCACTTGATTACCCTCACTTGAAATTTTGACCGGATTCATAATGTAGGGGTACTATTTCTTGGAAACTAATACGATACGAATGCCTAATGTAGGCGTAGATTTCCTGTAAAAGATGATTACGAAGGTGAAAAAATGGAACAAAGAAGAAGCGGAAATTTAACAGGGACACTTGATTACCCTCATCTGTAAAAATATATAATAAAACGAATGCTTTTAATTTTTTCATTATTTTTTTTATTGTTAATATTTTGTAGATCCTGCGTTTTTACTTTCAACTTCAAAAAGTCTATTCTGTTAGGAATTATACAAATTTTGCGAAAAAATTAGAGGGAATTGCTCAAAATCATCTTGAATTGCTGCAATAAGACCTTCTCTGTTGTCAAACTGCCTTCATTCTGCATAAATTTTTCGCGATAGCCATCCCCAAAGATTCTTAATAATGTTGAGATCGGGATATAGAGCTGGCCAATCCAGTACTTCCACATTGTTGTGTGCAAACCAATGTTTAACACATCCTGCTGTATGGATAGGAGCGATATACTGTTGAAAAATACACCGTCGGCCATTGAACATTTCGTGGAAATTGATTTTCTAGATTTCTAAAAGTTCAATGTAATCCGCTGAAGTCTGCCGACCTTCTAAGACAACCAAATCTATTGCGGCATAAAAGGAAATTGCAGCCCATACCATTACGGAACCAACAGCGGTGTGCCGACGAAGCAGAGACAGCTCAGATTTACTCAAGTCATGGAATTAATACTGAAAGGAATCAGGCCCATCCAAATTAAATTTCTTCTCATCAGAAATAATCACCTGTTGCCATTCTTCCTTCCAATTTAAATGAGCTCGGCTGTATTCTAACCTGGCAACTTTATGACGCTAAAGTACACGTGGCTTTTTCTTAAGTTTTTGCCGTCGAAGATGGGGATACTGTTTAATCACTCTGCGAACTGTCCAAACACTGGCTGAAGTTCCAACTTTATCCCTTATTTTGCGAGCAGATGCAGCACAATGTGACGCTTTACGTAAAATTGACCTATGTTCTCGTTCTGTTGTTGCTCTTGCGGTGCAGCCTTTTCAGTTTTTTCCGTAATTTTCGGGATCTTTCAAGAAATTGTTGATTGTCCAAGGATCTGGACCAATTTCCTTCACAATTTGCAGGTTGGAATAATTTTCTTGCTTAAATGCAATTAAAAATAAGACAGTTTTATTTATTTTGAAACTCCTTACTCTTTGAATGTTTAAAACAAACTGATGAAACAGGGACAGTCAAAGGCTCAAAGTGTAGCATGGAAATTTCCACTTCTTTTTTGTTCCATTTTCTCACTTTCGTAATCAGGTAATATGGAACAAGAGGTAAGAAATCTTTTCTTTATGTTTTACAGGAAATTGTACATAGGGCATTCGTATCGTATTGGTTTCCAAACAATAGTGTCCCTACAAAAGTTCAATTGGACGAAATTCCGCTATAGCGAAATTAATTCGAAATAGAGGAAACGCTCGTAGCTCGAAATCTCTTTGTTTTTTTTTTAACTTAAACGAAGTTTTAGCAGCAAGCCCTAATTTCCGAGAATTCAAAATATTGTAGATGAATTTCTTGTGGCTCGAAATCTCTTTGATTTTTTTTTACCATAAATGACGTTTTCAAGCATGCCGAAATTTCCGAAAATGTGTTTCGCAGGCATTCTAAGTTGAGATTTTATTGAGTGAAGTGCAAAGTAAAGTTTTACTACGGTGAGTGCTTTATTATTTATTTATTCGATATCGTATTTACCTGGTATTTGCAAAAAGCCTTGCAAGAGAATTCAATACCATATCGTACTGTAAAAAAAAAAGAAAAAAACCAAAACAAACTAACAACACTGTCGGGTCGGCAATACGACTCGATATCGTGTTCCGTTTTTTTCTGTTGCAATTCGCAAGCATGTTGTAAGCGAATTCGATTTCGAAACTTAGCTTCACCTAGTTGAATTGATTTACTTCGAATTCGATTCGAGTTTGAACCGTAATGTTTGCAGGGATTGTACCCTAAATCTAAACTGCTGAAAAGTTTTACCTTTGATTGTAGTGGCACGGCTGTAATTGTATCTACTTGTATTTGCTCGCTGTCTTGTACAAATGCGAACATCGAAAATTCATTAATAAAGCCAAAAAGAGATAGCCTGTTCTAACTTGACAAAGGACCGAAAATTTAGAGGAAGATAGATGCAGATATAAAAAAGTCCCCAAATCTATTAACCAGTGCAGTAGAAGGTTATTGGGGGAGTTTAAGTAGAAGTGTAAAAAATTTTGTACTTCTATTAGAAATAATGGGCTACTCCCTCCTCAGTTCTCCTTGTCATTATAACTCGCAATGGACATAGTTGCTATATATTCTAGAATCTATCTAAATGCGGTTACATAATAATAGTTACACGCCAAATAAAAACCCAGTTTGTGTGGCACATATAAAGTTTTAAGTTTGTATAGTTTTTAGTGCAAAACGACACGAAACGGTATTTCTGTGGAGCTAATCAGAGTCAGAGCAGAATATCCAATTCAAAACAGATTTTTGATCTTTTATTAAATAGTACCTATTGCGCATATAAAATCCGTTAACAAGATTTCGAATTGGAAAACTATGAATTGGAAAGTATGAAAGTGCAATAGTTTTATAATTTAAAGATGAACTTCGCACTGATATTGGAAACATGCCATTCAGCTTGTTACTTGACGAATCAAATGACTACAATACAAAAATTCTTGGTATAGCAATTATTTATTTTTCTTCTTGTCAGGGTAATGTCATTTCAACATATTTAGTTTTGATAGACTTAAAGTCTTGCGATGCACGTTCTATAATTCTAGCTAAGGTCTTAGAAAATTATAAATTTTAAATTGCGCACCTAATCACAGTCGACACACAGTACGTTTACATGATTACTTGAAGTATACTTCAAGTAGAGATCAAGTAATCAAAATGTTATGTAAACGCGCAATGACTTCAAGTATACTTGAGTCAAGTAAATCACAAAATTTTGTTCGATTTACTTGAAAAAAATCATGTAAACGCAACTTCAGTACTTGAAAATTTTTCATTTGTGCGAGATATGAAAACGGCACAGAGGAACAAGAAGAAAATTATTGTTGATAATTCAGGCTGTGATTTTTAGCACTTTTCTCAGGATATTTATCTAAAAATCCGCAGTATGTATTGAACTTAATGCTAAGTTGTCAAAGGTAAATGTCACCTCAAGTAAATTTCAAGAAAATTTCAAGTCAACTAATTGGAATCAATTCAACCAAAAACCCTACTTGAGTTTCCAAGTAAAGTACTGAAGTATTCATGTAAACGTACTGACAGATAATGTTTCAGTGATGGTGCGGACTAATATTACAATAGTCACAATCCTTAAACGTGAAATTCCTAATTTCATTCTGATAAAATGTACTTGCCATTCCATTCAACTTGCAGTTTCGTATGCTTCAGCTTACTTTCAGAAGGAGTTTAAGTTTTTACTATAAGGGAAACTTATAACTGCTTTTCTCACTCTAGTATAAGAAAACAGAATTATAAAAAATTATATGATGGTATAAATGATGAGAATGAAAACCATTGATGATTCCAACGATTTCAGACACAAGGTGGATGTCGATTGAACTTTTCGTATCCGTTATTGATAGTCAGTGACTTGAGTTGCCTATATTCCAACTTGAGAAAAATAGTTGTAAGTCTGCAGAAATTTTGTATGATCTTTTCAATAATGTGAAATACAAAGCTTATTTAAGTTTCCTGAATCCTATTCTAAAAGAAATTGATCGGATTAATTTGCTTTTTCAAAGAATGCGTATTGATCCATCAAAACTCCTTAATGATCTTACTAATTTAATAATTTCACTTAGCCGGAAAATAACATACCAATATTACACCATACCAGATCCAGATTCGCCTCTATTTGTTAATTTTGAAAACTATATCGACGTTAGCTCGAAAAATTGGGTTACGAGTTTGAAATTAAATCCAATGAACTTTGTCCAGATAAAAAAAAAACAGGTTAAAAATAATTGCATAAATTTTTTTAAAGCCCTGATTGTTGTTAAAAGCAGATTACCTGAAAATATTTCAATTTGAAGGAAAATGAACCTCGTAGGCACAGATTTTTATTTAAATAAATATAAAGAAGATATCACTCCTATTATTAAACTTTTTTACGACAATAATTCGTTAATTACTGATATAGACTTTCATTACAATAATATTAATACTTTGAATGGGCATGCTAAAGAAGCTGTAGACCTATGGTCTGAAATTTATAAATACAGTGATGCTCCAGATATCAATTCGAAAAATTAACGAGCTGGGAAGTAGCTAAATTTAGCTACTAGGGTAAACCCCGAGTTGGAAACACTGGTATCATAGGACATTTTGGGCCATTCTTGACCAAGATATGAGGAGATGTAGCTGCAAGAGGAGGATACAGTTAAAAATCTATTCTATTACAACTTTTATAAGAAAAAAAAAAATTTCGAACGCTTCCAACTTCAATTTGATACGTGTAAAAAAAACGTAGCCTGTAAAGTTCGTGTATGTGACGTGGCTTTTCTCGAGGTGTTTGAAACAGGACAGAGCATATTCTGGTAAATGCTTCGAGGAGAGAACTAAAGGAGAGGAGTCGTTAAAAATTGTTGATGTCTTAAATATCACAACAAAATTATGGCGCGAAAATTGAAACACATTTCTTAGAAACTCGGCACAATCTTCCGCACCACCCACTGACATGTATATAAATGGACTGACTGATCTCCTGTTTCATATGGTACCAGTTTTTTTTTTTCTTTTTCAGAAAGTATGCTCTCACTGACGATATATCTAAATTATGTGCGAGTTTACTTATATATGCATGCCAGTGGAATTTATCGAATTTACCACAAAAGTATTTTTAAAGCATTTTCCTCAACACGGCTTGTTGTATCTAAATCTTCGAGCACATATAACTCCGTCCGTCCGTCTGTGCGCACGATAACTCGAGAACGCGTATACTTAGAGAGCTGAAATTTTGTACGCGGACTTTAGAAAAAAAAAGTAAAATTAAGTTCGAAAATGAGACAAATCGGGTAACTCCTTCGTGGGGTTGCCATACAAAACTTTCGTTTTCCACTATATACTTGGCCACTGCCTGAGAACACATAAATATAGATACTAGCAAATAAAGTTTAAAAAACGGACTAAATCGGGAAACTCCTTCTTGGTGTTGCCATATAAAAATTTAGGTAACAATACGAAATTTCATACGGGCATTCATCTAG
Source organism: Dioctria rufipes (assembly GCA_963924295.1). Taxonomy (NCBI): domain Eukaryota; kingdom Metazoa; phylum Arthropoda; class Insecta; order Diptera; family Asilidae; genus Dioctria; species Dioctria rufipes. Next base: position 76,374,117 of record OZ002744.1, read on the forward strand.
GGTATCATAAAAATTGGTCTTAGACCAATTCTAGCTTTTCTACTTGTTATATTACTATCACTTAGTCCAATAGTCATCAACCATTTCCTATAAAAGGTAAATTATCCATTTGTAACTACGTCTCTGCGCAAAACACACTTCACGGCTCTTTGTTTATAGAAAAGTGACAGTGAAACACTCCGCCAAAATCAAAATGGCGAAAATTTTTGGCTACGCTCCCATACATATACTTTACTATGAGATGCCATCTCCTTTAGTTCTCTCCTCAAAGGGTAAATGCGATGGAAGGTTTGTTTCAATTGAAAACAGCTGTCAAAGGGTGTTTGATGAATGTTCGATGTAAAGACGGCTTGTTAGAAATTATCGGCGGGGCAAAACAAATATTTAAAGAAAACTGGTACCTAATTGGAGAACTTCAGTGAAACTCCACAACGGCAAACAAATCATTGCATATTGTTGTAGTAAGTTATTACATTTAAAGTAAAAGATTTACAGTAGATCTCAATTTCTATTAGTATAGTTGTTTTTAATAAAGGATTTTCCAATAAGAGGTGTTATTTTGATATTCAAAGAAAAATGCCATTTTTTGAGACAAATGATCGGATCTTTATTTCATTATAAAGAGGAAGGTATGCCGTTAATAATGGAAAATAACATCAGCCAAATGACCACCACGACCACGCCTACAGGACCATATTCTTTTCATGAAATTTTCCATAACCAAATCGCAAAGTGGCTGCTCTATGTCCTCGATAGCCTCACGAATTCCATCTTTGAGGTCTTGAATCGACGCTGGGCAGTTGGCGTAGACCTTCTCTTTCACGTGGCCCCAAAGGAAGAAGTCGCAAGGTGTTAAGTCACAATATCTTGGTGGCCAATTGTGATCACCTCTTCGAGAGATAACACGGTCCGGAAACTTTTCCCGTAAAAGCTCAATGGTTTCGTTGCTTGTATGGCACGTAGCGCTGTCTTGTTGAAAGTAAACGTTGTCCAGATCAATACCATCCAATTCCGGCCATAACAAATCATTAATCATCTGTCGATAGCGCAATCCATTCACCGTAACTGTTGCTCCAGCCTCATTTTCGAAAAAGTAAGGTCCAATGACCCCGCGGGACCATAAACCGCACCAAACAGTCACACGTTGAGGATAGAGAGGCTTTTCAACAATAACTCTTGGGTTTTCCGAGCCCAAGATGCGACAATTTTGCTTGTTGACGAAGCCATCGAAGTGGAAATGGGCCTCATCACTCAAGATGAGTTTTCGATGGAATTCCGGATCATTTTCATACATTTCAAGGACCCAATCAGCAAAGACTCGACGTTGTTGATGATCGGCCGGCTTGAGTTCTTGTGTTAACTGAACTTTATAAGCCTTAAGACCCAAATCTTTATGCAAAATACGGTGTAATGACGTTTGTGGAATGCCTAATTCCAAAGAACGACGAGGAATGGACAAACCTGGGTTTTTTTCAACACTTTCGGCGACAGCAGCAATATTCTCGGCTGTTCTTGAGCGACGTGCACGGGTTTTATTCTTCACATCACTAACTTGTCCCGACAGCTCGAATTTTTCTACCAATTTCTGTATTGCGGTCCGACAAGGTGCTTCACGACGACCCAAAAATGTTCGAGTTTTACGAACCGTCTCTGCCACATTTTCACCATTTTTATAGTGAATTTTAATAATTTCAATGCGTTGTTGAATCGTGTATCGCTCCATTTTTAGTAATGGCGTAGTTTCTACTTGTCAAATGTCAAAAAATGACAGCTCCAAAAATGACATCTACCGATATAGCGGGCTAATTAAAATAACACCTCTTATTGGAAAACCCTTTATAATACTTATGTTGACAAAAGCGTCATCTAGCGGTTATTTTGAAAACTTAAGTGGTAGCAATTGGAAATGTGTATAAGTGATAAAGAAAATATAAAGAAAAATCTTCAAAAGCTTCTACGTCAGTTAGTCGTTGGACCTAAAAGAAATAGTAACATAGAAACATAGAAAATAAATCTGCTAACATAATTACAAATCTTCTTCTTTCATGCTGATCAAACAGAAATTCCTTCCCGAACCCGCAAATTTTCCAATTCTATAATTTTTCTTGTATTCATGAAATGGGATCTACATGGCACAAATCTATTCTATTAGGAAGAAGACATGTAATTTTTCAAATATTTCTTTGTAAATCTTTCCAACGAAAAAAGGGACTGCCTCTGAAAGCGTATACACCCATAACACCCTGGCCTAAGGCTAGTCTACGTTACAAGATAAACGTATTACTTTAGATTGCATGTACACATTAGTTTCTGGTCAAAATCTAACTATTTATTGTATGGAAAATAGCTCATCCCATTGAAATCAAAATTATATAATAACATAATATCTTTCTCTCCACAGCAAAAATTGGAATATTCTACACAGTTTTCTATGGAGTCTTAGCAGCACTGGTAGCTATTTGTATGTGGGTATTCTTCCAAACATTAGATCCACGTATTCCCAAATGGACCCTAGACCGATCAATAATTGGAACAAATCCAGGTAAGAAATTGCGCAAAATTATTGTTATAATATGTTAACCTTGAATAAATGTTTCTAATACAGGACTGGGATTTAGACCGCTTCCACCCGAGGAAAACGTCGAGAGTACACTGATATGGTACAAGGGCACAGAATACGCGAACTACAAATATTGGACAGAATCACTGAATGAATTTCTTGCTGGTAAGAGAGTAAACTTCACTCTGAAATTCTAATTTTGGAATCGTTGCATCTTTGATGAAACGCATCTTTTCTTATATCTTTTTCTTTTTTTTTAAATTAATTTGACTATACCACAGCTTCGTCATGTTATGACGATCGTTCTGGGATTAGTGTAGAACGTTTCTATGCCGTCACATGTTTGGGGATCTATCAAAATATGACCCACGTATGGTCGAAGAGGTAACCCCGCGACATATAAATTGTTTTTTATGGGCGAAAGCCAAAATCTATTTTGAGCTGCAGTTCATTTTTAGTTGTGTCTGCTGCATGTGATGTTACAAAAACGCCATAAGTTGCTGCATCGGAACATTTATTTGATGACTTTACGTGTAGCACCCTATAATTTCGGAAGACTAAATCTGAAGTTGCTATTTATTTATATCTATATTTTTCTCTTTTTTTTCTTTTGCAATTAAATTTTTGGCATCAACTTATTAAAGGCTTGGTAGACTTTTATCAAATTACTGAAGCAGAAATACGTTATTAATTATGAGCTTTCAAGTAGAAATTTCAAAGTTAATTTGCTATGATTATCACTTAATTAAGGCATCAATAGATTCTCCTTCTATGGTTTCAATCCGACAAGTCTTATGAAGCCGAGGATTATTCCTGCAGTCGCGTTTTCTTTTGGAAGCACATCTTCTAGGTAGAACAGCATTCTAAATATGCTGTACGTTTTTTTTCTGATGCATATTGCGTCCAAAACTTATCTGCCGATAAAAACTCTACTGCCATGTTCATGGAAAATACCTTGACATGTTTTTTTAGGTATAGTATCAAGCTTTCTAATATTCTAGAAATACTAAGAAAAACTTTTTTCATAGTCCATCAACTCTATAATTTGGAGAAGTTTACAGGTTTATTAATAAGTTGAACAGAACAGCAGAACAGAACAATTAATTGAAAAGCACTGAGTCTCTTAAATCTAAACCCAATGGAATAACCTTTGTTCACGGTAAGGTTAAGCGATCATTGTGATAACATTCCGTTCCTATTATGCCTTGCATTTATTGTGGTCAATGCCCTAGAAACCACCTTGGTGACACAACCTCATTTCAATCCTTCCACGTTTCGCATATATTTACTCACTGTAAGGTATCGGCAAGAGAGTTTTATTATTGTAAGTAACCAATTCATTTGAAGCCTACTATACCGTTTATATGGACATTGAAATGACCCTGGTCTTGTAGTGGAATGGCCACACTAAAAACTTTTGTTAAACTTTTTAAAGATTCTTTCAACAAGACAAGAAAACTAATCTGAAGAATGGCAAGTGAAAAAAGTATAACTGATTTATTTGAAAAACTTATGAGCAGGCCTTTGTATAATTCTGCGATGAACTTGATGATTATTCCGAGCTGGTTAGGCTATATACGGCATAAAATGTGATCTAATGACTATTCTGTGTGTATTGACTAAGTTCGTTAGTTGTCATATCTAGTCTTATTCATTAACCTCTCATACTCAAGCTAACCTATAATTGAGTATGAAACTCGCTTACGTATTAGGGAAGTGCATTGATCCCGATACCTGGCTGTTTGGTATATAATGAATATCACATTATTCTACTTGAAAATTTGAAAAAGTTTGGAGATAATATAAAGGAAATTCTTGAATTCATCAAAGCACGAATACATAGTCGATTATCCCGAAAGATACTGCGCTCTAAAAGGGACTGATTCCTGGGTTTTCCTCTAAAAAACTCATATAGAAAACCTTTATACCCACATATATGGGTCTTATAGATTAGAGAATATGCGGTAAGATAACGTACTTACTTCCGCTCTGCTCTAATACATTCTGACTGATTCCCCTATAACATTGCTGTAAAATGAGCCAGACATTCTTATTTGCAATATATGATGTCTCCTTTTTTTCAGATTCATCAGAGCTGCTTCTTTTGAACTCTTGCGATATGGTCCTAAAAAATATTCAGGACAGATGAACCCATAAAATGAAAATGAAATTAACAGATCCAGCTTAGCACAACTCTCTAGGAGACGAAAGCGTTTAAAACACGCTCTTCAGTTGTCTCTTTAGGTGTCTATCTATACTCGAATACGATGAGGAAAATGCTTGGAGAGTGTTTTCGCCCAAAGTATGTCAAACTCGAACACATTAGTTATGAAACTGATTATACACCTCGATAATATAGCATTTTCAGATTTAATTAAATCTTTTCGAGAAAGAATTAAACCTGTTCCGCATAAAATAAAACTTTCTCCACAGATCATTAAACCTTTTCCACAAAGAATTAATCCTTTTTCGCAGAAAATAAAACTAAATTCATAAACAATTAAACCAATGATTTTCTTATTGGTCCCTTTTTTTAATTATATATATATATTATATAGCTCAGATTCATCGAGAGTAATACTGAATTTTTGCGTTAAAAACAAACCAATAAAGCAACAAGCTTAGGTACATAAAAAATCAGTTTTAATTTGCAGCTGTTATTTTTGCATCATTTTTGCATCATTATAGGTGAGAATCAATTTAAATACGTTGAAATAATTCATAAGGTCGTACAAAAATATTGGGGAAGTAATGCATGAACTGAAAACGCGATGACATCGACCAAGGAAAATAACTGATGATGTTAAAAATTATATTGAAGAGTATATCGAAAATAATCCTGGAATTACAATAAAGCAAATCAAACAGAAAATATCTTCTGAAAAATGTGTTATTTTAGGTAAATCTACTGTGGGTAAAGGGATGAATATTTTAAAAACAGATTTCAAAAAGACCGGATTTGAGGTTGATCGTATGAATTCAGCTACTATGATTCAACAGAGAATCGAATGTGTTGTGGAGTTATCAAGAAACGCTCCAAGTAATAGAGAAAACTCGTTTTTATCGATGAATCAGGGTTTTACCTTCATTTAAGGCGCCAACGAGCTCGTTCGCGAGTAAACATAAGAGCTCGAGTTGTTATTCCCACAATTCGTGGGCATAATACTACCTTATTAACAGCAATGAACAATGATGGAATTCTACGTTACACAATTATTTCAAATTCAACATGCAACTCCGATAAATTTTGTTCATTCCTTAGAGAGTTTTTGGGTAAAATTGCACATATAGGAGATGCATTGTTAATCTTGGATAATGCCGCCATACACAAGACGAATGCTGTTCGAGAGGTGTATGCCAGATACATAATATGTTATATTATGTTGAGCACACCCTCTCCTCTCCTCAGTTATAGGAAGTAAATATATATAAAATCACTGCTGCATCACTTGCGGAACCACTTCATTAACCTCAAAATATTTACAAATGTAAAAAAGAAATAAAAATTTAATTATTCCAAGTTTAATTGCTTTTGAATTTTGTTTAATTCTTTGTGGAAAAGGTTTAATTATCTCTGGAAAAGGTTTAATTCTTTCTGGAAAAGGTTTAATTAAATCTGAAAATGCTATAAAACCCATCTTACTTTACCTAGTCTCCTTGTTTAAGGTGTTACATGACATACATATTTTGAATGCCAAGAAAATGCTATGGGGTTTCTAAGTGAAACCTTGTCTGAAGATCATTGAAATATTACTTAACCTGTTGATCTTAGACATTACCATTCATTTGGCACGAAAATGTTATTTGTGGAATGCACTCGTAGAAATATTAGAACGATTCTTTATGCCATGCCATGCAATCAAACACGATCTGCAATTTGGGCGCTAATTTTTGATAAGCATTCCTGATAGGTTACTACAGGCATTTGTAAAGGCCTTCTTTATACTGAATTTAAGAAGCCCACATTCTGGTGTATTCTTTCCTCAGCCATATCAATTTAATATGGTCCTACCCCTTGCAATGACTACCACTACTCTCCAAGCTTTAATTTCTAAAAGTAGAAAAGCAGAACTCTCGTTGGCGTTTCCCGCTCATCATTGACCTCTCATAAAATAAAGGCATGAAATGTCTTACATGTAGAAAGTAGGTATTTCTCATCTTTTAAATATAAAAATCGTTGATAATCGGAAATATCTGTCCTAGTCCTGGGAAAGCAGAGGAGCTGAGAAAACTGAACACTACCTATGCTTTTTGCTAATCCTCGTAGAGTATGATGGAATTTTTTAATCTGCTCTTCTTAAGAAAATCGAACAACTCGATATTAGTTATTGTACAGACACGCTTACCTTGCATATTGCAATTTACAAATGTTCTTAGTTCCAAAAATTCCGACAATTGATGCATTCCAGGTTAGGGCCTGGCTGAAGCAGATACAGCAAAAGAAATATTTCCAAATATCTAGATTAGCAACAATTTGGCATAAAACTATTGTTGTTTTGTTTCATTTCATTTTACTTAAAGACCTTGAGTCTCCCCAGTTCTATAAATTACCCTTTTCCTTACCTGACAGAGTTATGGAAATAAATTAAACCGTACTTGTTCCTTCCTTTAAAAAAAAACAACAAGGTGTGGGAATACGCTACTACGAACATGTTGTAAGTTAAGGCGAAGACGAGCGCTCCTCACTTCTTAAAACTGCTATCTATGAAAATGGGGTAGGCTACCACTTCCCTTCTTACCAAGGATGTGCAATTGTTCGTATGTACTTCATTGTCCCTCGTTGCTTGATTTCTATTGTTGGATTTTTTTTTCTACCTAGATCTTTGACCCGAGAGTAAAAGAACTTAAAGGGTTTAAATATGGTTGTAGACTGTCCCTTTTCTAAATTCTACTTATCAAAACTTTTCGCTCATAGCTCTTCAACATGATCCTGCTTGAGCAAAGCGAGGGTTAAAGTTTGAACAGAAACTGTATCTCGTTGGTATGGCTTTATTAATTTTAGTTTCCTTTTATATATATTTTTTAGCAAGTCCTTTTAGTTTAAAATTCAAAATATCCATCTAACTATAGATTTACATACATTTTTAATTTTAGTTTATAAAATACCGGGTTTAACTCCTGGTCGAGGTCAAAACATTTACAACTGTGATTATAATCAACCACCACCCAAAGGACAAGTATGTGATGTGGACATTAAAAAGTGGGAGCCATGTACACAGGAAAATAACTACAGTTATCATAAAAGTGCACCATGTGTTTTCTTAAAACTGAATAAAATTTATGGATGGATTCCAGAATATTACAATGATTCGACAGATCTGCCAATGAATATGCCTCGTTCACTGAAAACTTACATCTCAGATATGGAACGAACACAAAAAGATAAGGTGAGTTGTATGCAGCTATAGACAAACACTTGCACAAATATACAGATTTAATTAAATTGTACATAATTCCAGATGAACACAATTTGGGTGTCTTGTGAAGGTGAAAATCCAGCTGATCAAGAAAACATTGGCCCCGTTAATTACATTCCCATTCGAGGGTTTCCTGGATACTTTTATCCATACCAAAACTCTGAAGGATATTTGAGCCCCTTAGTAGCAGTACATTTTCAACGTCCAACACGTATGTAGTTCTAAATATTATTAAAAAAAAAAAAAAAAAAATATATTTAAAATTCCTTTATCAATAATTATAAGATAGAATTAATTCACTTCAGTGTAGAGTAAATAAGATATATTTTGCGGACTCAAAGCTCATACCAGAAACTATTCTCATTCGACAGTTGATATATTGATCTACACCATGAGGACTAAGAGATGAGATGGATGAAGAGAATTATCTGTATGAGCTTTGAGTCCTTATTTTTTTTAATTTACTTTATGTGAGTACTATTTTACGATTACGTCATTTGTCATAGGCAATCTGTTTTCTGTATTCTAAATTGTTGTCCCACACAGGGTTCGATTCTAGCTCTGTTATTTTTTACTATTTCATTCAATTAATTCAAAAACCTTTAAGGAGCGTTTACAATGGCAAGTAGAGTGGAGTCACCAGATTGCATTGTCTTTCCTTGTCTCAAGCTTGCACTTTATTATAATTTCTTCGCGCTTCCCACCAGAGTGGATTTCACAGAGTAGCGTCAGATTTGAAAAATCCTAATCTCACGTTGGTGAGATGATGAGAGCAAATGCAATCTGGTGATTCCACTCTACTCTGCCATTGTAAACGCTCCTTTAAGATACGTATGTGTATGGAGTATTTCAGATTTAAAGGATAATATTGAAACAAGTGATAGCACTCATCCCAAACAAACCAAAAATAGTATTGCAGATAAGGTTCAACTAATCCTAAGGCACAGGATGATAAATAATTTTAAGTATTTTAGGTTGACCACTTTATAATTTTGAAAGTTGATTACGATTAACTTTATTTAATATGTCACTCAACAGAAAACTCCGTGTTCTTAACATAGAACTTCTAACCCCATCGTATCCCTCCTCGCGGCGAGTTCATAGGTCTTTAAAAGCTTCGAAATTTCTCCACTTCCACTTCATTTTACCAAATTAATTGTTATTTCCATCAGCGCCATTTTATGTTGTTTTTTTTTGCACTTTTTCTTAAGCATATTTAGCAAAGAAGCGCTCTACACAATCCTAAACTAAGCCAATAGGTTGTCTAAGGTGAATTTGCACGCTATCCGTATAGTAGTGGATAATAGCATCCTTAATAATGCTAAGCAGTTCAATAATATATAAATAAAGCAGTAAAGGGCCTAGTCTCGAGCCTTGAAGGACTCCCCTTTTCTTTACACGAAGGCTCAGAACTTAGTTTAATTATCTGAGTTTAATCTATCAAGCAATTTCTAATAAAAGTAAAAAATAGACTAGCTCGAATTGTTAAAAACTGTGGACAACTTTTGCAATAGCAACGTTACTTAGAAACACAATATCTAATGCTATAGAAAAATTTCGAAGCAGTAGTATTCATTTATATATTTTTAATATTCAATGAATCAAATTTGAGCAGTAACTTTAAATAATGCTTAATAATAATTATGGCTACCTTTATCTGTCAGTTTCCTCACGATAAGTATAATCCTGCACTTGCCTCACTTTGTTTCGAAATCACATGATAGTAATTAGTAAGAAGTCACAAAGCCCCTCCTCGGTATTTTGGTTTTAAGGCGGTCTAGTAGAACTCAAATGAATTAAAAATATTAAGAATGTGCCGAGCTATGAAACTAAGAATAGTCCTCAAACCTCATTGCCAAAACTACCAGAAGCATTCGATTATAGTAAATATACCTGACGCTTCCAGCAGCCGTGACACAGTGGATTCTGAATTGAGATGAGCCATTAACTCCAAATTAATGAAGTATCTAGAAACTAATTATCTCATCAACGATCACCAATATGACTTCCGAGCTGAACGCTCATCTGGAGACTTGCTGACTTTTCTTACGGAACGTTGGAACCGTAGGCTTCTCAATTTTGGTGAGTCCAAAATCGTTGCCCTAGATATTTCAAAGGCCCTTGACAGAGTCTGGTGTCCAGCCCTTTTAGCTAAACTTAAAGCATTTGGTCTCTCCCGTCCTCTTCTATTATGGATTGAAAGTTTCCTATATAGTCACCAAATACGTCTTGTATTAAATGGCGTTACATCTGAATCTTATCCCATAAATGCCGGTGATCCTCAAGGCTCTGTTATCTCTCCAACTCTCTTTTTAATTTTCATTAATGATCTGCTTTCCCTTACTTTCAATCCTATCCATAGTTTCGCTGATGACAGTACCCTTTACTTCGCTTATTTCTTTTACACTCTTGGCGACTCCAGGGGGAATGCTGCATGTGTTAAACGAGATTGAATGATTAGATCATTGAACAACGATCTTAACAATATCCTCGCTTGGGACAAAGCGAATCGAGTGGAATTCAATGCATCTAAGACCCAAAGCTTGGCATGAATTGCTATGTGTCGGCCCTGCTTTCAAATTAAAATAAAAGGAATTAAAGAAGTGACCAGAGTAAGGTGATAATGTACTTGTATATTATACATTCTGTTTCAATTAAAGCTGTAAACAAATTTCAAATCTTCCGTTTTTTCGAAAACGAAGGCAATGATAAATGATTATCAGATTATGGAGAGATACTTAAGACTGTTCAAATACACTAATAACTTACCGTCCAGAATTTGTAAAATATAGAATTATAACGTTTATAGGTTTGAAACAGAGTGTGTTATTCTTCGCCTTCATGCCATTGCCACGAAATTAGTCTTTTGACAGATAGCAAACACGAAAACGAGGATTATATTATACATTGGCAAAATTATTAGGTGCAGATAGGGTTTTTAGAGAATATATTGTTACGAGCAACAAAGTGACACAAGCGACATGTGTTGGAAATGGAGACAACTTCAGGTTATGACATCTTAGTAGCCTCTGGTTTCGGAGAACACAATTTACGGGAAGTTTCTAGGATTATTTGTAAAGTATAAAGACGGCACTTCTCACATACTCCGAGGCAGAGTCTTATTTCAGAGAGTGAAGTGAACGAAGTAAACTATATTTGGATCGCGATAATTAGAAGTACAGTACTAACGATAACTAAAGAGTTGAATAATTGTGAATTTGTGAAAGTAACCAATAACGTTAAATAAACAGAACTGATGCCGCAGATAAAAAGAGTCAAAAGGGAAGACTCGCGATTATGGCATGACGGCGACAAATAAATTCTAAATAAACTAAAATACCAATAATTGCTCATTTGCTTTTTTTTGTTATAAATATCATATTTCAAGACAACATTGCTCTAAAGTGATATTCCCCTATTCAACTTGAAACTCCCCTCAAGAATTTACAATGTCCCCTCGCCCGCGCGGCTTAAACATATTTGCTTGCCCACAACCGAAACGCTTCCTAATCGACCAACCAACATGAAATTGAAGGAGGCACAAATAGAACCACCTCCAGTTTAAATAAATACAGCGATGATCTATCATAAGAAAAATATTATCCATATGAATGAAATTAAGCAAATGCATGTTTGTAGGTCTCGTAGAAGCAATTTTCAATTGCATCCTTTAGGCTTGGAACTATTTCTAATTGAGTGTAGCTACACTGTAACTGGCAAAGGAGCAACATAGACGTTCATCCATCCAGGAGGAAGTGATGTCGGTCGTGATATCATAGGCAGAGTCCAGACGCAATCCTACGAAGGAGTTACCCGATTTGTCGAAATTTCAAATTTAAATTTACTTTTTTTTTTTTTTATAAAAGCCCGTGAGGACGCACAGACGGACGGACATGCAAAAATCAAAATAATATTTAATATTATGCGTGGGTGTCCAATCCATTTTACTCTAACATAATTATTTCTAGGTGTTAGGTTAGTAACTCTATGATTTCATCTAGGGTATAAAAATTCAAAGGCGACAGTTGCAAATTATTTCGTAATAATTTTAAAGAGCAACTGTACCATGATTACAGACAAAGTAGGTTGATTTTCAAATTGTATTAGTTTTGTATTGGAGAAAATCTGAGTGGAAATTTATACTATTAATTTTTTATACCAATTTGACTGCTAATTTGGGATTGTTTGACCGCTCGGTCAAAGTATGTATCCCTTGGAAGTCGTCAAAAATCCAATTACATTATTATTGGTAATTTATACATTACAAAAGATAAAACTTTCATAAAGCCCCGAAAGCATTTTACAAAGGCTGGTTCACGTAAAGAAGATTTGAAATCAGCTATAAGTGATGTTGAAAACGGCTCGTTACATTTTATTAAATTTTTTTTTTTTTTGGACTTACTATGTATTTAGATAACATTATATGACTGCTGTCAATTGTTAAGGCTGCCAATAAACATAAAATAATAAAAAGAATATTTATTAATACGGTAAAAGGGAAGCACATAGGCAAAGTTCACCGTCCCTTAGTGCTCACAGTTGGCGAGGAAAGCGCTTTTATCGACCATGTGCAAGTTATGGCCAAATGGAGATTTCCTTGCGATTCGTGAGATCTTCCTCAGCTAGCCAAACTGTTTCTAGATAAAAGTGGCAAACGAGTCCCACACTTCGGCCACCGCAACTTTCCCAACGTCGAATGGGCCTGACGATATTTGCAGAGGTGCTTTCACACCGAATGTGCCAAAATATTATTCGGTCAAAGGCAGCGGTAACACCGAAAGAAATATCTACCTATTTTGGCCATCTCCAAGAAACTTTGAAGGATATGACTTGTACTGGGGAATCAACTATTCCTCCTGAGCCTATATTTAATTACGGCGAGGCAAATTTGACAGATGATTTGGTGTCAAAAAAATGCATTTTCAAACGCGACTTCAAAGTCATCTACATCGGTTATGTACTGTGATTTAGCTACAGGAATGCTATTGCCAACTTATGTGGTTTATAAATCCACTCATTTTTGGCAAACATGGTTGGAAGGGGGACCGCTAAAAAGTCGGTATAATAGGAGCGAAGTCATTATATTCACCGATTGGTTTGACAGCCTATTCATACCAGAAACGCGAAAATTTACTGGGAAGATTGTACTAATCTACGATAATCTATCCAGCCATTTTACGCCGCGAGTTATAGAATTGTTTGTATTCCTTCAAATTCCACTCATATTTCTCAGCCATTAGACGTCGCAGTTTAATTCCGCGTTGAAAAAATATTGGCGAAAAATTTCGAATGAATGGAAATCAAATAAAAAAAAGCTGCAATTTTTAACCAAGTTTACGTTCAGAACACTTTTTAATTACGAATCAATAATTATCTAGATTAAAAGGAAAGCCAATTATAGCACTTATTTCAAAATCACTGTCGACCTAAACTTTTTTGCAGTTTAATCTAAATTTTACCAGAGAAAAATTAATCTTTTTAAACTTTAATTTTATATTTTTCTCATATTCTTTTCTTTCTCTAGGAGGAATCATCATTAACATCGAGTGTAAAGCGTGGGCACGTAACATTAAACATGATCGCAAAGAAAGGATAGGTTCCGTGCACTTTGAGCTATTAATTGATTAACAAAAATTTTTCGAATCGAATCAATAAATATAAAAATAGAAATGCAGAAGAAAACATTATTTCTCTTAAGTACTGTCGAATCTCACTGTATAAATTATTGAAATTAAGAAAACCAGAGGAAAGAGAATTAAGTATAATTTATGACCACCACACACACGTAAGGAAGACAAAGCAAAAAAAACGAATATATTGTCATCATCATTAGTTTGTAAAAAAAAAAAAATTTGTTTGATTTTGTTGTGTATTTGATTTTTTTGTAATTATGTATTTTTTTTTTATTATTATTTAAAAGTTTGTCAATAATATTAACCATGTCCATTTGCTAGAAAAACCACCTAGTTATTATTATTTTTCTTCTTCTTCGTCGCTTTTAATATCATTATTGTTAGTATTACTAGGTACAAAAGAAATTTTAATTTTTTCAAAAAATAAAAATAAAGAGCTCCATGTGAAAAATGAAACGGTGCTAAGGAATTATTTCATAAACGAATACTTAAATCAATTCAATTCAATTCAATTTATAATCGTAATAATATTATGTTCTCTAGGTAAATATAACGATGAAAGAAAACATTTTCAAAACAACTATCAGCCCCAACCTAAAGTACTCATGATGTTATGGGGACTTCTTCAAAAAAATAAAAATAAAACATCTAAAAGATGATTATAAAATTGCATACAACATACATACATACATACATGCATACATTTATATTAATAACTGCCATTAAAACTAATTTTATGTTATTGATTTATAATTATTGTCGATTTTGTTTCTTTATTTTTTTTTAATTTTTTTATTTTTACTTTTTAAAGCAGATCAATCTTGTACACACTTCCGAACGAAAATTAATGTAGATATAATTAATGAGTCTGTGCCTTTTGAGCTCCAAACGCAAATATACAATTTCTAACCCTTTTTCTAATTAAAACTGGCATAACATTAGTTTCTAGGATAAGCACCACCACCATTCTAACCATAGATCGATTTTTTTCTGATAATTATAAAATTAAGGAATCAAAAAAATTTGCCATAAAGTGAAAGTTTCAATCTCAGACTTTACCCGTAAGTAGTGTTATATTCGTATAACTTTATCTTGTAGGACATGATTAATTGTATTAAATGCGCTACAGCTCTTTCTAAGAAGGAGTTAGATAAGTGGCGATGCGATTATTATTATTATTTTTTTCGTAGATGTAAAATATATGAGAAAATTGAATTGATGTGTTTAATAAAGATATTTTTAAAATTTATATTAATGTTTGGATGCATTTATTGTTTAGTCCTAACTAAAAGAGTGGATTTTTAATAACGATCACGACTTTCTAAACGGGATTACTCCTACATAGTTGAAAAAAGTCTTTATACGCTGTTTGTATGAAATGAATTTCAATACAAAATTTTTATAGGATTTAATGAATGAAAATTCTATGGCATAGATATTCTTTGTTTATTATGTATAAAAATTGAAATTTATAACTGGAAGTACAAAGTCTCCACAGCACTTCCAATAAGTTTCACAAAGCCGATAATTCATCAGTACATTTATCCCATGTAAGAATAATCTGTTGTGGATTAATTCGGAGAAGCATTTCGGGACCATTTTTTACAATTATCTAGTTGCCTCAGACTGTTCGTAAATAGCTCCGACAAATACAATCACAATCAATCAAATTGGCGGAAATATCTTGGTTCGCACATGTATGTGACAATCAGTTTGGTATGTGAAAGAAAATCACTGTAGGATTCCAAGTGTTAGTTGGGGCATTGTCTCTGAACTGCATTTTAACTACAATGAAATAAGTTGCGAAAACATTTTAGCAGAACTATTTGGCAACTACCATACAGATATTTGAGAGCGAAACATAAATGTAAAAATATATCTAATAAACGCACGGGTAGAAGAGCGAAAAATTTATCATATTTTATTATGAAAGGTAAGGTAAGTATTTTTATTCTTTACATGGTTTTATTATATTTCATTTGTGGGTTGGTATCCAAATTTAATAATCGTGTTTCACAGACTTCCCGACCAAATAGAGTTCCAAGCAGCACTAAATGTCATAGCAAGATTATCTCTCGGTATATTAAGAACAACATTAATCTCTAGCGCCCTGATTGAGGTTGGATTCCCAAGACCCAACCTTTCCACAAAGAAGAAAGGAGCTCATTGGAAACCTGTTCTTCAAAACCATCCACTATCCCGATATCCACGCCGCCTTATAGCTCACAAACTGCTCTCCCACGAAGCGCATCTGCTCCAGCTTACATCGCTCGATCGCTAGCATTGATGATCCTCTTCGCATAATACCTTTTACTTCCACTTCAGGAAAAAGTGTTCAAATTTGCGTTCAGTTGTAAGCAAATGTGAACACTTGACAAAGACAGTAAAATACAACTACACTAAACGCGGACAGAAACATATACACTGACGCTTCCAATGGTAGGAATATCCATCTAAATCAAAAACACTGTAACTGAATTCTTCCAAATCTTTAAATTCTAAATGTGGTCAGATGTCCTTACGGTAGAAATTAAGACCGACTGTCTGGGGAGCTGTCAGGTGTGCCGTCAAACAGGAAGATACATCTGTCCTCTTCACAGACAGCCTGTCGACCTTTAAAGCCATCTTAAACAGGAAGAACACAAGCCTGTTTACTCTAAATATCAAATGGGTTTTCCAGTAAGAGGTGTTATTTTGATATTCAAAGTAAAATGCAATTTTTTGAGATAAATGATCGGATCTTTATTTCATTATAAAGAGGAAGGTATGCCGTTAATAATGGAAAATAACATCAGCCAAATGACCACCATGACCACGCCTACAGGACCATATCCTTTTCATGAAATTTTCCATAACCAAATCGCAAAGTGGCTGCCCTATGTCCTCGATAGCCTCACGAATTCCATCTTTGAGGTCTTGAATCGACGCTGGGCTGTTGGCGTAGACCTTCTCTTTCACGTGGCACCAAAGGAAGAAGTCGCAAGGTGTTAAGTCACAAGATCTCGGTGGCCAATTGTGATCACCTCTTCGAGAGATAACACGGTCCGGAAACTTTTCCCGTAAAACATCAATGGTATCGTTACTTGTATGGCACGTAGCGCCGTCTTGTTGAAAGTAAACGTTGTCCAGATCAATACCATCCAATTCCGGCCATAAAAAATCATTAATCATCTGTCGATAGCGCAATCCATTCACCGTAACTGTTGCTCCAGCCTCATTTTCGAAAAACTAAGGTCCAATGACCCCGCGACCGCACCAAACAGTCACACGTTGAGGATAGAGAGGCTTTTCAACAATAACTCTTGGGTTTTCCGATCCCCAGATGCGACAATTTTGCTTGTTGACGAAGCCATCGAGGTGGAAATGGGCCTCATCACTCAAGATGAGTTTTCGATGGAATTCCGGATCATTTTCATGCATTTCAAGACCCAATCAGCAAAGACTCGACGTTGTTGATGATCGGCCGGCTTGAGTTCTTGTGTTAACTGAACTTTATAAGCCTTAAGACCCAAATCTTTATGCAAAATACGGTGTAATGACGTTTGTGGAATGCCTAATTCCAAAGAACGACGAGGAATGGACAAACCTGGGTTTTCTTCAACACTTTCGGCTACAGCAGCAATATTCTCTGCTGTTCTTGAGCGACGTGCACGGGTTTTATTCTTCACATCACTAACTTGTCCCGACAGCTCGAATTTTTCTACCAATTTCTGTATTGCGGTCCGACAAGGTGCTTCACGATGACCCAAAATTGTTCGAGTTTTACGAACCGTCTCTGCCACATTTTCACCATTTTTATAGTGAATTTTAATAATTTCAATGCGTTGTTGAATCGTGTATCGTTCCATTTTTATTAATGGCACGGCACTGCAATGAAATTTAGAGCTAATGTAATACCATGTAGCAATTCACATACACTGCACTGCATTGTTTAGGCTAATTTTTTAAAACACTGCACACTGCATCAGTTGACATTTGTTAAATACTACAGAATAGAGGAAGTGTTCAATTTGAAATTGATTAATTAATTTTAAAATGATATTAGAAGAAAAATGGGTAGAGTTTTTCTCAAAATAATGAATCCACAATACAAAAAATTTATATATGAAATCTTCAAAAAATGATTGCCAAAGCACTACATTGCTTTCAATGTGCTTTACAGTGCAGTACTCTGCTCCAACTCTGCACTGCATCGCATTGTGTTTCTGGCTTAAGAAACTAAAGGAGATGCCCATCATCAACAATTTTCGTGCCAATCTCAAAGATGTGTAAGTTTATACGCACACTATAAAAAATTCGCATTGCAGGCGGATGGAAAAAACAGTTTAGGCAATGGATTTTGGCGCGGTCTTAGCAAATATCAAGGATAATTGTATACCAGCAGCAGCATAGTGAGCGCTAGTAATATAAAACAACTTTTTGAGATTCCTGGTTACCCAGTAAACCTATTTCCATCTTCGGTTGCCCAATAACTTGCCTTAAAATTTCATTTTTGGTCAATCTATATCAAGAAAGTTTATTAAAAATGAAGTACTTTTATCGAAATTACAAACATTTACCAATATTCTGATTCCCAGTTTATTACGAAAAAATAAATAAATACAGTATTACTAAACTTCCAATTCCCCTTCCAATTTTAACCTTTTGTGCTAGGGTAAATTTCATTACCGCGTATAAACAAAAGTGATACCTAGGGTAAGTATATAGACAGAGATATAACCATATGTTAGAAAGTGAGAAAAATCATCACGTTAGCCACGCCAAAATGGTATATATATACACGCAATGGCCTTCCTTTAGTTTCTTACTCGTAGCAGACTTCTGATTAGTTCTGTTGTGAACTGTAGCTCACAATACAACCTGTTCCACCCAATTAATTTTGATGCATAAATAGTGTAACTCGTTCTAATCAAGAGTTAGGAAGTGCACAACTCTGAGCCTTGCACAGACTTCAATAATAGGTCTGTTCGCGTACGCAGTTTTGGGATAATGCATTGCAATGAATTTGCACGAACTTACGCATATTCCGTTCGATTACTTTCTTGTGCAAACAAAATTACACGAATTTTGCATATGTCGCAGTTTCCCCTCTCGCATGAATTTACCTGAAGTTTTTAGTTAGTGCACAATCTTGCAAAGAAAAATATGAAAAATTCATTTTGTTAATTCTCTGAAAAGTTTTTAAAGCGCAATCAAAATGTCGAATGAAGATAGTTTGACTATTCAATGCTCTATGCACCAAGTTAAAAAAAACAAAACAATACTAAATTCGCTAACGTTATTCCACACTTCTTCTTCTTGTTTTTCACGAAGTTGCATGAAAAGCGTTCGTATACTTTTTCATGCATTTTACATTCTTCCCACACCATACGAGTAAGTTTTTGCACGGGAAGTACGCGAACAGATCTAATATAAGGCTCAACTATAATAGAAGTAAATAACTTTACAAAATTAAACGAGACTGAGGTTTAATTACGAAAAAATGATATTATTAGCTTAAATATAAAGGGTTTTCCAATAAGAGGTGTTATTTTGATATTCAAAGCAAAATGCCATTTTTTTTAGATAAGTGATCGGATCTTTATTTCATTATAAAGAGGAAGGTCTGCCGTAAATAATGGAAGATAACATCAGCCAAATGACCACCACGACCACGCCTACGGGACCATATCCTTTTCATGCAATTTTCCATAACCAAATCGCAAAGTGGCTGCCCTATGTCCTCGATAGCCTCACGAATTCCATCTTTGAGGTCTTGAATCGACGCTGGTCTGTTGGCGTAGACCTTCTCTTTCACGTGGCCCCAAAGGAAGAAGTCGCAAGGTGTTAAGTCACAAGATCTCGGTGGCCAATTGTGATCACCTCTTCGAGAGATAATACGGTCCGGAAACTTTTCCCGTAAAACATCACTGGTTTCATTGCTTGTATGGCACGTAGCGCCGTCTTGTTGAAAGTAAATGTTGTCCAGATCAATACCATCCAATTCCGACCATAAAAAATCATTAATCATCTGTCGTAACTGTTGCTCCAGCCTCATTTTCGAAAAAGGTCCAATGACCCCGCGGGACCATAAACGGCACCAAACAGTCACACGCTGAGGATAGAGAAGCTTTTCAACAATAACTCTTGGGTTTTCCGAGCCCCAGATGCGACAATTTTGCTTGTTGACGAAGCCATCGAGGTGGAAATGGGCCTCATCACTCAAGATGAGTTTTCGATGGAATTCCGGATCATTTTCATGCATTTCAAGGACCCAATCAGCAAAGACTCGACATTGTTGATGATCGGCCGGCTTGAGTTCTTGTGTTAACTGAACTTTATAAGCCTTTGTGGAATGCCTAATTCCAAAGAACGATGAGGAATGGACAAACCTGCGGTTTCTTCAACACTTTCGGCTACAGCAGCAATATTCTCGGCTGTTCTTGAGCGACGTGCACGGGTTTTATTCTTCACATCACTAACTTGTCCCGACAGCTCGAATTTTTCTACCAATTTCTGTATTGCGGTCCGACAAGGTGCTTCACGACGACCCAAAAATGTTCGAGTTTTTTGAACCATCTCTGTCACATGTTCACCATTTTTATAGTGAATTTTAATAATTTCAATGCGTTGTTGAATCGTGTATCGTTCCATTTTTATTAATGGCGTAATTTCTACTCGTCAAAAAATGACAGCTCCAAAAGTGACATCTACCGAAATAGCGAGCTAATTAAAATAACACCTCTTATTGGAGAACCCTTTATATCACATTCCGTAAGAGTTATTATCTTGATATTTAATGTTTCCAATTTTAAAAAGTGGTAAAAATGCAAAAATTAACAAATGGAAGTTGATATAATTGAAGATCTGTGCTTTCTATTATCTCGCATTACCATTTTTATTCCATTTTAATTTTTACATTGAACTTTTAATTATTTAGTAATAATTTAATTCTTTGGACAAATCGCGTTCTTACGGAATGAGCGATTCTTAGAGCACTATACTTAAGGAAAATTGGATATTTAAACTTAACGAAAGTTCCCCTCACACTAGTTAAAGTTAATTTGTGTACGCCTGTTAAATTAAAGGGCGCGTTCGCTTTACGTAAGTAAATGTACTTACGTATACTTCTATTGTAGTTCAGCCTATAGACTGCTAGCTGCAAGCCTTACCAATGCAAATTTTTGAAGCCAACATAACTGTGGGGGCAGAGGGGCAAGACATCCCAAAATACTGTCAAGTTGCGGGATATAACATAATTAAGACTGCCATAATTAGCTAAAATGAAGGGAAATTTTCAATTTTATTTTAAAAATTAATTCTGTATGCACTTCTTATTTAAGTTGTTACTAAATATTCAGAAAATATTTTAAATACTTACGTTTTTCGCGTTTCGAGTTTGAAATAATGCTTCATATGTAATTTTATACTACGATACTATAATAAAGTCTATATTTCATGTGAAAAAAGGAGGAATAGTACGAATTGATAACTCTGTGGTGTATAAAAAATCTTAAATGTTTAGATGTTACTTCACAAATTTTTATTTCATGTTATTCTTCTTAAATTTTAGAGATAAATACTGTGAAAGTTCTCTCTATTCTGTGTAGTTTCCTTGGTGGGCATAGAGTTTTAAGGTTATTAATACCTACCACTTTTAAACTTCCTGAATAAGCAAAAGTGACGATATTGTCAACCTTAATATTAGAGGTACTGTAAGATTCATAATTTTTCTTGAGGAGCGGCAGTTTTGGCATCATAAAAATGAATGAATGAATGAGTATTGGAATAATGTAAAATAATAATATTGAAATAATTCTAACATTGTCGACGACCAATACATTATAATTTTCTAAGTAAAGGAGCAAAATAGTTAATATCCTGATGTCAGATTACCTAAACCATTGTTTCGCTGTATTATAAATTTAGTCGCTATAGTCATATCCAGGTTGGAAGGTGATTTATCTATCATATCGGTCAAGTATCTATGTGCTAATCCAAATACCTAAATAAAGCTTGGTCTAATATGAATCATTCTTTCATACAAACATACCTTATAAGATCATAATTTAATCTTCTATAAGATTTTGTTTTTAATTAATAAAAACCACTTTCGTGTTAAAAATAAATGTTAAAATATACAATTTTTGTAATTAGCTTGAAATATTACTATGAATTATGAAATTGGTTATAATTGTTTTTACTGCCCGATGAACTGTTGTAGAAATAAAGCGAAAAACACTTTAACAATAAAATTTTCACAGAGGTGTGATCATACATAATTACATGCGGACATTCATATAATTGCACAAGGAGCATTTACCTCTGCACACAACAAATAATCCCAGGTTGAAATATCTACTACAGAGATTTCTCTATAAACTAGGTACACACCAGAATGACACCAATCGAACTGCGTGCCTACAATATGGACGATACGAATTGCTGCTGACACTGATAACATACCTACAAAACAATCATTTAGTAGATACTAGACTTTAAATAGAACAATTATACTAAGACCAAGCTTTAACGGACAAACTTTGAAATATATACAATTAAATTGTCAATTATACCCTTACAGATTAATCTTAAGCTATAGTTCAGAGTAATACTTAGTACAAATTCATTAATAAACCTTTAGCTTATATGGATTTTTGTACAACTAAGAAATAAAAGGAATTTTTTCTAATTTAGTTAAGCACATAAATATAATAAAACAAAATGTAAATAAACAAATACATAATAAGTAAAAAAGCTAGAACTGGTCTAAGACCAATTCTTATGTACCCTAGATGAATGCTCGTTTGTAATTTCGTATGGTCACCCATCTTCGCAAGTGTGATTTTTGAAGTGGTTTTTGAATATACTCGTATCTCTAGAACGGTTCGTCGAATAGCAAAAATCATTATAAACAATTTTATAGGATTTAATATTCTGAAGAACTTTTCAGTACATTAAAGCCGTACAGTACTGATCGTTTTCACAGGATACGTAAAAATACTAAATTTTTATATGAAAACACCAAGAACGAGTTGCCCGATTTAGTTCATTTTTGAAACTATATTTACTATTTTTATGAAAATACTACGTATGCCGTATGCCATGTACATTAGCACTAGGCTTAGTAATAAGATATTGTAAATAACATCATTATTTTGATATTATGAGAGATGTAATTAATTTTAATATTTCATTCGTCATGCCATAGGAAATCAATTGGATTTTCTGGTATTATATGCACTCAACCGAAAACAGGGCAGTAGCTAGAAAACCAAATTAAAGTTAGGGCATCAGAAATTTGAAGTATGCCACAAATTTCGGTGCATTTGGGATATATCTGTTCAGGTGAGGGGACATCTTTTTGAAAATGTAAGCTTCTAGAACCCTTATTTTTTTACATTTTTCATACGTGAAATAAAACAGGTATCTACAATAAAATGAAATAAATGGACCAAACAAGAAACACAACATAGTAAAAATATTCAATATAATTGCAGATTTGTGGAATTGCGACTGACACAATTAGTTCATACGTATCTCTGCAGGATTCGTTTTGTCTGTATAGAACTTCTAATGTGTTTTCGCTCTGATCTTCTCGGCCATTTAACTCATTCAAATACCTTTTCACAATAGTAACCTCTCCTTTGGAAGGAATTTTAATACTTGAAAAGTAATTGCAAATACGGATTTTTCTCATTAATTTCCTCGCAATTATTATATATTTAAATGTTGAACAGACTTTAACTTTGTCCAACTCATCAAGACACAAAATTGAATCTAGTACATTCTCATTATCTTAAAATCTTCTTTTCATCTCAGCTGTTATTATGTCTACAAATTTCATAATATTCCGTTTTAAATGGCGGAGCTTATATTATGCCTGCAGTGTTTTGACGAGAAGGTGACGAACCATACAGCATTTAATCCTCCAGATGTCTTGCCTTTACTTGTCTTTTCTGTTCTGGGAACTATTTTGAGACACTTTTCTACAATATTCTATTTCCAGCTTCATCCAAAATTGTATGTATATTCTAATCTCAATTTCTTCCTGGGCACATTTTATTATTGATATTGTATCTTTCAATCCCGTGCTTCGATCCTGTAAAGCCTGGAAAAGACGCATCAGCCGGTTGCAGAACACATAATATTTTTTTTTCTACTATTTTTTCCAGGAGAATTTCCATGTTTAACATAACGCCTTTGATGTCAATACTTTTGCAATAGCATCACCATTAAATTTTTCCATTATTCATTTTATTTCGAGTCTTCAAAATCAGAAAATAATGTTCATATGACTTTTGTAACAGCTAAATGTCCTGTGGAATGTGTTGTGGTGGGATGTAAGCCATGCAAACATGGACGAATATTGGCTGACTGGTCAGTGTTGCTGATCATACAGACTCGCCACAATGACTTTTATGACGGCGACGCATCCTACGGAATAATTTGCCAATTTTTAGGGTAGGGCATTGTTATTTTAAGGCTGGGCATTGTCCCTCAATGCCCTCCCTTCTTAGCTACGGCCCTGAGCGATAAGCCTATTACTGCAGAGTTCCCCAGGGATCGGAATTACAATTAGAGCCAATTTTATACAAAATTTATACCGCGGATTTTTCAAGTATTCCAAATTATGTACTTTTTATCTACATGCATATTTGCTGATGAATATTAGTTTATTATTTATAAAGTTGTATTTCAATCTGTTATGTTTTATGGAGGCTCCGTATTGTTTTAGTATACGCAGCACACTCGCATATTGAAAAGCTACAAACTGCTCAGAACAAAATTCAAAAGATTTATTTAAATAATTTGCCGTGGCATTTTTCCATCTCCAATCTAAATAGTATAACAAACCTAACCTAAAAAATAATGGTTTAGTAGATAAATTCTTTGAGAGGTACCAAATACTCTGTACGGTACCGAATCTCATAAAATCCACTAATTCCGCAATTTATGGCTGGCTAACCTGAAAGCATAGGATTTCATATTAGGAGAGGAGCTAAATATGAGAACTTATGGAAATTTCAATGAGCTTTAAAAACTTTTCCGAAATACTAAATATTAACTTAAATATTGATTTTACTCCTACTTAATACATGTTAACTTATAATTTTCTAGTTGAATAAATTTAAATTCTAGCGTTAAAATAAACAGTCAATGTACATTGAATAAAACTAGTAGCCTTTTGTACATGTACTTTATTTTCACAATTTGAAGATTTTTATTAATTCTGACAGCTGTTTCGGTCCAACTGGACCATCATCGGAGGTATTTCATATACACCTGATTTAGAGAAATTATCAGTTTTATCTTTGGCATTTACAATAAGATTTTTTAAAGTATGCTTATTATAACACGAAACTCTAACATTTAGTCTTTTTTGTATAATAGATCTAATTTTATACGAAATTCTCATAATAAACGGCAATTTTACCCAAGGTTTTAAATTATGATTAGTGCTATTGCTATCAGTAGGAAATACTAGTTGCTTTATTCTGTTTTTCTTTTTCTTTTTTATTAGATTTGAAATCATGTTCCTAGAGTAACCATTATTTGTTGCTATTGTTTTTATAATATTAAGTTCTTTTTTATAAGCTTCATTGGACATGGGAACCCTGCACAACCTATCCACATAGCGTGGAAAGCTGACATTTTTGTACTCATTGGATGTTTAGAATTGCATGGGATAACATTATCCGTGTACGTAAGCTTGCGAAATGCTTCAAAGTTAAAGCTACCTCTTTCATGAGATATTTTAAGATCCAAATAGTTAATAGTCTTGTCCTTTTCTACTTCAATCGTGAAATCTATTTTGTCATCAATTTGGTTCATCCATTCTAAAAACTTATATAATTCGCTGTCTGAGCCTTTCCATATACAAAATATGTCATCCACATACCTGCGCCAAAATTCTATTTTTCCTCTAAAGATTGTATCAGTTTCTAATATCTGTTTCTCCAAGCTATCCATATATATTTCTCCTAATAAAGGAGAAAGTGGAGAGCCCATAGGCAACCCGTTTTTAAAGGAATAAAATCTATTATTAAATTGAAAATAGTTCTGCTTGATACATAGATCATACAGGGCTCCCATGTCTGACACCATTCCAGAATCTAAGCCACAATTTTCCAAGTTTGAGTGAACAATATCAGATAACTTTTCTAAGGAAACTGAAGTAAACAAATTACTTACATCAAAAGAAACTATTGTAATTCGTTAATTAACTCTATACTATTCTTAACAGCATACTTTGGTTTAAACTGGGTTATTTGCAAAAATTTTGTACTATAGAACTTGCATAATTTATACGTTGTATATGCCACTACTGGTCTAATCGGATGGTTTGATTTATGCAGTTTGATTAATCCATGTAGTTTTGGCGCCGACGTGTTCATATTAAAGATTTTATAAGAACTCTCTTGAAGAACGATTTCACAAGACTTAATTGCTGTTTTCAGATTTGTCTGGTACCGCTTAGTAGGATCCGAGTTTAATTCCTTAGCCCCGCTTTCTAAAATGAACTGCTCTACCTTCTCAATGTAATCAGCTCTACGTAGTATCGTCACACTATTGACCTTATCTGCTTTGGTCAGAACAAGGTCACTGTTTGTGAGGTTTCTCTTAATGTTTAATAAAAAAAAAAAAATAGAAAAAAAAAAAAAAAGAAGTTAATATTATAAAAACAATAGCAACAAATAATGGTTACTCTGACAACATGATTTCAAATCTAATAAAAAAGAAAAAGAAAAACAGAATAAAACATCTAGTATTAGTATTTAGTATATAAAATTGCCATTTATTGGGAGAATTTCGTATAAAATTAGATCTATTATATAAAAAAGACTAAATGTTAGAGTTTCGTGTTATAATAAGCATACTTTAAAAAATCTTATTGTAAATGCCAAAGATAAAACTGATAATTTCTCTAAATCAAGTGTATATGAAATACCTTGTGAGGATTGCGAAAGTAGTTATATTGGACAAACTGGTAGAAGCTTCAATACAAGATTTAGTGAACATATAAGATCTTTTAAACTTAACAGAAATGATTCTGCTATGGCCAAACATATGAACGAATTCACACACACTTGTAAGAAAGAAAACTTGAAAACTCTTCATGTTGAAAATAAGGGGAAAAAATTGAATATTTTAGAAAATTACGAAATTTGGAAAGCAATACAAGGGGGAAAAACATATTGAATGAACATCTCGAGCCAATTCGTTCAGTTTTGTTAAATATGTTCATCAACAGACAATGATTTTACCAGATTCAGCTACATTCGCAATCCTCTCTTCATAAACATTTGATGGACATATGTGTGTGCATTTTATTGTATTTTATTTTTATTTTAAGTCTAGACGAAGAGATTCTCGAATTTGTAAATATATAAGAGTACACTTGTCTATTCTCCGAAGATGGTCCAGTTGGACCGAAACAGCTGTCAGAATCAATAATCAATAATCTTCAAATTGTGAAAATAAAGTACATGTACAAAAGGCTACTAGTTTTATTCAATTATCATGTTTCACAAAACGTCACAGAAAATTCGATTATTCAAGTCAATGTACACATTGCCATCACATCTTACCGCAATCGATTTTAATTTAATTTATAAATAATGTAGAAGCTTTGGTCTTAATTGATCAGGAAAAATGTTCGTTAATTAAGTACTAAATACCTATTCAACAAAACATAACAAAATTCAATAAGTTATGCATTCATTCTAGTGCTCATGTAAATGCGAGTGAATTTGAATTTCATTATTGAATCCATATAGGTTTGTATAAGGATTCGCTAGAATTGTGCGGACATGTTTTATATTTTATCGAACATAAATCCGATTTCTCCAGAAGAATTATTTCAGCTTAACGAAAACTCACTTCCAACTCAACTCTAATCCAACTCAGCTCATGAAAACATAATATCTATCTATTCACGAATTATGCGTGACGATTTCAAGTATATATGTACCATATTTATGTAGATATGTATATAAAAGCTTTAGCGTAATCTTTAAAAAACACTTTCGTTTGCCTCATTCGAATATAGGTAATTGCATAGAACACTTTCTTTATGTGTATTGACATAAAAACAAAACAAAAACGAAATAAACTATGTGCAAGCACGCTCAATCTGCTGATAAGGATAAAATTAGAATTTTAATCAGCAAAAAAAGTTTAGAAAACTTTCTTATTACACTCCTGTTATGAAAGAGCAATTTAGAAAAAATTGGGAATGCAAATGCAACAGATAAGGAAAAAGATAACAAGTGCGCGTCCTTCCCTAGACGACAATTTTTCATAAACTAAATCAATTTGAAATAATTTGGTGCTCAAAAAGTTGAAAATTGGTATTTTTATAGATTTTGACGTGCTCTTTTCGAATATTCACTTTGGAGTAGATTTTGCGGCGCTCGTACGTTCCATTCATATTACAAGAAAAAGGTAAAGACATAAATTATAGGAACTTTTCTCTAATTTAATTTATTATATAGGTAAATATTTTCATCGTAAAATGAGCTAGAAAGGAGATATTTAAAAAAAAAACTGTTTTTGGGCCACATTTTTGTAAATGGTGGCACGAGCGGCAAACATACGGAGGTGTCAAAGTAAAAATTCGAAAGAGCAGTTCAAAATCTATTTAAATATCAATTTTCAAAACTCCGGGAAAGCTTGCCGCTTGCGCACACCTATTGTTAAGCGATTACGCATGTGCAATATTGTTCTAGCACATATCTTTACCCGCTCTAAGTATTTTACGTATATTTAGATATTTCTATGTCTGGCTTAGAATTTTCTTTTTAATCACGATGACGGATTTTTAGGTATTTTTTCAGGAAAACACCGATCGTTTTTGTTTTGAAGATAATTTTTTTTATTTCATTTCCTCGACGTTTCGGGTCCAGGTGCGGCTCTTCTTCGGGAGCTCTACATAAATAAAATCAGTCAGTTTTCTTGAGAATTTGTTTTTTTTTCCGACATACCTTTCTGTCTGCACGTATAAATGATTTTTCTTAAAAGTAGTAATAATAAATAACAATTAAACAGAATAGAAGAACTGATTACATTAAAATAAAAATAAAATAAAATACATTGTTAATAAATTAAAATAGACTTCAAACAAAAAACAATTTACATGCTACGAGGACAATATGAAAGTGAACGGTGCGAGAAGAAAACGTTTATATAGGTGACTAACACTATGATTTTAATTTGCTCAGTATGTATTTATATTCTTTATTTATTAGTTCTGTGTCCTATCTTAGGTTTACAACTCTATTTTTATTAACGTATATGTGGCACACCTAAAAATCCGTCATCTATATCAACCCGATCAAAAAACGTAAAAAAAAATCAGCTGTAAAATCGGCTGTAAACTCATCTTTTTAATCATGATACGTCTGTTGCCTTCCTCTTGATACTATTTTAAATATATTGACGGCACAGGGTGGATTTTGGTTGATGATGACGAAAATCACTTATTCGGATTAATACATTCTCATTCACGTTCGTCAATAATGTAGCTTTGCAGATTTTAGTCGTGCATCTCCATTTTTGATCTTATTCTATCAGATGACCCAAATGATATTTAAAGCCATCCATTACTTTCAGCGGCTTACCATATCGGCTAAACATAGAATACTTGCAGAAATGTCCAGAATTTAGAACACCGAATAAAAACACTGAAGAACACTTGTTTTTTAATTTACATGCATCAAACTGGGTGGACAAGCTGATAATGATGAAAATTTCAATCCAATAATTTAAATCTATCCGTATAGGTATATTACAGAGATCGCGTAAAGACACGTGGTAGAACAATGTCCTTAACCATAGCCGTGTATTTCCAAAACAATAGGAGTGCGCTTCACAAGCTTGTTCTTGTGCGCTAGGTTAAGTGTTTTTATCTGGCTTGCAGGGTCAAGCAATTGGACGAAATTCAGCCGTAGCGAAATGAATTCGAAATAGAGAAAACGCCCGTAGCTCGAAATCTCTTCGATTTTTTTAACATATATGAAATTTTAGCAGCATGCCGTAATTTCCGAGAACTCGAAATAAAGGAATCGCTCGCAGCTCAAGATCTCTTCGAAATTTCTTTGAAATTTCTTCGATTTGTTATATCCGAAGTTACGATACGTCATGCCAATTTCCGAAAAATGCGTTAAAGCAAATATTTTTACTCATGAAATTGTTCTTCACCGGCATTCTAAGTTGAGATTTTATTGAGTGAAGTGCAAAGTGAAGTTTTACTACGGCGAGTATTTATTATTTATTTATTCGATATCATGTTTACTATTTGCAAAGCGCTTTTCAAGAGAAGTCGATACCAGATCGTACTATTAAAACAAATCTAATTCAAAACGAACTACCAACGTATACAAGAACTTCGAAAGAACGTCGAGCTAGCACACAACTGTCGGGTCATTAAATACGATTCGATATCGTGTTCTGTTTTTTTCTTCTGCAATTCGCAAACACATCATAAGCGAATTCGAATTCGAAGCTTAACTTAACTGAAGAGTCTGAAGAGTTAGATGGGAGGATGGGGCAGGCAAAGAAGCCAGAACATCTTCGCCTTCGATGGTATACAGGTGACGTAAGGGTCCCTTCAGGACCGAATATGTACCGGCTTTTGTGTTGATAGGCTCGAAATTTGTTTGATTATGGCTGACGGCAGCGGCAGGTTTTTTGTGGAACCTCCCCACACTCTCCACCAATAGCTGAGGCGAACTAGCGTGCCGCCCTACAGTCAACGCTGCCCGTCGAGTGATTTGTCAGCTCATGCTGACAGTCGGGACTTTACGTCCCAAGCGAATCACTCTACATAGTTCTATAACAAGATTGCATGATTAGATCATTGAATAATGACTTTCACGAGATCCTTGCTTGAGGCAAAAAGAATTTCGTCTATTACAAGCGTCTAAGACCCAAAGCTCTCTCATTTGCTTAAAACCACTCAGTTTCTTCTGATGGAGCATTGATTTTCGTTAGCACGGAAATGTCCTAGATTTCGACACGCTCGAGCATCACCGCAATGTCGAATGACTTCCGCTCCTTTATCGCTGTATGCATGGTCAATGTTTTGATGAAATATCTTGTCTGATCCCTTGTAGCTTAATTCCTGCACACAAAACTCACACTGCAAACATACATCCTTTCCCCCTTCAAAATACTTTCGGCTCTACAGTAAAATTCCGTGATGGTTTTTTATCCCGAACTGTGCGAATATGTGTATCATCTTCAATTTTTGCTAGGTTTTACAATCTACGAAGATTCAAGAGCGACGTACATCAGCACTTTCACTCACCACTCTCCCCTGGAGTCTTTTCCCAACTTAAAATACAGAGCAAACAAGAGGTGTAAAAAGCCAAATTTAGCGTAATCAAATTCTGGTTGTGTTAGAATCTGTTGCTGCTATAGTGAAAGCTCAGTATACTGTATACAGATGTGTAGTATGAATCAACATAGAGAGCGGGGCAACAATATATTATGTATGAAAATATTGCTTACTCGCATCGAAAATTCTTAGTCGACGTCTGCACTACACCAAGAATCTCAGGATTTTCTCAGTTGTTTCAACGTTAACAAATCAAGCAGTTGAACATACATTTTTCATAACATATCTCTTTCTTCATTATATTCTGTCCTACTTCAAGAACCTCTAAGAAAAACCACGCTCGCGTACACGAATTTTATAGGTATCAACACGTCCTGTAATAAATTCCACAATCTACTTTCTCTCATGCTGTGATTTAGATCATGGAGTATCACCTGAGATTGACTTAATAATTAAAAAATAATGTTCTTTTATTCTTACGAATATATAACAATAAGGAGCACTTAAATATGGAGCCAAAATTATCGAAAAACATACACGATTCCAAAACGATTTTCTAACAAGAACTATTAGTCCTAAAATCAAAGTAGGGTAAATGCACCGATTCGCGTCCATTTAAGAAAATGTTATCTTTACAAAAAGGATTTTTATAAAAATTTATTTGATGTCGGTGTTTAAATATTTGTAATACAACTGTAAGCTGTCAATTTATCTTTTGGTTAAAATTAAAAACTCAAAACATTTATCTTGTCTGCGCAATAATTGAAAATATCAGTGTACTCGGAAATCGCCAGTTTGCGTCCAGTCTAAGCCAGTTTGCCTGCACCAAGATGCCAATTTGCGACCAGACTAAATAATAAAGGTATATAACTGCTTTTATATGGGGGTATTAAATAAATGTCGTTTTGAAAGATACGAATTTATTAATTTTTTCGTTATTCCTGATTTGAAAAGCCATTAAAAATTAAAAAGTTGTGATAAAATTCACTATAACATAATATTTTTCAGATTAAAACTAATTCAATTCAAGTTGTGTTGTTTAAGATACCGGCGTTTTTTAAATTTTATAATATTTAAAGGAATAACTCAAGAAGGAATTATAGAACATAACAATATTCAACCTTTTTTTTAAATTAAAATAATAAGCAAACTTTTGCCTTAAAGTTATATTTAGCTTAACATACTTTTTCGCAAAACTTAAAGCTCTTAGTCTTTCCCCTCCTCTTCTATTATGGTATGAAAGTTTTGTATCTGGTCCCCTAATATGCGATGTATTACATGACGTTATACCTGACCCATCACTCAATAAATGTCGGTGTGCCCCAAGGCTCTGTTATCACTCCGTCTGTCTTCTTATTTTCAGTAATGATCGGCCTTCTCTTACTTTAAATCCCTGCTGACGACAGTACCCTTTATTTCACTTACTTCTTTGACAATCTTATAGTCTCCAGAGGGAATGCCGCATGTGTCAAATGATTAGATAATTGAATAACGATTTTGACAATATCCTCATTTGGAGCAAAGTGAATCGCGTCGAATTCAATGCGCCTAAGATCGAAAGGTGTATCATCTTTTTAAAAAACAAGATCATCACTATCGTTTCTTTTCATAGAGCATTAGTTGAAGACATTAACATTTCCTGGTTGTAGCATTTGTCTTCTGCTCGGAAGAAGTACGTATAAAATTATCCCGTCTGCGCTTTAAAACCTGCTTAGCTCTAATGTTAAGGGTGACTTGTGGCCGTCCACAAAAATTATCGCGCAGCCTGACTCAGAATGAACTAAAACCCAGGCTTCTGGCATGTGTATTGACCACTTCACTAGGTGGTCGTACGTAGGGGAAAGCAACTTTTTCTTCAAATATGTCTCCTGGAATCATCTCCTTTGTTTAATTTAGCAGCTTATGAAACCATTTTCGAATAACCTCCTTAGAAACTGTATCTTTGGCTTCAATTAGGCTTTCACGAATTCGATATACAAGCTCTGGGTTGTATTTCAGGAAAACGTTATACCATTTTTAAAGATAATGTCGTGTCATCGTCTTTCTCACTTTTTTGAACTGTGTTTGAAAAACTATCAAGACTTAATGGAAACCCACATTTAACTAACGACTCACACCATTTAATTAGTTTTTTCTTCGGTTTCCCTTAAAATAATTTGTAGTCCAGATTTTCTTACGCCTGCAGGATATCTTCCAGATAATTTATCCAACAATGATGTTTTTGGAATATTTTATTTGATATTAGCTGCTCTAATAGAAAATTTTCCTTGTCAAAAGTCCAACAATACTTCATTGAGCATTGTAGCAGTATAACCTTACACGTTTTCTTATATGTAATGCATTAAATCAGACTAATTAATAAAGTGCTGCTTGTAGACTGCAATTTGGGGAAAGGTAAAAAATTGAGCTCTAATTGGCAGCCACCACTACAAGCAGACTGCCTCATGATAGTAATCAGTGAGTACGTTTAGACCGGAACTATTTAGGGCTAGTCTTACGTAAGTCGACTTACGTAGTACTAATCTGGCTGCCGTTTAGTCCGATCATATTAAGGCTTTGACAGTTGTCAAATTTATCAGATCTGCCTACTATTTCACGGAAAAAAGGAGAAATAATATTTTGTTTGTACACCTCATGCACAAGAAAATAGAATGGAGCATAGGAAAAAATTTGAAAATTCCCAATTTCTGGAACACTTTCTTCTGACCAATTCGCATTTTGTTCATTCTTAATTCCATACATTTTCATTAAAACTAAATTAAAATTCTCTCTATTAATGAACAAACATGCATTCAAGTTTGTAAGCAATTCCTTATGTGAGGTTTAAGTCTATGTTTAATACTAATTTTTGAGGTCAATACCGCATCAGATACCGGATTAAAATAGGACTACTTTTTCGTAATATGCCATGCTTAGATCACTGCCAGTGCTGGGCATTATTCGAATAAACTTTCAATCAAATAACGATTTTTTTAAAAAATCAAATAAAAAATTATTCGGATAAATTTTTATTTGAGTGTCAATTTATTTTAAGTTATTCGCAAATAATTATTTGTTATTTTGTGCAAATTATTTGAGTTTCAAATAATCATTTTTTTATTCGATGGTGTGTTATTTGAAAATCAAATAATTATTCGTTATTTGGTGAATTATTCGCAAATAATTATTTGTTATTTGGTGCAAATTATTTGGGTTTCAAATAATTATTTGTTATTCGATGGTGTGTTATTTGAAAATCAAATAATTTTTCGTTATTTGATGAATTATTTGTGATATCCTATTATTGTGATGGTCATTATTTGAATTTCAAACAATTATTTGTCATTCGATTATGGATATATGTTTTCAAATAATTAATTCTTGGCACAAGCATTTCTTTCTGCAAGATGTCTCGTTGCTTAATTTAACTTAAAGTTTAAAAGAAATTTAATAATTTTGTTCAATTAAGTATTTGTGAAGCTTAGAAGTAAATTAAATGGGTTTGATTACTCAGAATAATCTTACGAGTCAATTAAATAAAAAACAAGTGAGTTTGTGCTTAAGACAATACGATTAAAGTGAAAACTTTACTTCAAGCCATACCTACTAATTATTTAATACTTGAGTTGTTACGTCACGACATCAAGACGCATATCAAGAATTCAGAAAAATTATTTGGTAACAGTGTTGGCAAATTACAATCGATAATATCATTGTAAAAAATATCGATATTTTTGATAATTTATGATGATCTGGCAGCTAAATGTCCTTTTCGCAAGCCACAATATTAAGGGGGTCTAAATGTGGCTCATTAACTGATGAGCATTTTGAAGAGCGGATTTTATTAAAAGCAAACGCATATTATTAGTGCATAGCAAAATTTAGTTAAAATGTATTACAATCAAAAATAAAAAAACTTATCATCGTCTAAAGAGGTTTCTTTTTCAAAATTCCTAAATATTGAAATCTAAAGGGTTTTCCAATAGGAGGTGTTATTTTAATTAGCCCGCTATTTCGGTAGATGTCACTTTTGGAGCTGTTATTTTTTGACATTTGACAAGTAGAAACTACGCCATTAATAAAAATGGAACGATACACAATTCAACAACGCATTGAACGTATTAAAATTCACTATAAAAATGGTGAAAATGTGGCAGAGACGGTTCGTAAAACTCGAACATTTTTGGGTCGTCGTGAAGCACCTTGTCGGACCGCAATACATAAATTGGTAGAAATATTCGAGCTGTCGGGACAAGTTAGTGATGTGAAGAATAAAACCCGTGCACGTCGCTCAAGTACAGCCGAGAATATTGCTGCTGTAGCCGAAAGTGTTGAAGAAAACCCAGGTTTGTCCATTCCTCGTCGTTCTTTGGAATTAGGCATTCCACAAACGTCATTACACCGTATTTTTCATAAAGATTTGGGTCTTAAGGCTTATAAAGTTCAGTTAACACAAGAACTCAAGCCGGGCGATCATCAACAACGTCGAGTCTTTGCTGATTGGGTCCTTGAACTGCATGAAAATGATCCGGAATTCCATCGAAAACTCATCTTGAGTGATGAGGCCCATTTCCACCTCGATGGCTTCGTCAACAAGCAAAATTGTCGCATCTGGGGCTCGGAAAACCCATATTGTTGAAAAGCCTCTCTATCCTCAACGTGTGACTGTTTGGTGCGGTTTATGGTCCCGCGGGGTCATTGGACCTTACTTTTTCGAAAATGAGGCTGGAGCAACAGTTACTGTGAATGGATTGCGCTATCGACAGATGATTAATGATTTTTTATGGCTGGAATTGGATGGTATTGATCTGGACAACGTTTACTTTCAACAAGACGGCGCTACATGCCATACAAGCAACGAAACCATTGATCTTTTACGGGAAAAGTTTCCGGACCGTGTTATCTCTCGAAGAGGTGATCACAATTGGCCACCGAGATCTTGTGACTTAACACCTTGCGACTTCTTCCTTTGGGGCCACGTAAAAGAGAAGGTCTACGCCAACAGCCCAGCGTCGATTCAAGACCTCAAAGATGGAATTCGTGTGGCTATCGAGGACATAGGGCAGCCACTTTGCGATTTGGTTATGGAAAATTTCATGAAAAGGATATGGTCTTGTAGGCGTGGTCGTGGTGGTCATTTGGCTAATGTTATATGTTATGGCATACCTTCCTCTTTATAATGAAATAAAGATCCGATCATTTATCTCAAAAAATGGCATTTTTCTTTGAATATCAAAATAACACCTCTTATTGGAAAACCCGTTATGTCTACTCAAGGGTTATAAGGATATAAACGTAAAATAACTGAATGACAAATAATTGTTTGAAATTCAAATAATGACCATCACAATAATAAGATATCACAAATAATTCATCAATTATCAAATATTATCAAATAACGCACGATCGAATAAAAAATAATTATTTGAAACTCAAATAATTTGCACCAAATAACAAATAATTATTTGCGAATAATTCACCAAATAACGAATAATATTTGTAATCAAATAAATTTTTATTCAATTTTTCATTTTATTCGGTTTTTTATCTTTTATTTTTATTCGAATAAAAAATGCCCATCTCTGAATTCACTGCATATTAGTTCTACGTAAATCGACTTACGCAAAACTAGTCCTAAACAGGCTCATTAATCCATTTTGCGGTTTATGTGGTTATTCCGAAAATTAACTCAAATTCTAAACAATATATTTATTTGAAATATAACTACTTAAAAAGCATTTTCATGAAATAATAAAATATATTAAAAAAACTCTTAAAATAAATAACTTTTATAAATAAAATGGACTAAAAAGTAAAATATATTTTTATATTCTCAGTCATATAAACAAGACAAGCACAATTGTCTAACTGCAATTCATTCCCAAACTTTTCAGATTCAATCGGAGTTCTAGCATTTCTTATTTGCAATGAAACTTTTCTTGTGTATATGACTGAGAATAAAAAAAAATTATTTTTTACTCTTTAGTCAATTTTATTTACAAAAGTTATTTATTTTAAACGTTTTTTTAATATACGAGGTGTCCCGTAAGTGGTGTTCTGGATAGGTCATTCTTAGACGAGGGGGAGTGGGGGCGGTGGGAATCCTAACGGTTTCCGAGATAATGGAACTTAAAGATATTTGAGTATGTTTTTGTAGATCACCCTGTAACTTCTGAACGTTACACCCTATGATGATGATTTAAGCCTTCCTAGATAGATAATCGTTGGATCTGTTCTATAAATTTTTTCCCTCCCTCCTCCTATACGTTTTCAAGTTATGGCTCAACAAAGTTAAGATTTCGTAATATTTACTCGTTTTTTTTATGACTATTTTTATCAAAAAACACGTCATTACACCACTTACGGGGGATCCTGTATTTTATTTTCTACTTTTTAGTCATAATTTTATACACTCTCTCGACTCTTGACTTTCAAAATCCGACTCTCGACTGTCGAATCTCGACTCTCAAATGTCGACCCTCAAAACTCGACTTTCGAATGTCAACTTTCGGATTTCAACTCTCGAAACTCGACTCTCGAACATCGACTCTCGAATCTAGACTCCCGAAATTCGACTCTTGAATCTTAACTTTCGACTCATATCACACACGGCCCAAATTACACAACCCCAAGGATGGTAGTTACCACCCCACCCCAGAAAGATCCCAATACACTCATTTTAAATCAAAAAACTTCATTTTAATCTATCCACGTTTACTCTTTCGTCACATACGGCACTCTCACGCGCTCAGGCCTTTATGAACTCAGACAAAAAGTTTTTTAATCAGAGGTCTGTGAGTTGATAGACAGTTATTAAAAATGACATAAAAAGAGCAGTCTCTCACCTTTTAAACCTTTTAAAAAATGTTTTTGTAGCATTTTCGCATTATTTACATGCCGACACCTAATGAACTGAACTCTGATGACTGGACTTTAACTCAACGATCGTGTTGCTCACTTTAGGTAGGTAGAAGGATTTGTCGTTATGCCATAAAACGACGGTTATAGAATAAAATGGACACAAATTGAGCAGTGGGCGCGAATTGGTGCACTTATCCTAAACAAGTAATGCACTTTAGCTCCAACATGCTCCAACTAAATCTTCAATATTATAAAAGTTGGTAAATATGCAATTATGTATATTTTCGTAGGCTTTGATTAAGATCTAGCATACCAAAGAGATTTTTTGGACACCCCACTTTTAAAAATTATTCGAAAAATAAAACTAAAAGAATCTGGAACGATTTTTTAAATTATAATAAAATTTATAATAATATGATAACATCGAATTAAAAACTCACACACTCGCGTCTCTATATAAATTGTAGGGGAAGTGATTATTGTTTTGACTAGACCTAATCACACAACGGGGGGAGCTTAATTAATTCAGCATGGATCACATAAAGCTTGTGATCTCCGATTTTCATAAGTGAAAGAAATCGATTATAGAAGATCAAGAATAGAACTCATCTACATATTTACTACTGCGACGTTAGTATGATTCCAGCAATCTTTAGTGGTTGAAGAATTTGGAATTTGTGTCCTCTGTTTTTGGTTTAGAAATTTCACGCAAAGATTAATTTCAGTGTAAAATTGTTGTTGATCTTCTTGGATAGAATGGAGAGAATAAGCTATGGTGAAATTTCATGTAAATATAGATAACGTAGGAAATTTATAGCTTAATTTTGTACTAACATTTGTTATCTATGTATGAATGTACTTGAAAAGTTCGTGGAATTAACTTTTGTATGAGGTATGTTTTGGTGCACTATGAAACAATATATTTCGAATACTGTGATGAAATCAATAAAATATGATTGTAAAAAATCAAGTATTTAACTCTATACATAAAAGAGTTTGTATGGATATTAAAACATTGAATCATAATCGGAGTGAGTGAACTATGGCTAACTACTCACATGGTTCTATCTTAGAACGCGCAGATATATGTTAAGGAGGACAAGATATCACAAGTAGGCTTTATGCCTTTATTTCTCTTTTGCCATTTTATTCTCTGTTTCACATACTTCAGCCTTTCAACTATTAAATTGCTAAACAATATCAGTGTACATGTGTGATTATCGGTCTGTTTTTGCTGAAAGTTCGAGTCCTGTAAAGGAAGGAGCAAGAACTCGGTTCAATCAAAATTTGGTCACACAGATGATGTAACACGAATCGTGGAAAGGTGGAAAGTGAAAATTATCAATTTATTATAAATAGTGGAAGAAGAATAAATAATATTTCACAAATATTTCAATTTTAATTTATACTATGTACATATGTAGCTATATACTCCTTACTAGGTCGAACAAACTATAATAAATAGAGAGGGGGATTGAGTTTTACCAAAGAATATACATATATCTTACCAAGAAGTTTCTTCTGGCCTCTAAAAATGCACTAGTTGTATGCTTATTTGTTGATACGGTTGAGAGGTAACAGACGGGAAGAAGTAAAGATTTGAGACTGAGAGAATGTTGCTCCGTTTTCTTTATCTCCGCCACTCCATAACTGTACATATATACACGGCTGTGCCAGCCACGCACATAGTTTTATGTTTCACTTTGCTGTCTGACTGCTTTTCGGCGGTCGGCTCCCCAATTCCTATCCCATCCGCTCATCTTACTATTCTCCCCCTTTTATACTGCACTGCAATGCGATGCAATGAAAATGAAATTCCCTCAAACAAAGTCTTCTTGATGAAACCGGTTACCTAGAGAGGAGGTGAATGAATCAATGCAATGCAACGCTAGGGCATAATGGGGAGTAGAGGTACTGGTTCCGGTGCTGGTGCTTTGACGATCCCGTAATCGCCACCGTGGTGAGAAGCGGGTCGTAAATCACCACAGGTGACTGGGTGCTAAGTAGCGGGTCATTAAAAAGCAGAGAGTTTTCGTAAAATATATGAGAGCGAGTCGTAATAATACGGCCCGCCATATAAAACTTTTCAATATACGAGATTCGTATTCTATTTAATTAGAATGAGAAGCCCAAAATCATTAAATTGTGAAGAAAATCTATTTTCCTTGAATTCATATGTAGTTAAATTTAAAAAAAAAAAAACTCTTTATGATCTACCATCAACGTTTTGGCATCTGAGTTCACTATAGTGTAGATATCGAGCAGTTCAGGATCATTGCTCTCCTGATGAGATGGCCCTGTGCTGCTGATCGAAACACACAGTATACTCTTAAAATTTCTTCATGAAATTTTGATTTTCGGCTTTAATTCAAGAAATTATATTAATTTGAAGAAAGATGCATTACACGAGAATTTTATTTACGTAGTTAGTTTTTCGGAGGCTCTTCTAAGCCTTCTTCTTTTTATAAACTCTCAGAGCGATTCAAAGTTCTGATGATTTTCTTATTGTGTGCATACCATTCTGTCCCGGGGACTAATCTAAGGATTACTTAATATGCTCTGGATGTACATAAATCCAACAAATTCCTTAAGTCCTATGCCAGATTTGAGGTAGAAGAAATGACTGAACTGATGGAGTATAAGTAAATACTATGAAGTTATCGCGGGTATCTCATCAAAACAGATGTTCGCATAAAGATAAACAGAAATGGGCGAACCTGAGTTCTTGCAGGTTTCAAAACGTTTTCTTGATTAGCCTAATACGAATTTCTCTGACTTGCTCTTGGGGCTCGGAATGAAATAATGCAAAACTGTGGTTGGCATCATCACTGGCCACAGCCCGCTCCACGCTCATCTAACAAGGATGGGAGTTGTTGACAGTCCTGAGTATCTGTCTTGCATGGAGGAAGGAGAGCCTAAGACAACTGAATACTTTCTGTGCACGTGTCCGGTCTTTGCCCGTAGAAGGCTGGATACCCTTATGTCTGCCCTCCTGTCGATGAATGAACTGAAAAATTTACCTCACCTAGGCGTGATACGCTTCATTAAAAGGAGGAAGGTTTTTATGAGATGGTTTCTAGCAGGTTAGCATATTAGGCCGCCCCGGCCTCCATGCTTGGGATCCCTCATCCCCTGCTTTTGTTTAAAAAAAGAAATTAATCAGATAATTGAAAAAAATTTACGGGGCCGTGTGGCTAACGACCCCCCCCCCCCCCGTATCTTATTTAATTCAATCGCTCCAGTGAAGTCTTTCGAACAAGTGGTCTTGGGTTCAAGCTTCAGTGCATGGCTTCAACTTACTTCAACACCCTAAATTCAATTAGCTCCCTCAAGTAAAAAAAGCTCAGTATAAAAACTGTTGTAAACGTAAAGAGGGATAGCGTAATTCTGATCATATTACGTCATTACGCCATTTTCAAGAAACACATGTAGCTCGGCTTTATCTAACTGTAAGAGCAGATTATGGAAAGAACTTGCTCGTGCTTTGAATACTGTGCCAGCTGTGTGTGAAACATACATATATGGTTTTTTAATATTTTCACACTAATCCGGAACTCGTCAAACATAGACTAGATGATGTGCAGCTACAGGTTATAAAAAAAAGTTAACACTTTTATTCTTGGCAGCTGTTTAAGATCTTTTTAAAATGTGACCGACCACTCTTTAAGGAGACCCACCTCACTCTTACTTTGAAACGTTCATGTTAGATCACGATTTTCTAACCCTATTGTACTGTTGTAATCTATTGAAAGAAACTCCAACAGCCAATCAAATGGATACTTTCTTAGATTTTCATCATAATTTCTATTAGCTATCTTACGGGCTATAATTTGTTGTTTCGATTTCACTTTACAAGGTATTTAATGCGTTCTTCTTTTCTCTTTACCCCAGAAATTTAAGACTCTTCTGAAAATCAGGCTCAATTTCGGTGTACGAAACAAAATACTTTCAAAAGGGGAATCTAAAAAGGAAATGATCTATACATATATTGCACTCATGTCTTTTACAACATCTCATAAATATATATATGATATCGGCGGTCGTGCTATAATTAATTTGTATATGAGAGGTTTTCGTTGCAGCTGTATATATAATATATATCGGGTTGCTGAAATAAAATGCTACTAAAACCGGTTTCTCGGAATTTTCAAGTTTAGTTGTTATTACTAGCTGTATAAATGAATGTAGTTCATTGGCGATTTGGACATCAAAATCACGTAAAATGACTTTGACATAATATCTAAACTTCTTGAAGATCACTCAATTCTACCTTTGATCCATAATGCGCACAAACTCTTGTTAACTGTAGAAAAGCTTATGAACTTATCACATCCCAATATCGGCTTTTGAGAGACACACATCTGCGTCTCTATTTCTGTTTAATTTAAGGTAAATTTTCAACAATTTCACCATAACCTCTGACTGAGGACAGTAAAATATATATGAATATTGGTGCATAACCTTTTTATATAGCTTTAAGATCTTTTATTGAAAATAACTATGTACCTATTATTCCTACTACAATTATCATTATTTTCATATTAACAATTGCTGTCTACCCGGACCAGATCATACAATCCGGTTTCGTATAGTGTACTTAAGTGTGTTGCTATTTATGACAATAGGATCACTTGCAGCTTCCAGTAATCAACCAGGTAAATAATTTAATGTCGCATACCCAGCACAAGGGTACAAATAATTTTTGATTTATTATAGGTCTAGACTTTAGACCACATCCACCAAAAGAGTTTTATGAAAGAACATTAATTTGGTACAATATGTCAAACTATCGGACATATTCAGATATGTTAGATACTTTTTTGGAGGGTAAGTCTCAGTATTTCAATTCAATACTTATTTTTTCTTTCAATGACTTTGTTTTAATTTTTAATCCACGATATATTAAGAGACAATTAAAGTCGTGTATCTATGTATATAATGTATATAATTAAAAGTCATCATCAGCACTCATTATCCATTACATCAGGATAAAACTGCTTATTGACCATCTACTCCTATGGACTAATATTCGAACGACCATCTATGTCTTGCGGAAACATTCGGGCAGTGTAGACAGACATTACCATTTCTGAATGTTTTATTATTTTATAAGTTTCTATTCAAATTTACCAGTTTGAAAAGAAAATTTGCATCTTTATATTATCAAATGCAACTATTAGGTGATAGATAACGACACTAGTACCTTCTGTAAGGAATGAGAGTTTCGGAAAGATCTGTCGTATATTGAAAAAATACTTTTAATAAACACATTTATATTTCTTTAGTATTCAATATAATTTCCAGTTTTAGTAACAACCGTCTTCTATCTGGCCTATATCGTCTTAATAGTGAACCTAATAATTCACATCTTTACTCGATTACCTTTATAAAATCATCTTCATTGGACTTCTAAAGTGGTTATTACAAATAATAATGTTAAATTCGAGCAAAGCCTGAAGAGTACAAAGAATACTTTTTAACATGCTATGTATATACTTACATTGTTACCCTTTTCATACTCAAGAAATATGTGAAATCATTAAAAATACATTTTACGATTAACATCTTTTCAGCACAATTGTCATCTTCAAACGGAATAGAATTTGCACTGTTTATTCTATATTTGAAAGAAAAACCCGGCAGAAATTTCGGAAATATTCGTTTACTTAAACGTAACTCCGAAAAGGGTTCCATGACTCATCAACAACGGTTGGCATACCTATTTGGCTCAGTATACTTAACTATATTGTCCACGCTCTTTAAGCTCTCTAACTAAGTGCGTTCTCCAGTTATCATTTAATATTATGCATGGATAATTCAGCTTGCTCTACCATCATTATTTCGATGCGTTCAAACGGAATAACAAGCTTCATATATCCCATGATTTATCTTGGGTATAAAAATAGTCAGTCCATCGTATGTATATAGGTATAATTTAATAATGTATTAATACGACATTAATACTTCCAGAAAGCTAAGCTGGACAGACTACATATTCCCTATTGCCCAAGAACCATCGAAATGTCTTGGATTTCTGAAATGGTGTAAGAAATATTTCAGCCCGTCAAATTTAGCGCTTCTCTACAAGTTCTACATCAGACCTACAATGGAATACTATTCCTTAATATAGGCTGGGGCTGGTCGCACAGCCTTAGCTTCATCAGATATTGTCCAGAAGAGAGCCTTCAATCTCATTGACGATGTGACAAGTACTTGTCATATCGTCTCACTCGAGCACCGCCGGCCGTAATGTTGTGCCATTCGTTCCTCTATCACTACATGCATGGTCAATGTTCCGATGAAATATCTAGTCTGATCCCTTCCTGCACGCAATACTTGCACTGCAAGCCGCCCACATTATTTCACCCTTCAATATACTTTTGGCCATACATTAAAATTCCGTGATGCTTTCT
Organism: Dioctria rufipes; assembly: GCA_963924295.1. Lineage (NCBI taxonomy): Eukaryota > Metazoa > Arthropoda > Insecta > Diptera > Asilidae > Dioctria > Dioctria rufipes. The sequence continues at coordinate 76,418,300 of OZ002744.1, forward strand.
TATCCCGAACAACTGTGCGTATGTGAACCTAACTACCATCGGGTTTACAATCTGCAAAGTAACATACATCAGCACCTCCGCCATTTAATATGTCCCCTAATCCTTTCTCTATCTTCTTCCTATCATGCTTTGCTTTGCATCATAGAGTATCCCTTGAGATTGGCTTAATAATATAAAAAAGGGCAAGTGTAGAGGTCCTTTCAACTGATCAACGTCAGCTGCTCACCCCTTGGCAGGCTTTAGCTGGCATGCTTGATACTCGTTACTTATGGGGTTGTTTAAAAAGATGGCCTGCTGCCACGCCACACAGCTAGAAATATCATGTCGTTAAGGTAAACAGGTACATACATACATATATATACAGGGTGTTTCATAATTGTTGCACATAATTCAACTGTTTAATAGCTGAGGTAGAGGCAAGCAAAAAATTATAAGGTAAGGGGGTTGGTAAGACGCGTCGTTTCGGCTGTAGGGGGGTAGTACTTCTGCCACTTTACACCCTGTAAATTTCTTGATATACAAGCTATCAAGTTGAGATTCATCATCTGCGAGATAGGGCGTATTTTAAACTAAGAATTTTTCTTAATGTTAGGCAGCCATCAACTGAACCATCTGAATGTAATTGAGACTGAGTTTCACAATACTTGACAGCTTACATCGTTATCGTTTTGAAAAGTATTGTATTCATCGTGGTTTTGAGTATTTCATATAAAATTTAAAAATAATAAGTTCTCAATTATATGAAGTTAAAATTGTCTAAATAACAAAGTTTTTTAAACCGCACGATTCTAATGAAAGTAAACACAATGAAATAAAAAGTAAAGACAAAATCATGCTTCACGCACACATATCATGTGCATATCAAGTTAATCAAGTGCGTTCGGATCGCCCTGGATTGTCTTTAAAGAAAAATTATTAAAACTAAGTTTAGCAACACGTGACGTTTAAGAAATTCAGACTTTTACTTTTACTTTGTATTGAAGATCTTAAATATTCTTAGTTTAGCAACACGCCCATAGCAAACCGTCTCAGCTTTGCAATGAACTCATGAAATTTTTTTCGTGTAATTGCATAATAGTAGGTGCGATTATCATCGTCAGTAGCAAAATTAATGTAAATTATGAATCATAAAAACGGGAATATCGTAAGAACGGTTGCATTTAGGTAGGTACATGTGCATGGTCAAATTAACGGTAACATTCCGGGGTTTCTAAGTCTTGTAAAAAACATGTATAGTTATTATGGACTTTGGCGGCAAAATTGTTAAAATTTGAAAAAATTAGGATTTTTTTTTTTTTCAATTTGATGGAAGGTGATAGAAACGCTGATTAAGCATTCATTGGGACGCTTAGACGGTTTGTTATCATGAATCCCACCTTGATATGGTGTACATCAAGAAAGGGTATTGCAAAACTTTAAAAGCAGTATAAACAGAATTAAAGTTACTTTTCAGAGTTTTATTTTCGTATATGAGTTTTAGAGAGACGGTCATTTTATTGATCTGCATTTCTTTTTCACTACTATTTTTATTTCGTTTTATTATTTTTTTTTCTTTTATTTTTACTTATTATTATAAATTAACTTTTAAGGTATTTATCTGTTAACTATTTACAATCTTTTATTTATCTTTCTGTTATTTATATTGCTAGTTTTCTCTTTGTTTTCTTTAATTCTAATTCTTATCATAATTATTTCTCATGTAAAAAAAACTTAAATTATAAGAAAAATTTTCCGTTTATTTTGTTTTCATTTAAATTTTCGACTAATTACCTTATATAAAATTCTCTTGTAGAATACAAAGTAATCGATTATACAAAGAAAATTGACAACTGCGATTACGATAGACCTGCTGCGTGGGGCGTTACCTGTAACGTAGATCTGAGAGAATTTGGACCTTGTATTGCAGAAAGATTCTACGGTTATTATAAAAGATCTCCTTGTGTTTTCCTAAAGTTAAACAATATTCCTGGATGGATTCCACAATTTTACAATGACTCTACAAAATTGCCAGAATCTATGCCAACATATTTAAAGCAACATATCAAGAATGTGGAACTAGCACAACGAAATCAGGTATTTTTTGCCTCTAATTACATAATTAATTCGCAATTAATTTACAAATTCACTAAGCTAAATACTGTTTGGGTGACGTGTGCCGGTGAGACACCCGCCGATATTGAATTTATTGGACCAGTTGAGTATTATCCGTTACAAGGATTTCCCGGATATTATTTTCCAATGGAAAATTCTAAGAATTATTTAAGTCCACTCATTGCGATTCACTTTCAACGTGCTCAAAGTATGTACATATATAGGGCTTAGGCATTTTTGTGTAAATTTACATTTTTCTTTTACACTTGCAGTTGGTGTCATCATCAATGTTGAGTGCAAAATGTGGGCTAAAAATATCGCTCATGATAGTGCAAATGGTATTGGCACTATACACTTTGAGTTACTAATTGATTAAAGCACTTGAAAGAGAGCAACATTAATAGAATCTTAAAGAATTTTTATAAAAGTATGTACATAAGCTTACATTATTTTAAAGAATTAAACAAATAAGATACCACCCTTGTGTATTGGTTTCGAAACGCAATTTGACTTTTAGTACCTTGTTGTGTTGTATAGGCGCTACTACTGCAGAGCAGACGTAACCAAATGGTAAGCCAGCAATGCCTCGCATCCACCTCCAAGTTAAAATCAGCGATGTCTGGACCTGATGTAGGTAAAGTCGCAATGTTTTCTTAGAAATTTAGTGGACATTTTTTCCTGAGAATTGTTATGCATTGGAGGCCGACTACGGCACATATTAGCTGTGTTCTTTTGTTTACCTTGTTCTAGAACTCCATTATACTGGAGAGAACAAATTGTTGTGTCGATTGAAGCGAACTATTTGTATTGTTCGCTTCATTTATAAATCTTCTATGAAAATGTATGAGGCGCTCCTTTGTGTATTTTTTGTTCTGTCCTGTTCTGCGGACATAAAAGAACACAGCTATTGAACAATTATTTCTGAAAGTAACTCCAATCGTCCACCAGATGGAATAAAAATTCTCCCGAAACATTTTCTGAAAATTTCCAAGAAGAAATTAATGCTATTTGCTCATCTACGAGTCTATGCTTATAAAAATTGTTAATTGTCCAAGCAACCGTTGTCCAATAATGCATAACAATTCTAAAGAAAAATTGCGGCCTTCCCTACATCAGGTCCAGCCATCCAGCCATCGTGGATTTTATATTCTGTCGAGGCGATGGGTACTTCCCAGCCTTGTATGTTTTTAGTTTGGCTATGCTCTTACGGCTCTTACTTCAGTTGCATAGTTTTGCTTCTAGCGAAGCGTGAGCAAAACTCAAATAATAAATTTTTTTTCTTAAGTTTATTCATCATCAATCAAAATTAAAATACATATGTATATATAATTTCCAATAGTTCCAAAATATATTATTTTAAACTAAACCTGAATAATGTATAATATAGAGAACAATTCAATATATATATGATATGATACAAATATTTATATTATACACTTTATAGCTGATCTCTACATAAGCCTTCGGTTGAACGTGGAAATCCGTAGCGGTCTTTAGTTTATAAGTTCATTGTTTGTGAGAAAACTTCAATTTATTATATTTTTAATACTAATTATTCACATTATTTCTAACCTACTCTGGAAGAGATTCTGAAAAGTAATTTCTGTTTTAGTTTTAATTTATAATTACTAACTGTATGCTCATTTTTAAATCCTAGAGGCAATTTATTGAACATTTTAGGACCTAAGATGCTAGCATGCCTTTGATTATAAGTTTTATGACATTTTAGTTCATATAATGGGTTTGATAACTGATTTCGAGTAGCATATCATGTACGATGAAGTGGAAACTTTTTTTAGGTTCTTGTGACGAATTTTAAATCCACAAAAGAATATAATTGTCTTACATTCATCACACTGAACTCCAAGAACGCCTGAGTAGTGGAGTAATATTTTGATTTTATCAGGCAAATCTTATCTATTTTATTTTGTAGATTTTGCAACGGATTAATAATGTTAGTGTAAGCTGCACCCCAGCCATTATGTCATATTGAATAATGGATTGAACAATTGCAAAGTAAATCATTCTCATAGTTGGCAACCGGATCATATTCCTTATCATAAGAATTTTATAAACTACCTTCCTCAATCGGTTGGAGATATGCGTGATGTTCTTGTCACCCTTCAGTTTATTATCAAAAATTACTCCTAAGTATTTAATCTGTGAAACTTGAGATAGCTGGTGCATCTTGTTCATACTGTCATCGTAGATTGCTATGCTATTAGGGGTATCATCACCAAACTGCATATATGTATTTAGTTTTTGCAATATTTAAAGAGAGTTGGTGACAATTCAACCATTTGTAAATCTTACGGAGACCTTCATTAGCTTGATGTGCTGCCAGTACTGCGGATGAGGCTTTGCACAAGATGACAGTATCATCATATGCATATCTACCATGAAAAAACACAAGCGCTTTTAGACAAACAATCATTCAGGCAATTTTATAGACTCTTATAGACTCTTAAGCACTGAGTACGAGCAAAACTGTTAAAACTGTTCAAAATGGTACAAGTGGAGCCATCGGACATTATAATAAGGAAGCATTTTCGCAACCACTATAAGTTCTATACACAAGGATAATACTTTACTTTAAGTGTTGTACAGAAGATTATTCATATGTTACAAAAAAAAAAAAACGGGTTGAAAAGAAAATAGTGATTTAATATAAAGATAAAAACAGTGTTAATTGTAAATAATTAAATATGAAAAGGAAAAAATACAACGAATAAACTAAGCCATTCTAATATTTAACATTCATTTCAAGGCCTGAAAATCAATACACAACCACAATTCAAGAATTTATCTTATCTATGACTTACACTAATCAAAAGTCCAGTTGGAGTCTGTGCTTTAAGGGTCTATCCAAATCCAAGTCTTCGTTTTAGATTTCGCCTTGTTATAAGAACCAGTGATGTCACACAACAAGAATTAGACGAAGAAGAAGCTAGCCTGTTCGAATTCGTGTACTTAGCTTGATATTTATTTATATTGTTGCGAGCGTGGCTTTTGGTTCGTTATTTAAAACACAATATTAAATTTTTAATATACAAGTTCTTTATTTTCGCTTAACACTTATAAAATTCACAAACAGTCAACTCAACTTTAATTATCGCTTAATACTGTACTTTCAATTATCGCAATCTAATTACAACACTTTCGCACGTTTATTACTTTCGCTTGTTAACACTGCAACGTCTAAGACAAGACTCTTTTTCTTGGCGGTGACAACTGTTATATTTATACCCTAGAAACTCTCCAGATTATTCTGGAGTGTTCTATTCCAGAATTTTCTTAACTATTCTATTCATTCTATTCCTGAACCTTCCCGAAGATTCTATCATCGATTCTCCGAACCTGAAGTTGTTTACTCTCCATTGCCAATAGATGTCACCAGTTTGCTCTTTCTATTGCACGTAACAATATGATGTTTGTATTTCTCACTCCGTGCATTAATCAACTTGAAAACAAGCTGTCTTGTCCCTGAAATGCAAAATGTGTTAGATTAGAGTTATATTCACAAAGCAGTCATATAACTCTTAACCATCTTAAGTACAGTTAAATTCACCAAAAAATAAATACTAATTTTATTACAGCTACAAATTATGCCAGTTTTATGAATATGAATCTAATAATTTTGTTTTTAAAGGAATTTAAACATTAAAAAGTCTGTGAAATATTTAGAAATATAAGTAAATAACTTTAAGAAATTGAACGAGACTGAGGTTTACTTACGAAAAATTGATATTTTTAGCCTAAATATATATCACATTCCGTAAGAGTTATTATCTTGATATTTAATGTTTTCAATTTTAAAAGGTGGTATAAGTGAAAAGATTGACAAGTGGAAGCTGATGTAATTGAAGATTTGTGCCTTCTATTAATTTGCAGTGCCCTAATGACATTTTATGTGTTAAATTTTAAAAAGTTGTAAAAATGAAAAAATTAACAAATGGAAGTTGATTTAACTGTTCAATTAATGGGCGCCTTCGCTTTACGTAAGTAAATGTACCTACGTGTACGTCTATTGTAGTTCAGCCTTTTTTCCCTAATTTTGTTAGCGCTCGCCATTTTTCCATTAAGCTCAAGACGAAGCTAACCTGTCCGAATTTATTTGCTTAGCTTGATTTCGCAGACAGCAAACAAACGTAACCTCACAAATGTTGTGTATTTGAATAAGTCGAATAAGTCAACTCGATTCTTGACTCGCGGTGATGAAGCTAACCAGATGTGTAAACTCTTATATAAAGTAACAAAGGTCGGTGGCATAGACACGAATTCGGATAGAGTTTGACTCGATGTTACGTCACTATAGTGCAGGTACTGGAGACATAAATGGGAACTTTCACTACAAAAGGTCAAGGAGAGTTCTGATTTGGTAGATTTGTACAGTTTGGTATCCTAATTGAATTACCCAGCTTGCGACCCTGAGCAACTGCCAGTCGGCCCGCCGCATTGGAATAATAGTACCGAAAACCAGTTTTTCGAGCATATCTTCTGTCCAGCGCCACCTAAGTTACACATATCTACTAAATGAAATTTCCTGAAACTTTTCTATGAAGGATTTTTCAATCAGATGAATAGTTCACGAGTTACAGCGAAGTCAAGCTCAGCAAATTTAAACAATTTGGAAAATCGCTACATTTCTCTCGAAATTTTCACAAATGCCGATTACTTAAGAGGAGTCAGTACCAAGATTTGCAAGTTTCATACAGTTTTCAATCCGAATTTCTGGCAAACTAAAGGGTTTTCCAATAAGAGGTGTTATTTTGATATTTAAAGAAAAATGCCATTTTTTGAGATAAATGATCGGATCTTTATTTCATTATACAGAGGAAGGTATGCCGTCAATAACAGAAAATAACATCAGCCAAATGACCACCACGACCACGCCTACAGGACCATATCCTTTTCATGAAATTTTCCATAACCAAATCGCAAAGTGGCTGCCCTATGTCCTCGTTAGCCTCACGAATTCCATCTTTGAGGTCTTGAATCGACGCTGGGCTGTTGGCGTAGACCTTCTCTTTCACGTGGCCCCAAAGGAAGAAGTCGCAAGGTGTTAAGTTACAAGATCTCGGTGGCCAATTGCGATCACCTCTTCGAGAGATAACACGGTCCGGAAACTTTTCCCGTAAAAGATCAATGGTTTCGTTGCTTGTATGGCACGTAGCGCCGTCTTGTTGAAAGTAAACGTTGTCCAGATCAATACCATCCAATTCCGGCCATAAAAAATCATTAATCATCTATCGATAGCGCAATCCATTCACCGTAACTGTTGCTACAGCCTCATTTTCGAAAAAGTAAGGTCCAATGACCCCGCGAGACCATAAACCGCACCAAACAGTCACACGTTGAGAATAGAGAGGCTTTTCAACAATAACTCTTGGGTTTTCCGAGCCCCAGATGCGACAATTTTGCTTGTTGACGAAGCCATCGAGGTGGAAATGGGCCTCATCACTCAAGATGAGCTTTCGATGGAATTCCGGATCATTTTCATGCATTTCAAGGACCCAATCAGCAAAGACTCGACGTTGTTGATGATCGGCCGGCTTGAGTTCTTGTGTTAACTGAACTTTATAAGCCTTAAGACCCAAATCTTTATGCAGAATACGGTGTAATGACGTTTGTGGAATGCCTAATTGCAAAGAACGACGAGGAATGGACAAACCTGGGTTTTCTTCAACACTTTAGGCTACAGCAGCAATATTCTCGGCTGTTCTTGAGCGACGTGCACGGGTTTTATTCTTCACATCACTAACTTGTCCCGACAGCTCGAATTTTTCTACCAATTTCTGTATTGCGGTCCGACAAGGTTCTTCACTACGACCCAAAAATGTTCGAGTTTTACGAACCGTCTCTGCCACATTTTCACCATTTTTACAGTGAATTGTTCTTTTTTTATTAATGGCGTAGTTTCTACTTGTCAAATGTTAAAAAATGACAGCTCCAAAAGTGACATCTACCGAAATAGCGGGCTAATTAAAATAACACCTCTTATTGGAAAACCGTTTATTTGTAGCAGAATAATGACTTATATCTTAAATTAAAGGTAACGAAGAGGTCTAGTAAATAACGTCGAGAAAAATAAAATAAAATTTTATTGTAATGGAGATATTAGCTCGGAAAATTGTAAAAAATGGTAAAAATTGATTTTTTTCAAATCAAATTCCTGTTAGTAGGTATTCTCATTTCTTTAGATTGTGACTCTTTTAGAAAGATAAAGCCTAAATCTAGCAAATAACGTCGAGTTTTTCATTTTTAGTGGCGCTGTTTTTAATTATTTGACTCTGATAGTACTTGTTTTTTCTCTCGATATTTCACAGAGGAGAAATTGAAATATTCCGTTGAAAGTTGTAATTATATAAAGCAAAGTAGTATATTTAACAATTATGTGCAAAATAAAATTTAGGAGAAAAATTTTCAATTTCTTTGAACTGCAAATTTTCATTTTCGTCTTAAATTGTCGCATGTTTGGTTCTGCCTTTCACGCTAGATGTCTCTAATGCGACTTATGGTCTAGTTGCACGCTAATTTTATATGAATTTTCATACTTTCATGACTCAAACCTACATATAGTAAGTTTTATTGCCTACAGGCTCGCTGGTATCTAAATTGAAATTTTTGCTCAGTACTGACTCCTCTTAATATGTACTACCATTTTTTAATAATTTCCGCACAATAAATTTACGGTATTTACAGAACTTTTAGATTATATTGTATGATTCTCTTTTAGGACTAAACGAATATTAGCGAAGAGGACTTCAGGACAACGCAGATCAAAATTCTTTCGGTTGGGGCCGATACAAAAAACCCTTGGAGGGTGTGCTATTTCCTCTCTCTGACCCAAAACTTTACCAACATTTGCCGGTTCCAAAGAAAACGCAATTACTTTTGGCTTCCTGCGTTATCAAAATTTCGTCATGTTAAAGAGTAAATCCAATCTTCCTGCAGTACCCCTACAAGGGAAGCTTTCCCTTTAGACTACCATCAAGTTCAGTCTTGGTATGATTTACATGAGAGTCCAGAGCAATAGGGTTGGAAAAGAAGCAAAATTGGGCGTACTCCAGTGAAAACACCAAAAGATCCGGCACACGAATTACTCCTGAAATTCATTTCGTGGAAGTACAGGAAAAGGTGCGGTCGAGCCTATGGGTGTTGGAAAAGGTGCGAAGTGTTCTGCTATTTGCATATGCTACAATGGAGGCGCGTGTGAAAACAGCACAGAGTTTTTTGCGGGCTCTAGAGAAGAAGACGACAACGACTAGAATGAAGAAATAACCATCGCGAAATTATTGACACACGAGATCGAAAAAGGCAACGAAGATGAAAACTTGGAAGAGAAGGTGTTACAGTCCTCAAGGAAGTTTGCCTTCGTATGTGTTATGTGTCGTTAATTTCCGTTATGTCTTAACTTCATGTTGTCATTTGAAGTAATGATACAGCTGAACTTCTTTTTTTTTAAGTCAATATCTCTTTCGGAGGCCCGATACTGATGCTATATGCTGGAAGGCATACTCCTCGCCATCGTATTGTTTTGACGACCTACATCCCTTGAAGTTTTCCTTCGTCGTAAGGCGTACCTGAAATGCATAAGTACATTTACCTGATTGGTATGATCCGCCTAATGCATTATGATGCACCCCGGATATGTATGGAGAAGAGTGGGGCTAATAGCGTAAAGGAGCGGATTTAATTTAGTCATCCTCATGGAAAAAAAATTAACATTCATTCTCTTCAATTTAGCATTGCATTTCAGCTCTTTCTTGTTCTATTTCCTGCCGGAGATAATTTTATGTTCATTATCGCATTGCATGTAGGAAGAAAGTCCAGGGTTCCCAAATTCCAGAGCGAAAGTAATGTGAAAATTAAATATAAATGAAGTGAAAAGAAAATATAAAATAAAAACTAGAAAAATGAGATAACAAATCTAATAATTACAAAGTAACAAAAGACATACATATAACCAAAACTAGTTTTAATGAGAAAAAAATTAAAGAAAGTGACGAAGACAATTTAATTTTCAAAGATAATAAAATAAACAAACTGTGCATTGCAAGTAAAGAAAAAAGGACAATAAAAAAAGCCAAAATTATTAAAGAAATAAATATTAAAATAAAAGTCATTGGTTTTGACTAGTTCAAATGTGGACTACAAGCAGGCGAGGATCTAGCGTTAAAATTAGAAGGGGGGGGGGGGGGGGTGTCATGGTCATCTTACTGCAAAATAAAAATACAATTGTAAGGTGTTTAATTTACCAAAAACGAGTATGTATTTCAACATTTATATAACATTTAAATAATATGGTTACGTGCCATAGTGCAATATAATAGAAGGCATCTATTGGAAAGGGATACTTTGATTGAAAGACTAATTAAGAACGGATATAAACAACTTTCATAACTAACTTTAGGTTTAGGGAATCGAAGTTTCTGGAATGGAATATTCGGGGTTCTAGGACAATTTGCAGAGTATAAATACGGCGCTTGTCACCACCAGGAGGTAGTCTTATTTCAGACAGTGCAGTGAATTCACGTAAAAGTATAAGTGATAATTTGAACGAGAGTACAAGCGATAATTAAAATAGAACAAGCGATAGTTAAAATAGATTTGATTGTGTTTATTTGTGAATTTATTAAACAGTAAATAGCGAAGTATAATAAATAAAAAGAATTTGTGAATTATGCGTGAAATAGTTTTTTTTATTTTTAATTAATGAGAGCATTAAATTATGAATTCAAGTCTTCTTTGCTTTAATTGTGCATATTTATTAATGATATAATCGATATCAATCTTCAAATCTCGATGTACACAGAGTAGAGCAAGACCATTTAGACGTTCCTCAGCTATAGTTGATCGAATCCAATTCAGACGACGGAGAGTTGAGAAAGAGCGTTCTGCTGTGGCTGCACTAACTGGAAGTGTAGCTAATATTCGCAAAAATAATTGTATGTTCGGATATATTTTTGGATCACACAGTCCTATAATCTGAGGCAACGATTCTGGAATAGTAGTTCCTTCGCTTTTTTCACGCTTCCATTGTGTTATCCACAATTTAAATTCGTTAATTACTATTGAAACCGGCTGATAATTCAAAAGCTGTTTGTAGCTATCAAAAACTTCACTTACAGTTACTAAGTCAATTTCTCTGTACGAAGACTTTGGTAAAAAAACTCCTTATTTAAATATTGACATTACCTCCGGAGAGAGTCGGTTTTTTAGATCTCTGATTATTGAATCTAATAGAGGAATGTAAATAGCTCTGCAGAAATATTCCTCTACTGATTGATCTGGAAGATTGTTTGGACGATTTTTTTGATTAGAAACAAATCGTGGGGCTTTTAATTGCACATCTAACTCGTCGGCAATCTCTTTTGATTCTGAAAAAAATTGTTGGGACTTGTTTACTCCTCTGAGGATGATCCGATAGGGATCGAAACAGCACTTGTTTACTCCTCTGAGGATGATCCGATAGGGATCGAAACAGCTGTTAGTAAATTTATAACGAGAAGAAAAAATGTTTTTGAAATAAATGTAAAAGCAAGTAGAATACTCTTTAATTTCTTTCAAAAACTCTAACTTAATTGAACACGCACACAATTAATTTTGGCAATCATATATGGAACTACGCGTAACAAAATTATTGTGCTGGTATGTCTAAGCACAAGGGGAGGAAAATCATTCCTTCCCTAAAAACTTCTCCCTTGACCATAAAATAATAAGATTAAGATTACAAGTATATTTGTGCTCGATTACTGTCACTGATATCGACAGATAAGAAATACAAATAACCTGATATCGACGGCATAATTTTTTCAAATAAAAACATGAAAAACGTCAAATTATATGATAGGGAGAGAAACTGCGGGTGACACTCGCAAATCACGCGAAAGGCTCCGAGTAAAAACTTGTGTAACGTCAAATAATTAAAGTGGATTACCTGATTTATTATTTAAATTATAGAATTATTGTGCTCCTATTTGAAATAAATATGCATGCTGGAAAATTACTTTCTATAGTACAAGTACAATAAAAAAATTTAATTTACCACTTTGAATACGTAAAATGTTTTTGTAGAACATTCTACATCCACTGGAGGAGGAATAGCAGGTTTATCCATTTCTTTTAAAGTAAACTAAAAACTTGAAAAATAGCTAAAAGCTCAAAAATAACTAAAAACTAGTGGGAGCTGTCAAATCTGACACTTTTGAAGTTTTTACTTGACGATTTTTCTCTAGTCAAATCAAGTAATAAATTGAACGGAGGGGAAAAGTGATGTGAACAATTTCTCTCTGAGTTTTCGAGTACGCGAACGCCTTCGAGTAAGAACCTACAAAACAATTTGGAGCTAGTACGCGAACAGACCTAAAGTTTATGAGTATACTGCACGTGCAATTTGCTACACTTTTGTGCCTAGACGTGTCAATGTCATCAATAGAAAGGAAATAGTTCCGGAAATTTTGAATTGTTAAATTTCTGATCGGACGGCTTACTTAGGACCAACCCACACGAGAAGTTTTTAGGGAAGGAAGAATGTTCCTCCTCTTGTGCTGAGACGTACCAGCACAATAATTTTGCTACGCGGAGCTCCGTATATGATTACCGAAATTAATTCAGTGCGCGTTCAATTAAGTTACAGTTTTTTATATAAACCTAAAGAGAACGCCATATAGAAGTGAATTCACTTTCTGCAGTGTCTTTCTATGTACATTAGTCATTATACAAGTCAGTAGTTTTATATAAGAACGCTGCAAATATTTTAGAATGTTAGGAGTTAGGACTAAGTTAGGGCTCTTTTGTGGTAGTGAGGGAGTCTGTTTTGTGGCTTAGAAAGTGTTTCTCGAGGGATCACACAAAGTTGGGGTCCCAAACTCAAATTCTGAGAAGAACTTATACACATACATCACATGCACACAATAATATTCATTTAAATAAATTTTGGTTTTTTTAAGTTTTGGAATAAAATTTTTTTTGAAGTTGAAAAATATAAATAAAAAAATACAAAATAATAAATATATTTTTTCAAATAACTCAATTAATTAAATATTTTGTTCTTCAAATTTAGGGTGGGTGGTCATGACCCCCACGACCCCCCCCCCCCCCTGGATCCATCACTGACTACAAGTTAACACATATCGTAATAAGCGAACGCAATCATTTGCAAATTCCGGATGTACTAAAATCACTTGTTCTGTAAATAAAAAAAAAATAAACAAAAAGACGAGGGAACAAGCTCGAACTCTCTTCCATTTTGGTTTTTGCGATAGTGCAGATGAGTTAGGTGGGAATGTAAAAAAAAAGTAAACAAGAAAACAAGAAAAAGGCAACGCTAAAAATATTAAATAAAAGAAAATTAAAATTATAAAAAGAGGATTGTATTAAACAAAACAAAGGAAAATAAAAATCTTGGGAGCTTTGGACTATATTAAGATGTTGTATCTTGGGAAGCACGCGGTCTAGTAACCCAAAGCCAGGACAAACGTCAAGGATGGGTCGAAGCTAAGTATATATTTGAGTTATAATTTCCTTATATTTTGTGTATTTGGTATGGTCGAGGGCATGTCTGACTGGCATCGTAATATTTTGTAGTTATATTAGACTTGTATATACCTCTATTGTTAGGAATTGGAATTAATATTAATAACCTAATATCTTTGAACTGCGTAGGAATAAATAAGTTGTGAAATCGATATGGTTGTTGTTCTGCTTTAGGATCGGTTTCGTGATTTATCCGCCCACATGGGAAAAATCACGTGGCGCCTAACACTTACACCTGTGCAGAATCAATAACTTTTCTAGCGAACCACCCCGTCTCCTGAGCGAGCTTTTGAGTACCTCGGAGTACGTAATAAAGGAAAGAAATCTTCAAGAAGATATTGATATCAGTGAGTCTGGACCATCGAAACGAAAACAAGGAGATCAGTAAATCGTAAATTAGGCCTACTGGGGATACCACATGGAAAAAACGCGCCTATCACTTTACCTCCTAGTGGTGCGGAAATCAGTAAAAAACGGTAGTAGGTACGAAATTTCATGCTCTATAATTTTTATAGCTATTTTTGGCTTAGGTGGCGCTGGACATAAGATATTCTTGAAAAACTGTCTTTCGGTACCATTTTTCCAATGCGGCAGTCGCTCCAGGTCGTAAACCCAGAATATTAATGAAGACACCAAACTGTATCAATCTACCAAATTAGAACTCTGCTTGACTTTTTGTAAGTCAGAACCTACCCATTGCCTGGCCTACAAGCTGTTATAACCTTAGAATGTAGAGACAACAGGAATTCTTGATGCATGTGAAATTCGTATGCATGAGCGTGGATTTTTTTCAGGGTATCGTGAAGTAGGTCAGAATTATATTGAAGAAAGAGAAGAATGTATTTTCAGCTGTCAAACGAAGTTTCCAAATTTGCAGCAACTTGAATCTGGTGAAAATATACGTGGGAAATCACCTTTTAGGCGAGTACAGTTATAAAATATTATTTTGTATACTATACACACATTTTCATATTAAATTAAATTTAAATTAATAACAAAAACGATGAAATGTTTGTTTATTGAAGATTTGTTTCTATTTGTGACAGCTGAGAAACTCCCTGAGTATCTTGGCGCAGTGGCAGCGACTAAGAGAACGACTGAGAGCATTTTCAATGAGAGCAACTGAAGTATTTTCAACCATATATATTGTTGCCCCGCTCTCTATATTGATTCTACTATACGGCTGCTCTGAGCTTTCACCGCAGAGGCAATAGATACTAATACAACCAGAATTTGACTACGCCAAATTTGGCTTATCACACTTCTTGTATTCTCTATGGTTATAACAAAGACGAAAACTTTAATTTTTGATAGGCTTTAAATACGTATTATATGGCAGAGCATCTTGGGTGAAGTAAAGGTATTCGCTTCATTTATACAATAGATGTCACATCTCACGACAAGCATTCGAAGATCCTATTCGAAGGGAAGAGCTGTAGAATTTTTCAGAGATAACTATGTATATGTAGGCGAATTAATGTAAATAAACTCATTAAGAAATATACGCCTTCGAGCACCAAGGGACAAGATTATCTGTAAACTATTGCATTATGTCATTAAAGGCTACATTAAGCCTTCTTCGATAACTCTAATACAGTATATTAAGAACAAGGTTCCCCTAGTTAAAATTGGCGCCAATTTCCTAAGAAAATCCACCGACAGGAAACTGGAGGTAATTGTAGATAGTTATCGAAGACGACCATAAATTTTCTTCATAACGCTGATGATTTTGAATTAAGCGTAATTCTTATCTAAATCCACATATTTAACATTAGTAGTATTTATCAGTTCATGTGGTAAATCAGATGTTAGGACAGTATATCATATACTGCTAGGCAGATAGACTTTTGTTTGGATAATTGTGAGTTGATTTGTGTATGTGTTGTTACAATGAGTCGCCTACTGAACATACTTAATTGGTATAAAAATTCAACAGAAGTATTGTTAAAAAAAGAAGGAAGGTATTTTATATGGAAGGAAAAGAAAAGCGATCCTATGATCGATCCTTGGGATACACCACCGTAGAGGGACATCGGAGCAGAAATAAAATGATGTATTTTAATAACTTGACCCTAATTTGGAAGCAAAGTGAATCCAAAACTGACAAAGATAAGCCATACTTAGTGTCAAATTTAGAGTGACTTAAGGGTTGAAAGACCTTACTAAATTCTAGAAGGCCTTTGACTATTAAATGTCCATTGTCAAAAGTCTTATGAATATCATGCATGAGCTTTTGAAGTTTCACAACTATGACTGCCTGTTTTAATTGAAAGTGTGAGTTGATAAGATAAAAGTTGTATATATGTGTTCAGGGTCAGATTGCTACATAGATCAAAAATTGTACCAACTGTAGAAAATATACTAAACTTAACTATTTCTGAGACAAAAAAATGTACCTAAGTGGTATCATAGGCCCTGGTACCACAGACGGAGAGTAATGACATGATTTTATATTTTATACATATTTATATATTTTATATAAGAGCATTCATACGGAAACAACGCTGACAAAATGGCCTTGTGTTACTTACAATGTTGATCATGTAAAAGGCAACGACAATGATGGTCTGCTGTAGAAAAACGGCCTGTACAACTGTATTACAGTGGTTCGTGTGAAAGAGACTTATAACTGCACTATGAAGAAACTACCCACTTTTGCCGATTTCCAAATTTAAATCTAAAATTATTACGAGAACACCAGGCACAAAAACTGTCTAACTCAAAGATTTCTCAAAAAGTGTCGAGATGTATAGTGAAAAATAAAACTTTTGTATTGCAGCACTATGGAATTGCCCAATTTTACTCATCTGGAAATCAATCTAACCTTTTTTTATAAAATTACTGTATAGAGGATTTCAGGCTTTCAAATTATCCCATCAACAGAGAGATGGAGAGATATCAAAAAATCGAAATGTGTCAGTCCAGGCATGGCATCTATTTCATTTTTACGAACTACTATTTTTTCAATGAATTACAAATGTGTGAAAAAATTTCATACACCCTATGATTTAATCTTAACTATAAAAATTATTCCTAACAAATATTATTTAGAAATATTGGGCTGATTTAAGGCAATAAAGAAAATTTTAATCATAAAATGTTCATAATATAGTATTTGGCTGCCGACTACAAAATATTTTAATAATAATTGAGCCGTAATTACATATCGGTTTGCGTGTGAAAATAATATCAGTATAATTATGTCAAAATAGGACCTTCACAAGTCATAGTTCATGCCTCGATAAGATAAGAATCTTATGTACGTATACTATACACACGTATGTATACACTTATATACAAAATATATACGAGAAGTGATTGTACTTTTGACTAGAGTTAAGAATCCTACAATAAAAATTCAATTAATTCAATAGTGATCCCACAAAGCTTGTGATCTTCGGTTTTTGCGGTTAATTTGTGGAATTTTTTATAAAAATTAAGGTGCTTTAATTTCACCGAGTAAATAAGAACAGAATTATAATTATGTACTAATTTGGAGTAAGAAGATTCTTAGTGTATCGTTTGAAAAGTGTTTGAAGGTGAAAAATAAATTAAAATTACCTGTAAGTGTTATTTTAGATTAATGCAATGGAGGGAGGCAATTTTTGGAACAGATCATGTAAGTACAAAATGCTAGACTTTTAGTAAAAAAGATATTTTTTTCTTTATGATTATGCATACTTTATAAGAATTTGAATTTTTTTTTATTGATTTGAGATAGGTTATATTATCTTAGTTCGGCAATATAAAATTGTGTTCATGTCGTTAAGAAATTACATTTTATACATAAATTATGAAGCTAATAAGCTATAAACTCATATATGTATATACATGAGAGTAAACTTATATGTATATCATGCCACATATCTGAACAAGACATCGAAGAAGACTAAAATGTGAGACATTATTTTGAAAATGGTGCAAGTTCTTTTGGGTATAGTATTTCTATTTTCTTCAAAATTCTTTAGTATACGTAATTGGTTAATAAATTTACATAAAAGTTCACTATTCCTGATCCCATATATATTTTTCAATTATGTTTTTAAATGAATTTAAACTAAAATATTTCAATATTTCATCGTAAAAAAATGGACTTGCACCAGTTTCAAAATAAACGGTTCACTTTAATTAACAACAATTTTATGTGCTTTTCCACTTTTTCGGGTAACATCTTTCATGAATAATTTAACTCCTGATTGGAGCAAGTTATAACCACATATTTCAAAAACAAAATTATAGTCACAAATCACAGAGGTTTCACTTTTGTATTAATCTGTACAAAAACATTTAAAAACACATTTTTCTACATAACCTAAAAATTAAAGTTATTGAACTGATATTGAAAAAAATATATGGTAGTTAGTGTATATTCTTTCTATAATTCTATAAACTTCATTCAAAACTGAAAGAAATCCCTGGAACTTCAAATATTACGGCCAACGGTAAACACTTTTTAAGTGAAACAACTGAGACAAAACTTTGAATAAACCAATACTTTATTAGTGATATATAATAAATAAAATACAAAATACTATAGATATGTACATGAACTAATTCAGTTAGGTACGCATGAATTGAAAAAAAAAAGTGTTTAGGTGAAATCATTTATTTATTTGTTAGCAGTTTATCGCAGATAGTCTCTTTCTTTTTCGGCATTCTCTTCATAATCCAAAGATTGAAAAATCAACTTAACTCTGCATCGAAATTACCCCTATAAAGTAGGGTTAACAGAGCTTTCTATCACAGAACGGGCATTCGTTATCTCCTTCAGGGCGTTTTTCACTTATACCAAATTCTCCATTATAGGAATCTTAAAGGGGAATTATTCCAAGGAAGAATAATGTGGGTGATACAAACGTACCACGAGCAATCATACACAGAACTATTGTTACGAATGACTCCCTTTCAGTAGAATTTTTTTCCCTCCTCACTACACTTGGGAGTAAAAAGCTTTCACATAACATCTTTTGTTATCCGTCCATATCCGAGGATCTATTTCATAACGTTTTTTTTATTATATGCTATGCGATTAGCAATCAATCAATCAGAGTCCTTCACACGCGATTTACGAAACGAAATGAATTATGACGAAATTTTAAACCGAACCGATATCCTGGGATATTTGAAATATTTGGCCTAGGTTTCACTTATGTCTTTGATACACTTTAATTGTCCGACTAACACGAAAACTCTAGGTTTCGAGATGACGATGATTATCTCAGCTTGTTGCGCGTCGGCAAGCTGTATTCTGGTTTGTTGTTTGGCAATATTGGGGTATGGGGATTTAATGGAATTGGAAAGTTGGATGGGTTTGGGAAGTAGCGGAATGTTAGAAATTTTTCTAACTTGTTGTGGGATGATGGCTGGCGTTTTCCCCTCCATGATGAGAAATATCCCGAAAGTCCAGAATGGTCCAGCAAAGATAAGTCCCATGATGGTCGACCAGCGCCAGGATAGTGTCCTGTAGTGGCTTCCTGTGCTAGTGAAGAAAGTAAATCTTTCGCCCAGGTAATAAATGTTTCTCGTTTCTGAGTGGATAAGGTGAAGAGGTGATAAATAATGGAAGTTTTCAACTTGGAATTGCGTTGAAAGCTGACTAATGAGGGGGTTTGGATGCTAAGAGATCTTCTCAAGTTGTTTGAGCGCGAGAATTAGGAGGTAGTCCTGGATTGGAATAATGTTTGCACTGTTGTAGAAAAAAGTGTTAGGAAAGTAGTATCCGTCAGGTTTCCTGTACACTTCTCTACAGACCCGTAGGATCTTTCTTTCAAAGGTGCTAATTTGCTTCATATATAGTGGCGAAATGGTGTGCCAGGTGGGGAAGCAATAGCAGATAATTGGACAGATAAGCTATTCATATATAAGCAGCTTCGTATCTTTCGGGAGACCGTTTCTCTTTCTGACAATTGGGTTTAGTAGGGAGTAAGCGTAGTTGGCTTTGTTAAATTTCAAAAGGTTATTGAAATAGACACCAAGATATATAGTGTTCTTTGAAGACTGAAGCTTTTCGTTATTTACTTCGATTTCGATGTTGTTCGCTCATGTGGCGAGATTGGGTCTTCCCCTTATGGAGGGGTTACAGATGCAAATCATTTCAGATTTGTTCAGATTTATTTTGATGCTACACTTTCTGTAGAACTCGTCACGTTTGAGGACATGCCGCACCACTTTGGTATCAGCGAAGTTGGCTGACATGAAGTGGGCGTAGGTAAGGGAGTCATCAGCATAGAACAGTTTGGTGGAATTTGAGTCGTTGGCAGGCTGATCACAGGTGAAAAGATTGAAGAGAGTTGGTCCGAGGACCGAATCTTGTGGGACACCAGCATTGTTTGTTGTTGCCTGAGATTTGACATTCTCGATTTCTATGTAGAAACTGCGAGCTGAGAAAAAGCTATTTATAACCCGGGTGAGATAAGGCGGGAATTCGAGGTTTATAATTTTGAATATTAGCTCGGTTTTGCAAACTGAGTCAAACGCTATCTCTACATCAAGGAAGCAGCCTACTGTCTGCTCCCTTTTGTTGAGGGCGTTTATAGAATAAGAGAGAAATTTGTGCAAAGCGTGAAAAGTGGAGTGCGGGGGCTTGAACCGAATTAGGTGTCCTGCGTGATATTTAGGTCGAGGCAGGTATTTTCAATGTGTTGGTGGACTATTTTTTTCGAAAAGTTTGCCCAGGTTGGACAGAAGATAGATTGGGCGGAAATCCTTTTTTAGGAATTGGAACTATGCGCTCGGTTTTTCAAACATCAGGAAAGTATGAATTATTGAGGCAGTTATTGAAAATAATTGTCAGAAATTCTATGGCGACAGGTGGAAGGTTTTTGATAATTATGTTGGAGATGTTATCTGGGCCAGCGGACTTTTTGACTCTCATAGTCATGATTAGAGCGAAAACGTGAGCTGGATTTGAAAAGATGCCTAAATCGTACGGGCTTAAAGAAGTGTTTGTGGAATTGAAGATTGTGGCGCACGAGCCCACCCACTAGGCAGTGTAGCCTTCAACGGTCGAGTCCACAGTGGTCCTAAAATTTGCATCGGTTAGAGATGAGTTATCTCTGAAAGTGGATAGGTAATATTCCGCGAAAGCATCGCATTTATTTTTGGGGAAAGTTGTAAGCATTCAAGCTGCTTAAAGTGGTCTTGCGTAGTTTTGCCTTTCTGTTGTAAACCCTATTTATATCCTGAAAGCAGTGTGGACCAGATCGAATGGAGGCCAGTTTCTTCCTAAACTCTTTGTCGAGGAACATTTTCGTTTGTTCATCAATAATTGTTGTCAAGCAATTAATTTGCGACAACATGGTTCTGTATGCTGGGTTGTGGCTATTAAGGATTCGGTGAAAAACACGGTTAAGTATTTTTGGAAGTTTCTGCCTAAATTTATATAATTTTTGCAGTTGAGGTGAGAGATTTTTGTATTTGTAGTGGTTGCTCGACACTACATTGGAAAAGAAGGCAACATTTCTCAATGGCGTTGTTGAGGAAATCAATGTGGAAGTTAATTTCCAAGTTTGTGAGCTTCCGTTGCGAGTCAGGGAGATTTCCTGCCAGGAATTTGGAGAGCCTGTTCGAAATTTTTGCCAGTCAACGTCATTGAGTGAGGTTGAGGCTTGAGGGTCAGAAGTCAAGATATTTAAGGGCGCGCTGGGGGTGATTGAAAGTTCAACTGGTAACTCATCAGATTCAGTCATATGCGCTGTGCAGACGTAATTTGAAAATTGGGGAAGGAGAAAGAGATTAGAGGTGGCGATATTTGAGTCAAAAATTGACTCAAATCGCGGGAAGGTCGGAGCATCTTGCAAGACAACGACGAAATCGTGCGTGACTGCCTTACAACAGAGTCATTCCACAACGGGTATCTGGCGTTGAAATCACCACCAAGCACCGTGTATGTGAAATTGTTCGAAATGCGGGCAATGCACTGACTTATACCAATGGACTGAGAGATTTGCTATTTCATGTGGCACAAATATTGTGTTTCTGTATATCACCGTTAGAGCACACTTTAAAACTTTTACTACATAAAAAACATGTAAAACTCAACCAATCAGATGAAATTTTATACCCGAAAATCGAATTAAATTTAAAAAAGTATATTTTCTTGTGTCCAAGTGATATTTTAATCGCTTATAAGGAATTAAACTCATTCCGACTTTAATTTTCAAAAGTTATTCTTAACTGAATCCTGCGTACGGGCAAGAGAGACAGAGCATGGTAAGCAATATCTTTACTTTATGCTTTCTGCCGTGATCTGCAGCCAACATAAAAACATCAAATGGCATAAGAAAACGTTTAATAAGAAATAGTTTGTGTTGGTAGCTCCAACTCTGCCATAGGGCGAAAGAGAAAACTGTAAAACTTGTGGCATTCTTTCTTATAGGAAAATGGCAATACGCTCAGTCCATTGTTATAAGTCGCTGTTCAAGTTAATCTGGATATTAGCGCCCGTGGCGTGACATCTATTGTATAGGGCGAGAGAAGAGACTCGTTGTCTTGAAGCTTTAACTTGACAGCAGTACATTCCATATTGGGAAGGTTACTTATTTTCACCTCTTCGAATTTTAGGTTTTCTTTAATGAGAAGGACAGTGCATAAGGTGGTCTCATATTTGATATTACCTGGGCGAAAGATTTACCTGGTTGCACGCAATTCCTTGTTGCTTTCTTCGCGAAGTCTACACGTTGGTGACGCTCCTCAATCTTCTTGACACGTAGTTGTACTACCTCCTTGTACTTGGGGCAGCCTCTATAACTAGCTGGATCTCCTTCAGCTTTACAATTGACGCCGTATGGGGCACCTTTCTTCTCGTTTTTCCGCTCGCATTGTCCTGGTAAGTGTACAATTTTACACTTCACGCATCTGTAGTCGCCTAGCCTAGCAAAGCTTGCACTGGGAGATTCCAGAAGCGCGGTATTTTTCCCAGTAAACAATCTGGCTTAGTAGGCGATTTGTTGTCATTATGTACTTTACGTCATAATTTCCACTGAAATTTATAACGAAGGAATTTGATTCCTTAGTCCTGGGCGTTTTAAAATGTACGGCCGAGTTGATTATAAAACCACGAAGTTTTTCCAAGAGTGCTGCCTTCACATCCTTTACGTGGTATGTGTGCTGAGCTTATTTCAGCAGAAGTGTCGTCGTCCTGTCACACTTAGGCGTAAAAGTGTAGCTCTGCACATCGATGTCCTTAATAATGCTGAATAGCTTGTTGTGGTCGTCCTGAGAGATTGGCTTAGTAATGTACTTGGTGCTATTTGCCGTCTTGATATAAAATTTGGGTCTGCTTTTTAGCTTATCAAGCTTGCTGTTGAATGGTCTAATATTTAGATTCTGGCAGGTAATTGGTGGAGGTCTCGCCGCCTTTACTATTTGGGCCGCAGTTGCTCTGGGCTGGATCTCAAACTCCTTCCGGTTTCCCAGAATTTGGTAAAATCCACCAGTGTTTTTCTACCTGGGTGGTTGCTGCTTCGATCCTGATGGCTTCCTCTTCGCTGGCGTTCCGGCAGATTGAGGGAATGACACGGGGCTCCTCATAGCTCTCCGCTTCTTACTTACCACGATGGTGAAATTGTTTTTATCCTCAGATGATGATGTCTCAGATGAAGATATCTCACCTGAGTCGGTAGTCATCACTTCTACGTCTCTGGCTACTCTTCTTGTATCCTCAGGTTGCGGGGCAATTTCGTCGCTGAAGAGGTTCATGGCTGCTTCCTGTGGGGGTCCCATTTCGTATTTATTATACAGCCGTCTTAGGCTGCTCCCGACAGTGGCTCTATAAGTCACTATAAGGTGTCGTTATCACCACACTGTTGTTTTTATTTTTCAATTCACTTCACTAGTGTTTATTATGTTAGTGGCTTTGTGTTGTACATTTTTACTCTTTCAAAATATATCCATACCCAACTCAAAGCACTAATCACTTAAATTGTTCCACACGCACATACACAATTCTAATTCACGCACTTGTGCATGAAATGCCCATGATATATATGCGATTAGCCCAAGGTATATAGAAAAGAAGATATACCCATTAGAAACCACGTTCCACCATTAGGTGGCGAGATATCATGAAATGTATAAGAAATTACGGTACAGAGAACACAATACTCTCCCTCTCTCTGTCTTTCCTATAAAAATGTATATACATTAGTTACGAAAATATAGCACAACAGCTGCAATGTGTCAACATTTCAATAGGAATATCTTGTATTCTATATACCTTTCCAATAAGCAAAAAATTTAGGTGTGGACAGTGTTGATATTCAATTTTTTTAACAACCGGTTCGCTTATCCAGTTAAGTATCTAATATTTCATTATACTGGGCTTAAATACTTCTTCGAGTATTAAACAAAATAAATTACAATTCAATACAAGAACATTTATTGAAAAAACCTCCAACATAAAGCTACGTTATAGCGTGGATACATAGAGTGTTATTAAGAAAGAGAACATTTAATGAAAATACATCAAAAAGCTTAGAAAACTAACTAAATTCAATAAGCGAGCTCATTGGGGCATTTATATTTAAGAGCAAGAATTTTAAGGATAAGAATTAGATTACTAGTATTCGTTACTTAAGACTTATTACTCAATACCTTTGAAATGCCCCTACTTAGTAATTGAACATAAGTACTTGCTTCTATTTACTTGTACTTAAGACTTAGTTTTGTACTTAAGTACCAAGATTTTTACTTAAGTATTTCTGAGTCTATTAAGTACCTACCAATATCAAGCTCTTCGTAGAGAAGCAAACACAATCTGTAGCGCAACTCCTTTTTTGTTGAGTTTTAAAGCACGCAAAGAACTGTCGAAGCATATGCCGCACTCTCGCATCAAGGCAGAACCTTAGACAAACTAATAACATACAAACAGGACTGGGCAAGTAGAAAAAAACCAGTAACGTCTCGCTCGAATATAAAATCGACGATGTCTCGACTTGATGACATAACCACTGATATGTATAATATGGACTGATAACGTTTATAGAAATACGCTGCAGAAAGTGGGCTCACTTCTATACTGTTGACTCTTTCTGTCTAAGCACCAACTGAGAGAGAACGGTAAACAATAAATGAATTAGTGGATTCGTCGAAATACATGATTTTAAATTAATCATTTAGGGTTATTACTGATAAAAACTGTTTTACAAAAGACAATACATTACATACGCAGAAGAAATTTTAAATGGTTTATTAAAATCACTTTCCGAGCTGCGTGCTCACTTTTTCAATTTCCCGCCAATGATTTTTTCAAAGTTGGCACCGACGTAAGAACTCTTTTTGACACAAACAATTGTGCCCACGTAAAATAGCAAAGTAAGCAGTCTATATTATATACGTCAGTGGACATAACCAAGGGTAAGCAAGCAATGCCTCGCTCCAATATAAAATCAACGATGCCTCGACCTGATGTAGGGAAGGCCTCAATTCTTTCTTAGAAATTTACTGGACATTTTTTCCTTAGAATAGTTATGCATAATTGGAGGCGATAATGAGTGCTTGGGGGGACCTCTCATAGTTTTTATAAAAAACTATAAATAGTAGCCACTGGTTACTATACATATTATAGTTTTCAAAAGGTTTTTATTTATTAATATCTATTAACTGAACTCGATAAACTTCATTATATTACTGCCAACGTACAAAGATTCTAAAAAAAGTACTTCAAAAAGTACTCAGTACTTTTTATATACTTAGTACTTAGTTACAAGTACTTTTCATACATGCTGTATTTGTACTTACGCTGAAGTACTCAGACTTCGGTACTTGTACTTAAGTACTTTTTTTTTGGTACTTGCTCAACTCTGCTAGTATTACAACAGGCACCAGATAGCTTATTGGTTTTCAAAATAATTTTTATCGCATTTATTTTTTGCTCTTCTATATTCAGCTATATGATGGCCACGTTGTTGCCACGACTTTATAAATCGTGTTCCATCCCGATCTGTTAAAGCATTTCCAAGCAGATTTATTGTCATAAAATGTGAAATATTTTCAATCAACAAGAAATTTCTTTTTTCAGTTTACATATTTTTCATCACACTGAACGCTTGTTCAACTTCGGCCAAACTAACTGAAACAACTTTTGAAATTTTCCTAGCTCCTTAAATTATTTCCGGAATATGTGGATTTGATAAATCTCTGTTATCAACCAACTCCCGAAAATCATTTTTAAGGATGGAAAATTTCAATAGCATAAATCCTCTAATTGTTTCTTGTCTTCTAACTAAGGCGAGAGTAAAACATTTCCTCGCCATAGGGTAGGAATCCAATACATTAAAAATTGATACTAAATAATTACTCTCACAATTTTTTCATGTTGTGTTTAGCAACTTGAATTAACATACCTACCTCTTGGCAACCGAACGTCTGATTGGATTATGTTACAAACGTTCATGAGCTCCCTTATTTTCTTTCATCAACTCCAGTGCTCTTATGCCACCTCCGAATTAGTCTATCTGCGTTGGTTACTGTCACTTCTCAATTAAGCTTTCAAGTCCTTTTTTCAATCCACTTATTTTCGCTTCTTGTGAAAAATGCTAATAAAGTGCTGGTAAGCCTCCCAGACAGCCTTTGCTACTCGAGCACTGCAAGCAACCCCTCGAGGAACAAGAATTTTTTAAATTTCGATTTCCAGTTCTTGGGCGATGTTCCTTAATTGCATGCAATTTTTATTTGATTGATGATGAAAGCAGTAAATTTTTGCTATCAAAATTTGAAAATTATTAACTTGGGATATTCCCTTTATCGCATCGGCTAAAGCCAACTGCGTTCTGTGCCAAGTAATGATTCCAGAACAATTTTCTAGAAGTGAGCTGCAGCTTCTGATTTGTGTCCCAACATATTAGTGGCACCATTCGAGAAAAATGCTATTAGATTATGATTTAATTAATCCCTACTAAAACCACTTTCATGCAAAGTAGACATTAATATATCAGAAATTGTAACAGCGTCAAATGAGTTAATTTATTTTAAGTCAATAAATACACTAATAAGCTCTGTAAGCTCTGTAACTTCCTTAATATTACAACGTAAGGAGATAGCTAAAGTACTTCTTTTTCAAAACTGTGCTAGCTTCATCAATCACTATATAAAATTTGTTTTGCAATATTAAATGCAGTAAATCTTGAACGTAAACAATTCCCACATACTCCACCATTTTTAATTTGTAGTTCAATATCTTCCATTATATCTACCATGGGCCTATTTCGTTTAACTAAACTATATACTTCTTGAAAAATATGTTTTGACACTAATAAATATTTTTCATTTTGACACTAATAAATATTTTTCATCAAATACGGGTTGTAATTTATTTTCTTCTGATATTTTCAATAATTCAGTAGCTTTATTATATGATAAAAAACGAGAATATTGCTTATGTTTTTTGATCATTGAGGCTTGTTGAGTAGCATTATTAGATCCATGTGAACTAACATTTGCAGTGCTCCATACAGTTCAAATGTGAACAAGTTGTTGGGTTTCTATATTTAAATTTGCAAAGAAAGCGTGAACAAATTTCAAGCCTATTGTCTTATTAGAAGAAATTATTATCCTGGATATCTATTTTAGATGTATTTAATGAGTCAAAATTAAGTTATGCTAGGCCACATCAAATCAGAAGTCGTAACTTAGTGGCATGTGTACAAATTACACATTTTGAAAAATAACACCTCAGCAGCCATCACTGATCGTCAATATGAACCAATTAAATTTTGCTTGCTTTGTAATCCGTAGATAGGAAAAATATGCAAAATTTTAACAGAAAAAACATTTGAAGCACATTATTTATAAAAATTATAAAAAAAATGTCAACCGCTTCGGTCGAACCGATGCGAATCGGCTGAATATCAACACTTAGTTATTTAACAACCGGTTCGCAAAATTCTGATTTTTGTAACAACCGGTTCGGCCGAACCGGTGCGAACCGGCTAAATATCAGCACTGGGTGTGGAGTGTTCTCACAGAATTCCAGGAAAAAAGTTACGGCATCCTCACACACAGCTATTTTTACACGCTACAGCAAAACCCTCGAGAATACTTCACAAGCCATGAAAGAGACTGCTTCCCTACCACATGCAAGGCCCAACGTAGTCCTTACATTCTAAAATCTGAAAAAAAGTTTGATTTGAATAGCTCCACCGCCCTAAACTACTATTCACACCGAAAAATAGTGTTCTGATAATCTTAAGCTTGATTTCTTATCTTCCGAACTGTAATAAAATTTTCATACCTTTCCTAACAAAATTATTTAAAAAAATTTTATCTTAGCCAAATGACTACGATTTCTCAAACAAAAATTCTCAGCTGAGTAATCATTGTAATGTCGCTGTGCCGTCATGCGATGCCGTGGGCTGGTGATATCGAATATAGCTGCCTACAGATTCGGACAGCTGAGAGGTATTGAGCGTAAAATGGTAAGGTTACTTTGTAATCAAAACTATTTTATTATTTTGTTAAGGAAGGTATGTAGTAAGTGCAGCCTTTGGGAAGATAAAGAACCAAGCTGTAAATTACTAGAAGACTATTTTGGATAGTAGTTTGGGCTCTATAGCATTTAGAAAATCAATGTTTGGTACTTTTCCATAAGCATCAATATAGAACATTTTAGAGAACGGACTCCGAACGCACACATATAGGTTTCTGTTTCATGGCTTGGGAAGTATTCTCGAGGGTTTTGGCTACAGCAAACGCCATTTGCAGCCTTACAGATGTGTTGAAGGTATATGAAAAATTGTTAAGGGCTTATATTAGCTTTGTTCTTTAGGTTCCGTATAGCATTAGAAAAAGTTTTGAAAGTATAGAGAAAATAATCGAATCGCCATGACTTTAATTCTTTCAAAACACTGAACCTGTCAAACTTTTTCCGAATTTATCAAGCTCTATTTTACCATTTTGCAAGGATTCAAGTCATGGTAATTTGATTATTTTCTCTATACTTTCGAAACTTTTTCTACTGCTATGCACTCTACAAATTATTTATGTTCCCCTGTTTAATTACGAATTCAGTATCTAAATCGAACGGAAAATATATTGTATTTTACTTAATTAAAAAATGCAGAAAAAACATTGAAATCCCTAGGAATTCCATATAGAAATGCCACGGAAAAGTCTGGGAATTCCATGAGAAAATAACATTGAAATCTGTTAGATTTCCGCTCTCAGTTCCAACTACCAATACAATAAAAGACTTGGAATCTCGACGCAATTCCCTACGACTGTAAAAAATGTTTTTTTTTTCGACTTAATTTTGAAATAATTCACATATTTAATTTATATAAAGCTTTGCTTCTATTAACAAAGAGATAAATAGTTCTGAAAAAAAAAACCGATTCCGTACTTTTGGATTCAATAAACCTGCTCACAAAACAGAAGCACATTTTACAATCATGGCTCAATTTTGACAATACTGTTCCCACGCATCTCGTAATGATCTGCTCTTGAAAAATTACACTCCTGTACACGAATTATACACGATTCACCCATTCCTGTTTGCTATATATTCTAAGGTTCAATGTGCGGGCGGCAGACTTAAACTCAATGGCGCCGACCGAATTTATCGCCGTAACCAGAGTTGGGAATAATTGAACTTTTGTCGATGTTCTCGTCGTAATTTGATTTCGACAGTTCAGCGAAATGAGCAAAAACTGTCTTTCGAGGAGCAATTAAATAATTTAGTTTGGGAAATGAATTATTTGTACGACAAAAGAAATTCCCAATATAGAAAAACATATTTAAAAGAAGAAAAAAATGGAAGGAAATTGGAGAAAGTTGAAAATAAGTGGTAGGTGATATTTTGTATACATAAAAAATAAATAAAATTGAATTTACAATTTATTTGTGCGCTTTCATCGATACTGGTTAATGCCAATTACAAATTAAGAAACACAACAGGGAAAATCATCTGTCTCGTTAGCTCAGTGGTAAGAGGAGTTGCCCGGAAAGCGAAAGGTCCCGGCTTCAAACCCCGGATGAGGTGGTTACTTTTTCATCTTGTATTTATAATTTGATTTAGAATCGTTAAAAATAGAAGTTCTTAAAATTCTTCTATTCTCCATCGCTATTTTATAATTCACATAAACTCAGCGTTAATAATTGTTTATTACACTTTTATAATTTTTTTTTATATCTGTCCCATTTTGTTAATAAACTTCAACAAATAACTTAAGCACCTACATGTACATATATTGATATGTCAACGAACGCTGTCTTGAGTTAATTCGGCGACATTTACGACTGCAGTGTCGTCGTAATTGTTGTGGCGGCATTATTGTATTTCAGCCATTCCTAACGTTGGACGGCATGTTTTACAGTGTGTGGAGAACAAGCTTTCATATGTAGCACACCAGGTTGGACAACATGTTCGGCGTGTATGTGCCGCCTTAAAGGGGCCCATTTATACACGGTCTCGCATATTGGCCAACTCGAGTACGACAACGATTTTGTCACGGAGATTTGACCGTGTGTGGGCCTATTTGCGGTGTGAAACGCAATATGTCAAGCGGTTGGACGAAAATAAAGTTAGTTTGATTTTTGTGGAGGGGTTACGTCTAGGACATTCGTCATTTTTTAGTGAACAGTTCTAGCAGGTCGTGATATGTGTTCTTGTCCTGAGGTTGGACAACATGTTTGACAAATGTGGATGAGGAAAACCTATAGTGGAACCGCATATTGGCGGCAATCCAGCATAAGATTTAAGTGAAGTCTTTGCTCATTCACTATTTGCATAATTTTAATTTTAAACAATTTTCTTCCATTCTCTTCCTTTCGTTTGGTTCTCACATAATTTTCATCTCTCGTATCATATAACACTAGGTTTTCCCACAAATAAATATTTATAAAAATACTCCATATTTCACTGTAAAGATTAGAGACTATAGCAATACGTGTGCAAAATCAGCTTGGGAAACTGTCTCATCAACCACAATCGACACAATACAAAAACAGGCCTCTCCCTGTGCTCTCTTCCTCTATTCGTCAGCTGTGTTCAATATGCGGTTCCCCTTTTAAAATTGCAAAAAGCTCGCCAGTGCTGTGCTATTCTGTCATGTGTTGTACTGCGCCCGGCCATATTGTTTTTCCGAGGTAGGAAGAAAAGTTCAAGGCTGTATCAAGACGAAATGTGAACCCACAATCTCTTTAATGGCAGTCAGTGTACTTATCCATTCAACTGAACTACTGCCAGTTGGTGTATGCATATTCAGTATACTTTTATGTCTATTAGTTTTTTATCTATTTGAAACGCTAAGGAGCAAACTATCGGTTCTGATTGGGTCCTTCATAGATTTCTCGCTTTTGGTCATTCATTTAGAATGGAATGTGGATCTCCAAACGTCGAAAGCGAAGAAACACTCAAGAAGAAATTACTTTTCTATGAATTGAGAGAAATGGCAAACAAAGCGATAAAAGAGCAAAGTTCATCAATTCCTGTGGCTATTATAATAATTACAATATTATTATTCATAAATTCATATAAAAGTACAACAAGAGATACATACATATCTTATACTAGTACTAATAGGAATAATCTAAGAAAAATTAGATTCTGGAAAGCTCAAAGATATAAGACTAAAAATTAATATGAATATAAAATCGAGAAGCAGAAAGACTATACGCTAAGTTAAAATCCAGAAGATTATTTATTTCTAATTACAGAAAATATGTATGAAAAACGAAGAAAAAGAAATAGAAATTAAACAATATGAAATGAAATGTCTTTTAAACGCACTAAGAGTGCCTGAGCGTTGAACACTACAAAATTTTTAGATTTGATATACAATTAGCACATAAATCCTGAGTGAATCAAAACTTTTTTTGACAGGATTTTAACTAAGGCGGGGTGAAAGAACACGTCGTCCTACCCGACGCATTTTGATAGATCAAAAATTGCTTTAAGCTTTCGAGTACAATTTCGGAATAATTAACACATAATTAACACATAAATCCTGAGTGAATCAAAAATTTTCTGGTAGCATTCTAACAAGGACAAGGTGGCCGACGAAGTCGTACTACATCCCCAATTTGGTTGCTTAAAAACTCCATTAATTTTTCAGGTATAAGATTTGCCAATTATGCAGAAAATTAGCACATAATTAGCACACAAATCCTAAGTGAATGAAAACTATTTTGACATCATTCTCAATATAGTAGTTTGGAGGACGACGTCATCCTGCACCCCCGGCTCCCCCTCCTTTTTATTATTTAAAAGCCCATTAAATTTTTTAGATTTGGCGAAGAATTAGCACATAAATTCTATGTGAATCAAAGCTTTGTTGGTAGGATTAATACTACGGCGGGGTGAAGCTTGGCGTCTTGAGTTGCCATTATAAATCAGTGTTGGGCAAAATGCAATCTGATTAATGATTAATGATTACGATTACAATCTTTAATCTGTAATCATGATTACAAATTGATAATATTAATCAGAAAAGTAATCATTTTTGGCGATTAATGATTGATCAATCGCAACCGTAATCATGATTACATTTTTTGATTACAAATTTGCAAGAGTTTTAAAATTGTAGTTAAAAGAAAACAAACATTGTTGTATATCTTTTCCGAAATCGGTAGTAGCACATAAACTAATGTTTGTAAGCACATATGTATCTGTAGTGGTAGGGCAATTGAATATCTGACATCTCTGAATTGGTAAACGGTATTATTAGCAATTAAGAAAGGGAAAATTTCATTTACGGTTTCGTTATTAGAATTAGAATCTTCGTTATGATATCAAAAACAATACTGTACCGCTTTGTTATGTAGTAGCATAGATGGCACAAGAACTAGATGTCGCATGGTATACTACTAGAGCAGGGTATACAGATTGTAAAATGGGTAGTGCATATTGGAATGGATCATAACATGTTTTAGAGCGTGTCAAAACAATATTTTTTTAATAGCAGTTTTGTATACATTTAATCGACTTTTTCAACACTTCAGACACGAAAAAATATGAATCACTCGACGTATACATCATTTTAAATGTTGTGGTCCATTCCGGAATGGACTACCCAGCCATATAAATGTTGTATACTTTTTGGTACTGCATATGACATCTAGTTCCTGTGCCATCTATGGTAGTAGTTAGTAAATCCAATCTTTAATCCTCACTCTCTCTCTATCTTGTCAGTAATATTTACCCATTACAGCACTTCGAGCATGCTTCTAACTGGTGTATGCATTCTGCCCTTAGATTCATTCGAACTAGCATATAACAATGTGGAGCAATATGAAAAGTGTGGCAAAATCAAAGCGGTAAAAGGTATTATTGCATTATCAACGACTTTCTTATACGCCCCAGAAATATAATCTTTTTCGCTACCATTTTTCACAAATAATCAAGATCCTCGAATTTAAGTTGATGATCAGATATGTGCGAGTTTCTATCAATCGAAGCACTTACATTCCTTATATTGACTCCAATCAATACATAATTCAACAGTGCCTTGGAGTTTGCTACAACAAAAATTCTTACGATGACAGATTGTTTGTTTTCTTAGAACTAAATTTTAAAATCTCTTGAAAAGTATTATTTGTAATCGAAAAAAATATATAATCGTGTAATCATGATTACGATTACATTTTCCTAAGATTACTCGATGTAATCATGATTAATAATTGATGGGTATTCATGACTGAAGTAATCATGATTGATGTGTACTCATGATTGATTTAATCTTGATTATTAATCTGATTACAAATGTAGTTGATTACGCACAATACTGTTATCAATATCAGCATATACCCTTGTAATGACTGAGTTCAGTTTTCGTTTTCGAGGGATTCTATATCTCCTCCGGGATTATTTGTTTGGGCTATTTGCATATTCTAATTCAATTTTATTTATTCATAGAATTTAATGTCGAAACATTGTACTAAAATTCGAATTTTGTAAATTTTCGAAAATATAAATACCCAACGAATGAACTATTTGCAATTTACTACAATACAGGCTGGTTGGGGGTTGTAACGGTTGCCGAGATAAAGCGACTTAAAGATATTTCGGTATGTTTTTATAAATCAGCCCTGTAACTTTTGAATGTTGCACCCTGTGATGATGATTTAAAACTTCTTTGATTGATAATCGTTGGACCTTTCCAGTAGTCTAAAAACTTTTCTTCTCCTCCCCACCGATTTGAATTTAAGGCTCAACAAAGTTAAAATTTAGGAATTATAACTCGTTTTTTTTTATATAACTACTATTTTTATCAATCCAATATGAAAAATTAGTAGTGATGACATGCACTACTAATTTTTCATATTGGATTAAAGAAGCCCAAAATCTTACCTTAAAAATGACCTATCATACTCTGTACCGAAAATGTAACCCGTTCTGCGTTTTTTGCACTTTTTCTTAAGCATATCCAGCCAAAATGACTGAAAAAGGACATTTCCAAAATATAATAGCCTACTTTCTGGCACTTATTGAGTTTTTTCAGCCATTTCAGCTGGAGATGCTTTAAAAAAAATGTAAAAAACAAAGAAAGGGTTACATTTTCGATACGGTGTGTGATAGGTCATTTTAATGATAAGATTTTGGGCTTCTTAAATCCAATATGATAAATTTGTATTCATTACGTGTTTTTTGATAAAAATAGTAGTTAAATAAAAAAAAAACGAGTAAAAATTCCGAAATTTTAAGTTTGTTGAGCCATAACTTCAAAATGGAGAAGAGGATGGGTAAAAAATGTATAGACCGTTGGAAGAACTTTTAAACCATCATCATAGAATATATCTCGGAAACCGTTATGACTCCCCCCCCCCCCCCCGCTCTTGCCGTACACTGTTTTTGCTCGAATAAGCATGAACTATACGTAGCCTGTATAAACGAGTGTAGTGTCATATGACAGATAATTTTATTTTGAACGTAAAATAGACCTACTTTCTTTTTCCTGGACATTTTTAATTGTTGCTGTTTGTAACTCAGTGATTTCTAGTTCTGACAAATCGGAAGACTTTATGGTTATTGTCTAAATTGCGATTTTGGCTTGACTTGACTTGACTTGATGGTAAATGGATCCAATCCACGCATTCTCGATGAACATAAATGTAAAAGTGGTTACTGTATGTGTCAGGAATTGCTAAAACCCAGATAAACAACTGCGTGGCAATAGCATACTGAAGGGTATCGATCTGTAAGGTGTCGATTGTTTACTTTCCCAAAAACTGATCAATTTAAATTAATTAAATTAAATTAATTAATAATGCAGTAATTCCGCTAATCTTACAATATAAAGCAACTGAAGCAAAATAGGTCAGTCTGAGCATGAAGAAAGCATGAAGAGAGGTTTTGGAAAAACTGGAGTCGAGTTGTTGAATGAGGGTTAAAAAGGAAGATTGTGACGAGTGATTGATTTTATTATTCCCATATGAATATAAGCCTAATTCTACGGTACAAGTACACAAGTGGAGTTTCGAAATCACAAACCGGCTAGATTTGAAAATTTCATTGTACTCCTGGTTTCTAAGTGGAATATTAATTGGTTTTTGTAGCTTTTTTCATCTGTTGTTCAGAGTCCTTAGATTTAACCCTTATATTATCACTTAGTTTGAAACCTTTAAAGTATTACATTAGACTGGCTGGGTTAAAATGCTCATATATCTGGTAGTTTTTATCAACTATTGATGATATTTTTTTGCGTGCGGATTTTCCATGTTTTACTTTTGAAGAAATTTCAAATTTTGCAAATAACTTGACATAACTTATAATTTTGCTGGTCAGGCATCAGGTAATATCAGAAGATAATAATTCGAAAAAATAAATAACATGAAATTAATTAATTATTGTCATAGCAGCACAAAGAAAGTGTTTCATGATTCTCTAATATACGCAAAGCTAGGATGACTTATCTAGGTTCGCTATACTGGTGTTCCGTATGTGATCTGGCACCCGAAGGCTACGGATAGGTCATGCTTAGACAAACAAAAAATTGTATGGGTGGGGAGAGGGAAATGGTAACGGTATCCGAAATAACGGGACTTTAAGTTATTTGGGTATGTTTTTATAGATCACCATGTAACTTCTAACGTTACACCCTAAGTAGATGATTTAAACTTTGGTAAATAGATAATCGTTGGACCTTTCCAATACTTTACAAAATTTTGCCCTTTCCATTTTGAAGTTATGGCTCAACAAATTTAAAATTTTGGAATTTTTACTCGTTTGTTTTTATTTAACCACTTTTTTTATCAAGAAACACATCATCAATATCAATTTTTCATATTGAATTTAAAAAGCCCAAAAGCTTAGCTTTGAAATGATCTATCAGACTCTGTACCCAAAATGTAACCCTTTATACGTTTTTTGCACTCTTTCTTAAGCATCTCCATACCATTGGAATGGTATAACGATTATCTATCTACCAAAGTTTAAATCATCTACTTAGGGTGTAACGTTAGAAGTTACATGGTGATCTATAAAAACATACCCAAATAACTTAAAGTCCCGTTATCTCGGAAACCATTACGATTTTCCTCCCCCACCCCTAACAATTTTTTGTTTGTATAAGCATGACCTATCCGTAGCCTTCGGGTGCCAGACCACATACGGGACACCTTGTATAATAGCTAATACTCATAGGAAGAGATAAAATTTTTCCGCAATCAGTTTATGTAATTTCTTTTTTAGTTTTTCAGCCTTTAGCATTTTATTTATCATTGCAACTCCAATTTTACTACTGTTTTTATACCCTAGATGTTATCTCATATGTAGTAGAGCAAAATGGATTAGACACCGATGCATAAATTTAAAACTCATTTTGATTTTTGCACATCCATCTGTCCGTCCCAACAATAACTCGATAACGGTTGTACTTAGAGAGCGGAAATTTTGCACATTGGCTTGTACAAAAAAAAGTAAAATTAAATTTGACAATGGGGCAAATCGGGTAACTCCTTCGTAGGGTTGCCATAAAAAATTTCGTTTTTCACTCATATTTGGACACTACCTAAGAAAGCGTTAACGTATAGTGCTGAGATTTTGGACATAGTGTTTTCATAAAAATAGTAAATATGATTTTAAAAGTGGACTAAATCGGGCAACCCGTTCTTGGTGTTGTCATATAAAAATTTCGGATTTTTACGTATTCGATGAAAGCCATCAGTCCAATGCTGTTTTAATGTACTGAAGAGTTCTTCAGAATATGATATCCTATAAAATTGGTTATAATCATTTTTTCTGTCCGATGAGCCGTTATAGATATATATGTGAAAAACCACTTCAAAATTCAAACTTGTACAGATGGGTGACCATACGAGATTACATACGGGCATTCATCTAGGGTATCATAAAAATTGATGTTATAATTAGACCAATTTTAGCTTTTTTACTTATTTTCTTTTAATATTATCTCATACAGGAAAAAAGTTAATATACGCTTGAATGTAATTCTTACAGAAGGAGGCCATATAAATCTTATTACCATAATTTTCTAACGTAGAATTTTGAGTTATATTCGACATCGTTTTATTCTTCTCCATATTGTATTATCCTTGGTATGTGTATACAAGAATAATTAAATCAAAATCGTCATTTTTAGTTCAACGTTGAGTTCAGTGTCGTCAAGAATATTTTCAACATCAAATTCATCTCGCATTTGTGAAGCATTTATTCATTGATCTGTGGTGCATTTGTTATAGGTGGTTCTATAATAAAAAATCTGTCCAAATTGTGGGGTATGAGTACTCGTAGGTATTTCTTTTGTACATTACACGAGCAAATCCAAACACAAATCATTAAAATAACCAATACATGCAATACTAAACTGTTAAATAATACAAAATTACTTTTCAACGTAACATATTTTATGAATACAAAAAAAAACTAATTAAATTTATCAGTAGAGCGTTTCTCCTCATCCATATCGCATAATTAATTATAAACAATTTAACAAAAATAAAATAAAGTAGATTAGACAATTAAAAATTTTAATAAATCAATTTACTTCGGCATATACATAGTTCAAAATTTTATAATGTTGAAATATCTTGTATTTTGGATCTACAAAATTGTCTATGCATCTATGCATATATATATAAACAATGGTAGATCTTTCGTTTACTAGCTATAAGCGTACCTTGAATGCATTTGGTAGAAATATTTACATCATAATTGGTTTTTCATCAAGCTCAGAACATCTTTTTGTTTATGTTTTTCATAATCTAAACAATGACTGGTGAGTCCAGTATTTTGTTAATACACCCCAGATTCAAAAAATCATAAGCATTTGTTACTAGTGTTTGTATACAGTTCTTGTTTTGTGGCTATGCGGATCTGCTGAGTGTTCAGTAAATAATTTTCGGTCGAAATCTTAATACAGTTGGAAAATGAAAAGAATCTAACTTGTATTTTTAGCTTATATATGTAGTAGATACTTGACGCAGCTTAGCACTTAATGAAAAGTCTAAGCACTTCATGAAATGCAGGCAGCTAGTGCAACAGTTTGCGCTTAACTACTTTTTACACTAAGTGTCTGAAATTCTTAGTCTCTTCGTGAACTGAACTGCTACAAGCCTTTGGGCCGATAGTGTAATTCCAACGGATATAACCGAATACTAGGAGAGGGAGATCAACAGTGAAGAGGAAGGTCGCGCCCAGACCTGTTAGGTACCCATACACATACACACGCCGAATGCTTGTAGCACTTTATGAAGTGACCAAGAATTTCAGACTCTTCGTGTAAAAAGTCGTTAGGCGCAAACTGTTACACTATCTGCCTGCATTTCTGGAAGTAGACTTTTCATGAAGTGCTAAGTTACGTCAAGTGTCTACGGTATATATATATATATATATATATATGTATATATGTATATATTGTACATATATGTGTGTGTGTCTGTGAGTTTAATCCCTAAAATTTATAAAAAAAGAAAAGAAAACAAAATAGTGTTTCTTTGTACAGAAAAAAGCAAAAAAAAATTGTGAATTTTTTTTTTTTTTTTTAGTTTTATGTAGGTACATCTTGGAATGAAGTATACTTAATGTAAAAGTACTAGTAAATATAACTCGAACCTTCTTTTCTAAATAGTTACTGCATTTACATATGTAGTTACATTTTAACTAAATTGATCTTTAAATTTAAGATCCTTGTTTTTTTTTTTATGTTTTAACTCAGCTCTTACAATCCTATTTACGTTTTGCTTGAGTATATTCCTGCAAATACGAACTGGAGCAGTTACAGCATCCACTACCCAACCAGGTAAAATATTATTTTAAAATCATTCGAGGTGGATATAACTTCACATTTCATTATAGGTCTGGAATTTATACCATATTCGTCAAAAGAGAATTCTGGAACACTGATTTGGTATAATGCGACAAACTTTGAGACGCATGCGGCAATGTTAGATGAAATTTTTGAACGTGAGATAATTTTAATATCATTATCTTTGAATAATTTTTACTTTATTTTTTAATCATTATTTGCATCATCCGTAGGTCTTCTAATTGCTCAAGTAAAATATGGGAGGAAAATAATTATTGCTTCTGAGAGCGGACCCAAACTATTTTACGGAATACACTTAAGCTCAATCAATGAATTCCCAATTATCGTCGGTTTGACTCCTTCATACGGTTCTATCTATAAAAGTTTTGCTAAATCAATACATGCAATTGGCAGATATTTCTTATCCTTAGACTAAATTTGACAGACAGTTATTTAAAAAACTAACTTCTAGCTCCGAATTTTTCACCAAGAACTTTGCTCTGAATTAATTTACCATTCAGCGGTCGCAGATGAGTAACTTATTTACTTATTACTTCCCATACTGATGAGTTTTTAATTCCACAACTCTCAGATTGAAATCAACAATTTTCCATTCCAATTCCATTCTTTAGAATTAAAATTGTCTAGTTCCATTACTTTTCCATTAGGAATGGGAGAAACCAATAGAATTAATATTCGAAGTAATGTTGTACATTGTACTGAATTTAAATTCCTCATATATTCCACTGAGATCGGCAAAGGAATAACAGAAATTGAAAATAATTTATCCATGATTTAGTTGGTTTTTGTTCCTTAATTCATTTTCTATAAAAACATTCTCAAATTGATTAGCACTTCCTACAAATTATCCTGTCTAAATATAACACATTTAACAAAAAACACGAATAACAAATTTATTATAATTTCCTTCTTTTGTTCTTCATAGTTTCTTACATTAACAATATTTTACAAAACTTGTAAAGGGCTTTCCAATAAGAGGTGTTATTTTGATATTCAAAGAAAAATGCCATTTTTTGAGACAAATGATCGGATCTTTATTTCATTATAAAGAGGAAGGTATGCCGTTAATAATGGAAAATAACA
The DNA here is from genome assembly GCA_963924295.1 of Dioctria rufipes. NCBI lineage: Eukaryota > Metazoa > Arthropoda > Insecta > Diptera > Asilidae > Dioctria > Dioctria rufipes. Next base: position 76,458,232 of record OZ002744.1, read on the forward strand.
TCAGCCAAATGACCACCACGACCACGCCTACAGGACCATATCCTTTTCATGAAATTTTCCATAACCAAATCGCAAAGTGGCTGCCCTATGTCCTCGATAGCCTCACGAATTCCATCTTTGAGGTCTTGAATCGACGCGGGGCTGTTGGCGTGGCCCCAAAGGAAGAAGTCGCAAGGTGTTAAGTCACAAGATCTCGGTGGCCAATTGTGATCACCTCTTCGAGAGATAACACGGTCCGGAAACTTTTCCCGTAAAAGATCAATGGTTTCGTTGCTTGTATGGCACGTAGCGCCGTCTTGTTGAAAGTAAACGTTGTTCAGATCAATACCATCCAATTCCGTAACTGTTGTTCCAGCCTCATTTTCGAAAAAGTAAGGTCCAATGACCCCCCGGGACCATAAACCGCACCAAACAGTCACACGTTGAGGATAGAGAGGCTTTTCAACAATAACAATTTTGCTTGTTGATGAAGCCATCGAGGTGGAAATGGGCCTCATCACTCAAGATGAGTTTTCGATGGAATTCCGGATCATTTTCATGCATTTCAAGGACCCAATCAGCAAAAACTCGACGTTGTTGATGATCGGCCGGCTTGAGTTCTTGTGTTAACTGAACTTTATAAGCCTTAACACCCAAATCTTTATGCAAAATACGGTGTAATGACGTTTGTGGAATGCCTAATTCCAAAGAACGACGAGGAATGGACACACCTGGGTTTTCTTCAACACTTTCGGCTACAGCAGCAATATTCTCGGCTGTTCTTGAGCGACGTGCACGGGTTTTATTCTTCACATCACTAACTTGTCCCGACAGCTCGAGTTTTTCTACCAATTTCTGTATTGCGGTCCGACAAGGTGCTTCACGACGACCCAAAAATGTTCGAGTTTTACGAACCGTCTCTGCCACATTTTCACCATTTTTATAGTGAATTTTAATAATTTCAGTGCGTTGCTGAATCGTGTATCGTTCCATTTTTATTAATGTCGTAGTTTCTACTTGTCAAATGTCAAAAAATGACAGCTCCAAAAGTGACATCTACCGAAATAGCGGGCTAATTAAAATAACACCTCTTATTGGAAAACCCTTTATTTAGAAGTGATGTTTTGGTACCCTGACTCGTAAAATCTCATAGTTATAAAATAATTGTAAATTATTCTTTTCTGATACCAATCGCCCTTAGAAGAAGTTGTGATGTCTATATCTTGGCGATTTCTGGCCATATGCATAATAAGTGAATGAATAAAATCATCGTATCTCTGGTAATATTCATTAGAGATGACCTAATCTCTTCCCATTCTTTGCAAATCAGCCACCAATCCATACTGATCTTCTTGACTCTGACAATACCGCAGCAGATCCTGATCCTACTAAGCACCGACTAAAATTTACTGATATTATAGTTAGTCAGGTCACATCAGTTGGATATGGTACAGGTACAGGTACTTAGGTTTTTCTATCTGGAGTTCGCTTTGAATAAACAGTGAGTAGAAATGTCTGCTTTCGCTGAGCGGAACGTTATGTTTTGCACAAGTGTAGTAAAAAGCAGAGCTCAGTTTTGTCCGTTTTATCAAACGATAGGATTTCGGAATGTTAAATAGTAAGGCAAGACACCTGCATATAATACACAGTCTTGATACCATCACAGAATAGTAAGGTGCTGATAGTTAGAAATATACAGATATCGACGGTAGTACTAAGAAAGTGATATAATTCTATGAGCTTTTATAGCAAATCTCAATAACTCACTGATCGCGGCTAAATATATCGGGTACGAACAAAAATGTTTTTCAATAAAGACAAAAACTTATTTCTTTCTTAGAATTTAAATCGACCAAATTTCTTCAGAAGTCGTGTGCATTATTGATGGCTGAAGCAGCTACCTAATAGCCTACCTCTTTATTTATTCACCAGTCATTCGCAAAGTACGTGTTGGCCGAATTCAATTTCCTCCCAGTTCTTGCAGCTTCTGCAGAAATCATTCGCCACTATCCCCAGTCGATAGCATGGTCTTCTATGACCCAATGACCCATAGTGACCCTTAATAAATTCCTGGTATCAGTTCTACTATCTTTAAGGAATTCTCTTGTCCTCTTCCTGTCATATTCAGGCCATAATTGCTCTCGCAATATGGCTGGTTTTCCTCTTAATCCACCGGAAGCTTGCTGCGGAACTATCAATTTCAGAGCACTTTTTGGCCAACTCATCAGCCATCACGTTGTCTTAGATATTCCATGGGATCAGCTTGTGCCATGCAGTCAATTCCTCAAGGCTAGTCTTGCATAGCTGCCCCAATTTTAATTTTACCAGCGCAGCACCCAGCGCCTAAATGGCTGCCTGGCTGTCAGTGTATATACATATGTGCTATACGGACTCCCTTCCGCAACAAAATGGGTCTCAGTCCTTCTACCCGTGATGCCTTAAGGGGATGAAAGGAACAGACCACTCATTTTAACATTTTAACGTTATCTACAGAGCGAGCTAATCGGCTCTTCTTCTTCGTCGTAAGTGTCGTCTTAAGTGCCCATCTACTGAGATCGACACTGCTGGAATTATCCCCCCACTTACCGAAAAGTGGGCATCCAGAAATGCATTTGACAGCTCCTCGTTTGTAGTTGTCCATAATCCGTTCTCCCCTTTTATGAAGGAGGGAGTGTTGTGGTCCTTGACAAGCACCATCCGAAGAATGAGACCCTTCTCCATTAGACTCTACTGACTTACAGGAATTTCTCCATGAGGATATTTTTGTTAAACTGTCCTTGTAACAGTACCGCATTGCACCATAGTGGCCTAGATTTACCACTGGATCTGCTTATAAAGCTTCACTTAACGCATCGGTGACAGTATTGGTATCAGCACCTCTGCTGACTCATAATTAGCCTTTCTGGTGGAGAAACTTTCAACCTTTCACTGGCTATATCACAGTCCCAATTTGTCATACGAATATTCCTGAAAGCTTTAATCGTCTTTGCAGCAATACAACATCGAATCTATCCGAACAGATGACGAGGGTTAGGTATGGTACCTCACTCCTGTTTATTGTTCTGAAAGTTGGAGTACTGTATTTATTACAAACTGCAAGCTTAGTCCATAGAAGATAGTTAAAAGGCAACTCACCTCTTAGGTTTATGTTGGTGCTACACCATATGATATAATGGGCGTTAGTATCATACCCAAGTAGGAGATTGATGTTCCTCACCAGGCAGCATCGATCACCTCTATCAATTCCTCGTACGGAACTTTGTACCTGCAGAGCCCTTAGAAGACTATTTCTATCAATATCTACGTCTGGAATCATCATATGACCTTTCGATCTCTCATAAATGTCATCTATTGATCCTCAGAGTAGAGCCCGTACCGATTGTTACGATCAGTCAGTGATAGCTTCAAACTGTCTGAAACTACCTCATTAAGCGTCCTCGTCTCCTTTGCCAAGCTCTTACTAGGACTCGGCCTCGAGTCCTTGCTGCTCGCAGAGTATGATCTACTGGAGCCTAGCTTTAGCCTTTTGGCGTCATTAACCTCCTTCTGCGTTGCTCTGACCCTCTTTAACACCTTATTATTCCCTTTGTACTATTCACCACCACCACTGGGGCCTGTGGTGAAAAGTTTTGAGGAGCACTTCGATTTTGCCTTGATCGAAGGTCCCTTGACCTTGGGAGCCTCCTTAACACAGTCGCGTCTCAGTGAAATTTCCTTCTTATTCGACTGAGTGGTTTCGTCATCCGCTATAACCTGCTTGGCAGAGCTCAAACTGCTCCTCTTTTCTCCGTCAAAGTATCAGGTACTTTAGGAAAGAGGGTCCGAAGGATGTACTTTGCGGTTAAACATACGCCTCCGCCACATGCCCTCAGTCCTTTTCTTTTCCCCGTTCTTCTTTAACTCACCTTGTGGCTTAACGCTGGTCACTCTGGTCTCATGCTCGGTAAGCAAACGCTCCTCCGTATCCGTCGACTTCGAATCGTATTCCTGAGAATTCAGTTCAAGAAAAGTCTATCTCGCTAGCGCCAGTCTCTACTAAGACTTCCATTACCTCTTGTTTGGTGTCTTTGAGGTGCAGTATAGCAGGATCCATTACTAGCAGAGATGATAGATCTACTTGATTCAGTCAAAAGCGAGGTAATGAAGTAAGTTGAACACTTAATGTTTATCAAATCCAAGTTTCCCAATATTATAAGAAATTTACTTGTACATGTCAACAAACACGACGAGGAAAAAGTTTTTATGTAACACTCGTTTTTCTTGAAAGACTCTCCCTTAATTTGAACTAAACAAACACACAAAGAAAGCCAGAGCAATTTTTCTCCCTACATAGTCAATCGATTATTTTGTCTGCCCAGTTCTAACCGCATGAATGTTATCATTAGCGCACATTCACTTCAACTGCAAGTTATTCCATAGACTATCATACAAAAAGGAGGAAGGGTAGAAGGAAAAATTCCAACTAAAACAGAGTAGCAAACTTTCCTTGAGATCATAACTATCAAAGTTACTTCTAATCTGGTAAACTTGACCTTAATTGTAAATTTTGTTGGCTTTAATTGCAAAATATCCCCAGTCTGACCCATTATCATGAAAGTTAATTACTTTTTATATACTTCTCTTATCTACATATCTACATAATGTTCTATTGTAGCTTACAGAGATAACAAGACACGTGAAAATATTTACAACTGTGATTATAGCCATCCTCCACCAAAAGGAAAATTCTGTGATGTAAATATCGAAAAGTTTGGGCCATGTGCTCCAGAAAACAGTATTTCAAATTATTACAAACAGTCTCCTTGCGTTTTTCTTAAATTGAATAACATTCCTGCTGGATGGATTCCACAATTTTATAACGACTCTTCAAAATTGCCGAAATTTATGCCATCGCATTTAAAGGCTTACATTACAAATGTGGAGATGGTTTCACCAAATCGGGTACATATTTTGTTCTACTTAATTACTTATATTTACATGGTGCTTGTATGTTTACTTTTTTATTTGTTCAAGCTGGATACTGTTTGGGTAACCTGCGAAGGTGATAATACCGCTGATATCGAATTTATTAGGCCACTTGAATACTATCCGATGACAGGATTTCCAGGATATTATTTCTCAATGGAAAGTTCTGTCAAGCATTTAAGTCCACTTATTGCCATTCACTTCAAACGTCCACAAGGTATAGCATATTTAGCACTTAATAATCATTGATTGTGTAAATTTAATATTGATTTTTTTATGTTATTTTCGTTAATTTCAGTTGGTGTCGTCATCTTTGTCGAATGTAAATTGTGGGCTAGTAATATCGTACAAGATCGCGGAAAACTTCTGGGTGTTACACAGTTTCAGTTGTTACTTGATTAAGATAAAAAAAAAACAATTTGTCTTGTTATCTTATAATAAATCATTCAATAGTTTGTTTTGAGTAATATTTGAAAAATTATTTGATTTACTACCTTAATTTTACCAGAAAGATAAAACCGCTCAGTCGTTGGATAGCTGTCGTTTTTGTTTGGTTTTGTTGGCTTAAACAATTCAACGCAGTACGATAGATGTATGTGTAAAAAAATTAACATTATAAAAGGTATTTGTACGAGATAATGAACGAATTGCATTTTATCATCATAAAGTTTAGTGATAAAAGTTAAGTTATAGTTCAAGCCATAAAGTGGTATTATTAACACGTGCTGCCTTCACTAAAATTAATTTTAAATTCACATTAAATATCAAAAACCCGGAAATTAATAAATTTTATTGAAACTGGTTTAGTCTGGGTCTATTACATAAATTTTCCAGCTCCAAGCACAATGGTATTGTTGACAAAAATTAAGATTTTCAAGTACTAAATTTGGCCTTTGATTTATTTTAAACAAATTGAAAATGAAAATTCGACGATTTCTTTTTGAATTTCTCTATATTCTTTACGGGATTGGGCGGGGTACTCATAAAATTTGATCAAATAAAATAAATTTTAAGCATTATCTTCTTGAAGTTAGCAGTAAGAAAATAACGGTTACATGTCTATTAAATTCGACATACTTTATGTAATTGGTGCACATAACTCAAGTGTTTGATAGCTGAAGTGGTGAGAAGCAAAGAATTATAAGGTGAAAGAGGGGGGGGGGGGTAAGATGCGTCATTTCGGTGGTAGGGGGTTTAATATTTTTAGTACTTCTTCAACTTTAAACCCTGTAACTTTCTTGATCATATACACCCTATCAAGCGAACTGTCTCAATCCGATCAGCCTTCATGTCACCTTTTATCAGAAGTTGTAGGACGGCAAGTTCAAAACATTGGAAAAAAATTCCAAATTTTTTCATTTTTTAACGATTTTCCCGCCAAAATTCATGATAACTATACAGTTTTTTACAATATTTAGAATCCCCCGAATGTTACCTTAAATTTGATTATACCTAGCTAAATGCAACCGTTTTTGAGATATTCTCATTTCTATGATTCATTATTTCATTAATTTTGCTAATTTTGCGCAGAATTGCATAAAATTAGGCGCGATTTCTATCGTCAGTAGCAAAATTAACGAAATATTGAATCATAGAAGCGGGAATATCTAAAAAACGGTTGCATTTAGTACATGTGCATAACCAAATTAAAGATAACATTCCGGGATTTCTAAATCTTTTAAAAAAACTCTAGAGCTATCATGCATTTCCGCAGGAAAATAGTAAAATTTGAAAAAATTTTTGCTGCTCGCATCATCTGTCAATATGGCGTTTCGATCGGTTGTGGAGCATTGAATAAATAACTAATAAGGAAACGGCATATCGGGTGAAAACCTAAGCCACTCGGCGAAATGTGTTAGTGTGCTGTGTTTGTATTCGTTTCGTCATGGCAGTAGTGAAACCGTGAAATTTTGAAGGGGGACATTTTTTATAATCCAAATTGCTATGTAAAATAAACACATTTTGGCGCCCCCTTATCTTCAGATAATATTCCTTAGCGTTGCCTATGATAATTTAAGTGCACTTTCAAATAAGTGACCAGCCCTCTTGTCGTTTCTCCCCCCGCTCCGAGGATTTGACTGTCATTGAATTGCCTACTCACGTACACTGTATTCGCACGAAACCCCGCTTCCTTATTAGTTATTTATTCAATGTTGTGGAGACGGGGAACTCGCAAAATCTGTTTCATAAAGTATATCGAAGCGAAGGGGAAGGAATAATATTTTACGTATTTAATGCAGTACATGTGGATTAGGCGTACTGGGGATACAAAAAAAAAAAAAAACAAAAAGAACATCAAACGCGCTACTTACTCTACTCTACCTCATGGTGGTGTGGAAATGAGTTTTTCCATAAATACGCGTGTTGGAGCAGATTTTGCAACGCTCGTATGCTGAAACCATTCATTTCACAAAAAAAAAAAAAAACTGGAAGTGAGTACATAAATTATAAGAAATTTTCTCTAGTTTAATTTATTATATAGCTATTTTCATCGTAAAATGATTCGGAGAAATATTGCCAAAAAACTATTTTGGGTGACATTTTTTGAAAATGGCGGCGCGAGCGGCAAAAAGATACGAGGTGGAAAAGTGAAAATTCGGAAGGAGAACGTCAAAATCTATAAAAATACCAATTTTCAAAACTTCCGAAAAACTTTCCAGGTAGAACTACCAAATGACTGCATACTATAAGTGATTTTCCTAATTCTCTAAAAAGCCAAAGAATTTATTATGGCTGATATTGAAATCATAGGTCCTTTATAACGCATAGATATAATGATGGTAGAGCAAAATGTATTAAAGACCCAAGCATAATATTAAAAGTTATTTAGATTTGTGTATGTTTGTTCATTGATGACTCGAGACAATCCAAAAAACTGAAATATAACACACGGCCTTTTTAAAAAAAAAATATAGATTTAGTTTCGAAAATGGGACAAATCGGATCACTCCTTCGTGGGGTTTCACTACATATTTGGACACTGCCTGAAAACGCATCGACGTAGAGAGCTGAAATTCTGTACACGGCATTTTCATAGAAATAGTAACTACAATGTCATATATGGACACCCGATTATGGTATTACCACGCAAAAACTGAGGGGTTTTTTACGTGTATTGTGAAAACAACCAGTGCTAGACGTTTTTATTGCACTGAAAAGTTCTTCAGTATATGCAATCCTATGAAATTGAAACAGAGGGGTACCCATACGAAAATATAACGGCATTCATCTAGGACAGGAATCAGGGAACGCTTTTACCAATTACCCTAAAATATATTAATTTCCGCCGTCCTTACTCCCTTGATTTGAAAGGGAGAAAATCATAGATTATTTAAAAGTTTTATTGAATTCATTTATATGGAGAATACAATTACAAATATAAAAAGAATGAAAACAAGCAAAAAAGCTAGAATTGGTCTAAGACCAATTCTTTTGATACCCTAGATGAATGCCCGTATGAAATTTCGTAGGGTTACCCATCTGTGCAATTTTGACTTTTGAAGTCGTTTTTCGCATATACATATTTCTAGTACGGTTCGTCGGACAGAAAAATGATTATAATCAATTTTATAGGATTTCATATTCTGAAGAAGTTTTAGTATAATAAAAATGTCTGGGACTGAACGTTTTCACAGTAGGTATACGTAAAAATCCTAAATTTGTATATGGGAACACCAAGAAGGGGTTGCCCGATTTAGCTGCTTTTTGAAATTATATTTACTATTTTTATAAAACACTGTGACAGCTATCTACGTTGACACGTTCTCAGACAGTGGCCAAATATTTCGTGAAAAATGAAATTTTTGTGTGGCAACCCTACGAAGGAGTTACCCGATTTGTCCCATTTTAGAACTGAAATTTACTTTTTTTCCAAAAAGCCCGTTTGAAAAATTTCAGTTCGCTAAGTACATGCGTTCTCGATTTATCGTGCGGACAGAGAGACAGGTAGAGAGACTGACGGACAGACGGACATGCAAAAATCAAAATAACTTTTAATTTTATCCACGGGTGTCCAATCCATTTTGGTCTACCATAATTATTTCTATGCGTTACAAACAGAATGGTAAACTTAGTATACCTACCCTATAGATTTCATCTAGGGTATAAAAATGCGGTAACATAAAGTACTATCGTTTTTATGAAGCAAAAAGATTTCTTAGAAAACTTTTTCATGTCAAGTTTTGGAGGAATGAATTTTATTTGTAGTCTCATCAAGCTGAATGGCAAAACATTTGCTTATTCTCTGTTATTAAAGAAATAATACCTTGTTCTCTCACATTCTCTGCTAAAAAAGAATGTCTTTCTTTCGCCATTGAATTTAGTTTCATGACTTTTTTGTGACCACATATATATTTCTGCAATTTTTAAAGCTGCTGATTTGACCAACTTTTTCAGGCAATCAACCAGGCCACTTCAAAGCAAGTCTTTGATGCTGAACGCTCATCAAATTTATCTCACAATTAATTAGTCCGTTGTCTTCTATTTGTGTAAACCCCATATATTACTAGTTGATGTAAAAAATACAAATACAGACGTTGAAGAACTTTTAATGCTTCAACACACGCGTTTTTTATAGTTACACGAGAGCACGCAAAATAAAGTGAAAGAAGTCTTCGCATGTACTAATCGGGGACATTTTTTTTTTTAGATTGAAAATACTAAAACTGAAAATTAAAAATTACTTCGGCTCTCCACTGAGGGAATTTTCAGACCAAAAACACATTCAAAACATTTTTTTAGAAAATAAATTTAAGGCTTTTGAAGCACTGAAATAGTGTTGAGCGATTGCTTTTCCTATCAATAATCCGAGATATTTCCTTAGTTGTTATTTTCCGCAGATATGTAAAACAGAAACACCTAATACTTAAAAAGTGAGAAGGCCTCCTCCACTTTTTGAGGATTTAATTGCACCCTAATTAAATTTGTAGATTACGACTTTTGAATTTATTAATAGTGTACTTTTGTCAACAAAACACTAGCTTATCTTGATCCTCGAAATTTTGAGCATGTTTGGTGGTTTCTCTATAGACGTGATTAATGATGGCGTTACTCCCAGATGCAGTGTCGCCAGAAAAAGATTTCTATCATAACAGGAAATACGTGTTTTATAAATTCTTATTTATTTTCTATTGAGTCCTTCCCAGAAATCCCAAGAATTTAATTTTCACCCCACTTGGCGTAATTTACCCCGGTTCGCCAACCCCTGATCTGGTATCTTAAGAATTGGTCATAGAACCAATTCGAGCATTTTACCTTGTGTACAAATAAATATGCTCATTTTAATCAGTTATTTGCCGATATTCTTAATCTAGAAAACGCCACAGAAATGCCATGTTCTATTCTATGCTAACAAAAGCTTATAAAAAAATTCTTTGGAGAAACCTTATCTTCTATTCTATGTTGAAGCATCTTGGAATTTTATTAATCATTTATGTCGTAAAACTTGAGATTTCGTGCTTAGCTTGCATAGATAAAACGTGGCTTTCGTGCACTTCTTGAAAAAATTAATTAAAGTAAATATTGAACCAAGTGTTCTAGTAGGCCGAGTTTTTTTTTCATTTTTGAACTTGACTGTGCCTTTCATCCAAGGCATATACATTTCCAGGTTTCTATGACTTGAAATGACTTCAATTAAATATTATATACCACATCCGCACATACAAGAAAAATTGAAATTTAATTTCTAGCTAGTCTAAATGAGGTAGTCGAGCTTCTCGGTGTAGTCGAAATCTGTCATAATGTCATAAAGTGGAAGCCTGTTACAAAGAAATTTTTTATTTTGATTTGAGTAAGGTGCCATGCATATGCGTACAATCAGTGGTCTCATGAAATAAAGCGCTATCTATTTTCATTGTATCAGTGGCACTTCTTACTTACTGTTTAGTTTTCATCCCAAAACGAGTATTCCTGATGCAGTATGCAAACAGGTTTTCTGGGGAAGAGGTGAGAAGAAGCACAGAGATATCTCTACACTTTGGAGAGGCATCTCTTTGCTTCTTCTCACCTCTTCCCTAGATAACCGGTATGCATACTGCATCAAGAATACCCGTGTGGGATGGCCCAATATTTAGAAGAAACTGAAAATGATCTTCATAAGTGTATTCAGTTCCTGGACGAGTGCCACCCCCCGTTCGACGTTCGGCGTCTATAAGACCTTTTGTATTTTCTCAACACCTTCTTGATATCATTTCGAGTACTCCAGGTTTTTGGGTTTTACTCCAAAAAGGCTGCGGAATTAGCATCTTGAAAAAGCTTTGACTATTGCGCTGCTTACATTGATTGTTTGTTATGCGTTTTGGATCGTTTGGAAATGTCATTTTTTCTTTTTTTTTTATCTTGAGCGCAGCTACCATCTTGGTTTTCGTTGTGATTGGAACATCAAGGCCAACTAATACCTCAGGATGATGCCACAAGTGATGTTGGACTTTTGAGCAATAGAGATATTCTCATTAATTATGATTCTGTGCTTTTAGAGGGTTGCAGCAAACGGATATCAATTGCCGGTGCGATTACTGTCAAAAATGCAGTAAGCCAGACCTTGAGCTGAATGGGCCAACAGAGACGAGTATTCTCTCTGCGTCTTTTCACCTCTTCCCTAAAAAACCGGTTTGCATACTGCATCAAGAATACTCGTCTGGGATGGCCCAACAATAGGCTATCCCACATGAGTATTCCCGATGCAGTATGCAAACAGGTTTTCTGGGGAAGAGGTGAGTAGAAGTAAAGAGATATCTCTCCAAAGTGTAGAGATATCACTTTGCTTCTCCTTTTCACTTTTCGCATAACATAAAAATTTTAATAAATTTTGTGAAATTGTTTCTAACAATCTCTTTCTTGACTATTAACACAGATCACTAGAGCCTAAACAAAAATTTCGTGTATACACTTCAGATACGGTGTCTATAGAGACCTTTTTCTTATGGACTCCAAAGGTCTCTGGCTGTGTAAACATTTTGGAGATTTTTTGTTTTTGTATACCGGAGACTAGAGACCAAAGGTATCTCACCGTGTATTTTTACCTTAAGGATTTATAAAAATAGACACAATTAAAATCTTTGAAATTATATTTTGTTTTGATTAGTGACGAAACCGTTTGTGTGTTCAGTGAGTTTCTTTGTTTCGTCCACTGTATTATGAGCTGGTATGCAAAAACATATTGTGCAATTTTGAGTATGCACCAATGCGCATTCGATGTTTTAAAAACTTAAAGCCAAAGTTGATTTTCCGTTCAAAGCTTGTCTAGTGGATCAGATTTTGACTAAAAGTCTTTAAATTTTCCCACTCATCTATCAATTCTGTGTCATCAATTGCAATGTTCTTGTGTTATAAAAATAAAATCGTATTTTTAATTGCAGTCCATGGAGTATTCTCAGTTATATTAGGTAAATCCTGTAAAAGTAATCAAATTATTATAAAGTTTATACACTTACACTACGCCATGCAACAGCTGTTCTTAGTAGAATATACACGCCTATTCTTCGCCTTTTCGGTAAAAGTTACGATGTTTCTCTGTTTTAAACGTGAGTATTACTTTCTATTAAGTTATGCCCATCCTTTATATTTTTTGTTTTATGAAGACAGAGGTCTTTTATTATATTAATAATCTTTTTCTCTCTTGAAATGTCGCCAATTTGTACGCTGGTATTTACAATTATTTTACTTACGTGAATGGACGCACTATAGTATCAAGATTTTTGCATTGGTATCGCAGGCACTCGGTACATAACGTAATACACAAGCACACAACATAGGTTACACAAGCAACAGCTTTACAGCTCGCTTCGCTACTGAGCTAAGACTAGCTGAGACCGTAAGAGAGACTTTAAGTTGAGAGTACAGTCGGTCTGTCTGTCGGCATTATCAGGTATACTGTACAGTATACACAAAATTTCGATTTTTATTTATTTGGTTTCAAAAATTTTCAAATCCGGACAGTATAGAAAACCCCATCCGGACGCTCCCCGGACGCCCGCCAAACTAGAACCAGGGAAACGCAGACGGATTGCAGCCCTAAATGCATCTAAACATTCCTAAACTGTGGGAACACCAACTTTTACATCGGTCTACTACAACACTGATTTGAATCTCTACTTTAATTTTCTTCTAAGAAGTGCAAGCAACTCATTCCCATATGGGTGGTGTCCTAGTGATCACATTTTGTCCATTTTTAGACCTGCTATTTTTCACCGAAACAAGTTTTTTTTTCAATATTAGACTTATCATTTAAGCCATAAATCAAAAACATTACATGCTTTCTATAGCCAGCCTGGCAGCAATCTGAATCTTTGTGGTGGCATAGAAGAACTGGGATTTTGCTGGCAGAAGCTGAGTTTAAGATTTGTGTAGGGTGTTGCTGCAACTAATTGAATTGAAAAAAAGCTCATGTGAAAAACTCCGCTTACTACTCATAGTTAATTTTGAAAGTTCAGTGCAGTCAACCTTAGAATAAAATTCTAGTTCTTACTCTGCAATTTCAGTTAGCAAGACAGCAATTCGTTCCACTATTATATGGAAATGCGTTAGTAAGAACTCCTAGTTCATGGCTTGTATTTTACTTCCGGAATTACGGCATAGGTGTTATGATCACCACAGATTCCATCCATGAGCTCAGAAATCTCAATTTGCTCGCCCTACTAGCTTGATCTCTTATGTAGAACACCAACAATTTTTAATTTTAGCCCAATTATTAGACAAATTAATATTATAAATGTATGTTTCCGTTTGTAATTTTATAAAAATTAAAAATTCTAGGAAGATTAGGAGAACCATGACTTACAAATATTTGGCTTACGTCCGGGAATTGCTAATTACTATTATGTGTATTTGCATGCATGTAGTTACCAATGGAATTGAAATTTAAAATTGAATTTTATCTAATTACTTTTATCAATCTGAATATCAACGGCGATGTCTTGTACATACGAGAAAATCTCCAAGTTGTATTATCTACTTACAGAGTACTCAATTGCCTTGTTTACGTAGTACAGCAATACTACACACTTCTAATTTATTAAGTCCATTAATCAAATCTCTTTTGTGTGGGCTTTAAAGTTTTATTTACAATTTGAGTTTGAGAGGCGCTGAGGTTGCTATCGAGGATTAGGGTGATAAGAGCTTTATACTTTATACAAATAGAGTGGTTTTTGCTGATAAAAAAATCGAAGTAAGTCGAGAGTGGTATAGTAATAAATAGTTAAAATAACACACCTACATAGCTTTTATTTGTTTTGGAAAGGTGGCATTTTTCGTATTCTACATTAGGCAAAAATTTCAATGCTAGAGATAGGTTTAACATCAATTAGCGAAGAGATTATCTGGTTGTTTCTTCTTAAATAGTGTCATATAAATTATCAAATGTGTCATCGGAAAATCCCATTGTGGAATTTTTATTCAATTCGAGGTTCATTTGAAGTGGATATTTGATCGCATTGTTTGATTTTTGCATAAATATGAACATGTAAAGTTAAACAGCTTTTTTAACATATTTTATACTATTCAATTTTCTGAATGAAACCAGCTTCAATCCTTTTCATAAACAAATACTTAAATCTCTCAAATTCTAAATATTTAATTACAAATTAAAAACCTATTTCATTTTTTTCAATTTTGAAATGGAGGTAATTGAATAAAAATTTGCTATAAAATCACAGTAAAAAGTGTCTGTAGTGAAAACTTACAGATAATGTTTGTAAGTAATGGAGGATTTACATTACAATAGCATGCTATTTTTCCAGAAATTTTGAGGGAGATAGTACTTCCATCATATTCGAAAATTTATTGTCAGTGACGAGAGAAGCAAACGCCTTTTACCTTTTTTTTCAAACCTCGTTTTGTCAATGATTACGTGTCCGAAAATTTCTAAAAAATTCTCAAGCATACAAAGTTTTTATGGATGCTGGAATTAAAACATTGTTACTGACAACCCTAATCTGAATACTGGCAAAACGTTTTAATATTATTTTGTAGCAATTATTTATTAAATTACCTACCTCGAAAAAATGGAAGAAAATAAAATAAGTTTTTAATTTTCATTATTAATATTTCGAATTTGGAAGATTTTAAATATTTGTTTATAGGAAGAATTGTAGTTATTTCGTACGTAATCCTTCGTCCAGAAGCTCATTGGAGATGATTTGGAAGTAGATATTCCAATTTCACAATTTGCGATTATTATCATAAAAACTAGATGGAGTGTGTGGTGTGAGGTATGACTATCCGAGAGGATGCTGATGATTGAGAAATTTGTCGGTCTTTTAATACAGATATTGACACATTCTTCTATGGCTAATACCTCAGCCTAGAATACGGTAGAGATAGATCCCAGGGCCTTTGAAACAGGGTTTGAAAGCAGGAGCAATCAGGAGCAAAGCATACGTCTCAGTGCTTTGCTTTGCTGTACACAAAAAAGCTTTCAATACATATCGCTCCCACTTGCTCTTGCTCTGGTTATTAAAACAAGCTTTGACAATTGCTTTGCTCTTTGCTCCGAAAGTATTTAATGAAAATTTGATTAGCTCTTTTTGCTTTTAATGTGAAAAGTGTTTAAAATTGCTCTAGCAATTTTGCTCACTTTGCTTACTTTGCTCTCAAGTCTCAAGAAGAGTGTACGCAAAGAGAGAAGGAAATGTTGTGTAATTGTGAATTGCTTTGATTGATTACTGTGTCAAAGATTACCCAATAAGAAGATGGGAAGCAGTATACAAAATTGGACATTTTTGGTGTTTTTTAGAATGAAACAAGTAATTTCATATACTTTCGTCTTTTGCATGAATGGAAAAGCACTTGGCTATGCATTATGGAAGTGCAATTGAGACAACGAGTTCAAAACAAAAATCAAGAGAACGTAAGATTACCCGAACGACAAAATCTTATTGAATCTCTCAAAATCCTATCAATCTAATCACAATAATGTACATCAGGTCACACTACCCCCCATCTTTAAAAGAAAGATAAATTTCTCTGATTTTCATAAAACATTTCGAATTTCTGATGGGTATAGCTGCAAGGTGACGTAAAGTTCCTCTCAAATGAAATTATCATTTTTCCAGAAAATATCAGAGAATCCAGCATGAATTTCTCCCACTTAATCCCTTCAGAGCAAAATGAATGTAAACAGAAGCACGTGCTGTTCAAATTGCATAGAAATTACACTAACAAACATTGGTTATGCTATAAAAAACATTGAATATTTCTCATAAGATTTCACAGAAAACCGGTTTTCACAAAAGCGCGGGAACATTTTATGAGAGTAAAACGTGAAAACAATTTCCCCTTTCACATTTTTTACTTTTATTCATAAAAGTTTTAAAGAGAGTTTGATTTTTTTTAAATTTTTTTTTTTATTTCTTCCATCTCTTGCCGTGTACATTTTAAATCTAAAACACTTGGAAATATCGCCTGCTTCTTTCTTAACTTATTATTAAGATAACTTTCACTCTGTTTTGTTCTCAATTATTCTTTCTTGAGTTATCAAGCGAGTTACGTGCGTGTAAAAACCAAATTTTTGAATTTCCGTTTTCCAATTTAGAAAAGTGAGTTTGAAGTGACGACAAGTTATACCTCTATTCTCTATTCTTTGCAAAAACATGAGAGCGGAGCAAAGTATTTTAAGCATTTAACAGCAAAGCAAAGCAAAAATTGTCAGAGCAAAAAGTTTTTTGAAGCAAATCATTTAGAGCAGAGTTGTCTTCAGAGCAAAGCAAAGTAATGAAGAATGCTTAAGGATTTTTTCAAAGCGGAGCAAAGCAAAGTAATTTTACTTTGTTTCAATTAAGAGCAAAGTAAGAGCAAAAGCAAGAGCAATTAAAAAGCTCGAGCATTTCAAACCCTGCTTTGAAATATGGCATCTGGGGTCGTATACGCCCCGTTCGACTCCACTATTCGTTTTGAACCGTCTGTATACCACCCCATTGATTCTTATTGGAGGAACAGTTTAGTGGAACGCCATTGTTGTCGGTCTCCCAAGACCACGACGAATGGTCTTACAAAATTCATCTTTGGTGTGATTAAGATACTTAAATGACCAACAAGATCACCTGGCTTAAACTGTTTCTCCCTTTGCACCTGTAAATGCAAGGGTTGACGGTTTAATAACGTTTCCATGGCTGCTGTAGGACTGGTCTTCATGGCACCAGTTATTCCTAGACAGGCATAATCAGTGGGTTTTTTTAAGTAAAGCCTCAGTTTTCTTATGATTAGTTTTTAGCCTCCATTCGAGGGCCGCATAAGTAACCAGGAGTCTAACAACTGTGGTGTGCATCCAGTACATCATTTTTAGTTTTAGACCCCATGTTCTGCGACAACACGCGTAGAGAGGATCCACCGCTCTTTCCGTCACTCTGGATAGATGCGAATTCCAGGAAAGTTTTTGGATAGAGGGACCCCCAGAAATTTGACTTCGTATTATCAAAAAGTAAGGCCTTTAGTAAAAGCTTCGTTCTTCTCGTGAACGGAACGATCGATAACCGTTTTGTTGGGGTTTATGCTAAGCGCTTTGTTCAAACACCACGTGCGAACTTTGTACATTAAATCCCGAACTGGTCAGCTTCACTAGGAGATCATCAATTACAATTGACCGAAAGACTGAAAAGAGGACTCTTCCTTGTGGGCAGCCTTTAACTGTGATGGTCGTGACTGAACAGTTACATAGCTGCAGTTATTCTTCCGCTTCTAAGCATATTATCTATCTAGTTAATCGTGGAAGACACAAAGCCCTTATCTTCAGCTAGTTCAATTGCATCGAAAGAGGTGTTGTCGAAAGCTTCTTCAATGTCTGCAAATGCACATAAGGCCACCTCTTTTGCTTCGAGAGCTTTTTTCGAGGTCTTTCACTAATGTGTGGATGGAAATCTTAGTAAACTTACCAGCTGCTAATCAATATTTCACTTCGATTGTGTAGGTGAAGGAGAAATGAGGAGAGGCTAATGGGTCGGAACGATGTGGCTAGAGAACTAGTTCTATTTCCTTGACGTCGCTCCATTTACCATATTTTAAAATTTAACTTTGAAACCAATTAAAATGAATATTGTGAAAAGTACGACAAATTTGTAGTGAAATGTCAACAACTATGGAACAAAAATATACGCCTGGAGGATGATTCTGATATTTTGTCGTACTTTAATGTCAAAATATACGCATAAATTAAATGAACTTTTCTACTGACTTTTTCGTGTTTTTATGCAGTTCAGCAAGCCTTGAATTACGTAGAATGAACTGAAAATGACAGTTCACATTACAAATTCAAAAACCGACATTAATTCATTTTAGTTTATTTTGTGGTTGGTGAAAATGATAAATCAAAATGAATATGATGAATATAAAAGTACGACAAATTTGAGGTGAAAAGTCAAAATATGTGACAACAATATGCGCCTAAGCTAAGACAAAGAGATCAGGATCACCCCCACCCTGAGCTACGACAAAAGATCGGAGCTACCTCCTGATGCCTAAATTCGAGATAATATCAAAGAATAATTCTCAAAGTAATAAAAAAGTAAAAAGTAAATTAAAGTGGAATTTTCTTGATTTTTCATGATGCTCTCACAATTACATGAAATTCATTATTAACAAACACCCCTCCCTCACTTCGGAGGAACTTGAAAATTTATGTAACATTTCTAAGATTCATAATGAAAAAATATAATCTTACAACTTTGAAAATTAATAACAATATTCATAAATAGCTTACAACTAAAGGGTTTTCCAATAAGAGGCGTTATTTTGATATTCAAAGAAAAATACCATTTTTTGAGATAAATGATCGGATCTTTATTTCATTATAAAGAGGAAGGTATGCCGTTAATAATGGAAAATAACATCAGCCAAATGACTACCACGACCACGCCTACAGGACCATATCCTTTTCATGAAATTTTCCATAACCAAATCGCAAAGTGGCTGCCCTATATCCTCGATAGCCTCACGAATTCCATCTTTGAGGTCTTGAATCGACGCTGGGCTGGGACGTAGACCTTCTCTTTCACATGGCCCCAAAGGAAGAAGTAGCAAGGTGTTAAGTCACAAGATCTCGGTGGCCAATTGTGAGCACCTCTTCGAGAGATAACACGGTCCGGAAACTTTTCCCGTAAAAGATCAATGGTTTCGTTGCTTGTATGGCACGTAGCGCCGTCTTGTTGAAAGTAAACGTTATTCAGATCAATACCATCCAATTCCGGCCATAAAAAATCATTAATCATCTGATCATAGCACAATCCATTCACCGTAACTGTTGCTCCAGCCTCATTTTCGAAAAAGTAAGGTCCAATGACCCCGCGGGACCATAAACCGCACCAAACAGTCACACGTTGAGGATAGAGAGGCTTTTCAACAATAACTCTTGGGTTTTCCGAGCCCCAGATGAGACAATTTTGCTTGTTGACGAAGCCAGCGAGGTGGAAATGGGCCTCATCACTCAAGATGAGTTTTCGATGGAATTCCGGATCATTTTCATGCATTTCAAGGACCCAATCAGCAAAGACTCGACGTTGTTGATGATCGGCCGGCTTGAGTTCTTGTGTTAACTGAACTTTATAAGCCTTAAGACCCAAATCTTTATACAAAATACGGTGTAATGACGTTTGTGAAATGCCTAATTCCAAAGAACGACGAGGAATGGACAAACCTGGGTTTTCTTCAACACTTTCGGCTACAGCAGCAATATTCTCGGCTGTTCTTGAGCGACGTGCACGGGTTTTATTCTTCACATCACTAACTTGTCCCGACAGCTCGAATTTTTCTACCAATTTCTGTATTGCGGTCCAACAAGGTGCTTCACGACGACCCAAAAATGTTCGAGTTTTACGAACCGTCTCTGCCACATTTTCACCATTTTTATAGTGAATTTAAATAATTTCAATGAGTTGTTGAATCGTGTATCGTTCCATTTTTATTAATGGCGTAGTGTCTACTTGTCAAATGTCAAAAAATAACAGCTCCAAAAGTGAAATCTACCGAAATAGCGGGCTAATTTAAAATATCACCTCTTATTTGGTGGTAATTATATTATATAGCTGCATTCATTTAAACAAAATCCAGCTCTTAAAAAGGAATAATACGATGACTTGATGAATATAGAACATGAGATGTAGAACCTGAGCAAACTCTGGACACGCTTATATGGAGCTGTAACATTTAATGAATTTGCCATAACATCTCTGAATAAGAGCCGACTGATTAGCCGGTTATTTTATTCAAAATGCAAAATCACATTCACTTTTGGAATTTAGAAAAGGTACAGTGGTGCTATCCAATAAATAATTTTAAAATTGCTAGCGTATTACTTAGAAGGAGGATCAAGTCAATCAATCCCAGCTTAATACTGACACCTAAATTGCGGCAGCCACTAAAATTGAAATTACTGAGGAGTCGGTAGGTATTATTGTAGAAATTGCCACCAAAAAATATCTTAAACCTTACTTAAATGAGAAAAAGCATGTTTTTAATTTTTCATATTAGACAAAGTCATACATATAGTTCATTCTTCATTCACACAAGTCTTGCTGGAACGGAATACACCACAGAAGAAGAAGTAGAACAATGCTTAGAAACATTTTCCTCATCGTATATTCTGATATTTACGTACGACAAAAGAGCAGAATCACTGACATATATATAACTTGGACCACTGAAACTACTGAAATTGCTTACATTAACCCTTTATGATCGAGTTCTAATGAAAAAGTGACTAGACATTGATTTTATATATGTCATAAAGCCTAAACTACTATCTACACAGGAAAATAGTTTTCTAGTAATTTTAAACTTGGCGCCTTACCTTTCCAATGGTGACACCGTCTATATACCTTACTTAACAAAATAATTAAATAGTTTTGATTAAAGAGTAACCTTACCATTTTAAGCTCAATAACTCTCATCTGAGTAATAGTTGCATGTGTGTATGTGCAGCCATAGTCCGCATTTGTAGGTAGATTGATTCAAATTTATCGGACCACGGCACATTTACATATGCAATTCTTGCTCAGTTAAGATAATTTTTTTTAAATATATTTGTTAAGAATGGTAAAAATTTGATTACAGTTGGGCAGATAAGAAAGTAGGCTTAAAATTATCAGAAGATAATTTTTCTGTATGAATAGTAGTTTATGGTGCAGGAGGTATTCAAATCAAACTTTTGCACATATTTTAGAATTTTAGGACTATGTTACGGCTACCATTTAGTAGTAAGGGAGTCGGCTTCATGGCTTGGGAAGTATTTCTCGAGGGCTTTGGCTATAACGAAGAAAAACTTAAGCATTTTTCTTTATGTAATAATGCGTTTTCCAATAAGAGGTGTTATTTTAATTAGCCCGCTATTTCGGTAGATTTCACTTTTGGAGCTGTTATTTTTTGACATTTGACAAGTAGACACTACGCCATTAATAAAAATGGAACGATACACGATTCAACAACTCATTGAAATTATTTAAATTCACTATAAAAATGGTGAAAATGTGGCAGAGACGGTTCGTAAAACTCGAACATATTTGGGTCGTCGTGAAACACCTTGTCGGACCGCAATACAAAAATTGGTAGAAAAATTCGAGCTGTCGGGACAAGTTAGTGATGTGAAGAATAAAACCCGTGCACGTCGCTCAAGAACAGCCGAGAATATTGCTGTACTTCCTCGTCGTTCTTTGGAATTAGGCATTCCACAAACGTCATTACACCGTATTTTGCATAAAGATTTGGGTCTTAAGGCTTATAAAGTTCAGTTAACACAAGAACTCAAGCCGGCCGATCATCAACAACGTCAAGTCTTTGCTGATTGGATCCTTGAAATGCATTAAAATGATCCGGAATTCCATCGAAAATCTTGAGTGATGAGGCCCATTTCCACCTCGATGGCTTCGTCAACAAGCAAAATTGTCGCATCTGGGGCTCGGAAAACCCAAGAGTTATTGTTGAAAAGCCTCTCTATCCTCAACGTGTGACTGTTTGGTGCAGTTTATAGTCCCGCGGGGTCATTGGACCTTACTTTTTCGAAAATGAGGCTGGAGCAACAGTTACGGTGAATGGATTGCACTATCGACAGATGATTAATGATTTTTTATGGCCGGAACTGGATGATATTGATCTGGACAACGTTTACTTTCAACAAGACGGCGCTACGTGCCATACAAGCAACGAAACCATTGATCTTTTTCGCGAAAAGTTTCCGGACCGTGTTATCTCTCGAAGAGGTGATCAAAATTAGCCACCGAGATCTTATGACTTAGCACCTTGCGACTTCTTCCTTTGGGGCCACGTGAAAGAGAAGGTCTACGCCAACAGCCCAGCGTCGATTCAAGACCTCAAAGATGGAATTCGTGAGGCTATCGAGGACATAGGGCAGCCACTTTGCGATTTGGTTATGGAAAATTTCATGAAAAGGATATGGTCCTGTAGGCGTGGTCGTGGTGGTTATTTGGCTGATTTTGTTTTTCATTATTAACGGCATACCTTTCTCTTTATAATGAAATAAAGATCCGATCATTTGTCTCAAAAAATGGCATTTTTCTTTGAATATTAAAATAACTCCTCTTATTGGAAAACCCTTTAGAAACGCATCGATGCGTACATCTTAATCATGCAAGTAGTAAACTACGATATTTTCAGAGCGGGCACTTTATTAAGTATTGAAGAAATTTAACAGAAGACATTATAAGTTATAACGCAAAATTTTTAAATTAATTTTTAAATTTTTAAGAATTTTTCTAGTGCTCTCGCTTTTTTTGATAATATTTCTTTGTGTTGCTTTTGTATGGGCCAACGTACACGTTGCCGCATAGTACACGTGCATTGTGCTAGACTTTTTTGCCTAGACTTGTTATCAATAATTTTGTTACGCAGTAGTTCCCGAATTTAATTATGTACATAATCAAACAAGTTACAATTATTGATATAAATAATAATTGTCAGAACTGAATCATAATTAAATTATTATATTATCACCTCAAATGGCAGGTAAAGAACTGTACAGAAATGTCGAAATGGTAAAAATAAATAACCCAGAGTCTACAAAAAAACATGCTTATCACACGTACACGAATTTTAGACAGTATGCTGATATACTATAATCTAAAATAATCATACAATATTTATAATATGTTCTCTATCCTCCATACCTACTTTTAGGGATGGACAAGCAAAAATTGCTTTGTTTTATATTTTATTTCCTTAAAAACCAAGTTTGATGTCATAGAAGATAAGTTCACAATAATAGTAATAATTTCGAATGAATTTGAAAATTGTTGAACTTGTAATATGAATAATAAAGCGAAAATGAAATTTGAAATTAAAATAATTATCCCACCCCAACAAAATCGGTCCTACATAAAATAGAAAATGTCAGTGTTACACATGCCAATGATCAGAATCACAATCCTCCACCTGATGTTGGTTACCACATCGCGATATTTTTTTACTACTATTAGATATTATCCGCCCAACCACGAATAATACAAACAAATTCTGCAGAAAGATGTTTAAGAAAAAAATTCATGATATTTATAAGATCTAGGCATCGAATATTTTATATTTGAACTAGCTGTACCCGGCCACGCGTTTTATGTGGCTCAGTCTTATTAAATGGAAAAGAAGCGTACGTTTCTAAAATATTTAATTTCACAATGCTACGCACATTCTATTATTTGTGTAGAATAGAGATTGTCTGATTTTCCGACTCTAGAACACGCAACATAAAATTGTCCATTTGAGAAGCAATCCGTATCTAGATCTAAACCGCACATTTCTTAAGGTTGGCCCTGAGCTTTGGTAATGGTGATTACAGTCTCTTAAATTAAAATGGCTTATCCACTGGAATCATACGAAGTCGCGGAATGAGGACATCTTCATCTTTGAAAGCTCCTGTCAAGATTGTTGCTTCGACGATGTTGTTTATTAATTTTTTTACTGGGCGCAAGCCGCGTGTATTTGCAAAGCCTTGGCTGGTTGATATTTCGCAACATGATAATTGGTACGCCGATTTTCAATTGTGTAGTACGTGCGTATCCTTGGCAGATCGAGTGAATTCAAAAATTATGTTGGATAATTAAACGTATGATCTGCTTCCATAACAGTGTCGACGGACTTGTATGTGACTGCCTCGCTTTGAATGTTATACTGAATAATATTGTTAAGTACGTAGACGTCTTTGTTCTTGGCCCCAAAAGCTCGTTCACTCAGCCAATCGTGATTGTTATAATTTGTTTGAATATTGGGAAATATTTTACAATTCTTCTTTTGACGTCACTAAATTGCAGAAATTATGAGGCAATGAAATCTTAGAACGTATATGAAACAGAAATGCGGGCATCGTATAAAATTCGTGTACACGAGTGAAGCTTTCTTCCCCTCATAATATCTCAAAGGGGACGACATTAATGAAGGACGGAAAATGAGATGCAAGTATAATAATGACAAGTAGCGCGTAGAAATGTTTATACTTGCACTGAACTCCAACACTAGAAAACTTGAGTTCAACACAAACATGAAGAAGCTTCACTTAATTTGGTTTATAAGTATTCGTGTTTGTTACATGTTCTAAGAATTAAATTCGTCATGAGGTCAGATCAACCGACACCTTTCCGTTCTCAATTTCCAGCCGAAGTCTGTCGGGGTTTTACTTGAGCACCTAGCTATTAAGCCTTAATATCATGGCAGTCTTAATGACAAGCGACAATCAGTGCTCTCATGAGGCAGAGTAGGTATACATATTATATTCTGTCTCAAGAGCACCAGTGTATGTCAGTGCATGCTTGACATTGGACTTACTGGTCGAAGCTATACCTATCTAAAATCTCTACCGATCTCTGGGTCACGGCACCCAGTTGATTCAGCGCAACTCCACGTCGAAAGCCAATCCTCTAAGCATACATTAATAAGGGACAATTTTTCAAATCCTCGGACACAGTATGCATTTACACAAAAGGACATACTCTTCTGTTCAAAGAAGAATGCCCGTCTAAGTCATGCAGACTCAGTGAATCTTTCTCTGCCCGCATATGGGCTACCACAACTAGCACGATGCTCCCACAAGGGGGCCTTCTCCATCTTGAGGCGAATAACAGTACTCTAGCAGCACTATCCGGGCTTCTCAACCCCGTAGCACCAAGTTACCAATGTGGGCTACCCAATTGTAGCTACCTAATTCGTAGCCCATTACCAGAAAGTAATGAGTACTCCCAATGGAATCTTTATATGTAGATATCGTTGTAGTAATGGGACTGGTTACTTCATTTGGGACTAAGATCTTTTCCGCAACGTCTAAAAAGATTGTGTATATCCTATACAGATAAAACACAACCTTAATAGGCGTTGTTGTCACGAGAAGGTTAAGATATGTTCGTATTCAAGACTGAAGAGGCTAGCGAATAACACCAGTAATGTTATAGCTGACAATGCATACTAAGCATATAAGCACTACTAACATACCTACATACTTGATTGCCGTTATTCATCATTTTATTCATCAACAACAACATCGTTCGCTATGTTTGAGATTTTATTATTCCCTACTACTTTTATTATATGGTATCCACAAAGTCAAAAATCTCATATTTTATTTCGCAGAATTTATTTCTCGCCTTGTGAACACATAACTTCTTTGTATAATGACGTTTTTGCCATTCATACCCTACTACAGTGTCCACTCTGCGAGATACACGATCTGAAATCTAAACCAGTCCAACAAAGCAACAAATTTCTTCCATCAAGTATGCACGATTCCTCTTATACAGCTTTCACCTTGGGCAGCCCTCACTTCACTTCTTTTCCGCCGCCATATTTCCAGTGTACGTTTTTAAGCAATTCAATGATAGTCGGAGCTTTCAGATTTTACTCTCATAAAATAATCCCGCACTTTTGTGAAAAGAGGTTTTTCTGAAATATTGAGAGAGTTGGTTCCAAAGTTGTTGCTGTTATCCTATGTTATTTTAACGCACGTACTTCTGCTTACATTAATTTTGTTCTGAGGATATTAAGTGGAAGAAACTCTTGCTGAATTCTCTGATGTTTTTGGGAAAAATTATAATTTTATTTGAAAGGAATTTTACATCTCCCTTCAGCAACTTGGCCAAAGCGAAATTTATCCCGAAATACATTATTATGAATAGTTTGATAAGTTTTTTGTTTTTAGCTCGTTATCTCACTCTCACTATAATAATGCATAGCCAAGTTCATGAAAAAGACGAAAATATATGATATTACTTATTTCTTTCTAATATACACCAAAGTTTTGTTTGGCCACGTCCTATCTTCTTATTAGGTTAACTTTGGTGTCCACCTTCCTTGTATTTACCTGTTGAACTGTCTCCTCTGAAAAGGGAAAACAGCAAGGTTTGAGTTATTAAAGCTCCGTGAGCACCATTCAGGAACATTCACACTTGCAATCACACATACTTACATTCACACATACTTTCGCCGTGTGTAGAAAATCCAAATACCAAATATGATTGCGTTTCTGATGCCAGCGAATTGGATTTTCCAGGGCGTTTATTATCGCCGTGTTAAACGCGCCGACGAAATATCCAATCTTTTGGCGTAGCTGGGGCTTAAGAATATTACGCTGTGCAACGCAATGCATCCTCAAGCCTCTCATCGTGTTAAGCGCACCGACGTGAGGCTTTTCCCAACATCTGATTAGTATCTCGTTGTGATAAACGCAACGACGCGAGATTTCGCTAAGCATAGTACACAATATTACACAATAAAATCCACTCAAATATCTATCTACAAAACCTAAACGTAGCACTCACCAAATTTTCTCTTCACCACACTTTCTTCTTTTCTTTAATTGATTTGTGCTACTAGTTTCCATGAGATCACTACTTAGAATGAGCTCGTGTACATTTACTGGTCATGCACTAGGTTATCTATATCTTCCAATATTTTATTGTTCTACTCACCCAGCGGGAAATGGAAGCATTTCGGATGCATCCCGAAAACATTCTATAGAAGGTATGAAAGTATACGCTCTGATACCCAGTTCATTTCTTTTAAAGCATTGATGTCCTACGACGGGAAGGTATATAAGATGGTTATATACCTTATCCCTGCATTACCTGTAAGGTGAATGGAAGCCTTCCTTATTAAGTCTTTGGAATATCAAAGGAAGCATTCCTTATTAATTGTTTTGAAGGTGGGAAGAAGCATTACTTTTAAATTCTTTGGAAGGTGAAAAAAAGGATCACTTTTAAATTCAATGGAAGCATTTATTCTGCCATTTCAGAAAAGTATATGGAACCATTAAGCATGAGTTTTCCGGAAAGCTGGAAAAAAACATCAAATTTATATCGTCAGGA
This sequence comes from Dioctria rufipes, assembly GCA_963924295.1. Classification (NCBI taxonomy): domain Eukaryota; kingdom Metazoa; phylum Arthropoda; class Insecta; order Diptera; family Asilidae; genus Dioctria; species Dioctria rufipes. Next base: position 76,485,453 of record OZ002744.1, read on the forward strand.
GGGTGGAGGGAAGCACTCGTCATGTTTTCACTGAGATGTAAAGGGAAGAACTTTTCCTGTTTTCTTAGAAAGTTGTGGAAAATAAGCGGGTCTTCACTTATTCGTATCTCGCACTTAAATGAAAATAATCCACTTCTTCTAAAATAATGCGCAAATCAGAATGTTTTCCATCTGCACGCACTTTCCTTCCCTCATTGTTCTGAGAAAAACAATGAAACTATATGACTCATTTTCGACCTGCACGCACTTCCTCGAACTATCCTCAGCAAATATGGCCGCACAAATTTGTATATCTTTTCGATAACAACACGAATAAATATATCTACTCATTACCTCTGCCTTCTCTAAATATTCCTGGAAGGTACATAGCTTGCTCAAAAATACGACGCATCAATACATTACGCCTGCCTTCCTAAACCAGTTCACCGTAAGGTATATACAACATGAATGAATTACCTCTGCCTTCTCTAAGCATTCAAAGGAAGGTACATAACATGGTAAAAAATACGACGGATGAATACATTACGCCTGCCTTTCTAAACCAGGTAAACGTAAGGTATGTTCATGTACTCATTACCAATGCTTTCCAGGTAATGTTAATAATAAACCTTACCTAAGTCGGCATTCCCATTTTTCCCGCTGGGCTATTGTCCAAGATTGTTGGGTCTCTTTTCTACCCATGGTTTTTTTTTCCTATGGATATTTTTACCTTTTCTTTTTATTCATTTCCTCTTTGTCATGTAACATATTATGAGTTCGCACCCATAACGCCCAACCTACCTAAATACATTACATAACCGTGCAATGCAAATATGTATGCCCTATAAGATAAAATATCATCTATTTCCTGCCAAATAAAGTGTGCAAATTGTACACTTTGTTTTTCTCACGTTCATTGCTGCCCACCAGTGATAAGAAATTTAATTCCTTTTGATAGAGGATATTTCCTCCGAACATTTTTTTAACAGCTAAAACGGTGAGTGATTAGCTTTCTTCCTGAATTTTTATGGCGAAATCGCTTGATCAGTGGAAAGAGTAGGGAACGGCGTTGGCAGCCGAGAGATATGTGTGGTGGGCCGAGAAGATCGTCGAAGCAGTCAATCCAGAACCGGCGGGAGAGCCAATCCTAAAATGGATCAAGGATATTAAATCAGCCTTGGAATTCGTTGGATATTACCACAGATTCATTGGCAACTTTGTGAATATCGCAAAACCTCTTACTAACTTGACGAAAATGGATGTACCTTTTATATGGGACACCTTTGAAATCTAAGCTTATCTCTGCTCCTATCCTAAAATATTCATGTTTCGACGAACCATTTCTAGTTACTGATACCTGCAATTTCCCTATTGCCGCGCTACTTTTGCAAGGTGAGGTAGGCAAGGATAGACCTATTTCCTACGTTAGTCGAAACCTTTACTCAGGTAAGGCTAAATACTCTACTGTAGAGAAGGAACTTGTCGCTATTGTTTTCGCTGTTGAACAATTCGGACCCTATTTATATGGTTGACGCTTTACTATAATAGTTGATTATCACTAACCTGGTTCATGAACTTAAAAAAATCCAACTTCCAGACTAATGTGATGGCGTATTCGATTAGAAAAATATGACTATTGTATAATTTATAAATCAGGAAGACTAAACTTGAATGCGGAGGCTTAAGTCTTATACCTCCTGTTGATACTACTGTTAACGCCGTAACACAATAGCAAGCGCGTCAAGGTGAAACTCGTACAGAGTTATCCTACCGTCATTCCACTCCCTCTACAACTGACCTTTATGAGGCCTAGGCCAATTACTTAAAGACAGGCACACCCACCACTCGTTGATGCACGAGAAATAAAGTTCTTTAATAACATTTAAAAGCCCTATCCCAAAGTTCTTCATACTAACTCCAAACGATACTAAAATGAAGAAAAGACATTTCGTAAAGGTTTTTATCGACATCGTTGGGCTACTTCCCAGATCCAGTTTGACCTTCCAGGACGACCTTAGCAAATTCTCAGAAGGCATTGCTCTACCAGCTGCCGAGGTGGATAGCGTCGCTAGGGAGCTTACTACTAAAATCATATGCAGCCACGGAATTCTCGAATGTATCCTGACTGTTCAGGGCACTAATTTTCTTAGCCGACTGCTTTGGGAGGTCTTTAATTGCTTGAAGTTCATAAACTCCAATCTACCCCGTTCATCTCCAGACTAATGGTGCATTGGAGCGTAGCCATAGGAAGCTGACTGAATACCTCCGCCATTACATCAACAAAGACCTCCCCTCTTGGGATTCCTGGATGGCATTAGCTGTTTTCGTTTACAATTCAACCCCTCATTCAAGTACCGGATTCACACCACACGAGCTTGTTTATGGATTCCCGGCCAGAGTCCCTGTTTCTTTAAAACTTGAACCAGAAACCTGCTACAATTACGATAACTATTCCAATAAGCTAAAGGTTCGTCTTTAGCATAGATTTGAAATGGCGCGTCACACCATTCTGAGATACAAATTTGGAATTGTACGTCGGGTAAGTCAAGCTCTCGAGAACATTTTTACACTCTTAATAACTTCAACTTCCAGAACTGTCATACTCGTGATGCTTTTCATTACTTTTGTCAGCTGATGCACCCAATATTTAGTGTGCATTCGAAACAATATCTGTGAAATTGAGCTGTTAAAGCACGTCACTAAAATGCCCAACTATTGTCACATAGGGATGGCCTCCCCTGTAACCTTTTGATCCAGCTTTCACAGGGAAGCAAACAGCTCTTTATTCTAACCAATAACATTACACTACATGAAGTCTGCACTAACAAAGTTGTCCCGCAAACCTTATTGGGCACTGGAATACTGGAACTCTCTGGCAGGTGTTGGATAGTTAGTGTTCCAACCTCATTTGTTCAAGAATACGGAAATACTTAACTGTTACGTCCTAGAGATAAAGCAAACCGAAGACCAAGGCCTAAACGCTCACGATCCACCTCTATTCTGTTTCATATACCATTATTATCGTCGTTGTTTTGATTTTTGTTTTCGCGTACTTTTATTTCATAAAGCAAAGAGGGAAATTCTCTACCGTAACTTCCGGGGGTTACGCCTCTCCTAAAGATTGCATACACTTCATGGAAAAGAAATCCACATCGGACGGAAGTGACTCACATAAGTACTTAAGCCATACACGCAAGGGATCACTCGCGCATAATCGCATACGCTACTAGACTATAAAGGAAAGCCCGTTTGTGTTTGGGAAACGACACCTTACACGCTTACGGTTTTCCTGTATGATTTTAGCGATTGACTATCTGGTTTTATTCAGCGCGTGTATATCGATATTTATGAAATAAGAGGAGCGTCTATCTCGACTGTGGATCGCACAAATTTTGCACAATCCCGATACCATCGTTATGAAATGAAAACATCAACGATTTATAACCGCATAATCTTAAGCATTAAGAACGTGCGCGAGTTGTTATGGAAGGAATGTGATGTGCAATGCTTCGCGCAATAATTTAGCGGATTCCACGAGAGTAAACCCTTATGTGTATGGCTTACTAACTACTGTAGTCAGCCCTTATTTAAAATAATATTTTTCCTGCGAATTTTCTTGAAAAATTTTCTTCACGTGGAACTTAAATCCAACTACAAAGTCCATACGTTTCCTTAAATTTGATCTCAAAGCTAAGTACAATTTAAGAAAAACTAAGGAAATTTGCCTCAGATTTAAGAAATTTTCTTTATTTATTTCCCTATTTTTCCTCACTCCTATGAATTAAAAAGAGATTATTACGTTATTTTTCCCTAATAATTAACTACAAAGTCAAGATTGCTTTGAAGGCCTAATTTAAGGAATTATTAAGTAAAATTTCCTTCCTAATTTACCTTGAAGGAGAGTTTCCTTTGAGTTTCAAGTTTTAAGTCTAGTTTACGTAATTTTAACCAAAATAGGTCGATCGGCCCTCGATGATAGGAAATCAAGCTCCAATGTTACTTGGGTGTTTTAGTTGCGTGCGTCATCGTAATATACATATAAAAATTCCTTGTCACTGCGTTCGTACACGCTAATCGCCGAAACCGCCCAACTGATTTCAATGAAATTTTGTGAATGCGTTTGAGATCTAAAAAGTTGTCTGTGAACACGTCGACGTTGAAAGCTGAAATTTCATTCACGGCGTTTTCATAAAAATTGCAAATTAAGTTCAAAAATGGACTAAATCGGACAACTCCATACAAATATTTCGTTTTTTAGTAAATATTTCGACACTGCTTGACAACGAATACACATAGAGAACTGAAATTAGTTACGTAGTGTTTTCGTAGCAATAGTAAATAAAATTTTAAAATGGACCAAATCGGGCAACCCCTTCTTGGTGTTGCCATACAAAATTTTGGTTTTCCACTATATATATGGAAACTGTCTATGAACGCGTCGTCGTGGAGAAAATGGACTAAATCGGGCGACCCCTTTCTGGTGTTGCCACAGAAAACTTTAGTTTTTTATTATATATGTGGAAACTACCTGAGAACGCGTCAACGTCGGGAGCTCAAATTTTATACACGGCGTTTTTAAAAGTAATGTAAATTTAAGTTCAAAAATGGGACAAATCCGGCAACTCCTTCATACGGTTGCCATACACAAATTTCGTTTTTCACTATATATTTGGACACTGCCTGAGAACGCGTTGACGTGGAGAACTAAAATTTGGACATGGTGTTTTTATAGCATATTTATTTACTATATATAAAATTGGTCTAAATCGGGTAACCTCTTCTTGATGTTGCCATACAAAACTTTAGTTTTTCACTATATATTTGGACACTTCCTCGCGCGTCGACGTAGAGCCAAAATTTTGTACACGGGCCTTTTTTAAAAAAAATGTAAATTAAGTTCAAAAATGGGATCAATTGGACAACTCCTTCGTAGGGTTGCCCTACAAAAAAATTGGTACGTGGTATTTTTTTAGCAATGGTAAATAAAATTTCAAAAATGGACTAAATCGGCTTCTTGATGTTGCCATACAAAACTTTTGTTTTTCACTATATACTGAGAGACTCCCTGAGAATGCGTCGACGTGAAGAACTCAAGTTTTGTATACGCCTTTTTTAATAAAATGTAAATTTAAGTTCAAAAAAAATTAAAAAATTCCGTTTTTAGCTACATATTTGGGCACTGCCTGAGAACACGTCAACATGGAGAACTAAAATTTGGTACATGGTGTTTTCATGGCAATAGTAAATAAAATTACAAAAATTATCTCAATCGAACGACCCCTTCTTGAAGTTGCCATAAAAAACTTTACGTTTTCACTATATATTTCGAAATTATCTGAGAACGCGTCGACGTGGAGAGTTCAAATTTTGTACACGGCCTTTTCATGAAAATTGCAAATACACGTTCAAAATGGGCCAAATCGGGCGACCCCTTTTTGGTGTTCCCATACAAAACTTTAGGTGTTCACTATATATTTGGACACTGCCTCACGCGGCGACGTAGATAGCTGAAATTTTGTACATGGGACTTTTTTTAAAAAATGTAAATTACGTTCGAAAATAGGACCAATTTGGCAACTCTTTCGTAGGCTAGCCATACAAAAAATAAAATTCGTTACGTTGTGTTTTTATAGCAATGTTAAAAAAAAATTCAAAAATGGACTAAATCGGGCTAACCCTTCTTGGTGTTGCCATACAAAACTTTCGTTTTTCACTATATAATTGGTAGCTGCCTAAGAAGGCGTCGACGTAGAGAGCTCATATTTTGTACACGGCGTTTTCATAAAAATTGCAAATGCAGTTCGAAAATGGGACCAATCGGGCAACTCCTTCGTAGGGTACATACAAAACTTTTTAGTTTTAGTATATATTTGGGCACTACCTGAAAACGGATCGACGTAGAGAGCTACACTCTCCTACAAATATGAATGTATGCACGTACATTCATACGCGCACACACTCACACACATATCCAGACACAGAGTGAAACCCTAAGAGTATGGAATCGCAAGATTATGTCAGCTAATAGCTTAGACATTATGCATCTCTAAATACCACAACCCCACCTCCGCCCATCTATATTATCGCCGGACAACGCCGGCAGGCTCCCATAGTTTATTTATAATTCATAATGTACGTATGTACATACTTAGGTATATTAATTTTATTTTGAAATAATATAATTTTGTTATATTTTCCTTTAATATAAAATGTGAATATACTACTTGAAGCTTAAAAGGGATATATATACATATATATCTATATATTTATTTTTCAGATCAAGGTACCATCCAGTATACCACGCGATTCCTTGAGGCAAGCTGATCAAATAATTGTTCCACATTACCCCCCCTAGAAACCTTCCTTTAGGAGTTGTGGCCAGTTGAAGATTTCGCCAATATTCGTGAGAATAAATGATTAGGTATAACTTTTGAACCACACTATAGATTTTGGTTATTGTTGGCTTATTAAATAGCCAAGAATAGTAGCTGTCGAAAACAGTATTCCTCTGTATTTTTTAATTAAGCATCTTGAAATTATTCTCAAATATTTCCAAAATTTTGATTTTTTTACACACAAAAGTTTTCGAAGTAAATAACGGTATTTATGAAATTTGTGTGTAAAAAAAATCAATGTTTTGGAAATATTTGAGAATAATTTAAAGATGGTTAATTAAAAAATACAGATGAATACACTTTTCGACAGCTTATTCTTGGCTATTTAATCAGCCAGCAATAACCAAAATCTATAGTGTGGTTCAAAAGTTATAATCATTTATTCTCACGAATATTGGCGAAATCTTCAACTGGCCACAACTCCTAAAGGAAGGTTTCTAGGGGGGGTTATTTGGAACAATGTTTTGATGAGCTTGCCTAAGGAATCGCGTGGTATACCGGAAGGTATCTTGATCTGAATCACCCTGTATGTATATATTTTTCAATATATGAAATAAAATTTATTTTATGCAGTGGTTTTTTAATATGCTCGGTCCCCCAAATATTTACTGGTTTTTATTTTACAAGACACCATCCTTTGTAAGTTTTAAGTTAAAGACAGTGCTGACTGTTTATTCTTATGACTTTCTTCTTACAATTAATCATAGACAATATTGCAATTAGCAAAATAAACCTTCACGAAATTTTTGTTTCAATCATGAAATATTTTCCGTCCAGCTAAGACTAGAGAATCTCATATATGAAATTTTCTTTAAAAATAGGAATCCAATTACGTCAATCTTCTCCTTGAATAGGTCACTCACATCTAAAAATGTTGTTTAATGAGAACACCAACAGATCAACAAGTTCAATTGAATAAAACTGCAACAGGTAGGTACATACATATGTATGTATGTATGTACATACATCTAGATTTACCCGGCACAAAGTAAAATGCCTAAACATCAATGCTTATAATAAACAGATCCAGCTACTACCTATCCATTTCATGTTCAATGAATCTCCTCAATCATCAGCAATATTCCAATACCTGACGCATTTCGATTGAAAATTGATATAGTAGGTATAAGAAAAACAAATATTTCATTAATGTTCATCTGAAATAACGAACTTCAACTAGATACGTCGAATTACAGTCGTCGACTCTTCTTTTGAATGGTGGCGACAGAACGTCTGCGTTCCATCATCATCAACCCCATTTTTCGATGGCATTAAGAAATGGCTTTCATTCCATCCATAGCATCCCCAACAATTCTTCTTCTTCTTCTCGTGTGCTCTAATTTGCATTAGTATTATGCGTCAGCTTCGTCATTCGTCGTATCAAACAAATTAATTTAAAAGAAAATCGCCTCAGCTGTGAGTGAATGTGTTGCTTGGCTATATACGGATACGAGCATGTCGTGCAAAATTGTTGCTCTTATCAGATATGTAAATCTAAAAAATAAATACACAAAAAAAAAAAAACTTCAATAAACCCATACTAGATACGATTTCTATCCACCACACTACTGTTTATCTAGGGGGCTATTATGATACTTCTTCTCTATAGTTACAACAAACTGAACTGTGGCGCTGCTAGTGACGTAGTTTTGTGATAACATGATTCAAAAGTCCATTTCGGTGGCGACTAGCTCCTTTAGTCTCGACATTTCATACGATTAATCTTGATAGTGATTTTGTGGGGCGTTCGTAAAATTAGGAATCAGCACAGCAATGACAAATATGTATACATATCTCTATCTATCTATCTATCAGTGTGGCCTTAACACATTTAACTATTAATAAGGACTAGTATTAAATCTCAGCTGATAACAATGACACTGAAATCAAATCTTTTTCCATCAGTATAGTATATACTAGCTAGAACTAGCTAGCTAGATCTAAGCCGTGATGGAAGAGCAAAATCATCTCCACTATCAAGGCATTATCTCAAAGACAAAGTAAGGAGGTGTGTGGCTGGAAAACCACCGCGGACTTATAGTCGCCAATATTCACTCTTATAGATGTATAAAGGAAATCGTCTTCCTCTTCTCGGAAACACACACAACATATATATACTAAACCTAACTTCTATATATATTGACAATGATATACTACACTCACATGAAAGCTATTCTGATTACTTACTATGGGGTCTGTGGGAAGACTTGGGGACTCTTTTAGAGTAAATATAACAAAACGGGAACGGGAATATACCTACTCTGTTGTTGACTGTGTAGTGAGATGATGTGAATGTGATACACGCGTATTATAAGCTGTGCTTTTCTTACTCTGTGGCTCTGGTCTGACAAAATGACGAGCATTATAATCATAGTATATTCACTTGATTGTGTTTGCGTGCCGACAGCAGGCGCGAATGTCTGCCTTTCTGTAAAAAAAAAAAAATACGTTAAAATAAAAACCCCCCGCAGTTCGCAGTTCCCAAGCAACGAACAGCATAGCAGCACAGCCATCAGAGCAGCCAGCGATATAATAATATAAAATATAAGTTAACTTCGGCATTAGTGGAAACTCGAATTCGAAGTGGCTGTGTACCTTTAGATAGAGCTGCTTGCTTGCTAACTTGCTAAGCAAACTTTAGCTAAATGTGCTGAGTCCAGTTAGCCATTTACTCAGTCAGTGATCAGACTTTGTGGGCTTGGGTTATCTATCAGAAGACTGATTCAGTGTGTCTGCCTGGTCGCGGGAAATATAAATCTCTTCTTCATCATCACTCTTGTTTACTGCAACACACATCCACCACCACCAACCAGGGAGGATTTAGTTTTTTAATATCTTTCTATCATTCAATCTCTCACCTAAGAATAGAAAAAAGTTAAAAATACTCGCATAAAGCGGACTGTTTTTTTTTTTTCAAATAAATAAATCAGAAAGGCCTTAAATATCCGCCCACCGAAAAGTATATAAATTCAAATTTTAAACGATAATTAATACATTTTTCCGAAGTGTTAAATTAAAAACAAATATATAAAGTAGAATAAAGAGTTTAAAAAAAAAATATCTAAATTTTACCTCAGTCAACTTGATTTAGAAAATATTCGTGAAATAAATGAAATCACAAAGATTATTTTTTTTCAAAAACGTTAAGTTGTGTCTAATTTAAAAATTTTTAATGAAAAGTTTAAATACATCTATATTTTATTGATATAAAATTTAACAAAAAAATTTTTAATTAAATTAAAACTAAAAAGTGTAAGGAGTGTTTTCTTCGAGAGTATTACGTTATAACTCCGTATTTTTATAGTATTTTATAAAAGAGAAAAGTTGTGAACTCGTGTGTCCAGTGAAGAGTTTCATTTTTTTTTAGTTGAGTTGTTGTTGGTGTTCAGTAGTTTTTTAAAAGTAAACAAAAAGGTTCGAATTTTGATTTTTGGTAGTTTTATTAATTCCATTTATTTGAAAAATGAGCAATAAAAAGGAACGAAATGGCTCAACAGTACCTACAACTACGCTGTATGAATTCCAGTTTCCACAACCCAAAGAGAAGGTTCCCTTCAAATATTTAATATTCAATCCGAAGGATGGAACAATTTTTGGGCGTACTGTATCCAGCTGGTGTAAGTATTAATTTATATATTAAGTACCTATACCTACCTGTATATTAAAACAATGTTTTGCTTTAATTTTATTCAAGTAATTAATTATAATTTGAAAATATGATAATACAATTATATAGGGAGGTACTTACACAAACGAATTAATTTTTACGATTTAATATTTGAGGTTATGTCCTGTGTGTGACATATGCTGAAAAAGCTTTAAAACTCTGATTGAAATCTTTTTAAACAAAAATGCATTAGGCACAGGTACCAAGCAAGTTTCATTAATTTGTTTGCATTTTGTAACAAGAAAATTCGCAGATTTCAAAAATTCCTGATTAAATGAATCTTCCTTATTCCGGATTTATAATTACACAGACATTTTAAAGGATTAGAAAATTTGAATTACGGTGATTGTTTTTGAAGTTGTTAAAGTGGTTTAAGTGCAATTTCTTTGAAAGATGAAGTCTTTGCCTATAAATATTGACAACCTTTTAACAGAAGCCTTCCTTTTTACATATGTACATATATAACAGGTTTGATTGGTTTTTTTTGCTATTTATGGTGAATTCAGAGAACTATAGTTCTTGTAATGTAGGTGGTAAATTTTTTTATCCATATTGTTGAAAGGGAGGGGGCGGGGGGAGACGACAACGATTATATTAGATGGAAAGTTAATAGGCAAGGAATAAGACGAGAAGCGGGGTAGACAATTGAGTTTTCTGGAGAGATGATAACATTATTTTGTTCTCAATTAAAGAGCACCAAACACAGGAGTACGCTAAAATCACGCGCTTATGACGTGACTTATAATTACATGTACCTATACAGCTGCCTGCTTTAATTTCCTTTTAGCGCATAGTTGCATCTGTTTACCCATTCAAGGACAAATGCTTGATATCAGTTGCTTACATTATATACATACATACATATAACTACCTCCATCTGAAAGTTGTTCCATAGGTATACAAAAAGAAAGATAAATTATTTAATCGCCACATATGCCAAAAGTAAAACTTGGGGGTGCGCTTACGTATGCTGGCAAAATATATTCTTTATGATATTATCAAGAAGCGGCTGTTTCTCTTTATCTACCAAAAAAACCTACAATGTGAATACTAGGAATAGAAATGCTGAATGTCATATGTAGAGCAATATCGTCAGGGTTATCACCCTTTTAACTTTTGCCCATAACTTCCGTTTAAAGAAGAATTTGGTCAATCCAAATACATCTTTGGTAAGGTCTGGGAAAACTAATACTTTTGCTGAACATCGCAAATTGATTTTGTGAAAAATGAAAAGAAAATAGGCATTTAAAAAAAAAGTCAAGGTCGGTCTGTGCTATCTAGGTTGTACCATAGCTGAAAATCAACGAATTATATGCTGAAATAACTGAAAATGACTTGGAAAATTTTAATGAAATAAAAAACTCGATTTTTTTTGTATTCTTGTATTGGCGTATTATTTGGAAAAGGGTTTCGGGCAAATTCAATATCTCGTCGTTATATTTGCACATTTAAAATGCACTTCTCTCTTAAATTGTTCGAAGAGGGATTTTTGTGCGCTTTTTGGCCGGGCAACTTCCGTTAGGTAGTGTTTTATTGATGGACTTCGTTGGGATATGCGCTGGACATGTTTGACGATAGCACTGATTCTAAAAAAAAACAGTTTTTTTTTTTTTTTAATTTGCAAGCAGCTTTTCGCTTTCACTGAGAGAAGTTTTGTTGCACTCGCATATTAGTGACGCTAGTGGTGAAAACAAAACAAAAATCGCAGTTGGCCGACCACGACCCTTGGCGACATTCCCCTACATATTGCCAATACAGGGTGTCCCATATGTGGTCTTGCAACCGAAGGAATAGGTCTTGCTTAAACAAACAAAAATTGTACGGATGGAGGAGGGGAAATCCTAACGGTTTCCGAGATAGCAGGGATTAAATATATTTGGATATGATTTTATACATCAGCCTGTAACTTCTGAATGCTGCATCCTATGATGATGATTTAAAATTTATTACATTGAATTTTTTCGCTTTTTTTCTCCGTTTTAAGTTTGGCTCAGAAAAGTTAAAATTTCCTAATTTTAACACGTTTTTTTTTATTTAACTATTCTTTTTATCAAAAAACACGTCGTCAGCTCCAATTTTTCATATTAGATTTTAAAAACCCAAGAGCTTAGCTTTATAATTGACCAATCACACTGTTTACACAAAATTGAACCCTCTCAGCAGTTTTTGCACTTTTTGCACAAAAAGAAAAAAAAAATACACTAAATCGGGCAAGCCGTTCTTGGTGTTGCCATACAAAAATTCAGATTTTTTACGTATACTGTGCAAACAATCAGTTCTATATACGTTTTTATTATAAAGAAGATAAAATTGGTTGTAACGGTTTTTACTGTTCGAGAAGCGTTCTAGAAATATATGCGAAAAACCACTTCAATACAGAAAGGTGACCATAAGAAATTATATACCATCCTTCCTCTAGGGTATCCTAACAAACTGGTTTTAGACTAATTCTAGCTTTTTTCCTTGTTTTTGATAACCTCGGGATAAAACTAATAGCAAGAGAAATGATTGCAATAATGGGTAAATGTGTTGTCCATGGATGAATCAGGTTGTTTTTTGTTTTTTCTTCTTTGTAGACTATACCCCGCTCTAAAAATTATTCTTGTAAACGAAGGGTTCATATCAATCGATGGTGGAGGGTGTCAGATTTGAAAACAATTTTCTTTCAATTCGGTCAATCGTGACATTTTTAAATAGATAAAATAGAATTTTACAGATTAGCAGCTCCTGCGATACGATTACCCAATTTGGCAGAAAATTGGTATTCGATGAGTTTGGGACTGCACGAAGACAGTGGCATAATCATAATTTTCTGCCATGTATTTTACATTTAGCAAATTAATTGTTTTTACATTTTCAAAAAGTCATAACAAAATGTCTTTTCTTTCAACTTCGTTTCGCTTAAATATTTTTATGCCATTGGTTACGTATACAATAAGCACAGCCTGGCTACAATTTAACTGCGATCTTACTATTTGCGGTGCTTGTTTACTAAATACAATATTATACAACTATTTTATTTGTTCTTGTCTCTAATCAAAAATAGTCTTACATAAATCGCTAGCGCGAAAGGTGCAAATTGTTTTAATTATCAATCGCAATATACAGTACGTTTACATGAATGCTTCAAGTAGAGATCACGTAATCAAAATATCATCTGAACGCGCATTGACTTCAAGTATACTTGAGTCAAGTAAGTCACAAAATTTTGTTCGATTTAGTTGAAAAAATTCATTTAAAACTTCAGTACTTGAAGAATTTTCATTTCTGCGAGTTATGAAAACGGCAGAGAGAAACAAACAGAAGATTATTGCTGATAATTCAGGTTGTGATTTTTAGCACTTTTCTCAAAATATTTATCTAAAAATCCGTATGGAACCTAATGCAGAGTTGCCAAAGGTAAAATGTCACTTCAAGTAAATTTCAAGAAAATTTCAAGTCAAGTAATTTGAATTAAATCAAACAAAAACCCTACTTGAGTTTCAAGTCAAGTACTCAAGTATTCAAGTAAACGTATATCTTCAATAGGTACACTATTTTTTCAGACGCCTCTAAGGCATTATCCAACGAATTCCATTTAAATTAGTTTAAAAGGAACTAATTTAACAACAACATTTAAAAAATTTGAAGTATTTGTGGAAGTTTTGCATATGGCATTTTAAAAAGAAAAAGAGTAAAATTAAGTTCGAAAATGGGACAAATCATGTAACTCCTTCGTATAGGGTTGCCATACAAAAATTGCGTTTTTCACTACATATTTGGACACTACCTGAGAACGCATAAACATCGACAGCTGAAATTTTGTACATAGTGTTTTTATAAAATTAGTAAATAGGATTTCAAAAATAACCCCTTCTTAGTGTTGCTTGTGAAAATGGTTTAAGACCAATTCTAGCTTTTTTACTTGTTAATATATCAAAAAGGGTCCCAAAATCTTCTCCATTGAATCCTGAGTGTCCAGTCATAAAATATCTGAACCAGGGGTCGTAACGGTTATAAGTTTTATCATAAAACTCATTGTTCAATGAGTTTAGATATGACTTTTACTATAAAAGTCTGAACGAAACGGTTAAACTTTACTTACATAGGGTTTCAGTCCCTATTAAATTCTTATGAAAGATTTTTATTTTTTTCAGTCAGCAATAATCGTTATGAGATACTGTGAAAACGGTTTAAGACCAATTCTAGCTTTTTTACTTGTTAATATATCAAAAAGGGTCCCAAAATCTTCTCCATTGAATCCTGAGTGTCCAGTCATAAAATATCTGAACCAGGGGTCGTAACGGTTATAAGTTTTATCATAAAACTCATTGTTCAATGAGTTTAGATATGACTTTTACTATAAAAGTCTGAACGAAACGGTTAAACTTTACTTACATAGGGTTTCAGTCCCTATTAAATTCTTATGAAAGATTTTTATTTTTTTCAGTCAGCAATAATCGTTATGAGATGATTAATAATTTATTTTCCCATCATGAATAAAAATCAATTCCTGAATTTTATTTTGCCTGATCACAAATAAAATGCATATCGTGATTTTTATTTTTCTTTATTAAAAATAAAAATCATGAAGTTAGTTTTATTTTTCTGGTCGACAATTAGAAATCACCAAATGATTTTCTTCTTTTTCAGTCGACATATAATACCTAACTTTGAATGATAAAGTTATCAGTTAATCTATATAATAAAAATGAAATGATTTTCGTTGGTAATTGCATCACTTAAGAACGGCTGGAGCGATTTCTCTAATTCTTTTTCACTTCATGATTTTTATTCTTGATCAAGAAAAATGAAAATCGCAATGTAACTTTTATTTGTGATCAGGGAAAATAAGAATCAGGAAATGATTTTTGTTTATGATGGGAAAATTATTAATCATTTCATAACGATTATTGCTGACTGAAAAAATAATGTCTTTCATAAGCATTTAACAGGGACTGAAATCCTATGTAAGTAAAGTTTAACCGTTTCGTTCAGATTTTTATATTAAAAATTAAATATACTAATTGGTTTACTATAATTATTATATTAATGATCAAAAATTTTGTAATTTTACTTGCAATGAACAGAGCGAGTCAATAGCTGCAAGTAGGTGCTGAAAAGATTTTAATCCGATAAATATTTCTTTGTGGTTTTTTCCATGAGAATTTAGAAAATAATCGTTATTTACGAACCCTGATTTGAACTAATCTCTTCCGCTCAATTTTGTTTATTTTTCAGCCAACCGTTAGATATCTCTTTGCGTCTTTTGACCTCTTCCCTAAAAACCGGGTTTGCATACTGCTTCAAGAATATTCATGTGCGATGGCCCAATGAAAATGTTTCTTGTCATTTTCCAGTAAAATTTATTAAGATTTCTGTTCTTTGCACATAGGTACGTAAAACAGTTGTTCTTAGAATATCAATTCCCTCAGGTATAGGTAAGGTCCTCCATTTCTTTATTCTTTATGGCGAATATTTCATGAGATATTTTCCAGGTCAAATTCTCTTTCTTTTATCCCTTTTTTAAGCATAATACTTAAAATCATCTGGTGAAAATAAATGCGAAGAATATGGAATAATATATCAAATTCATTGTACCAACCCTGCGTTACTAAATTTCAAATAGAAATAAATTATAGAAGGAAATGTGATTTTAGCGTATGTAATTATGTTTCACATACATAATCGTCTTCTATTAAAGGTGAGGCTTCTGTGCTAAATGCGTATTTCATCCAATGTTGCAAAAATGAAAAAAAGGAAAAAAAATCGCATGGAATAATTAAAAATATAGTTGTTTACGATGCGTACACAACTGTTCAGATTTTACGTTTCATGAGGTTTGAAGATGGCTGTACTGCATACCTTGCCAAATTAATCCAAAGAATTGTTTTGTCATTTTGACACGTTTTTTTTTCTATTAGATATATGACTACTCAACAATCAATGTACGTACTGAACGTATTAATTATTAGGGTAGCTATAATAGTCTAAGATCCTGACTAAAATCGACCTACTCTCATTTGTTATTTGAATGAGAGTTATTTTTTTATAAAAGTTAATACACAACTCACAAATCGTGCATGGGTTAGCCAGTTTACCATTAATTAAAAGTAATTTCACTAATTTTTGTTTAATTTCTCCTCTCATTTGTTATTCGAAAAAATTTCGCACCCTACATTGTAAGTAAAAATAAAAAAAATAGGTTGCCTATCTTTTGCTTGGCCCCTACTACAAATTGTTCAGATACAAACAGGTGAGTTTGCACTATTAAGTTACCTTCATATATTATTTAATTGAATTATATATATCAAGATGAAGGTAATTTTCTCGCGTACTCGGTGGTATTAGGTTGCTTAAGTGATCCAGACTCACAGTTGTCGCGCAAATCCATATATCAAGACTAAAATAAAATTAAGAAATCATAAAATTTCACGAACCTAAACCCGTCTAAACCTGTTGGCACACAAAAAAACGAAAACTATAAACCGAAAAATTCAATTTTCTACCCTCCAACAGCGAATATTTCCAATTAAACTTATACTTAAACCCAATACATTAAAAAGTGCTTTTCGCGACAAATAAAGTAAATTAAGAATCTCTTACGAATAATGAAAAAATAAAAATTTTCCGACCTTTTAGTGTACCTATAAGTTTACTTGGAAATATTCCCTGTTGGAGGGTAGAAAGTGAATTGCTCGGTTCAGCGTTTTCGTTTTCGTCTTCTGATGTGCAAATGGCCTTAGGTGTAATCGCTTAGCTACAATTTGAGCAAAACTACTCTTTTTTATGTTGAGTTACTCTACCAGTCAGTCGCGCGCCGTCCGCAATTTATTTGTAAAGATATCAAGATTTTCTCTGAGTTTTTTTTAATATTTGAAGATTTTCACATTTACTGTTTTTAAAATTAGGGGATGTAAAAACTTTACTGTGCATAAACTGTGTAAAAAACTCCAACTCAACGTACTAAATTCAATTGAAATAATTTGAATGCTTCAAAAAAATAAATAAAATTTTCCATCAACTTTAGCTTAAATATATAATTTTAAGTTAAGCCAATTTGTAGAAAAAGAAAAAAAAAAACGCAAACCAACTAATGCGTCAGTGTATCATTAAAATGCGCCTCTATGCCGCTTATCAACGCAAACCAACCTAATCGAATCAACATTGAAAATTAATCTTTAAAACATCTAGATGGGATGGAACGACAGCCCATTCGAACTCTATCTTATCAACATTCTTCTAGACACGGGCATTATCTTTTGCCACAATTCATTTGATAACCGCCAATTAAGTCACTAAGTAGTGGCGTCTGGTCAAGCGGCGACATACACTTAATGAGAAAACACCGACATCCGACAAACCTGTTTCTTTCGGTTATAGAATTTGAATTCATTATAATGTCTTATTACTTACTAATCTGCTTTGACATTATGGTAGAATGGATATTCTGTAGCACCAGGTTAACAGGTATAGCCTAGCCAGCCAATTTCTGTTTTCGGTTTTAAGAATTACTACCAAACCAATCAACTATCGGAGATTAGAATAAAAAAACAAATTTTAAGCCTAATTTTGAGAAATTGGTTTTGTCAAGAGATAAACAAATTTATTGCGAAGTGAAAAAATTTCACAATAATCAGTGACACGCTTTTTGTTTCTCAATCATTTCCGAGAAATTTTAAAACACAAAAAAATATATATATATGTAGGTATATACGTATTTCAACTGTGTAAAAAATGAAATTTAGAAAATTGATGAGATCATTTAAATGCAAAACAATAACTGTAGAAACCTAGGTTAGTTATTCATTATGATAAGAGTATTCTGTGGTAAAGTATGGCAATCAGGCTGCTATTTACGTGACAGGTCTCAAATAGTCGTCAAAATGTTTAGAATTTAGTGGCCGTCTTATCAATTTTCTGAAGGAAACAATAGATAGGAATTCTATCTGCACAGTAATTTCGTTTCGTCTGAAAACCATAATTTTACCATGAATCATTGAATCGTTACTGTGCTTGCACCAAATAGGTATACGATAACGATAACGAAGCCTGCCAATTTAAAATAAAAATGTACATAAAACTTAATTTATTTATTTATTCATATATATGTGTAAGTATATGTCTACCGATATAATTTATCTTACAGACTAGTACATTTAAATTACAACAACACAATGGAGTATAACTATACACATGTATATATAAACAAAATAATAATTTCAAATAACAAATGTACTTTGTTTACTTAATGGTTTTTATCTATGAGAACTATGTATGCATAAATCCCACTGACGTGTGTATAAATGGAAGCATGAAAGCAAACGGCACTACTTTCATATTCCTGTCTCTTTCCGTAAGGGCATACTTTCCCACTGAACTGTAACAATTGGGAACGAGAAATTGCTTGAAGTTCAGCGGTATTTCTAGAACTGGCAACTTGGTAGTCAAAACTTTCCTACCAAAATAGCCTTGTGAAAAACACTTCCTTCGGCTCAGTCCCAAATACTTCGATAAATCTCACTGGCATGCATATACATAAATAAATTCCTAAATAATTTATAGTTAGCGCCAGTTTACGCGAGTTGGTAGCATTGACCGTGAGAGCATATTTTCTGAAATCAAAACTGATGCCACATGAGACAGGAGATTAGTCGTCCATTTATATACAAGTCAGTGATAAATCCTAATACAATATACAGCTGCGGACATAATAAAGTAGTGCTCGAAATAAAACATAAAATATAAATTTTATTTCTTATGCTAAAAAAAAATTTCGTTTATTTGTAACTAAATTAATTTTTCGGTTGTTATATTGAAGTAAATAAAAACAAAAACAGTCAAGTTTTGACAGTTATAGCGGGTATTGATGGTGTCTTTTCTACCTTCTACCTTCTATCCATTTTTCAGATGTAGCACGACATTACTTTATCTTTCCATTTTTAGACATTTGCAACCGTTTTTGCTGAACACACAATTAAATTTAGCTTCTTTATGTTTTCCCTTTATTCTGCCTCCTTGATTTTCGCAAGGCATTCTATTCGGTCAACCATGATCGACTTTTCCTTAAGCTTTGTCGATATTGCAATTTTTCGAATACAGCCGGCAAATTTCTTGCTTTGTCGTGCTCAATCTGTGAAAATCTGCGATAGACTTTCTGGTCCCTTAACTCTCAATCTTGATATACCGCAGGGTTCTATACTTGGTCCGTTGCTCTTCTCTTTTTATATAAATGATTCACTAATGTCCGTGAAAGATTCGTCCATCCATCTCTATGCGGATGATATCCAGATTTATTTCGGTAGACTAATAAGTTTGATTGAGGATTGATTTGTTCAGATCAATGATGATTTGAATAGAATTAACAAATGGACCAAATCTAACCTTCCAATATTTAATCCAAAAAAGTCGATCAGTATGCCTATATATAGAGGGAACTACCATCTAGAAAAACTACCTCTGGTCATGATTAATAATACCGTCATTCCTTATGTTACTTCCGTTCGGAATTTGGGCGTTGAGCTGAATGAGAAATTAACTTGTTGTAATCATATCTCCAACTCAATTGGGAAGCTGTATGCTTGCCTAAGATAGCTGAGATTATCTACCAACTTATTGGCTCATCACATGCGATTGAGACTGGTCAAAGCCCTGATATTACCCCACTTTATCTTTGGGAGCTTAATTTACCCTAAACTTGACTCGCACTGAGGCTGGATTTGCACCGAACGTCTTAATCATCCTTCAGTCTTGATTAAATCACAACGCCACATAAATTTCCACGCAAATCAAATTTAGTGAGTTGCTCTGATAAAGCATTAAAGCATGATTAAAACATCCGGTGTGAATGCAGTCTCAGCGGAAACAAATTATCGCTTTCAATGACACAGTTCGATTTATTCATGGTTTGTCTAAATCTTCTCATGTTTCACCACACATTGACTCTTTCCTTGGTTGGTCGTTAGAAACGTATCTTATGCATAGAAGGCTAAGAATTTTTTATAATCTATTATACTCTAAAGAACCGACGTACCTTAATGATCAGGTTAATTCCCTCAGATCTGGTCGTCATCGCGACCTCTTATTACCTAATTACCAAGGTCAAATTGGAGAGCGGTCTTACTTTGTGCAGATCATTCGAATATGGAATAGTTTACCAGTCAGTGCTCAAAGAGCTTGTTCCGTTGGTGCATTCGGCTAATTTGTAACTCTGGCTCGCATAGCTCCCATTGTTTTACTTTGTATTGTGAGTGTGTTAACGCATCACTTTTCTCGATTTTTCAATTCCCCGCCTTATTTTTATACCCTAGATGAAATCATAGGGGTATACTAAGTTTGTCATTCCGTTTGTAACACCTCGAAATAATGATGGTAGAGCAAAATGGATTGGACACCCATTCATAATGTTAAAAGTTATTCCGATTTTTGCATGTCCGTTAGTCCGTCCGTGCGGACGATAACTCGAGAACGCGTATACTTAGGGAGCTGAAATTTTGTACACGGACTTTAAAAAAAAAGTAAAATTTAGTTCGAAAATGAGACAAATCGGGCAACTCCTTCGTGGGGTTTCCATATAAAAGTTTCGTTTTCCGCTATATATTTGGACACTGCCTGAGAACGCGTTGACGTAGAGAGCTGAAATTTCGTACATGATGTTTCTGCATATTAGCAAATAAAATGTTAAAAATGGACTAAATCGGGCAACTCCTTCTCGGTGTTACCATATAAAAATTTCGGTTTATTACGTATACTTTGAAAACGATCAGTCCAAGACATTTTTATGGTACTAAAGACTTCTGCAGAATACGAAATCCTATAAAATTGGTTATAATCATTTTGTCTGTGCGACAAACCGTTTTAGAAATATATGCGAAAAACAACTTCAAAATCAATACTTGAATAGATCGGTGACCATACGGAATTTAATACGGGCATTCATCTAGGGTATCCTAAGAATTGGTCTTAGACCAATTCTAGCTTTTTTACTTGTTTTTACTTTATTTTCTTTTCACATTTTCGTTTATATTTTGTTCTTATTTCT
Organism: Dioctria rufipes; assembly: GCA_963924295.1. Lineage (NCBI taxonomy): Eukaryota > Metazoa > Arthropoda > Insecta > Diptera > Asilidae > Dioctria > Dioctria rufipes. The sequence goes on from OZ002744.1 coordinate 76,506,514, forward strand.
TTTATTTTTATTTTTATCTTTATATCATACTAAATTTTGTTTTGGGTACTCACCTACTTGTTTAGTTAGTTATATTTCCACTCATTTTTGTACTTTTATAAGATTTTAAATCTTATGTATTACCTGGCCAGTATTTTTGTATCCGTTATATATAGCCTCTCTATAGTTCTCAATCTTGATGTTTCATTTTGTTCGTTTAATTGTTAGTGTCTAGTTTGTTTTCGTTGTCCCTATTGACCTTGTTATGTTTGTCACCTTTAGATTAGTTGTGTCTATGTCACTACAATTATTTCGCTATGATACACCAGACGCTCCTAGCTAAAAAAATATGCTGTGTATGTGTTGTGACAATATTGCAGCTGCAATTATTTTATCGCCGACTGTGTGTAAAGTTTTTGACAACAAACAGCTGAGTTTTCTACAAAATCATTTGGTGTGTACGATTTATTGGTAAAGTACTAAACAAAGTAGAAAAACATTATTAAATGGCTTTGTGGTGTTCCTCAGGAATCAGTTATAGAGCCATTGGTGGATTAGTTTTATTACTGACTTAGTAGTAGTAGTAAAATAAAGAAAAATTTTATTTTTCACTGAGATGAAAGGAAGTGACGGAAAAAATAATTTACTTTTTGAAACAAATCATGCAGAATTTTTAGGCACTTATGTATACAGCACGGCACTTCCGGCGTCATTTTATGGCGGCTTTTAAAGCATTTATACCATTAAAACAACGCATGGTTCGTAATCAATTTTTATCAGGGAAATAGTAATAAAATTAATTAAATTGTACCAGAAATGCCACATTTTTTTTAGATTGCCACCACATCAATTATAAATTAGGTTTGCAAAAATAAAGAACTGTGAGAATCGAAGAAATAAATATTTCTCAAGATTCGAACTTTGATATCAATTTATTACTTAATTCTCCGTTTAAATTTTTATTTTTTCATTATTTCATCAATGATAAGCTTGAACTAGAGCTCTAAGACGGAATCGAGTAATTGAGTATTTCAATATGTACCTACTCCAAGTGCGAGTATTCCAGTACTCGTTATGGGCATGCTCGATCATCTGGCAAAAAAAAAATTTATTTTTATATTTTTAAGTCAAACTCTGGGTATACCCTATGATGAAAAGCATAGCATGCCAGGAAGGAGATAAGGAAAGGAATAGGGGACTATTCGAGTAATGGAGTATTTGAGTAATTTGAGAGTTTCAGAGTGTTCGAGTATCTACTGAAGTAGTTCAGTCTTGGCAATTAATACATTTAAATTATTAGAATGTATTTCAGATTTAAACTTATCTCATGCTATAATACACGCATCATAAAGTCGGTAAGTATTGTAATATAATTAATAAAAATTTACAACAGCAAAACCAGCTTAATTTATATTCTTTACATATAATAGTATAAAAGCGACATCGATCACACATCAACGGCTGTGATGGGATAAACGTGAAATCTCAACTCCTAAAGGTTGGTTTCTAGGGGGGGGGGGGGGGGTATGTGGAACAACTAAATTGAATGGATACCAACCAAGCCAAATATTAAGAGTTAGAAATTTCGTGATTTTCCCGACGGAGCGTCATTTTGAAAAAAATCTTACATGGAGAACGGTATTGGGGGAAACATATAAATATAGTTAAGCTATTTTCGTATTCTATACATATCCTCCACATTCATGTAAATCGGATATGAAACCGTTGGCTAATTATTTCCTTAATTTTCCTAGCGACGCTAGAAATCGCGCCTAATTTTATGCAAATCGATGCAAAATTAGCAAAATCATAAAAACAGCTTTATCTGCAAAACGATTTCATATAGGTAGGTAGGTACATATGTAGAATCAAATGAAAGGTAACATTCTAAGGTTTCCAAATCTTGCAAGAAAATGTAACGATTATCAGTGATTTTGGCGGGAAAATCGATAAAATTTAAAAAAAGAATCCAATTTCTTGAGTTTTAAGTGCTATAACTAGTAATATGAGGGGGTTGAAGTGATGGTTCGACTTTCGATGGAAAGCTTAGAGGGTTTACTATAAAATCACCTTCATATGTTGTTTAACATGGAAGTTACGGTTTGATAGAGCTCCGAAAGGTTCTCGCCTTGCTATACAATTTACTGTTTGTATAGGTAAGTACTCTCACCTCCTTCCCTTTGAACATCTCACCAAGAAACACTCTGTATTTATATTTGACATTGACAACTTGCTACAGTTGAACCAAGCCAACACTAAGGATTTAAAAAATACTCAAAACAATTTTTAGATAGCTCTCACCTGTCGCAATCTGCTTAAAACTTGAGTATTATTTTCTATTGTAATCTTTCTTAAAGCTCTTAGTAAAAAAGTTTATACTGGAATTCGTTCACTCGGATAAACTAACTAGTAATTTTGCTTAAAAATAATCTGCTTGCTTAAAATTAGCTTAGCCGCTTCTTGTCACTCTTTTTTACTTATTGTTATTGGTGTAAAATCATTTTGGGTCTTTTTCAGAGCAAAACATTAACTTCAACTATACCATAATATAAAATACACATATTTTCGGCCTCCAAATTTTAGCCTATACTAATTCGATCCTTCATTGCAACCTTCTAATCTGAATATAGCAAATGTTATCAACCGAGTCTGACAAACATTATGTAATAAAAGACATGAAATCTCTCATGTAAATATTTAAAAATTGAACCGATTGCTTCTGTGATATCAACATTTCCATTTTGTTATTAATTGTGATGAGATCATCAAGTATGAAGTGAACATTCACCCCCCATATGTCGAAATCTATGTGAATTTCTCTGAAATGCAAGTATGATCGGTAGAAAATCTATCAAAAATTACACTGGAAAAACCTATGATCATATCTCAATTTCGGAGATGATAGATGTTCCCTAGTTCATACACTATATTCCGGCTGAAGGCCAAGAGACAACAGAATTTTGAAAATTTTGACGTAACATGATCAACGGCACCGACCATCATGGTGCAGTGATGGTAACTGCAAGTAGGTCGTCCACAGAAGAACTCATATAAAAAATGACAGACCAGTTCAAGAAATTCCGATTTTAGATTACACCGGATGCAGAGACATAGATCTTTATTTTATAAAAATCTAATTATGAATGATTTGGATGTTTCAAAATCTGTCTGTTGTTATGTCTATCTCCATAATTATTAGGTAAATAGGCAAATCGTAGATACACGAAAATCCTTTTCGAAGTGTAAAAATTTATAAAACAGAGGAGTGCATGTAACTTTTGAACATAAATTTGTTAGCCGTGATCAAAGCCTGCACAAAAACTCTGCATCTAACATCAGTGCAATTACATACACGCAATCCCAAATTAACCAGATTTAGATCCTTTTCTTTTACCAAAGTTAACGCAAACCAGGTAACCTTCTGCGATCTACATAATAATTAAATAATTAAGAAATTTTCATTTACCCCCCAAAAACCTTTTTAATTAGCAACAAGCCATTTAATGTTCCCAGCAAGCGGCTATAGCTGTTTTATGTCAGTTAACCCTCTCGCATTAATTATATTAAGCTTCGCCCCCAGAGAAAGAATTTCACCTCTCTAGAGCTTGCTATAACTACACACACACACATAACTTGAAAACTGCACGAGCTTGGGTGTGCCACCTGTTATCAGTACATTTTATGTTTAGTCAATAGACAGCCTTCAAAGCTTACTACTAGAGTTGGTAACAGCACACAGGTAGGTGACCCGATTACTTCAGAAGACGTGAAACTTGAAAGGTGACATAATGTTATTTACAAACAGCTGCTGTCGCGACATGGAACCTATATATGCCTACTGAATAGTAATCTTATTTGATTAGGGAAGACCTCCATAGATATCTACAATTATAGATTCTTCGAATATTTATAAGAAAATGAAGTTCAAGGAACCTTCAGGATGATTCTGTATTCCTGTTGTGTGTTTATTTTATAATATTATTGTTTTTCTTATTTTTGATGGATTATTTAAGGCCAGCTTAAAGTTATACGAAAACATCATCGAACCAAGGAAGTTGAGATTAGCTCTACTCTGAAGATAGAATGTGAAGTTCACACGTCTTGTAGTTCCGCAAATCTTATCTCGCACATATTGCGGGAACTCGTGACATTTGCAAGTTTTATTGTGCAAAAGATAACAAATATAAAAGACCACAGATAGTTCACGTTTGTTTCATCTAAAGAATTTATCTTTTAATTAGGTCTCTCTACGTTTGTCCGTTGATTGTCGGCAGCGGCGGTGGCGACTTACACATCTGACGGAAATTAAGCAATTTAGGTTCAGTTATATTCGCAATTTTCGAAAAATTATGTGTCAATCGACGGGCAAGAAAAGCACATTGCGGACATGAAAAATCCCCGCTTTTTTTAAAGAAATATTTCTGTCTTTAGATTCATAACTTGTATTACATAACTGTATATGAGTAGAATGGCGGAGGTTACCTTAAATTAAATATTTTTTATGTATACTACATATTAAGTACTAGCAAATATCAGGAGATACTCTATGATCGAAAGTACAGTCAGCCATGATAGAAGAAGCAAAAAAGGCAATTATCACTACAAAAGGTAGAAATGTCTCAAGAAGCACTTCAATCATTCCACAACCCTCGAAAAATACTTCCCAAGCCATGAAACAAAAATCTATACGTGTGTGTGCGCTAGTCCGATTCTCTAAAATGTTTTCTATTGATTCTTATGAAAAACTGACTAGACATTGATTTTATATATGGCATAAAGGAAAATAGTCTTCTAGTAGATAATTTTAAGCTTGGTTCCCAAAGGCTACACTTACTATATACCTTACTTAACAAAATAATAAAATTGTTTTGATTAAAAAGTAAACCTTACCATTTTAGGCTCAATAATTCTCAGCTGTGTAATAATGGTAACAGTGTACCTATGTCCGGCCGTGGTCCGCGATCTGTAGGCAGATTGATTCGGCGACCACGCACATACGCAATTATTACTCAGTTGAGAGTTTGTGTTTATGGGAAATGATAGTCATTTGGTTAAGATAAATGTTTTTAAATAATTTTATTAGGAAAGATATAAAAATTTGAGTACGATTGGGAAAATAAGAAAGTAAACTTAAGATTATCAGAAGACAATTTTTCGGTATGAATAGTAGTTTAGGACTCAGGAGCTATTCAAATCAAAGTTTTGTCAGTTTTACATAAGAATACCGCAAATATGTTAGAATGTTAGGACTATATTAGGACTCTCTTGTAGTATTGAGCGATTCTGTTTCATAACTTGGGAAACATTTCTCGAGGGTTTTTGGTCATTTCCAATATAAAACTATCAATGCAGAAGATGTAAAATTTTACTTTTGTTGAAATGGACCAATCTTTTTTGACTTCTTAATTTCAGTTAGCGTATCCTTATCATCTTTGTTCCTAGTCTAGGATTTAATGCGAATAGTAGCATCAACAATGCAGCAGATATATTTTATACATTTTTGATTCAGAGTTTCTTTCAAAATTATCATAGTTATGTAATATGTAACTGGCTTATTAGGTCTGTTCACGTATTCAGATTTAAATGAATACATTATAACATTTTCACCCAAAAGCACTCAAACTGTGTTCACGTACTCAGAAAATGGGAGGAAATATGCTGACGTCACACTTCCCCTTCAATAAGTTTTTATCAAAAATCCATCCAAGGAAAATCTCGGGGTAACTCACTGACATGTACATAAATAGACTGCTCGTTGAACCAAAAATGCATGATAGCAAATGGCACCACTTTCATGTTCCTGTCTCTATCCGTGAACTGAACTGTAACGATTCAGCGGTATTTCCAACGAAAACAGCCTTGTAAAAAACACTTCCTTCGCTTTATAATTAAAATTTAACAATACAAATAGTCCCAAATACTTTTATAGTAAATTCTGTAAGTCCCACTTACATGCATATTTAAATATATTCCCAAATAATTTAAATACAGCGCCAGTCAGAGCATACTTTTTGAAATCAAAACTGGTACCACATGAAACGGGAGATCAGTCAGTCCAGTGGGGTCACTCTATAACAAATGTCAAACAAATTAAAATTTGAAATCGAGAATTGTCAGAAGTTTAAATTGTCAAGAGAAAAAAGGGAAAAGCGGCAGAATTTGAAATTGATATACATTGTTTGCCCAGGTCGTATCAAATTCTATAAAATAGTAATTAAAATTATTATTATATATGTTATGGTTGAAATTTTATTTTCAAATTAAATTTGTTAGCTTGACAGTTTGTAGCGAAAGTCCCTTTTTGCCCAAGAACACAAAGTTGTTCATATGCACTTTCTAAATTTGACAGCTTCCAATCTTAAACATTTTCATACAAAAAAGCCTAAGACCGAAAATACCCAAGAAGTACTTGAACAGACAAACCTTTTTGACTTTTCCATAGCATTTTATAGTTTCGATTATTCATTTCTGTTTGATAAATTGGGAAATTGTTTTTTCCCTCTGCCTTGGATCTTCTAAACAATTTCGTACAAAAAAAAAGGACAAAGGAAAAAACAAAACAATTTTATCAGGTAATAAATAGCAATTTATCGGTATTATTGGGACGGAGTTTCACAGGGATCAGAAGAGATTTCTTAATTTTCAAATATATATTATATAAATGATCGCCCTTCTATAGCGCAAGATTTGCAACTGTATTATTTCAATAGGCCTATGAATGAATTCGTAGACCGTATCTGCAGAATTAATGATGATCCTCTATGCATGTGTATGCATTTGATTGATTTACAATCCTCTGTCACTCAATACTGGCAAATTATAGAATAGCTTTGTACATAAATCCATTAAATTTTATTCATGCATACATGAACTGATGCTTATAATTCTTAATGACGACTTTATTATTATTATAATTTTCGTGTGACAATTAAATTTGACATGAAGTGATGTGATCATGTCAGTGCGGCTATTGGGGAGATACTCGTATATGAATGTTTGAGATGATTGTACACCTGATCGTGGTTACAATTGAATGATACTCAATGATTATATTCGTTTTGATTTAAAATTTCTCATGTCAGACCTTATTACATCCTACAAACTCTCCTTTACTGATTATATAATCACAAGAATTCTAACTTCTTATAAAACTTTGGTGAGCGAAAATATCGTTGTTGCTAAGAAAATATAAATTCAGTAGTCTCTTAAAGTTCTAAGGTTGTTAGAAATCCCTTTATTTAACTAGCCTTTTATGTGAAATTCCATATCTTGGAATAATTCAATTACTGCTTCTATCAAAGAGTTCAGAGATTATATTCTTCATCTTCAGTGTTGGTATACATAATAAATATAGCAAATTAATATCAACGGTGGCAGTTCTCCTCTGTCTATCTGTTTTTCGTCAGATATGTTAAAGAAATGTTGTTAATCTTCATATTTTTGCCAGTGATATCCTTCAAGAACACGTCGTTCCATTTCCACCCGTCCACTCTAGAACGTAGTTATCTAATTTGTCATGTTGTGATCATATTAAAATTCTACGCTCGCAATGGAAAATTATTGCATATATTGTTATAATGGCTTTAGCTAATTACTGATATCCTATTTATTTGGGCTATTTTCTTGATTGCATCAATATCAGCATTATTTCTTTTCCTGATCCCGATCAAAAGAGATTACCTGTTGACGTGGATATTAAAAATGGTTACAAATGTACACAGTTTTATAAATTGATAAAAAAGTAACACTACCATGCTTTTGTAGAATAAAAACTTTTTTAGTTTTATTTTGACATTTTACGAAAATTAAAATCATTGCAATTTGATGATAATATGCCTCGACATGAAAATTCATAGCTACCTATAAAAGTTTTATATGAATAAAGGCCAAAACACAGTGAGGACGACACAACAAAGTCGCCGTAAATGAGTTGCTGTCAAAGATTCGAATATATGGAAGTCCCATGTACTTAACACAATGAGGGCGACGCGATAAGTGGCCAACAAAAAGTTTGGGAAAATCTCTAAATTAGTCACCAACATAATTGACATTTCTGTGTGGATAGTGAATAATTGACATTCATGTTATGTGGATTTGGATATTTTTATGAAACATAATAAATTAAAAGATAATAGTAAATAAACTAGTTATTAAAAACTAGTATAAAATTAATTTCATTTATTAGTTTGACAAATTATGGGTTTTGAGAGAAAAAGTTAAGTTGTGCAATAAACGTCATCCCATGTATAGAAATCTTTTCTTAGTCTTCTTTTTAGTTTTTTCTTTAAGCTTTGCAATTTTAAGTATGCCGCATAAGCTATACTAGCGATTTTCCTTAATTTTTTCCTTTTTGCCATTTCTTTTACAATAAATAAAACAGAGATAGCTGTCAAAAACATTTGTCGAGTCGCGTTCACTCTGTTTTAAATGCGACATTATCGCCAACTAAGTTGCCAACATTGTTGTGTCGCTCTCACTATGTTTTGGCCTTAAATCAATTTAAACTTTACAATAAATTTGGTCAGTATAATGCCGCATTCACAATGCAGAGTGAAGCAGAGTGCAGCTTTGAGCCCAGAGCAAAGCTGTTCACAATACAAATCAGAAAATAACATTAAAACATGTTAGTTATGATAAAAAGCATTATGGAGCTTTTTCCACGCCATCTACATGCTACATAGTAAGTAGTAATTTAGTTCGAAATTCCAGTTTGTAAGTTTTCGGAAATGGCAGCGTGAAAATAAAATAGAACCTATTTTCATGCAGCTCCACTATGCGCACTATTGCGTGCATAAAAAAAGGATGCCAGTTGCCACCCTACGCTACTCTACTCCACTCTGCATTATTAATGCGGCATAAAAAATTAAGTATAAACTACAGTGCATCTACAAACGTAAGCAAAAACTATAAATCCAACGACAAAACGTGAAATAGAAGTTTGACAACACAAATCCAAGACAATCCTGAATAGCAGCATCCCGAAAATTCTAAATAGCTAATTTTTTTAAATTTTTTCATCGAGATTCTACCCGATTCGATCTCGTTTGCTTTATGCACTTAAACCTAACCTAATTTAATATTGATGCTTGATTTCAGAACACTTTTAGCTCATTTTCAGCCAAGTTTTCGCTATTCCCAGGTTTAACAATTTTTACCTATTTTTCCTGCTTGAGGAGAGCTAAATGTGCTCGCGCATTGAAGAAACTTGTTTAAGTCTATGTAAGTCATCCCATCGGAAATTTGAATCCAAGTCGTCATTCTTGATATACTGGTGGCCCACTGTCCTACTTTATACCTTCATTTGGGCCTTCAAGTTACCTTGATGAATTGCAATACGTCCTGGTAAGGGATAGTTTTGGTAAAGGAGAATATCTTTTAACTTAGCTTCTAGCCGAAGAGCATATCCGAAAGTATCCAAGTCTTGTTTAGGCTTACGTTTTGTAATACATCCCAAGGAAACAAACGTCTTAGCTTTCTGTCTTGCGTATATAGTAATCCGACAGAATATCATCTCAAGTTAGAAAGCTTAGCTCATTGTGTGATGTCACTATCTAGTTAGACAAAAACAAAAATTGGGATTCGAATATGCTCTTATACCAGCCATGTACACTTAGTTAAAAGATTGCGTCCAGTTTTCGATTCGCATATTTCACTACTTAGAAGTTAATGAATTGTGTCCAAATATGGTTTAAGTGACAGATAAATGTGACATTTCTTTTGTTTCCAAAGTGTTTCCATACAGTTCGTTTTCCATTATTATTTTACATGAAATTGAACCCAGGTTTAATCAAGGTTCAATTCAACCCAGCATGTACACATCCATACGTAATATAATATGGAAAATGTTGCACCTTTCCAATTCAGATTCCACTTTGTTATTCTTATGGAGGTAACTCATAAATTTCAAAACAATTTTTAATATTAACTTCATTGAATTACTAAAGAAAACTAAAGTTGAAAAACGGAAAATTCTTAAAATAGTTTTCACCTGACATTGAAACAAGTTTTACGTAATCCGACTAACATAGGTTAAGTGTGTAAGTAAAAATATAATTTTTAAGGTCACAGAAATAAATTTATATATTTATGTGTAGATAATCAAGTGTTTTTGTAAAAATAATAAAATAAGGCGGGACACTAACTCGTGTCTGATTTTACATGAAAAATATTTTTTAATTATTAGTATATCTATTGGTATACACCTTATGCGATCTTATAGTATTATTAAATTAATTACTATGTAGTAACAAGTAATAAAATGCTAATAAATCTGATTAATATAAAAAAAAAAAATGCATAAAATGTATAAATCTCTGTGAATACTGTCTTACATAAGTCGGCAAGGAGCAGAATAATTTCCATTAAAAGACCAAATGTTAAGGCATTTCCATTAAATTATATTAACAGAACACTTGCAACAGTCATCAGTTTTGTGGCTGCTAACTACAATATGTTTAAGGAATATGATCTGAGTTAGTTCCATGCAAACGTTTCACAAACGCTGCGACAATAATATGTATTAGTGTGACGCCATTGACGACATATGAAAGAAAATACTAAACCAACCCTGTGTTTCGCACAGTGTGTATGTATGTAGTCTCTCTAAGAGCTTAAAGTGATGAACATGTAAATATTACTTAAATGCCACTTATATTTCTCGAAAACATACATAATTTCTTATAAAAAATATACAATTCGACACGAGCTTTATCTTATTTTGCGAGCCATAAGTGAATTTTTTTGTACTTCGCCGAAATGTAAACGAAATATTTTTTTATTTTATCTCGAACGTTGTCCCACTTATGTATGTACATAAATATGTACGTACGTAATGTAGTTATTCTGGAACCATATATTTCTTTCGGTGTATCACATATGGAACTTTTTTACTTTTTGAATGGTCTGTCTATTTTGGGAAGTGTATCGAAGCAATAGGAAAATAATTTTTCATTTGCTTATTATGATGACATACTGGAAACGTGCGACACATACTTTATACTGTTTGAATAGGTTAATATATGTAGGTGCCATAGGTACTTCATCCTATGATTTTGTGCCCTATTTTGTTTTATGTACTCTAAAGATCTTTTTTGTTTATCATTCTAGAAAAGAGACTAACTTAATAGATCGGAAAGCATTATAAATTTCTTAGTTCATACAGAGGGTTGGGGGCCAATATTAAAATTTGTAAGACCATCTGGCTGTAACCTAAAAGCAATTGCTCATAACAATAGGCCTTGTTGTGGCCTACGTTCCAAATACCACATTGAGCCTTAAATTTTAACCATTTTCCCGCCGAAATGCGTGACAACCGTTACATATTCTTGCAAGATTTAAAAACCTCAGAATGTTACCTTTCGTTTATATCCTGTGCCTACCTAAATGCAACCGTTTTTTTCTCTTCCGTTTCATTTATATATAGTTTTTGCTTGCACAGGCACGACGCTAATGATCGAGTTTCGGAGGCACATGGAAACAAGAATTGGCATAGCAACAATGTTCTTCGGTAACAGCAGAAAATCTTACATTGTAACGATAAAACTAGCATAGCAAGAATAAGCTTATGATAACACATGCTACATTTTAGAAACCGTAGTGCTACTACAAAACCCTCGATAACTACTTCCCTAGCCATGAAACAAAAATCTATATGTGTGCGTGCTAGTCCTATTCTCTAAAATGTTTTGTATTTATTCTTATGAAAAAGTGACTAGACATTGATTTTATACAGGGTGTCCCGTAAGTGGTGTAATATCCGAAGGCTACGGATGCTTAGACGAGCAACAAATTGTAAGGGTGGGAGGGAGTGATCCTAACGGTTTCCGAGATAACGGGACTTTAAGATATTTCGGTATGTTTTTATATATCACCCTGTAACTTTGGAACGTTATACCCTATGATGATGATTTGGTTGATAGATAATCGCTGTACCTTTCTAATGGTCTATCCATTTTTTCCATCCTCTTCTCCGTTTTAAGTTATGGCTCAACAAAGTTAAAATTTCTTAATTTTTACTCGTTTTTTTTTTATTTAACTACTATTTTTATCAAAAAACAAGTCATCATGAATATGAAAAATTGGTATGTCCAAAACCTTAGCTTTACAATGAACTATCATACTCTGTACCGAAAATGTAACTCTTTGTGTTTTTTACAATTTTTCTTAAGCAAAAATGGTTGAAAAAAATTCAATAAGTGCCAGAAAGTAGGCAATTATCTCTTGGAAACAACCTTTTCAAGTCATTTTCGTTGGTATGCTTAAAAAAAAGCGCAAAAAAAGCAGAAATGGTTACATTTTCGGTACAGAATGTGATAAATCATTTTAAAGCTAAGGTTTTGGGCTTATTAAATCTAATATGAAAAATTGGTATTGATAACGGGTTTTTTGATAAAAATAGTAATTAAATTAAACAAAAAAAGAAATATAATTCCGAAATTTCAACTTTGTTGAGCCTTAACTTCAAAACAGAGAGGAGAGGAAAAACTGATAGACTACTGAAAAGGTCCAATTATTATCACTCGAAAAAGTTTTAAATATCATCACAGGGTGTAACGTTCAGAAGTTATGGTCTGTTTAATGAAAACATTGGTAAAGTCCCGTTATCTCGGAAACCGTTTGGATTCCACCCTCCCCCAACACATACAATTTTTGCTCGTCTAAGCATGACATATTCGTAGCCTTCGGATATTACACTACTTACAGGACACCCTGTATATGCCATAAAGCCTAAACTACTATCCACACAGGAAAAAAGTCTTCCAGTAATTTTAAGCTTGGCTCCTTACCTTCCCAAAGGCTACACTCCATATATACCTTACTTGCAAAATACTAAAATAGTTTTGATTAAATAGTAAATCTTACCATTTTGCACTAAATAACTCTCAGCTGAGTAATAGTTGCAATAGTGTAGTGCGAATCTGTAGGCAGATTGATTCGTCGGCCACGGGACATATGCAATTCTTACTCAGTTGAGAGTTTGTGTTTATGGGGAATCGTAGTCATTTGGTTATGATAAATTTTTATACCCCAGATGAAATCTATAAGGTATACTAAATTTTCCGTTTGTAACGTACAGAAATAATGATGGTAGAGAAAAATGGATTGGACATAATTGGCATAACATTAAAAGTTATTTTGATTTTTGCATGTCCGTCCGTGCGCACGATAACTCGAGAACGCGTGCACTTAGAGAGCACTACAAATATTTTAGAATGTTATGACTAAGTTAGGGCTCCCATGGTAGTAATGAGGGAGTCTGTTTCATGGCTTGGGAAGTATTTCGTAAGATTTTTGGCTACTAGTAATACAAGCTCCCGTTCTCATTCAGAGAAAAATTCCTAATCGATGATGATGATAATAGCTATTTAAAATTGGTCCCTTCTATCTGATTGTGCTTGTGCTCAATGTGTTGCATATTAAATAGCACGCATAGTTAATTTGTGTTAGGAGATATCTGTTTTTCGAAGATTTTAGCACAATTTTAATGAAATTTTTGATACTTTGGAGTCCCTCTTTTTCTGCTCAGGATTTGATTTTATATCATTAAACCACCTGGTTCGAACAAAAGTTTTCGCAAACATTACAGTTAAAATTTCAATTTTCATTCTTTGCTGAGCCTTGTCTAGCAAATTTATCAGCTTTTCGTTGCTTGCAAAGCCTTGATGTCTTAAGATACAAATCTGGTTCACTCGATTGCATCTGCTCAGTTCGTCAAGGGTACTTTGACAATAGCACACGAGCTTTGAAACGCTGCGAAAAATAAAATAACTTTTATTGTTGGGTGACTGTCTGAAAATATATAGATGAACACAGGCACAGGTCAGTATGACATAAATCTCACCCTGGAACACAGCAGCGTGGATAAGTGTTGTCTCAGGCCTAGTCGCTTCACACCACTGCCCGACACAACATCAGACGAGTCCTCTGTTGAGAATAGTTTGAGAATTCTATATTGGGTAATTGAAACGATGAGAGCCTCATCGGTATATGATGAGTGTCAGTTCAGGAATATCCATCAGAGCCTCTACCACCGCAGTATTCACTTCCCGAGAAATCCTGCCTCATACATCTTGTATGCAGCACTAACTGCCGCGCCCTTCACCTTAAGGTGCAGAGCATCTTGCGACAATGTAAAAAGATAAATTCAAAATTTTAGCGATGAGCCTAGTTTAGAATGAATTTTTTCAATCCATGTCGTTCTTTTTCTCGGTCCGAACGTTATAGTTTCAATCTGTCATCGCTTTTTTCGGATTTCGAATCGTTCTGAATGCACCTGAGTTTTTCCCGGATTTAAGCAGAACGATTTTAATTTGTATTCGTGAATGGGTTATTTACAATTAGTACGAGGATGTAACTAATAGTTGAGTTTAAGTTGCTTTTGTTAGAAAATGGCTTTTTCATAAACAACAATTTTTACGAATTTATACTTGCTTTTATCAAATGGAAGAAATGTCAAACACTTGAAATGGTTCTGTTTCGTTCCTTTTCTATGAGCACAGAATTAAATTATGAGATCATTCTGTCGATTTATACAGATTCATTCAGAACGAGAAAGAGAACGCAGCACAAGGTAAAATCGACCCTTAACAATACATAGCAACCAAATTTTCATCATTGGATTAAGAGGACGTTTATTAAGTAATATATTTTCCATAATAATGCCTAAAACCGGTTCCGTTATTATGACGTTTTTTTTTTTTTGTTTTATGCAGAATAACTAAAAAGTTCTGCACTGACATTCCGAATTATACCCAACCTTTACTATTTTCTTTCTAAGGTATGATCTATGGTATAAAATCGCCGTCGCACAATCGGCCCCTTGACGTCAAACTGTTGTATTTGAAGAGGCTTACAGATAGATAGATAGATAGATAGATAACTGCTTTCATGTTTCGCCCGCTAGACTCAACTGGATTCTACTTCTACTCAATCTGGATACAACCACTTTGTTTTGGATAAAGCAGCTCAAACTGCTCTGAATTTTTATGGTACCTATGTATACTTGTATGTGCATATATAAATACATAAATATATACGATGAACGTTTTTATGTATTATTAATAAGATAAACATCACATTCAATTGCATAATCTTGTGACTAGCTCAGGTATCCGTTTACTAATTTAATTTTTTTCTACGCGCGTCACAGATTATTATTGACGGCTCGTTTCACGTTTGAGTGCGAAATCGCCTTCTTATATGTTTACTTAACCAATTTACACTGTGATTTCTATGGGAAAGTTTGTCTTTCCGAAAAAATTAAAGATTTACTTACTAGAAATCGAAATGTTTACGTTTCTCTAGAATAATATACATCTCCAGACGGCTACTTGTTATGAAAATGTCACATTTGCAACTAACTTACTCGTGTATGATGGTGCTGTTTTAATATGGATGCATATCACATAAATAGATAATTTTACTATCACCATCAGTTTGCATATACCTGCTACATATATTATAAACTGGGCACAGAGTTGATTACATTTAGCGGTGTCTCTTAAATCAACGTCTCTATTTTATTGAGGTTGATTTTTATGGCCAAAACTAACAGATAGTATAAGATAAACAAAATTTTTAATATGACGCTGATGGTTTTCCCATTTTCGTTTTAACTTACGGAACATGGAATGACAGAGTAGTGGGGACGTCATCGCTGGACACAGCTATTTTTAAAATGACATTAAGACATTCTTGGAACCTATCCAAGACTATCTTTCTGAGGAAAATTATTCACACAAATAAAGCACACACAAAATATTATTTGTCCTCCACCGCAAATATAAAGGAATGTTACGGATACTGAAATCTAAAAAAAAAAAATAAGTTAATTTTTCACACTAAATCAAAATATTGAATAACATACTTTATGAATTTAGACATACTTACATAATATCGTATTCGTGTATGATACTTCTTTAGCAGGCAACTTGCTATTAGCATCCAAGTTATATAGAGTGAAATAATTTCGAAAAATATATAGATATAATTCAAAATATAAGTATAAACACCGCATAAATTTTGTAAAACAGCCAAGACATTTATTTTTTATTTTTTGTTAATTTGCAAGCAGACAGATTTTTACAAAAATTATTTCAGAAATATTTTTGGCTTTTGCTATTTGTATATAAATTGGCAAATATTTTCGTGCTGTATAGACTGTGAGTAGACTTCACAATAAATAGACAAGGACAAAATAATAAATCGATCCGAGTTAGGGAGATTCACTGATAAAGTTAAGAGGTATAGCATTTTTTATGTACGCGCGCACTGAATAACTTCTCAAAATTTTCATAAACCTAACAATTATTGTGTTCTTATTACTTTCCTACATTTGTTAGATCCAAGGAAAATAATATATTTAAATGCAGATAAACCTTATTTCCAGTAAGGACTAGAAACTTTGCCAAACTAGTAAGGTAAGAAATATAACTGTTGTTAGACAAAATTAAGCTACGCAGACCGTAGTCTTGGTTAGAGTGACAGCCACCTGATTAGTAACGATTAGACATATATTAAGCGTCGATGGTCCATAATCCACTACCACCACCTCATTGGAAACATACCTGGAGATGATTGCAAATAAAGGAGGATAAAATAGTTTGAAACCAGTTACAAGAGTTAATGAACCTTACTAAATTCCCCAACTGTTTGTCCGTTATTTCCTATAATCCGTAGAAGAAGTAAACTGCATTCACGTAGCAGATGTTGAATGCTTTCAACTTCCTCCTTGCCCATACAGTTTCTACAGAATGTATTTTATGGAGCTTGAATGTACATATTTATAAAAGAGAGTGTGCCCCCGTGATAACTACAGTAATTTTAAACTCATCCTTTACAGAGTTCCTGTTTTCCTAGCACATGGATAACATATATCTTCAAATCAGACATGTTTCTATATAATTTCCTTCATATTTGATTGTCCAGCTTAAAGAATTGTAAATTTAGAATTCTTTTCGCTGATTCTAGAGGTCCTTCTTATGGATTCTTCTGCTAAATATACATAGCTATATTCATAGCTGAACCCCACCTAACCGCAGTTAATCAGCTGCATTATTTTATTTATTTTAGCAGTTCATAAGTGCTCAGATGGGCGCACGACGCGACTTTAGAGCCCTGTTTTTCCGACTCCTTAAAACTTGGGACACGAATGGACCAAATATGGAATTCATTGATGGCTCCACCAGACAAGCCAAAGATTCATTAAAGGAGCTTCACCAAAGAAGAGTCTAGATCTTTTAAGGTTGTCTAGGAATCAACTCAGAATCATTACAAAGGATTCCTAACCGGACACTGAAAACTAAACAAACATATGCATCGGAAAGGTATATCACCCTCTGAGGTATGTAGGCTACGTCTCGAAGAGGATGAAACATCGGAGCATGTACTATGCGAATGCGAGACCATTGCACATTTTAGATTCCGCGCTTTTGTCTAATACTTCTTAAAGCCAGCCGACTTCGAAGAAACTTCATCCAAAAAAATACTGCTCTTCCTATGAAGTGTGGGATTGTTGGATGAACTATAAAGAAAGCAGTGCACAATAAGCCAATAAATAGTTGCAGGGCAAAGGCCACTTTCCCCCCTTAATTCCTTAGTCTTAATCTTACCCAACTCAATTATTTGGAAGCAATGCTCCAACCAAAACAGGATTTCCCTTATTGGCACATTTTTCAATATTTTGATTTTCTCAATCTTATAGACGCTAGTTCCTTGCAATAAAAAAGAAAAACATTGACTTATTGACTTTAATTAATCTCGGTTTTAATTATTTCAAGCTCGTACTCTAATCGGGAATAATAATACTAATAATGTTCCAGTCAAATATTCACAGGTGAGATGAGAGATCTTGCTCACGCATGCCACCTGAATATTTCACTAGTTTTTCGCGTTGGAACTTGGACATAACGAAGAAATGAGTGAGATCTTTCGTTTCAGATTTCAACATTCATACATTACATAAAATAGAGGCTTTATGTCATTTCAATACGCATTATTTTCCTTTTGACGATTTTTTCTGTTTTATTTTGTTCTACACATAAACTCGAGTCACTTCATACTTGTCAATTTTCTGAGCCGACCATACTTAGCCAGGAACTGAGAGAAGCTTGAACGTCTCCCTTAACGGCCTAATCGGCAAAGTTCATCTCGGAAAGGTCACATATTGTGATTTGTAGATTTTATCGGTTTTTTTGATGGCATCTATCTGTTTATCCACAGCATAACTTGAATACTAAAATATCGTAGTTTTTTTTTTTTTAATAAGTTTCAATTTAAAAATGACCAAAAAATCGATCGACTCCTTTCACGAAAATAGAAAGGTCATCCGCATATGCTGAATATTCTCCGAGAATTAGGGGTGCCATACAAAAACAAACAAACAAAAAACAGGGTTTTCACATACATTTGGATATTACTTAATTAAGAGCACGCAGTCACAGAGGCTATAAATTTTTAATGAAGTAATTAGATTACAATTTGGGATGGAATTTCAAAAATGGTGTTAGTCAGGTAATTTTCAAAGGGTAAAAGCCTATGAAATTGATTATAACCATTTTTACTGAACATGATGACTGACATTTGAAAAACAAAACGAGTGGCTGTTTTACGGTCTTTCATCTAGGGTAGTTATATATGTATATCACCAAAATTATTCTCAAACTAATTGTGATTAATTCTAGTTGTATTGTAGCCTGAATTTAAAAAAAAAATCATTTAAGATAAGAATGAAACAATGATAAACTCACTGATCTTTTATCTGATTCCATTTATTTTATGACATTTTTGGAGGATGTTAAGCTTTTAATCTCTTTTCGACAATCTAATAACAAATCTAAAAAACTTAATCTAATCATCCTTTCCCATGTTTTGATTACTAAAAATGTTTTACAAATTGGGCTATTGGTTATATACTAAAAGGGTTACACGTAGATAAGATTTTATTTTGTAGACCGAGCATTTTATTTGCTGATTTTCGAAGAGCCGAAAGCATATTCGAAAATGATCGTGGTTCAACAATTGTAACGCTAAAGCTACCATTTCGGATGACAATACTTTTCGGCCCTTTAATATAATATAAAATCAAGATCATGACGAATTTTTCCATTATGATCCAATTAGACTTAAATTCGATATCTGGGAGATTTCGAAATTTATAAATTCAATGTGGCAAACAAATGTGGCCATTTATAGACCAATTAGTTTTAGGTGCGTTTTGTGATCGGGGATTATGAATTTTTGGACAAAATTTAGAAATTAGCCCATCATTGAAGCAGGTCAATTTGTTTCAGATAGGTTTTGGAGTCGAGTTACGAATTTTTGGTTAAAATTTAGAAACTCGCCCGATTTGTACAAAATTTGGCACAATCAATAAAAGAAAGCAAATATTTTCAAATTTAACGAACAAATTTATTTCAAAATTAATTAAATTTGGCTTTAAGCTTTAATATTGTGTATATTCGAAATTTCATAACGTAACTTAAAAAAACTTTGTTAAGTAATATATACATATGAAATCTGGGTGATTTATGATCTGATTCAAGGCTTGTAACATACCATCCATCTTTCCATCTTCAATCTCTCTGTCTACACAATAACTCCAGAATGAATTAAGCTTTTAAGAATAAAGCAACTTTAAGATCATGAATGAGCCAAATATTCCTTAAACAGGTTTTAAACCCTAGATGAAATCATAGGGTATAGTAACTTTGTCATTCCCTTTGTAACACCTAGAAATAATGATAGTAGAGCAAAGTGGTTTGAACCCACGCATAATAAAAGTAATTTTGATTTTTTCGTCTGTCCCTGTCCGTCCATTAATCTGTCCGTCCATCCATCCATCCGTCTGTCCGTCCGTCCGTCTGTCCATCCTCACGATAACTTGATTAAAATTAAGTTCGAAAATGGAATAAATCGGGTAACTCCTTCGTAGGGTTGCCATACAAAAATTTCGTTTTTCACTACATATTTGGACACTACCTGAGAACGTGTCAACGTAGAGTGCTGAAATTTTGTTAATAGTGCTTTCATAAAAATATAAAATGTAATTTCAAAAGTGGACTAAATCGGGCAACCCCTTCTTGGTATTGCCATATCAAAATTTTGGAATTTTACGTATACTGTGAAAACGATACAGTTTTTTTGTATTAAAAACTTCTTCAGAATGCGAAATCCTATAAAATTGGTTATAATAATTGTTTCTGTCCGACGAACCGTTCTAGAAATATAGACGAAAGACCACGGCAAAAATTAAATTTTCTCAAATGGGTGACCATACGAAATGACTATTCATCTAGATTCTAGGGTATCATAAGAATTGGTCCTAGACCAATTTTAGCTTTTTTACTTGTTTTTTTAAGTACTCAGATTTTGATTTGGAGCTTTCAACTTAATAATAAATAAAATCGTCCACCTCCTTCAATTGACCTCCTCATTTAATTTTTTTTCAAAATCATTGGCAGAGTTAAGAGCTTTTAAAATTCTGAACGAATTTATATAATATTATGTAGACCTGAATTTAAAAATGAGGCTAAGCAAAATTATTATAATTACGGTAGGCCTAACTTTCCCGTCGATAGATTTCGTACGTGAGTAAAGTTTTAACTCGATAGGACATGCGGAAATGGGTCAAATAAGATTATAAAATTTGATCGTAACTAACAAATGAAATTAAACAAAATCATAATTTGAAAACTTGTCCTTGATATCTAAACTTTAATCACAATTTCGTAATACGGGACCCTGCCAAACTGCAGATATTGATTTTAGTGGAATCTGACCATAAATGATAAAATTCGTCCTCCCATTTTGAAGCCCCCATATTGAGTGCATATATCTATAGTTGTAAAAAGGCATTTTCATCCCAGATGTAGGCCAAATTTTAGCTCAGTACACCTGAACAATTAAATGTTTAAATTAGAAATAAATAATACGCATGTACCCTGAATATCTCCAGAAAGCGGACATATTTTACACTATTAAAGGACAATTTCAAGTAACTTCGAATATTATAATTTAACGAAGGTTCTAATCTCCTGCTACGAAATCTCTAATCTCCTACTTCGAAGTCTATCAATAGCTTGAATAGCTCTTGAAATTTGTTCCCGCTAAAATGGAATTTTGAAGTTTCTCTTCTAATAAACTTAATGCAAGTAGAGCAAAATATTTACTACCTGTCGTTAGAGAAGTACAGGATGAACTGTTACAGGATGATTCAAAGGATATATAAAACATCAGTTTTTCTAAAATCGGTCAAATCTATCTTGGAAATCAGCTAAATTGGCTAAACAGATTTTAAAAATCGGAAAGTTCCAAATGACAGTCAGAAGTGCACTTGCCTTTAAAGTTGGTTGAAATAATATTAAAAGCAAAAGCTTCAACTTCTAAATAAATTTATTTTAACGTAAAAATTAACAATTGTTTACTAAAACACAAATATAAGAAATCAATGTAATAATAGATTAAAATGAAGTATTTAAATTCGCCCAACCCGTGGCTGCGCTCTAGTGTTCAGCACAAAAACATCTAAGGTATAGTAATGATGGATATAATATTCAAGTTAATACAAAAACGTGGTTAACATAGTTAACAACATTTTTTATAAAAACTGTAAACTGTGGACTTCCCTCTTTAATTTGACCTATTACTCTTCTGTGCTATTTGTAGTCGTTAAAGAGTTATTAGCTCTTAACCTATTCATGTAATACCGAAATTAGACGATATTTTTTTCTAAATTACGTGTTTTCAGTCATTAAGGGAACAAATTGTCTTTAGTTTAGCTCACTGTAACTATTGAGGGGAGAGGAGTTACGTTACGTGTTTTCAGTCATTAAGGGAACAAATTGTCTTTAGTTTAGCTCACTATAACTGTTGAGGGGAGAGGAGTACAGGGTTGGTCGAGCAGTCGTTGGAAAGGTCATTAAGTTCTGCATGAGCTCTGTAAGTGGGCGTACACTCTGTACTTTTTAAAATACAAGGTACTTTGTGAAAGACTACCGAATTTTCTTAATCGCCCTGTAACTCCCGAAACGGTTAAGATGCCACTCCCCCTTGCCATACAAATTTTTGTTTGACTAGGCGACTACTATCACTTCCTGTCCTATGGACCACCATGGACAAAACACCCTGTATAAATAGTACTAAGTATATGTTTCACATCAGACTTACATAAAAAGGGTTTTTATAAAAAATGTAGGAAATTTAATCTTCTTCAAATTTATATTTTTACATTTTTGTCGTAGGATCAACTGTTGAAGAATTATTTTGAAAAAAAATTTTTGGTACCTTTAATCGAAGGTGGCGGACCGCGCCGACCCCCTCAAGGGTCTAAACTTGGATTTTCATCGGGGCCCGGAACTGAATAACATGTATAAAAATCACAGCTACCCCACCTTTTGTAGGACAAAAATCCCTACTGACTGGACTATAATTTTTCTAAGTTTTTTTTCTAAAAAGAGCGAACAACCTTATTTTATTTATTTTCTTTCTAGCGCATTTACAACTTCCTTTTGCGTTCCCTACCGCAGTCACGGGCAGACGTAACTTTCATTTAATTACACTTTTAATCGGCGATTTTGATTCAAAGGGCAGCTCGGCCATCCGACCTTTTATTTTCAACGACATCTTAACTGTCGGGACTTCCGACATGATACTATCAGTTAGTAGTCAAAATAGCCGTCGAGACTCTACATCACCAGGATTCTTGATGTAGCTTGAACACCCAGCAAAGTTATCAATCGCCCTGGGACTCCCAGAATTTTCGTTGCAGTTCTGAATTTCAGCATATCACAGCTTTAAAACTAAAAGCGATCATGCGAATTCTGCGAGCTCTATACAAGGATTATTAGCTTTTGAGTCTTGAAACTACATTACAAAGTACTATCGGGTTTTTGTTGTTTTAATTCGCGTCGCGAATAATTTCTGGTCTATCTGAACTCGGAAATTTAGTTTGTATATTAACAATTCCTAATTAAAAACGGTTGCAGCAATATCAAATTCGCCTAAAAATCGACTCTCGGCTAAGTTAAATTTTATTCGGCTAAATTAGCCGATTTTCGGCCTGATTGGCGACACTGTTACATATATGTATATAAAAAATATATTCACACATGAATATATATTTTAAATAATGTCGGTAAAGCACCAGGAAGTATCGAACATTCGCATATTTTTGGAAGTGAATAGGAGCTGAGAGGTGACGGAATAAAGAAAAAGTAATTCAGAGTTGACAAAACATTATTTCTCAACGTAGTGCAACTGATTAACAACAATAATGTTTTATACATGGCTAATAATCAACTTTCATTTATATTATAATAATTTTTCAAAAAACAAATAAAAAAGCTAGAATTGTTCTAAGACCAATTCCTATGATACCCTAGATAAATACTCGTATGTCATTTCGTACGGTCATCTATCCGTGCAAGTTTGATTTTTGAAGTGGTTTTTCGCAAATATTTCTATAACGGTTCGTCGGGCAGAAAAAAATATTAACCAATTTTATAGGATTTCATATTCTGATGAACTTTTCAGTACATTAAAACCTTCTAAGACTGATCGTTATCACATAATACGTAGAAATCCTAAATTTTTATCCCAATTTAGTCCATTTTTACACCTTAGATGAAATCTAAAGGGTGTACTAAGTTTGTCATTCCGTTTGTAACACCTCGATATAATGATGGTAGAGCATAATATTAAAACTTATTTTTATTTTTACATGTCCGACCGTCCGTCTGATCTATATTGATACTTATGGAAAAGTGCCAAACATAAACTTTATATATGCTATAGAGCCTAAACTGCTATCCATACAGGAAAATAGTCTTCTAGTAATTTAAAGTTTGGTTCCTTACCTTCCCAAAGGCTACACTTCCTATATACCTTGCTTTAACAAAATAATAAAATAGTTTTGATTACAAAGTAACCTTACCATTTTACGCTCAATACTTCTCAGCTGAGTGATAATTGCATGTGTGTATGTGCAGCCGGAGTCCTAATATGTAGGAAGATAAGAAGCAAGCTTAAGATTATCAAAACGCCATTTTCCTGTATGAATAGTAGTTTAGGGCGGAGGAGCTATTCAAATCAAACTTTTGTCAGGTTTACATAAGAACACTGCAAATATTTTAGAATGTAAGGACTCCGTTGGGCCTCGCATGTGGTAGAGAGGCTTGTGAAGTATTCTCGAGGGTTTTGACACGGACCTTAAAAAATAAAAGTAAAACTAAATTCGAAAATGAGACAAATCGGGCAACTCTTTTGTGGGGTTGCCATACAAAAATTTCGTTTTCCACTATATATTTGGACACTGCCTAGGAACGCGTCGACATAGAGAGCTGAAATTTGGTACATGGTATTTTTATAGTAATAAAAAATAAAATTTCAAAAATGGACTAAATCGGGCAACCCCTTCTTGGTGTTGCCATATAAAAATTTAGGTTTTTTACATATACTGTGAAAACGATCAGTCCTAGCCATTTTTATTGTAAAAAACTTCATTAGAATATGAAATCCTATAAAATTGATTATAATCATTTCTCTGACCGACGAACCGTTCTAGAAATATATGCGAAAATTGCACAGATGACATACGGATTTTCATCTAGGATATCATGAATTGGTCTTAGACCAATTCTAGCTTTTTTACTTGTTGAAATTATATTTACTATTTTTACAAAAACACTATGTACAAAATTTCAGCTCTCTACGTTGACGTGTTCTCAGGTAGTGTCCAAATATGTAGTGAAAAAAGAAATGTTTGTGGAACCCCACGAAGGAGTTACCCGATTTGTCCCATTTTCGAACTTAATTTTACTTTTTTTTAAAAGCCCATGTGCACGCGTTCTCGAGTTATCGTGAGGACAGACGGACGGACAACAACTTTTAATTTTATGCATGAGTGTCTAATCCATTTTGTTCTACCATAATTATTTTTAGATGTTAAAAATGGAATGACAAATTTAGTATACCCTTTAGATTTAATCTAGGATATAATAATGTTTTTGCCGCAGCTGCCCTTACCCATACTTGAACTGGTATCGTAGCATAATTTTTTGGAAATGTGTTGTCACTTCGAAATTCTGCTTCACGGAATAATTTTTATCACCACATTTCATGGAACACGTCGTAATTAGCAGGTCATATTCTGCATATTTTTAATTCCAGCGTGGTATAGTAGAGCGTAGTTAGATTTCTTGACATAACTGATGATAATTTAATTGAATTGAAATATTGGAATGGATGTAATTAGAGGTGAGCTTGTTTGATTTTTTGCGCCAACACATTTTAGAGGTTAGCTTTGGTGCGACTATAAAAGGAGTGATATCTGTGTGCTTGTTTGGACATTTCAAGATTATTGTTGTGATGAAAAGCAAAAAATTAAAAATTATCGACAATAATTAGTCGACGTGGAGAATTTATAATTAAAATCAGTTTAGTATTCGATGCAATTTTCGATGTTATTGAAACCAGAACAAAGATGCTAAAAATTACCAAGCTGTGTTCGATAAATATGTAAAACGAGGAAAGTGGCAAACTTTGAGTTATCTTTAAACGAATACATTTCTCCTCGATGCTGGATTTAGCACTGACAAATATGTTTAGGATAAATTACTATTATTATAATGTTCAGTCTAAAAGAAATATCGACTTGTTTCGTCATAGCAAGTTCATTGGAATGGATATATGGGCCGTATACAGAGTCATTTAGCGAAATTTGACGATATCCGAACCAATATAAATCTTGTTAAAAAGCCAATAGACGTTGGAAACCTACTTACATATATATATATATACGACACTATTGCCCAAAAAGAGTTCGACTACAGGACGAAAGTTTTGTGAAAAATTAGAAAAAAAAACAATTAAAAAAGCTAGGATTGGTCTAAGTAAGACCATCTGTGCAATTTTGACTTTTGAAGTGGTTTTTCGCATATATTTCTAGAACGGTTCGTCGGACAGAGAAATGATTCTATTCAATTTTATAGGATTTCGTATTCTGAAGAAGTTTTTAGTACAATCAAAATATCTAGGACTGATCGTTTTCACAGTATATATGTAAAAACTCTAAATTTTTATATGGCAACACCAAGAATAGGTTGCCCGATTTAGCCCATATTTATACCCTAGATGAAATACTAAGTTTGTTCTTCCATTCTTAACGCATAGAAATAATTATGGTAGAGCAAAATGGATTGGACACCCAAGCATAATATTAAAGTTAATATTAAAAGTTATTTTGATTTTTGCATGTCCGTCCGTCCGTCTGTCAGCACGATAACTCCAGAACGCATTCACTTAGAGAACTGAAATTTTGCACGCGGACAGAGAATATATTGTCAGGCTGGCAATCAGGATTTCGCCCAGGTCACAGTTGTGAATCAAGTTCGAAAATAAGACAAATCGGGTAACTCTATCGTAGGGTTGCCATACAAAAATTTCATTTGTCACGACATATTTGAACACTGCCTGAGAACACGTATAAAGCTGAAACTTTACAGTTTTTTATATGAATAGTAAATAAAATTTCAAAAATCGGCTAAATCGGGCAACCCCTTCTTAGTGTTGCCATATAAAAATTTACCTTTTTTGCGTACTGTATTGTGAAAACGATCAGTCCTAGACGTTTTTATTGTACTGAAAAGTTCTTCAGAATTAAAAAGCCTATAACATATATAATAATCATTTATACTATCCGATAAACAGTTCTAGAAATAGATCTGGAAAACCACTTTAACAATCAAACTTTCACAGAGGGATGACCATACAAAATTACATGCGGTCATAAATCTCTAGGGTATCATAAGAATTGGTCTTACTTAGACCAATTCTAACTTTTTTTCTTGTTTTTCTTTGTTTTCATGAAAACTCTGAACTATTGAGATAAATTGCAATAAATTAAATATCTCTTTTGGTGATTTCTTTGCAATAGAGCCAAGCATCTCACTCTTCGCTTCAATGCAGAATTTCCCATTACTGTAGGTATTCAATCATTTAAGGAACCAGCGATAAACTGACGACCATCGATCGGGTGTGAGGCGATCTAGCTATGTGGATCTAATTAATGCCAGACTTCTGACCAACTGTCGGTCGTGTGCCATTGCGGAGACTTTCTTACAAAATTGTCTGTATAGTATGCAGTGATCCTAACTAATATTTTCCTGTAACATTTAAAAACACAATTTATATACCGATTGCAATTGATTCAGAATAACAAGTTGTCGAGGCTAACTAATAGTGAACCGGAAGTGATCACCGGAAGTACCGGAAGTGTCACCTATATTACTCTAAAAGTCTAAACATCGGCGTAAAGATTAATGAATGGTACCAGTTGATTCTAAATTGAAAAATAAGTAAGAAAAGATGTAACCCAATTTCCGGTGTGGACTGGAAGTGATTAAAAAAGGAAGAATTTTAATATGAGATAGGTAGGCGCCACACAACCATAGTTGAAGATGAAGAGAATATGTAAAAAAAAAATTAATTTAAAAATCAAAGCAATCTGTTAAGAGCTGATCGTATAAAAACCATGATCGAGACAGATATGTTTGTCTCAACTCTAACTTGTGTTTTCTTATCATAGAACGTGTTATCAGTTAAGAAGTTTTAATTAGAAAACATTTTTATTTTTGGTTGATATATTAGGCCCATAGATAAATGCCATAATGTAACAAGAAGTTGCCTGATGAATTTCCAATCTTATGTAGGTAACAAGTTGATGGGAAATGATTTGCCATTAGTGCTTGGGATAATGTTAAGTTTTTCGATAAAATGTTCAAGGCACCTGTTGTTCGAACTGATTTTAGAATTTATATCACCCATCAAGCCACCAACAATATGTTTTAGTAATAATATCGAACAACCCCTTGTTAAGTCGCGTACAATACTTCTTCAGCTGGATCATAGAATTGCTGTCCAGTTTTTAAATCTGGAATGTATGTAGGTATAGACGCATATACTATATATACCATATATCGCCTTATTTACCTACGGAGCTTATCAAAATTTCCATTCAGTAGGTAATAAGATATGTATGCTATTCAATTGCATCCTGTCAGAAATGGCTTAAATTTTATTCTATTTTGAATCAAAGTCGCAATAAAAAAACAGCGAAACTTTGTCAAAACACCACGTTAATTTTCTCCAAACACAAAATAATATAATGACTACATTCGATCTGAAGTTTATTATAAATTCTGAATAAACAAATCAAATTACATGATACAAGTGGTGATAATCACCTCCTTATCAACATACTTAGAACTTGTCTGGCCTTGAAGGAAAACCTGTAGAATTGGTTGCCTTTTATTCATGGTCTATTTAAAGGTATTTCGCTCGCCGCAACTTGTAATCGCGCACATGCGTTTGCATGACTCAAACCGAACCCTAGTTTTTTTTTATTTGTTGAATTGAAATTTTACACTTTCATCGATAAGTGGGTGGGGAACTAAATACTACTGTGAACATAAAAAATATTCTCAAAAACATCAAGCCCACAGATCTCACAGTCAAACACATTCTAAATTATAACAATCGTGCGGAAATTAGCTTCACCCGGCTTTTGTAATTTCCACTGTGATTGTTCGGTAAGCCAATCTAGATAAACTCTAGATTCAGTTCGCGGATAATTATGTAGAAGTAGTCCACAAATCTATCAACTGTTGAACATTTAAATTTTTGTTTATTTTTTGTTTAATTTACCGAACTTCAGGTTTTACTCGACTGGATATTAATTACGTAAAGATTGCAGGTGAGTCTCTAGTTGCTTTTGCTTAACTTCCACAATGATCAATGGCAATGAGTATGATCAATGAAAAAAATCGAGAAAAAAGATTTATTTTTTGCACTCATTCATTTCATGATTGGGTTCAATCTGGTTTCACCCAGAGAATGAGCGATCTAATGCAGATTGAGCCAGCCAAAAAGCCATCACCATAATATTGAGCGATTTGAAATTGACTCAGCTGACTCCACACATGCATACAATAAATATAATGTTTTTACCTGTAACTATATATGCAGGTATGTATTTGTTTACCTGTAGATAATTTGTATGCAAGGAAACGGTTGAGCCGACAAAAGTCAACTGATATTGAATTGCTTCGAAAAAGGCCTTGGTTCCAGTGTATTTATTACCATAATCGAAAAGTGAAGTATAAAAATGCTCGTGCTCAATAACAGCGCACCTAAGCTTTTCAGGGTGGTGACATTGAGTATAATTATATTTCATATACTTAAAATCAACACTATCAGATATATGTATAGATATAATTTATATATGTGTTGCTGTATAAATACACTCACGTACAAATATATGTATTTCGGGCTGCTTTCGATTGGGATATTTTAAGGAATTTAGAAACAAACTAGACTAGATAAAAACTTATCTAAAGCAGCGTGAAGGAACACATGTGCTGGAAAGTTTGCGAAACACAAGTATCATCGAACTGTAAGTCATGCCAAGGTTTTTGAGATTCGCTCGATATAGAGATTTAGCTCGATTAGTTCGATTGCTTTCGTTTATGCTAAGTCTGTACTAGGCTTACCGATTCCTTGAATGAAGTGCGCAGAGGTACGTACATATCGACGTATTTTCGCGATGTTCGCTTATAATCTTTAGCATTTTTTTCTTTTTTGAATCTTTCCAAAAACGGTTTTTAGGCGGTAAAAGTGGTAAGTATTTTCGTTGATAATAATTTTTCAAAAAACGCTGTTTCTTTTTTTATTAATTATACTATACCATAAGGGATTACATAGTCTTCGAAATTTAAAAAGGCATATTTTATTCTTTTATCTAATAGTACAATATGTCTAGAATACTTTGCCAAAGTTTCAAGTCAATCGGAGTAAAAGTCTAGGAGAGAAAGACTTAAGAAATTATCCTCAGCGACGCAAGTAGCGGCAGCTGCTTAGCTATTGTTTGTCTCTCTCTCTCTCGCTCGTTTTTTCACTTTTTAAGGGTCACCTATTTTAAATATATTATTTTAATATGCCCTGATCATTACAACTGCAGCATAATCTTAGCTTTATGTATCTTAAATAGATGATTCTATGTAAGTTAAAAAACTTTTTTTTTCTTTCCTTTTATTCCTACTTTAAACTTTGATCGGTTTTTTCTAAAAACACTATTTTTCAACTCGATGGGCACAATATCTCAAAAACTAATGCACCGATCTTATTGAAATTTTGCACACTTCTTCAAAATACGATTGACTAGTGACTGAATGAAGGTTTTCTTTTTTTCGATTACAACTAATTTTACAAGACTTATACGTATACTGTAAATTGTACCAAAAATTCTATTTTTTTGCATACAACTCTGCCAAAAATTCAAATTTCAATTTCTTTTTAAATCCTTCGTTCAGTCACGAGCTATCTACTAACAGAAAGACAATTTCTGATAAGGCTGTCAGGAGTTATCCTGACCACCGCGAGGACACTTTTTTTTATGGGTCTCCGGAAACTGCCGGCTGAATTTTCGAAATTTTTAAATGAAAATTTTATAAAATATTCTTTTATAGGCTTAAAACTTTGAATAAAATTTATTTATTATACAAAAATGAGAAAATATGCTTTTTTTAGCCTGTGAAACCCATATAACCCCTTAAACAAACAATGCTCACGCGTTTTGCCTTCTTAGGGTGTCCTCAGAGCTACTAACTAAACTAATCTATTTGTAAATTTCAAACTACCGTAACGAATCGTAACAAATTAACAACATTTATGTATGTAACAATGTAACGAGCTTCTATACACAAATATATAAATAAATAAATAAGGAAAAAAACACACAATTACAATGTCATTAAATCTGGCTCAAGAAGCAAGATTCCGCCATCAACTTTGAATTTTTTGATTTCCTAAATTTCATATTTATCTAATACACGTCCGCCGCGCAATTTATGCATTAATTCCAAATTTTCTGCCTTGCACTTGTGTCCTGTGGTTCTGGGTCAATTAAACGTTTTGCTAAGCTGGAGGTAGAAACATATTTAATTTCGCAGAATTTATATGCTCTCCAAAACGTTGCTTAGTCTTCCCTACATATGTATATACCAGGGCAGTGCTCACAGCTTATCTTATTAATTATACTTAATTTAACTGATCACTGCTTTATCAATTTTATTATTAACTAATAAGTTACGGTAATACTAGCTGTGTTCTTTTGTGTCCGCAGAACAGTGCAAAACAAAAGATACACAAATAACGCCTCATACATTTTCATAAAAGATTTATAAATGAAGCGAACAGCACAAATATTTCGGTTCAATCGATAGAGCAATTTGTTCGCTCCAGTATATGGGAGTTCTAGAACAAGGTGCACAAAAGAACACAGCTACTGTCAAAAGTAAAACTCTGACTGACAGAAATCAAGATACTTTTGATTTGTTCATTAAAATTGGCACCGTCGTCCGTTAGTATCTAATTACTGTTAACAATAAATTCATGAAAATTATTGCAGGGGTAAAATCATAGTACATAGAAATAGTACATAGAAATTTGACTTACAACGAGAAGGTCCCTACCTACTTGTCATCACTGATTTCGTCCAAGTTCACAGTATAAGTAGGGCTTGACTAGAAATGAAACTGATGCAAGTGGGAGCTCCGGATGATTAAACTAAACCGAAATAATGCATAATGTTGGGGAGCCTGGGTTTTTGTAAGCCTACCCCTTGGAAAATGATCAAATTTTCAAATTTTCGTGGTAGTTGTCGCGGTTAAATTGCAACAAAATTTGAACGAAAGTGCAAATTCATTCGGGTAAAATGGCAACCGCAAAGGAGGTATGTAGGTTTTTCGAATCTGTAAGTGGCACTTCCGTGCGTTTTCAAAGATCGCCGGTAGATGTCAAAAAGTGGGTATGCGAAATTTGTATATCACAAAAAATCTAGCAAATGGAATTTTGCAAATCGGATAATATTTACCCCACGTCCCCCAGAACACTCGTTTTCAGGAAATTAGAAACTTTTTCCCATTGGTGTAAATGAATAACCTTTGACATTAAATTATTCATCCGATTTTGATGAGATTGTGTATGAATATTCTACACATATGGTAGAATATAAAATAAATACCCCAACCCCTGGAAAAACAATTCATTTTTTTTCTATTATTTTTATTATAATAATATATTAGCCCACCACAGATTACCACTCTGTAACCCGCTGCCGTACGAATCTCGGAATAGATTCACAAAATCATAAAAAGCTTACAATGAACTTAGCAGAAAGAATTTTGAAAATCGGTTGGAATTTGGCCGAGAGATAAAGCTGGTAGCTGTACAGTATATGCTGCTAATTAATGTAAGGAAAGTATGTAAATTAGCAAACCTCACAATCATATTTTGGAAAATGCTCCTAAACTAATTAGGGTAATGACTTCTGGTTTTTTGTATATGAATGTCAACAGATTATAGATAATTGTAACGAATATAAAGTGGCTTGCATGTTGCGAATAAACCCACAAGATGGTAATTATCAAAATCTTCCGAAAAGATTTAATTTTAACCCCGGGTTCACCTATATTATTATGCATTATTTCGGTTACGTTTGGCCATCTGGATTCCAACTTGCGTCACTTTCATTTCTGTGAATTTGGATGAAATCAGCGATGACGAGTTTGGACCTTCTCCTTGCTAGTTACTTGTTGTATTGTAGAGGCGCTACTATTGCAGATGATCTGATGAAAGGAAGACCTCAATTTTTTCCTAGAAGTTTACTACTAGTATGCATTTTTGGAGGCCGAAAACGACACACACGTTCTATCTGAAAATAACTGCAGACCAGACTGAATAAAATTTCTGCCGAAACATTTTCTGTAAATTTGTAAGAAGAACTGAATGCTTATTTCTCGTCTACGCGTCTAACGTCATAAAAATTGCATGCAACTTGCACTGCCATACTTCTTGCACTTGTAATTCAACTGCCATCCAACTTTCAGCGAACTTGCAGGATCATGGCAGCTAGGAGATAGTAATTTGACATTTACACAGTTTTCAAAATGGCGGAAAAGAAATGCTAGAGAGAAATTCATAAATTTATACCGGGAAAATGAATTTTTCTGGGATCATTTGTATTACATCATTTACCAACATCTTCCTCTTCCTTTTTTTGTTTTTGGGTTTTTATCATTCTGATACTTCCTTTATTGTTATAATTTCCAATATACGCAATGCCATTTTTTAAATGAACTTGCATGCAAGCTGATAATATATCAACCGAACTGCCTTCTGGTGTCAAATTTAAAATCACGTTGGAAGGGAGACTTGCATGCAAGCTGTACTTGCTGGTGTAACCCCCGGTTTAGTGGGCCAAGCAAGTAGTCGGTTTCGGCCACCAATAATGCATAACAATCCTAAGGAAAAAATTTCCAGTAAATTTCTAAGAAAAAATTGCGACCTTCCCTACATCAGGTTGAGCCATCGCTGGTCTGCCGTTGTCGGCCTCCAAAATGCATAAAAGGTATAAGGAACAAATTTCCAGTAAATTTCCAAGGTCTTTCCTACATCAGGTCCATGCATCGTGGATTTTATATTCTAGCCAGGTGTTATCTACTTCCTAGCCTTTGTATGTTTTTAGCCTTTATATGTTTTTAGTTTTTATGGTCATGCTCTTAAGGCTTGAACTTCTTGTCAATACTTCAGTTGCACTGCTTTGCTTTTAGCGAAGCGTGAGCAAAACTGTTCAAAATGGTATAAACGGAGCCATCTGACACTATAACAAGGAAGCAAGCATTTTCGCAATTACTAGATAGTTTATACAGAAGGGCATAACTGAAGAAAATATTAGAAAAAGTCTGAATTTTGGACATTGTTGAGCCGTATAAAGAAGTGTGATTGAAATTCTAAGCAGTTAAAAAACATTACAGAAACAAAATAGAGGGCAAAGGGTTAAGAGTTCACTTCTTTCTCAGTTCCTTAATGCAAAGTCATAACAATTTGTTTTTGCGCCTGAGGGAAACGTATAAATTTGCGCCCTTGATCTATAAAATTCTCAACATAACCTAATTTAAATTTATCTATCCTGACGTGGTCTATCAGCTGACTGAACAAATTTGCGCAGCAATTGATCATGAAAAGAATAATAAATAATATTTATTGCACATAAAATTATTTTTTCGAATAACGTAAATTTAAAAATATTATGGTGAATCAGTTTGATATTTGCTAGATTTTATAGATGGACTTTTCTAGTTTTTTTCGCCGCGAACTAGTTTATATTATTCTTAAAATTCGGAATGCTTGTCACATCTTTTTCGGTTGACAAAGCAACCACATCCAAGAAACTGTCTTGACCCATTATAAAGGCTTTTCCAATAAGAGGTGTTATTTTGATATTCAAAGAAAAATGCCATTTTTTGAGATAAATGATCAGATCTTTATTTCATTATAAAGAGAAAGGTATGCCGTTAATAATGGAAAATAGCATCAGCCAAACGACCACCACGACCACGCCTACAGGACCATATCCTTTTCATGAAATTTTCCATAACCAAATCGCAAAGTGGCTGCCCTATGTCCTCGATAGCCTCACGAATTCCATCTTTGAGGTCTTGAATCGACGCTGGGCTGTTGACGTAGACCTTTTCTTTCTCTTTCACGTGGCCCCAAAGGAAGAAGTCCCAAGGTGTTAAGTCACAAGATCTCGGTTGTCAATTGTGATCACCTCTTCGAGAGATAACACGGACCGGAAACTTTTCCCGTAAAAGATCAATGGTTTCGTTGCTTGTATGGTACGTAGCGCCGTCTTGTTGAAAGTAAACGTTGTCCAGATGAATACCATCCAATTCCGGCCATAAAAAATCATTAATTATCTGTCGATAGCGCAATCCATTCACCGTAACTGTTGCTCCAGCCTCATTTTCGAAAAAATTAGGTCCAATGACCCCGCGGGACCATAAACCGCACCAAATAGTCACACGTTGAGGATAGAGAGGCTTTTCAACAATAACTCTTGGGTTTTCCGAGCCCCAGATGCCACAATTTTGCTTGTTGACGAAGCCATCGAGGTGGAAATGGTGGAAAGATGAGTTTTCGATAGAATTCCGGATCATTTTCATGTATTTCAAGGACCCAATCAGCAAAGACTCGACGTTGTTGATGATCGACCGGCTTGAGTTCTTGTGTTAACTGATCTTTATAAGCCTTAAGACCCAAATCTTTATGCAAAATACGGTATAATGACGTTTGTGGAATGCCTAATTCCAAAGAACGACGAGGAATGGACAAACCTGGGTTTTCTTCAACACTTTCGGCTACAGCAGCAATATTCTCGGCTGTTCTTGAGCGACGTGCACGGGATTTATTCTTCACATCACTAACTTGTCCCGACAGCTCGAATTTTTCTACCAATTGCTGTATTGCGGTCCGGCAAGGTGCTTCACGACGACCCAAAAATGTTCGAGTTTTACGAACCGTCTCTGCCTCATTTTCACCATTTTTATAGTGAATTTTAATAATTTCAATGCGTTGTTGAATCGTGTATCGTTCCATTTTTATTAATGGCGTAGTTTCTACTTGTCAAATGTCAAAAAATGACAGCTCCAAAATTGACATCTACCGAAATAACAGGCTAATTAAAATAACACCTCTTATTGGAAAACCCTTTACATCACAGGTAATTTTTTATTAAATTGAATTTTATAAACTTCGTTCACATGAAGTTATCGTCATTGGAAAAGCCAGAGGAACTTGGAAGCCGATTTCAACATTTAGATAGGATTCTTGGAGGCTATAGTCGTGAATTGATTGAAGCAAATCCAAAAGCGAATTTCCTCATACTATCGACGCCCATTTTGCTAAGAAAATCGCCAGAAAGGCATCCACAATCTTCGCAAACTTGTTCCAACATTTCGTACCTCCAAATCAGTTAGAATAAAAGATCAATCTATTCAAAAATTGGTGTACGAAGATTTTATTCTTAAAAATTCTTCTATTCTCCATCATTGACCGATTCTAACAAGTGTGGGTTCGATTCCCGTCCAGGAAAAATAAATAAAAAATTAATTAACTTTTTTTGTACGCTTTCATCGTTACTGGTTAATTCCAGCTGAAAGCAACCGTAGTAGGCTAGTTACAAATTAAAAAATGCAAGAGGGAAAATCATCTGTCTCGTTAGCTCAGTGGTAAGACCAGTTTACTGTTTACTCTGATTGGTACAATAGCCTTTCGCCGACTCAATCATCGATCGTTATTTTTTCTCTCCCGAATTCATATTAAATTGTACTTAAATATAAGACCATAATCTTGTGTACAATTTTCGAAATATATGTATATGATATGATATGATATGATGTGGCTTCCATTGAAAAATGGCACATCAACATATTAACCAAAAGTTTGCAATCGGAGTGTTATTAATTGAGTAAATTACCACATTTTTCAACCATGTACATATATATATTAGTGTGTACCCTTTTCACATTAGAGCTCATTTTAAATCAGATCTCACTGAAGGTCCATATTCTGCAAAAAGCACTTTTGATATTTGGACTGTATTTAAAAGGTAATGTTAAAAGTAGGTGCCTTGCATACTCGATTAACTCCCGAATTCATATCGAAGCTGTTAGGCAGTATACCATTGTGAAGAACTCTTGTATAGAGATATGAATAGTATTATCATTCTTCCTTACATTAATATTTTTACGG
Organism: Dioctria rufipes; assembly: GCA_963924295.1. Classification (NCBI taxonomy): domain Eukaryota; kingdom Metazoa; phylum Arthropoda; class Insecta; order Diptera; family Asilidae; genus Dioctria; species Dioctria rufipes. Next base: position 76,543,138 of record OZ002744.1, read on the forward strand.
GAGAAGTGCACTAACCTTCAGTTCAATTCATTATAGAAGCCCTTAAGCCTTTAACAATTATCTCAATTACCCGAAATGTTTACCAAAGACGCCAGCAAAGAACCATTCTGAACACTTGATATCTCGATGTGGAAAGGTATCTATGGGTAGTACTTACCTTGTTCCACTTATGCTGATCATCCGGAACAAATTTTCAAAATCTTAAAATTCACTCAACTGCGAAAGTTGTCTCAGTTGAGTTAAATTTATTTAATGGTGGGTGGGCTAGAGTAGGCGGTTATGATAAAATACTGCAATAGCAATGCCGCATCATATACATGGTATACAAGAATTTCGAACACAATTTCACTTTTTTTTTCTATTCTTTATAACATGAACATGTGCCTGATCCAGCTGTATCACCACATCCGACATTTATCCCCGGATTTACGGATTTATGCAGTTTAGTTTAAACATGTAAAAAAGCTTGAATTGGTATAAGACACATTCTTATGATACCCTGATGATACCCCATCTGTGCAAGTTTGATTTCTGAAGTGCTTTTTCTCATATTCTCTAAAACGGTTCGTCGTACAGTAAAAATGGTTATAACTAATTTCATAAGATTTTATATTCTGAAGAACTTTTCAGTACAATAAAAACGTCTAGGACTGATCATTTTGGCAGTATACGTAAAAAACATAAATTTTTGTATGGCAACACCAAGAAAGGGTTGCCCGATTTTGTCCATTTTTGAACTTGTATTTACAATTTTTAAACGTTGTGTACAAAATTTGAGCTCTCCACGTCAACGCGTACACAGGCAGTGCCCAAATATATAGTAAAAAGACAAAGTTTTGTATGGCAACACCAAGGGGTTGCCCGATTTAGTCTAGTTTTGAAATTTTGTTTAGTATTATTATGAAAACATTATGTAGCAAACCTCAGCTCTCTACGTCATTCAACGCGTTCTCGTGCAGTGCCCAAATATATAATTCAAAACGAAATTTGTGTATGGCATTGGCAACCATACGAAAAAGTTGGCCCATTTGTGTCATTTTCGTACTTACTTTTTTTTTTAAAAAAAAGCCCTTGTACACAATTTCAGCTTTCATGAGGACCGACAGACGGACGCACAGACCTGACGGGCATACACAAATCAAAATAACTTTTAATATTAACTTTAATATTATGCTTTGGTGTCCAATCCATTTTGCTCTACCATAATTATTTCTAGGTGTTACAAACGGACGGACAAACTTAATATACTCTATGATTTCATCATCTAGGGTATAGAAATGTTTGGGCTTGGGCGCACGTCAAGTCTTTAAATCCGATAGACGAAACCCTAAAAAAGACGGAAACCTAAAGCTTTTTAGACATAACCTTCCAGCTATATCTCTCAAGACCAGACCAGCTACATATATACTTGGTGTGGGTAAACCCCGGACGAGGCGGTTGTTTTTTCTTCTTGTATTTATTAATTTGATTTAGAATCGTTCTTTATCCATCATTAAATAACTAGGCTCAAAACTATTGCATCAATCCTTATGCTTGTTCTTTACCATGTGTAGAAACAAATCTTGGCTGCGCATGGATGAACTGAATGTATGAACAGAATGTGTTTTGAGTGTAATACTCGTAATAGCCCGTTCGTATTCAAACAAAATAGGGCTTAAATTCTAGCTTTTTTCCTTGTTTGTTCTACATTAGCCATTGAACTGGACGGAAGTTTTATTATATACTTTTCTTCTATGCATCAGGATAGACTGTTAATTGTGTTTTAAATGTTGAAATTGAGTTGACACTTACATAATTATTGTTCTTAGTTTTTTTTTTAATGCTATTTACTTATATTACTTTTTTCCCAATTTCACGATTGTTGTACTTGGTCCTATGCTAATTTCGCCGTATTTCTAATACTTTTACTTCACGCAATTGATCAGACTATTTTTCTGGTTCTTCCTAAACTTGATCTTAACCTTGAATTAATTTCTAAAAAGCCGATCTCAACTGTTGAGATTTCTGCCACGTTTCCTTTAATGTATTTCTTATTGCCAGAAGATATTCATAATTCAATTCTGCGTCCGTGCATATTAATAAGATCACGACTGATCGACAATTACGCTGTAGTCTTCTGTAGTTATATAACCTGTTTAAGTTCATGGACCTGAATTACCTTTAAGCAAATCAACAATAATTCTTAACTATAAATACTATACATATATATATATATATATTTTTAACAAAAAATAAGTGTAAACCTAAAAAGTTTAAGATCAGTCATATAACCAAAATGCCTTGGAGTATATCATTAGCGCATTCAATATGATTTTGGCGAAAATTGTATTCAATGAGGCATACTTTGCTCGAGGCCAGCGCGCCGCCGCAATGTAGGTAGGTATATCGTTTCGAAGATAAAAATTCATTATTCTTCTTGCCGTCTACACTAGAAATTAAATCTTTTTATGATTCATCGGCTTACGGAAGCTGCAACAGCAATCTGCAAGATCACCAGAAATTTTATAAGTGCCTGCGGGTTATATACATTATGTATCTTTCTATGTAGTTCATGATTTGCGGCTAATTATAACTTCCTTTTCCGCGCATTAATTTCCATGGAAGTTGTTGCAGCAGCAGCAGCAGCAGCAGTAAGTAGTAGCAAGAAGCATCATCGACGGTCTAGAATGAATCAAACTTTTTAATTGCGAAATGATATATGTATGTCAAAAATAAAATAAGTAAAAAATTGTATTTTTTTTGCATATAATACGCTCCTTTAGTAGAATATGGTATGGTACTGTAGAAACGCTATGGCATTGTTGTCATGCACACAAGTCTTATGCCGCTGAATCAATATACACAACAAAATTGAAACTTACGCGCACCCGGTTCAAAAACCTTGGGAACAATAGTTAATTTCGGACAATGCGACAGAATTATTGGTGTCTTCCTCTAAATCAAGTTTATTGTAATTTTGAAACTCTCCTCGAATGCGCATATTAAGTTGAAACTTAAAGAAAAGATTGAAAATGAAAATTCAGGTAAATTTCCAAGCAGAAGTGTCGATTTAATTTCAGTTAATTCCCTGAATTTTATATTAATTTACATATTGTTATCTTGAATGCGGTTTCTGGCGCGAACCAGTTTTGTTTTCGCTTTTTGTTGGAATCTACTCACAATCAGTAGCACTTGAAACTGACAGGCCTCGAAGAATTTGGTTTTTTCTCCTCGACTAGTTCATACCCAGGTTGAATTTGTATTATCGATTTAATTATACTAATTTGAAAGTGTTTTAATTTAATCACAATTATATAAAAAATTGCAAAAAAATAAGTTAATTTTATCTACGTACATAATGTACGTAATCTTGTTATCTCTTTGTCCTGAGTTATTGAGAGGGAGAGTTACATTTTCATATTTGTCGGTTGGATGGATTTACGAATTCGATGCTATTTGCAGACAAAAACAAAACGCCTATATTACAGAATTTTCATATGTAGGTATTCATTTGCCACGAGAGAATGAGCTGACTTCTTTCTATTGATTTTGTTGTGTAAGATAAATTTATTCAACTAGAAAGAATTTCATTCTTTATTGCTAGACTTTATGGCTACCATCTATAAAAAAAAGTGATGACTCAATTCATAAAACAAGGCAAACTGTTTCTATGAGTTAATAAGAAAAAGTTTAAGAATCAACAACAATCTCGGTCCACTAACTTACTAAATACTAAGGCCTTAGAGAAATCAAACCAACGACTTTCCAAGAACAATAATCATAACTTCGTCGACATTCAGTGACACCATATGATGTTATACATATACATACGGTACATATGTATGTCCAATGTCCATACATCCCATTTCAAATTACAACTTATATTAGGGTTTTACTTTAAATTTGATAAAGAAATTTTGCTGTATTTTTAGAGCTCTCTATGGGAGATGGTAGATATCGAGATATTGATTTTTTGTTTGATGGTGTAGCCTATAACGAATATATATATAGGGAAAAGTCGTCAGGGTTGGTCACCTTTTTGAATTTTGTCCATAACTTTCGTATAAGGAAGAATCTTGGAAAGGTCTGGGAAAAAGTAACACTTTTGCTGAACTTTGCAGATTTATTGGGTGAAGAATGAAAAACCAAATATAGGCAGTGCTGTCAAGTTTGGCCAGTGCTGTCAAGTTCGGCCAGTGCTATCTATCGGTAAAAATGTGTGCAAATGATTGAAATAAAAAGCGGATTTGTTGCATTTTCCTGTTTTTTAGCAAAATTTTAATGGCACATTATTTATTTGGAATCGCATTTTTGGCAAATGTCGTTATATTGACGCACTTCAAATGCACTTGTCCGAAGATGGCTTTTTCTGTGTTTTTTTGGGTGAACATCTTCTTTAGTTGGTGTTTTATTGGCAGACTTTATTGGGATTTTATCGGCGTCTTCCAAGCACACAATCACAGTGGGCCAACCCTGACTACACAAATAGACCAGCCTTGACGACAAGCGCCATGGCGGCATCACGTGACACCACAACCAAACATTTTAGAGGATTGAATTTTCATCTTGGTTTGTTTTCAAGCATGAACCAGACAACACATTCACAAGGCTTACCTTGACGATTGCATATTTTCTCCTCATTTTCTGACCGTATTCACTACTGCTAAAAAAAACTTTTTTTTTTTTAAATTTTAAATCACTGAGCTCACAACACCTTCTTTGCGTTCACGCTACAAATCTGTAATATAACGAAAAGGTCGCTGTTACTGAGAGAAGTTTTTCCGCGCTCGAACATTGGTGGCGCTAGTGACCAAAGCTAAAAAAATCACAGATGGTTGACCTAGACGACAGGCCAACCCTAACGACATTCCCCCACCTATAACAAATTTTTGCTAAAAAGAAATGTTAATACATATTATATGATTAATCATTACGCATCCAATTATAATGTAATTGCAAGTATTTATAGAATCAAACTGAAAATTGAAATTTTATTGACCTTCCAAGAATGTCAAATGTTTAAATATTTACTGCCACTAAAGTCGCAATACTCGAAATCATAGATCGCATTGTATACTGATACTGACACTGCTTGAAATATAGATGGCGCACACTTGCATTAACATAACAATTTAGAAATTTCGTACTCAATATCAGAATTCGTATATCGTCGGGTTACTACATGAATAAGATAACTCCATTTTCAGTGTTTTTGAGTTATTTGCGCCCCTTTGCTTGAAATATATCTTATTATATACTGCCAAAAACGAGACAGTGTTCTACGCATGTAAAGGGATAGATTCACATGTGTTAAAAATAGGCTAAGACAATATTGTGTCATATTTCTGAAAACTTCAATCTGTTGTGCTATTTTGAACACTTGTCAAGTGTTGTTTTTGTTATTATTAACATTTTGCAAAGTATCGAAACTATTTAACTGGGTAGAAATCAAAGTTCTGAAACATTATTTCATATGGCACATATATTTTTACTTATTTCTGTGGATTGATTAAAATGGAACACCAGTTACTTCGCATAATGTAACTAGGAACTACACTAAACCGAATATGTTACCAATTTTAATTGCTGAATAGCTCTGCGGTAGGGCGTCATAGCTTAAAATGATAAGTTCAGTATACTTCATGATGGCTACTGAGTCGGAAGATGACGCGAAGACATTTGTCGAGAAAATTGGCAGGTCATATAAAAGTGTGCTGCACCAGATATCATCATAGCTGAGTCGCAATTATAGTTCCACGTTTCTGAACTTCCAGAGTTTTGGTTCGTTTTGACAGAAATTAGATATTTTGTACGAAATCTACCGCCATACAACAAGTACAAGACTTGAAGAAGAAGGTAGTAACAGCTTTTCAGGAATTAAAAAAAAAAAAAAAAATTACAATCGCCTCAAAAAAATTCTGGAAATTTCAATTCTTCAGAAATATATAAGTATTCTAATGCATCCCAAACGAATGATAATGATACGAAGAGGACAGCAGACAATAGTAGTATACTGCATTACTATACATGAATACATTACGAAATCTAGCATCTGTCCAAAAGTTATAATCACAGATCGTCCCATTCACGCAAAATCAAACAGAGTAACTTATGATGAAGAGTACAAGATTATTAACAGAAGCATTTTCTCCTAAAAACTATTCAGTGAACTTTATTTAATGAACAAAATCAACAACGGTGGCTGGTAACCAAGTGATTGGTACAGACGACTCAATATATGCACAATTTCTAATCATTATTTTCAAACATCGACAGGTATTTACCTATAAAAAAGAAACTTTAGACCGGTCTGTTAAAATATTTAGTTCATCTGCGAGAAAATTTTTAAAAAACATGAAAATTTAATACAACTTTTCATCAAATCTGTGCGTATTATCATAATCAAAATTGCACATAGTTTAAGAAAAAAACATAAATAAACAACAAGATTTAGAGACCCCAGAATGATACCTTTAATTTGACTATGAACTTGTACCTACCTATATGTAACCGTTTTTGAGATAAACCTGTTTTTAGATGCATATTTTCATTAATTTTGCTAATTTTTCGTGGAATTGCATAAAATTAGACGCGATTTCTATCATCAGGAGGAAAATTAATGAAATAATGAATTATAAAAACGGGAATATCTCAAAAACGGTTGCACTTAGGCAGGTACACTGCGCATAGTCAAATTAAAGGTAACATTCCGGAGTTTTTTAATTCTACAAAATTGTATAGTTATTACGCATTTTGGCGGGAAAATCGTCAAATTTGAAAAAATTAGGAATTTTTTTTCCAATTTTTTGTTTTTGACGTCCTTTAACTTCCGAGAGAAGGTGACAGGAAGGCTGATTGGTTATTCATTGGAAAGCTGAGACGGTTTGCTATCATCTGAAAGTTACAAGGTATAAAGTGGAAAAAGTTCTAAAAAACTTCACCTTACCCCCCCCCCCCCCCCCCCTGTTCTGACCATCACAGCTAAACCCTTGAGTTATGTGCACCAATTATAAAACACCATGTAGGTATACGTACATATATATGAATATTAAGGTGGCCCAAGAATTTATGGATTTCCAATAGTGAGTTTTTGTCTGCTTTGGACTTTGAGGAAAACTGTTTCAATATTTGGTGTCATAGCTGTTTAATTTGACAATATTTATTCTTGATTCTTATTGCAGTGAAAGGTGTTTTAAAAAATTTAATTTGTCTCTTTTTCATAAAAGTGTTTTAAAACGAAAATGCGGACCCAAAATCCAATTTATTTGTAAGAAAATGTGGCGCGTGTGTAATTTTTTAACTTTTTAACTTTCTATCAACTCACAGACCCCTGACTAAAAAACTTTGTGTCTGAGTTCATAAACGCCTGAGCGCTTAAGAGTGCCGTTAATGACGGAAGAGTTCGTAAACATGAATAGATTTACATGGGGTTTTTTGATTTAGAGTGAGTGAATGGAGGGAGCTTTCCGATGGGGTAAAATTTTCTTTCGTGTTGAGAGTTTTGGAGTGGGGTGGTTGTGGTTGAGAAATTTAGGCCATGTGTGTTATGAGTGGAGAGTCGAGGCTCAAGAATAAAGATTTGAGTTTTGAGAGTCGAGTTTCGGGACTCGAGAGAGTGTATAGAATTTATGGCTTAAAAGCAGAAAATAAATTATATTAAAAAAACCTTTAAATAAAATGGACTAAAAAGTAAAACGTATTTTATTCTTTTCTCAGTTCTATACACAAGAACAGCTTCATTGCAAATAATAAATGTCCGATTAAAACTTAAAAGTTTGGGCATCCATAACTATAATCAGAATTGTCTAACTGCAACTCATGCCCTCTTATTTGTAATGAAGCTTTTCTTGTGTATATGACTGAGAAAGGAAAACAATATTTTTTACTTTTTATTCTACAATAACGTAGTCTACAGTCGATTAACATAACTTTTTTTTATAAAAACTGTAAACTAGGGACTCTCCTCTTTAATGTGACCTATTACACCCTATGTGTTAACTGTAGCCGTTAAACAGTTATTAACTCATAACCTATTCAGGTCACACGGAAATTAGACGATATTTTGTAAAATGACGTGCTAAGGGAAAAAATAATCGTTGAGAGAAGGTTTGAAAATAGGTTTTAGAATAGGTTAAGAGCTAATAACTGTTTAACGGCTACAGTTAACACATAGGGTGTAATAGGTCACATTAAAGAGGAGAGTCCCTAGTTTACAGTTTTTATAAAAAAAAGTTATGTTAATGACCTTTTTGCAAAAATAATAGAGGTCAAAGTAAAAAAAAAGGAAAGAAAATCCGAAATTTTTAGTTTAGACCTTCATAACTTCTGAGGGGAGAGGGGTACGGGGCTGGTTGAGCTGTCGTTGGAAAGGCCATGAAGTTCTGCATACAGTGAGCCCTTAACTGTGACCATACGCCCTGCAGTTTTTAAGATACAGGGTGTTTTGTGAAAACCTAGCTTTTTTTATGAATCACCCCCCTGCCATACAATTTTTGGTTCGTCTAGGTCAGTACTATCACCTCCCGCTCTATGGACCTCCTAAGGGGAAACACCCTGTATAATCAACTGTTTTTTTTTCATACAAATTGTTTCAAATTCTAGCACTACTTTAGATGAGGACATACTAGAAATCGGTGCACATTCTTTATCTTTGCTTTATTGCGAACTTTACAAAAGCATAATGTGTCAGCCTCAGAATTTTCCAGTTATATTAACTCGAACTGTGCTAATCTTGTTGAATTACGTTCCTTGAAACCTGCAAAATTTTATGCGAACAAAATCGAGGAATTAGAAATAAAATTGTATATACTTATACATTAAAATTGAATTGGAAATTCTACCAGACATACATAGCTCAACCTAAAATTTGGGTTGTTGGTAAAGTCAAATCTAACTTTCCAAAGAAGTTCTTTGGTTATCTAGTTAATAAAAATGGTGAAATGACGAAATGTAATCATTGCCAAAATTATATGATACATTACAACTCAGAATTCTCGGAAGAGTTTTATTTGATGACCAGCTTCAGTAAAATAAAATTTGCCCAAGCTATAAACGGTGCCAGACAAATTAGAAGCAGCACAGAGCGCATACATTTCGTTCGCCGTTCGCCTGCTCCACACTCAAAATGTTTTATAAATTTAAAAAAATTCTATGAAAATCCGACTGACAAATCTAAAATCTCGCATTGCCTAGCAATCCTACTGCCTACCCGAAATGCTTTGGAGTACAATACACACGTATACGCGACATCATATAGCGATTTGTTTCAATTTTCAAATTGCATACTTTTATGCGTTTATGTTTCACTGTACTTTTGAGCAGGGTTTGAAATGCTCGAGCTTTTTAATTGCTCTTGCTCTTGCTCTTACTTTGCTCTTAATTGAAACAAAGTAAAATTACTTAAGCATTTTTCATTACTTTGCTTTGCTCTGAAGACAATTCTGCTCTAAATGATTTGCTTCAAAAAACTTTTTGCTCTGACAATTTTTGCTTTGCTTTGCTGTTAAATGCTTAAAATACTTTGCTCCGCTCTCATGTTTTTGCAAAGAATAGAGAATAGAGGTATAACTGTCACTTCAAACTAACTTATCTAAATTGGAAAACGGAAATCCAAACATTTGGTTTTTACACGCAAGTAACTCGCTTCATAACTCAAGAAAGAATAATTGAGAACAAAACACAGTCAAAGTTAACTTAATAATAAGTTAAGAAAGAAGCAGGCGATATTTCCAAGTGTTTTAGATTTAAAATGTACACGGCAAGAGATAGAAGAAATAAAAAAAAAAATTTAAAAAAAATCAAACTCTCTTTAAAACTTTTATGAATAAAGACAAAAAATGTGAAAGGGGAAATTGCATGCAACGAAACGGAATGGCAAATGTTACATTTTCGTAAATAAATGCGAAGGGGTAGAGTTTTCACGTTTTACTCTCATAAAATGTTCCCGCGCTTTTGTGAAAACCGGTTTTCTGTGAAATCTTATGAGAAATATCCAATGTTTTTTATAGCATAACCAATGTTTGTTAGTGTAATTTCTATGCAATTTGAACAGCACGTGCTTCTGTTTACATTAATTTTGCTCTGAAGGGATTAAGTGGGAGAAACTCATGCTGGATTCTCTGATATTTTCTGGAAAAATGATAATTTCATTTGAGAGGAACTTTACATCACCTTTCAGCTATACCCATCAGAAATTCGAAATGTTTTATGAAAATCAGCGAAATTTATCTTTCTTTTAAAGATGGGAGGTAGTGTGACCTGATGTACATTATTGTGATTAGATTGATAGGATTTTGAGAGATTCAATAAGATTTTGTCGTTCGGGTAATCTTACGTTCTCTTGATTTTTGTTTTGAACTCGTTGTCTCAATTGCACTTCCATAATGCATAGCCAAGTGCTTTTCCATTCATGCAAAAGACGAAAGTATATAAAATTACTTATTTCATTCTAAAAAACACCAAAAATCTCCAATTTTGTATACTGCTTCCCATCTTCTTATTGGGTAATCTTTGACACAGTAATCAATCAAAGCCATTCACAATTACACAACATTTCCTTATCTCTTTGCATACACTCTTCTTGAGACTTGAGAGCAAAGTAAAGAGCAAAGTGAGCAAAATTGCTAGAGCAATTTTAAACTCTTTTCACATTAAAAGCAAAAAGAGCTAATCAAATTTTCATTAAATACTTTCGGAGCAAAGAGCAAAGCAATTGCCAAAGCTTGTTTTAATAACCAGAGCAAGAGCAAGTGGGAGCGATATGTATTGAAAGCCTTTTTGTGTACAGCAAAGCAAAGCACTGAGACGTATGCTTTGCTCCTGATTGCTCCTGCTTTCAAACCCTGCTTTTGAGAACAGAAATCGTGAGCTTTTTTTTTCGTGGTAAGCCCCCTTAAAACAAAAAATTAATGTACACATTCTAATATTTACTATAAATTCCCCAAGGCATTTGCATTTGAAATTATATCCTAGTTCGAATAATATTATTAACATACACTTAATTTAAATATTTAATCATAAAATTAATTTAATTTTTAATTTTTTACTTACAGCTAAAATTATACTTTTCTACCTGATATTTTATGCTGTGTTAGCTGGATTATTTGCGATATCTCTGCAAGGTCTATTTGCAACATTAGATGATCATGAACCAAAATGGAAATTAGATAGTTCATTAATCGGTACAAATCCTGGCCTAGGCTATCGGCCGCTGTCTGAAGAAACCGAACGTGGATCTGTGATTCAATTTAATACAAAAAAGCCTTCAGATTCAAAATACTGGAAGGATTTACTTGATGATTTCTTAAGTTGTAAGTAAACATAATCTTCTCTTGCTAAACTCTATTCATGCTTTTCTTTTTTCCTTCATCTTCTATGATTTTTTTGTTACTTGTTTGACTAAATTTTACACATATTGGTTGGGTTGTGTCCATGAATATTTAAGCCACGATCAGTGAGTATTGTAAATTTTGCTTAGCATCAACCTTTCGAGTATCGTATAGAATATAATGATATTAATTTTTTATAATATTTCGATGCTTATAACATTAGAATCTTCAAAGAGTTCCGATCTGAAATTCGATAGCCCGAATATTCAAACCTTTGAAGCTTTACAATTTTAGAAATACTATAGAAATAGTCAGAACATTTCTCACTGAATAGTTGTAGTTAAAAACGGGGCTATGCATTTTGATAAAGTCGAGTGAACTACATAGGTTCCAGGTGCGACCTTTTCTCTAGCTAGAACATAGGACTTTTACTTTAGGGAAAAAATGTTGGCGTTTCGCGGTAGGGTGGGGGGGGGGGGGACGGCAAGGTATAGAGGGCCAAATTGATGAAATAATGAATCTATCATTTTCGGATGCGATTAAACGACCGCTTGGTTGGAACTTTAAGAAAACTTAAAAGTATTATTTATGGGGTAATTAGAGTGTGAATCACTCCTTCACAGTAAGTAGTATTTAGGGAATAATTAGAGAGTAACATTGGATTTTGATTAAATTATATTAATAGGCCACAGAAGATACCCTTCATACAAAACACAACTTGGTAGGAAGGAAATAGGAAAAGGATTAGAGGACATGAAGAGAGTGGTCGAGGTGCTAATGTATGTCACTCTTGAACAATTCGCAGATTTTATGCCCGAGGAAAGACAGATGTTGGTAGACTATTCAACATCGGCACAGTTCGGGATAAAAAAACATTACGGAATTTTATTGTATAGCCGAAAGAATTTTGAAGAGTGAAAGGATCTACACAACTTGCAGCAGTATAATCTACAAGAGAACAGACTCTGTACATATGTAGCGATAAAGTACAAAAGGCGTCCAGTTCCGGCGGTGCTCAAGCGAATTGAAGTATTAAGTTATTGTTACATCGCCAGAGCTCTAATTTGGAAAAAACTTAATGAAGGTAAGGTTGTCCGACCAGCTCCGGCCCAAATATGGGAATTGAATTCCATTCTAAGTTGTCAGATACCTAGGAACTGTAGAAAGTGCTAGATTCAACGGGATGAAATATTTTTTACACCTTTTCAGAAATCAAAGACATTTCTATGCTACTTTGGCAGCAACAGATAAGATGGGAAAATATCAATGCCAAGAATTTTGTGACGTGTATCGGAATCAATGCTCCGTCAAAATATACTGGAGTGGTAAAATGATGATTTTATTTGCCCAAGGAGGATCTCGTGAAGATCGTTATTCAATTATCTAATCATACAATCTCGATTGACATGTGTGGCATTAGGCTAGAGCCCGCAAGAATGTCAAAGGAGTAAGCGAAATCAAGGGATCTTGAAAATCATGGATAGGATTGAATGTAAGGAAAAGTAGATTATTAATGAGACAGTTAGGCAGAGAGAGAGAGATAACACAGCTATGAAGTAAACTGGCATATATAAGGTGAGATTCAGAAATAACGCCATATAATACAACCCGTATAGGCGACCAGATAAAAAACCTTAAATCCATAATAGAAGAGAAGAGGAAATTCAATATTTAATTCCTTTACTGATAGAGAACACAATTAGCACTACTAATAAAGAATCAATTAAAAATGTGAATGTAAAGAAGGAAACATTGTGGTAACGTCGATATAGTACCAGTAAAGCCACTTCAACAGTTAAACTTCCGCAGATGGGTGACCATACCAAATTACGTAGGGCATTCATCTAAGGTATCATAAGAATTGGTCTTAGACCAATTTTAGCTTTTTTACTTTCTTGTCAATGGACTTATGTATCCAGTTGATGGCATCTATAATTAAGTTTCGTAATTTAATTTGCCTCGTCTTTTAAATTAAGTTTTTACACAAAATTTATAAAATTATATTCCTTTCAGTTTATCTGGATAACAAAAAACTACCAAATCAGGGAACAAATCAAAAAATTTGTGATTTTTACACAAATATTGCATCGAATGAAGTTTGTGCTGTAGATGTTGAACGTTTTGGCAACTGTACCCCCGAACAATCATATGGATACCTCAGTGCATCACCTTGTATATTCCTAAAGCTTAATAAAATTTTCGATTGGGTTCCTGAATTCTATGACGACATTAATGATCTGCCTGCAGAGATGCCAAATGACTTAAAGAATCACATAAGAAGTCTTCCACCAATAGAGGTATGTGTATCTTACCATTATAATCTGGTTTTTAAATTTCAATGTTGATTTTTTTTTTAGCGAAAACAAGTCTGGCTTTCATGCTCTGGACAATATGATTACGATAATGAAAATATTGGACCAATTGAATATATTCCAAGTCGTGGTTTCCCTTCCTATTATTATCCATATAAAAATGTTCCAGGTTATCTGAGTCCAGTTCTTGCAGTCCGTTTTTCTAGGCCGAAATTAAATGAAATGATTAGCGTTGAATGTAGAGCTTGGGCAAAAAATATCATCTACAGTGGAAGTCTTCGAGATCGTAAAGGATCAGTGACCTTCCAGTTACTCCTCGATTAGCTCATACGCTCCTACACCTAGTACTCTCCTGCATTACAGCTGTTTTCCTATTCCTTTATATTTTTTTTTATTTTTTTAGAATTATTTTTAGTCATTTTCATTCGTCATAGGAATTACTTAAAATTAAGCCCAAATAGAATTAGAGCATCAAATTAATGCGGCGTTTAAAAATGTTTTTGCCTTGTTTTGTTTTTCTTTTCTTTTTTTCTTTTTAATTTTTTAATTTTGTTTTTAATCCTTCCACCGTGGTTGCGCCTGAGCCCACTTCTGCCAAACTCTATTTATTGCCATCCTAAAATTTAGGGTATTTTATTAAAACAAATGAAACATTGTGTAGCACCAGAAAGAGATTGAGAAGAGAAATTCTGTTTTATTAAAGATTTTATTATTTATTTTAAGACATCATTGTTGGCTATTTTGTCATTAAAGACAAACAAACACGAATTTCGTTTTATTTTATTTGCTTTTTCTCCTTTAAAAGTTAAACATTGTAACTAAACAGGATTTTAACGCAATCGGAAAAAGTGTTGACCAGCTATGTTGCCATAGTGTCCCAATCACTCTTCTGAATGTCGGCAGAGAGACGGTTCCGGAGAAATGTTGTATATATACATGGTATGTATGTACTATAGACCCGTGTATTGACGTTAATAATAACCGGGCAAATTCTTATACGAAGAATGCTGATCGTAAAGGTGAAGGTAGTCACCATTTCTTCATATTCCCATGCGCAACTCTGAATATATGATTTTCATGTGAAACATATGGAGATAAAGTCTATTTGCTTATCAGCAAGTAATCATGTAGCATGGCCTGTAGGGGATTAGTTTACCCGCTGAAGATGAAAGTATGGCAATTAAATGATTCCAATATATTCTTCTGTATGAACAAGATGTTTAGCAACGATTATAAGAGAAAGTAGTAATTCAGATTCAGAATGAGTTCAGAATTACATTTGGGCATTAACCTCCTACCCTTAGCAATATTTGATTCCCCAAATTCCAAACTTCAGTGTCGACCATAATTCTAGTCAAAGTCATCATGGAACAATGAAGAATGACGCGAACGTTGCCACTGAAAATGCTACAAATATAAGTTGCAACCATGGCCGTTTCCACAAATTTTGGCAATCGCTTGAGTTATGCTAATAAATTTGAGCTCTATATTTCCTGGGTACTCATGAACCATAAGACGGAAGGAGTCTCATGTACGAACTTCGATAAATGGACGGAAGGAGATGATGGAACTTTTCCAGAGAATCGTTACCGATGACGAGGCTTGGTTCTGCAACGGAATTAATATCGAAATAAATAGGGAATAAGTCGAAGAAAGAAGCTGTTTCACGACTGAAAACCCTACAGCAAAGCAAGTCTGCCAAGACAATAATAATTTGCAAATTTGCCTTGATTTCATGAACGTTATGGCCGGAGATGCGGTACAACTCAATCTTCCAGTAGTCTTCAACAACATTCTCAAAGATCGCTTAGCAACGTAACTTTTTCGGCAGCATTACATATCTCCATTAACACTTCAGCTCATAAAGCCTAAAGGACATAGGGGTCTGGGATTATGACGTAGCGCGGTATGTTTGACACGAATTCGAAATCTTTTATAGATTGTTAGCGGTATTTGATATCCGCATGCACCAGAAATTATTTTGATTGGAGAAAATTCTTGTATAGAAAATAAAAACATGTCTAAAGCTTCTGCGTCTGTCTAACTCACAGTCTCTAAATTTTGTTTGAATTATATTCTCTAAAGTACCTATTTTAGCTCTTACGACCGCACTTTTCTTTTGTATCTCATTTTATCACAATTTTGTAAACCGATTGCAACCATTCATACTTTGAACACAAATACAAGTAGCCATGTACTTACATAAGTGCAAGATCGCAAATTTGAACATTAGAATTGCATCTTCCATCCTAGAATGCATATTCAGATTCTGGATCATATCTTTGCGATTATCCCACCACTTTATTTGTGTGTTCTGGCAGTAAACGATTCTGGCTGCGAAGATTATAGACCTTCTTTTGAAGCTCGTGGGAATGCTTTTTTTTCAAAATTGGTGTTGATAATATGGAATGTTTCACCGGCCGGAAGGAGAAAACACTTCTCGTGTGTTGCTTTAATTTTATGTATGTCCATCTGTCTGTTCGTCTGTCTGTCTACCTGTCCGTCTGCTCTGTATGCCTATCAACTTACTAATGCTAATACACTTGCATTTTCCCCACAGTATAGACAATATATTCTCTGTACGTACATTTTACCTTTAATAAATAATTACTTTATTGCTTATGGCCTGATTTAACTAGTCTAGAGGAGCTAAGAACTAAGAAAACAGCTATACTTTGATTTTTGAAATCTTGAACAAAATAAATGACAAAAATCCAGTAAAGATGAGAAAGTTTTTGGTACTTTTGACACGCAAATACACGAAGGAAGAAGTTAAGTGTGAAACACAGTGCTAAATTTTTCAACCTCGACCTCAGCATAACTTGAAGAACCACAATCTGGTGAGTGTGCAACTTTTGCAATTCACAGAAAGCTGTCAGTGTTTTACGTGAGCACCTAGATATAAAGCCTTAATCTCACGGCAGTTTTAATACACGGATTAGTAGCCAAGCGACAGTCAACGCCCTCAAGGGGCAGAATATATTATATTCTGTCTCAAGAGTACCAGTTTATGTCAGTGAATGCTTGATATTGGACTTACTGGTCGAAACGAGACCTATCTAAAATTTCTCCTGATCTTTAGGTCACGGAACCCGGTTGATTTAGCGCAATTCCACGACGAAAGCCAATCCTCTAAGCATACATTAATAAGCGACCATCCTTCAGATCCTCTCACGCAGTATGCAGTTATACAAAAGACATACTCTTCTGTTAAAAAAAAAACATTCCGCCTAAGTCATGCAGACTCAGACAACCTCTCTGCCCGCATATGGGCCACCACAACCACTACGATGATCCCACAAGGGGACTTCTTCACTTTGAGGCGAATAGTACTACTGATTGCAGAACTATCCGGGGCTCCACAGTCTCGTAATACCAAGTTAGCAATGGCGGCTACCCAATTGGTATGGCTTTGTATAACATGACCTTAAGGTCATGAGTACTCCCAGTGGTATCTTTGCATGTAGACATCCTTGTAGTAATGGGACTGGTTATTCCATTCGGACCTTAGATCTTATTAGCAACGTCTAAAAAGATCCGTACATATCCTATACAGGCAAACACAAATCTTAATAGGCGCTGTCAACGGGGACCACGCGAAGGAAATATTTTATTTAACCTTTGTACGTGACATAGGCTTATCTCCAGGCGCCATCGGTACCTACTACAATACCCACGTTGGAAGATCCAACGCCATCTTCCACACAACCAATCAACAAATTTCTTCCATCACGTATGCATGCTTTTCTCTTAAGTGCTTTTCACCTTGGCAGCCCTGAACTTCACAGTCTTCTTTTCCGCCGCCACACGAAAAGTAGAATTTCATTATAATAAGAACGGAATTAAGAGATTCCCGAAATCCTTTTGAACCTATTAGTGAAGAACGATCTGTTGAATTGTATCGGTTTCCAATAATCTGTTTGTAATTTAAAAAAAATAAATAAAATTTGTATAAAATCATCAAAATGCTATGCCATACTGTTAAAATTTCTGCAATTTCTTGTTAAAAAAAAAAACAAAGAAAACTCACTTGTCTTTAGCAAATTCTACGATAATTTCGATAAAATTAACTCCTCGCTTGCCTTTTTGCTTTAATTGTAGTCATTTTATCTACAAATTTTGAAATAATATTAATAAATAACATAACAAATAATTTTGAAAATACCTTTCGATGAAAACTCACAGGTTCAATGTGCTTACTTCTTAAAAATTCACGAACAAAATGCCCGTGAGAAAATATCGGTTACCATGCACTGACATATATAAAATGGACTAATGATACCTACTCACTGACATATAATAAGAATAGACTGAGCCATTCTATCTAATTCCTATAGTTAAAAATGGCACAAATATTGGCTAAAATCTATCTATATACATCTATCTCTTACAAGCTCAATTAAATTTCACAAAAAATCTGCAGAGGAGCACATTTTTCAGTAATAATAAAAATTAATTTTTGTGTTAATTAAAACAAGTTTAAGAACAGAGAAATGTAAACCGAAAAACTCAATTTATTCCACTTTGAAACAAGATTTTTGCTCCAATGATTAATAAAATCATGGGAAATAGGATAAGCTAATAGTTTTACTAATAAAATAGTATATTTATTTCAGATTTTGAAGAAAAACACAACTTTTATGTTTTATCGGCCGAAAAACTTTTTCGGTGGAAAGATTTTCGGTTTACATTTTTTCGATTCTTGTGTTTGATGTGAAAGTGCCTTTAGTGTTTCCAATCTACAAATAATAACGGCCGGTTTCACAGTCAAGGCTTAAGCCACAGCGATGGCTTAAGCCAAGACTTAATAAATATTTCGGTTTCACAGTCAAGGCTTAAGTGAAATCACTGGCTTAAGGAAAGCTTAACTTAAGCCCGTCATCTCGAAGGCTAAGCCTCAGATTTTGCTGTGAAACACATAAGAAATTATTGCTAAATATATATTTTGCCTAAATATTATAATTTTTGTTATTAAATGAACGTGCATATTTCAAAAGTTATATTTTAAAACTAAAGCCCGGTATTGTGTTCATTTAGCGGATAAATATTTAGCAGCAATCGAACAGGGACCTTTTTACGGCTAAAATTGTTCGTTGTTTTGAAATATAGGTGGCTGCTTTTGACAATCAGCTATCGTGTATTTGTGATATTATTTCGTGTTCTTTTAGATTGCTATTGCAATGACCCAATTTCGAAATAGTAAGGAAAATTATATTTATACTTACTATTTTAATTTTGTTTAAAAGAACTGTCTAAATGAAGACGGAATTTTTTTATCAGAAAAAAATAATAAAAATACAATAACACTCTTGCATTCCAATTTCTTTCAACTTCCAATGTCAAAATTTTGCGTGAAAAAAAGGTATTGAGCGGATAAATCTGATGTTAAATATGTGATTGTGGATGTTCGATTTTATGTTCATGAACTCATTAACGAAATAATTGTATTTAAATATTTGTAATTCACTGAACTGTAAATTTCTAGTACTAAAATTAAAGACTAATATTCGCCTCCGCCACTGTCGATCAATTCCACTAACACAATTTGGGACAATAGGAATTTTTGTCTAGTATAGTCGAAAAGAGAAGATTGGCTTGTACACTAGTCATTAAGTGCGAACGCTGGCAGCAGCAGCAATAAATATTATAACGTATAAGCAAGTGTTCATCATTTTCTTTCCTGGTCAGTACCTTTTTTGCAATAATAAAGTTGTCAATAAAAATTCCCTACGAGCTGGGAATTACCATAAAATCCAACGTGCTGGATTAAGCAAAAAAGGTCATCGAACCCAAAGAGCTGGGAATAATAAGGCAAGTTACATCTATCCAGAATTATCACATGGTCCTTCAATACCGGATTCTTCAATCAACAAAAAAAAAAACTGATAAGTACAATTTCATTATACATAATTACATTTATGCCTTCATAATTCATAATTAATTATCATAAACTTGACATTATACTCATATATATACAAGACATAAGTGCGATTCTGAGCTGTATATTATATGGTGATTATATGGTGAAAATTCATGGTGGAATTTGTGCAGTGATTGTATTCAAAGCGGAGACAATTGAACAGTTATAATAAGCATAGTGAATGAACTCTTATCAATAATCTTCTAAATAAATTTCAACATTACATAGAGACACATATATAGCCAGAACGAACATTTTATTTTTCTCGAAATTACTGCCAATATTATTCTGGGGTTATGTACTACATACATACCTACAGATCTCAACGGAGACATATATAGCCAGAACGAACATTTTATTTTTCTCAAAATTACTGCTAATATTATTTTGGGGTTATGTACTACATACATACCTATAGATCTTAACGGGTACTTTATGAAGATAGAATTGTTTGATTTGATCGTTAATTAACATTCATCGGTAATTTGTATAGAACCAATGCGAAAAGTTATAACCAGTGAAGTGACTGAACTCAATATAATTATTCAACAAATTCACACGGTATATACAGTTGATTCTCTTTGTGATGAATTGATTATAGACCTTATAAAATATCCGGAAGTTTCATAAGGAAAAATGTGGTTGATTTGATTTACTAATTCATAGTTTTCATAGTTAGTATTATATATGAAAAATTTCCACAAATTGTATCCATATATTGGTTAATTGTATTTCGGCTCTTTCAATCATACTGCAAATAACGATACATATTGGTTGAAGCGTTTTATTATATACTGTCATCAGCGTACTATTTTCTCAGCGTCTGAGCTAACACTATTTATATTGTGAAGGTGCAAACAATTGTTTCATAAAATATGGCTGAGCAAAGCGTGCTAGTGCAAAAACGCGGAAGAATTAAGGGTACGCTTACTCGAGTAAAAACATACGCTGAAGCTATCCAAGAAAATATTGCTATAGAAGACCTAACGGCACGTTTGGAGAAAATCGAAGAAGCCTGGGTAGAATTTCAAGAAATAGAAGATAGCTTACTACTATTTCCGGGACAAACATCTGAGTTAGATGAGTTTGAAGCTAAATATTTCGATACTAAGTCCATGCTTACGCGAGCAATCAAAGAACGAACGCCAATTCAAAATTCGACTTCAGAACATATGTCAGCCAATTTAAACGGGAGCATTAATATGACTTCGAATGACCAATTCAATGCCACAATGCACAGTTTCTTGCATAGTCAGCAATCCTTTTTCGAAAATCTTAATCGAACACAACCAAGTCAAAGTAACCCAATTGATTTACGTCTTCCCAGAATTAATATCCCAAATTTTTCGGGAGATTACAAGGAATGGCCAGCATTCCAAGATTTATTTGAAACGTTAGTAGATAAAAATGAATCTCTAAATGGTTGTCAAAAATTACAGTACCTCAAAGGGCTACTGAAAGGTGAAGCAGCTGGGGTCATAAGACACTTAACAGTCACAGAGAGAAACTATGTTGAAGCCTGGGCAAAGCTCAAAGCGCGGTTCAACAAAAAGCGTCACATCACCACCTCAATGATCAAGACTTTTATGGATCAACCTGGCATAAATCAGCCATCAGCAAAAAATTTGCGAAACCTTTATGACTCCTATGATGAAGTAATTCGCGGACTTAAGGCATTAGGAACGGACGCTCAAACTAGAGATCCTTGGCTAATTTTCCTGGCTTTAGGGAAACTAGACATTGAAACGAAGCAGCTGTGGTTTAAGGAAAGTTCAGAGAAAGATTTCCCAAGTTTTGAAGATTTATTAAACTTCCTAAACAAGCGGTGCGATGCTTTGGAAACTTGTTCCAGCGTCACTAAAAGTGTTAATCCAACAAGGGTTATGCACGCTACCTCTGCAATAAAGCGTTCAACATGTTTAATATGTAAAGATAATCATGTATTGTATTCATGTCCGCAATTCAAGAGAAAATCTTACAGTGACCGAAAGTCCTTTGTGACATCTAATTCGCTATGTTTCAATTGTTTGCAATCAGGTCACTCTGTGCACACCTGTCGATCGAAACATCGTTGCTTCCATTGCAAAAGGATGCACCACTCACTCCTACATGAACCTGGAAGGTTTCAACCACAATCATCATATCCTTCAGATAACTTCAGAAACTCAATCACAGGCAACACTTCCACAGCTTCACCTGTGTGTCGAAATCCCAGCTCTGCTGACACTGCTTTAACCAATATGCAGTCGAATTCTTCAATCAACCCTAACTTGCTTCCACACAACAATCAACCCAATCCTACAATCAACACAGTTCAGTCTGCAATCAACAATCAATCACTCTGCTCTCTCAATAGCTATTCACATACAGCCAGCCCGGCTTCATTATTACCTACTGCGGTAGTCAATGTAATGGATGTTCACGGACATTACCTCCCATGTCGAATTCTGCTTGATTCCGGATCACAAATTTCATTCATTTCAGAATCATGTGTGCAGAGGCTGGCCCTTAAAAGACAGCATGCTCGTCTAGCTATCAGTGGGCTAGGAGCTACTAAGTCAGGCTACACTAGAGGACAGGTCGTTGTCAGAATATCACCTCGATTCAACAATAATCACACACTCATTGTTGATGCATTTATTATGTCTAACCTTACTTCGCCTATTCCATCAAGTTCATTTCACGTTGATAACTGGGATCACCTTAAACAACTCCAAATAGCTGATCCTTCCTTCAAGGAAACAGGACCCATTGATATCATCATTGGTGCAGACAAATTTTTCCAAGTCATTAAGGAGGGCAAAATTATTGGACCCAACAATCAGACTCTAGCCCAACAAACTATCTTTGGTTGGGTCTTGTGCGGCAGTTGTCCACATGCAAGTCCTTCGGCTATCAACCTGCATTCACAACCATTAGTTGATCTCGATCTTACATTACGGCGATTTTGGGAGATCGAAGAAGTAGTCTCGCAGCAAGAGCCCATATTAACAAATGAACAGATTCAATGCGAAGAACATTTCAAATCCAGTTTTTACCGTGATAAAAGTGGATATTATGTCGTATCTCTCCCATTTAAGTATTCGGAACCTCAGCTTGGTCAGTCAGAGTCTAATGCCATTAGACGACTTTATTCAATCGAGAAACGTTTCAAACGGGACCCTCTCTACAAGGAACATTACATGAAATTCATGGCAGAGTACCACGAATTGCAACACATGGAGCAAATTCCCACTGCTGAATTGAGTGTGAGGCCAGAAAGATATTTTTACCTACCACATCATGCGGTGTTTAAAACCTTACCTTCCACCAAAATAAGAGTTGTTTTCGATGGATCTTGCAAGAGTGCTTCAGGTCTATCATTGAATGATAATTTAATGACTGGGCCAACGATTCAAAGAGACCTAGTCTCAATTTTGCTCAGCTTTAGAAAGCACAAGGTTGCATTTTCCGCGGACATAGAGAAAATGTACCGCCAGGTGAAGATAACAAGGAGAGATCGAGACTTTCAAAGGATAGTTTGGAGGGAAGACTCATCGCAACCAATTAAACACTACAGGTTAACAACTGTAACCTACGGCACTTCCTCGGCTCCCTTCTTGGCTACGAGGACACTAAAACAAATCGCCATTGATAATACACATTTATTTCCTGAAGCCTGCTCCATCATTCAAAACAATTTTTATGTCGATGATCTTTTATCAGGTGCTGACTCTGAAGCTGAGGCCATCAGACTTCAAGACGAATTAAAAGCAATTCTACGAGCAAGCGGATTCAATTTAACCAAATGGCGATCTAACTTCACTTGCATAACTTCTGCCGATTCTGCATCAACATTAACCATTCATGACAGCATTGAGGCCACAAAGATTCTGGGACTACAATGGGACCCACAACAGGATATATTCTTATTTGAAGTATCACTTCCATTAAATGAAACGATAACAAAACGAAGTCTCCTGTCAGAGTCATCGCGCTTATTTGATCCTTTAGGTTGGTTGGCACCAATTGTGGTTACAATGAAAATACTCTTCCAACAATTATGGTTGTCAAATATGCAGTGGGACGATCCACTTCCTTCTACTATTACTCAGAGATGGAAAAAAATTAAGGAAAACTTGGCTGCTGTATCTAAAATCAAGATTCCTCGCTTAATATGCCATTCTTACAAAGACATACATTTTCATGGGTTTTCGGACGCTTCTGAGCTAGCGTACGGGGCGGTTATATATTGCAGAACTATCGATAGAAATGGACTAGTTTGTATCAATCTTGTTACAGCCAAATCAAAGGTAGCACCCTTGAAGCAGGTATCCTTACCAAGATTGGAATTATGTGCTGCTCTTCTCCTAAGCAGGTTAATGTCCAGTGTGATAGCAGCTCTAAGTTTCCAAAATGTGACAATCCATGCTTGGAGTGACTCTTCCGTTGTTCTTTCGTGGCTTTCTGACATTCCTAGACGTTGGAAAACGTACGTTGCCAACAGAACCTCAGAAATTCTCGACACCATTCCTCGATCTTCATGGAAATATGTTCCATCAGCAGATAATCCCGCAGATATTGTGTCCAGAGGAATACCACCAGAAGAGCTTCCCAAATGCAACCTGTGGTGGCAGGGGCCACCTTGGTTAAGGAAGGAAAATGTTGCCTGGCCACATAATCCAAATACGAATGACTCAACTGCTGTAAAAAAAGAAGAACGAAAGTGCACCTTAATTATAAATCACTCAGAAGCATCTCAACATATCTTACACCAATTATCGTTACGTTGCTCTTCATGGACCAAACTACTTCACATCTTTAGCTACTGCCTACGTTTCATCCACAACGTGAAACAAAAGGAAGGAAAAAACCGCATACAAGGCCTACTAAAGGCACACGAGCTGCAGAAATCCTCATCGACAATAATCAAATGGGCTCAATCTGAAGCCTTTGTTAAAGAAATAAATCAAATATTAGCTGAACGATCACTACCAATGAAAAGTCCACTCATCAACTTACACCCATTCCTAGATAATGACGGCGTACTACGGGTAGGTGGCCGTTTGCAACATTCAAGCCTAGAGTTCGACACGAAGCATCCTCGAATCCTGCCAAAGGAGAACTTCATCGCTAAGTTAATAGTTCAAGAAATGCATCACAGATATCTGCACCCAGGGGTTACAGTGTTAATTTCCATTATTCGACAAGAATTCTGGATCATCAAACTGAGGCAACTTGTGAAGGAAATTACTCACAAATGCATAGTATGTTTTCGCCACAGGACAAGTACGACCCAACAACTAATGGGCAGCTTACCAGAGCATCGTGTATCCATCAGCCGACCATTTTTACGCTTGGGAGTAGACTATGCTGGCCCGATAGAAATTTCAACCAAGTTTGGTAGATCAACAAGATCATCCAAGGCTTATATTGCCTTATTTGTTTGTTTCTCGACGAAGGCACTACATATAGAGCTTGTAAGCAGCTTGTCATCAGAGGCATTCCTAGCTGCTTTTCGTAGATTTGTCGCTCGACGAGGAATTCCTAGCGACATTTATTCCGACAATGGCACGAATTGCGTAGGCGCTAATCGTATCATCCATGAGCTTCAAGAATTATCCTTAATTTCATATGATAATCCACTAATATGCAATTTTCTTTCCCAGAATAATATCAAGTGGCATTTCATACCACCATCAACTCCACACTTTGGTGGCCTGTGGGAGGCGGGCGTAAAATCCGTTAAATCACATTTACGACGGGTCATTGGAGAAACGAGGCTCACCTTTGAGGAGATGACAACCTTATTGGCACAAATTGAGTCTATTCTAAACTCGCGGCCACTTTGCCCACTGTCAAATGAAATCGACTCTCTAGATGTCTTGACACCTTCACATTTTCTTGTTGGGCATGCACTAACCTCAATACCTGAACCGAACCTCACAGAAGCCAAGGCTTCACATCTAGGTCGATGGCGACACCTACAAACACTAATGCAGGGATTCTGGAAACGTTGGAGTAGGGATTACCTGACGTCATTGCAACAACGCCCAAAGTGGAAACTTCTACAAGCGTCTCTCAAACCAAATGAGTTAGTCATCCTGAGTGAGCCTAATACACCACCGTCTAAGTGGGTCATGGGCCGAATCGAGACAGTTCATCCTGGTAAGGACGGTCTGGTTCGAGTTGCTGTCATACGCACAGAAAGAGGACTTGTTAAACGAGCAATAAATAGAATACATAGGTTACCTTTAGATGAAGAAAGTATTAGTATTTAGTTAAGCAGTAAACTCCTTAACCGGGCGGAGGATGTTCGATTTTATGTTCATGAACTCATTAACGAAATAATTGTATTTAAATATTTGTAATTCACTGAACTGTAAATTTCTAGTACTAAAATTAAAGACTAATATTCGCCTCCGCCACTGTCGATCAATTCCACTAACACAATTTGGGACAATAGGAATTTTTGTCTAGTATAGTCGAAAAGAGAAGATTGGCTTGTACACTAGTCATTAAGTGCGAACGCTGGCAGCAGCAGCAATAAATATTATAACGTATAAGCAAGTGTTCATCATTTTCTTTCCTGGTCAGTACCTTTTTTGCAATAATAAAGTTGTCAATAAAAATTCCCTACGAGCTGGGAATTACCATAAAATCCAACGTGCTGGATTAAGCAAAAAAGGTCATCGAACCCAAAGAGCTGGGAATAATAAGGCAAGTTACATCTATCCAGAATTATCACATGGTCCTTCAATACCGGATTCTTCAATCAACAAAAAAAAAAACTGATAAGTACAATTTCATTATACATAATTACATTTATGCCTTCATAATTCATAATTAATTATCATAAACTTGACATTATACTCATATATATACAAGACATAAGTGCGATTCTGAGCTGTATATTATATGGTGATTATATGGTGAAAATTCATGGTGGAATTTGTGCAGTGATTGTATTCAAAGCGGAGACAATTGAACAGTTATAATAAGCATAGTGAATGAACTCTTATCAATAATCTTCTAAATAAATTTCAACATTACATAGAGACACATATATAGCCAGAACGAACATTTTATTTTTCTCGAAATTACTGCCAATATTATTCTGGGGTTATGTACTACATACATACCTACAGATCTCAACGGAGACATATATAGCCAGAACGAACATTTTATTTTTCTCAAAATTACTGCTAATATTATTTTGGGGTTATGTACTACATACATACCTATAGATCTTAACGGGTACTTTATGAAGATAGAATTGTTTGATTTGATCGTTAATTAACATTCATCGGTAATTTGTATAGAACCAATGCGAAAAGTTATAACCAGTGAAGTGACTGAACTCAATATAATTATTCAACAAATTCACACGGTATATACAGTTGATTCTCTTTGTGATGAATTGATTATAGACCTTATAAAATATCCGGAAGTTTCATAAGGAAAAATGTGGTTGATTTGATTTACTAATTCATAGTTTTCATAGTTAGTATTATATATGAAAAATTTCCACAAATTGTATCCATATATTGGTTAATTGTATTTCGGCTCTTTCAATCATACTGCAAATAACGATACATATTGGTTGAAGCGTTTTATTATATACTGTCATCAGCGTACTATTTTCTCAGCGTCTGAGCTAACACTATTTATATTGTGAAGGTGCAAACAATTGTTTCATAAAATATGGCTGAGCAAAGCGTGCTAGTGCAAAAACGCGGAAGAATTAAGGGTACGCTTACTCGAGTAAAAACATACGCTGAAGCTATCCAAGAAAATATTGCTATAGAAGACCTAACGGCACGTTTGGAGAAAATCGAAGAAGCCTGGGTAGAATTTCAAGAAATAGAAGATAGCTTACTACTATTTCCGGGACAAACATCTGAGTTAGATGAGTTTGAAGCTAAATATTTCGATACTAAGTCCATGCTTACGCGAGCAATCAAAGAACGAACGCCAATTCAAAATTCGACTTCAGAACATATGTCAGCCAATTTAAACGGGAGCATTAATATGACTTCGAATGACCAATTCAATGCCACAATGCACAGTTTCTTGCATAGTCAGCAATCCTTTTTCGAAAATCTTAATCGAACACAACCAAGTCAAAGTAACCCAATTGATTTACGTCTTCCCAGAATTAATATCCCAAATTTTTCGGGAGATTACAAGGAATGGCCAGCATTCCAAGATTTATTTGAAACGTTAGTAGATAAAAATGAATCTCTAAATGGTTGTCAAAAATTACAGTACCTCAAAGGGCTACTGAAAGGTGAAGCAGCTGGGGTCATAAGACACTTAACAGTCACAGAGAGAAACTATGTTGAAGCCTGGGCAAAGCTCAAAGCGCGGTTCAACAAAAAGCGTCACATCACCACCTCAATGATCAAGACTTTTATGGATCAACCTGGCATAAATCAGCCATCAGCAAAAAATTTGCGAAACCTTTATGACTCCTATGATGAAGTAATTCGCGGACTTAAGGCATTAGGAACGGACGCTCAAACTAGAGATCCTTGGCTAATTTTCCTGGCTTTAGGGAAACTAGACATTGAAACGAAGCAGCTGTGGTTTAAGGAAAGTTCAGAGAAAGATTTCCCAAGTTTTGAAGATTTATTAAACTTCCTAAACAAGCGGTGCGATGCTTTGGAAACTTGTTCCAGCGTCACTAAAAGTGTTAATCCAACAAGGGTTATGCACGCTACCTCTGCAATAAAGCGTTCAACATGTTTAATATGTAAAGATAATCATGTATTGTATTCATGTCCGCAATTCAAGAGAAAATCTTACAGTGACCGAAAGTCCTTTGTGACATCTAATTCGCTATGTTTCAATTGTTTGCAATCAGGTCACTCTGTGCACACCTGTCGATCGAAACATCGTTGCTTCCATTGCAAAAGGATGCACCACTCACTCCTACATGAACCTGGAAGGTTTCAACCACAATCATCATATCCTTCAGATAACTTCAGAAACTCAATCACAGGCAACACTTCCACAGCTTCACCTGTGTGTCGAAATCCCAGCTCTGCTGACACTGCTTTAACCAATATGCAGTCGAATTCTTCAATCAACCCTAACTTGCTTCCACACAACAATCAACCCAATCCTACAATCAACACAGTTCAGTCTGCAATCAACAATCAATCACTCTGCTCTCTCAATAGCTATTCACATACAGCCAGCCCGGCTTCATTATTACCTACTGCGATAGTCAATGTAATGGATGTTCACGGACATTACCTCCCATGTCGAATTCTGCTTGATTCCGGATCACAAATTTCATTCATTTCAGAATCATGTGTGCAGAGGCTGGCCCTTAAAAGACAGCATGCTCGTCTAGCTATCAGTGGGCTAGGAGCTACTAAGTCAGGCTACACTAGAGGACAGGTCGTTGTCAGAATATCACCTCGATTCAACAATAATCACACACTCATTGTTGATGCATTTATTATGTCTAACCTTACTTCGCCTATTCCATCAAGTTCATTTCACGTTGATAACTGGGATCACCTTAAACAACTCCAAATAGCTGATCCTTCCTTCAAGGAAACAGGACCCATTGATATCATCATTGGTGCAGACAAATTTTTCCAAGTCATTAAGGAGGGCAAAATTATTGGACCCAACAATCAGACTCTAGCCCAACAAACTATCTTTGGTTGGGTCTTGTGCGGCAGTTGTCCACATGCAAGTCCTTCGGCTATCAACCTGCATTCACAACCATTAGTTGATCTCGATCTTACATTACGGCGATTTTGGGAGATCGAAGAAGTAGTCTCGCAGCAAGAGCCCATATTAACAAATGAACAGATTCAATGCGAAGAACATTTCAAATCCAGTTTTTACCGTGATAAAAGTGGATATTATGTCGTATCTCTCCCATTTAAGTATTCGGAACCTCAGCTTGGTCAGTCAGAGTCTAATGCCATTAGACGACTTTATTCAATCGAGAAACGTTTCAAACGGGACCCTCTCTACAAGGAACATTACATGAAATTCATGGCAGAGTACCACGAATTGCAACACATGGAGCAAATTCCCACTGCTGAATTGAGTGTGAGGCCAGAAAGATATTTTTACCTACCACATCATGCGGTGTTTAAAACCTTACCTTCCACCAAAATAAGAGTTGTTTTCGATGGATCTTGCAAGAGTGCTTCAGGTCTATCATTGAATGATAATTTAATGACTGGGCCAACGATTCAAAGAGACCTAGTCTCAATTTTGCTCAGCTTTAGAAAGCACAAGGTTGCATTTTCCGCGGACATAGAGAAAATGTACCGCCAGGTGAAGATAACAAGGAGAGATCGAGACTTTCAAAGGATAGTTTGGAGGGAAGACTCATCGCAACCAATTAAACACTACAGGTTAACAACTGTAACCTACGGCACTTCCTCGGCTCCCTTCTTGGCTACGAGGACACTAAAACAAATCGCCATTGATAATACACATTTATTTCCTGAAGCCTGCTCCATCATTCAAAACAATTTTTATGTCGATGATCTTTTATCAGGTGCTGACTCTGAAGCTGAGGCCATCAGACTTCAAGACGAATTAAAAGCAATTCTACGAGCAAGCGGATTCAATTTAACCAAATGGCGATCTAACTTCACTTGCATAACTTCTGCCGATTCTGCATCAACATTAACCATTCATGACAGCATTGAGGCCACAAAGATTCTGGGACTACAATGGGACCCACAACAGGATATATTCTTATTTGAAGTATCACTTCCATTAAATGAAACGATAACAAAACGAAGTCTCCTGTCAGAGTCATCGCGCTTATTTGATCCTTTAGGTTGGTTGGCACCAATTGTGGTTACAATGAAAATACTCTTCCAACAATTATGGTTGTCAAATATGCAGTGGGACGATCCACTTCCTTCTACTATTACTCAGAGATGGAAAAAAATTAAGGAAAACTTGGCTGCTGTATCTAAAATCAAGATTCCTCGCTTAATATGCCATTCTTACAAAGACATACATTTTCATGGGTTTTCGGACGCTTCTGAGCTAGCGTACGGGGCGGTTATATATTGCAGAACTATCGATAGAAATGGACTAGTTTGTATCAATCTTGTTACAGCCAAATCAAAGGTAGCACCCTTGAAGCAGGTATCCTTACCAAGATTGGAATTATGTGCTGCTCTTCTCCTAAGCAGGTTAATGTCCAGTGTGATAGCAGCTCTAAGTTTCCAAAATGTGACAATCCATGCTTGGAGTGACTCTTCCGTTGTTCTTTCGTGGCTTTCTGACATTCCTAGACGTTGGAAAACGTACGTTGCCAACAGAACCTCAGAAATTCTCGACACCATTCCTCGATCTTCATGGAAATATGTTCCATCAGCAGATAATCCCGCAGATATTGTGTCCAGAGGAATACCACCAGAAGAGCTTCCCAAATGCAACCTGTGGTGGCAGGGGCCACCTTGGTTAAGGAAGGAAAATGTTGCCTGGCCACATAATCCAAATACGAATGACTCAACTGCTGTAAAAAAAGAAGAACGAAAGTGCACCTTAATTATAAATCACTCAGAAGCATCTCAACATATCTTACACCAATTATCGTTACGTTGCTCTTCATGGACCAAACTACTTCACATCTTTAGCTACTGCCTACGTTTCATCCACAACGTGAAACAAAAGGAAGGAAAAAACCGCATACAAGGCCTACTAAAGGCACACGAGCTGCAGAAATCCTCATCGACAATAATCAAATGGGCTCAATCTGAAGCCTTTGTTAAAGAAATAAATCAAATATTAGCTGAACGATCACTACCAATGAAAAGTCCACTCATCAACTTACACCCATTCCTAGATAATGACGGCGTACTACGGGTAGGTGGCCGTTTGCAACATTCAAGCCTAGAGTTCGACACGAAGCATCCTCGAATCCTGCCAAAGGAGAACTTCATCGCTAAGTTAATAGTTCAAGAAATGCATCACAGATATCTGCACCCAGGGGTTACAGTGTTAATTTCCATTATTCGACAAGAATTCTGGATCATCAAACTGAGGCAACTTGTGAAGGAAATTACTCACAAATGCATAGTATGTTTTCGCCACAGGACAAGTACGACCCAACAACTAATGGGCAGCTTACCAGAGCATCGTGTATCCATCAGCCGACCATTTTTACGCTTGGGAGTAGACTATGCTGGCCCGATAGAAATTTCAACCAAGTTTGGTAGATCAACAAGATCATCCAAGGCTTATATTGCCTTATTTGTTTGTTTCTCGACGAAGGCACTACATATAGAGCTTGTAAGCAGCTTGTCATCAGAGGCATTCCTAGCTGCTTTTCGTAGATTTGTCGCTCGACGAGGAATTCCTAGCGACATTTATTCCGACAATGGCACGAATTGCGTAGGCGCTAATCGTATCATCCATGAGCTTCAAGAATTATCCTTAATTTCATATGATAATCCACTAATATGCAATTTTCTTTCCCAGAATAATATCAAGTGGCATTTCATACCACCATCAACTCCACACTTTGGTGGCCTGTGGGAGGCGGGCGTAAAATCCGTTAAATCACATTTACGACGGGTCATTGGAGAAACGAGGCTCACCTTTGAGGAGATGACAACCTTATTGGCACAAATTGAGTCTATTCTAAACTCGCGGCCACTTTGCCCACTGTCAAATGAAATCGACTCTCTAGATGTCTTGACACCTTCACATTTTCTTGTTGGGCATGCACTAACCTCAATACCTGAACCGAACCTCACAGAAGCCAAGGCTTCACATCTAGGTCGATGGCGACACCTACAAACACTAATGCAGGGATTCTGGAAACGTTGGAGTAGGGATTACCTGACGTCATTGCAACAACGCCCAAAGTGGAAACTTCTACAAGCGTCTCTCAAACCAAATGAGTTAGTCATCCTGAGTGAGCCTAATACACCACCGTCTAAGTGGGTCATGGGCCGAATCGAGACAGTTCATCCTGGTAAGGACGGTCTGGTTCGAGTTGCTGTCATACGCACAGAAAGAGGACTTGTTAAACGAGCAATAAATAGAATACATAGGTTACCTTTAGATGAAGAAAGTATTAGTATTTAGTTAAGCAGTAAACTCCTTAACCGGGCGGAGGATGTTCGATTTTATGTTCATGAACTCATTAACGAAATAATTGTATTTAAATATTTGTAATTCACTGAACTGTAAATTTCTAGTACTAAAATTAAAGACTAATATTCGCCTCCGCCACTGTCGATCAATTCCACTAACACAATTTGGGACAATAGGAATTTTTGTCTAGTATAGTCGAAAAGAGAAGATTGGCTTGTACACTAGTCATTAAGTGCGAACGCTGGCAGCAGCAGCAATAAATATTATAACGTATAAGCAAGTGTTCATCATTTTCTTTCCTGGTCAGTACCTTTTTTGCAATAATAAAGTTGTCAATAAAAATTCCCTACGAGCTGGGAATTACCATAAAATCCAACGTGCTGGATTAAGCAAAAAAGGTCATCGAACCCAAAGAGCTGGGAATAATAAGGCAAGTTACATCTATCCAGAATTATCACATGGTCCTTCAATACCGGATTCTTCAATCAACAAAAAAAAAAACTGATAAGTACAATTTCATTATACATAATTACATTTATGCCTTCATAATTCATAATTAATTATCATAAACTTGACATTATACTCATATATATACAAGACATAAGTGCGATTCTGAGCTGTATATTATATGGTGATTATATGGTGAAAATTCATGGTGGAATTTGTGCAGTGATTGTATTCAAAGCGGAGACAATTGAACAGTTATAATAAGCATAGTGAATGAACTCTTATCAATAATCTTCTAAATAAATTTCAACATTACATAGAGACACATATATAGCCAGAACGAACATTTTATTTTTCTCGAAATTACTGCCAATATTATTCTGGGGTTATGTACTACATACATACCTACAGATCTCAACGGAGACATATATAGCCAGAACGAACATTTTATTTTTCTCAAAATTACTGCTAATATTATTTTGGGGTTATGTACTACATACATACCTATAGATCTTAACGGGTACTTTATGAAGATAGAATTGTTTGATTTGATCGTTAATTAACATTCATCGGTAATTTGTATAGAACCAATGCGAAAAGTTATAACCAGTGAAGTGACTGAACTCAATATAATTATTCAACAAATTCACACGGTATATACAGTTGATTCTCTTTGTGATGAATTGATTATAGACCTTATAAAATATCCGGAAGTTTCATAAGGAAAAATGTGGTTGATTTGATTTACTAATTCATAGTTTTCATAGTTAGTATTATATATGAAAAATTTCCACAAATTGTATCCATATATTGGTTAATTGTATTTCGGCTCTTTCAATCATACTGCAAATAACGATACATATTGGTTGAAGCGTTTTATTATATACTGTCATCAGCGTACTATTTTCTCAGCGTCTGAGCTAACACTATTTATATTGTGAAGGTGCAAACAATTGTTTCATAAAATATGGCTGAGCAAAGCGTGCTAGTGCAAAAACGCGGAAGAATTAAGGGTACGCTTACTCGAGTAAAAACATACGCTGAAGCTATCCAAGAAAATATTGCTATAGAAGACCTAACGGCACGTTTGGAGAAAATCGAAGAAGCCTGGGTAGAATTTCAAGAAATAGAAGATAGCTTACTACTATTTCCGGGACAAACATCTGAGTTAGATGAGTTTGAAGCTAAATATTTCGATACTAAGTCCATGCTTACGCGAGCAATCAAAGAACGAACGCCAATTCAAAATTCGACTTCAGAACATATGTCAGCCAATTTAAACGGGAGCATTAATATGACTTCGAATGACCAATTCAATGCCACAATGCACAGTTTCTTGCATAGTCAGCAATCCTTTTTCGAAAATCTTAATCGAACACAACCAAGTCAAAGTAACCCAATTGATTTACGTCTTCCCAGAATTAATATCCCAAATTTTTCGGGAGATTACAAGGAATGGCCAGCATTCCAAGATTTATTTGAAACGTTAGTAGATAAAAATGAATCTCTAAATGGTTGTCAAAAATTACAGTACCTCAAAGGGCTACTGAAAGGTGAAGCAGCTGGGGTCATAAGACACTTAACAGTCACAGAGAGAAACTATGTTGAAGCCTGGGCAAAGCTCAAAGCGCGGTTCAACAAAAAGCGTCACATCACCACCTCAATGATCAAGACTTTTATGGATCAACCTGGCATAAATCAGCCATCAGCAAAAAATTTGCGAAACCTTTATGACTCCTATGATGAAGTAATTCGCGGACTTAAGGCATTAGGAACGGACGCTCAAACTAGAGATCCTTGGCTAATTTTCCTGGCTTTAGGGAAACTAGACATTGAAACGAAGCAGCTGTGGTTTAAGGAAAGTTCAGAGAAAGATTTCCCAAGTTTTGAAGATTTATTAAACTTCCTAAACAAGCGGTGCGATGCTTTGGAAACTTGTTCCAGCGTCACTAAAAGTGTTAATCCAACAAGGGTTATGCACGCTACCTCTGCAATAAAGCGTTCAACATGTTTAATATGTAAAGATAATCATGTATTGTATTCATGTCCGCAATTCAAGAGAAAATCTTACAGTGACCGAAAGTCCTTTGTGACATCTAATTCGCTATGTTTCAATTGTTTGCAATCAGGTCACTCTGTGCACACCTGTCGATCGAAACATCGTTGCTTCCATTGCAAAAGGATGCACCACTCACTCCTACATGAACCTGGAAGGTTTCAACCACAATCATCATATCCTTCAGATAACTTCAGAAACTCAATCACAGGCAACACTTCCACAGCTTCACCTGTGTGTCGAAATCCCAGCTCTGCTGACACTGCTTTAACCAATATGCAGTCGAATTCTTCAATCAACCCTAACTTGCTTCCACACAACAATCAACCCAATCCTACAATCAACACAGTTCAGTCTGCAATCAACAATCAATCACTCTGCTCTCTCAATAGCTATTCACATACAGCCAGCCCGGCTTCATTATTACCTACTGCGATAGTCAATGTAATGGATGTTCACGGACATTACCTCCCATGTCGAATTCTGCTTGATTCCGGATCACAAATTTCATTCATTTCAGAATCATGTGTGCAGAGGCTGGCCCTTAAAAGACAGCATGCTCGTCTAGCTATCAGTGGGCTAGGAGCTACTAAGTCAGGCTACACTAGAGGACAGGTCGTTGTCAGAATATCACCTCGATTCAACAATAATCACACACTCATTGTTGATGCATTTATTATGTCTAACCTTACTTCGCCTATTCCATCAAGTTCATTTCACGTTGATAACTGGGATCACCTTAAACAACTCCAAATAGCTGATCCTTCCTTCAAGGAAACAGGACCCATTGATATCATCATTGGTGCAGACAAATTTTTCCAAGTCATTAAGGAGGGCAAAATTATTGGACCCAACAATCAGACTCTAGCCCAACAAACTATCTTTGGTTGGGTCTTGTGCGGCAGTTGTCCACATGCAAGTCCTTCGGCTATCAACCTGCATTCACAACCATTAGTTGATCTCGATCTTACATTACGGCGATTTTGGGAGATCGAAGAAGTAGTCTCGCAGCAAGAGCCCATATTAACAAATGAACAGATTCAATGCGAAGAACATTTCAAATCCAGTTTTTACCGTGATAAAAGTGGATATTATGTCGTATCTCTCCCATTTAAGTATTCGGAACCTCAGCTTGGTCAGTCAGAGTCTAATGCCATTAGACGACTTTATTCAATCGAGAAACGTTTCAAACGGGACCCTCTCTACAAGGAACATTACATGAAATTCATGGCAGAGTACCACGAATTGCAACACATGGAGCAAATTCCCACTGCTGAATTGAGTGTGAGGCCAGAAAGATATTTTTACCTACCACATCATGCGGTGTTTAAAACCTTACCTTCCACCAAAATAAGAGTTGTTTTCGATGGATCTTGCAAGAGTGCTTCAGGTCTATCATTGAATGATAATTTAATGACTGGGCCAACGATTCAAAGAGACCTAGTCTCAATTTTGCTCAGCTTTAGAAAGCACAAGGTTGCATTTTCCGCGGACATAGAGAAAATGTACCGCCAGGTGAAGATAACAAGGAGAGATCGAGACTTTCAAAGGATAGTTTGGAGGGAAGACTCATCGCAACCAATTAAACACTACAGGTTAACAACTGTAACCTACGGCACTTCCTCGGCTCCCTTCTTGGCTACGAGGACACTAAAACAAATCGCCATTGATAATACACATTTATTTCCTGAAGCCTGCTCCATCATTCAAAACAATTTTTATGTCGATGATCTTTTATCAGGTGCTGACTCTGAAGCTGAGGCCATCAGACTTCAAGACGAATTAAAAGCAATTCTACGAGCAAGCGGATTCAATTTAACCAAATGGCGATCTAACTTCACTTGCATAACTTCTGCCGATTCTGCATCAACATTAACCATTCATGACAGCATTGAGGCCACAAAGATTCTGGGACTACAATGGGACCCACAACAGGATATATTCTTATTTGAAGTATCACTTCCATTAAATGAAACGATAACAAAACGAAGTCTCCTGTCAGAGTCATCGCGCTTATTTGATCCTTTAGGTTGGTTGGCACCAATTGTGGTTACAATGAAAATACTCTTCCAACAATTATGGTTGTCAAATATGCAGTGGGACGATCCACTTCCTTCTACTATTACTCAGAGATGGAAAAAAATTAAGGAAAACTTGGCTGCTGTATCTAAAATCAAGATTCCTCGCTTAATATGCCATTCTTACAAAGACATACATTTTCATGGGTTTTCGGACGCTTCTGAGCTAGCGTACGGGGCGGTTATATATTGCAGAACTATCGATAGAAATGGACTAGTTTGTATCAATCTTGTTACAGCCAAATCAAAGGTAGCACCCTTGAAGCAGGTATCCTTACCAAGATTGGAATTATGTGCTGCTCTTCTCCTAAGCAGGTTAATGTCCAGTGTGATAGCAGCTCTAAGTTTCCAAAATGTGACAATCCATGCTTGGAGTGACTCTTCCGTTGTTCTTTCGTGGCTTTCTGACATTCCTAGACGTTGGAAAACGTACGTTGCCAACAGAACCTCAGAAATTCTCGACACCATTCCTCGATCTTCATGGAAATATGTTCCATCAGCAGATAATCCCGCAGATATTGTGTCCAGAGGAATACCACCAGAAGAGCTTCCCAAATGCAACCTGTGGTGGCAGGGGCCACCTTGGTTAAGGAAGGAAAATGTTGCCTGGCCACATAATCCAAATACGAATGACTCAACTGCTGTAAAAAAAGAAGAACGAAAGTGCACCTTAATTATAAATCACTCAGAAGCATCTCAACATATCTTACACCAATTATCGTTACGTTGCTCTTCATGGACCAAACTACTTCACATCTTTAGCTACTGCCTACGTTTCATCCACAACGTGAAACAAAAGGAAGGAAAAAACCGCATACAAGGCCTACTAAAGGCACACGAGCTGCAGAAATCCTCATCGACAATAATCAAATGGGCTCAATCTGAAGCCTTTGTTAAAGAAATAAATCAAATATTAGCTGAACGATCACTACCAATGAAAAGTCCACTCATCAACTTACACCCATTCCTAGATAATGACGGCGTACTACGGGTAGGTGGCCGTTTGCAACATTCAAGCCTAGAGTTCGACACGAAGCATCCTCGAATCCTGCCAAAGGAGAACTTCATCGCTAAGTTAATAGTTCAAGAAATGCATCACAGATATCTGCACCCAGGGGTTACAGTGTTAATTTCCATTATTCGACAAGAATTCTGGATCATCAAACTGAGGCAACTTGTGAAGGAAATTACTCACAAATGCATAGTATGTTTTCGCCACAGGACAAGTACGACCCAACAACTAATGGGCAGCTTACCAGAGCATCGTGTATCCATCAGCCGACCATTTTTACGCTTGGGAGTAGACTATGCTGGCCCGATAGAAATTTCAACCAAGTTTGGTAGATCAACAAGATCATCCAAGGCTTATATTGCCTTATTTGTTTGTTTCTCGACGAAGGCACTACATATAGAGCTTGTAAGCAGCTTGTCATCAGAGGCATTCCTAGCTGCTTTTCGTAGATTTGTCGCTCGACGAGGAATTCCTAGCGACATTTATTCCGACAATGGCACGAATTGCGTAGGCGCTAATCGTATCATCCATGAGCTTCAAGAATTATCCTTAATTTCATATGATAATCCACTAATATGCAATTTTCTTTCCCAGAATAATATCAAGTGGCATTTCATACCACCATCAACTCCACACTTTGGTGGCCTGTGGGAGGCGGGCGTAAAATCCGTTAAATCACATTTACGACGGGTCATTGGAGAAACGAGGCTCACCTTTGAGGAGATGACAACCTTATTGGCACAAATTGAGTCTATTCTAAACTCGCGGCCACTTTGCCCACTGTCAAATGAAATCGACTCTCTAGATGTCTTGACACCTTCACATTTTCTTGTTGGGCATGCACTAACCTCAATACCTGAACCGAACCTCACAGAAGCCAAGGCTTCACATCTAGGTCGATGGCGACACCTACAAACACTAATGCAGGGATTCTGGAAACGTTGGAGTAGGGATTACCTGACGTCATTGCAACAACGCCCAAAGTGGAAACTTCTACAAGCGTCTCTCAAACCAAATGAGTTAGTCATCCTGAGTGAGCCTAATACACCACCGTCTAAGTGGGTCATGGGCCGAATCGAGACAGTTCATCCTGGTAAGGACGGTCTGGTTCGAGTTGCTGTCATACGCACAGAAAGAGGACTTGTTAAACGAGCAATAAATAGAATACATAGGTTACCTTTAGATGAAGAAAGTATTAGTATTTAGTTAAGCAGTAAACTCCTTAACCGGGCGGAGGATGTTCGATTTTATGTTCATGAACTCATTAACGAAATAATTGTATTTAAATATTTGTAATTCACTGAACTGTAAATTTCTAGTACTAAAATTAAAGACTAATATTCGCCTCCGCCACTGTCGATCAATTCCACTAACACAATTTGGGACAATAGGAATTTTTGTCTAGTATAGTCGAAAAGAGAAGATTGGCTTGTACACTAGTCATTAAGTGCGAACGCTGGCAGCAGCAGCAATAAATATTATAACGTATAAGCAAGTGTTCATCATTTTCTTTCCTGGTCAGTACCTTTTTTGCAATAATAAAGTTGTCAATAAAAATTCCCTACGAGCTGGGAATTACCATAAAATCCAACGTGCTGGATTAAGCAAAAAAGG
The DNA here is from genome assembly GCA_963924295.1 of Dioctria rufipes. Classification (NCBI taxonomy): domain Eukaryota; kingdom Metazoa; phylum Arthropoda; class Insecta; order Diptera; family Asilidae; genus Dioctria; species Dioctria rufipes. Next base: position 76,582,960 of record OZ002744.1, read on the forward strand.
TCATCGAACCCAAAGAGCTGGGAATAATAAGGCAAGTTACATCTATCCAGAATTATCACAGTGGATATACTGCCATCTACTTGTCAAAACTAAACAAACTTTTAGCTGATAAAACACAATACCACTTTCCCTAGTGATTTGGCTAAATATTTCGCAACTAAATTTCAGCGCTAAATTTCCATACAAAATTTATCCGGGAAATGAACACAATACCAGGCTTAAATTGAAATTTTCCAAGCGAAAAATAGTTATCTAATTAGCAGTTTTGAGTACTGTCTGGCAGCTAGTGTCAGCATTCCATTTGACGTTTTAAAAAGAAACCAAACAGTTTAGGACAAAAATGAGTTATTCATCTGATGCAGAGGATATAAGAGACCAAGAAATGTATAATATAATATCGCAAGGTGTGACCCGTGAAAAAATTATAAAGAGTCGCCCGCAACATTTCGAGAAATGGGATGACGTTGATTTTTATTCTCGGTTCCGACTGTAGATACATTCGGCTGTGATGGTTTACGTTGCCGAAACATTCTGCAACAATGATTTTGGATTTGATATCCTTCCAGAAAAAAACCACAACAAACTGGTAAATAAAAAGATCTTCTTTTCGCTTAGTTTTTAATCCACAGACCACAATGGCAATTTTCCTTTAAAAAAATTCACAATTACCGCAGTGCTGACAACTTAAAAACTTTCATCCGCGGCTTAACTAAGCCTCAGCTAACTGAGTACTGTGAAACCGAGTAGGCATAAGTTCTGGGATTAATCCACACCCCTGGCTTAAGCCTGGACTGTGAAACCGGCCATAACTAATTATAAATCGTTGTGCAATTGTACGAAATAAAGGGTTTTCACAGCCTGTTCAATATTTGTGCCATTTTTGAAGCAAGAACGCTCAGTCCATTCTTATTATATGTCAGTGGCTATGTATACAGAAAATCAGGCAGTCCACGTTCAGTGTTACCAGCAAACTTCCTGATAAATGTGCTATTTTCGTATTTCGATTGTGCTAAAAAAGTGTCTTTTTCGAGAAAATAATATGAAAAAATGCCGGCAATTTGCTTTTTAAATTGTGTCTTTATTTTCTTTTCTGCATGTGCAGATAAAATGCATCGGAAACAAATTATGTGGACTATTATCATAGCTCTCGGCCACCATATGCGATGAAATTATCGACATCATGACGTAAAAAATCATAAACACGATCGTGACTGAGTCAAAGCATGCCAAGTACTTTTCTATTTTTGTGAACTCATTTCCTGACATCTCCCACGTAGATCAGCTTTCATACATCGTACGGTATGTGTCTGCTGCAGTCAGCTGTCGAACAGTTTATGAGATTCATACCAAATTGTGGACATAAAGCGAAAGACCTGGCTCGCGAAACGTTGACAAATCACAATCTTGATATCGCCAATTGTCGCGAGCAGTCTTATGACAACGCAAGCAACATATTTGTTTTATATACTGGTCTTCTGGCAATTTTCTTTCTTCAGTACTTTGTAAGCATAGTACATTTTTTCTCGATTTCAACACACAGATGGAAAGTTTTCTTATCTAAACTAAAGCCAAATGCAAAATTGTGAATAGCCTTTCTCAGACAAGATGGTCTGCACGAGATGACGCCCGCTGAAGTCTTTTTGGCTCCAGGAATGATATCATAGCAAGTCTTCAAATAATCGCCAATGACAAGTCAAAATCCATCTACGCGTTCTGAGGCTTCGAGTTTTCGTAAATCACTTGACTCTCTGAAATGTGTTTCATGACCATGCTGTGGAATGACATCTTGGAAGGATTCACTAAAATTAACAAATGTTTGTAATCTGAGAACATCGAACCTCATACGATCGCTGAACTATCAGTCGAGTCGTTAGTAACATACCTAGAAGATATAAAGAAAGTCGGTACCTTTGATTATTATGAGTAGAAATCTGTGGAAATAAACGATGAACATAACTACGCATACGATATAAAGAGGAAACGTAAGCGAAAGCTCCATTTTGTTGAAATAAAAGGAAACGAGATCGAAGTCGCACTATCCGGCAAGAACGGATTCAGAGTCACCGTTTCCAACGACATTATCAACAGGTTGGTTGCAGAACTGCAGAAACGTGGCTCTACTTACGAGAACTTGAGTAAAACGTTCTACTTTCTTTGAAGCTAGATAGGTTGGAATCTCACAATAACCGCGGGGCGCCCGGAACTTGAAAGCCTTTTATCTAAGAGATTTAGACAGGACCTTGGGAAACGAGTGTCTGCACCTGCGAGGTCATTTGTCGTTTGTTGAGACTACACTGCACAATTATCGGCCCTGAAGTTATATAAGTACATCCTAGAAAAGACATTTATCCAAATGTGGAAATAGCGCTCCTCTCAGGATCAAACTGCTGGCAGAACGGTCGTTTCCAGCGCTAAAACGAGTGAAGAACTATTTAAGATCCATCACAGAGGAAATCAGGCTGAATGAACTCTGTATTGTACACTATATACTGTGGACTATAGTGATGTAATCCGTTCGTTTGTACAGAAGAAAGGTCGTCGCATAGCAATCTAAGCGTATGCTCACACGAAACGAACTTTCTTTGCATATAATCTCGTACTTATTTATGATATCTCTAGTGGCCAGTTTCACACTCGAGTATAAACCAAGAGGGCCTACTGCCTATTTTGCGTCAGTTCAACATTTCTGACATTTCATATTTTATGAAATGTATTCATTGAATAAATAACTAATAAGGAAGCGGGGTAACGTGCGAATACAGTGTACGTGTTTAAGCATTTCAATGACAGTGTGACCTAGGGTCGGGGGGGGGGGGGAGAAATGACAAGAGGGCCTACTGCCTATTTCGTGTCAGTTCAACATTCTGACATTTCATATTATTTCAAAATAAGTTTCGGATTTCAATTCGCGATATTGGGATAAATAATTAATTAAACGTGATTTTTATGAATAGTAGTGTGAAATAAGTGCGGAATATTCCTTTTGTGAACGACATTTTGTGCAATAGAGACTCCGGAGTCTTAAAAAACCGTAATGAAGTGCGCTGTGCTGTCCTGCAGGAACGAACGGAGTTATTGTCGTGGGAAAGCATTCTTCAAGTAAGCTTAATAGCTTTACTTATTTATTATATTGTTTTAAACAAAATAAAAGTGAAATATCTATAAAAATAAAGAGCCATGGCAAAAGATTTAACATTTTACCAATGCCGATTTATTTGTTTACAATTGAATTGTCAGTTGGTGCCTAAATTATTCCAGTCATACAAAGGCAACGCCAAGAAATATTATCTGAAAATAAGGGGGAGCTAAAAATTTGTTTATTTTACATAGCAATTTGGATTATAAAAAATGTCCCCCTTCAAAATATCAGGATTTCATTACTGCCATGACGAAACGAATACAAACACAGCACACTAATACATTTCGCCGAGCGGCTTAGTTATTATTCAATGCACCCACTACTTTTTTTTGCAAATTGAACCGTAAACTGAAGAAAAAATCGTGTTCAGATACTCTAATCCATAGCAGTGATAAAGATTAAATTAATTTGTATTTACTTTTTTTTTAATGCACTTGAAACTAAAAACCGTGGTTCTATTCACTGAAATCGTAATATATCTACACAGTTAAATTCTTGCTTCTTCAAACTTTTAACAGCAATATTAAAAATATGACATTTGACTGCATGACACTTCAATCAGCTGACATCGAAATTAAATTTATTTAAGAGAGGGTAAGGCCTCACTTAAAATTAAATTAAAATTAAATTTTCATTAAATCGACTCGGTAAGTGTGGTTGGTGAATAGCTTTAATTGAACTTTTTTTTAATTTTGCTTGGTGAATACGGCCCTAAATCTATAAATTTTCAACAAATTAATAAGAGCAAATTCACTTACCTTTTCATTCTGAAGTTCAAAAGTCGACAGTTCAGCACACGGCTATAATTCCACTCTTTTCTCTACCTTACAATACTTTTAAGGTTTGGGTTAGGTTGCACAATCTAAACGAAAATTGCAATTGATTTTAAAAGAAAATTGCTTGGAAGCTTGAACGCGGAACAGCTTTACACACGCCTAACAGCATAACGGACAAACGACACCGCAACCAGTTTTATGCAAAATTTTTAAATAAAATATGTTTTTAAAAACAAAAATATCCACAATCCACATCCGCCACTACAAAAAGACAAACTGTTACTGTACTACTACTACTTTTGGTGCATCGAAGCGAAAGGACTGCAAGGTTCTTGGACGCTTTTTTACATTAAATTTTTTTAAAATGTCATCTTACAAACTTACTGCTGCTTCTTTAATATCGCGAGAAATATCTGAAAGAGGAATCCGGGTAGCTTTTAATTAATTTCATTTCCATTATAACTATCCCCCAGTTAAGATAATCTGTAAAATGATTCTCCTTTAAGAACTTCTAAACCTTCCTCCCGACATGCTCCTTGTGGGTAATGTTAGTCTATATTCATACCGGACGTTTTAATCATCCTTCAGTCTTGATTCCATCAGAAGGCCACATAAATTTCTACGCATATCCCTCTTTGCATTCACACCGGTAAAACAATGATTTAATTATCAGCTCTGATAAGTCATTAAGGCATGATTAACACGTCCGGTGTGAATACAGTCATTGTCAACTGGATGGTGACGTAAAAGGAACCGATAGATCTGGTAGCCAATTATGATGATAATAATAGCAGCTTCAAAAAATGCGTCGATTTCTTCAAATATAGGTGTAGTCCTAATATATCTTGATTATTTTAATATAACTTTAGATTTTCCTACTCGTAGAGGTTTTTCCTTAGATCATGAAGACTTATTCAAATCAATAAATACTGAAAAAACATTACTTTGACACATTTGCAAAGTGGTTCTCAACGGAAAACCAACTGGTACAAGTTATCGTGAGAAAACCCGGTTGGATCCTTTGGATTATGATTGTGATTGTCGCCGAGTGAGGGCATCGAACTCATTATATACCTGACGTTACGAGCTATAATTACAAGCCTAATATAATGGTACTACAGTTTCTAGTGGACAACCAACTCTCCTAATACACAACGATGTTAACAGTCTTCCATAATGACAAGCGAAAAAGTTTGTAAAGTATTTGCAACAGAGGACAAAAGTTTTCCTCACACCCAGCAGAAATGAATTAGGGCTCATAACTGTGACTGTGAAGCTCTGTGCTGCACAATGCTGAGACATCTAAGAAAGACATTTGCACTGCCAGAAGATGTCACAAAGATGGCCCCCAAGAACGTCACACGCTTTATAAAAGACATTAAGTGTGAATGAGCGCCCTAGGGCATTTATGGGTAATGTCACAAGAGACAAGAGATCCTATAGGTCGCGGTGACTAGATGAGAGGCGGGAGCTCTGTCTGCATCCTTCCACATATAATAATAATCTTCAACCTTAGTTGATACTCCAAGTGTTATTTTTATTAGCGAGAATGACAAACAACTTTAAGATCCCGCATTGTTGAACTACGATTAGAAAACACCATTCGTCTCTTCTTCTTTAGTTCAAGAAATGAGACCGATGCTAACAATGGTCAATATGCTTTTATTTGACTTGGGTACTCAATCTGCCGGTATTACAACATAGCACCACTTCAAAAGTGAAAATCTCAGTATACGGTCGATTAGGCTGAATAATTTTGAGACTAGACACTGGTTTGCCATATTTACTTCACCTAATAATAATTTGTTTAGTACTCCATCTACTCGACCTAGTTTCGATGTAAATTCGTGGCTCAGGAAATTATGAAAAGTAGAGAAAATCCTCCAAGGAAAACCGAAAACTCTTGAAGAAGAACAGTAACTTCGACACTATGCCAAAACTGGGAAACGTAATTCTGATGGTTCGTATATTTTACGCTTACTTTTGCGACTAACATAAAGCATTGCTTTAGGGAAATCTCATGACCAAGTATTAGCAGCTCCGATTCTTGTTTGTTAAATTTGCTTGAATGACTAGCTCCAGCCATAATAATTACTAAGGGCCTGTCCGGATACAAATCTTCGTCTTCGTCTTGTTATATTACATCTAGTGACGTAACATCGAGACAAGCTCTATCCGAATCCATGTCTATGCCACCGAGCTTTGCTAGTTTGTATAACAGTTTTGACATTTGTTTAGCTTGATCACCGATTATTTAAATAGACAACGTATTGTGAGGCTATGTTTGTTTGCTGTCTGAAATCAAGCTGAGCAAACGAATGAATTCGGACAGGTTAGCTTCGTCTTCGTCTAACTATTATAATAGCTGAGCTTGTTGTGTTACGTCACTAGCTGTAATAACAAGACGAAGACTTGGATCCGGACAGGCCTTAAGATCATACTGCATACTAGGAAATTCTACTAACCAATCCGTTGCTATTTTATAAATTCGAACGCATTAATCGATTGATTAGCATGCACTTTTCGAAAGTATTAGTTATATGACCTTAAGAGTCCCTCAAAGCGTCGGAGTAAGCCTTTGTCACCATTGCATACAAATAGTTCACGACTATAGAAATTTTCAAACTACGCTTGCAATATTGTAGTTAAAACTAATATTGTGCTTGTAAAACGAATTATGCTGCCTCGACTAGAAATAAATATGTAAATCAAACAAGTTACGTACATATAATATAAGTATATTACTATGATACCTTTTGCTGATTCACGCTTGCAATATCGTAGCTTAAAGTAATATTGTGCTTGTAAAACGAATTATGCTGCCTCGACTAGAAGTAAATATGTAAATCAAACGAGTTATGTACATATAATAAAAGTATATTACTATGATACCTTGGACTGATTCAATTGCCGTAATCGCCTGTTTAAAAGGTCGCCTTCAACGTTGTCACAGTAGGTCTGTCTGTTTACTTTTGAGCAAAAATCTTTGCGTAAAAATCAAGTAAAAACTTTTATGCGGTAGAGGGGATAAATCAAGAAAAGTTACCAGACACTTTTCGAGTAAATTTTGTTTAGCTTGTCATGTGTCAAAAATTTGGCTGCTACCTTTCAGTCTGAAACAGAAAACAATTAATTAATTTGAAATAATTTTTAAAAAACCCACCCTCTTTAATATTTTTTTTTTAATTTCGACTCTTTAGATTATCATTTTACATTCTTTCGATAACCCAACAAACGGCTTAACCTCAAATTTAATACTTTTGACAGTCAGCTGATTGCATATCAAAGTTACACATCCTCTTGATCATGAGTAAAAATGTGCAACTTTGTGCAAGAGGGGAAACGTAAAAATTTACTCGATTTTTACTAGTTAAAAGTAAACAGACGGTTTGTGAGTAAAAATGCGTAAAAGTTTTTACACCGAGTAAAAACTTTCGAGTAAACAGACAGACCTAGTATATATCATACAGTAGCCCAGCTCTGTCAAAACTGTCAAGTGAGTAGGATGCTTCTATAAAGAGACTATACTTTCTCTTTCAACAGTTTTAACTAACACACTAGTCAATTTTTAATACATGGATTCCTATGTAAATCTAAAGTGGAAGAAAGAGAACTGATGGCATTCTTAAACTTTTACTAGAGGGAAAGAGGCAAAATGTCACCACTTTACCGTCAAACAGCTGTTTAGTAATGGAACTATACATTTGTCGCCGATTGCCGATATGTGTACATACATAAAACTAATACTTCCGTCAACGGTCGTGCAGCTAGCTACTGTTCGCCCATTTATGTCCGTATCATACTTAATAGTTCCCTCTTGTGGGAGAAATTTTAAGGTTATGTTTTTTTAATTGAAATTCTAAAATTCACTTTTCAGTAGTTAGTTCTAAGCTATTCTACTGTATGATATATACTGTGACGTTGTATTAACTTCATCGCTAATCGGTCTTGAGAAATCCAAACCGCTACTACGCTATAAAGTAAGTTCCATTCGGCACATCTGGTGACCTGGCGAATCTTTGTGTCCATCGTACTATTAATGAACTGTAGTGGAAAAAGCTTCATATTAACTATTTCTTCCCTCCACCAGATGACCCGCTCTACCAAACGTTGGTGTGACGAATTATTCCCTGTTGAAACTGAAATGTTGACTAGTACTGGTGTCGAAGAGTGGGATTTATCCTAATAAATATTTGCCACTTTCGTAACTGTTGTAAGCTGCTAGTTATATAATACGACTAAACGGAAGACACATGGCAACGAATTAACACTCGGGCTACCTACCACGATGAAATTATTTCCAAATTTTCAAATTTTTAACCAATCTGTCAAATTGATAATTGAAGAGAGATTATGCATTACACAACTCACATATTCCGGACTGTATCCCATAATCATACCTAATCTCTTAGTTTCAAGTATAAACTGTTAACTCAATTTATTGTATACGATATACACGCAACTCTTCTCAATTTTGGTGAAGCACTCGCTATAAACGTTGTAAGCTCTAGATAATAATGATTCCACTGTACGTATGACACCGTTCATCCACTCCAAATTTTGGAGTTGATTATGCTGGACCGATTTCGGTTCTATAAGAGTCTCGGTCATCAGGCCTACGAAGGCTACATTCCATTTATTATCTATTCTTTGATGGTAAGCAATCCCCTTAGAGGTTGTGAGTGATTTATTAGGTTTATTTAGATAATATTCTTCTTCTAGTTTATGATATGAAGGAGGTAAACAAATCTTTCTTTAATAAATATTTCTTTTTATTGTAACGACGTTATTAATATAATAATTTACAAATCGTTGTTTAGCCTATTGATTTTAAATTTCTTTTATAATTACATACGTCCCTAGCAATTTATTGTCCAACTATAAAAAAAACTAACGACTTAAGATTTAAAGTCCTCTTGGAAGTTCATGATAAGATCGCCTGCTCTTCTAAGATATTTCGAAGCGCATTTAACTAAAATGAATATCTTACGAGATAATAACTAATGTTAACTTAAAGTTGTATGTAGTTCTATTTATTCTCATCCTTTAACTATACAATACATTCAAAATGTTTTAATCACAAAATATTAGTTATCACGAAATACGACTTCGATTTCTCGAAAAGAAACACGCGTAGGATGAGGTTCTTGTTTGTATGTTGTTGGTGCTTTTTGAAAAATTTAAATTAATTAATTTCAAAACTGGACAGAAGCCAATAGAGTCTAATATTCAGAGAATGAATTGAGTGTTGAAAAGCAATAGTTATAAATGCCACTGATATTTTCAACTACGCTTGCTCAATTAACCAGTAATATGGCGTGCTAAATCACACAGTGGATACGATAATCGCCTATAGAATGTTAGCTTGCTCTCAAATTAGAGTGTGAAAAAAGTAATGGAGATCAGCGTTAAAAGAATTATTGTGAAATCTTGTGCAATTCAGTCGCTAACAAGTCACTACGAATGCCAGATGTCTTAAAATTGACCCATGGACTCGTCCATGCAAAGGAAACCCTAATCAGACAAATACGGAGCTAAGGAAGTGCTACAAATGAAATCCCTTGAGCTCTTGAAGATATTAAAACCGACTAATATTTATTATAAGAGTCTTACTTGGACACTGTACACTATAAACCTAATGCACAGATATCACTAAGCGATATAATATAGACTATGTATCGAAGAATGCATTTGAGTAATGTTAATTTCTGGAATATGGCTTCCACTTTTAATGGTGCGCCGATTTTAGAAAAATTTCCTTCAAATTGATACTCCTTTTCCTCTTTCAGATTAATCGACACCTGAGAAAAACGATGTAATTGTAGTGGTTGGTTATAATGATCAACAAAGACCACCGAGAAAGATCAACTACCCCAAACACGTTAGAGCTAACAAACCCGACTTTCACCTCCCCCGGACAATGCTTCTTCGAAAATAACTAACTAGAGTAGGTCCTCCAGTTTGGATTTGGCGGAAGAATAGCGGCCTGCTCCTGTTAAACTTTTTATTGTGAATTGGGAAACAGTGCCTAAGATACAAACTCCTACGAGAGATAAACTGCTATAACATCGCTGTTTTGAGAGTCAGCGGAGAGAAATACTTTTAATGTTGAAATTTTTTTTTTATATTTTGAAAAGCCATCGACCAGACCACATAGACATGGCGTCAAAAAAGTGACCAGGTCCACTCTCCTTAACAGACAACCACTTTTCGGTCTAAGAACAAGAATGATAAACTTAACCATTATTTAACGCAATACCCCTACTAAGCAGATGAAAGATAAAGGATGAATTAAACACACGACTTGAATAGTTGCTCCAATTCATAACCTGAGGAAACATTATCCTAATCTTATGAAAGATTATATCAGTTCCATTAATATCAATTTTTGAGCATGACATCGCAAGATAAGGCATAAGCACACCTGCTTTGCTGGATGATTGGATGGAAGGTATCACAGTCTTCAACCAGAGATTTAATGACCATATAACCTTATTGAACTGATTGATCATCTTCACAGATACGAAAAATTCCCACAGGTGATACTAAATAAAAGTATAAGGAATAAGTAAAAATTAGAAAAATAAAGGGCAACTAGAGAAAAGTGTGCATATTCCGAACATGTAAAATGTTCTTTTGTGCAAAATTTTCCATGCAAGTATTACGACTGTGAATTTTCGTCAGACAATAGCATTCCTTTTGTGGAACTTTTACAAGTAATGCAATTGTTCTGCCTGCTGCTCTTACTTTTTGCATTTGCGAAATGCTTACACATCAGCCGCTTACAAACGTTTTTTTATATACCTTGGTAGCTATTATGCAATCTCATTCTACCCGACATTGCTCTTAGTTGGATTTTATCAATTACAAAATATACCTATCATTTTACCTTATATGCACAGCAAATAGAGCGATAATGCCGTTATCATGTTTGTTTTTATTACATAAAACTTGTTTACCCCGAGATTCTAGATTTAACACCGCCTCTGAATTATGTTATGTTGAACATGACAATTATTACGATTTTTTATGGCATCCAACAACATACGCGTTTTAGTTAGGAATGTTCTTAAGCAGTAAATGCATAAATATTTTCCCCGTATTAACATTGATTACAATTGGTAAGAGGTAAGATGTGCATTAAATCGTCAGAAGTTACTGTTAAATGCGAAAAATTGGATCATCTTCATGGTTAACATCATTGGAAAAAGAAGTGCTTAAATATGTAATTGTAAAATTCTTATACGTTTAGCGTAAAATAGTAGGTAAACATTGTCACGATCCTAAGCTCCCCATTTGTCGGTTTCGAGGTACATGCGATTTATATTGTCTCTTAAAAGTTTCTCTTGTTCTACAATGATACAATGCTTTTGTTATAAAATTAAATTTTAATTTATTATTTACCTTTTGGTAAGTTTGCAATTATGCTTTGTTTCTTTAAAAATTCCAGACAAAGCTCCTTACTAAGGCCAAAGGCGTGCATATTGCATGTGAAAGTTCTGAAAATTTTAAGGAAAATTTTAAATTTAATATATGATAAAAAAAAACATAAAATATAAAATACGTATAAGGGAATATTTGTTCAAGAAGGAACTTGTTTTGGATTCTCCGGTATATAGCAAATGCAAAAAACTGTTTTTAATTTGTTATTCTGTCACACACGTATAAGGGAAGTATGTAGAAACACATTCTATTTAAGAAAAATTTCAAATAATAGACCGCAAATAGCAGCACATTGCTCTCTTTGAAAAGGCTTACTGTCAGACTAAAAGTGAGCCACCCAAATCAAATATAGCAAAAAATGAACATCACGATCGAGTTTAACAGTTACAGTCGACGAAATAAGTAAGTAATTGAACTTGATCAAAAGCGGTAAGCACGGCAAATAGTACAAAACATAACAAAACAGTTATTGGAGGCTACAGAAAAGCATTTTTTCAACGATCCCAACAGCACTTAACTACAGAGTCCAGAAAATATGAATATAAAAACGTGCAACTTTTATGAATTTAAATTGATTTTAAATTTCAATGCTGCCAGAAATAGACAGTATCGCATCCGAGTTGATAAAAATAAATACAAACAAATCAGCAGATGCCCTTTAACTCATGAAAAAGCGTGGAACATCTGTTTATAAAAATACAAAAGAAGAGAATATAACAGTATACTCGTAAAGCTGTTGCAAATAAAACAATCAAAAGATAATAGTGTAATTTTAGATAAGAACGTTTTTACAGGCCGTCTATAACTAACTTTTATTCATTATAAAAACTCCTTCCACTCAATGCACAGCACTCAGGAGTGTAACATCGACGCCCCCAAAGATAATACATTTCATAAAGGCTTTCTAGATTAACTGGAATTGTTTAGCTCTTCATAATGGTAGATAGCCCAACATTGTCGTTGTAGAATTTATAAACTTCTCAAGCCATGAACCAGAAATCTATATGTGTGCGTTGGGAGTCCGTTCTCTAAAATGTTCTATATTGATACTTACCCTGCAAACATTTTAGGGAAGAGCTCGCTTTCTCGAAGTAATCTCGAATTTGAGCAAGAAATGAGAATTTCGAACTTCTCCCGAGATTCCTTCGTTTCTCTGATTCTGTTATACGAGAGCTCAGCTATTCAGCACGACAATTCCGCTTTCTGTCCGAGATCCCTCCATTTCTCTGATTTCGGAATTACAATGAAATTTACTGCAACATTTCTTCGTTTCTCTGAGTAAGATTTAAATAACTCATCACTTACTGATAATGTTCAAAACAAAAACAATTTATCTGGCATGTATTGATACGTCTAATGTTTATCTGTTAAGTGATATAAATAAAGGTGCGATGAAATGACCAAGACTATAATGTTCACGGACCTTATTTTCCACTTAAAATTAATAAATGTCCATTTCCACGGCTCTAATTAAATATCCATAAAAACCCGCTCTGCACGAATCGCTTATGACACGATAATAGCTCGCTTCTCGAAATATATAAGAAATATAGAACACTTTTGGAAAATGTAGTGTTTTTCAGGTATTACTTTAGACGCTGTGGTGGTAAAATCAAATCTGGCGTCAATGGGACACCTGCTGTATTGTGAGGCAATTATGACCTGTATGGGCCAGGTGATAATGAATCATTGAGCAATAGGTAGCCATTCTAAGAGACTGCAATATCCTGCTCTAACGATCAAAATAGATGGGCTACATGGTAGCTACTTCTAATCGGAGCTGGGAGAGCTGCAAAGCACAGAGCTTAGATGTATTCTGAGATTGCTTAGGGTAACAGGGTAGACCTAGGGTTGGCTTTAGAAGGATAGATTCCCATGAATCTATGGGGCACAATGGACCCGACAGTGGTCTAAGTGAACTACGCTAAGACTCATATTAGTAGCATAGCTACAACTTAAACCTAAACTTGACAGTTCTTTCACAATTTCTGTACAGTAAATTTTCTCAAGTACTCATACATTTGTACCTAAAAATAATAATGTAAAAAAAAGTCAATTAGAGACACAAGCATACTTAGGATCATACACATTTCGCTGTCTATCTATCTGTCTGTCCATTCAACCGCACGACACTCGCAAACGGCTTGGCCCAATACGGGCATTACGCGAGCAAGCTCAGCTTGCATGCAAGCCTCAATTCCAATACTTTTTCAAATTTTACAGCTGAAGACACTGTCATCTGCAAGTTCATTTAAAAATTCGGTCCAAAGTGCTTCGGGCTCGTGCAATCAGGTTTTCGTACCAGAACTTTATCAACGAAGAGTCGATCGATATATATTGCTAAGAAAAAAACCCAGCGTCGATTAAAATAATTCATATATGGTATGATTGGGCATAAATTATAGATCACAAATATGTAATTCGTTTCTCACAAACTAATCACCAAGGCTCGTGCACAAAGTATTGGCTGTATTTTTTATGTAAAAATAACTGTTTTTATGTAATATTAGGTCTTTTCGCGTACTAGCTTGAAAGTACAAACTTGTAAAAGTTTTTGCAAGCTTTTACTCGAAGGCGTTCGCGTACTCGAAAATTGAGAGAGAAATTGTTTACGTCACTTTTCCCCTCCGTGCAATTTATTACTTCATTTAGCTCGAGAAAAATCGTCGAGTAAAAACTTCGAAAGTGTCAGTTTTGACAGATCGTCGCCGGTTTTCAGTTATTTTTAAAGTTTTCAGTTATCTTTTAAGATTTTAGTTTTAAAAAAATGGAAAAACCTGTTACTCCTCCTCCAGTTAAAGTAGAATGTTCTCCAAGAACATTTCAACGTATTCAAAGTTGTAAATTAAATTTGTTTATTGTACTATGTGCTAGGAAAAATTCACGTCGTTATTACAGATCCCAAATATTTGTAAGTTTTTACTGGAAGCCGTTCGCGTACTTTGTGAGTGTCACTCTCAATTTCTCTCTTTATGATACATTTTGACGTTTTTCATGTTTTTACTTGAAAAAGTACGCGAACAGACCTAATGTGATTTTTTAACTCAGCCCATATATGTACATCACACACATAACAAACATTAAAAAAAAAACATTTTTCAAACATTTGACAAACAATTTATATACAGTTAACAAATGTTTGATAAATATTTGTCATATATTTGTCAAATGTTTGCCAAACATCTGTCAAACATCAGACACGATATTTGTGTGAAAAATGTTTTTAAAATGTTTAGTTTCAATCATGTATTCCCGAATGAAGCAACGCGCATTGCAACATCTTTCGTCGCTCATGCCTCAACGTTTGAGGAAAATTTTCGAAAGAGAAGATTGTGGAACAGAATTTTTTTTAGATAGTTGATTACAGTACAACGTTTGTCAAAAATGTGTGGATGCGCCTTTAGAGAAGAAACTGTGTTTTTTCGCACATCTTGGACTAGATCTTTATAATAAATTCTCCAGATATTTTGAAAAAAAAAACTTTGGAATCCTTGAAAGTAGTCCCAAACCCAACGCGATACAAAAACAATACACTCGCACAAAAAATTTAAAAAAATATATATATTTCATAATGTTTAACTGTCGAAAAATGTGCGCGTGTCATGAAGAAATTCCTACATAACATCATATGAAAGGCAGACAGACGGACACAAAAGGGATTTTATAATGGTTCCGTTTATTTTGGAATTAAAACTAAAGCTTTGTGTATTTCCGCAATTACAGCAAGAAAGAAAGTAGAAGAATCGGAAAAACAGGAAAAAAAATTTTCCTAATCCCTCTATTTTAATGTCACTTCTTCTATACATTAAAAAAAAAAAAAGAGTGCCCTACAAACACTTATTTTCTCTGTACAAATTTATTAATTTAAGAACGAGTATTTTTTCAGTCATTTCGAAAACTGTCTAGTTGTCAAATTACTATCACCCGTGACCGGACTCTGTAACACGAAGACTTGAGGTATCACTGTTATTACCTACAAAGGTCGAGATAAATACAAATTTTTTTTATAATGGTAGTTTTGAGGGATGTAGATTGCAGGATGGTACGTTTTGAGTTTTTCCGGTATAACGGGAGAATGGAGAGATGGAGAGGAATGTATATGGTATAAATCAAATGGAAGCTCAGGGCAAACATAATAGGTGGCGTGGAGGAAAAGAGGCTGACAGAATGCGAAGATAAAAACGGAAAATAAAAAAAAAAACTCAAGAGTCAATAAGTCGCAAAAGTAAGCTCAGGATCTTAAGACCAATGTTAATGTTAAGAGTAGGGGCGACTAGGCCTCTTGCGGACACCGCAACCATAGTTTATCTATTGTGCCTTCCCCTAAAGTGGTTAGGCAAAGTAGAGTGTTTTAACGAGCTCGATTATTGCTTTTAGAGTTAGATTACAGATATTTTCTGGAGAAATAAGTGTTCTTCCAGTGATTTGCAGCTTTAGACCTGTGAGTGCTGGGCACATATAACGTGCATCGAGGTCTTCCTTTTCGCACAGTCGACAGAGTTCACTGTCGGATTTGCCTATCTTCTTCAGGAAGTGACGGAAGGGGCCATGACCAGTGACTGCGTTAGAAAATAGTTTGAGCGACTGTCTACTAAGTCCAATAAGTTGACGCATCAGGAGATGAGAGGGGTTGAAGAATTTCTTCGGCTGCCTCATACTGGGCGCGCTACGCAAAGGAGATCCAGTTGCCTGTTTTCCCCACTTCAGCAGTTCCCCCTTAAAGTGGCTTTTTGGTAAGCCAATGTCGGATAGGGACCAGTATACGGACATTCAGCTCCGGTTTTAGCCAATTCGTCCGCTTTTTCATTACCGTCGACTCCTTCGTGTCCAGGGACCCAAACCAAGGTTACTTGGTTGTCCCTAGACAGTAGGTGGAGTTTCGAGTAGCAGCTCCGAACTAGTTTCGATTCAAAGGCTTAAGAGGAAAAAGCTAAGACCGTAGCTTGGCTATCTGAACAGATGTAGATGTTGAAGTTCTTACAGCCGTTATTTAGGCTTTCCTGAGCTCCAACCTCTATAGCATAGACTTCCGCCTGAAGGAAGGTGAGACACCAAGCGGAATGGATAGTTCCACTTCAGGACCAACCACTCCTGGGCCTGTTTTCCTTTCCTTCCTGGATCCATCAGTATACGAGACTTGCGCCCGTTGCGGAAGCTGAAGTACTCTGTCTAGTATCTGGCTTCTTTCATTAATGGTTACCTTGTAACCTCTTTCAAAAGAAAGTCTCTTGGCCATAGTATCTGTTGGAGCTTCTTGGTCGTTAATGTTGACCTGCTCGAAGATACTGAGATGACCCACTCTGGAGGAAGTGCAATCTTCTGGCCTTTTCTTTCGAAGCATACTAGCCACTGCTTTCCTCTGAATAAAGTGGTCGAGAGTCAGATTTTGCCTCGCTGGGTGGTTTTTTATCCGATTTCGGAATAAAAACAACCTTGGTTAATCTCCATGCCTTGGGGATGTATGCTGTGCACAGACTAGCCCTAAATATCTCGGTGATAAGGGGCTTAGTGTGATCCTTGCAGTAACGCCGGAAATATGACATCACTGCCAGGAGCTTTAAAGGGTTTGAAGGACTTGACATCCCATCTCACCTTGGCTTCGGTGACAATCTTCTTTGCTGATCGGTAATCCCTGTTTAGCACTACTGGTATCACTGAGGATCTGGCGTCTACGTCGGGCTCCTCGGTCACAAAGTTGCAGAGTGGGAAGTGCGTTTTGAGAAGAATCTCTAGCGTTCCCTTGGTATTGACGGAAAGACTTCCATCACAGTGATTGAGGGAGCCAATGCCGTTGTTATGATCCTTGGAGAAGGCTTTTTGGAGTCGCGTAGCTTTTCAGGTACTCTCAATTTCTTCGCATAAATTTTCCAGCTCTGTCTTTGGATCTCCTGAGCTCTTTGCTGTATTCAATTAGAGCTTTTTTTATATGCCTCCCATTTTTGAGTGCCTTTAGCTTTGTTGAACTGCTTTCGCAGGCTTTTCCTTAATTTAGCGAGCTAACTGTTCTACCAAGGAACGGTTTGTTTTCCTATCTTAAGACCAATACAAAAAACAAAAACTGAGAATTACTTTGGTAATTAGGTGTGCATGGGTGTTACAGGCTATATTTTATTTCAATTAACTATGGTAAATTTTTTTTTTTCGCTATTGACCGCCTTACTTTGTGTGAGACGATGAAGAGTAATGTGGGGTTTTCAGATTGATTTAGTGTATAGAGTACACAAATATAAGTGAACAATTTTTGGAGGAGGGGGTTTTGGTGGTAAGTGAGAGTACAACCCCCCACCCCACCCCCCGTACAGGGTTATCCAAAATACGTTATGTTTCGTATAAAATTAAGGAGAGAGGAGAGGGTAACCGAGTGGTGCAGTTTGTTTTTGATCGTTTAAACGTCATAACTGACTTTTACAGCCAAAAAATGGATTTTTTGCACTTGGGTCATATACCCCAGTTCCTATATTTTGCTCATATATCTTCAGTTCTTTCATTCACATCCATTACTGCTCTGCTGTGAACATTTTTCTAATGGGAAGTCAATATCCACGACTTAGCCGTTCATCACAATGATGAGTTGAAAATATTTCAATTTTTCTACCAAACAAGTAAAAAAGCTAGAATTGTTCTTAGACCAATTCTTATGATACCCAAGACGAATACTCGTACGTCATTCCGTATGATCACCCATCTGTGCAAGTTTCATTTTTGAAGTGATCTTTCGCATATATGTATTTCTAGAACGGTTCGTCGGACAGAATAAATGATTATAGGATTTCATATTTTGAAGAACTTTTCAGTACATTAAAACCATCTAAGACTGATCGTTTTCACAGTATACGTACAAATCCCAAATTTTTATAGGTCAACACCAAGAAGGGGTTGCCCGATTTAATCCATTTATGAAATTATATTTACTGTTTTTATGAAAACACAGTACAAAATTTCGGCTCTCTACGTTGACGCGTTCTCATTGTTTGAAAAAGCGAAATTTTTGTATGGCAATTCTACGAAGGAGTTACCCGATTTTCCCCATTTTCGAGCTTAATTTTACCTTTTTTTAAAGCCCATGTGAAAAATTTCAGCTATCTAGGTACACGCGTTCTTGAGTTATCGTAAGGAGAAACATATGGACGCCGGTGGACGGATATGCAAAAATAACTTTTATTATTATGATTGGGTGTCTAATCCATTTTGCTCCACCATCATTATTTGTAGGTGTTACAAATGGAATGGAAAACTTAGTATACCTTATGATTTCAATTTAGGGTATAAAAATGGCGATTTTTCCATTTTAAAAAGGACAGATTCACTTCTTTTGTAGTTATCTTCAAAACCATTTAACGGATTCAAAAATTAATTACATACATATCTAATTAGGGGACAAAAATCTAGATGCGATTTCATACTATATAGTACATGCTTTATCGTGCATATTTAAAACTTTTATAGCATCTTTTCTATACTGGAAGACGAACAAATTGACCATTTTCGCGTGATTTCAAATTTTTAGCGTGTACTTTGAGACACAAAAATTCATGTTCTTTTGTAAGTATTGCATGGATCGTCAAATTGTTTTTATTTTTTTTTAAATATTGCCGGGATATGCGGTGAATCCATAATATAATTTGAAAATTCCTAGGTACCTAAGTACCTTGACAAAACGGGAACCCCTAAAAATGTTGCCAAACATAATTATGTCGCCTTTTGTCGCTAAACAAAATCTGCAAAATCTCGCCAAATTTTTAATCGAAAATTATAAATTCGCCAATATGAAATATCGACCACAAAAATGCCTACCTTCGTTTAAAATGTCGCCAAAAATGTCGCCAATGTTTAGGGCTAGATGAAACAATTAAAACTCGTTTAATTTTGCAAATTGAAGATTTTATTAGATTTTTAAAGGAAAGCTAGAATTTCATTTATATTGTTAATGAACATTTTTAAATATATGCTAATACAGTATTGTAAGCTTATCCCGTCAATGTATATAGTTTCGAGTTTGCAAACTTCTAATCCAAAACAACTTTTATTCTTTTTTTATATATTTCTTCTGTTTTTTTATAACTTCTCCCGCTACACTTTTTCAACTTTTGCTTTTACTATTAAGTAGTCATTCTATAAGTATTCCATTAATTTATGAGGTTTTCCAACAATGATTTGAAATCTCCGACGCCAAGCTTCTACGTTATTTTGTGTATTGGACAAATTACAAGCAAATTGATCGGATATTGACCAAAAAACTGGTGAATAAATGGTAAATACGATTTCAATGTTCTATACTGCGATTTTTTTCTGGATGATCCCCAAATATAATTCTTCTCAAACCATATGATTATATTTGTAGAATAAGCAAATTTCACTATTAACATCGAAAACAACTAAGTAAATGCCGACAACAATTGATGAAATGGTTCCTAGTTGTACATCCTTTCCGACAATTGGTATCGGCATTTCGAAAAAACCATTTTAAAATGCGGCATTCAGAGCAGAGGTGAATTGTTTCTGCGATATTTAAGCAGTCGGGATTTTTTTAAGTCGATATTTTCATTGGCAATATTTTGGTAGGCGGCAATTTTAAATGCGATATATCATAAGGCGCTTTCGGCAAGCACATTCTCAGTGAGGCAAGTTAGATATTCTCAGTTGACTCACTGAGACTGCACTTTCGGTGAACTGTCTTAGTTCCATATTGAGCTACAACATTCGAGCGCAACCACTGAGCAACTGAGACAAGTGAAACTGAATTTTCTTGTCTCAGATGACTCAGTTTCGTTATTTTGTGATTTTAAATACTAATTAAAATTTAGTGAGCTATTTGAATAAACTAACAACACTTTCCTCAATTTATTACTATACATTTTCTGTGGTCAAAATTATTTAAATGTCAAAATTGGGAAATCAGCCGATTGGTTTGAAGTGAGACAACTGAGACGGTTGCTCAAAGTTTTGCCTTAGTTGTCTCACTGAGACAGTGCTTGCCGAAAGCCCCTATAGTAGACCCTGACAAAACATAACAAAAACAGACAATACTGTCACTTGAGAACGCTTCTTCTCACTTCTCGACAACCAAAACAGCCGAGAGCTTTGCGAGTGGAATAGAGAGTTTGATAATGCTCAATACAAATTCCCCCAGTTACAGAATTCCCAATGGAGAGATAAATCTCAAAAGAACTCTCATCTCCCAATCTCCCCAACTCTAAACGACAGAATCCGGCCCTTGAGCTGCCATGAGTTTTCACCATGCAAATTTGCTGAAAGCTGACTTGCTACATGACAGTTTGGATTACATGAGTAAGTAGTATAGCAATAAAGCCGATGTTAGAGAAATATGTATGATTTTGTGCACGATATGCTTAACTGAGAGCTTTGCATAAGTCGAATGCTACCTAAATGAGTGTGACAGTGAAGTCATCTTTCTTAAGTCTACATAAATGTTCTTATTTATACGGTTTTCTTTTTGTGAAATCATAGTAATACGGTTAAATTAAACGACAAGGATAAAACCTAATAAAAACAAAAAGCGCTTACCCAAGCTGTCCAAAAGTTATATTCTGTTGGAACATTTGATCCTCTTTCAACTCATGAATACTGACATCATCCTCTTGCAGAGACGATCCAGAAGAATTCATTTCCTTCTGTGGCATAGTTGTTTTATCTGGAGATAATCTCACTTTTCTCATTTTAGGCACAGGGCGGTGTGCTCGTTCGCATTGTAGAGCATCAAAGAAGGCGGCATTCCAAAATCGCAAGGAATGCCAAATAGGTTGCTGTCGCAAGTATGTAAAAAGATATTCTCGATATGGTTCACAACCAGGAACTTCAACTGAAATATTAAAAAAAAACAGACACATTTAAATCATGAGACTAGAAGTATTTATATATACAGAAGGACTTACTTTCATGATAAAACGTAAAACACATGCTCATCAAAGTCTTTGCTGGGGAGTAATCCTCACTTTCAGAACATTCAAACAGAACAATAGCGAAATATTGAACAAGTGAGTAAAAAGTCGTTTCGTCAACTTTTTTGGATTTCACTCGTTCAGAATTAACAAACCGGGAAAACCATAATCGGCCCGGTACCAGTCTTGAATTCTGTCCAAATTCTGATTTTAGCTCTAAGCCGATCGATGCACTACTCGTAAATAGAATTTGGACAAATTGCTTCATAAATTCTTTAATTGATTGCTCTGTTTGACTGTCTAAACTAATTGATGATGCCCAGGAGGGCACCGAGTTATCCGACTCAGATCGTATGTAAACTTGTAGATCTGAAGATTCTAAGCTTGCACAAGGTAAAACTGGATCGTTAAGGCTAGTCAGAGTGCTACTATTAGATGTCTTTTGAAGAGGTGGATTAACTATTTTACTATCACAGCCATTTCCTTCAGGCGGAGGAGGAGTCACATCAATTGCTGGGGTACTAGCTAAAAGTCCGTTCATCGCTTTTATTTCTTCCTCAAGATCTGTGTCACCGTGGTTCGGTGATTTTGAATCTATTGAATTACTGTACGTACTACTTTTACTGCTATCACTTCCCGATGAAATTGCCTTTTCAACATCAGGAAGTCCATTTGGGATCATTTCTGAAACGAAAACAAATCTTCTTTTCTTACTAGACACCTCACAAAGGCTGGGCATTTGGTGACATACTTGTAATTAAGTTCGGATGCCTATATCTGCCAGATAATATTTCTTCGTGTGCTCTTCGTTCTTTAACTCGCCTAGATTCAAAATCAATAGTTGTGATATCTATAAGTTCATCGTCTATAAAAAAAAAATCAAAATTGTATAATTGTTTGACAAGGTTACGTCATGAACGTACCATTATTTCCGTTATTCTCTTCTTCGTCGTCATCTTCACACTCTTCGTCTGAATTTGTCGTTGAACTTAAACTGAGGGCTATGTCGATCTGAAATTTATTTAGTGATTCTTAGAAAGATATGTCTTAAATTTCTAAAGATACTACTGAAGTAGTTAACGTAATTGATTATTATAAAAATACAATATTTATAGAAATGCAGTAGAGATATGGGTATTCAAAGACAGCAAAAACAATCCCAAGAAAAAGTTTTGTATTTCCAAGAGTCAGTGCGGCCAAAAATCAGGAAGAGACCATTAAAGATATCTTAGAATAGCTACGGTTAATATTAGAGAGTATAAGCAACTTCAAGAGAGTCTCCCTTAATTTCTTTAATTTCAATGCACACGTAGTTCCTCTTTAGTAGAGTGTCATCAACAGACAAAGATAAATGCTAAATTCTACAATATAATTACCCTCCAATGAATAATGTCATAAGGCTCAGTTCTAGACCCTTTGCTTTTCTGTCCATCCATTAGCCATCTCTTCAGATGGTCAGAATTCACAATTTTGTGACTGACTACATACTTCGTTCTGTCACACATACCGTCACTAGGTTTCCACTTTCACGTACAAACTAAGATAATATTTAGATTAAATATCGCATGCTGTTTGTTTTCCGAATTAGGTCACAGTTAGTTCAGTGTAACGCGTACTGATTAGAAGATAGAAGACACTCTGTAATATAAAGAAACTTTTAATATTAAAACTCGTAATTTGCTTTAAAACTCGATATCTTCATTTTCTTCACAGCTATACAGTCTCTTATATCCGTTCAGACTGGTTTTCGGTTTTCACAATGTTTTCGTTTTTCCGCCTCATACCTCTGTTGTTCACCATCTGCTCCAGTCACTATAAATAGCATCAACAACCATTTTAATCCCTCTCGATATCCACGTTCCTTCAAGTAAGCATATTCGGGTTCTGAGTACATAATAGCGGCAACATCACAGGTCCAGCTTTTATGGGCTGCATCACTGAGCATACATTAATATATACTTAGTGGCTGGATTCAACAGTTTTTCATCAAGGAAACCCAATTGAATATTTCTTAGTCCGATGACACACGATGATACACACTCGATACACCGTACTAAAAACTGTTTTTTTAGGACTATTTTACAACATTTTCGTGTATAGCCTAATTTAGAGCAGAGGGTTAGACTCGGATGTTTGTTTTTTATTACATATTTATGCGTGTACTTTGTGTGCATATAGATCATATAGAAATGATGAATTTTCTTTGCTGCCTCAAGAACGTGTATCAACCGTGTATAAACTACGTGTACCATGGGCTGATACACACTCGATATAAAAACCGGTTTTTACGTTGTGTCTAGTCTAGAGTGTGGGGACTAAATTACCAGCTTGAGGCGGTTAGTTTACGACCCATCCAATGGTCATTTGAGTAATTGCCTACAGTTCGGCCACACTAATTCATTTCATGTCCTCATGAAATCTCGGCTTGGTGCACGCACGTTGCCTATTGCGCATTTCAATTTCGTAAATTTCTCCGCATTGTACGTTGCAATGGAATCATCTAATTTACTGCACATTGCAATTATGACGTAATATATCTTCCCATTGCACATTGCAATCTTGTAATGTAATTTGGTCCATATCGCACGTTGAATATGGGATCATGTAATTTATTGCACGTTGCAATTATGACGTAATATATCTTCTCATTGCACGTTGCAATCTACTAATGTAATTTTATGCTTATTGCACGTTGCATGGTCATCGGATAATGTAATCTTTTCTTGTTTAAATTGTTCGTATTGTTCTCATCGTCCGACTCGAAAACCATTTCACTTTCACTAGACGCTTGGTGGGAGAGTATAACTTAATTCTGTCAGAGGCATGTATGCCTTTATAAGGTTTTTGCGAACGTTTCGCACCCTCGATATCTTTTCTTACGTATCTAGAGGCTTGGTGAGAGAGTATAACTTAATTTGCGAACGTTTCGCGCCCTCGCACGTACCTTTACGTTTTCATATGGCCCGCTATATTTTGGTAGCCGCTTTCTGCTAGCTCGTTCATTCGACCCCTTAGACTTCTTTACCAACACATATTTACCGATCTGGAATGATCTTCCCCTAAATCGTCGTTTATCGTAATATACCTTTTGCAGCCTTTGTTCTCTCATAATTTCATCAGTTGCCACTCACCTAGTTTCATGTAGATTTTCATCGTAATCATCTTCACAAACAGCCATCATCAGATAGGTGTCGTCGGATTTTCGGGGTACATATCCTAAAAGCAACTCGTAGGGTGCCTTTTCGTGGTTCTGGTGATACTGCTGTTTGATTGAGCCCCATTCGATAGGGTTTATACACACAAATCTTCTAGTCACTCCAAATATGTGAATAATTCCTTCGAAAACTTTTAGTACCGCTTCAACTTTGGTATTCGACAATCCTTTCAGAAATAAGAAATTTGTGAGTCTGTGGTCTGTGGTCCACATGAAGAGTGTAGAAAGTTGTAGGCACTTTTACAATCGGATGTAATTCTCTACTTTGTTTTCCTGATGGAACCTTATTACACATACACCCAAGACAACAGGAAATATATCGTTTTATGCGTTTGCGCCACTGACTTATAACAATGGACTGAGCGATTTGCTATTTCATATGGCACAAAAAATATTGTGTTTCTGTATATCACCGTTAGAGCACCCTTTAAAACGATTACATAAAAAACATGTAAAACTCAACCAATCAGATGAAATTTTACACCCGAAAATCGAATTAAATTAAAAAAATGTATTTTCTTGTGTCCAAGTGATATTTTAATCGTTTATAAGGAATTAAACTCATTCCGACTTTAATTTTCAAAATTTATTCTTAACTGAATCCTGCTTATGGGCAAGAGAGACGGAGCATGGTAAACACTATCTTTACCTTATTCCTTCTGAAGTGATTGCATCTGTAGCCAACATAAAAACATCAAATGGCATAAGCAAATGTTCCCGAATGCAATATTTTGTGTTGGTAGCTCCAACTCTGCCATAGGGCGAAAGAGAGAACTATAAAACTTGTGCCATGCTTTCCTATAGGAAAATGGCAATACGCTCAGTCCATTGTTATAAGTCAGTGGTTTGCGCATGCTTGGAAACCAATACTTTTTCTGCAACAATTCTAAAGTTTTTGCTATATAGTGAATTCTTGTGTACTTATCCACCAGTGACCGATAGGTGGTATGAGATCCTTTTTCGTGAAGGCTGTTCGCAGGATGAAAGGATCTTTTACTGCCTGCCTCAATTAGTTGTCCTTCAAGTAAGCATATTAGGGCTCTGAGTAATAGCGGCAGCATCACAGGTCCAGCTTTTATGTGCTGCATTCAACCGTTTTTCATCAAGGAAGTCCAATTGTATATTCCTTAATTACCTCGAGGCGGTTAGCTTATGACCCATCCACAGGTCTTTTTAGAAATTGCCTATAGTATATATATATGTATATATCAGTGACAATTGTTGTTCAGCCTACCTAGATGTCTTTGAATCCCTCGATGAGTTTCCTCTTACAATGAGCAATTCTTATACCAACTTATATATGTAATCCCTCGATGAAAATATTTCCTAAAAAAAAACCAAGCAAAAAAAGCCCAAAGTATCAATATTTTAAACAAATGAAATCACAGAATACTTATCTAATTAATGATTGACTCCAGACTCAATTCAGTATACAACATCTAAGATATCAATTTATCTGAAATACATAAACAAGCAAAACTCATTATAATTAATAAATTGAATGAAGATATAGTAAACTTACCAAAATCATACATAGCTTCCTATGATTACATCTCTTACATGTCATATAGTGACATTACGTCAAATCAGCTGTTCTCGCCGCAATCAGAACAACATAACTGGTTACAGCGGCTATATAAAGCCGACGAGCCGCAACAGAAAACAGAGCAGTGCAGACGAAGAAGCAGAAAGAAGAGTTCATGCTGGAGTCAGCACGGAATTATGTACAGCCCGGTAAGTCTTTTGCCTAAATTCTTTCAAATAATATTTCAGGTACGCACAAGGGGAGCAAGGCCCAGGAAGCTTGCCTTAGGAGTAGACGCGTTCTGCAATCAAGAGGCGAAGTCAATCTTTGGTTGTGACCTATTCGGCCTTATGGCCAAAAGCAATGCCTTTCTACCGAGCTTTAGGAAGCTGACCTCCATTCCGGAGAGACAAAGCGCTTATTTGGAATTCGCGTTTTCTTTATGCGGAGGCAGAAATTAAGCGAAATGAAGGCGATTGCCAACAAAGTCAACTCCCTTGTTTCTCACGGGAAACGAGTCTCCCTAAATCTCTTTCTGGAGAAACATCGTCCTCTATTCAAGTTTCTTTCAAAGATAAATTTAAAAGCAAGACACAGAGTGTCTTTTGAAAAATATTCTCTGCTCAGAAGTGACGCAGTGACGTGAGGGTAAGCGGGAGCACCGCTATTCTCTTTAAGAAAAATCTCCACTTCGAGTCCACGCAGATCAACTTCTCTAACTTCGAGAGTACATTTCTGAAAATAAATCTTGATTCAGGCGAAACTCTTCTTCTGATTTGACTGTATATTCCGTGCCATACCCAAGCCCAACGAGTACGTAGCGATCTGAATAAGTTAAACGTCTTTTCCCAACAATTAACATATATGCTTGTTAGAGGCGATTTAACGGTAAACATAGCCCGTGGAACGATCCCTCGACCAACCTAGTTGGAACAACCATAACTTCGTCACTGTCTCCCAGGATATTCCAGCCTTTCCCAGAGATAACTCCTTTATAGACTTCTTCCTCGTATCTGACAACCTCGTAAACATTCTCCCCCAAATTAAGAATTTTACCTTTCAAGCCCATATCTCTGATTCTGACCATTTGGATGTTGAACTAAAAATAGCTCTGCAGAAGAAATTTTCTGCGAGGACACTTATTGCTCCAGCAATTTCTTCCCTGATTAACGTTGACTGGCTACAGTTCCGGGACAGACTGAATCGCCTACTCCCTAATTTCTTGCCAGATCAGCACAGAAATCTGTGTAATACAGAAATAGACGTCTTTGTTAAGTTGCTGACGACTTCTCTTCAGGACAACATAGCGTTCTTCTCCACTACGTACCAGCCAAATAACTACAAGTATAAGATTTTCCGCCCAGAATTCAAGAGCTGTACAAATACAGACAAACGCTCAAGAAAACTCTGAACAGAATTTACCGGCGAAATCTGAATACACAGAACCCGGAATATTCATCTTTACTCTCTCAAATTAGGTGTCTACTTTGAATCAACCTTCAAAAGCTCCCCTCCAACCCATCTCCCTAACTTTCATAGGCCAGTCCTAACTAAAGTTGAGAATTTTGACGCACAAAACACCTCACCAATGTCAGAATTTAGTCTTGAAAACCCAGCTGGAAATCCAAATGACCGCTAAATATTCACTAGCCCGCTTCATCTAGCCGCCCTTATTTGATCACTCAACAATAAAAAGTCGAGTGGCCCAGATGGTATACCGAACTTCATAATCCGGAAGTTACTACCGTTGGCAATCGAAATGCTAACAATAATCTTCAACAATTGTATAAATAATTGTTACTTCCCCCACAGCTGGAAAGTGTCCAAGATAATACCAATTCCGAAGAACACATCCTCTAAAAGCATCTCGGAACTGAGACCAATTTCACTAATCTCAAACTTGGGCAAACTTCTGGAGAGATTAGTGAAAGAACATATAGATTACACTTGCGTGGAGAAGGAGATGGAGCAGCATCAGCAGTTTGAATTCAAGGCTACGCACTCCACTCTGCACCCGCTATTAAAATTTCACACTGATGTGACCCAAGCACTCAATATTAAGACCCATACTGTGGCCTGTTTTCTTGATGTTGAGAAGGCCTTCGACTCTGATTGGATTTCAGTTCCCACCCCATCCTCATTCGGATGATAAATAGCTTCTTATCCCCGAGACAATTCTTTGTGGAAATAAAAAATTGTACATCTGCTAGGAAAGCAAACTTTGCACTCAGCATGGTCTTTCCTATAATGAGATATAGAAATGGTCTCACCCTAAACACCAAACTGCTGATGTACAAGCAGCTCATTAGGCCCACCTTAACGTACTCGTTTCCTATATGTCATACCATATCTCCAACAAATATGGAGATCCTTGCGAGATTCGAGAGGAAAGCGCTACGAATCTGCACTGGACCCTATCGGAGACCCTGTGGAAAGCATTATCGCAATCCGGTGCTGTACGAGCAAGCTGGTATTACTCCGATACGGGACTACCTGGTTAAGGTAAAGAAGAAAGAGGTAGCCAAAATCTCCAATCACAAAAATCCAATTGTCCAAGAACTAAACAATTTTCCCCACTTACCCACTAACAAATATTTATCGCCTTTTTGCATGTTAAACTGTCATGGAAAATACTACCGCGAAGGAATTTTACTTTTTTTCAGGGAAAATGGAGACAGCTACCAGGGCTAGGAGAAGAAGAAGGAAGGTGGATTGTAGCCTGCTGGATAGGATATACGCGAAATACCCAAGGATAAGTCCCGAAGAAGGGAAGCTTTAAGCAGAACCAGGATGGGAAAGCAGAGACAACCTAGAGATTTATACATAAGTTATGTAGCTAGTACTTAAGTTAGTATTAGAAAGTAGTACTTAAGTTAGTATTCGAAGTATTTTTATTTAATTATAACTAGGTAATTATAACTAGATAAGAAAATATTGTTAGGTTACGTGTAAAAATTTCTTTTATCTTAAATAAATAACTCGAACTTGCAGAAAACCACTTGCGAGAAATTCATTAAGTGCAGCTGATGTGGTGCAGCTGCTGTAAGAAGAAGAACCAACAACAACACGAGAGGTGATCAAAAACCAAACCAAGGATCAAAAAGAAG
The DNA here is from genome assembly GCA_963924295.1 of Dioctria rufipes. Taxonomy (NCBI): domain Eukaryota; kingdom Metazoa; phylum Arthropoda; class Insecta; order Diptera; family Asilidae; genus Dioctria; species Dioctria rufipes. The sequence goes on from OZ002744.1 coordinate 76,612,063, forward strand.
AAAAGAGAAGACATCGAATCGCACTGAGGGCCAAAGATAAGCCCCAAAGCCCTAAACAAGAGAATCCTAAGGATGTGAAAAATCATCAAATAAAATCCAAAGAAGGATGAGAATGAAGAAATTTGAAAGCGCAAAAGCACTTGACTTGACTGCAGAAAACAATTCTTTTTACAGATCAGAGCTAATCTAAGCTTAAAGAATATTCCCTACCTTATTACAGAAGTTCAATTCTGGTCAGAGATAATCTAAGTTTACCTATCAGTTCCTACAGAAGTTAATTCTGTTCAGAGTTTTATATGAAGATATTCCTATCCTTATACAGAAGATAATTCTGCTCAGAGACTAATCTGAAATATTATTTCTAATCTCCATATAAAAGATAGTTCTATTGCAGAGATTAATCTGCTACTCTCCTGCCTACACCTAAGCAGAAGATTCATTCTGCTGCAGAGATTAATCTGTAACACTACCTGTCACACTTGGGCAGAAGTCTCGTTTTGTTTCAGAGTTACTCAGAATAAACTTTTCGGCCTTAAATGCTGCAACATGTGCTACACTTTGACCTTACAAGCTGAACAACTTCACGTGCTACACTTCGGCCCTACACTATGAAGCAGGCTTATTGTGTGACACTTTCCGGCCTTATACGCTGCATGGTGCTACACTTTAAACAGAAATTGGTTCTGTGACCATTTTGCTGCATTCCTGCCGACATGTAGCAGCAACCTTCAAAGAAATATATTCTGATAGAGAACAATTCTGTTCTTCCTCTTTTCACAAGCGAATTTTAATTTGTGGATTTTTATTGAAGTGTTGTACTAGTAGTCTTAAATTTGATATATTTGGAATTTTTATGTTTGTGATATTAGTGTAAGCTATACGTATTGAATAAGTTTTATATTTGAATTCTACAAAGGTTGAATTATCTATTTTACAACCGGCATCCCCTCCCACGTATAAAACTATATATCATAATAGTTCTTTAGAAAACAATAGCTGAAATTAAAAAATCAACATGATCAGATCATCAAAACTTTGAAAGAAACAAAATTGTGTACTCGTTCGTTAGCTTCGAAAAAGTCCAACGATAGTAAAGGGTTATCCAATAAGAGGTGTTATTTTATTTAGCCCGCTATTTCGGTAGTTGTCACCTTTGGAGCTGTCATTTTTTGACATTTGACAAGTAGAAACTACGCCATTAATAAAAATGGAACGATACATGATTCAACAACGCATTGAAATTATTAAAATTCACTATAAAAATGGTGAAAATGTGGCAGAGACGGTTCGTAAAACTCGAACATTTTTGGGTCGTCGTGAAGCACCTTGTCGGACCGCAATACAGAAATTGGTAGAAAAATTCGAGCTGTCGGGACAAGTTAGTGATGTGAAGAATAAAACCCGTGCACGTCGCTCAAGAACAGCCGAGAATATTGCTGCTGTAGCCGAAAGTGTTGAAGAAAACCCAGGTTTGTCCATTCCTCATCGTTCTTTGGAATTAGGCATTCCACAAAGGCTTATAAAGTTCAGTTAACACAAGAACTCAAGCCGGCCGATCATCAACAACGTCGAGTCTTTGCTGATTGGGTATTTGAAATGCATGAAAATGATCCGGAATTCCATCGAAAACTTATCTTGAGTGATGAGGCCCATTTCCACCTCGATGGCTTCGTCAACAAGCAAAATTGTCGCATCTGGGGCTCGGAAAACCCAAGAGTTATTGTTGAAAAGCTTCTCTATCCTCAGCGTGTGACTGTTTGGTGCAGTTTATGGTCCCGCGGGGTCATTGGACCTTTTTCGAAAATGAGGCTGGAGAAACAGTTACGGTGAATGGATTGCGCTATCGACAGATGATTAATGATTTTTTATGGTCGGAATTGGATGGTATTGATCTGGACAACATTTACTTTCAACAAGACGGCGCTACGTGCCATACAAGCAACGAAACCAGTCATGTTTTACGGGAAAAGTTTCCGGACCGTATTATCTCTCGAAGAGGTGATCACAATTGGCCACCGAGATCTTGTGACTTAACACCTTGCGACTTCTTCCTTTGGGGCCACGTGAAAGAAAAGGTCTACGCCAACAGACCAGCGTCGATTCAAGACCTCAAAGATGGAATTCGTGAGGCTATCGAAGACATAGGGCAGCCAATTTGCGATTTGGTTATGGAAAATTTCATGAAAAGGATATGGTCCTGTAGGCGTGGTCGTGGTGGTCATTTGGCTGATGTTATTTTCCATTATTAACGGCATACCTTCCTCTTTATAATGAAATAAAGATCCGATCATTTATCTCAAAAAATGGCATTTTGCTTTGAATATCAAAATAACACCTCTTATTGGAAAACCCTTTACATGTCTATTAGTCGCATCCTATGTGGAGAAATTTAGTTCGAAGCTTCAGAGGAATATATGTGAGAGGAAGTGCTAATCATTTTCTCATCAATCTAAGGATCTGGCGCGTATACAGGGGTCATGACCCCCCCCAACCCCCCAAAACGCCACCTCACCTACGCGGTAAATTGAATTAGGAGACACATTGTGGTGCTGGACTGTAGAGCGAGATGTAAAAGTTTAACAGGATGATTTTCGTATTGTATGGGCACAATGTGTAGCTGACGCCGGCGTTTAATGCTTGAGCTGGAGCGTACTTTTCCCAATTTTTAACTTTAGCTTCTGCGTTAACAGAGCCAGCGGCGACAGCTGGGCATTTGTTTGTCTTCTTGCGAGTTGTAATAGTGGGTATAAGGGCAAATCAACATCGAGAGCTACACGCTGCAAGCTTCAACTACAAATGTCAGTTTGCACATATGGCGTACCGTAGAAACTGCTACATGGTGTACCAAACAATAGGTTCACAATTTAACACTTTTTATCTACATTTTTCATTATTCCAATGCGATGTGATTGAATATTTGTATTTTGCCAAAAATATTTTAAATCATAGGTCTGTTTATGAGGAAATTACCTCTGACTCTGACCCGGACCCATAATGCGAAAAAAAACACAGCTATTGTTTCTAAGAAATTGGTCAGCGATCATGGATTTTTTTTTATAACTATCTGATTTTCCGACATAAAATCGATGGCAAGACAACTTGGTGGAATCTCGCAACAGGGGCAAACAAACTGATTTAACAAATTTTGTTCTAGGGTTCTTCCAGTAGAACCTTAGTTCCATGCAATCAAAGAATAGCCTGAGTTGTACAAAATTTTTACGAATTAGGGAAGCATTAATTAAATTTACTTGCAATTGTTCTTAAGAATTTGAATGAGTAACTATTCACCGGCAACGGTGAATTGGTGAATTGATTCTTGTTCACTCTTGCTGTCACAAGGGAACAAGCCTTCAGTTTTCTTAGAATAATTTGACAAGACCTTGTCGAAACCCTTCATAACCTCCAACCTAGTATTGGAGTGTAAGACCACCCTGAACTCCCTTTCTCAGTGTAACAGGGTACTCGTGCTTTGGGTGCCTGCTCGCGGAGATATTAGTAGAAACGAAAAAGTGGACGAGCTTGCGTGTCTTTGGGGCCGCCTCGGAGGCACCTCCCTCCTCAATTGGGATCGCACCGGGATACCTCTCTACAATTACGACTTGGGCGGACTACCAACACAGTTGTCTTTGATTACCCAAAAAACAATTCTTTTTATATAGTAGTAACCGTAAGGTTTCCATTACCAAATTATATAACTTGAGTTATACAAGGTGTCCTATACGTACCGCATTTCCTTTATACCCCGGATTACTCACTCAATTTCAGAAATAAATTGTATAGTAGGAGAGACGGAAAATGCACGGTGTGGGCGGTAGGGGGGTTTACGATTTTTAGTACTGTTTCCACTTTACACCTTGTAAATTTCTTGATATTAGTGATGAGCAAATTTGGTTTTGGTCTTGCAGTCTTGGTCTTGGTCTTGCAGAATATGCAAGACTGATACCAAGACCAAGATTGTAAACATGCTCACAAGACCAATACCAAGACCATGTGTACGTTAACAAGACCAAGCCCAAGACCACATTATGCAAGACCAAGACTCATTATGCAAGACCACATTATGCACAAGTCATAGCACTATTGTATTTTGTTTATATAAAGATTAAAAGGACACAAATAATACATCCCGTGCACAGACAAGATTTATTTAGACGGGGATAAGGTAGTTTTTAACTATTTATAAATTTATGTCATGATACATCAATTATAGAATTGCGCAAAAAAAAACGAAATCCTAGATTAAAACTAAAACCAAAAGTTAACTGTGCAGCCCAAAGCTAGAACTTACTACAACAGCACAGACAATACCGAGACTGAATTGCAAGCCCAAGAGCTAGAACAAGACCAAGATCAACACCAAGACTTGACTATGCAAGACCAAGACCAAGACCAATATTATACCAATCTTACCAAGAGCAAAACCAAGACTAAGTTTGCAAGACCAAGACCAACACCAAGACCATTATAGTCTTGGTCTTGGTCTTGCATTTTCACATCACTACTTGATATACACCCTATCACGGCGAGATTTATCTCAGGTGATAGCAAACCATCTAAGCTTTGCAATGAATATCCAACCAGCCCTACTGTCACTACCTACTGTCACATCTTAAGTTGTAGTACGTCAAAGTCTAAAAATTGGAAAAAACATCCTATTTTTTTCAAATTTTAACGATTTTCCTGCCAAAATACATGATAAATATACATTTTATTTACAAGATTTAGAGACCCCGGAATGTTATCTTTAATTTGACTATGCACACGTACCTACCTAAATGCAACCGTTTTTGAGATATTCCCGTTTCTATGATTCATAAATTCATGAATTTTATGCTAATTTGCGTGGAATTGCATAAATTAGACGCAATTTCTGTTGTTATTAGCAAAATTAATGAAATTATGCATCATAAAAACGGGAATATCTTAAAAACGGTAGCATTTAGGTAGGATCAAATGAAAGGTAACATTCGGAGGTCTCGAAATCGTGCAAGAAAGTGCTATCCTTATCTTGCCTTTTAGCGGGAAAATCGTTGAAATTGAAAAACAAATTGCAAAATTTTCTAATTTTTTGATTTTGACGTCCTATAACTGCCGACAGAAAAGGAATAGAGAGGTGGTTGGACATTTGTTGTTGTTGTCATCTGAGATGCAAGTCACCTTCATAGGGTATATAACAAGACAGTTACACGAAAGTTACATTGTATTAGGATAGAAAGAACAAAAATCACAAAACCCCCCTACCGCCCTCACCGTGCATTTTCCAACTATCCTCTTCTCGAAATTGAGTGAGAAATCCGGTGTATAAAGGAAATGCGGTACGTATGGGACACCCTGTATAGACTAGTACTCGAAACCTCTTTGTAACCACTATAAACCCTTACAGAGCTTAAATATAAAGGTTACCGTGACTTGATTTAGGTAACGTTATATAACTAAAGTTTTTATAAAATGAGTAACAAAAATATTCTGATTACCTTAATATAACTTCTTATATAATCCTTATATAACCCATGCTGCTCTCGATTAATTTTTTAGAATATAGAGCAAACAAGAATGGTTGAATCGTGTAAAATTCGTGTACATGAGCGTAATTTGTCAAGAGTAGGAGACTATACATAGGAATAAGTGAGATGCTGGATTGACTAATTGTCAAAGCTGTAGAATAACTGTCAAATGTAATTTTGTTTTGTGAACAGGTTTATGCAATCTAAAATTCTTTTGAAATTCAACAAAAGTACGGAAGTAATTCTTTTCAAAACTATTTATGTTTGAAGTTTATTTTGTGCAAAGTTTTATAGTGCCACTAGTGCATGTTAAAATCTTCATATCAATTAAAAAAGCAGAAATGAAGTGTTCGGTCAGTGCTTGCAAATATAAATTGGATTATAAACTAGGGAATCCCGTTTGAGGCAACTGCACTACCTAAATTATCTTTTTAGTTAATGGAAGCAAAGTTTTATATTAATTAATTATGTAAATTGTTTCAAAATAAAGCAGAAAAAGAACATTTTTTACCACAGATGCTCCGCTCAAAACATTTGTTTACTATTTGCAATTTGACAAGTTGCTTAGAATAGGGATGGCGTGTAAATACATATAAAAATGGACTACAAACACAACCAGAAATTCATTACGCAAAATCTGGCTTATCACCATTCCTGTTTGCTCTATATTCTAAGATAATGGTGTTGGTAACGTTTCCACAACGCTTGGAATTTTCTCAGACTGATTACATTTAGTGATTGAAATGTTAGGGAAATTACTTTCCGTTACCTTTATAAAACAATATAATGCAAATATTTACGAAACCTATCATGACATAGAATATCGATATTTTTGTGTATTGCATTTTTACAATGTAAAGGTTTAATATTTTTACATTTTAGAATTACAATTTTTCGGCATGAACGTGGTGAATTCAGCTGCAATTAAAATTTTACTGTGAATATCATCATAGATACTTCTAAAAAATACAGACCCCTCCAAAAATAAGTAGTATTTAATAATTTTAATTGAATATTTCTAAATTTAAAATTTTCACTTAGGTGATATTAATTCATAAAAGTAACATTACATAATATAGAAATGTTATATATCTAAAAAGATGTATTTCTTCAAATAAAAATAAAACGGAAGCCATATATCTGCAATTTGAAAAATTAGCATTAGCTTAAGACATTTTGTTTTGTCATCTGCAATGCACAGATGAAAAAATGGCGGCTTGTACTTAAATGAACAAATTACCATTATTCTCTGGCTCTATTATATAAGCTGAATGACCCTTATAAAACTTCTAGAAATATTATATAAACTAAAGGAACTACTATGCCTCGAAAATGGTCCTTATATACCTACCCATTAGTCATAATATGTAACCGTTGGTAATGTTATTTATCTTATAGTGACAAAAATCTAACGTTAGTTTTATAATAACTTCATTCGCACCACCAAAAAATTTTACGAGATTTTATAGTGGGTATATATGTATTACCGAAAGTTCCCAATTTTTATCAAAGTCACCTAAATTACTGAATGTTGTCGAGGTATATAAGGGTAACCACGGATACAGCAATAAACTCTTATTACCAATAAGTTATATAACGTTGTGATGAAAACAATTACAAAACTTTTTTATATACCTTCTAGTAATGGTTACTCTAAGTTATATGGATAGGTGATTGAAACATTTCCATCACAAACTTATAAAACCTTTAGTAACTTACTTCCGCGATAACCATTAGTACCATTAGTACTACGTCACCAATTGGTAATATTATAAAACACTTATATAACCACTCAAATTCTTATATAACCGAGTAACCATTATATACCCCTTATAAAACTACCCATCACCTTCAGTCACCAGAAATTGGAAAAATTTGTTATTTGGGATAGACGACCCTTCGGGTAGAACAACAAAGGAACTGTGGGATAAACCTAACCCAAGTTTCACAAAAAAGCTGCTAGGGCTGAACAAACCGACCATGAAAACTCTGATGTCTATTCTCACTGAACACTGTTCTCTCAGAGGTCACCCACATAGGATAGGACTGGTTCATAGCTCTACATGCAGAGGATGCGGAGACGAATCCGAAACGGTGACTCACTTTCTTTGTCACTGTCTGGCTCTCTCCGGAAAACGTTATAGATTCCTTGGTTCACACCAATCTTATGGTTTGTAAGAGAGTCTGGTTGGGACCTATGAACCTATTCAGGGGTCCTGAGGGTGAACTATGGGCTTTGTAGTGGCCTACGTTCTAGGGTTCTCCCCCCAGGGGGACTCAACCTCCTTTCAATCCATTCATTCAAATGTATATTCTACACCTATGTAATTAAAGCATACAAGTGCTTAAGTTCGAAATAATATTTTGAATTTGTAATGTGAAATGTCATTTTCAGTTCATTTCATTTAGGCGTATATTTTGACATTAAAGTACGTACACTGTTTCATAGCCGTCTGATTTTTGTAGATTTTAATTAACCATTTTTCAATTCTTCGTCCAGTTTTGCTTTTTTTTCGGTACTTCCCAATGAACCACAATAGCGATGAATACGGCGTATGGTGGCGGAAGACCACTGCTGTTCCTAAAATATCACCCTGTCGAGTTACAGGGTGATTAGTAAAATAAGCTCTGTTTTCATTAAACACCCTATATCTTCAAAAGTACACCCTTTATGGTCTATTTTAAGACGGCATTGTATGCAGAACTTCATGGCCTTTCTTAAATCTTCTTAAATCAGACCATACAGGGTGTACTTTTGAAGATATAGGGTGTACTTTCGAAGATATAGGGTGTTTAATAAAAAAGGAGAATATTTTACTAATCACCCTGTAACTCGACAGGGTGAAATTTTACCCACCCCCCCAGCCATACAATTTTTTACTTGTCTGGACGAGAGGAATCATTTGATAAAATATTGACCTATTAGTCTGGGACACCCTGTATATGTAAATCCCCAAATAATTTAAATATAGTGCCAGATACGACAGTTGGTAGCATTGACAGTGAGAGCACACTTTCTGAAATTAAAACACATGAAATAGGAGATCAGTTAGTCCATTTATATACATGTCAGTGCTGATATTATTGACATTATTACGGGATCACTCTTCTATAGTTGTCTCTTTTTGGTTTAACTATTTTATTCCGCTAAACTTCAAATAATAAGTTCTATACAAAATCCATCATAGTCCAGTTTCAGTTAAGTGGTTTTCCATATTAATATGTATAATATAAATGGATGGCAATACAATAGTTGTAATCCTTTCTCTGTCCCCCATACCTTATTTTAGGGACAAACAGACAATAATTGCTTAATTTTATTTTTTTAAACATCCTGTTTAAGAAATATTTGATGTTGTAGGAGATAAGATTCCAAGAATAAAAATAATCTCGAATGCATCTGTAATTTGTTGAACTTTCAATATGACTATTAAAGCGAAAGTGAAACTTGAAATTAAGATAATTGTCACACGCCTGATAACAAAAGTTGACTCATAAAAAATACAAAATCAAGGAGTCCATGTTATATATGTCAGTGCTTTCTGGAAATAATAGATCCCATGACTGCAATAGTAATCGACTGTGTTTCGCAACTGTATTCACGGCTAAAGTTTCAATAACTTAATAATTACTTTAACTATAAATGAATGTACAGCTGATAGGTTTCTATCTGGCCTTATGTTTTTGATCGGGTTACTTAAATGACGGATTGTAATTTGTTTTCCATGTTGCTTATTTGTTATTTATTATTATCTTTAAAAAATATTTATACGCACCGCAGACAGAAAAATGTATTTAAAATATTTGTATTTAGAATTTTCAAAAAAACTTGACTGCTTTCGACTCACTACGTCATTCCCTTCCTGATTTAAGATATGACGTTTTGTTTTTGTTCATCCACCTTCTTCTTCTTCTCTTTTACTATTTTTATATGTCCATTCTGAGAGTCCATTCCGGTATTGATAACTTTCTGTCATATTTTCGCTATAAAGAAGAGAGCTATCTTTGATCCTGGAGGAGGTAAAAAGTAAAGGGTAAAACGTCGATGAGTGTTGTGAGCAAGCAATATGAAGAAAAATAGACACAAGAACGCGAATCCAACAGAATTTAACATGCTGTGAAAATGAGGGCATGAAACTACCGAGGAGGCTGTATGTCAAACATTTAAGCGCCTTCGAGCTTAAACTCGATATCTGAGGAGAGCGGTGAACAGCGACAATAACGCAGTTTTAGGGCACAAATATTAACTAATTACTTCAACAGGAAAGAGCTCAACAAGGCACTTTGAGAGCAAAGAATTGGCTGTATTTGAAAGATGAAGATTTGAAATATGATCATGAACTAGATCATTCAAGGTCCAGCTATCCTCAAATCGTTATTGGCAGCCTATCTGTAAAGTGATAAGTTTCCTTCCCAGCAGGACATTGAGGATGTTGCTTCATAATGTCAGGTGTCCAACCTGTTGCAAATATCTTCGAACGGTCAATGGAATAGACTACGCTACGCATTTTGTCATGCAACTTGCTTGGCATTGAAGCTACTTGAAAACGACCATCATAATAGGATTAATCTAGTTCTATATCAAAAATTGGAACTCTCTTCACAGTAATTTTGTTGTTCTGTATACCATCAAATTCAATGAAGCATTGATGAATGAAGCATTGATCATAATCGAATACAAAGTTTTGGAAATGATCGCAGCGCTTTTATCGGAGCTCTGAATGAAAACTGCTTCAAAACAGCAAGCCATAAATATGGCCAGAAAAATATTTTGAGAATTCTCCTATAACACTGACAAAATATTTGCTCATGTTGCGAAGAATAACTCTTTGGATCAACAAGCAATTTATACGGTGGTCCTGCGATGGCACTAACACTACAGCAATGAAGACGGTGTCACTTGGCGAAACAGGAAGGACCTTCCTGATCAACATTTATTAATAGCACGAATCAGAAAACGGCACTTTCGATGCTACTAATCCCCTTTGACTTGGTTCATAATATAGCGACCGTTTGCAACACTAAGAAAGGATATAGAAAGCCCAGTCTGCGATGAAACCTTTATGATGCACAAGCACAGAATTGATGCAATTAACAGAACACCGCAAAACATTTGTGGCAACAACAATGTAATGGGCGATTGATTGAACTAGCGGCATGGTCCTCATTCAAATACTTATATATTTCAGCAAGTTTTGTGAGTACTCGCTGTACATTGGCAACGGAGGAAAAAACTAAGATATTGGAAAAATCAAGATCGCAGAGGAATTTATAAAATCGTCTCAACATTGCAGAGCCTGATTAACTGTATTTACCCACCCAAATATCAGAGAAAATCTCATCAATTGCCAATGGTTTCAGGATATCGCTGAACGTCAAAATAGATTCTTCTCAATTGATAAATACATAAATAAAGATCAAGCTATTTGCTAGAATTTTTAAATTGTTTGATCGCGAAAGGAATTCCACCACATAAATTAAAATTTTCCCAATTAGTCTGCTTCGAAATTTTGACCCTCCAAAATTGTGCAACGGATCCAGACTGAAAGTAAAAGCTTACGACAGTAAGGCAACATTCTTAACTGGGCTATGAAAGGGAAAATGTTTTCATACCAAGAATTCCACTCAGCTAGAATTGATTTAAGACCAATTCTTACGATACCCTAATTTAATGCCTGTAATTTGGCATGGTCAAGTGATTTTTCGCATCTATTTCTAGAACGGACAGTAAAAATTATTATAGCCAATTTTATAAGATTTTATATTCTGAAGAACTTCTCGGTACAATAAATCGTCTAGAACTGATCGTTTGCACAGTATGCGTAAATTGAAATTGTATTTACTATTTTTATGAAAACGCGGTGTACGAAATTTGAGCTCTCTACGTCGACGCGTACTCAGGCAGTGTCCAAATATATATCTATAGTAATAAACGAAATTTTTGTATTACAAGTTTTAAATAGCTCCATTTTCGAAATTAAGTTTACAATGTTTTAAAAAGGTCGTGTGGAAAATTTTAGCTCACTAATTAAACGCGCTCTCGAGTGATCGTGAGGAGGGACGGATAGACAGACATGCAAAAATCCAAATAAGTTTTAATATTATACGTGGGTGTCAAAACCATTTCACTCTACCATCATTATTTCTATGCGTTAAAAACGGAATGACAAACTTAGTGTATCCTTCAGATTTCATCTAGGGTATAAAAAAGGAGTCTCTACATAGCATTTGGATAGAAAACCAAAATTAGCGGAGCATGCCAATTAGAAAAATGCTCAAAAATTTGTCATTATCTTCAAAAAGATCTCTGTTGTTATCTATCATCGTAAAATTAGAAAAATTTAAAGCTATTCAAGGTTAGTTTGAGAGTCTTAAAGGTTGAAAGAATCTACCTAATGTTACACAAAAAGATTAACCTAAAAACGCAAATCATGTTCCAACTCAATTAAAGGCGAGTATTGAAGAGGTTCGGCATTCTGGTGAAAAAATTTTATATGCAGCCGTTGCACAACCATCTCTGATTTGGATGAAGCTAGGGAAGTGGACCTCAAGATACACTAGATAAATAATTTATAAAATTTCAGAAGAAAGAAGAATGAATATTTCCTTAAGTCACTTAGTAAAGCACAAGTGAAGGAATCAATGTATGTTAGGCAAGTACCACACCAGACCACTGATATGCTGATGTGCTGATTGTCAGCAACACTAATATCTTAATGAGGCATGCTACATTGTAAGAGGTACTGATGTGATACTGATCTGCTGATAATCAGCAAGTGATTTGCATGTTGCTGATATTTACTGACATCAGTCGATATTTTATTTTCAAATTAATTAAGTCGGGTTAGTTTAAAATATTTAAAATGACTGAACGGGATTTTGTTTCAAAATTAGTGGAAAGCATTGAAAAACGAAAGCGCCTGTAGGAATCAACGTCTGCAAAAGACATAAATTAGAAAAAGCATGGAGAGAAATTTCATTGAAAATTGGAAAAATTGGTATGTTATGGAAAGTCTTCAGTATCATTTGGTAATGGAGCAAGCTTTGGAAGTACCGATTCAATGTGGAATGATGAAAGATACCACCATCATTATTTCGTCTTACTTCGCCTACGTCAATAGTGGGAAATAAAGCATCAACATCTGCTCTAGCCATTACAACAACAACGGAATAGAACCCTTTGTAGTTGTGGTAAATGGATCCACTCTTCGGAAATGTTTTTATTCTGATGTGTTTTCCTCTGTACAATTTGGCAAATTCCACAGGTCGTTATATCTTTCAGCAATTCGCAACCAATGCTCTGTCGTAGGCGGTGGCATATACTTTTCATATAGCAATTCCCAGATAGCTTGTGTGGCGTCGAAGTTATTTGGCCGATAGTACTTCTTCCCCTCATAAACATATGCGATTATTATTGTTTAAAATTGAATAGTTTTACATACGTTTTTGAAAATGTCATTTTTAATTTTCAGTAAAGATTTGTAAAGACAAATTGAAAAATATTTGTACAGGTTTTATAAGAAGCTTAAAAGACTACACACTCAGCGGCTCAAAAACTTCGTGCAAGAAAAAACAATTTTAACTACATGACGCAATGCAATTTCTCGTGCCATATATAAATTACGGAGATCAAAGTGGAAATTTGTCTACAGTTATTGAAAACAGCCAACAAAAAAAAAAAGCAGAGATTCAAATGAAACGTGGGGTTGCAGAAGTGGAACAGCAGTCATTAGATAACGTCATCAGCCCTAATCTTTTTCACGAAGAAATATCAAACATAAATACTGAACAAGAACATACAGAAATTCCAGATCCGTCGCGAAAAAAATTAGGAAAACCAACAATACCGATAAAGAAATCATAAATTATTTGAAGCAAGGGAAAAAGGAATTAGCACAGACAACTAAAGAAGAAACATCGTTAATGTCCTTTTTTAAAGCAATATCACAACTTGCTTAAATTTGTCTAACGTTTCATTCAATTCTTTTGCCACAACTGCTGCACTATACTTGAAATTTCTTGCAATATATGGATGGACCCAATATGTGCGATTATTTTGCTTTTTTCTTCCATTTTTTAATAATAAAAACATTAGAAGCTCTTCCTCCTCGCTGAATTCCATTTTATGTTTTTGCGATTTTGACACAGAAAAATCAGATGACTTTAAGTTGATGTAGAATAACGTACTGATGTGATGTCCTCGCATAATATCAGCTGCTCATTATTTTAAAATATCACCACCACAACATCAGCATATCAGTAGTCTGGTGTGGTACTTGCCTTACATCTAATTTCATTAAACATCTAAAGATACAACCTGACAAATATAGAGTATATTTATAAATAAAAATTCCCGAAAATGCGCAAGAAACTTTACGAAAGGATGATCGATTTTGTATTGACGACAATAATGTTAATTTAAATGACAACCCTATAGTTGAGAAGGAAAGACCTTCATCGACATGTAATGTTCTACTTGGAAGAAGGATTGTGGATATAAAATACTTTTGGAGTCAATTATGTACTCTTCATAATACTGCTTTTGGCTGTTCACTATCCAATTTAGTATTTCAACGAGAAGCTCACTCAGGTTTTCGCTAGATATTCCGTGCATGTCTTCTAGGACATATAACAAAATTCAAAACCGATTATCAACTGGCTTGGCATCTGATCTGCAGTAAAAATATGTACACAGGAGGCAATGAAGCAAGAAAAGTCAATTGCAATGAAGGCAGGAAACATTGATGCTGATGGTTTTGCTTTAATACCAGTTGTTGCTGATGGATGCTGGTCAAAACGATCCTATGGTAGCAATTACACAGCACTTTCGGGAGCCGAAGCAATTGTCGGGTTTAACACAAAAAAAGGTATTATGGTATGAAACAAAAAGAAAAAAAAAAATGAACTGTATAATTTGCAGCGATTTGAAAATGAGCAAATTCCTGTTCAACCTCATGACTGTTCCTAGAACTATGAAGTCCCTTCTACAGGAATGGAATCAGCTTTATTAGTCGAAGTATTTAAAGAAAGTGAAAATCATGGTATAATGTACAATGCGTTAATTGCTGATGGTGATTGCAATGTGTACAAAAAATAGTAGATTCGAAGCCCTACGGAAACTTTTTTATAAAAAAAATTGAATGTAGGAATCACTTACTGAGAGATTTCCGAATGAAAATAAGTAACATTATTAAAAATAAAAATTTTAATATTAATTGGAGAAAAATACTGGGACAATGTTTACAAAGGCTTTCCTACGCAATATTGAAAGCCATAAAATATCGAAAAAATGAGAGTAATATTCCTTCTGCGCAACAACACGTTAATTTGGCAAAGGACATAAACAATTCTACCTATCATGTGTTTGGTGAACATAAAAACTGCAGTAATTATTTTTGTAAAGGTGATTCTGAGAACGAAACCAACCTAGTTCCACTAATGAGAAGTGATGGAATATTTAACCAACTTGTGACAGCTGTACATTTTCTGAAATATAATGCTCATAGCTTAATACATGATGTAGATAGTAATGCAGTTGAGCATTGCAATTCTGTTATTGCAAAATACATAGGTGGAAAACGAATAAATTACTCCCTATCTGGTTCATACTGAAGCACCTCTAAGATTGCTACATAATGAAGTGTATAAAAGTAGTCCACATAAATGCCTTCAAAAGTTAGAACAACGAAAAATTCTAAAAAGAGCTAGAAATCATAGCCGCGACAAGATATTCAAACGACGAAAACATTTTCCAGGGAAAGAAGACAAAAACTACGGTACAAAAACATGCGTAAAGCCGCATTTAAATGCTGAAGCCTTTGAAATAGAAAAGCATAAATTAAAAAATTTATTAACACAAAACATTCGCGCCGCACAACAATTGATCGTTAGTACAAGATATCAGTCTGCCTGTAATTTATGGAGAGAAGTTCGACGAAATATGTTAACAGCATCAAATTTTGGGATGGTTTGCAAAAGAAAGAAAAATTTTGGTAAACAGAAACCATAAAACATTATGCAACAATCAATTGAATGCCGTTAACCGCACATTTAATCAGCTTATTTTAGTAAATAATGGAAAAGATAAGCTCACTATGAAAATATCAGGCTTCGTAGAATAAATCAAAATCATTATTCATGAATAGAGTTTAGCACGTAATATAGTCAGGTTGTATTTCCACTTCTATGGGTCTATAGTCGTATCGTATAGTGCCCTCTGTTCGTAGAGAACTAGCCGAATTAACTAGAAGCTAATTTCGAAGATATGGAAGAGGATGTTATCTGCGAGGTATTATTATTCTAGACGGAGTGATCAATAACCTCGATTACTGTGGATTTGTAATGTGCGAGAAGAAGTGTGGAGCAGATGCTGAGATTCAAGGAGAAGTTAAACTAATGTCTACTCGTATTTCGGAAGCAATGAAACTCATATTAAAGGGAGTGACAATTTTTGCAATTGATAAACTTGAAGACAAAAGTGGAGAACATTACAGAAGACACCACAAATTGTTACAAACAACAGTTTGGCGCCACCCAGCAATAAGTCTTATTTATACTTCAATGAATAGGGCTTTTCATCTAGAACATTAATTACTATGACAGCTCATCGCAACTCGCTCGTTTGAAGTAATACTGGTCACTAAGCGCGATCTCAAGCTTCTGCAGGCTAGACTATCCTTAATATACTTCGTACTCCTAAACCTCGCTTTGCATCGAATAAATCATTTTCATCATCAGGATAATTAGACAAAAAATCAATTTACCAGACCTATTAAGCAAATGCTATGTGAAAAGAAAAGGTTTGTAACCAATTTCATAGGATTTTATATTCTAAAGAAATTATCAGTGAAATTAAAACGTCTAGGACTGATCATTTTCACAGTGTAAAACAACTTAATATTTATATGGAAATCCAAGAACGGATTGCCGGATTTAGCCCATTTTTGAAATTCTATTTACTATTGCTACGAAAACGCCGTGTACAAATTTTCAGCTTTCTACTTCGACGAGTACCTACTCAGGTAGCGTCCACATATATAATGAAAAAAGAAATTTTTGTATGGAAGGGTTGCCTGATTTTTCCATTTTCGAACTTAAATCTAAAAATTTTTTTGAAAAGACCGTGTGCAAAATTTCAGCGCTCTCCGTAAACGCATTTCGAGTTATCGAGAAGACGGACAGACAGACGGACGGAATTTCTATGAGACCACCCTAAAGACATGGTTTTCCAAATAAAAATAATTTTTTTTTCTTCAATAAAAAAAAAAGATCTTTCAAATTTGTTGTGTTATCCTTTATCCCGTAAACTTTTTTATACCAAGGATATAATTTTTGGCTCCTAAACTGTGACCCATTAACAGTTCTTCATAACATAGAAAGAGTAACCTCAACATCTACTTCCCTTTAAAAGTTATTAATATTTTTCTATTATGAGAAAATTTTAAAATTTAATTCACAGTTCATAATAAGAGTTCCACGTTTCCCTCCTCTTGCAAGATGCACATTTTGCTGAATAGACGTTTTTATTGTACTAAAAATCTCTTTAGTATATATAATCCTTATACACAATCATTTTTACTGTTCGGCGAACCTTTCTGGGATTAAATCCGAAAACCACTTTAACATTCAAACTTGCACGACATGGTTGACCTTACCAAAAATATAATATAAATACATATGGCCACCCACCTGGGAAAGGTGGGCTTTATTCCCATTAAACAAAAACCCCGGAGAGCCTTGGACAAAATAAAATAAATTTCTGCTAAAACCAAACAAGCGGCGATGGATGAAAAAACAAATGAACTTGATAAGGAAAGACTTAAACTATACGAGCGATCAGAAACTGTCCACCATAAATGGAAAGAATCTTCATTGGGTGGAGTTTATTATTTCAAAACATCTGATTTGAATCTTTAAGATACTCATAAGGAATGGCCTGCATATGCAAGCAATTTGAAGTAGAATTGGTAATAGTTCCAACTTTCTTGATCCTTTTCAAATGAATCTCTACTTCTTGTTGTCGGTAACAGTAGAGAAGCCGGAAGAATAGCTACTAAAGCATTCAGTTTGTATTTCTATTACCCTAGCTAGATAAATGCTTGTATGTAATTTCGTATGGTCACCCATCTGCGCAATTTTGATTTCTGAAGTGGATGCGAAAAACTACCACATACATACATAGTTCTAAAACGATTCGTCGGGCAGAAAAATAGATTATAACCAATTTTATAAGATTTCATATTCCGAAGAACTTTTCAGTACATTAAACCGACTGATCGTTTTCACAATATATGTAAAAACCCTACATTTTTATATGGCAACACCAGGAAAGGGTTTCCCGATTTACTCTATTTTCTAAATTTTATTTACTATTGCTAGAAAAACACTATGTACCAAATTTCAGCTCTCTACGTTGACGCGTTCTCAGGCAGTGTCCAAATATGTAGTGAAAAAAGAAATTTTTATAATGCAACCCTACGAAGGAGATGCCTGATTCGCCCCATTTTAGAACTTAAATTTAGGTTTTTTTTTTTTAAAGCCCGTGTGCAAAATTTTAGCTAAGTGAACGCGTTCTCGAGTCATCGTACGGACAGATGAACAGACGGACGGACGGACAAGCAGAAATCAAAATAACTTTTAATATGTATTATGAGTGGGTGTCTAATCCTTTTTTCTCTACCATTATTATTTCTAGGTGTTATAAACGGAATGACAAACTGAGTACACCCAGTGTTTTAAAAGTGAAATATTTATAAATATAAACAGCCATGGTTAAAAATTTAACATTTCCAAATGCTGGTTTGTTTGGATATAATTGAATTGTGACAAGAAAGTTATCAAAGGCAACGTCAAAAAATATTATCTGAAAATAAGAAGGCGCTAAAAATTTGTTTATTTTACATAGCAATTTGGATTATAAAAAAGTCCCTCTTCAAAATGTCATGATTTCATTACTGCCATGACGAAAAGGATACAAACACAGCACACTAATACATTTCGCCGAATGGCTTAGGCTTTCACCCGATATGAATGCCGTTACCTTATTAGTTATTTATTCAATGAGTATACCCTATGATTTCATCTAGGGTATAATAAAGTGAAAAGCAACACCAAGAAGAAATTGCCCGACTTAGTTCATTTTTGAAATTTTATTTACTATTTTTATGAAAACGCTGTGTACAAAATTTCAGTTATATACGTCGACGCGTTCTCAGGCAGTATCCAAATATATAGTAAAAAATTAAATTTTTGTATGGCAACCCTACGAAACAGTTACAATACAAATACAACACAAAAATATTTTAATGAAAGACCCTGACCAAGGCAGTTGCCCGATTTATCCCACTTTCTAACTTAAATCTACAATTTTTTTAAGGCTGTGTGCAAAATTTAAGCTCTCTACGTAAACGCTTTCTCGGGATATCGTGCGGACAGATAGACGAACAGATGGACAGGACATGCAAAATGATTTTTAATATTATGAGTGGGTGTCCAATCCATTTTAATCTACCATCATTATTTCTATGCGTTACAAACGGAATGATAAACTAAGTATACCCTATAAATTTCATCTAGAGTATAAAAAAAAAGCTGTATGAATTCAACAAACTTTGGACAGATTTTTACCACAGTAAGTCCAATGGACGGCAATGTATAAATATATGTACATAATCCTCCAGTAACTAATTTCCGTTCTATATATTTTTTTTTAATGAATTATTTTTTTATCATGGAATAAAGATAAATTATTGCTTTGCTGTTTTATCATTATGATTTTATTCTTTGGCACACTTTTTACTTTTTTTATATAGATCGAGTCAATTACAAAATATTTTATAGAAATATTTATATGGAAAACATTATTTCAGTGTGCATTGTATTTTTTTGTGAGCCAATTAACGACGCAATTCAAGATTTTTATGCATATCATATTTTCCAAATATAAAATAGATATAAAATAAAGATTATCTGCTATAACTTTGCGCAGTTGGCATTTCACATCATCCTTAATTACTTCTCATTAAGTACACTTTACAAAAGTTTACTTCATTTGTTTCTGTGAAGCTTTTATGAAAATATAAAAATGCATATAAAGAGCACACATACATTATCATATTATGAAAGCTAACTTTCTTGAATATAGCATAAATGAATCCTTCCTGTACACACTACAGAGAATTATGCATAATAAAGGAACACTTCCTCGCCCTCTTCTGAAAGGTAAACAAAAATGATAACAACTTAAATCCCATAACAAAGTATTTTGTGAAGCTGCCATATGTAGCGAAGAAAGCCCTATTCATTTTCATGTAGATATTACCAGTACCACCCCCTCCCAGGTAAAGTTTTTTTTTTTTTTTAATTTTCAATTTCCTTGAAGAAATACATAATGTATTATGTACAGTATAGTTATAGTATGGTTATTCTTATTACTATATATGTATAAGGTGCATGCAGTTATGTACATCAAACGGCCTCCTTATAGTTTTAAAGCGTCATCTATCATTGAAAATCGAATATTGGGGATATTGTGAAAATGTTCGCTCTGTGTCCGAGATTTTGTGAAGACTTTCTCATGTACACTTTGACCTCGAAATCCCATCGTGACATAATATTCGTGTCTATGCACGTGTGTACATATATCCATAGGTACCCGTCGCATATATATGCACATACTTTCTTTCAGTGCAACTTTATAGGCAATTTCATAGTGACTGCGTGCGGAAATAGATCATTTATCATCGTTAGCCATGACCAATGAGCACACTTCAGCACCGTCAACTCTGCCTGTGATTTCGATGTTATTGAATATGCAATTATAATTTTTAGCTCTTAATGAGATAGAAATGACTATATAAATTATCAGTGCACATGCAGACTTCATTTATTTATACCTCTAGCAACTACCTCTGAAAATACCAACCTTACTTGAAATCCCATTAAGCAATTCATTGCTGTTACCCAAAACTGAGAGAAATTTCGATTTAATAATCCCTGGAGTGCGTCCCATTAAACTCTTTATTTTGGAGCCTTCACCCTCACGTGTTGACGGCGTTAAATCAACCATATCTTCCGAACACTCACTATACTACACCCGTCAAAATTCGAATACACTAATTTTTCTTCATCGTTATATATGTACATAGAGCCAACCACTGCATACTGCAACTGCAATCCTATTGCTTATGTATAGAAACACTTGCCCAATACTAACTAATGTATCTACTACTTATGACATTATTGCGGATATTAATTTATAAGGTTTTACGAAGAGGACTTATCCCAGCCCAGACACGTTTCGGAACACATTCAGACGCGAAACTACTTGTACCATACTGCATGAGAGATACACCGCATTTTAAGCAAACCTTGAACTTTTAAATCGATTTTCATCTACACAATTTTTTAACACTTTCCAACTTTAAGGTTTTGAGGACAAATATAAGATTCAAAAAGCTGTCCGTCTATACTTGATACAGTAAAGAAGCCGGATGCGAATAGGTTGACAAAATATTGCCAATGAAAAGAAGTTGTTTAATAAAAAGAGTGCAACAAAAAGGCACTTTTCACTTCAGTTACAAGGAAACGTCTGAAAGCCCGGAAGATCTTATGACAATGAGCTAGATAGAAATTCAGGTGAAAATGCGTTACATGACGTGAAAAGCTTCAGAGTATTCAACTTCCACAAGGAAAAGCTTTTGCCTATTCTATCCACTGGCGTGCGAGTATCATTAGAAAATTTTGTAGAAACTTTTTTTTACAAAAATGCAACTGTAGAGCCTAAACACTTTTTTAAATTATTTAGAACAATAAAAAATTCTGACATTAATTTTAATTGCTATGTGGTTGCAAGTATTTATGTTCATTTGATATATTTCTGTTATTCCACTGATATTCTATAATTCAAGTCTCTAGCAGAAGCATCTATAAAGCGAAGTTGAACAAAGCTAAAATATAGTTATATTGAACAAAAAATCACTAATTGTTAGAACCAAAAACAAATGTCCAAAACACTCAAGACACCGGTCACGACAAAAAATTTTATACTAACTTTTAACCCAAGGCAAATATTACGAGCATATTTTTAAGTCGTTGAGTCTTGATTATAATAATCTAGAAACTTATAACAATTCTAAACTATTTTAGGGTTAAAGTTTAAGTTCTTTTATTAAAAATCAGAAATATATTCCATGTAGTGTTAAAATATAATAAAAAGAAATTATGATTTAACCCTAAAAGGTTAAAAGATAATATTAATGGTTACATTTAATGTCTTTGACGCGTAATATGTTTCGACAAGAAAATATTTTCTTCGATTTGTGGTGGAAATTCTGTTCGACTGTACTTATAATAATACACCCGATAACAGTACTTTATCAACACAAGTTTAAGTTTTGTTGAAGTGTAAACAATTGTTTAAAGCTAAATATTTCGTTCGTCGCGAATTAGTTGAACGCATCGCACGGTAAGTTTTTGCCACTGGTTATTTCTTTCTTATTTGTTAATTTATATGTAGAATGGCTGACATAAAATTCTTAAAAGTTGTGTGTGTAATAGTAAAAAGAACAGTTTTTATAAAAATTGAAAATACAAGTTCAAGTAAAATATATAACTCAAGTGAGTATTTAATCTAAATTTTAAAATTGTGTTTAAATATTTTTTTGATGGATAATGTAAGTAATGTTTACATTTTTGGTATTCAGTAATTGTTCAGATCTTTTTGAATCTATCTCAAGCGAAGAATTAATAATCAGTTTGAAAGTTGATTATATTCTGATTGATTTAGACGATTTAGGCGATATTGTTCAACAATTTGGTAGATGCAGTTGCTTTCACATTGAAGTTTGCATTTTAGACAACTATGATAGTATTTCGACTACAAATTTAGAAAGATGTAACGCCGTTTTTTGTAAAAATATGTGACGCCGTTCTTGGTTCTGAATTATTGATAAATCAAAAGGTATGGAAAAAATGTATAACATATAGTAAAAATAAATGCTTTGTTTTCTTTAGACGAGTATCTAAAATCTGATGAGAAAGGCATAGCTATTTTAACTCAATATAAAAAGGAGAATATATTATCAAAAGCAAACAGGCGAATTTTTGTTAAACATTTGAGTAATTATTTAAGGAAGAATTGTGGAAATTACTCGAAGAAGGAAGAGAAAATAGGGGCTGCAAAAGCAGCAATTTCACTGTTTCCTTCGTTCAAAGCTACCCCAAGCAAAATTGGTGGGATTGTAAGAACTACTTAATATAACAAAAGTGAATTATTACTAAAAAATATTTACTATTTTAGGATATTTTTTTTATCCTGAACATAACAATGGTTTTTTAGCTTCCAAATTAAAAAATATTAATAATAAGGGACACAAAGTTGAAGGGACATATGGCTCCTTAAAAAAGGAAGCAGATCGAAGATGTTGAAGCAGACATAAACGGAATTGAATTGAATGCTGAAGACAAGCAATTCTTCAGCAATTGTGTGGTAGAATCACAATTACATGCCATAAAATTTAAACTGAAGGAAACTGTAGATAAGAGAAAACAATTTTTACAAAAACCTGTCTGAATTGGTACGTTTTTTTCTCTGTTTACAGGAATATATTTAATATTAAATCTTTTCTAGATTTTATATGACTTTGAACTTCGTTTTAAAGGCAGTACTCAGGCTTGTTTCAGAATTCGCCGTTTTATAATGACAATATAGAGAATGTCTTGAAATCTACAACTGGAGAAACGTTTGAAAAATTTGGTAGTAAGTTTGAAAAATTGACATAAACAAAATAAAAATGGAATGATATAATTAAAAGCTTTTTGGCTTTATTGAGATTACTACAATCCACTTCATATGGACCCAGATCTAAACAGACTAAAAGGTTGAGTTTTGAACAATGTGTTGATTCAGTTATTCATTTCGAAAATGTAAGTAACTAAAATATTAGGCATATTTATCTAGTTCTAGTTTCCTTCTTTTAGGTCAATACGCCAATCAACGATTTCCTAGTTAGCAGCAAGCAACCACATTTGATTGCAGCAGGCTCTAATAGATCAGCGATTTCTCAATACTATTTGTCACTGGATAGTAAGTTTATTCCACTTCCTTTTGAATATAATTTTTTACAGGTAATGGATATTCTCTTAAAAACATTTTATATATTCAGTCTTGAGTCTGACCCAAATCTCTTAAATTTATACAATTTCTTGAACATTTATATTTACAAAATTAATAACTCAAAACCTTCCAGTAATTTAATAGAAGTTTTTTCTTGATTTGAGCAATATATCGTGAAAATTAATATGTATTTTTGGTATATATGTAAGAACACATTCAGAACAGTAAACCATGTGGATTTCCACTTACAATATGATCATTTTTTAACAGAGAATAAGTTTCTAAATTTAAAACGTATTGCAAACGAAATATGCACTAATAAATTTTGTACTTTTAGTGGCCTAAGTCATCGGCCAATTCTCAAACAAGTTTGTATTTAATTATTTATTTATTTAATTAATTATTTATTCAATTAAAATCAATAATACTATTGTAACCAAAACCCAATGTTCTGTAATATTTTGCAAACCGGTGACCATTGTGATGAAGAAAAGTTCGCAAAAAGACATAGAATCGAACATTGATTATTTATTTAATGAGCTTACGTCAATGAATATTTCTCAAAATAATGTTTCCAAAACATTTCAAATGTTTTCTAATGTGGTTAGTAAAACTAATGACATTATGTTAAGTTATTTGTGAAAATTTTATAAAGATTTTGGTGATAATCCAATTAATGGACATATCGCGAATTTTAATTTAACGACTTTGAGGCAATTGAAAAAATACTCAACATATTTTAAAAGAAAGACCGCAATTAAAATTGATGATCTCTACGTAGACCCATCAGAAAAAAAATTTAGGTGGAAGATGGGATAGAAGACTGGGTCTTAAACAAAATATTTACAAAACAGTTTTTTTACAATGCCTTTCCAATTTATATCAATAAAAGCCACTTTATCTTCTCTATTTAAAAATACAATTTTTCAAAATATGTATTTTAAAAATAATAATCATACGTCTAACAAAGATACACTTGACAGATTTTTCTGTGCATCAAATTTTCAAAACAGTGTATTTTTTTACTTCCAATGAAAATACGATACAGATTCAACATTTTTTTTTTATGAATTCAAAGTTGTAAATGCTTTAGGTAGTAAAAAAAATATTCACAAAATAGGCGCTATTTATTTTTCTTTACGAAATATACAATATCCTTTCAGTTCTAAATTAAAAAATATATATTTAGTGGCGTTATTTTTCAGCAATGATTTACAAGCTGGCAATATAATTTTTAACAATGTACTTGAACCAATAGTTGAAGAAATCAAAAATTTAGAGCAATTCAATGTCAAAAGGTCGTTAGTTGCATTTAGTCATGTTAATTTGGGTGCAAACTGCTCACAGGGTTTTGTAGAATCTTTTAATGCACTTTTTTTTTTGTCGCATATGAACTGTTAATAAAGAAAAGACTCAAACATTAACAACAGAAATACCAAATAAACTAAGAAATTACTTGGAATACAAAAACATATTTTCAAATAAAAATACAGTCTTTAATGATGTAAATACTTCTAAAGGCCTTAAACATTATTGTATTTTAAATGATTTGAATTTCTACAATATTTTTGATAACTGTAACGTAGACGTTATACATGACATTTTGGAAGGTGCAGCACCATTCATAAAACATTTCTTCAAGTTGCAATAAATTTAAATTTAATTTAAATTTCCATTTATTTTTTATGATCTAAAAAGTTAACTTCGTAAATTATGGACAGGAATTATAACTATGTTAAAAGTTATTAATATTGTTTTATCACCATGCATACCTCTTGCAGCTATAATTTTATTGGAAAATCATATAACTGAGCATCTAAATTGCATTTTACATGAATATAATTTAAAGCTTTTACCGAAGCATCATTTATTAACGCATTATCCAAATATTATTAAAAAAATTGGACCTTTATTACACACATGGTGTATGAGGTATGAGGCAAAGCATCGCTAGTTTACCAACATGAATTCTTGTATAAACAATTATAAAAATGTTTGCAAAACACTAGCTTTCCGTCATCAGTGTATGATAGCAAAATGTTTTAATAATAATACTTAAGAAGAAAAAAATTTAGGCAAAATAAAACAATTGTACTGTTTTCTAAATTTGCCTATTGGAATACAAAAACACTTTATTCAAAAATTTCCCCAGTTTGCGAATAGTATTGATTTAATAGTACGGTTTGATTTGAAATAGATCCTGGATTTCACTATAGGAATGAATTATTTTTATGTTTAAAGGTAGTAGTAAATTCGGAAAAATATTAAATATATTTCATTTAAATCAGAAAACTTATTTCTATCTTTTGGTTTACGACATTTTATATTTTGATAAAGAACTTAATAATTATAATATCAAGAAAACTGATCAAAATGAAATTCTTAATTTTCTTGATTTAAACATTAAACGGCATTTTGAGAGCTATAGTATTATGGAAAACGATTATGTTTTAATCCCTTATTTTCTTGAATAACTCAGTTATTATAATATTTATAAAGTCAAATACGAATATGTTACCAAAAAGAAAATTTTATCAATCATTATATATGTATAATCAATCAATAACAAATAAAATTAAATGAATTTAACTTGATATTGCATTTTATTTTTCGATATAAATGCCATAAAACCTTAACCAAATTTCCTATAATAAATATGATTACATTTTACTATTACAAATGTATAAACTTTAATATTCATACTAGATTAAATAATAACCTTGAGAAAGCTTACAAATATGTAAACTTAAAAGGTTTTCCTTTTAATCTAATTGGGTTAACAAAGTTTCAATAAAATATTGATAAAATTTGTCCTGTAAGGATAACATTATTTTTAACATTAAAGAAGTTGAATATAAGCCCCTCTCAAGTTATAATTTTCTGTTTAACCTTTTGAAAAAGCTCAAATTTAACTCGAATCTGGTGTGGACTATTATGTAACCTTATTTTTATTATAATTTAGTACCAAAATTTTTGCCGTGCATTGAAAAAGCAAAACTATGTGATTAAGAAAATACAATTCCCTGATGGTAATTAAATTTCTGAGCTCACTATTGCAGAAAAGATTAATACTTTCTTTGTAAACAGTAAGTATACATGAAGTAAGTAGATCTATTAATTATATACCCAATAAGAACTGTATTGAGCCAGTTGAGTCAATGTTCAGGTTCGAGACAATTCAATTAAATGATCTGAAATTATTAATGAACAAAAAAGAGATTTTAGCTTGTTAAATACAAATATGATATTTGATTGCATAGAAGAGTTAGGACCAACTACAGTTGACATCATAAATGAATCGCTAATAACAGGGATCTTTCCTGAAAGTTGGAAACAATCCATTGTGGTTCCAGGTGAAAAAATAAAAGGAACAAAAAGATGTGAATTCTTTATACCAGTAAATATGTCAACAACCAATTAGAAGATAATGCACAAGGTTATACAGACACAAATACAAAAATATATTGAACTTCATTCGATAATTGCTGATTGTCAGTCGGAGGTTCGCCCTGGATACTTGTGAAAATCTTTAAAAAATTTCGTGATATCAAGGTGGAAGGAAGAGAGAGATAAGAAGAAAGTTTGCATAGCTGTATTTTTATACTCTAGATGAAATTTATTGGGTATACTAAGTTTGTCATTCCGTGGCAGAGTGGATTGGACACCCACGCATAATATTAAAAGTTATTTAGATTTATGCATGTCCGTCTGTCCATTTGTTCGTCCGTCCGTCCAACTCTCGGTAGACGTCACATTTGAAGTTGTCATTTTTTGACATTTGACAAGTAGAAACTACGCCATTAATAAAAATGGAACGATACACGATTCAACAACGCATTAAAATTATTAAAATTCACTATAAAAATGGTGAAAATGTGGCAGAGACGGTTCGTAAAACTCGAACATTTTTCGGTCGTCGTGAAGCACCTTGTCGGACCGCAATACAGAAATTGGTAGAAAAATTCGAGCTGTCGGGACAAGTCAGTGATGTGAAGAATAAAACCCGTGCATGTCGCTCAAGAACAGCCGAGAATATTGCTGCTGTAGCCGAAAGTGTTGAAGAAAACCCAGGTTTGTCCATTCTTCGTCGTTCTTTGCAATTAGGCATTCCACAAACGTCATTACACCGTGTTTTGCATAAAGATTTGGGTCTTAAGGCTTATAAAGTTCAGTTAACCAAGAACTCAAGCCGGCCGATCATCAACAACGTCGAGTCTTTGCTGATTGGGTCCTTGAAATGCATGAAAATGATCCGGAATTCCATCGAAAACTCATCTTGAGTGATGAGGCCCATTTCCACCTCGATGGCTTCGTGAACAAGCAAAATTGTCGCATCTGGGGCTCGGAAAACCCAAGAGTTATTGTTGAAAAGTCTCTCTATCCTCAACGTGTGACTGTTTGGTGCGGTTTATGGTCCCGCAGGGACCTTACTTTTTCGAAAATGTGGCTGGAACAACAGTTACGGTGAATGGATTGCGCTATCGACAGATGATTAATGATTTTTTTGGCCGGAATTGGATGGTATTGATCTGGACAACGTTTAATTTCAACAAGACGGCGCTACGTGCCATACAAGCAACGAAACCATTGATCTTTTACGGGAAAAGTTTCCGGACCGTGTTATCTCTCGAAGAGGTGATCACAATTGGCCACCGAGATCTTGTGACTTAACACCTTGCGACTTCTTCCTTTGGGGCCACGTGAAAGAGAAGGTCTACGCCAACAGCCCAGCGTCGATTCAAGACCTCAAAGATGGAATTCGTGAGGCTATCGAGGACATAGGGCAGCCACTTTGCGATTTGGTTATGGAAAATTTCATGAAAAGGATATGGTCCTGTAGGCGTGGTCGTGGTGGTCATTTGGCTGATGTTATTTTCCATTATTAACGGCATACCTTCCTTCCTTCCTGCCCAATTGCTCATACGGGCATTCATATAGGGTATCATAAGAATTGGTCTTAAACCAGTTCCAGCTTTTTTACTTGTTAGATTTAAAAAGAGCGTTTTAGACTGTGGATAGAAAAATTTTACTAGAAAAATTAGACAAATATGGAATACGAGGAATAGAAAAGAAATTTTTGAAACGTATTTTAGTAACAAGACACAATGTACAAAAATTAACGGAACCCTATTTAAGCAGTTTCTCAAGGCACAATGTTGGCCGCGATATTGTTCATATTATATATAAATGATATTTCTTTAGTATGGAAACATTTAAAAAATGTGCAGTTCGCAGATGATACATTAATTATATAACCGGTGAGAATGAAATAATATGTTTTAATGAACTCCAAGAAGATTTAGATCGATTGAATGAATGGTTGAACATGAACAGACTGAAAATAAATGTGTAAATGCGAATGCGAGGCAAATAGTGATAGAAAATTAACAAATTGAGTTTGTCAAGGAAATGAAATATCTCGGTGTTGTAATAGACAATTATCTAAACTTTAAATGTTATATAAACTATGTGTGTAAAATAATTTCGAAAAAAATTTCGTTTTTTAATCGTATG
Organism: Dioctria rufipes; assembly: GCA_963924295.1. Lineage (NCBI taxonomy): Eukaryota > Metazoa > Arthropoda > Insecta > Diptera > Asilidae > Dioctria > Dioctria rufipes. The sequence continues at coordinate 76,641,196 of OZ002744.1, forward strand.
AGAAATCTACTATCATTATTAACGGTCATAAATGTTTATAATACTTTAAACCTCATTTTGAATATTGCTCTACCGTGTTATTCATGTGTAGTAATGAAATGATGAATCGGTAACAAATACTTCTACACAAGGCAATGAGACAGACAGACACTCTATACTGGATGAGTGGACGTTTTTTAATGTATTATTCTTCGTATATAAATTAAAAGGGAATATGCTATCTAAATATTTATGTCAAATGGTAATATATGTTAATGATGTGCAACGCTACCAATTGAGAGACGGTGGAGACTTCAGGCTGAATATGTATAAGACAAAAAAGGCCCAGAGCATGGTGACATACCGAGATTCACAGATGTACAATAACCTAGCAGTGAATATTAAAAATGAACTGAATATAAAAACATTTAAGAAAAATCTTTTAAATTATGTGAAATATAATTTTTAATATATAATCAAAATTTTGCTAAAGATATTTGAATTATTTTATAATTATTCTTACATTTTATAAATAGTAGGTATTAATTAAAGTATTAATAGATATCCAGTTTTCCGATTTTTTTCCAATATTCCGGTTTTTTCGATTGTGTTCCAATTTTCCCGATTTTTTATATATACATGCAAGGTTTGCCAAAGCGAACTGAAATAGTAGGTCTGTTTGATGAAAACTCCGGGTAAACCGTGGGCTACACCGGGCTAAACTATCTTGTTTTTTGAAAAACCTGGGCTACCCCGTGCGTACACTAAAAACGTTTTCACAGTATACGAAAAAACCTAAAATTTTGTATTGCAACACCGATTTGGTTCATTTTTGAAGTTTTATTTACTATTTTTATAAAAAAGCTTTGTACAAAATTTCAACTATCTACGTCGACGCGCTGTCAGGCAGTGTCCAATGGCCCGATTTGTCCCATTTTCGAACTTAAATCTAGAATTTTTTTAAAATGGCTATGTATAAAATTGCAGCTCTCTAAGTGAATGTGTTCTCGAATTATCTTGAGGACGGACAGACAGACGGACGGATGGACGAAAACGCAAAAATCAAAATAGCTTTATTATTATTCGTGGGTGTTCAACCCACTTTGCTCTATTACCATTATTTCTGTGCGTTGAAAACGGAATAACAAACTTAGTATACCCAATGATCCTAAGCTATAATGATGAAGACCAGAAATATTTTGTTGTTTGCAGATTCCAATCTTGGGAAGCGAAGAAGAAACTCACTTGTTAGTTACTTCCGGGATCATTCAAAATTTTTTAAATAAGCCTAGCGCTTGTAAACAGAAGCACTTCCACGCTATAGCCAGAAAATTTATTTTTCGAAGAACTATCTTAACGTACCCAAAGCAGAGAACAACAATTGTAACGAGAAGGAAATAAAAAATGATTCAGAATGAAATCGACCATCTATCCCTCCCATTACTCATCCCCAGGTAAACAAAATTAAGGAACGCTGGTAAAGTATAGTTTACACAAGCGAAGTAACTGTCCCAAGTAACCTCGTTTTCAGTCCTTCACCCCCTCTTGGCATACCAACCAGTTTACTTGCGCCATTACGAAAACGAGTTCCACTCACTTCAACTTTTTAGCGAAGTGGAACCTGGGAAATAATCAAATTGAGTACATTTTCTGAAACTGGTACATTTTTTGATTTAAGTAGTATTTAATAATATCAGCTGGTGTGGTACTTGTAAAATGTCAACACATTTGTGTTTGCGCTTTTATACGAACGGAGTGCTTTTTATTTTTCAGTAAGAAATTTCATTAATTTTAAAGATAATTACGTAAACAAAAATAAACAAAAATATTATTCCTTAGCAATCAATATGCCAAGAACATACTCGCACTTTCTTTCTTCTTAGAATTTTATCTCCGAAATTGCCCTTAATTACATTGTTGCACAATTTATGACCTTGTCAATATGTAATTTTTCACTGGAAACCATTTTCTCTCAAAAATGAATATCTTCACATTTCACAAGTTCCAAGCCAGATGATATTAATGATTACACACATCAAAACGTGTACCAATTGCAGAAAATTTACTCAATTTGACTATTTCTCAGGTTAGTAATGCATTAAAATTGATTTATATTTAAAAAAATAAACTTGTTGGCCCATCATACAGGACATATTGCTCTCATCAACCAAAATTGATATATTTTCTGCTTCCATTTCCACATCAATGTCACTTTGATAACACAAATTATTATCGCACAACTTTACTATCCTAAATACGGGTAGTGAAATAATGCGCGCTACGTTTTACTCTTAGCCATCTGAGTGAACGCGTGAGATAGTAAAAAGAAGTGATTATCTGTCATTTGCTGTGAACAGTGAACGCACGATGCCGTTTTGTAGTGACTCGGTAGTGACATTATGTCACTATTTTTCTGTCGGTGAACGCACCCACCGATAGAATCCACAAGTGATGTGAAACGTCAATATCCCGGCGGCATTTTGACATTTCGGTAAATAAATTTGACAAAAGTGAGAAAAAAGACTCAAATGAAGTGAACTAGTAAAAACAATAATAAAAAAAAATTGTTAAAAACTGAAGTGAAAAGAACTTCAACTTCAGGAAGCTGAACCGACAGCCTATCCACGAAAATGAGCATAAACCAGAGCGATTACCAGCTGGTAGAAAACAAGAGACGAGCGCGGAAATATCCACCCAAAAATGCGAATCAACGAAAAGGGTTAAGCCAGCGGACCCAAGAACTATTTGGAACTATTATCAGGTGCTGCAAATGGAGTCCAGACATGTTATCCAGTCAAAGACAAGGGCAGTAGATGCAGTGGGAAAAAAAGGTAAGCACACCACCACCGATCAACCCCCACGGACTGAACTACGAGGAGTTCAACAGGACACTCAACAACTTTGAGAACAGGCCAAATTCTTTATAAAAATGGGAAACGTGTTATGGTAGTATGTAGAGTGATTTGCTTGGATGTGAAGTCCAGACTGCCAGCTTGAGCTGACAGATCACTCGGTGGACCTACATCCTACCTACATCCATTGGGAAGGCGCAGATGTTTGGCCTTCTCTGCTTGCCCCGACCACCCAACTGACTCTGAGGGCAGATAATTTTCAGAGTCCCTGTGCTGACCTGTAAATTAGAAGAGTAGCGGACCTTTTCGACCCCTGCATCAAGAGGGCTCCAGGAGAGTGAGAAGAATGAATAAGAACTTTATCGTCCCATTACTAAATTCGACATTATATTACTGCATTCAAAATTCTAACCTAAACAGAAATAATGGCTATCCTCTACAAGTCTGTAACATTTCATCACATCAATGTGTTCAAAAAAACATTATTAAATATAGATTATATTACAGAAATAATTTCTATTCCCTGTAGTCTACAACATTTCACTACATCCATGTATTCATCTCTAAGTATCTAAGTCTTCCAAGGTGAGTATATTTGTCCATCCAGTGGTTGAAATCTGTACGCGTGTATGTTACAAAAAAAATCTTAAAACTCACACATTCGAATAGTGTGGTTCGAGATAAATCTTGTAAATTATGTCTTTGCATAATAACTATTCCAAATCATCGGGCAGACGGCCCCTACTGTCTGGGTGGATCATAAAATGCACATAGTGACACGCAAAGCTAGCTCGATATGTAATTCTAAATATATGCTATTACAAAAAGGACCCAATGTTTTACGCACGGGTAGATTTGGGCAATAAGTCCACAATAAAAAAATTTAATAAACACACGGGTACACACTTGGTTATCCTGGCCTGGTGAAGCGCTTCATCCGACGCAGCTGTAACCTTTACAATATAAAATTTACGAGGGAATCCTCTGCCCAACCGGTTTTACAATCCATGATCCACTATTCAAAAATGCCATACTCTTTGTTATCTTAAAATATACGATTCTTCTTCAAGCACTAACTGGACGAAATTATACAAACAAACTTCCGCAAAAATCCAAATTGAAGATCTCGGTTGATTGCTATGGTGGTGATGAGGACCTTAATCGTGCAGCTACTTTTTCCTGCCTACTGTAATGAGCCCCTGGTTTGATTTTGGCCAATTCATTCAGAATATCGGATAATGTCCGGACACAATTCGTTCTAGATATACTGCTGGTGACCTCTTGATAGGATCCCTTCCAAGAATTTAGGTTTGTTGCCTTCGCTAGACGGCTTCACATGAATCAAAAGAACGCAGATGAGCATCTCACATTCGGGAATTATCGATGGAAATTCCCGATGAAAATTGCCATCGAGACAATTTAATTTCTGTCGTGGCCGATGCACTCTTGATTCTTTGGTAGAGCACACGTATGCCTTTGAAAAAATGCAATCTCTCCAATCTAACGTGCTGTATTCCTTCTTTCACCAGCAAAAACAAAAAAAATCTTCCGCTCTTGACTTCTTCGTTCCCACCAAGCAAAAAAAGGTCAAAAAAGCAAAAAAAGAATGACAACCTCCTCCCTTTTTCTCCTTCTTCCTCCTTTTTTTTCCTTTTTGGGTGAGTTCGGCGCTTATATCTCTCCATCCATATAGGACACAGTCCGCGCACACCTCATGCTGCTACGGGTCGCGTAAGTGTGTACTTAGCTCAGTGTAGCATATTGCTACATGCAATACGCTACGACCATAACAAACGGAAATAAATACACCATTAAACCGAACACCGAAGAAAACCGGGAAGCCATTTTTAACCTGCTTGGTAAGATCAAAGTAGATTCCTACACTTTCACCCCCAAAAAAGACGAAAAACAACTGTCGTGCTGAAAGAATGTCAGCACACCTTCGATGAAGAAGATGAAGAAGAACTTCAAGGAATTAAAATAAGAATCGTCGCAAAATTACAAACTGCTCGTAGCAAGAAATCGGGAAAGGAGATGGATGCCTTCATCATTGCCTTCGATGTCCAATACAGCAGGAACGAGATTATGCAGGTGGACCGCCTTCTGGACCAGATAGTTCATTTGGAAAAACATCACCAAAGAAGTAGCATAATGTAAGCGGTGCCAAGGTTTCGATGTCGCCAGCAACGCGCAAAACTGCCAAGTCGCTAAATGCAAATGAACTACGGCCATCTATAATGGGGGAAGAATAAAGCCCACACAAAAAGCAAAATATCTACTCATAAACTTCCATAAACTCCTACGATTCAATAATCATGCAAAATCAACCATTAGCAAATCCAGTTTTGCATACAGCTTTATAAGCCCTATATCAATGTCAGGGACGGACTCTCAACCCAGACAAAACTACTAATGTACAAGCAACTTATAAGGCCTGTCATCACTTATTGCTTTCCCATATGGAACACAATTTCCCCCACTTTATGGATCGCCTTAGCTAGCTCGAAAGAAAGATTCTTAGACCTTGCACAGGACTCCAAAGAAAAGCCAACAGAAAATACTATCGCAACGATGTATTGTACGGGCAGCCAATATAACTCCCATCAAGAAGTATCTGTTCGATCTAACCAGAAAACAAGTCAAGAAAATCCCTATTCACCCAAACCCACGCATAAACAACTTGCCGGATGTTCTCATACTAGCAAATTTCAATTACCTATGAATTACCCTTGCTTTTGGCAAAGCCTGATACTATAAACATCTACTTCCCCGAAGGTAGATTTCTATCAAACTAAAGGGGATTACTGCAGAGGGTAGTCCCAAATTAACCCTTAGAGAACCCGGAAATATCTGTGATGAAACCTGCCAACATAGGAACCTTCCAGTCCTTAAGTTCCTAAAATTTCATAAACATCTCCAAACCTTTATCCCTTCCAGTCTCTTCCAAAATAAATCACAAACTCTTGCGAGAAATTCATTTATTACAGATGATGTGTCGCAGCAGCTGTAGGAAGCAGAACCAACAACATCAAATGAAGTGAGCAACTTCCAAATCAAACATCTAAGTATAAGAAGAAAGGAGAGAACATAGAATCGAACTGAGGGCCAAAGATGAGCCCCAAAGACCTAAATAAGACAATCCGCAGGATTGACTTGAAAGGCACAAACACAGTTAACTTGACTTGATTGAAAGGCATTAAATGCAAAGTTCTTACGCAGTGAAAGTGGAAGTCTGCTAAGAAGAACATCGCAAATTAATTGTATCCACACATATAGAAAATCCGAATATGTCTCATGGAGACTTAGCTAAATACTTAAAAATTCCAAAGAAGACCATCCAAAATGTTCTCAGTAAATTTCGGAACTCTTGTAGTATCCAGGGAAAGTCCGGATTAGGAAGGAAATCATGTTTTGCAGACCAAAAATTGGCCACAGAACTGGTAGACAATTTTAAATGAAATCCCATCATGTCGTTGAGAGATATGGTTGATAAGACTGAAATGTCGTCTACTACTGTCCATCGAATTAAAAGAAGAGAAGGTAAACGAAGTTTCCATATTTAAAAAACACCGGAGAGAACATCATAAAAAACGAAGTTGCAAAACCTAGGAGCCGAATCTTGTATGAAAATTTCTTAACGAAATTCGACTGCTGCATTATAGATGATGAAACTTAGGTGAAAGCGGACTTCAAACAGCTTCCAGGCAGGAATTTTATGTTTCAAAAAAGAACTATAGCGTAGATCTCAAATTTAAGAATCGTCGTTTCATCAAATTTTCTGGTAAATATTTAATTTGGCAAGTAATATGTAGGTACGTGTGGCCAGAAAACATCACCTTTTGTGACAACAGGCACAATCAACACGGATGTTATATACCTATTTGTGGGGCAAGCAGGAACGGTATCTAGTTCTCCCTTGCACCCTAGTGCTGCGAAACTAAAACCACCTTGCCTTTTCTTTTATACACAAACACCCTTTTTCCTAATTTCGCAATTTTTATTTTATCTAACAATTTTGCCCCTTTTCTTTTTATTTCAATTTCACAATTTTCAATCGGTAAAATAATGTTACTTTTTCTATTTTACTTTCACAATTTTCATTCGGTTAAATAATTTTACTTTTTCTTCTTGCTTGTTTTGTTTTCAGCTACCGAGACCGCGCCGAACCGAATAGTCCAGTCAAATAAGCCGAAAAAATGCTAAAGATCGCATTTAATTTGTTTCAGGCTGCAATTTTGAGGGTTGGTGTAGGGTAGTCCTGGGAGTATTGTGGCAAAAATGCAGCCTCGCAGGGCTAAAAAAAAGGGGTGACAGACAATAAAAACACCCCCGAACGCGTGACAATCTATTTGCCGTGCGTGCGGTTTGGAAGAGGTAAAATTTTTGAAAAAATTAAAAATGCTATATTATTCAGAATATGATTCTAAATAAAAAAGTCTACAGTGGCCAACCCCTATCTCGTAAGGGTGCGGCAGGAAAACCGAAAGAAGCTAAGGGTGGACACATCGCTATATCCACTAACATGTGTCCTATTACTTCAATTCTGCAACATTTTCGTTCAAGAGCTAGCAACCAAAAGAAGCGTGAATTTTTCGATGAGTGAAGAAAGTTATCGGACTATATGTTGAGCAATATTTGCGCTCATGTTTTGTTGTGGTGACGTAGGTACTTGGAGCATTTTTGAATTTTTCTTAGAATTTTGGCTGGTTGTGCAAAGCGAGACGAGATATGATAATTTTTGCCTTAGAATTTTTTCTTTTTAGTTCAATATGGCTGCAGTTTTGCGCATTCCGATGGTTTTTAGGGTTTTAGGTGACTGCGATTGCGTAAGCGTGGGAAGAAAATAATGTTATGTGATTGTGTGCATTTGTTGTTTGTTTTTAATTGTTGGAAAGGGTAGGATATGGGATTGCAGGCTACACAGGAAGAATGGGTTATAATAAATTAATGGTATAGAAAGAAGAAGAAAACGTTTTCATTTCATGAAGTTAATGCAATACACAATAGCAAAAGGTCAACATCATTTCCAACTGTTACTGTGGAAGAGCCTGTAGAATTTAGTTGGATAGCTGTAATTACAATCAATCGATCGGCATCTTCTTCTGCTTGATGGACCTCCATTCCGGCTTCTGTCAGATGATGAATAAGTAGTTCGACAAATCGGGCTTTACTTGCTTCGTTTCTTAAGAATTTATCTTGAGGAATAGTAGGACTCATAGAGGCTTCAAATGATACAACAGGACAGACATTTTTAGCACCGCAGCGATAACGTTCGTACGATTTTGTGCCCATGTAATATTCGTTGTAGCCATCAAACACAACGACTGCATTCCTACCAAAATGTTTCATAACGTAATTGATGTATGACTGGCAGATTTTATCGTATGTTTGACCTTGAGTGGTATTTGGTCAGATCAAACGATAGAGCAGACCGTGCTGCGTGACACTAAAGACCCGCATGGTGGTATTGCTCTTACTGTTATCTTATTTGCTCTTTAGTACCTATATGTATTCTAATATTACTCTTATGATTACTTATAAGTAAGTGTCTGGTCTGGTTTCCAACCTGTCAAGATAATGAATATAATGACTTTCTTGTTAATTTTTCTGATTTGTTAATCTATAATTATGTTCTTTAGTCTCATATTGCCCAACGTTGTACGTATAGCTATAGCTAAAAAATGGCTTGTACATGAAATAAATCCTTTTTAATTTGATTTGAAAATTGAAAGAGACAATTATTGCACTATATCATATTGGGAATTAGTAAACCTTTTTTTAATTAAATTTAAAAAAAGAAAGCACCTGCAAATTTTATATACCTAACTATGATTTGTCAGTAATAAATTTTTAAATAAGGTAACGCTTCCAGATCCCACCCATCTAGTCTATACCATTAATTTATTATATCCCATTCTTCCTGTGTAGCCTGCAATCCCATATCCTACCCTTTCCAACAATTAAAAACAAACAACAAATGCACACAATCACATAACATTATTTTCTTCCCACGCTTACGCAATCGCAGTCACCTAAAACCCTAAGAACCATTGAATGCGCAAAACTGCAGCCATATTGAACTAAAATGAAAAAATTCAAAGCAAAAATCATCATATCTCGGCTCGCTTTGCACAACCAGCCAAAATTCTAAGAAAAATTCAAAAATGTTCACCACAACAAAACATGAGCGCAAATATTGCTCAACATATAGTCCGATAACTTTCTTCACTCCCCGCGTTTTTCCATTCAATCATCGAAAAATTCACGCTTCTTTTGGTTGCTAGCTCTTGAACGAAAATGTTGCAGAATTGAAGTAATAGGACATATGTTATAGTGGATATAGCGATGTGTCCACCCTTAGCTTCTTTCGGTTTTCCTGCCGCACCCTTACGAGATAGGGGTTGGCCACTATAGACTTTTTTATTTAGAATCATATTCTGAATAATATAGCATTTTTAATTTTTTCAAAAATTTTACCTCTTCCCAACCGCACGCACGGCAAATAGATTGTCGCGCGTTCGGGGGTGTTTTTATTGTCTGTCACCCCTTTTTTTTGGCCCTGCGAGGCTGCATTTTTGCCACAATACTCCCAGGACTACCCTACACCAACCCTCAAAATTGCAGCCTGAAACAAATTAAATGCGATCTTTAGCATTTTTTCGGCTTATTTGACTGGACTAGAAATGCCAAAATCTACTCGCCTTTTCGTCATTTTAAAAATCAACTGCTCTCTTCATCACTTTCATCGCGATAAAGAACCGTCGTTCAGGGTAGAAAATGCATAGTTTGCATTTCTACTCTGACAAAATTTTTCATTTATTCTGGACTTGATTAAACAAGTCCAGAATATTTTTCGATGGACGGTGGCTTGTGAAAATGTAATTTGATGTTTTTATATACATCAGCCACCGTCCCGTCGACGGTTGAAATTGCGGCGCGCGTATACATACATATTATGTATTTTCGAGGCGCGCATTTCTTCCTATTTGGCATGACATGTATGTATACGTATGTACATATATATTGTATTTTACGCGTCTTTTGATTTAAAGTGGCTATTTCTACTGACAAAGTTTGCTGAAGGCAACATTTTGCCATGGGAATAATTTTGTTTTAAGCATGATTAGCTTACTATGTGAAAAATTTATTAAATAGAATATTTTAATAATTTAAATTTTAGGGCTTTTAGAAATTTGAAGAACTGATTCACTTTCTTCAACTGTTTTTGAAGATAAGCTAATCATGTTCTAACATGGTTAGCTTTTATGTATGCCTGATCAAATTTTATTAATTTATAATTAGGTATTTCAGGTTATTTCATTTTAGGCATTTTTAGGCAGGTATAATTTACGTATGTAACAATCCTTCCCCACTGAGAAAAAGAGAATTATTCTCAGGGGAATTTGTTGTGGGTGCTACTTTGGCGGCTCGGTTTTGGCTTCGGTGTACATTATTTTGGGTTTATGTTTCTGTTTTGTTTAAAAGGACTATCTGTTTAATATTACCCTCATTTAAAACTACTGGGCTTTCATTCTATTCTATGGCTGGGTTAGATTTGTAGTTATTCTAATATTATTTATTTATTTTAACTATTATTTTTGTTGTTCTATTAATTGTAATTTAGTTATAATCTAACTTTATTATTTATCTTTTGAGTAGCCTGGTAAATTTGCCCTCTTTTGTTTTTCTTGTTATCTACTTATTTATTTAACATATTATTATTCTATTTGTTTAATTTTAAGTTTGTTAAACCATTTTTGCTTTGTTATTAGATACTATTGGTAGCCTGGTAGATTTCTTATATGTTTCTATCTCTTTTTCTATGTTTTTTTATTTACTTCTACTGTTGTAGTAGGTAGGGTGTGCTGCATTTCTTTGGTTAATGTTATTCTATTAACAAATTTTAATTTTAATATTATTATTATTTTTTTTTCTTTCTTTTTTATGATTAAGTTCTAACGCATTTTTTCGTTTATGTGTTACTTTATTTAGTTTTATTCATATTGCAGTATAATATATTTTAGGCCTTGGTCCTGTTATGCATGTTGTTTATGTATTCTATTTCTTTCAAATTATAATTTTTGTTTCCATACAGTTTCTTATTTTTGTATATATTTCTACCAGGTCTACTGTTTGTAAGCTGATTCAGTGATCCATTTTAGACAGTGCCGGTGTTGCACTTTTAAACGACTTGGACTAACCTCGTTTCAAGAAGTGATCGAGCTCGCTATAAAATGGGTTGGGGGTCAGAAGCTCGTTCTTCTAAAGCAACTCCCTCTGTCGAGATTTCGGGGTTACCTTGTGATTGATTCCTCTGTTGTCTCATTTTGATGACAACAGGGTGAAGATATTTCACTGCCACAACTATCATTATGGCCAGAACTAGTAGGCTCGTAAATGATAGAGACGTTGAGGACAGGATATGGGAGTGTCTACTCGATACCTTTTCTTGGTATTTAGCAATTTTGTTTTCGATTTCCTCTAAGCAGTGTGTACCTTGTATATTAAATTATGTATATGGTCTCCAGTTAGAATCTCTGTTTGTACTAAATTTTGGTTTTGAGATTCTGGAAAGATTTCGGACAGGCTTACATTGAATAGAGAATGTTTGAATTCTAGAAACTGTTTCGGTTGAATAATTTTGAGAGGGTGTTTATTTTTGCCTGTGTACATAAGCACCTTTTCGCCGATTTGTAGTAGGTATGGTTTGGTTATCTCAATTATCCCCTGTCCCTCCAACTTGGAGATCACAAAGTGATCTAGACTCGTGATATGTAGCACCGTGGAGGTGAAATCGAAAATAGCCATGCATTGGGCTTGTTTAATTTCATCAGCATGTCTTTTTGAGGGATTTGTATTCTAGAGCTGCATTTGGGCACTTCATTTAAAGGGTTATATAATAATCTTAATGCACATTCATTTGAGGTCGCTGCCTTGATTATCGGCGTGTTCAGGCGGCCTACGTACGTATTTTCTTTATGCTATGAATAATTTGTTTGAAGCTTTTCATGTCTTCGCTCTTAAATAGGAGAAACTCCTGTGTTTGAGCGCTATTTGCCACATAAGAATATCCAGGGTCAGGAATCAATGAATAATTTGACGTCTTTGGTATGGGAAAGCAACGAATTTGTTGGAGCCTCATTTTTGGTAAATTGAAAATTGGGAGAGTAATTCTCACCACCAATTTGTTCTCCATGAGGCGTGATTGAACTCCTGCTGTTGGATATATGATAGCCAGACAATTTTGGTCGTTTGGACAATTCGAGGTTGTTTTGCGATATATTTTTTACAGATTTTGTGGAGACACAAGGAGTGGGTGAATTTGATTTTTTCTACTCGCCATTATTATGTCCAGAAGGGCTAGTTGTCGATATTCGACTTCTATTATTTGGAGAAGCAGGCTCGATAGGATTTCCTGTCTCAATTGCCTTCTTGTTATATCCTCGGCCACAATATGCAGATCGTTGCCTAACTCGAGTGCCTTTCAGCTCCGGATCGTAGATAGATGAGCGTAGCTGATCTTCCTTCCTTCACATGTAGGGCTGGAACCTCCCTCTTAACGTGGGCGTCTATAATGTCTTCGTCTGGGCTGCAATGAAGCCCGCTATTGTCCCACGTTGGCACATGGGTGCTTTGATGCAGGGGTGGCTACGTGTTTTCTAACAGAGGCAGTTAGAGTTATCCGACCCCGAGCGTTGGGGGTCATTAGACCAAACTGGCCTCATCTAATTAACCCCTTTGTAGTTCGCAGGCTAGCGGATTTTCAAGCTCTTATGTTTTTCTTTGACTTTGAAAAACTGGCTTCCACTATCCTACCGGCTGCGCCAATTGTTATATACTTGTTTGTGGGGCAAGCAGGAGCCGTATCCAGTTCTCCCTTGCACCCTAGTGTTGCAAAACTAAAACCATCTTGCCATTTATTTTATACACAAACACCCTTTTTTCTAATTTCACAATTTTTATTTTATCTAACAATTTTTCCCCTTTTATTTTTATTTCAATTTCACAATTTTCATTCGGTAAAATAATGTTCTTTTTCTATTTTACTTTCACAATTTTCATTCGGTTAAATAATTTTACTTTTTCTTCTTGCTTCTTTTGTTTTCACCTAGCGAGACCGCGCCGAACCGAAATGCCAAAATCAACTCGCCTTTTCGACGTTATCAAAATCAACTGCGCTCTTCATCACTTTCATCGCGATCAAGAGCCGTCGTTCAGGGTAGAAACTGAATAGTTGGCATTTTTACTCTGCGAAAATTTTTCATTTATTCTGGACTTGTTTACACAAGTCCAGAATATTTTTCGATAGACGGTGCCTTGAGAAAATGTAATTTGATGTTTTTATAAACACCAGCCACCGTCCCGTCGCTTCAAATTGCGGCGCGCGTATACATGTAATTTACTTTCGCGGCGCGCATTTCTTATCGCGAACTCTTTTTGGCATGATATGTATGTACATATGTACATACATATTGTATTTTACGAGACATATCGTACTGAAGGTACGATTTGTCTTTTGATTTATTTTTTAAAGTGGCTATTTCTACTGGCAAATTTTGCTAAAGGCATGGGAATAAGCTAATCATGTTTTAAGCATGATTCGCTTATGTGAAAATATTTATTAAATAGAATATTTTAATATTTTAAATTTTAGGGCGTTTAGAAATTTGAAGAACTGATTCATTTTCTTCAAATGTTTTTGAAGATAAGCTAATCATGATCAATGTTTATGTATGCCTCCTCAAATTTTATTAATTTATAATTAGGTATTTCAGGTTATTCCATTTTTGTCTCTTTTAGGCAGGTATAATTTACGTATGTAACACGGTTGCGTACGTTAAGGAGTATCTTCAGAAGCGTCTTCTTCCATTCTTTAGAAAGCATGATGCATCAGCTTTCTTTTGACCGAATTTAACAACTTCCCACTACGGTAGAAAAGCAAAAGATTTCTACGGTAGCCAATGCATACTCGTAGTACCCGAAGAAGGGAATCTTCCAAATTGTCCGGGTCTAAGGCCAATCGAAAAATATTGGGCTTATATTTAAACAAAATTTAAAAAAAAAAACTAAAAAAGACTCCTCTAAATAGACACTTTTAAGAGGCAGTATGAAAAAGCGTTGAAAACATTCGATACTGTCTCTGTACAAAATTTAACGAAGAACGTAAATCAAAAAGTTAACCAGTTTTATAGCACGTAGTAATTATATCATATCGGGTGAGTATAATGCAGATGATTAAGTAATCGTTCAATAAAAATTATTTGATAACAACAACAAAATATTTTTCTTGTTGATTTCAGCATTCATAGGTGGTCGGTTTTTTTATGAATCAGTCCTTATTCATGACATGTTCTTAAAAATCTCCATTGACCACGAAATCAGCTAATTCCACCAACCGAATTCGAAATGTATAAAAAAAAACGCTTAATTGTTCTCATTGGACGATCGCAACTCGAGCAACAAAGCAAGAAAACAAAATATTGACTGAAATTAAAGTGTACAAAAATTATAGATAGCCCATCGAAAAATTTACACAAATCCTTCACATAATTCTTCACTCACATGTAATAATTAAAGCACGATATTATTTTAGTTGAAGCCTGTTCTCTTCATACTTGGCAATTGACACATAAATTCAAATTCAAATTTATTATTTCCAAAGGCAACCATAAACTTTTCCCAAAATATGGCTAATCTGATCACAACATTTCATCCGAGAGTTGAGAAAACCCCTAGATTAACCAGAAATACAGGCAGTAAATCAGAAACTTCAATCAGTCGGCGATAAAATGAAATGCATTGGCATTTTTTGGGTTTCAGCTGTAAACCATTATTAGTCACCCAATTCGAGACATTCGTCAAATCAGAATTTAAACGTTCAATACAATCCTCCATTAGACCAATGGGACGACCAATACATAACTGCACATCATCAGCATATATGTGAATTTCACAATCATTAATATACATGCAGAAAACCAAAGGGCCCAAAATAGATCCTTGAGGCACACCACGAGTAAGAGACAAGGCATCAGAAAAACTGTTCCCTATTCTTATACACTGAAACCTACCAGACAAAAAATTGCCGATAACGAAAAATTGCAGTTGAATGAAATTGAAAGTTAGTGGACAACTTTATAATAATTTAGAGTAGCCTACCGAATCGAACGCTTTAGAAAAATCAAGTAGAAGTAGGACACATAACTCATCCTTATCTAGCGAGCTGCGTATATCGGTTGTAACTCTTAAAAGACCCGTTTCGCAATTATGCGATTTGATGAAACCGACATGACTTTAGCATATTACTGGTTTCAAGATATTGAACGATTTGGCTAGAAAGCATAAAAGGCTGATTGGCCGGAATTCCCCTGGATCTTTAGCTTTATTGGTTTTAGCCACCGGTATCACCACATAAAACAATTGAAAACTTTGGCTTTAAAAATGCTTGCACTAAAAATATTAATTGTGATTCCTTGAATTTCGCAATTAGGAAATCAATAGTTCAATCGTTTTAGCGGATCTAGTTATCATATGCCATTTCTGCCTACTTGATTGGATCCATCCAACAAAACTCTGATAGTAGGTATTCAATCAGCTGATTTCAGGCAAAATTATATCAATCGTTTAAGAAACGGAAAGACAAAGACTATTTCTCTCTTTCAGTTATACATAATCAAATAATCAATAATCAAAAGTGCTTTTCTCGTTCCTTGCGAGTGGAAAGATTGTTTGTTTTCATTAATGCAATTCTTATTTGTTCCACCCAACTGAAAGGCTTCTGATTGATTCCACCCAACGATTTTTAATGGATAAATAGCCTAAATCGTTCTAAGCAGTTATTATCAATTATACTAATACTTTGAACATGAAATGCACAATGACTACTTCTCTCTTTCAGTTTTACGTGTAAATTTTATTGAACAAGTAAAAAAGCTAGAATTGGTCTAAGACCAATTCTTATGATACCCTTATGAAATTTCGTATTGTCACCTTTCTGTGCAAGTTTGATTTTTGAAGTGGTTTTCGCATATATTTCTAAAACCGTTTGTCGGATAGAAAAAATAATTATAACCAATTTTATAAGATTTCGTATTCTGAAGAAATTTTTAGTACCTACAATAAAAATGTCTCGGACTGATCGATTTCAGAGTATACGTAAAAAACCTAAATTTGTATATGGCAACACCAAGAAGGTCCATTTTTGAAATTTTAGTTGCTAGTACAATGAAAACACTATGTACCAAATTTCAGCTCTCTACGTCGACGCTTTCGTTCATTATTTCGAGGTGTTATAAACGGAATGACAAAAATAGTATAGGTACCCTATAGATTTCATCTAGGGTATAAAAATCGGTTTCCCTTTTCTATGGTAGATACGTTTTTGGCACTTTATTTACTTTTTAATGGGTAATCTCGTTCTCTTGCAGGAAAAATCTTTCATTTACTTCTTGTTCAACGTTATTGTCTGTCTAAAGAAATCTTTAATAAAGCACTTATCTTTACTGATCTTAAGATTATTCATTAGCAATATGAAAACATATACTGACTCATATATGTACATCTGAAAGCACGAAAGAATTCTCATTCCTCAGTAGTGGCTTCGATTAATTAATTAATTGTTGACAATATTGTTTTTTTTATATTTCCGTTCAAAAAAAGGAAAAACGGAACCATTATAAGATCGCTCGTGCGTCGGTCGGTCTATCTGTCACAGACGTTTTTCTCGAAAACGATGTGAGTGACATAGGAATTGGAAATTTGGCAGAATGTTAGGGCTTCATGACAGTCAAAGATTATTAAATATTTTGTTTTTATATTTAATTGGGTGGTTGATGCTCCTAAAAAAAAACTTTTTTATGTCTTGTGATATACCCCAAAATGTGCGAAAAAATAAAGCCCCCCCCCCCCTCCAATCTTCTAGTTTTCTAAAGCTAATATTTTGTTTTATATTACCAGAGAGTTAATAGGTATTAAAGTATAGATAACAGGAAAACGGCAGCTTTATTCGTTAGTTTTATAGTTGCTGAAAACCAATTTTTTGTGTTAACTTATAAGAAAACTTTTATACCTTATGCACACAGCACGATCTAATGAATTATTACGACTTGTTATTCATTACGATAATTATGGCTCGAAAATCAAATCATAATCATGTACACTAATGAAATGCTTTTTTCATTCATTAGAGCACTAATGAGGAAAAACATACTAAAAATGAATGTATTTTGTAATATAATATAAATCTGTATAAATCTGGAGCTCTGCTGTGCTTCTGCCCATTTGAAAAATAAAAAAAGAAATGCAAACCACAAACAATATTATCAAAATACTTTTTAATATACATAATTTTTTTTTTCATTTCCAAAACGTTAAATTGAAAAATAAAATAGATAAAAACTAAGTTTATCGCGTCGAATCGATCCATTTCGCTTCTGCACTGCCATAAGTATGTCATAACCAGTTTCACATTACAACTTAATTAAAGAAATGCCTGTGTGTTTGCAGTTGCCTAATGAATCATTATCGTCTAATGAGTCAATAGTTAATTATTCATTAAGAGTGCTGTGTAAATTTGAATTAGATTTAAATGTGCTTAAATTCGGTCGATGGTTCATTAAGTTCTGGTACGAAAAACGTGATTGCGCAAACCCGACTCGCTCTTTAACCAAATTATTTATACAGGGTGTTTCATAACTCAAGGGTTTGATAGCTGAGGTGGAGACAAGCAAAAAATTATAAGGTGAAGAGGGGGGGGGGGGGGGGGCAAGACGCGTCGCTTCGGCGGTAGGGGGTTAAGATTTTTTGTACTTCTTCCATTTTACACTCTGAATACATCCTATCCAGGTGGGAATCAGAATAGTAAACTATCTCTCAACTTCCTGTCACCTTCCCTCGGGAGTTGTAGGACGTCAAAGTAAAAAAAATGGGGAAAAAATCCTAATTTTTTCAAATTTTAACGATTTTCCCCACAAAATGCATGATAACTATACAGTTTTTTTACAAGATTTAGAAACCCCGCTATGTTACCTTTAATTTGACTGTGCACATGTACCTAAATGCAACCGTTCTTAAGATATTTCTGTTTCTATGGCTCATAATTTCATTAATAGTAGTCGTGATTACCATTGTCAGTTGCAAAATTAATGAAATTATGAATCATTACTACAACTATTACAGTGGTAGCTACGTCCCTGCTCATGTTATTGTTTTACCTTTTAGAAGGTAAGATATTAATAAGCTTCCTTTATCATCCCAGAAAACTAATTCCATGATTTTTCTAGCAGATGAAACGGTCGTCTGTTCGGTTGTTAATAAACGCGGCGGCATTCATCTCACCGATAGGTTTTTCATACCTGATTCCTCTGTTAAAATATAGAATACTGAAATGCCTACAGCGTCAGCAATGTCTAGCACTTTTAATCGCTTGTCTTTCAGAACAATATTGTGAACTTTGTCGATAATTTCTTATGTGTGGGGATTAACCGATAAGTTTTCACGACCATGTTTATATTCATTGGTCGACACAATCGTTACAAACGATGGAGGAAGGTCTCCTACAGTATACATCATGTCTTTCTTTATGGATTTCCGTTGTCGATATACGTTCTTTTACAAAATATTTAATAATCGATACTCAACTGTCTCCATTTCTTTAAATATGCACAAAACATGTTTTCTAAACAAGTGTCAACGCCAGAAAAACTGACAAAATGGCTTCAAATCTCTACAACTATCACATAACATGTGGAATATTACACTGAACTATAATATTCAACACTAGCACCGACATATATTTTTCACTTGCAAATTTTCTAAATGATCCTCGTCTTCCGTGAATTGGGAGACAAAGAGGTAGAAGTACTAGTTAATAAAGTTCATCAAATCTTATGGCTGGTGCGAGTTTCTCATACACTCCCATTTTCACTTTCAAGTAGGTTCTAATCAGATGGTATCGCAATAAACCATTGTTAGGACTATGTGTAGCTGGAAGCAGAATTATATTTACTTACTCGATAACTTATATTTTTGGCAAGAATTCTAGTGTAGTCAAACGTAAGAAAGATATAGTGCAAAATATGAATAACAGTTTTATTTTGAAAAGAGAATAGCATTCTCGAGCTATACATAGAATCAGAAAATTTTTCTAGTTTATATGATAATAACAATAAATAATCAGTCTTGAAACTCTTGAGCTCTAGGTATTGGGTTACACTTGCAGCTAGCTACGACTCAACAATTCTGACGCACTTTCTAGAATTATGCTAAGAATACTAAAAATATGATAATCAAGTTCAAATAAAGTGTGGATATAGACAACTGAAATTAATTATCCCCGAGAGAATTATTGGTGGAGGTGTGTCCAACAAGGCCATAATTTCCCTGCCAGAGTAATAAATTGCCACTTAATCACTAATCATTATAATTAATCACTTAATCATTACGTAGTAAAGGTGGAGAAAAAACAGCCAGTAGGACAACGTTTTATATGATCAGAGCAGCCTATGAAAGTTATGACAGTCACACAGATCAATCATCTACAAGTATATTAGAACAGATATACAAGAAATGCTTGTAGTTAGAATAAAGACCCACAAAGGTGGGGCCAACGAATATCTCATTTAGTTACGATTAAATACGAAATAATTTTTCCCGCTTCAATATAAATATTTTCCCACAAAAAAACCAGTAAATTGCGTAATACAAGCAGAGAAACAAAGCTCAGGTAAATTTCTTCTATAGTGATACTTGTATTTAATAGAAACAAAGGAAGTAATATGTAGAGCCCTAGTTGGCGAAAGAATCCTATCGATGCTGATTCTCCGAAAGCTTCAGAAGTAAAACTCTTAAATTATTTTCAAGACAATCTTTTTAGACATGCAGAGATTACGTGACACAATGGTGCCGGCAATATTGTGTGGAGTTTGCAATTGGTGATAGACAAAACATTTAGAAAGACAGAAAAAGCTACCTGTGCTCATTGTGCTGTACTTAATTTAAACTTTTACCATTTTTTAGAAAATATTTACATATTTTTCGGATACAGCATTTCCAGATAAGCAGTGCTTACCTTTGTTTTTATTTCGAAAGAACATACCGTAAAAAGATGGATGCTTTGCGCAGTTTACATTTTCATTATTGTGATACATATATTACACGAGTATTGAGTAAAGTTTCGTTTACAAAGTATGAAATCTTCAGAGAAAAAATAGCTTCGAAAATATTAGAAAGATTTGAAACTGCATTGACAATTTCTTTTATACCTTACACAATTAGCCAAACTGTCTCCATAATGACTTAATTTCAAAAGGCAATTTTTATTGTTGAAAGAGACTAAAAAGAAAAAAAAAAGCGGCATAGAAATTTCATTCATTATCAGCTGATGGCTGTCAGCCCTCACTTTATTGGAAAAATATTTTGTTCAAATAAATTCAACTCATTTTAGTGAAAATTTCACTAATGGAGTAAGATTTGCTCCATTTGAAAATTAAGCGATATATTGCAAATGGGTCCTTGATGAATTTCATTTGTGTGCCACACTACACATTTGACTCCATGTAATTAAAAATTAAGTCAATATGGAGACAAACTGTCTGTATTATAATCGAATATGGATTTAATTTCAAATGCACTAGAAGACAAACATATTAACTTAGAACAAGCCAGAAAGCCAGGGTGTGAGAGCGGAGTTAATAGTTCACCACTAAGCATGCAATACAGATACTTATTGGCCATTCTGTGGGCGCTAATGAGGCTACTCGAGTGGGCTCATGAGCGTCCATTTTTGTACCCTGACTAGATTATCGGTTGGAATAAGAATGTCGGACGGAGCGATTATACGTGCTCCGGACCACTCCGGAGCAGCTTTAGATGGGTCGGAACAAATAATATTACCATATCAAAATTTTTAAGAACTATTTTTTCCATTTTTAATATGCAAGCTTACGGGTTAAAAGCATATTGTCGCCTTATTCGTGTTATTAAAGTTAGGACCTCTCTCTCCTTACTGCATAATACTTATTTTTCTCCCAGCAATTCCATCTGTAGTCAAGGTACAGAAACGCACACGAATAGGCTCTCAAGCTCAACAGAATGGTTGGTGTATTAATATTAATATTTATATATGTGAAATTTCATCTTTCATTCTCTTCTTCATCGGAACGTTTCACTGACTTATAACAATGGACTGAGCGTATTGCCATTTTCCTATAGGAAAGAATGGTACAAGTTTTACAGTTTTCTCTTTCAGCCTATGGCAGAGTTGGAGCTACCAACACAAAATATTACTTACTGAACGTTTTCTAATGCCATTTGATGTTTTTATGTTGGCTGCAGATACAATCACCGCAGAAAGAATAAGGTAAAGATAGTGTTTACCATGCTCCGCCTCTCTTGCCCATACGCAGGATTCAGATAAAAATAACTTTTGAAAATTAAAGTCGAAATGAGTTTAATTCCTTATAAGCAATTAAAATATTCCTTGGACACAAGAAATATACTTTTTTAATTTGATTCGGTTTTCGGGTGGAAAATTTCATCTGATTGGTTGAGTTTTACATGTTTTTTATGTAGTAAACGTTTTAAAGAGTGCTCTAACGGTGATATACAAAAACACAATATTTGTGCCACATGAAGTAGCTCAGTCCATTGTTATAAGTCAGTGGAACGTTCCAACCTACTAATGCTGCATTCCAGACCGGAGCTTTTATCAATTTATCGTTCAGCACGGGAGCTATTTTCTGAAGCAATTATTCTTAATTGCACCGCTCCGGAGCAGACACTGCACAAAACTGTCAAAATCTACTTCTGAGAAAATAACGAATCGTAAGCGGCGTGCACAATTCAACGGCAACGGTTAAGTAAAATGTGGACGGTCTGTTTTTGCTATATCTGAATTTATGTGTATATATTTCTTTTACTCATTTGTTTAATTGCCATTATCATTCTCGAAAAAGTTCTCTTCAGAGTTTTGCTTTCGAAGCAAACTTCGATATTTGCAACAGGTGGCGTGCCGAGATTTTTAAATTGAAAAATATTATCACAAAACAAGTGGAGTACTAAGATAATTCTCAAAAATTTAAAGAGTAATAAAAAAATTATAAAATTATAAATTTAAAAATTAATTGAAAAATTTTGCCATATAATTGTATATCCGCTCTTAAAATTTCTTCAATACTTGATAAAATTTCAACCACTAAATTATATATGTACCTCTGAAAATATCGTACTTTACTACTTGCATGACTAAACGAATACATCGATGCTATTACACTATATGAAGAAAAATGCTTAAGTTTATCTTCCTCATAGCCCATCCTTTTTGTTTTTGAAATATATTGTGAGCGGAGAGCTTTCACTTTGCCGTTGGCGTTGAATAATGAACTCCGCATTATTATGAAAAAGTATGTATATTAGCAAAATAAATAAAAACAAAATTCATTTTTGCAAGCTATCCGTGAGACCAAGACTCACCGTCGCAGAAAGAAATTTTAGAACGACTATTGGTGTTGGTGTGTGAGCTCTATATTGCTTGAGTATAATACTAATATTAATTTCTACTGAAATGAGTTTGTTCGTTGCTCCTTTGTTAGTTTTCTTATAAACTTTGATTCTATCGCTTATACCAACTATCTATTACTTACTCGATGTACCTAACGTTGTAACGTAGCCTAAGCTGAGGTTCTTCAATAAATGCTTTTCTATCCTATTCTATTCTATTCTACATTTTAAATATGAAAATTGTTCTACATATACAAGTTTTCAGGTTTTCATTTTAGATTTAGTATAAAAGTTCACTTGCAACAGTTTATACCTTTATTTAGGTTAGATATCCGATGAAACGTCATAGCCTTGCATTTGGAAATGTTTAATTGGAATTGTTCTGCATCAATCAAAAATTCTATTAAGATCGCACTGAAGTAATTAAATAGCAATATTTTTAATAAATAGCAGAAAAAGCAAAGGCTCTAAGTGACTACTCTGCGGAACGCCCAAGTTGACAATATTCACTCTAGAGACAATTCTATCAATTCTAACGTGCACTGCTTACGATTGTATACAAGCTGATATCCATTCAACAAAAGAAGAATTAATGAAAAGAGCGTCAAGTTTATGTAGAAGAAGGATATTCCTTAGTCAAAAAGCACTCCTATGAGGTGATCATTGAATCAACAACTTTCGAATTGTTTTCATAATAGATACATTCTTGTAATTATTCATGACATTCTTAAACCCAGATTTATATGTTAGAGTAATATCGAAAATTTTCCAGTCATCTTGAAAAATACCAATGCGCAAAGACAAATTGAAAATCACTGCCAAAGGATGACATGGAACATCCGCACAGTATTTTAACAACGAAGGGCATAAGTAATCAGCATAAGCATATTATTTAAAGTCTATATATTTTAAACTAAGCAGGACATCATCAGGGGTAAGTAAAATTAATCTAATGTTTAAGATGAATCTCAGAAGACATTTAATCAATATAATCCGGGTGAACCAAATCATTATAGTAAATGGATTCAAAATAATGATATGTCGCAAACCAATGGATTACAATTTTTTTTAATTGTTTCTTTTATGTCACAAAAAACAAAAGGAGTCAATAAAAGCTATCGGAGAAACATTATATATCCTCATTGATTCTGCAAATCAAGACTATTTCCACGTAATGAAAAGCTACGCAGTGGCGTAGCTGGAGTTTTCGCCGCCTGAGGCGGTTCCTAATTTACCGCCCTTTTTAACTTAATCAAAATTAGGAGTGGTTATTAACAATTATTCAACATAAATAAATGAGTAAAACCATTTGTTTAAACAGATTGTACACATAATGATAAAACGTATTTTGATAGATATTTCATTTTCTTGCTTTTTTATTACAAAAATCTTGAATGACATTGTCAAAATTTATATTATCTGTTATTTCTCTTTCTATAGACAGTATCGCTAGATATCGCAATCTTAAATCACTCATTGTGGAACGAAGATAACTTTTAATTAATTTTAATTTGGAAAAGCTCCGTTCCCAACTAGCGACACTGATGGCTATTGTTAAAAAAATTCTTAATAATATCACCATGTTGGGAACAGAGTTTTCCAGCCTATATTTTTGGATAAATATTAAAATTTCAAGAGGCCTTCCCTGTTTTTCCAACCTTTTGCTTGCTCTTATACATCAGGTAGAGACATCATTTAAAAGATTAGATGGTATTAGGCACGAATACTTCGCTGCAAGGATATGTAGTTGCTCAAACCGTACTTTTATTTCCTGGATAACTCTATCCAATGACAAAAACATTTATCCTGATATTTCTTCTTCTAAAGATAGCCCCACGTCCCGCGAATTTTCAACATGAGTGGTGTGTATATCTCCAACTCTTCACATATTTTTTTGGCTGTTGTAACTGCTTTTTGCATTAGGGTGTCCCTTTGTCCACTGAAATACATTTGTAAAGAATTCAGTTTTAAATTACATTGATAGATATTTAATACCTTTGATTGCAGGTATTGTTGCGCGTCATTAATTTCCAAAATGACGGATTCCCATAAATGCGTTGAGTAATATTACTCAATTCCAGCGTCTGATCTCGTTTTAATATTATCGTCCTCAGATGTCAAATTTTCCAAAGCACTTAAAATGTTTAATAAAGTTTTTTTTTCAACAGTCACCGCATCTCCTCTTGTGTTCCAACGAGTTTCTATACTGCGCTAGTGACAGAAACTATCAAATTTTGCGAAAAAAGGCAATAAAATTTTTCAAAATGTGATGATTTTTTTTTGCAAAATTTGACTGGAAATAACTCTAGTCGTCCACCAAAGCAAATGAAAAATCTGCCGAAATATTTTCTGTAAATTCCTATGAAGAAATGAATGTTTATTGCGCGTCTCATTGCAATACAGGGTCCAACAATACATCAGTCCAACGCTTTCAAATTACACCACTGAGTAGAACGATTAATAGATAATATTCGAAATAGAAAAGAGTATGAACAATATCTTTCGGATGCATTTCTTATTAAAAAAAATCGTTTTCATCGTTGGAGATAAGTAAATTACCTCAATGACTTAGATACCTACTTTCTTTCTAAGTCATCGAGGTAGTGTATAGACTTTTCCTACGATTGCTAGAAAAAACAATCAGCCCAATTTTAGTCAAAACAAGTAAAAAAGACCAATTCTTCTAGATGAATGCCCTTATGAAATTTCGTACTGTCACCCTTCTGTGCAAGTTTGATTTTTGAAGAGGTTTGTCGGACAGAAAAAATGATTATAACCAATTTTATAGGATTTCGTATTCTGAAGAAGTTTTTAGTACAATAAAAATGTCTTCGACTGATCGTTTTCACAGTATACTTAAAAAACCCAAATTTTTATATGGCAACACCAAGAAGGGATTACCCGATTTAGTCCATTTTTGAAATTTTATTTGCTAGTGCAATGAAAACACAATTTCAGCTCTCTACGTCGACGGGTTCTCAGGCAGTGTCCAAATATATAGTGGAAAACGAAATTTTTGTATGGCAACCCCACGAAGGAGTTGCCAGATTTGTCTCACTTTCGAACTAGATTTTACTTTTTGTTTTAAAAGTCCGTGTATATTTCATCTCTCTAAGTATACGCGTTCTCTAATTATCGTGGGCAGAGACGGACGGACATGCAAAAATCAAAATAACTTTTATTATTATGCGTGGGTATTCAATCCATTTTGCTTTACCATCATTATTTCGAATGACAAACTTAGAATACCCTATAAATTTCATCTAGGGTATAAAAAGATAAAGAGAAATAAAGATGGTACGAAAACATTAAATATAGTGTAAAAAAAATAAAGATGGTGTGATAACATTACATATAGCAATATATATAACATTAGGGGATGGTAGCCTGGTAGTCGGGTAAAACGACACATTACCCTTTCCACGAAATCCGAGCGTCCGACGCATTCCTAATAGAGTTGGTCGTGTTCTTCAGTTGTTCTGCAGCCGATAACAAGAATTGCAGTGCCCAAAACTATCTTAGAGCGAATTAGTGGAGAAAAGAAAACAAAAGTGAATTCTGAAGTATTTTTTACAGGGATTAGTATTGTCTTTTTTCGGTATTAAGTATTGATTTTATTTAATGTGCTATTTTTGCTGGATTGCTTCTATTCTAAAAAACCAAATTGATGTGACATTCGTAGATATGTGATGAATAATAATGTTATTATAAATATTTTTATTTTACTCTTGGCCATTTGGGTAAAATGACATACATACCTTGGCCAAGGGTAAATTGACATACCTTGACCAAGGACAAAATGACATACCTATGTTATTTTAGTCATGGATTCTAAAAATTATGTTATTTTCAGAGGTTGGGCCATACAAAAGAAATATAATAGCTGTCTTCTTTTGTGTCCGCAGAACAGAGCAGAACAAAAGGTACACAAAAGAGCGCCTCATACATTTTCATAGAAGATTTAAACAGTACAAATAGTTCACTTCAATCGACAGAACAATTCGTTCTCTCTAGTATATGGGAGTTCTAGAACAAGGTACACAAAAGAATACAGCTAATATAACCATACAGAAGTTTTAAAAAAAGCTATATTTTCGTTTATTTTGGCAAATAAACCAATTTTTTTTTAACCACTATTGCATTTTATTCAAATTACATGGATGCCCTACAATGACAACACCGAGTATGTCATTTTATACACACGCTGCCAAAATAACACATTAGGTGTTTTTTAATGAAATTAAAAAAAAAATCTTATCTTTGTTTTAATGTCTAACATTCTCCGAAACATGAAAGCGAACACTTTCAGGCTGCTAAAAGTGTACTTAAATATAAAGTGTTAAGATCCACAAGGTAAAACGTTAATGGTATGCCAGTACAGGCCACCTTCTGCTATATATAACAGTCTTGATTTTTTTCCTTTCATTTTCTTTCATAAATATAATATAATATAATTATGTGGTAATGAGAAGTCAAAGAAATAACATTTTATAATGCCGATTTGTTTGCTTACCCATAGCCCACACACGGAAGTTTTTAGACAGTTTTTACGGGTGAGAAGTGCAACCAAGCTTCGATCGGGAATACGGGCAGTATACCAATACTACTACAAATTATCTCCGGCCATTTTGAAATTGCGAAATTTCATATATTTCTGATCGGACAGATGTTTACCTGTGAATTGATGATAATATAATAATTTAATTATCACTACGTGTTGTGAAGTTGTGATACAGTATATCAAAAACTGTAACTTAATTGAAGACGCACACAATTATTTTTGGTAATCATATAAGGAACTACCGCGGAACAACATTTTATGTTGGTATGTCAAGTACAAGGGGAGGAAATTCCTTCCTTCCCTAATAACTTCTCGTGTGGGTAGGCCCTTACAATTGAATTGTCATTGATCGTCTAAATTATATCAGCCATACAAAGGCAACACCAAGAAATATTATCAGAAAATAAATGGGGTACTAGGAAAATTCTTAAAAAGTTATAAAAAATTATAAATTTAAAAATTAATTTAAAAGTTTTGCGATATAATAGGATCTCTTACATTAAATTTCTTCAATACTTAATAAAGTTTCAACCACTAAATCATGCGCCAGCTACTTCCATGACTAAAACAACCACATCGATTCGGTTCTATTACATGAAAAAAAATCCCATAGCCTATCATCAGCAATTTTCTTCACATTCCATGCATTAAAACAAAATTATTCCCATGGCAAATTTTGCCTTCAGCAAAATTTGCCAGTAGAAATATTTAATTTAAAAAGAAAAATAAAACCAAAGGAAAACCGTACCTTCAGTACGATTTGTCGTAAAAATTACAATATGTATATACGAACGTACATACATATAAAAAAAAAGCTTTCACGATCAGAAATGCGCGCCGCGAAAATTCATTATATGTATACGCGCGCCGCAATATCAATCGACGGGACGGTGGCTGATGTTTATAAAAACATCAAATTTCATTTTTTCAAGCCATCGTCCAACGAAAAATATTCAGGAGTTGTTTAAACAAGTTCAAAATAAATGAAAAGTTTTCTCAGGGTAGAAATGCAACTATGCATTTTCTACCATGAACGAGGGCTCTTGATCGCGACAAAAGTGATCAAGAGCCGAGTTGCATTTTAAATTTTCATTACGGCGGATCGAGAGTTGAATTTTTTGGCTTTGGTCGAAACGCATTATATTTAAAAAAAGAAAAGTTTTTTCCTCCTGATCGTCGATCGGTCGGTGCTCATAAAAAAAAAGAAGAACAGAAAGCTAAATTGTGTTTCCTAAAACTACAGAAAAATATTATAAGTTTAAGTTGTGTTCCTCTTTTATTAATAGAAGAATAGAAAATGAAAGTTTGAGAAAAAAGGGGAGACAGAATAGAAAGTTAAATTGTGCTTCCGGAAACTACAAAAAAATATCAGAAGTTTAAGTTGTGTTATTTTCATTAATAAAGAAAGAAAAAGTAAGTTGTGTTGTGTACCTACCTTTTGTGAAACGAGTCCCCAATTGGATTAGCAGTGCAACCAAGTTAAAAAGGTGAGCGTTCGACAAATAAACATAACAATTGGCGCAGCCGGTAGGATAGAGGAAGCCTACTTTGCAAAACAACAAAAGTATAATCGCTTGAAAAGCCTCTATCTACCAAAGAACAAAAAGGAGTTAAGGACGGGATCGAATACTGAGCAAGACAACCCTACCTTCCGCCTGAAGTTGAGTCTAGCTTCAGGAGTATTTCGATCTTGTCGGCTCCCAACGCTCGGGGTCGGACAGCTTTAACTGCCTCTGTTTGTAAAACACGCAGCCATCCCCTCATCAAAGCACCCAAGTGCCAACGTGGGACAATAGCGGGCTTCATCCCAGCGCAGGAAAAATAGACGTCCACATTAAGAGGAAAATTCCAACCCGACACCTGAAGGAAGATTAGATACACTCCAATCTGCGATCCGGAGCTGAAAGGGACTTCGAAGTAGGCAACACTCCCCCCTTTCAGCTTTTATCCAGGAGAAGTTAAGAAGGCCACAGGCCCCCCGACAGCACTGAAAATCTCCAACAGCAACCGATTCAGCGATCCTGAATTGAGAGGGACCTCGAAGAAGGCAATAAGCACCCTCTCAATTTGAACCAAGGGAATTAAGACGACAGGAGCCCCCCTAGCTGCAAATTTTATACACGGTGGTCCATGAGCGAAGAGAGCTCCCGCCAAGAAACATCGCCGGAAATCCAACTTGCACCAACTCCTCAACAATCTTCCTCGCCGGGCGACGCACAGGAAGTTCCGCCCCAGTACGAAGGAGGCCACGCGGGAGCAACATCCACAACCGAGGGTGATAATCAAACACCCCCAACAAATTCTACCACAGAAGGAGTCACTTTAAGGAGCGGGACAATCCTTACAGGTCCGCAACAAGTAAGACCTTCCAAATTAAATTTAGAGAATTATTTAAAGTATTTAGAGGAGAAAGTGCGAGACTCCTCCGAACTTTCTGCTATACAGTGCGATTCTATTGACAAATAGATTGCAAAGTCTCGGGAACGAAGGCTTGAGCAAATCGCAAAATTTAAAGAAAGCACTGAAAAGTTCTAAGAGAGCTTGAAGGAGTTTGGAGAACTCTCGCACTCGCTCAAAGTTACAAATAAAAATAATAGTGTAGATTTAAGTGAAAATGCCATCGACAGTGTCAGTGATTACACCGTGAGTGAAATCCTTTTGAACTGGTTGTGCGACTCCCTTCTGAAAACCAGCATAGAAGAAACTAGCTCCCCAATAGTGTCAAATTCTAGTTTCAAAATCCCCAATTTAAACATGGCAGATTACGCTAAAATCGCCAAACTAACTGCCCAGCTAGTTCCCCTATTCTCGGGAGAACAGCACAGCAAAATTGAGCCTTGAGCTCCAAACTTTCCTAGGATGGTGCAGGCAGGTAATTCATTTCGGTGGAGGAACTATCAGCATTTTTACAAATCTTCCCCACCAGACTTCGAGGCGAAGCTTATCAGCTTTTTACCTCAAATATGCCAACTACTTTCAAAGAAATAGAAGAACGGCTAAATCGCACATACCTGCCTAGAGAAACTTACCAATGTAACCTGAACCTGGCCTAGGGGTTGATTCGGCTTACATTATATATGATAAGAAAATAATTAAGACGTAGAAGGTGTATGCCAATTGGACATCTAGGCTGAAAATTGAATTTTACTGAGTAGTCGACAACTGTTTACGATTCGAATTATATATTTGTGTGAGGTTCTCGGATTTTGCTTTACTAGGTACAACCATTTCCAATTACGGTAGTGCCCTATCTGCGGCCGCCCTGCTATAAAATGATTTAGCTAAATATGGGTTAGTACTAATTATAAATTCCAATTCAAATTAATGTTGTTCTAGCAACTACAGTTAGTGATAATTTTCAATTTAATTCAGTTTTGTTAAAGGAACTACAATTAGCGATAATTATCTTACGTGTTACCGGATTCGATTTGTTTTCTTACGTGCTATTCGTTTTCGTGATGCCGTGGTCGGTCTTGATATGCTATTTCGATGTTTCCATAAGAAATTAACAATCCTTCAAATTTCCTTCCTGCGATGACTGTTGTAATTTTGCCAGTTCAATCTTTATGTACTATCTTATTGATGAATTTATGGTAATTTTCCAATTGTCACTGTAAGATTTAAGCGATGCACATTGATGCATTTTGCAGAACGCTTCAATCCGATTTGTCACGAATCTACCAAATGTGGCCCTGTCTTGCGCACACCAAGTATTTAGCTGGCTGGTGGACGCTGCTGGATCTTGCATCCAATTAGATTTTGGATGTTAATCTTGTTGTTTTCGCAGGGTTTTTGCTGATTACTTTTTTAATAAAAACTTTGCTCGGATTCTTATAGATCTTTTCCTTACTTGCTGCGGACGTCAACTTTTATCACTCGCTATTGCTCGTGTCAGACGGAAGAGAAGAAATCAGCTGTTCGGTGTCATCCATTGAACTCGAAAAGATTATTTATACGGGGTTTAAGGAACAACCACAGGGACGGTGTCTTTTATTGTTTTTTGACAATTATTATTATTTATTAATAAAGTTTTATTTCATTATTAGTTCTGTCTTTTATTATTTTGATAGTTATTATTATTTATTAATAAGATTTTATTTCATTATTAGTTCTGTTTTTATTATTTCAACAATTATTTTTACTTATCAATAAAGGTATAGTTCATGGTTAGTTCTATTTTTATTTATTTTTACATAGATGTTCATGAAAATTAAATTCTGGACAAGCAAAATCCTTGACCTTACGTTTTCGGGTCTTTACTTAGCAGAATCGAGAATTGCTGGAAATTCACGGGGCTCTTCCTGAACCGGTGCCTTGAGACGTTTTTCGACGGAATTGCGCTTAATATTCTAGCTTTCTCGTAGATACGTTACACCAGGAACTGGTAAACAAGTTAATTACAACAAGGCTGTATCCCTTAGAAAATCTCACAGCCCTCACGGCACGAGTAAAACAAATGCTGGCACTCTGCAATGAAGCAGCAGAATCCAAATACGGTGCCACAGCAGCACCAGCTGTAAAAGCGCAGCTGGAGGATTTCGCGAAAAACGCACTAAAAACAGGAGTCAATAACTCCTATATGTGTCAGTACCTGTTGACAATGACCAACGGCACTGTAGATGAATTAATGCAGAGCCCTTGACATGGAACGTCTCCAGAAAAGTCTAAACAGGCTGAACTATCCACCTGCAGTGTCTTCAGGGCTTCTCAAATGAGAAAAGCTGGCTGCCAAGCTCCAAAAGAGCCCACGGAATGTGAAAAAAGCTGTCTGGGCAAACAAAAGACCGACGAAATCAGGCAGCAATTGGTTACCTTTAAGGAACCAATCTGCAAATCTGCGCACTCTCAAATCATTGCCCCAGTCCCGTTTAAAACTCAAGAAGAAATGCTCTGTTTATCCCAGGAGATAAGCGATGGAGTCTTCTTAGCAAACAGTTTACTGTCATCTGGAGAAGAATTAGTCTTGGTTAGTATTCTCAACGCTAACAGTCATCAAGTAGTCATACATAGCTTAAAGTTACAGCTATATCCAATAAACGACTACACACTAGTCCCATTAACGCGCACAAAAGACCACCAAAATACGCACATTTCCATACCAAATACGAATGAATTATTGAATACAAAAGAAATATCCAGGTTAAGTAGAGACGGTGACGAGTGTCTAAAGCCTGCCAAAAAGGTGCATATAAGAACGGTAGCGAGTCTCTAAAGCCTGTACTAAAGCTGCATATTACTCCACCGTCACACAACACAAAAAATTCTACATGGTCAAAAAGAAATAGCATCGACGCGCATGAGTATAGTATATCACACAACCTATGGCAAAGACCACACAGGTGTACCAAACTCAGCCGTCAACAAAACAAGAAGCAGATACTGTAACATACTAGCTTCAGCACAATAAAGCCTCAAAAGGAATCAAATAAGCCTCATCTACTTAATGGTCAAAAACTTAAAAGGAAGAGTAACTCAAACCAAGGTTCAACCGACAAAACGGCAATATTACAGCATGTACGATATCTATACCCGGATTATGAGACTGCGGACGACCCAAAACAATACCCACGTATTTCTAGGCTAGAGCAAGAACTCAGCCTAGACCCTAATTTGACCGCGGAAGAAAAAATTTCGATATCAGAACTCTGCGAAGAGTACAACGATATCTTTTTCCTCAAAGGTGACAAACTCACCTATACAAATGCAATAACGCATAACATTCCATTAGTGCAAAATCAAGCACCAATAAATCAAAAAATGTACCGCTTACCTGAAACACAGCGGAAAGTAATTAATGAGCAGCTAAGAGAAATGCTAGACAGCGGGATAGTCCAGTCTAGTAAAAGCCCTTGGAATTCACCTCTAATAGTTGTCCCCAAGAAAGCGGGACCTAACGGTGAAAAAAGGTGGCGCGTCGTTGTCGACTTTCGTAAATTAAACGAAAAGACAATTGGAGACGCATTCCCGCTACCCCGAATCTCGGCCAACTAGGTCACGCAAGGTATTTCACCACACTCGATTTGGCCAACGGCTATCATCAAGTTCTTGTCGACAAAAGAGATCGACATAAAACTGCTTTCAGCACAAGCTATGGGCACTACGAGTTCAAGCGTATGCCATTCGGGCTCAAAGGAGCCCCTGCCACTTTTCAACGCCTAACGAATTTCGTCCTGACAGACTTACAAGGCCTCGAATGTTTCGTTTACCTAGATGACATTGTCATCTATGGTAAAAATTTAAACGACCACAATGAAAAGTTGAGAAAAGTCTTCGACAAGTTGAGAGAGAACAACTTGAAACTGCAGCCAGAGAAGTGCCAGTTTCTACGAAGAGAAGTTGTTTACCTAGGACATAAATGTTCTAGCGAAGGAGCCCTACCAGACCCAAGTAAGACGGCCTGCATCCAAACATTTCCTGTTCCAAGAACAGTAAGGCAAGTTCAGTCACTTTTAGGACTTGCCAATTACTACGGGAAATTCATTCCAGACTTCTCCAAAATTGTACGTCCAATCACGAATTTACTCCGAAAGGATGTAAAATTCACTTGGACAGAGAAATGCCAGGAAGCATTTCAGAGCAAAAAAATGCTTTAATTTCCCCACCTTTTTTGATTTACCCCGATTTTTCAAAATCTTTTAATCTTACTACGGACGCAAGTAAAGAGGCTCTAGGAGCTGTTCTTTCTCAAGGAGAAGTCGGAAAGGGCCAGCCCATTGCCTATGCAAGCCGCACATTAAACAAAGCCGAAAGAAATTACTCTACTATAGAGAAAGAGTTATGGCTATGGTCTGGGCTGCCAAGAATTTCAGGTGCTATCTTCAAGGCCGGAAATTCACGGTCTATACAGACCATAAACCTCTCAAAGGTGTCTTCAATGTGAAAGAACCTACTTCCCGTTTGGTGAGTTTTCACCACAAATTATCTGAATTCGATTACAACATCGAATACAAACCCGGGAAGTACAACACTAATGCCGATGCACAAGTCACATGCCTCAAGCATTAAAGGAAGACAGTTTAGGCAATACCTTAACAATGAAAGCCCTAGTCCACCACACGATGGACTCAGATGTGGAAGAAGACGAATCCACAAATGATAAAAAGAAATCCGCTCATTGTTTCATCGTGACTCGCGCTCAGAAGCAAAAGGCTCAAGAGACTAAATAGCTCCAACGTGGAGACAGAAGAGCACACGAAAGCAGACCAAAACGAAATTCAACTTACGGAGGCAGATATTCACTCCCAGCATCGCTTGAGCAAAAAGTAAGTACTGGTAAGACACCCGAAGTAATCACGAGCCCTACTGAAATCCGAACAATCTTAAAAGATTATCACGATTCTCCATTTGGTGGCCATCAAGGTGTCATAAAAACTTACAAACGATAAGACGCAAGTATTGGTGGAGACACATGCTTAGCGACATCAAGAAATACATTAAAAAATGCCCAAAGTGCAGACGATGAAAGCATCTCCACAATATAAAATGCCGACAAAGTTTATCTCGATATTGTAGGTCCATTAGAAGAGACCACAGCAGGTAACAAATATATCTTGACCTTCCAAGATAATTTAACAAAATTTGTCGACTGGTATGCAATACCTAATGCAGAAGCAGTCACAGTAGCGCAGGTTCTCTTTGATGAAATCGTTACGCGCTATAGCATACCCAAAAGAATACTTACCGATCAGGGAACAAATTTCCTGAGTGAATTATTCAAAAGAGTATGTAAGCCTCTAAAGGTAAAGAAGTTACAGACTTCAGCATACCACCCACAGTCTAATGGAGCACTAGAGCGTGCACATAGACCCCATATAGAATACCTGCGAACAATCGTAGATGAAAATCCCAAAACATGGGACCAATACCTACGAACCGCTGCATTCGTGTACAACAATAGTGTACACGAGGGTACTAAACTTACCCCAATGGACTGCCTATACGGCTTCACAGCGGATGATGTCCCATCAAATTTAAAACGGGATCCCGAACCCGTTTACAATTATGAGAGCTACTATCAAATATTGACGTATAAGCTCCAAAAATCATATGCCACGGCACAAAAAAACTTATTGGCAAGTAAACAGCGCTCAAAGGGGTACTACGATAAGACAGTACGGCCCCTAAATTTTCATGTAGGAGACAAGGTCCTCATCAAGAATGAAAGCAGAAAACATAAGCTTTCTCAAATCTGGGTAGGACCTTATCAGATAATCGCAATACCAAGCGAGGTGAATACCACAATCAAAATTGGTAAGCGAATAGTAACGGTACATAATAACCGTTTAAAACCATATTTCGAATAAAAATATATCGTACACAAATGAACCAGATTAACTTAAAACTCCTACCTTGTTAGTATCCAATAAACAACATTTCAATACCTGCCTCAGGAACATTTGCGGTGGAGTCACTCCACTGCCCAGTTTAAAACGGCACAATAA
The DNA here is from genome assembly GCA_963924295.1 of Dioctria rufipes. Lineage (NCBI taxonomy): Eukaryota > Metazoa > Arthropoda > Insecta > Diptera > Asilidae > Dioctria > Dioctria rufipes. The sequence continues at coordinate 76,676,526 of OZ002744.1, forward strand.
AAGGACTATTTTCTTCCTGCTCAGTACGGCTTTAAAAGTTGACATAGCACTTCAGACACACTTTATGAAGTGACTGAGTCCATGAATTCTGCAATTTATACTAATAAAAAAGTTATAGCTGTATTTTTGGATCTAAAACCAGCATTTGATACTATTGCCCACAAACTCCTTCTTGATAAGCGTGATAACATTGGTGTTAAGAATAATGTTCTCTCACTCTTTCGGTCCTATCTCTCTGATAGGATGCAGACTGTGAAAATTTATCATACATTGAGCACTAAACTGACCGTAATATGTGGAGTCCCACAAGGAACTGTATTAGGTACTATCCTTTTCCTAATTTACATAAATGACCTGTGAAGATTTTATGAATTTAGCTTAAGGGGAGTAGTGGTAGCCTTAGCTGATACTGTTCTCCTATTTAAACAGTCAACTGTATCTGTAAATGCAAACAGGGGATTATATTTAATTTATACTTGGTTATGCAGAAAAACTACATGATATTTGGGGCCATCACTAACATGAATGAGGACGTGTCCTTACTAATCGATAACTTTGTGCTTAAAAAAGTAAACGAACTAAAGTACTTGGAATAATAATAGACTGGTTTACTTTGCTATTGTTCAATCTATTTTACAGTATGGTATTATAGGTTGGTATTACAGCTTTCAGAGATTTCGATGTAACGACTATTCGACAGATCTACTGCTTTACATTATTAAAGTATATTTTTTTTATTCTATCAAATTTCCCAGTATATCACGCAAATTAATTCACACGTAGACAAGAAACATTACCTTTGGCAATTAAGCTATGTTCAAAAACCTAACACAAAAACTTGCCAGTATAATAGGACCAAAACTTTATAATAACTTACAACCTGAGGTCAAAGAAAATTTGAATGTAGCTAGCTATAAAAAATTAACAAGATCTTTGTAAATAATTATTCAAATGTCTTGCAGGAAAACACTTACTTCACAAGAATGATTTTCAGTATTTATAAACTTTTAAAATTTCTTCAAATTTTGTAAATAGCTTCTAGTTCAAGGCTGCACGATGCTCGCACACAAGCCTAGCTTATGTACGTTATTAGCTTAAACTTTTTTACTAAATTTTAGATTTAAATTTTAGTTGTACAATAATTAAGCTTCAATAAACTTAAACTTAAGATTTTTTTTTTTTTCAAGATGTAGAGACCTCTATTACCCTTCATCGTCTTTGGAACCTCCTCCTTGTTTTAAGTCGGTTAATAAATTTCTCACATACCTTTCTAAAACTTGAGAAAGCTGGGAGCCAGATTTATTTGCAGAATTTTGAAAATAAGAAAATAGGAAAACTCTTTATCACACAATTTCCACAGTGAAATATTATGTAAAAAAAAAACACATTTGGAAAATACTAAAACGTTTAAATATGATTTTTTCTCCACCAAAATTAAATGCAAACAAGTGAAAAGAAAATTTTAAATTTTACTCACTCTTAATCTTCGTGGTCCACACGAAGAATATGAAAGTGCACAGGCTTATGTACCTATCTATGTAAGTTTGTTATATGTTTATTATACACACTCGGGTCGGAGATCTGGTTTCGACATGTTTACACGTCGTTGATGACAATCAACCCCAATCCAGCCAGCATCAATACGTTTGCAAAGTGCAAACAAACCTTATTCTCCTCCGCTAAGATGATTTTTTATTCTAGACGGGACTCGATGACATTTCTAGCATTATAGCGATATAAAGCTAAAACCACGAACTTTTCTTATATTGGAAGAACTGAAAAAACGGGCGATCGCAAGTGAATGAACCTCTTGTCGATAAGTTCAGCAAAAGCTTTTACTACCTTGGCAGTGTTTTGATATTTTTTGTGTTTGTTTGTTTTTTTTTAGCATTTCGTGATAAAAATTGCGGTCAATCCGATAAAATTTTCGTTTTGTAAAATGGAAACAAAGCAAAAGGGGAAAATTTTAAATTAAGTTTATCATGAAACATCGTAAAAAAAACTCAAGTGGAAAGTATGCTTGTAAGCTTCATTTATATTTTCATAATTTCGAAACTGTATTTGAAGGCTCAATTATATGTAGTAAGAAAATTTTCAAAGCCATTCTGTTACTGAGCACGCTATAAAGGAAACATATTTGAAACTGTCGTTAATTAAGCAGGAAAATTTAATTGACTATCATATTTTCTATTCTAGTGAATTTACAATATAATCATATCCAGATGTCATATACTTGATCTAAGATTCGTTACTAAGAATGACAACTTACCCAAAACCAATTAACTTCTATCACTTCACTACCGTCGTCATCTAATGCTAATCTCTGCAGTGAAAGAAGCACAAAGAAAAACATTCTCTGTAACTATCCGTTGTTAATGAATAGGTATAGTCCTAATTATCTTAATAATGAAAGCATTTTAAATTAAAATTAAGTATGGGCTTAATGGGAGATGATATAATTTCTAATTTTAGATATATAATACACACACACACTTGTCAGGGCCTATGTAAAACTCCAGACGAGGTTTCTATCTTTAGTTGATGGTAAAATAATTAAATTGAAAATAATGTGTACGTCTACAACATACTAATTTTAACCGTTTTTTATGTGGAATATAAATATGTAATTGTGGCCTAAGAATAAATTGGCCTTATTAAGTGTCTATTAAAGTATGGAATACCTTGTTTTAAGCTTTAGTCCAAGCTATATTTCATAATGTCTTTTTACTTTCACCAAGTGACAAAAATAGAACAATTCGTCTAGGAGTCAGATTTAAAACCTACTTGTAAAATATCGAACATGCTCATATGGGTGTCCGTAAATAATGGTAATAATTTTAAGGAATGAATTGTAGGCGCAATTTACAATAGAAAAGACTATATAAAATTATTTCAATTTTGAGTTATGCGTGATTTTATGTTTTTCGAAGAATTCAGGACCTTGTTATGCCTCTGAGACAACTTTGAATCTATGTAGTACTTCCCAAAAAGGAAAGATTTTGGACTTAATTCAAAGACATAATATAATAAGTCTTTCAGTATTTCTTACACTGCCTTCAACAATTACCATAGTAAGCTTCCTTAGTTTGATGCTATTTTGATGAGAGATTTCGTAATTATTTGGGATCATTTTTCTTCGAAATTTACTAAGGAGAACCTGCATTCATTATGTATGTACAGAATATATGGCCACTGTGTACTCTTTTCAAATGTACAGCGTTTTCATACCTTATTGTTAAGGATTCACCGAAAGAAAATCCCATTGCAACACGTGCCGTTAACTATAAATTGAAGATCTTTACTCAAAATTTCTTATTATGTATCTAATTCTTTGTCCTCGTTAACCAAAACGAAATTGAAAAAAGTTTATTCAAACTTTCGATTATAAATTATGTAATATTATTATTTTATTCTAGTTTTATTTACACGATTTATATAGAAATTAAGACTTTTTATAGAAAAAATTAACGAATAAATTCAAATAACTAAAGTTGAGCCATTGTATAAATATTGACAAGATATGGTCTTTCCTAAAGTATTAACGTCATTTTCATTATTTGGCTCGACGCATGGTGTTGAATTCTTTTAGAAGTAATTTTTTTTTATGTTATATGAACGGAATTGTGCAGTGTTAAGTTGCTAAAGCAAAACAAACATTTATTTCTTCATCTTTCCCAAGTAAAAATCGTTTCGAGAAAGATGAATAAGTGCTTGTGCAAAAAGCAAAGAAATTTCCACCTGAGAGCTACAATCTGCTCTTTGTATACTTGGTTAGAAGGATTGAAATGAAGCGAGCGAAAAAAAAGTCTACCATATAATGCGGCTTCCAATTGCCAATTTGAAAAGGCTATATAAGGTCAAAATTAAATAAAAATTTACTTACATGAATAGTTAAACGAAGGATGGGATTAAATATTAGCTAGCCTTTCAAACAATATTAGAATCCTCTACTTCGCTGGGAACCAACAAACACAAAGCGATCAACGATTACCGGAGAATTGCTCGCCGGGATAGTTGCTTGCCACACAATTCCTCACCAGGAAAGTTGCTCGCAAATCGTGTAACAGGATGTTTTAGTTCTTTTTTACATGAATACAGATAGTATAGATTATGAAACGGTTTATATTTTAAATTATTATTTAGGAACACTATGACAGTTCCACAAGCCTAGAGGTAATCGAAGGCCAGGCCTACCAATCCATATGTCCTCGAAAAAATCCCATACAGGCTGTAAATTATCTTCAAAATCAACGCATAAGTCTTGGAAACTGCATTCCACAATTTACTTCGCACCTTGCAGCATCACCAGCATGATTATGTTCATGTAAATATTGGATAGTGTGGACACGTGCACGACACTTGATTCTTTTAGACTAAGAATATTTCCAAAATATTTTCTCACTGCTTTCTTTATCTTTGATATATAGATATACTTTATCCACCAACTACCGATTTCCCCTCTCGCTTTGAACAAATTGTAACGCCATTATTATTTAGGGATAAATAGAAACTTATAATATACATGAATACACTGAACACTAACATGAACTGACTACTAACAGACTGAATTTGAGATAAATATAAAATGAAAAATATTTTGACTTATATTGCTACAAAGCCGGATACAAAGTCTTAGAAAACAAATAAATAGACTAGGCAGATTTCGTTTCGTCAGAAAATCTTTTGTTAATCCCCTGATCCCTTTTGACGTTTATCTGTAAATATTTGCAATTTTCCTGTCGAGCAATTGTGTGGCGAGCAATTTTCCTGGCGAGCAACCGGACGAGCAATTGTTAGCAATTATTCAATGCTAACAAAAGTAGATTTCAACATGTGCTATTCATTCTAAGCTATTCTCAAAAAATTTCCAAAATTAATTAAATAATTACATGGAACAACAATTTTGAAGGCAAAAACAGCATTTATAATTTAACAAAACGAAAAACCCGTTGAGGTTTACAATATATAGGCAGTTTTACCCCACCCTAAAAGGCTAGATTAAGGAAGGACATCTAGAGGTGAAATGTGTCGAACAATTTATTGATCAGATCAGTTGAAGGTATACAGGAAGACATTTTGTTAAAATCTTTGATTTCGATTAAAATTACAACCTATATAAATAAAAATGAAATGCTGTTCGTTCAGTAATCGCATCACTTGAAAACGGCTGGACCGATTTGGCTAATATATTTTTCTTAAATGTTCATAATAGGCCTTTTCGTGTTGCCAGAGACAGACAATTTTATTGTACCTATTATTAACATGTTTTGAAGCTTAAAATATATAGACTTACTTGCTAGTTATATGCTACAGACTATATTTTGGTCTTTACCAGCTTGTTTTCTAATAAATATTTGCAATGTGTTTTAGTAATTGCGATTGATGTATTATTACCAAAAAAGGGACACTCTAAAAACTAGGTTACAATGTGTTGTTTTAGGAATTCTAGCTAGATATAGCTAAGTCTAATGAATGCTAAACCTAGGTCTAACTAAGTATTTACATGGGGTACACTAATGAGTACTAAGCCTAAGTCTTAATTAATATTTACATCCAATTTTATTGAGGCACTCAGAGCTTGTTTGAGGTCATTGTTCTAAAATGTACATGAATCTGTTTCCCCTAACGGATTTGCGGTAGTAGGTAGTCTATTGTCTGTGTTAATAGTAGGTTCCTATTTTGCAGCCATTTCAGGACATGCGGTGGCTTGTGTCTGGGGATTTCCATGTTGTTGTTGTCCACGTGTTCAGTATGTTCCTCTATTATAGCATTTGGGATTGTTGTGAGTCTCTCTAGGTACTTTATTGCATTTGTTATTAAAAATGCGTCTATCCTCTTGATGTCGGTGCGCCTATAGAGTTCCTGGTTCCTAATGTTTGTAGTTGTTGGCGTCTGTGGTTTATTGAGTACCTGAGATATTTTCTCCATTTGGGTCGAGTTTATGTAGCCAAATATTAGGCATATTAGTTGCTTGTAGCAGATGGTTTTAATCCTATTTTGAATGGTGTTCCTAGGTTTTATTACTCTTGAGAAAGAACAGAAGACGTAGCTCTTTGTGTAGGTTATCCTTGATGTAATCGCTCAATTTTAGGTTTTCTGTAAGGATGACTCCCAATTGTTTTATGTACTGTACGGTTTGGTTGTTCATTTTAATTTTTACCTTAAGGGCGCCATACACCATCAGTTTTGCCGTGGTTTTAAAAACCACGTTTTAGTCGAGATAAGGACCTAAAACGTGGGCAAGAAAAAGCCCCACACACCATCCGTCTTGAACACGTTTTGCCGCCATCTTGTATAGGCAAGTACAAGTTTCCAAGAATTTCAATTAGGTGGCAGTGCTAACAAGTGCAAATTTAAAAATTTTTAAAGATACGATAAGTAATCAAATTAAATGGAGGAAGAATCTTTAATGGCATTAGGATTGCTCTTGGTATTGGGGAAGAAAGAGCGACTGAAGCTTAAAAGAAAATGGGCAAAAGGATGGCTTCTTAAGCGCTCACAATTTTCGCATACCAATCTCTTAGAAGAATTAAGACTTGAGCCAGACGATTGGTTTAATTATTTGCGTATGGACGAAGGAACATATTCGGAGTTGTTACAGGCTATTACTCCTCATATTAAACGGCAAGATACTGTTTTGAGGGAAGCAATAACGCCACATGAACGTCTAACTGCCACTTTGAGATTTCTATGTACTGGAAGAAACTATGAGGCCATGAAATTTTCTGCAATTATATCAGACCAATCTTTAAATTCTTCCAAAAACTCCTTAGACATAGCTCTTAAGACGCTCATGCTTATGATAAAATCTTCTTGAATACCCTCAAAATCCTTTCAACCTATTCATAATAATGTACATCATGTCACACTACCTCCCATTTTTAAGAAAAAGATAAATTTCGCTTTGGCCCAGATGCTGAAAGGAGATGTAAAATTCCTGTCAAATGAATTTCTCATTTTTCCCGAAAATATCAGAGAATCAAGCATGAGTTCTCCCACTTAATCTCTTCATAGCAAAACGAATGTAAACAGAAACACGTGCTGTTCAAATATCATAGGATTACAGCAATAACATGTTTCCATTTACAGCAACAACATGTGACCAAAACATTGTCAATATTTTATGAAACCCGGTTTTATAAAAGCGCGGGAACATTTTATGAGAGTAAAAGTGAAACATTTGCCTTTTTTTTATTATTATTTTTTGCTTTCTTTCTTCCTTTTCTTGCCGTGTACATTATTTTACATTTAGTAAAACACTCAGAAATGTCGCCTACTTCTTAGCTTATTATTAAGTTAACTTTGATTATGAACGAGCAAAACAGTAAAACCACGGCAAAACTAATGGTGTATGGCCTTGCCCACGTCTTGCCCACGTTTTGAGAAAGACATTTCTGGCATGACCTGAATTCTGGTTTTAGTAGATATCCGAACCTCAAAACGGGGGGTTCGCCATACACCATCAGTTTTGCCGTGGTTTTTAAAACCACGGCAAAACTGATGGTGTATGGCCTGCTTTATTCTTTTTAATATTTCTTGAAATATTTGGGTAGGTGTCCTTTCCATTTCCTTTTATTATTATTGTTTGGCATTTTCCTATATTAATTTTTAGTTTCCTTTTTTTATAATACTTAAATAGGGTATCTAGGTAGCTGTTTACTTGCGATTCATAGGAAGAAATTTGCTGTTTGCTGTGTAGAGAATTATGTCGTCTGCGTATGTGATGATTTTTAAAGGATCGGCCGGGAGAGGGATGTCAGTCGTATAGATTTTATATAGTGTGGGGCAGAGGATTGATCCTTGGGTTACTCCTGCTGCGATGTTAAATGTTACCTAGATTCTATCGTTGATCTTTACGTTGAATTTCCTGTTAGTTAAGTAGCTGTGTATATTCTTGCATAGATGTGGATTGAATAGGTATATATGCTTCATTTTACATATAAGTCACTCTATTCAAGTGGTGTCGAACGCTTTCTTGGTGTCTACGCTTCACATTAGAGTAGATTTTTTCCTATTTAGGTTTTTGCTATTTCGTCCATTAATATCGTCAATGCGTGGTTGGTTGAGTGGTACTGCCTGAAGCCCATTTGGAAATCTGGGATTACGTTGTTTTCCTCTATGTGGTCCTGTATCTTGGAGCTTAGAAAGCGTTCATAAATTTTGCTTATTGCTAGTCAGATAGTCTATAGCTGCTGATCTGATTCGCTGGCTTATTGGCTTTTTTAATGGGAATTACATAGGCTGTTTTTCATTTTTGGAGAAAGTATGCGATATTGTATAAATGGTTGAAGAGTATTGCTAGGAAGGTCCAGAATTCTTTTTTTGTTTTTCTAATGACGTAGTTGGGTACACGATCCGGTACTACCGATTTTTTATTTTTGTTGCGTTTAATTAGTTAGTGTATCCCCTTGAGTAGTATTAATTCAGGATTATTACCTTTGTTAGTCTCAGAGTTTGTAGATTACGGGATAGTTATTGCTAAAGTTAAATAGGGGTGAGTGGTTGTTGTAGAAGGTGGAGTTTATCTCGCTGTTTAAGTTGAATGATTCTGTGTCCATGTTGAGATTTTGTTTGTGCATATTTTCCAGATATTTTCTCAATTTTTTCCTTATCCAGTAAGTTTTGTGGTGAATATCTATCCTGGCTTTTATTATTGTGCCGATATCTCTTATCTGCGCTTTTAGTAAGTGCTGGTTAAAGTCGTACCTTTGCCTGTGCCAGCTCCTTCGCAGGGAGTTCTTGTATCTTATTAAATTGATGATTGATTCCAGGAGCGGACTTCTTTTTAAGGTAGTTTTTGGTAAACTCCTTTCTATTGCGTTTTCCATTGCTTCTTCCAGTTTTATTATGTTTTAATCTGCCTCGTCTGGGGTTATGTTTCGGTTGATTGGTATATTGATATTACTAATTTTTTTATTTAGTGTTCTATTGAATAAGAGGATGTTAGTGCAGGAGTAATTAAAGATGGTTTTTGGTTGTGTTAGGGCTGTCATTAATTTGTATGTTTAGTTCAACTGCGTTGTGGTCTGAATCAAAATCTAATGTTTTTAATTTATCTATGAAGTTAGGATGATATGAAGTGTTGAATTTGTTAGATATTAGAAAAAGATCTAGATATGACCTGAATTGAAATCTGTGGAATGTGGGGTAGAGAGATGATTCAAATCTGAGGTCGTAGTTCAGTAGATTTTCCATAAGCCAGCTGTGCAACGTTTTACCAGCTTGATTGCGATTTGTGTTTCCTAAGCTCCAGAGAGGATGTTTTGCATTGTAGTCTCCTCCCATTATTATTATTCCATCTTTAGTTGCCCATAGTATTTGTTTCAGATCCGTTGTGTTAAATATTTGCCTTCCATGTTTGTTGTAAAGCGATACCAGATACAGGTTTCTGCTTGAGAATTTTATTCTTATGATTGTGGTTTCCAGATCCTGTGTGTTGGGGTTGGTTATCCTATCATATTCGATGTTATCTTTGATGAGTACGGCTGTTCCTCCTCCTTGCCGGTTTGCTCTGTCTGTCCTGGCTATTCTGTAGTTTTTGAAATGAGGGTTGTATTTCTTGTTGAGCTTTGTTTCTGTGAGTAACATTATGTCCGGTTTATGTGTTTTTAGGTAGCTCTCCAGATTGTGCCTTTTATAATTTTCCACTATTGAATTTACATTTAGTAAATGAATTTTCAATAGTTCACTGTGCATTGATTGTTAGATCCAATAATAAATGCATCGGTGCCTCTCTTTTGGCATTTCTCTCTGTGAGTTGACGGTATTGTGGAAGAAATCCATCAAATTTGTTTAGACAATTAAGTAGGTTTAGTCCGAATAGTGCTGGCATTCTCGGTTAATTATGTTTAGGGAGTTTTTGCTATTGTTATTGTTAGTGTTAGTGTTAATATTAGGAATTGCGGTAGTAGTTGAGATGTTACTTTTAAGCATATTATAACTAATATTATATTATTATCATTATATTTTTAGTGAAGTTCTGATAAGCTGTTTGCTTGTTTCTTCGGTTGGCTAGGGCCTCCTCTTTCCTTTCGATACGTTTCACGTATTTGGGGCAGCGTCTGTAGCTGGACGAGTGTCTCAATTGACCACAGTTGATACATTTTGGTTGAGACTCTTCCGACATACTTTTCCGTTTACATTATCCTGGCTCATGTTCCTCAGTACATTTTACGCACCTATATCTCATGTTTTAGTTGAGTGCTACGTGCCCAAATCTTTGGCACTTTTTGCACTGTGTCATCTTGTAGGACTTAAATCGTTCAACCCTGACTGCTTGGTTAAGAAGATATCTTAGAGCCAGAAGATCCTTCGAATTATCACTTGAGTGAATCTGTATTATCCAGTTATCTATATTTTTTAGTTTGAAAAGATTTATTATGTTGATGTTTAGTATCTGATTATTAAGTGCTGCTTGCACGTCGTTAATGTCGTAGGTTGGCGCTAGGTTTTGATGATGATCGATTGCGGTTTTTCCTCCTTCGGGGTGTTGCAGAAACTTCTAGTATTGTAATGTGTGCTTTACTTTATTAAAGTCTTCTAGGTTGTTTGTTAGGACATGAGTTATATGATTTTTTTGAAAATAAACTTATTGTGTCCTAGAACGATTTTTAGTTTGTTAGTATATTCCTTAATGTCTATGTTATAACAGACTATTGGGGGTAATTTATGTGTTTTGTCGGCGTTAGAATTGCTTGATGATTTTTTGTCGGTATTACGTGTGATTTCGTTACTGTGCATCTCAGCATCTGTGCTGTTTGCCTCGTTCTCGTTGTTTAGCAACTCAAAATAGTTGTTGCTTACAGCAAGTTGTTGGTTTGTTAGGGGAAACAGTTCAAACTCTTTTATTTGCCGAAATAGAGTCTAGTTAATTCGAAATATCATTGAATTTATCTACAAGCTCTGAGTTGTTATATTCTCTAACTAGTTGTTGATAGACTAGCTCCAGTTTGGGGTTCGTTTGCTGGTTTATTGTTGTTGGTGGTGGCTCGTTAAAAGATGGGGCTCCATGGTGTGTTTCAGATGAATGAGATTGACTTCTTTCCTGTACTTTGTGCTGGTTCCCTTCCTGTTGAATAGAAACTTGATGCAGTAATCGTTCGTTTATTATATTAATTGGGTTATACTGCCCTCTTGTTAAGGGTTCTTCCTATATAATATCCTCGTGGATAATATTGTCGTCATGCGTTCCAGATTCTTTGTTATATGGCTTCATTTCCAACTTCTTTGCTTGCTTTGCGTTTCTGAGCTAATATCTAGATTTACTCTTGTCCTTTTTTAAACTGTAGTTCACTTGTCTTTGCACGTGCTTGTTTAATATTGTTTCGTATTCACTTAAGTAAAAACTGGTTCAGTCCTTTTTTTTTTGTGACTAGGTACACTGAGCGTTCTTTCACTTGTTTTTAACGTAAGTTTTTCACTTTGCTAATTTGAGTCTATTTCTTACAAATATTCAACACTTGGTCAGGTCCTTGCGGTTCCTATCCATATTTTAATTTTACCTTTTGTTCACTTTATTTCGCTTTCCACATTTTCATAACACGTCCGAACCCAATCGTGGTCATCTTGTGAACGAATTGGTGTTGCCATACAAAACTTTGGTTTTTACGTGGACGTAGAAAGTTGAAATTTTGTACATAGCGTTTACATAGAAATTGCAAATACAGGTCCAAAAGTGGCGCAAATCGAGCAACCTTTTCATGGTGTTGCCATACAAAACCTTAGTTTTTCACTATATATTTTTTTGGACACTGCCTCACGCGTCGACGTAGAGAAATGAAATTTTGGGCATTTTTAAAAAAAAAAGGGAATTTCAGTTTGAAAATGGGACCAATCGGGCAACTTCTTCGTAAGGCTGCCAAAAAAACCTTTCGTTTTTTATTATATATTAGGGCACTTTTTAAAATCGCGTCAACGTTGCATGTACACACACACACGTGAGACACAGAGTGAAACCCTAGAGTACGGAATCGAGCGATCGAGTCAGATGAGAGCTTAGATATTATGCATCTCTAACCGTCCCACCCCTTTCAACCTATAGCACCTATATTATCGCTGGTCAATGCCGGCGGGTTCTCCCTAATTTTCAATAGAAAGTATTGGAATTAGATCGGACAAACCTACACGCCAATTTAAATCACTAAACCGGGATATCATGTGGTCTCCAAAATCCTGTCCATAAGTCATTGGGATGCTGCAATGTGGTGAAAGCCATTTGGTACTCTGAGATTGAGGTGGTTCGGAGTACACACCTAAAATTATAGGTCCAATAACATCTTTTGACAAAAACAGATCAATTTCTATTTTTCCCCCGTGTGCTATAAGCGAGGGATTTAAAGAAAAGATGGTAGTGGTCCTGAACATATAAAAATAAATAAAATCTAAATTCAAAAACTATGAATTTATCGAAAATGTTAAGCAGGTAACACTCTTCATACTCGGAAATAAGAAAAAAGCAGCAAAAGAAAAGCAAGATCAAAAAACTTGAGGTAAATTATAGAATGAAAAGAAAGTCACCGTCAACATTTCAATAACTAAAAAAAAAAAATTCCAAAAACACTCTTCCCGTCTACATATATCACTTACACTGTCTACAGGCTATTTATCTCACTCTCTCTCTCTCTATGTAAAACAAAAAAACAGAATCTTGATCGTAAGTTTATGTATTTTAAAAATGACCAGATCTTCGGCATACACTAAACTTGTGGATTTTCAGTAGTCAATTTTCGTCAATGAAACTGTTCGTCTTCTCGCAGCGAATTTTCTTTCGAGGCCGAAATCAGATGCTGGGAAAATCTTATTCATTCGAAGTAAAAGTTCTTAACCGGGCGGATCGAATAATTGAAAGCATTACATAAGGATATTTTCAGTAACAGCAGCAAGTGTTAAGTGCAAAAGATTCAAAAACAAATATCCAAAAAATTACTTCTCTTTTTTTTTCTTTTTTGTAAAAATGAAAATTTGTGAATCTAGTGAATTTAATCGCACGAAATTATAATTACAACACAGTGCAAGAAAATAGTTTGAATACTTTACATTTGTGTTAAGTTTTTCCCAGTTATAAATAGGCTCTTTCTGGCTCTATACCCGGGATGTGTTATAATTTTTGGATTTACTAGAGATTCGCTAGAGATATGAGTGTAAGTTGACAAAATAATTAATGCCATTATATGCCCATAACTTTTGTGTTATTTTTGGTCATTTCGTTCAACTGTTTTCGCCACTGCCGCCACCGCCACCAAATGTCAAAGAATCTAGTTTTCCATATAATTCAATTCAGCTTACTTCCTTGAGATAAACTTTTTTATAAATTACTAAATGTGTGATTATTTATAGATTGTAGAGCTTCTTGCTTCTATATTTAAATATTGTCCACAGAAAATCTCTCTGTGCAAGTGAGACGAACCGCAGGAATTTTATAGATTACGGCTTGGTAAAATGTGAATCCGTTGCAAGTATGGCGAACAAAAGAAAAAAGAAATATCTTTAGTTAAACACAAAAACTAGAGATATACTCAAAAGCATGAACATTTATAATTTACATTTTTGCTTTAGAAGATATTTACTTTCATGTTATAACATTTTGTGTACATTTACATCTATCTATGTTCGTCATGTGAAAATATTGCAGTTTGATTTTAACGAGTGAAATAAATAATGAAGTTTATTTGTTCATAGGGGAAATTAAGTTTCTTACACGGATGTAGGACAGATAAATTTTTGTTTTGTGTTTTTCAATCCAATTAAATGCATGCACATAGTTTGTTTTCAAACTTCAGAGAATTCTGAGTGGATGGCGATCTGTTCCACATTCGCACTGTTCACGTAATAAAGAAGGCGCAGAATGGCAAATAAGGTTAAAATAATGAAAGAGTGGGTGTTTCCAATGACATACGAGCCTTAACTATAGGGGGCTGTTGTTATTGTAATTATAATACCGATTTTTTCACACTCTTTTTTAATTATTGTCAAGCTCTTGTTATGGCAGTGTTTTAAGGGAATCTAGAATTTGTCTGACAAACAAAATTTTCTTCTAAAAAAACTATCACCTAGTGGCAGTCCAATCAAAGAAAATGGCGATGATGCTGTTGCGACGAGTATACATTATTATATTATATTATTATTATTTTTCTACCATGGTTTTCAAGCACTACTCAAATGAACGGACTCCATTCATAGCCTGATTTAATTTTTTGTATGTTAGTAATCCACAGAAAGGTAAAAATCCGATCAAGGCACATTCTGTGTCCGTTTTAGTCAGGCGAGGGGCAATCTAATTGGATGAAAATGGTTAATGTATTCTCTAAGCATTATAACATCTATGATGTTGACATAATCATTGATCTTATAAACAAATTTTACGCCAAGTTTTGTAATAAAGACACGAATTATAGAAGTAGCACTGAACTCAGGTCATCGAATGCCAAACGTAATTGATCACGATCACGTGTACCTGCTCAGACAACTTTCAAACAAAGGGTGTTGGCGGTGTTCGAACTCTGTATAAAAATGTAAAATTAAATGATTTGTTGAATTTTTAAATCTCGATTGAAAACTATAGCCTTATATCGATTTCCATGACAAATCTTCTCATAAAACCTGAGTTTTTGCTCTCAGCAATGGAAATATAAATTGTTTTCTCTTATGCTTATCTATACACGTTCAAACATAAGAGGTATTCGGGTATTACACCTTAAGCGGGAGTCAGATTGAAAATCTTAAGCCTTAGCGGTTGCCAAATGTTGTTACTGCTCTGGTGAATTAAACCAGTCGAACAGGATACTGTTATGAACTAGGACAGTTATTTCGTGTACAGAAAACCATTCTGCGAAATTAAAGCAATTATCTCCGATAGCGTCGTCTTCTTGGATCTTCAAATAGTACAGTCAGCCCAAAGTGCAGTGGTCTTAAGTACTGAAAATAACCTGTAAAGCTATCAGATTAAGCCTGTAGAAGGATTGAATCAGCAGAATTGCTGTAATACTGCTGTTCTTCGGGTGCCTTGAATGAATCAGCAAAATCGAGGCAAATCAACTTTCTAGTCGAGCTTATCTCTATGACAGTCTGACTTAAGACTGAAACCAGTGGAATCGCTGGAACCAGCAGTATTGCGACAAGTCGTTTCTCTAGTCCAAGCTATCCCTATGACAGCCTGGCAAAAATTTTGTACCAGCCGAAGCGCCAGAACGCTGATGTTCGTCTTCGGTCTGGATGATTAGGCTAGTTGGAGGAAAGCTAAATTTAGTGTAGTCTTACTTAATTGCTTGTGTAGTCTTACTTAATTGCTTTTTTTTAGAGAGCGGTGTGTGGGTTCTGGACTGCCAGGTGATATAAATGTGTGCTTTGCGTTAATTCAGGCTTTTCGTCGCAAACGCATTCAATTCAACCTTAAAGTTAGTAGACTGTTCTATTGCCGGTTTTGTTTTAGTGAGTTTTTTCTATTTCCGAATGCCAAAATAAAATTTGAGGACGTAAAAATATACGAACTTATTTATAAGAAAAAGTCTAAATTAAGGTTGATACATGTCAAATGTCAACGCATACAATCTGACAGTATTGTACATAGAATTCAAAGTCAACTTTTATACTTTAAATATTAACTTATTCATAGCACAACTTGACACTAGGAAGCGGACACGTATTTTTCTCTCTGAAAATCTACAGGAGACTAAATGATAATTTTAAACTAAAACTTATCCTACCTAACTATACTCTTGAAAATATTAAATCTGGTAGCAGATGTTTCAAAATATTACAAAAAAATCGTTATCCCTTATTTTATTATTTTATTGAGAATAAATCCTTTATTTTATTGCTTTACGGAAAATTTCAAAGTGACATTTCCCGGTCTAGTTTTATTGCACCTGATAACCTAATAAGAAGATAGGACACAGCCGAACAAAACTGGAAAATTTCCTTGTTTTCTGTAAACAAATAATGTCATATACTCTCGTTTTTTGCATGAATGAGAGAAAAGAACTTGGGTATGCATTATTGTAGTGCGACTGAGACAACAAACTAAAAACAAAAATTGAGAGATCGTAGTATAACCCAAATTATAAAATCTTCTTAAATATCTCCAAAATCCCTTCAAACTGTTCATAATAAATACATCGGGTCAGACTAACTCAATTTGGTAAGATAAATTTCGCTTTGGCCAAGATGCTGAAAGGAGATGGAAAATTCCTCTCAAATAAAATTCTCATTTTTCCTAAAATTATCAGAGAATCCAGTATGTTCAGAGGAAAACGAATGTAAATAGAAGCACGTGCGTTCAGATATCATAGGATTACAGCAACAACTTTGGGACATAACATACAATTACAACAACAACTTTTGGACAAACTATCTCAATATATCAGAAAAACCGGTTTTTACAAAAGCGCGGGAACGTTTTATGAGAGTAAAATCTGAAAACTCCGCCCTTCTCATTTATTTACGAAAAATAATCGTCAGCTATTCTATTTCGTTGCATGTAATCTGCGCTTTCACATGTTTTGTCTTTATTCGTAAAAGTTTTAAGGATTTTCTTTTTTTTTTCTACTTTCTTTCGTTTTCTGGCCGTGTACAAATATAAAACAATCGGAAAACTCTTCTGTATCCTAACTTGTCATTACGTTAACTTTGACCTAGGATTCAGCTTAAGTGAAGCTTCATATATCTTTTAGCTAACAAATAAAATTTTCAGTAGATTTATACCTATTTATAATTTTTAAATAAATATTTCAACAGACAGCATATTTTTTCCAACTAATCACACGCGACACTAGTCTCGCATCGAAAATTTCAATCTAACTCCACCTTTACACTCACCTCAATTGGTTCACTGAGACAGCACTATCGGAAAACTGCCTCCGTTCTATAGTGAAATACAAGAAACTACACCGGCGATTACACGAGTTAGTAGAGTTCATTATAACAGTGTCGTCAAGCGGTGGAGACATTCCTGTTCTGTATGCAATTCTAATGATTTTTTCCGTTATTTCGTTTATTCCGTTATTTTCTTTGAAACATAAAGATTACAATGTATGCTAAACACTTTTCAGTCATTTCCCACTCAAAAGAGAGAAGATTAGAAATATAAACACAAATTTCCACAAACATCTACCTTTTATTTTCAGTTTCCGCCATTTTAATTTTACGTTAGATAATTTATTACTGCCTAATCAGTACCACGGAACAGAGAATACAAGTAAATCTCATTAAATTTGACAGAGTATTCTCTGTACCGTGCTTTTCTATACAGTACGCGACATTTCGTCCACTAATGGTGGAACATGGTTCGTACAGAGAATACTCTATATTCTCTCTATATATACGTGGCCAGAACTAACTGGTCAGAAATCTATTGAGTACTGACTATGTAGTGTAGTCAGTTAAAAAAAACTAGTCAGTAGGGGCTTACACGAAGCTGTGTCAGTGTCAGTTCAACAAACTCGTGTAATCCCCAGGTATGGCATTTGGGTCTTTATAACTATAGTTGGTATAATTCTTATTTAATCAAATATCTACAATAAATGATTCGATTATACCTCTTTTTTGCATTGGCAATATTTTATTGCATTTCTTACGGCATTTCCATATATGTCTTATGCGGGTAACATGAAATTAACAATACATATTAAAGGAAATATTATACCTTTAAAAATTGTGTAAATTAAGTTAGGAACTTAGGTATAACTAAAAGAAGTTCAATAAGCCCGAAAAATGTTAGCATTTCCCACTATGTGGTGGATTTCTCTTAATGTATTCGTTAAGCTCATGAAAGTAGTAAATCTGAAATATTTTTGAAGGGGGGTTTGGTGTAATTAGTTTCTATTTTAATTTCAGGAATTTAACTTGCATGAAAAACGCCTTCCCGGAGCCCATTGTTGAAATATTCTCCCGTTTATTGATTTAAATCCAAGGCTTAATTAATAAATTTTCACTTGAATGTTTTTATTTAAAATCACCATAACGACACAATTTAACGTTTTTTAATTAAATAACACGCAAAATACAAAACCTGGCGCAAAAACACGAATCTGACTTTTAATTCATATTGACACAATTGACATTAGCAAGTTAAACTTGGTTAAATTCTTCTTGCATTTCCACTCATTCGCCTAAACACCAAGTTTCCCTCACAACGATAGGATTTTTACATGATATTTCGCTTCCTTAGCCACGGCACTTTTTACGGGTGAGAAGTATACGAGGGTAGGACAAAATCCGTGCTACCAAGTTTCGATCAGGAGTACGGGCAGCATACCAATACTACAGCAAGGCGGCCATTTTGAAATTGCGAAATTTCTCATCGGACGGCTGTACAGATGTTTATTTGCGATTTGAGGTGATAATATAATAATTTAATAATCATTACGTGTTGTAAATTTGTGATACAGTTATTGTTTACATCAAAAATTGTGACTTAATTGAACACGCACACAATTAATTTCGGTAATCATATAAGGAACTACACAAAGCAACATTGTTGTTATGGCACGTCTAAGCCAAGGGAAGGAAATTCCATCCTTCCGTAAAAAGTTCCCGTCTGGGTTGGGCCTTAGTTATATGTTCTATTGCGCCTTGGATGTGCAAATTGACAAATGGAAACATAAACTGATTAGGTACCTATTTCCTATTGTATGCGGAACCAACTTTGTTGTGATAATTGTTTTCACTTTCAATTAGTAATTTACATATCACGCAAATTAAGATAAATCAAATTGTATAGAAATAAAACTAAATAAGCAATTTTCACTTACTTTGCACTCTTCGTGCTTACAGGGAAAGGGGAAAAAACATTATTCATTGATTACGATGTATTTCTATTGTATTTAAGTCCTAAAATCCTGTTCTAGTTAACTATACAGCTGCCAATTCGGCCTCACCGTTCAATGTCGTATTATTTAAAGAGGGGGGGGGGGGGCATAATTGATTTCTTATAATAATAATAACACTCATAACATACACAATAACTAATTCAATATTAAATATTTACTCGTAACGATAATATTATAATCAACATCACAGCTAGACATATTTTATTCTATCCTGTCTATCAATTTGGCTAATATTGTATAATTGAATAAATAACTAATAAGGAAATGGCATATCGGGTGAAAACCTAAGCGACTCGGCAAAATGTATTAATGTGCTGTGGTTGTATTCGTTTCGTCATGGCAGTAATGAAATCATGAGATTTTGAAGAGGGACATTTTCTATAATCCAAATTGCTATGTAAAATAAGCAAAAATTTATAAGCCCCCTTATTTTCAGATAATATTTCTTGGTGTTGCCTTTGTAGCCATGGCTGTTAATTTTTATTAATATTTCACTTTTATTTTGCTTAAAACACTATAATTAATTAGTAAAGCTTTTAACAAACCCTTGAAGAATGCTTGCCCACGACAATAACGCCGTTTGTTCCTGCAGCACAGCACAACGCACTTCATTACGGTTATTTAAGACTCCAGAGTCTCGATTACATAAAATATCGTTCACAAAAAATATTTCACACGTGTTTCACACTAATATTAAGTAAAAATCCTGTTAAATTATTTATTTATCACAATATCGCTAGCTCAAATCCGAACTTCTTTTCATAAAATATGATATGTTGATCTGACGCGAAATAGGCAGTAGACCCTCTTGTCATTTCTCCCCCCTCCACCTGACCTTAGGTCATACTGTCATCGAATTGCTTAAACACGTACACTGTATTCGCATGATACCCCGCTTATTTATTAGTTATTTATTCAATGTATTGTATACACTCCATACCAGGCCGACTACATGAACATATATATGTATGTCAGTGGTAGTTATTCCAGTAAAATATCAAAACAAACTTGACAAAGAAAACTCTTCAACACGTGAAATAACACAAGCCTGGTATTAAGCTCTTGCCACTGCATACGCAAGGAACAATAAATGCTGTCAAAACGTCAAATTGCTATTGCCTTCTTAAGAAGTCTTCTATTTAAAACTACGAGGAAGCTAAATTTTTTAAAGCGGCTATAACTTACTGTAGGCGTCTGTACTATTCATGTTGTAGGTATATATGTACTGAATAAAAGTTAGTCAATGATTTTTTTACAGAAGAATTGTTGTAAACTAATTTTAGATGTAAGGAATTCATACATACAGTGTCATACAGCGGTTAAAATTAAATTAAATACACATAGTATACATGCTGTACAGAATTCGCAGCACATTTCAACTAAACTAAGATGGTTAATCTACGTAGATCAAATTTGAGACTTTCAATCTAGTTCACCCGATTCAAATTCTTCAAATACATAAGTCATTTTTACGTCATTAGCTAGATTACTTCTTATTATTTGCATAGGCTTTAAAGAATATTTTGACAATATCAAAAGCGGCGGATTGATTTAAACGCTCTTTTTAGTGGTGAATCGATAAAAGTATATCTAAAAGACAATATGGTAGCTGAAGTCCTAAGAATAATATTATAAAGCCCACTGATAAAGAAACGGCAATAACTTATCAATAAACGCATATCAGTTAAGAAAATAACAAAAATAGATAATTCATAGAATGTATTCCTTGGTGTGTGCTGATTAAAAAAATCCTAGTGAAAAACTTCATTACTTTTAAACTTTTAAAATAATCATGTCAATAATTACTAATTAGTTGGATACCTAATAAAACCAACTTCCTTTTGTAGGTTTTGATATTTTTAAATAATACATACATTAGAAATCATCCAAAAGTTAGTCTATTTCATAGGGAATAATTATTGACAACCATAGGGCGGATCAAAGGTTATGTTGAATTAGGTGTCATCCAATTCGACAACATCTTTATTGGGCTATAGTGCCTTACTAAAGTGTTCTAGGGGCGGTCGGCGGAGCTATATGAACTACTATATGTTTTTATCAACCCACATCAAGGAATAACATTGAATACCGAAAAAAGAACTCTCTTCTTCAATTAGTGTTCGCCTCTCTCCGGTAGGTGTTATAGCATACTTCTGGGATTGATATGAGCAATGGCTCGTAAATCATTAGAGTAAGCCCCTGCTTATAGACTTAGGAATCCCTAGCGATCTCAACCTCTCACCACCCATGGCCTCGCCTCAGGCATACTATTTATCTACATTAATCTGTCTTTATTCTTCTATCGTGTAAGTAAATTGGAATTATTTTCGTTCACATATGTTTATATCAATATGTTCTGTAAATACTCAAAGTAACGCCTTTTTCTGTTTTTTTATACCCCATATGAAATTTATAGGGTATACTAAGTTTGACATTCCGTTTGCAATGCATAGAAATAATGATCGTAGAGCAGAATGGATTGGACACCCACGCATACGGCATAATATTAAAAGTTATTTTGGTTTTTGCATGTCCGTCTGTCCATGTGTCTATCCGTCCGCGCGATAACTCAAGAACGCGTTTACTTACAAATGCTGAAATTTTGTACACGGACTTTAAAAAAAAAACTAAATTTAAGTTCGAAAATGGGACAAATCAGGAAACTCTTTCGTAGGGTTGCCATAGAATAATTTCAATTTCCACTATATATTTGGGCACACCCGAGGACCCGTTGATGTAGAGAGCTGAAATTTGCTACATGGTGTTTTCATAGCAATAGTAAATAAAATTTCACAAATGGACTGAATCGGGTAACCCCTTCTTAGTGTTGCCATACAAAACTTTGACTTTTCACTATTATAAAAGGGATAAAGGGAAAATTGAGGAAGGTAGAATTTTGACTAAACACAGATCTTTTTTTGTTTTTTGTAGCTACTGGTACATATATTCATTCTTATATGTATATACACATAATTGCATACGTCGGAATGTAGTAGCTTACCTACTACCAAGCTACTGTTTTCCGGGAGCTGTGGAAAAAGGAGAACAACGTTTAAGTACATAACTCAGTGAGATACAAACATTTATTTTATATTGTCGCACGCATATACATTCAATCATACCTATCCTGGAACTCATACATTAAAATGTATTTGCGACGCACGCATATTCGAAAATGGGACCAATCGAACAACTGCTTCGTAGGGTTTCCATACAAAAATTTCGTTTTTCATTACATATTTGAACACTGCTCGAGAACGTGTCGACGTACAGAGCAGAAATTTGGTACATGGTGTTTTCATAAGGTATGTTCGCGTACTTTTTCAAGTAAAAACTTGAAAAACGTCAAAATGTATGATAGAGAGAGAAATTGAGAGTGACACTCACAAAGTACGCGAACAGCTTCGAGTAAAAACTTGCAAATATTCGAGATCTGTAATAACGACGTGAAATTTTCCTAGCACATAGTACAATAAACAAATTTAATTTACCACTTTGAATACGTTGAAATGTTCTTGGAGAACATTTTACTTCTACTGGAGGAGGAGTAACACGTTTTTCCATTTTTTAAAAAACTAAAAACTTGAAAAATAACTGAAAACCGGCGACGATCTGTCAAAACTGACACTTTCGAAGTTTTTACTAGACGATTTTTTCTCGAGTTAAATCAAGTAATAAATTGAACGGAGGGGAAAAGTGACGTTAACAATTTCTCTCTCAATTTTCGAGTACGCCAACGCCTTCGAGTAAAAACTTACAAAAAATTTTACAATTTTGCACTTTCAAGCTAGTACGCGAACAGACCTATAGTAAATAAATTTAAAAAATGGACTAAATCGAGCAACCCCTTAGAATATAGAGTGTACAGGAAGTGTGATAAGCCAAATTTAGCGTAGTCGAATTCTGGTTGGATTAGAATCTGTTGCCACAGTAGTGGAGCTCAGTACAGGCGTGTAGTAGAATCAACATAGAGAACGGGGCAACAAGATATATGGTTGAAAATACTGCGGTTTCTCCCATTGAAAATGTTCTTAGTTGCTGTCACTGTGCCAAAGTACCCAGGGAGTTTCTCAGGCAGCTGAATATGAATTTCTCGAATTTCCCCTACTCAAAGACCCCAAAGAAACACAAATTTTATAAGTATCAACCCTTCCTATTTTCTCTATATTAAGAGTAATCCCTTCTTGGTGTTGCCATATCAAAATTTAGATTTTTTACGTGTACTGTGAAAACAATCAATCCTAGACGTTTTTATTGAACTAAAAATTTTGGCAGAATATGAAATTGCTCATAATCGTTTTTACTGTCCAACGAACCGTTATAGAAATATATGCGAAAAATCACTTCAACATTCAAATTTGCACAGAGAGGTGAGCATACGAAATTACATACATCTAGGGTATCATAAGAATTCCTCCTGTAGACCAGTTCTAGCTTTTTTACTTGTTAAAATTGTATTTACGATTTTTATGAAAACGTCTTGTACAAAATTTCAGCTCTCTACGTCAACGCGTTCTCAGGCAGTGCCAAAATAAATATATCTGTACCTGAGAGGTAAACTGTCGTAACTACAAAATTCTGGATTTTGGGGTTATTGATGAACTGCATTATCGAGGTGTATATTCTTGAGTGGATAGTTGTCGTATCTGCACAACTAATGAATGGCGTCATAGCCAATGTGAATTTAATGTATCTGTCATGATATGATAGAGGTAAACTCAAGTAACTTGAGTTACAACTGTATACCCCTATTAAGTACTGAGTGTGAAGGAGATGCAAGTGTGTTAAGACAGTATATGTACAAGAAATTCTACTTTAGGGGATATGAAGGGAGGGAGTGCCTTCTGCTCCTTCCATTAAAATTACTCAAAATTTTATTACCAAAAAGTTTTGATAAATAACTGAAAAATTCTTTCGACTTAGTAAAAATGCTGTTGTTATTATTGTTTTGTTTGAAGAATTAATCACGCAGGACTGAAGATTTTTAAAATTGTCTAAAGTCAGTCTAGATTTAAACTTTCATTAGGTAACTAATTAAATAAGCTTTAGTCAAAAATACTATAACATAAAGATATCGCATAGCCTATGCTCTGCATGTGCTAAAGTTGGTCGAACAAATTTGTGTTCGGAATTTATTAGTAGAACCCAGGTGCCCCCATTTAAAAAATACCAACGCTACTGAACTCATAGTTCTCAGCTTTGAGAGCTCTCAAGATTTGTTTTCTTTTCTCAACCTTTGCGAGTCCATCATAATCCAATATGCATGCGTAGTGAGTGAGTGTAAGCGCAGTAAGAGCCATGCAATGCTTAAATGAAGGCTGAATGCTTAATGAAGCTAAATCAAGATATGAGCTAAAAAAAAACAGGATAATAAAGAAACATCAAAACATACTGGATCGAAGAAGTTTACGATCATGATCGATCTACAAAAATGTTTGCCAACACCATACTTGACCAATTCCCAGGCATTTTATTTGCGAAAGTTATGGACCTTTAACCTAACAATTTTGAATGCTACAAACGGAAAAAGCCACTGCGCAATGTGGGATGAAACAGTGGGTGCTCGTGGTGGTTGTGAAATAGCATCGTGCATTTTGAAATGGGCACAAGAAAATTTAGGTGCTGAAATAGAGGAGCTGACAGTTTGGTCAGATAATTGCGCAGGTCAAAATCGAAATTTTATGATAGTGTCAGCTTACGTGTGGATTTTGATAACAATGCCTACGTTAAAAGTGATTACTCACAAATATTTATTAAAAGGGCATACCCATATGGAAGTCGATGGAGTTCATTCCGTGATTGAGAGGGCCAAAAGGCTGGTTGGTCAGACACAAATGATGGTGCCATGGGACTGGCAACAGTTCGTTCGCCAGTGTCGATTCAAAGATTTGATAGAGGTGTATGACATGACCCTCAAAGACTGTAAAAACTTCAAGTAACTTTATGAACAAAACAAAGCACCTCTTAAAAACAACAAATCTAACACCAACAGAGAGAAGTTTTTAATAAGTGAAGCAGTAGAACTGAAACTTAGATCATCTGAACCAAACAAGCTTTTTTATAAAAGCAACTTCCAAGAAGAATATAAAATTGTGGACCTAGAACCTAATCGGCGGAGGAAGGAGTCCAACCAAGTGTGGCCTACAGAACTACCAGTTATGAATACAAAGCCTAGGCCTGTCAACAAAAATAAATTTGCGGATTTACAAAAACTGCTGACATGGGTTCCTTCTTGTTTTCACCACTTTTATAAAAACATAGATTCTTCTGCGGCTGCCCTAGATTACCCAGATTAATGAAGATTATTATTAATGTATTATTATTCTTAACAATAAGGATTTTTTATATTTTTGTATGTACAGTTTAATAAACAGTTTTCTTATAATAAAATGAGTTTTTATAATATTAATATTTAATATTTAAGCAGTTACGACATTTAAAATTTTATTTGCGGCACAATAAAATTGTTAGCGGTAAAAAGTCGTAACTGCTCATCCTCAAATTGGGTGGGAGAAATCATATGGTAATATTCACTACTATTTAGTTAGAATAATATATCAAGGAATATTACAAGTTGATGACCTCTAATTATCATTGAAAACCGTGAAAAACAATAAAAAGGAAAATTTAACATTAAAACTGCTCTCCTGTAAAGTTTGCGAAATGTCAGTTACGATAGTTTACCTCTGAGGTACAGATATAGAAATTTTTGTATGGCAACCCAAACAAACGGTAAAAATTTATTTTATTTTTATATTCAGAGTAATCTAATTTTGCATTGTGGGTAAATTAGCTTCAATAGAGAAACAATGTTATTTGTCCTTAAAACACAATCTTTATCTTTATCTCGTAGATATACAACAAGTTGTTTAAAATAAGCGAGTCACGTTTAACAGATTTCAATACTAAACATGGTTCGGGAAATAAGGAGATCTTACGATCCACGGAGCTACATAAATGTAAATAGCTTATTCGAGTGATTCATAAAAAAAAGGAACCAATAATGTTTCAATATCCACAGAAATGTTATTTGAAAAAACTAAACTTTTACCACGAAAAGATAAAGAAGTGCAAGCAAAAGCTGCATCCAGAAATTTAAGAATGGTAATGGAATTCGCGTTTTTTGTGGTATAAAACTGTTCAAATAAGTCGAAATTAATTAACCACTTTTTAGAAAGTAGGGCTGTAACGGTTATGAATGTAAAAACAAAAATCATGAGTAAAAAATTATTTTTTGATTTTTTTTTAACATCTAAAACCAAAACCTAAAATTTTTTTTTAAAATCAGAAAATGATTTCCATTTCACAAAATTGTTGATACCTCGCGATGGGAAAGGGATAGAGCAGCTTCCAGAATCTTTAGAACGAGTAAAGAATTCGTTCTCTATCAAATGTAATGACAAATTATTTCATAAGTTGTGTAGGATAAAAGTTATCCCCTATTACATAAAGCAACCATATTCAACAACCAGCTGTCGTACAATTTTCCGCATATTTCGACCCATATATATAATAAAAACCGTCGAAATATTTTTTACTCAAATTCAATTTTGTGAATCGGAAATCATTTTCTAATTTTTACTTTTTATTTTTGAAATAAAAATCCAAAAATAAAATTATTTTGAGGACTTTTGAATAAAAGTCATAAATTTAAAAAATATTTAAGTATAGAAAATTTATGAAAATTCGATCATAAAAGTGCTAAACTTTTTCTAAATGATTTATTTGTTTAAAAAATTTAAAATAGTTATTTTCAATCCCTAATAATCTGTAAAAAAGTTCGCGAACCAAGCCTGATTCCCGCACAAATTTAAATGTTGATGAATCTTTCTTGTTCTGTTTCTTACACCAAAAAACTTAGTACATTTCAAGAAACAAGTGCGAAAAATAAACAAGCAGCATTTAACGTTTTTAATTTGAGCCAACTCTCTACTCGTAAGCTTGCAAGAACCAAAGACTTTTAAAAACTTCAAGTATAAAAAATACGTCACATATGCATCCAGACAAAACGCTTAAAAAACTTTTTAGGGATCCGTACCCAAAGGGTGCCAACGGGACTTTATTACTAAGTCTCCGCAGTCCTTCCGTCCGTCTGTCTGTCAGTGGACTGTATTTAATGAACTGTAATGGTAGACAGTTGAACTTTTCATATAGTATGTATGTCTATTGCCGCTATAACAAAAATAATAAAACTTAAATTAAATACAAAATTAAAAGGGGCTCTCATACAAGAAACCTGATTTTTTCGGTGTTTTTTGCTCGACCTTAGCAATCGCTGTATCTCTTGAACCTCAATATGTAGACATAGGAAGTTTTCTAAAGGAAATACAACCGACAACGTCTGTGAATTAGAAAACGTTCAATGTGCCTTCGAAGAAGAGATGAAACTGAAGGGATATGTTTTATAAAACAAAAAAATTTGGAAGACGCAATTTGAAGTATTGGCATAGTCCTGGAATGCGCTAAGTAAAAACAAGATTGGACATCCTATGCAAACAAAAATAGTAAACAATTTGTAAAAAATATAATTTGGGTGCAATTATCGACACTGACCCTATTTCAAATAATTGCAACAAGCTGGAGTTTTTGTTAACAGAATCAGTACTGTGTATGCAAATAAAAGAAAACAAAAATCGCAATACACACAAAGTAAAAGTAAAGTGTGTACCTACTACCTGAAAGATTACTAATTCATCTGTAAATTAATAACAAATTAGATTTTAAATATTCTTCCTGCCTTCTTATGATCAATACTATATGCAGAGTATAGTAATTTACCTGGTAGTGTAGCAGAAGAAACTTCATTATGTGATGGTATATTGCACCGGAATTTTGACGACCAATTTGTAACAGTTCTATGATTTGAATACTTAAGATTCGATTTGTGGAGGAGTGCGCAGGCGTAGCCCCGCATTAACTGCGACCTGAAAGATCTATTTTGAGTCCGGGTTCAATTTACTCTCTTTTTAGGTTTATACTATTAATAAAATCCAGAACCAATCTGGGATTGAGATTCCATACATAATTTACTGGAGGAAAAGCAATGTTCGAGATAGAGTAATCTCCGCCTGACCAATGCTTCGGAATTGCAGAGCAGGAGGTCCAAGGTTTCAGCATCCTGACAGTAGCGGCAGGATGAAGTCTCCGCCAAGCCCATCTTGTTTAGGTGATACCGCAAGGAGCAGTGGCCTGAGAAGAGCTCTGTAATCATTTTGAGCTATGTTCTCCTAACGAAGTCCTTGTAGCCTTTTCCAATAAAAGGATTTTTGTTTGTTCTCCCAGCTATGTAGAGTCTGAGGTAACACTGCGAAGTCCCACAAAATGACTCTGGTCTGACAAAGGGAGCTTCTGCTCCTCTTTTAGCTATGTTGTAACTAATTTTATTGCCTTTATGGCCCTCATATCCAGGTACCCACATGAGAATAACTTTGTTTCTCCTTGATAAATTTATTTTTAAGGGTTTTCAAACACACCCTTGACTTAATAGTGAAGGACTTTGAGGCCTTGAGAACGGCTTGACTATCCAAGAGGATATTGATGGTTGAGCCATTTATTGCTCTTTTAATGCAAGTATTGACACATCCTTCTACAGGTATACGGTAGAGGTGGTGCGCAGGGCCTTTGAGATATGGCATCTGGGGCCATATACGCTTAGTCCGACTTAACTGTTCCTTTTTGAACCGTCTGTATACAACACCATCGATCCTTGATGGAAGGACGGTTTAATGAAAAGCCATTGTGAATGGCCAGCATGCGAGGCCCGCATCAAGGATCTAACAATAGTAGTGTAAATCCAGTACATCATTCTTGGTTTCAGTCTCTTTTCGTCACTCTGGACAGATGGGAATTCCAGGTAAGTTTCGAATCGAGAGTGACCCCCAGAAATTTAACTTCATCTAAAAATATCAAGTCCGTATTATCAAGCCATTAAAGAAATCTTCGTTCTACTCGTGAGAGGAACGATAACCGTTTTGTTGGGTTTTATGGTAAGGCCTTTGATCAAACACCCCGTGCGTACTTTGGAAACGGCCTTTTGCATGAAGTCGGATATGACTTGTCATCCATGACATGCTTGCCCGATATTGTGACCACTATGTCATCCGCGTAGCTTTGAACATTAAATCTCGAACTGGTCGACTTTACTGGGAGATCATCAATTACAATCGACCGCAAGAATAAAGAGAGGACTCGTCCTTGTAGACAGCCTTTAACTGTAATGCTCGTAACTCAACAGTTATCTAGAGTTGTCGTTATCCTTCTGTTTCTAAGCATGGAATCTGTCCAGTTAACCGTTTAGGGCTCAGAGCCCTTATCTTCAGCGGCTAATTTAATTGCATCGAAGGAAGTGTTATCGACTGCTCCTTCTATGTCTGCAAATGCTTCAAGAGCTTTTTCGAGGTCTTTGACTAATATGTGAATAGCAGTCCCAGTAGACTTGCCCGCTTGATAAGCAAACTGCTTAGATTGAAGTGGTGAATTAATCAAAATTTCACTTAAGATAGCAAATCCCAAAAACAAGTGCTAATCAAGTAATTAGTTTAGTCGGATGGCTTCTAGTAAGTACACGTAGCTGTGATTGCTCCCGCTGTGACCCGATTCTCCATTGTGTTTAACCGGCCTAGTTTCAAATCAATAGTTTCTAGATTTTAGTCTAAAATGCTGTAATAATTTTTAATCGTCGTTTTTCTGTCGCTGATTTCGCTTTGACTTTATCTAATTTGCGGTATTTTTCGCTGTACCATGTCTGGATCTGATAATATTACGACTAGAGGACAAAAAGAGAAAGGTAGGGCGAATTCTGCAAGCACGGTGCCTACGCTTCCCTCCGCTGGAGTTAGCAACATGAAATCCGCTAGTCATATGGATGATGCAACTATCACAAAATCAATATCTGACTGCTCTCCCGACGGATATTGGATGCGCACGCTTGAATTCATTCTTGCTAGCGTTGAAAGTCGTATTCAGTCAGCAATTCCGGGTGTGGAGTCTCGTCTCTTGGTGAAAGTGTGATTCAAGGCTTAAATCATCGTGTGGAATCATTAAGTAATGATGTGGTGGACATCAAGAAGAAGTCCTCGACGCTGGATAGAGAAAATGATGATCTCCGACGTATACTCTGTCTGAACGATGTCATCGTTAGGGGGATACCTATGATGCCAGCTGAAAATACTCGTGACATCACCATGGACTTATCCAATGCTATCCAACATAAACTCTCTCCTTATATTGAAGCTTTTCGCCTTAATCACAAAGCGCAGTTTAGTCATAACAACAATTCTAGTAATCATGCGATGCCACTCTTAATTCGCTTCTCTTGTGCCAATGAGAGAAGAGCGTTCTTTTCTGCGCTGAAAGCTCAGCATAGGAAGCTGAAATTAAGTGACTTGAAGGGCTTTACGTCTGATAGCCGAATTTTTGTTAATTAGAGTCTCACACCACTAAAAAGCAGCTTGTTGCGTAAGGCCGTCAGGTTATTCAGACAGCGAAGAGTCAGTTCAGTCTACCCTGATAATGGTTTCGTTTATGTCAAATGTGCAAAAGATGATCCCGTTACCAAAGTACGTGATCTGGAGCAACTACATGAGATTGCATCTGCGGCTTCTACTTCCAATAAAGTCAATGCGGGGACGAATGCTAAATAATGAAGTTTGGACTAATCATCGTTCCAGTTTCCATATCTTATTTTTTCTCTTTTTTTTCATGCTCTTTATACTTTTTTCAATGTATTTTATATGCATTCTTGTTGATAATGAATTCTTCTCTAGTATTAATGGTATTCTTATTTTTAGTTTTCAGTTCTTTCATTTATTGTGATATTCCAGGTATCTGTGGGTGTGCTTGGTTCATTATACTAGTCTCATTTTTGCAGCAGTGGATCTTGATCGCTTGTCTGACGGGTGTTCACCTTTTTTCGTGCGCTGTGAATATTTGTAATGGGTGATTTTCGAGATCCGTGTGTCAAGGTAAGAACCATGGCAAATATTTTGGCTTAAATATACATCCCTGAAAACTCTCTGATTTTCTTTAAACTTTGCACACTAGTTCCTTTTCACTCACAAATCACAAATATGAAAACGAAATTTGTCGGAAAGCTATAGTTTCCGAGATATTGGACTTTAAAATTCCCGATATTTGTACTGCACTTCACAACACAATTTGACATTCTCACAATTATTAACTCTTCTTCTTCTTCTTCTTCTTCTTCTTCTTCTTCTTCTTCTTCTTTTTAGTAACATGTATATAAGTAGTGTAAACATATCTTCCGAACATTCGGGTTACCAGCAATGCGTTTTTTTTATTCATTACAAATATTTAGTTAGAATGGAATAGAAAAATGTTAAATTATTATTGTTATTAAAGAAACACACACACATACAGGCAGGCTGGCAGGGCACACACACACACACGCACGCACAGGCAGGCTGGCAGGGGCACACACACACACACGCGCGCTCCGCGGCGGATTCTGTTAACAAAAACTCCAGCTCCGCGGCGGAGCGCGCGTGTGTGTGTGTGTGCCCCTGCCAGCCTGCCTGTGCGTGCGTGTGTGTGTGTGTGCCCTGCCAGCCTGCCTGTATGTGTGTGTGTTTCTTTAATAACAATAATAATTTAACATTTTTCTATTCCATTCTAACTAAATATTTGTAATGAATAAAAAAAACGCATTGCTGGTAACCCGAATGTTCGGAAGATATGTTTACACTACTTATATACATGTTACTAAAAAGAAGAAGAAGAAGAAGAAGAAGAAGAAGAAGAAGAAGAAGAAGAAGAAGAAGAAGAAGAAGAAGAAGAAGAAGAAGAAGAAGAAGAAGAAGAAGAAGAAGAAGAAGAAGAAGAAGAAGAAGAAGAAGAAGAAGAAGAAGAAGAGTTAATAATTGTGAGAATGTCAAATTGTGTTGTGAAGTGCAGTACAAATATCGGGAATTTTAAAGTCCAATATCTCGGAAACTATAGCTTTCCGACAAATTTCGTTTTCATATTTGTGATTTGTGAGTGAAAAGGAACTAGTGTGCAAAGTTTAAAGAAAATCAGAGAGTTTTCAGGGATGTATATTTAAGCCAAAATATTTGCCATGGTTCTTACCTTGACACACGGATCTCGAAAATCACCCATTACAAATATTCACAGCGCACGAAAAAAGGTGAACACCCGTCAGACAAGCGATCAAGATCCACTGCTGCAAAAATGAGACTAGTATAATGAACAAAGCACACCCACAGATACCTGATACCTGAGCTAAAAAAAAACAGGATAATAAAGAAACATCAAAACATACTGGATCGAAGAAGTTTACGATCATGATCGATCTACAAAAATGTTTGCCAACACCATACTTGACCAATTCCCAGGCATTTTATTTGCGAAAGTTATGGACCTTTAACCTAACAATTTTGAATGCTACAAACGGAAAAAGCCATGCGCAATGTGGGATGAAACAGTGGGTGCTCGTGGTGGTTGTGAAATAGCATCGTGCATTTTGAAATGGGCACAAGAAAATTTAGGTGCTGAAATAGAGGAGCTGACAGTTTGGTCAGATAATTGCGCAGGTCAAAATCGAAATTTTATGATAGTGTCAGCTTACGTGTGGATTTTGATAACAATGCCTACGTTAAAAGTGATTACTCACAAATATTTATTAAAAGGGCATACCCATATGGAAGTCGATGGAGTTCATTCCGTGATTGAGAGGGCCAAAAGGCTGGTTGGTCAGACACAAATGATGGTGCCATGGGACTGGCAACAGTTCGTTCGCCAGTGTCGATTCAAAGATTTGATAGAGGTGTATGACATGACCCTCAAAGACTGTAAAAACTTCAAGTAACTTTATGAACAAAACAAAGCACCTCTTAAAAACAACAAATCTAACACCAACAGAGAGAAGTTTTTAATAAGTGAAGCAGTAGAACTGAAACTTAGATCATCTGAACCAAACAAGCTTTTTTATAAAAGCAACTTCCAAGAAGAATATAAAATTGTGGACCTAGAACCTAATCGGCGGAGGAAGGAGTCCAACCAAGTGTGGCCTACAGAACTACCAGTTATGAATACAAAGCCTAGGCCTGTCAACAAAAATAAATTGCGGATTTACAAAAACTGCTGACATGGGTTCCTTCTTGTTTTCACCACTTTTATAAAAACATAGATTCTTCTGCGGCTGCCCTAGATTACCCAGATTAATGAAGATTATTATTAATGTATTATTATTCTTAACAATAAGGATTTTTTATATTTTTGTATGTACAGTTTAATAAACAGTTTTCTTATAATAAAATGAGTTTTTATAATATTAATATTTAAGCAGTTACGACATTTAAAATTTTATTTGCGGCACAATAAAATTGTTAGCGGTAAAAAGTCGTAACTGCTCATCCTCAAATTGGGTGGGAGAAATCATATGGTAATATTCACTACTATTTAGTTAGAATAATATATCAAGGAATATTACAAGTTGATGACCTCTAATTATCATTGAAAACCGTGAAAAACAATAAAAAGGAAAATTTAACATTAAAACTGCTCTCCTGTAAAGTTTGCGAAATGTCAGTTACGATAGTTTACCTCTGAGGTACAGATATAGAAATTTTTGTATGGCAACCCAAACAAACGGTAAAAATTTATTTTATTTTTATATTCAGAGTAATCTAATTTTGCATTGTGGGTAAATTAGCTTCAATAGAGAAACAATGTTATTTGTCCTTAAAACACAATCTTTATCTTTATCTCGTAGATATACAACAAGTTGTTTAAAATAAGCGAGTCACGTTTAACAGATTTCAATACTAAACATGGTTCGGGAAATAAGGAGATCTTACGATCCACGGAGCTACATAAATGTAAATAGCTTATTCGAGTGATTCATAAAAAAAAGGAACCAATAATGTTTCAATATCCACAGAAATGTTATTTGAAAAAACTAAACTTTTACCACGAAAAGATAAAGAAGTGCAAGCAAAAGCTGCATCCAGAAATTTAAGAATGGTAATGGAATTCGCGTTTTTTGTGGTATAAAACTGTTCAAATAAGTCGAAATTAATTAACCACTTTTTAGAAAGTAGGGCTGTAACGGTTATGAATGTAAAAACAAAAATCATGAGTAAAAAATTATTTTTTGATTTTTTTTTAACATCTAAAACCAAAACCTAAAATTTTTTTTTAAAATCAGAAAATGATTTCCATTTCACAAAATTGTTGATACCTCGCGATGGGAAAGGGATAGAGCAGCTTCCAGAATCTTTAGAACGAGTAAAGAATTCGTTCTCTATCAAATGTAATGACAAATTATTTCATAAGTTGTGTAGGATAAAAGTTATCCCCTATTACATAAAGCAACCATATTCAACAACCAGCTGTCGTACAATTTTCCGCATATTTCGACCCATATATATAATAAAAACCGTCGAAATATTTTTTACTCAAATTCAATTTTGTGAATCGGAAATCATTTTCTAATTTTTACTTTTTATTTTTGAAATAAAAATCCAAAAATAAAATTATTTTGAGGACTTTTGAATAAAAGTCATAAATTTAAAAAATATTTAAGTATAGAAAATTTATGAAAATTCGATCATAAAAGTGCTAAACTTTTTCTAAATGATTTATTTGTTTAAAAAATTTAAAATAGTTATTTTCAATCCCTAATAATCTGTAAAAAAGTTCGCGAACCAAGCCTGATTCCCGCACAAATTTAAATGTTGATGAATCTTTCTTGTTCTGTTTCTTACACCAAAAAACTTAGTACATTTCAAGAAACAAGTGCGAAAAATAAACAAGCAGCATTTAACGTTTTTAATTTGAGCCAACGCTCTACTCGTAAGCTTGCAAGAACCAAAGACTTTTAAAAACTTCAAGTATAAAAAATACGTCACATATGCATCCAGACAAAACGCTTAAAAAACTTTTTAGGGATCCGTACCCAAAGGGTGCCAACGGGACTTTATTACTAAGTCTCCGCAGTCCTTCCGTCCGTCTGTCTGTCAGTGGACTGTATTTAATGAACTGTAATGGTAGACAGTTGAACTTTTCATATAGTATGTATGTCTATTGCCGCTATAACAAAAATAATAAAACTTAAATTAAATACAAAATTAAAAGGGGCTCTCATACAAGAAACCTGATTTTTTCGGTGTTTTTTGCTCGACCTTAGCAATCGCTGTATCTCTTGAACCTCAATATGTAGACATAGGAAGTTTTCTAAAGGAAATACAACCGACAACGTCTGTGAATTAGAAAACGTTCAATGTGCCTTCGAAGAAGAGATGAAACTGAAGGGATATGTTTTATAAAACAAAAAAATTTGGAAGACGCAATTTGAAGTATTGGCATAGTCCTGGAATGCGCTAAGTAAAAACAAGATTGGACATCCTATGCAAACAAAAATAGTAAACAATTTGTAAAAAATATAATTTGGGTGCAATTATCGACACTGACCCTATTTCAAATAATTGCAACAAGCTGGAGTTTTTGTTAACAGAATCAGTACTGTGTATGCAAATAAAAGAAAACAAAAATCGCAATACACACAAAGTAAAAGTAAAGTGTGTACCTACTACCTGAAAGATTACTAATTCATCTGTAAATTAATAACAAATTAGATTTTAAATATTCTTCCTGCCTTCTTATGATCAATACTATATGCAGAGTATAGTAATTTACCTGGTAGTGTAGCAGAAGAAACTTCATTATGTGATGGTATATTGCACCGGAATTTTGACGACCAATTTGTAACAGTTCTATGATTTGAATACTTAAGATTCGATTTGTGGAGGAGTGCGCAGGCGTAGCCCCGCATTAACTGCGACCTGAAAGATCTATTTTGAGTCCGGGTTCAATTTACTCTCTTTTTAGGTTTATACTATTAATAAAATCCAGAACCAATCTGGGATTGAGATTCCATACATAATTTACTGGAGGAAAAGCAATGTTCGAGATAGAGTAATCTCCGCCTGACCAATGCTTCGGAATTGCAGAGCAGGAGGTCCAAGGTTTCAGCATCCTGACAGTAGCGGCAGGATGAAGTCTCCGCCAAGCCCATCTTGTTTAGGTGATACCGCAAGGAGCAGTGGCCTGAGAAGAGCTCTGTAATCATTTTGAGCTATGTTCTCCTAACGAAGTCCTTGTAGCCTTTTCCAATAAAAGGATTTTTGTTTGTTCTCCCAGCTATGTAGAGTCTGAGGTAACACTGCGAAGTCCCACAAAATGACTCTGGTCTGACAAAGGGAGCTTCTGCTCCTCTTTTAGCTATGTTGTAACTAATTTTATTGCCTTTATGGCCCTCATATCCAGGTACCCACATGAGAATAACTTTGTTTCTCCTTGATAAATTTATTTTTAAGGGTTTTCAAACACACCCTTGACTTAATAGTGAAGGACTTTGAGGCCTTGAGAACGGCTTGACTATCCAAGAGGATATTGATGGTTGAGCCATTTATTGCTCTTTTAATGCAAGTATTGACACATCCTTCTACAGGTATACGGTAGAGGTGGTGCGCAGGGCCTTTGAGATATGGCATCTGGGGCCATATACGCTTAGTCCGACTTAACTGTTCCTTTTTGAACCGTCTGTATACAACACCATCGATCCTTGATGGAAGGACGGTTTAATGAAAAGCCATTGTGAATGGCCAGCATGCGAGGCCCGCATCAAGGATCTAACAATAGTAGTGTAAATCCAGTACATCATTCTTGGTTTCAGTCTCTTTTCGTCACTCTGGACAGATGGGAATTCCAGGTAAGTTTCGAATCGAGAGTGACCCCCAGAAATTTAACTTCATCTAAAAATATCAAGTCCGTATTATCAAGCCATTAAAGAAATCTTCGTTCTACTCGTGAGAGGAACGATAACCGTTTTGTTGGGTTTTATGGTAAGGCCTTTGATCAAACACCCCGTGCGTACTTTGGAAACGGCCTTTTGCATGAAGTCGGATATGACTTGTCATCCATGACATGCTTGCCCGATATTGTGACCACTATGTCATCCGCGTAGCTTTGAACATTAAATCTCGAACTGGTCGACTTTACTGGGAGATCATCAATTACAATCGACCGCAAGAATAAAGAGAGGACTCGTCCTTGTAGACAGCCTTTAACTGTAATGCTCGTAACTCAACAGTTATCTAGAGTTGTCGTTATCCTTCTGTTTCTAAGCATGGAATCTGTCCAGTTAACCGTTTAGGGCTCAGAGCCCTTATCTTCAGCGGCTAATTTAATTGCATCGAAGGAAGTGTTATCGACTGCTCCTTCTATGTCTGCAAATGCTTCAAGAGCTTTTTCGAGGTCTTTGACTAATATGTGAATAGCAGTCCCAGTAGACTTGCCCGCTTGATAAGCAAACTGCTTAGATTGAAGTGGTGAATTAATCAAAATTTCACTTAAGATAGCAAATCCCAAAAACAAGTGCTAATCAAGTAATTAGTTTAGTCGGATGGCTTCTAGTAAGTACACGTAGCTGTGATTGCTCCCGCTGTGACCCGATTCTCCATTGTGTTTAACCGGCCTAGTTTCAAATCAATAGTTTCTAGATTTTAGTCTAAAATGCTGTAATAATTTTTAATCGTCGTTTTTCTGTCGCTGATTTCGCTTTGACTTTATCTAATTTGCGGTATTTTTCGCTGTACCATGTCTGGATCTGATAATATTACGACTAGAGGACAAAAAGAGAAAGGTAGGGCGAATTCTGCAAGCACGGTGCCTACGCTTCCCTCCGCTGGAGTTAGCAACATGAAATCCGCTAGTCATATGGATGATGCAACTATCACAAAATCAATATCTGACTGCTCTCCCGACGGATATTGGATGCGCACGCTTGAATTCATTCTTGCTAGCGTTGAAAGTCGTATTCAGTCAGCAATTTCGGGTGTGGAGTCTCGTCTCTTGGTGAAAGTGTGGTTCAAGGCTTAAATCATCGTGTGGAATCATTAAGTAATGATGTGGTGGACATCAAGAAGAAGTCCTCGACGCTGGATAGAGAAAATGATGATCTCCGACGTATACTCTGTCTGAACGATGTCATCGTTAGGGGGATACCTATGATGCCAGCTGAAAATACTCGTGACATCACCATGGACTTATCCAATGCTATCCAACATAAACTCTCTCCTTATATTGAAGCTTTTCGCCTTAATCACAAAGCGCAGTTTAGTCATAACAACAATTCCAGTAATCATGCGATGCCACTCTTAATTCGCTTCTCTTGTGCCAATGAGAGAAGAGCGTTCTTTTCTGCGCTGAAAGCTCAGCATAGGAAGCTGAAATTAAGTGACTTGAAGGGCTTTACGTCTGATAGCCGAATTTTTGTTAATTAGAGTCTCACACCACTAAAAAGCAGCTTGTTGCGTAAGGCCGTCAGGTTATTCAGACAGCGAAGAGTCAGTTCAGTCTACCCTGATAATGGTTTCGTTTATGTCAAATGTGCAAAAGATGATCCCGTTACCAAAGTACGTGATCTGGAGCAACTACATGAGATTGCATCTGCGGCTTCTACTTCCAATAAAGTCAATGCGGGGACGAATGCTAAATAATGAAGTTTGGACTAATCATCGTTCCAGTTTCCATATCTTATTTTTTCTCTTTTTTTTCATGCTCTTTATACTTTTTTCAATGTATTTTATATGCATTCTTGTTGATAATGAATTCTTCTCTAGTATTAATGGTATTCTTATTTTTAGTTTTCAGTTCTTTCATTTATTGTGATATTCCAGGTATCTGTGGGTGTGCTTTGTTCATTATACTAGTCTCATTTTTGCAGCAGTGGATCTTGATCGCTTGTCTGACGGGTGTTCACCTTTTTTCGTGCGCTGTGAATATTTGTAATGGGTGATTTTCGAGATCCGTGTGTCAAGGTAAGAACCATGGCAAATATTTTGGCTTAAATATACATCCCTGAAAACTCTCTGATTTTCTTTAAACTTTGCACACTAGTTCCTTTTCACTCACAAATCACAAATATGAAAACGAAATTTGTCGGAAAGCTATAGTTTCCGAGATATTGGACTTTAAAATTCCCGATATTTGTACTGCACTTCACAACACAATTTGACATTCTCACAATTATTAACTCTTCTTCTTCTTCTTCTTCTTCTTCTTCTTCTTCTTCTTCTTCTTCTTCTTCTTCTTCTTCTTCTTCTTCTTCTTCTTCTTCTTCTTCTTCTTCTTCTTCTTCTTCTTCTTCTTCTTCTTCTTCTTCTTCTTCTTCTTCTTCTTCTTCTTCTTCTTCTTCTTCTTCTTCTTCTTCTTCTTCTTCTTCTTCTTCTTCTTCTTCTTCTTCTTCTTCTTCTTCTTCTTCTTCTTCTTCTTCTTCTTCTTCTTCTTCTTCTTCTTCTTCTTCTTCTTTTTAGTAACATGTATATAAGTAGTGTAAACATATCTTCCGAACATTCGGGTTACCAGCAATGCGTTTTTTTTATTCATTACAAATATTTAGTTAGAATGGAATAGAAAAATGTTAAATTATTATTGTTATTAAAGAAACACACACACATACAGGCAGGCTGGCAGGGCACACACACACACACACGCACCCAAAGGCAGGCTGGCAGGGGCACACACACACACACGCGCGCGGAGCGAAGCGGAGCGCGCGTGTGTGTGTGTGTGCCCCTGCCAGCCTGCCTGTGCGTGCGTGTGTGTGTGTGTGCCCTGCCAGCCTGCCTGTGTGTGTGTGTGTGTGTTTCTTTAATAAATTTTTTCTATTCCATTCTAACTAAATATTTGTAATGAATAAAAAAACGCATTGCTGGTAACCCGAATGTTCGGAAGATATGTTTACACTACTTATATACATGTTACTAAAAAGAAGAAGAAGAGTTAATAATTGTGAGAATGTCAAATTGTGTTGTGAAGTGCAGTACAAATATCGGGAATTTTAAAGTCCAATATCTCGGAAACTATACCTTTCCGACAAATTTCGTTTTCATATTTGTGATTTGTGAGTGAAAAAGAACTAGTGTGCAAAGTTTAAAGAAAATCGGTGAGTTTTCAGGGATGTATATTTGTTCCAATATTTTGAGTGGTGACCAACCTGGATTAAATGTCTTTTACTTAAATGCTCGTAGCATAAAACATAAAATAGGCGAGTTAATGGAGATGTTTGTTCGTACGAATGTTCATGTTTTAGTTATCTGCTTATTGCCCGCCCAGACAATTTAATGTGGAAATGGCTGTTGAATTCAAGCAATGTATCTTTAGTTTATCACATAGATATGCGCATGTGATTGTTGCTGGCGATTTCAATGTAAATATTCTTGAAAATAGCTCGCTAACTGACAACTTCATTTCGCTACTTCAATCTGTCCATCTTACGTTAATAAATCATGGTCCAACTCACATTTCGGTCACCTCCGCCTCTTAGTTAGATCTTATACTTGTAACCGACCCAAAATCTGCGCTGCGTCATGGCCAAATTTCTCCTCCATCCATTTTTGGTCATGATTCTTTGTTTTTAAAGTATGATATTCCTATCGCCAGCTCTCCATCCCATGTGATTAGTTTTCGTAATTATCAAAGAATAAACCTCAACTTTGGATTGAACATCAGTCTTGTGCGTGAAACTGGTACTGCACAGAACAGTAATCAGCCCTCCTTACTTTCTACGCTGGATCTGCAAGTCAATGTCCCTAATACTAAAATTTTATATCTGCTTGACAAGTATGCTCTTCTTCAATCAAGAAGACTTGTTGGAAGTCGTTGTCCGTGGTTCTCCGTCGCAATAAGAAATCTAATTATTGAGCGCGATTTCCTGCATCACCGGTATAATATTACTAAAACACAAAGCAGCTTACTGGCATTCAAGCGGTTTCGCAATCTGGTGAATAGGAATGTTCGAGATGCTAAACGAGCTTTTTATGCTAATAGACTGGACACTACATTGCCTCCGAAGAAACTTTGGGGTACACTACGCAGTATTGGTGTAGCCAGCAATAAAAATTTGGACTGCGAGCTAAATCCTGATGACCTTAATGCATTCTTTGTATCGCATAATAATAACATTATTACCACCTCATCGTGCATGAGTATGGTGCGCCATTCGACACGCCCTGTTGACTCTGGTTTTAGTTTCCGTTGTATTGATGCCAACGAAGCAATTGACACGATTAACTCTATTCGCTCTGAGGCTATAGGTCCGGATAACTTACCTCCCCACTTTGTTCCTCTGCAAACGAGCCAGGTGATTTCAGACCAATTAGCATATTATGCTTCCTAGCAAAGGTGCTAGAAAAAATTATATCTAAACAAATTCAACTGTATCTATTCCAAAATAACCTTCTCAGCCAATGGCAGTCTGGCTTCCGCGCTAGTCACAGCTGTGAGACAGCGCTGTTAAAAATTACGACTGATATCAGAATAGCTCTCGACATTGATAATCTTGTGTTTTTAGTTCTGTTAGATTTCACTAAAGCCTTCGACACCGTGGACCATTCCAAACTCCTTGCAAAGCTTATTGAATTTTTTGACTTTAGTTCCCCTGCTTCCAAACTTATTAATAGTTTCTTGACAAATCACTGCCAGCGGGTGAAGGTCGCTAATCTCGTCTCCTCCAGTATTAGTGTGACATGTGGCATCCCTCAGGGATCTATATTGGGCCCCCTCATGTTTAGTTTGTTCATCAACGATCTACTAACTGTAGTTTCACAATGCAAAGTTCATACATATGTATGCTGATGATGTCCAACTAAATCTTAGTTGTCCCATTGGCTTGATTGATGATTGCTTTAGTAGACTGAATGAGGATTTAGAACGAATTCACGGTGGTCTGTCATCAATGGCCTTTCATTAAATCCCACTAAGTCGGTGGCCTTGCCATTATACAGATACACCCTCGACCCTTCACACCTACCACCTATTCTCCTGGAAGGCTCTCCTATTTCCTTTGTATGTCGGATAAAAAGTTTAGGTATATTTTTGAATTCCAGTATGACTTGTTGTGACCATGTCAAGGCGATCACTGGCAAAGTTTATGGAACACTCAGACGGCTTTGGTTGTACGCCAATATTCTTCCGACCACTATTCGCATAAATCTGGTTAGGTCGCTATTACTACCTCACTTTACATTTGGATCACTGATATTCCCTCGACTAGATGCCGCCTGCAAGCGAAAACTGGTAGTAGCTTTCAACGATTGTACTAGATTTTCTTTTAGTTTGCGCAGATTTGACCACATTACTCCATTTAGGAATAAAATCATTGATTGCTCTCTGGACGATTACTTATTGCGCAAAGCACTGCTCTCACTCCATAAAAATTTGTACAGTTGCGTACCCTCATACCTGTTCGGTTTTATTACTTTTATGCACAGTGAGACATTTGAACCTGGTCTTACCTCGCTTTAAACACTCAGTACTTGATGGTTCTTTCTTTGTCCACGTAACTCGCGTTTGGAATACACTTCCACTTGCGATTCAGCGTACACGATCGGTGGCTTCCTTTGATCAATGATTTTCTGCATCCTAGTTAATATGATTTTGCACACTCACGGTTCTGGGATATCTTCCCTTTTTTGTTTAGCCTTAGTTTGAATAACTTTGAATTATGTTTTCTTTTTAGTAACTTCTGTATGTCTCTTTTTTTCTTATTCTTTTTACTGTAATCTTATTTTTCATTTTTTATTTTTTCATTGTGGTTCTCACTAGTGCCCCTCTAACGCTGTTATTGTTTGATATCAAATTTTATTTTGTTATGATTAACGTACTAAAGTAAAGGCTTTTGTCTTATTGTACTTCTCTGCAATAAATATTATTATTATTATTATTAGTTCACTAAACTTTCAGTAGGAATAGCCCAATGGGACGCTTTGACCTCCGTGCTTGGGATTTCTCGTCCCTTGCCGTAAAAAAAACATTCAGTAAGTTCAGTTAAGAGGCTTTACAACTATACACATCAGTTTTATACAGAATCTTACTTGTCTGAATTCTTGGTTTTCTACTACAAATGACACGAAACAAACTAAAAAAAAACTATATACATATATATGTACATGATTACTTGAAAATTATAGTTGAGCTTCCAATCCAATGCATATCAAATACATGAAACTTTAGTCAGAAAACTAGATATTTCAGTGAAATGTTTGTAATGCCAACTCTAGTGAAAATTTACTAGAGAGTCTGTTTTTTGCTTTCTGACCAGCTTTTCAAAACATTAAGACCCGAATTTTCGCACACATGAAGCTGTTGCCCGATTTTGACCATTTTTCAACTGAAAGTTAAAACTATTATAAAATGGATATGACCACCTAAATTTCAGCTTGCTAAATCAATAAATTTTCCATTTACCGTACATACAGACGGAAAGTATGGGGAACATGCACAAATCAAAATGTCTTTCAATCATATAAAAGGTACCTAATTTTACATTTTTCATCCTATAGTATAGGAGGCAACACAAACATTAGTACAATCTAAATATAGACCCTATTATAGCATCTATGGTTTTTAAAAGACAAATTACATTTCTTACACCAACATATATGTAAGTCTGTACCCTCCCACCTGGTAAAAATCTAATAAAATTCAAAAACAGGAAATTGAAATGTTCAAATAAAAGTCGGCACTGACCGCTTAAAGCAGGAAAATTAAAAATAGCTACATGACGAAAAACAAGCGTCAACGACTGTCCCCTAAAATACGGAGTGCGGTATTTAATTCGTATACGTAAAGATATTGTTGTTGAATAATATGTTTGTGTGCGGTTACGTACATACATCCGTATGTGTACACGAGTGTGTATACGAGTATATTGAAGGAATGCATACATCGAAAAAAGCAGAGATCTTCTTTAAATGAACTCTCACTTTTGTAAATTTGACGATAATTACTATAAGTTCAATAAAAATAAATAACTAATAAATTAGTAACATTTACTTTAGTAGATCGCATATTGATACTGATCAATTTATTGGACACCTATTTAATTAAGGTTACCTATACCAATAATGAAAGGTGACTGGTCTACTATGATGAATTGGCACCGCAACGATTGAATTTTGGCAGGCAACCCATTTTGATATTATTATTATATTTTCATCTTTTAAAGAAGAAGCATAAAATACAGTTCACATTAATTATATTTCTTGAGAATAGGTTAAGAGCTAATAACTCTTAACCGTTACAGATAGAACATAAGTGTAATAGGTTAAATTAAAGAGGAGACTCTGGGCTTTCGAAACTTTGTAACAGAAATGTATGCTAATAGGGATATTTTTAAAAATATAACGGAAAAATAAAAAAAAAATAAAAAATTTGAAAAGCGAAACTTTGAATTTGAAGCGTCATAACTCTACAGGGGTGGTTTAACATTCATAGGAAAGACCTTAAGGTTCTGTAAGGTGTTTAATGAAAAAAGAGCATATTTTACTAATCACCCTGTAACTCGGTAGAGTGACATTATACAATTTTTTACTTGTCTAAACGAGAGGAATCATTTGGCAAAATATAGTCATATTAGTCTGGACACCCTGTCGTTAGGAAAAGCTCTATCAGATTAAGAGCTATCTACGGAATTTTATAAATATGTAGTAGGCGCTCTTAGGGCACATTCAAATTA
Source organism: Dioctria rufipes (assembly GCA_963924295.1). Classification (NCBI taxonomy): domain Eukaryota; kingdom Metazoa; phylum Arthropoda; class Insecta; order Diptera; family Asilidae; genus Dioctria; species Dioctria rufipes. The sequence continues at coordinate 76,720,890 of OZ002744.1, forward strand.
TAAATAATTTGTCTTCATAAATTCGAAAGTCTAGGCTACATATTCACTAAAATAGTCTATTCTAAAATAGCGTGAGCACGAACGTGATCTAATTATCTGAAATTCACATGTATGTTTACAAAGCTTGTGTACACGTGTATTTGCTGTTGATCGTATACATACATGTGTTTTTCTCCACGGATCTCTTCTTCTTTTTCCTCCAAAAGACGGATAGTACAACTATTCGTCGACATATAACATGAATAGACGCCACTTGGCCAGCCTTAGATAGAATTATCTGTGTTGCCGGCCACTTATATGAACTGGCTCACCCGTGAAGACAAACAGATGCGGGTGAAGCGAAGTACCGACTCCCGAACCGAGAATCCTCCACGGATCTGAGCCACTGACATATATAAAATGGACTGCTAACACTACTGGAATTGCTTACATTATTTGACATTATTATGAGATCACTTTTCTATAGTTGCCTCTTTTTGGTTTAACTACTTTATTCCGCTGAACTACAAATAATAAGTTCTGTACAAAATGCACCACTGTTCAGTTTCAGTTCAGTGATGTTCCAAATGAATATATAGATAAGAAATAGATAGCAATACAATATTTGTAATCCTTTCTCTGTCCCCCATACCTACTTTTGGGGAAAGGCAGACAAAAATTACTTAAATATATTTCTTTAAAAATCAAGATTAAAAAATATTTGATGTTGCAGAAGATAAGCTTCCAAGAATAGAACAAATTTCAAATGCATCTGCATTTGTTGAACTTTTAATATGAATATTAAAGTGAAATTAAAACTTGAAATTAAGATAATTGTCACACCCCTGCCAACAAAAGATGATCCATATGAAATAGAAAATCAGGCAGTCCATGTTATATACATATGTATGTCAGTGGTTTGAGCCTTTAGAATCTAGAAATATTAGCCTTAGCTTGCTGGATATGAAGGGAAAGGGAAGCTGATGAGTGGATGAGGAGGTGAATGAATGGATATAGGAAAGTTAGCGGAGTTATGGCAAGGCAAATGTTATATGGATGAAGGGCAATGGTTGATCATATGCTTAGGGACTATCTTAGAGTATCGAGTAGCTCTATCCGATAACATTGCAAAAAAAGTTGTTGATATTTGTTATCATGTAACCACATATATGGTTTACAAATCACTAATTTTTTTTTTACAGCTCTATCGTATAGATCGCGTTCGATAAGCACCTCGTCCTCCCCTGTGTGCCACTCTTAACACACTACCGTTCCACCACTCCACAAACCCACCCAGCAACCAACCGCCGCTATAACCCACCCTCCCAATCCTCTCGCCAGCCCTACTTTTAAGAAAACCTATGAAAACTGTACTCATATCTTAAAGCTGATATATATGTGCAATTCAAAGTACGCGTGAAAGTCTAGGATTTAAATCAAACCTTTTAAAATGTTTTGAAAACAATGCATCGCTGATATTTTAATGCATATCTCACAATGACTTTAAAATCATTATTTAACGGTAAAGTTGAAAAGCCATCTAATAAAACAATTAACAATTCATTTGTTTTTCAAATCACACAATTTCGCTATTTGTGACCTGTTGATGAGTCAAACCAAGACTTGAAACTTGTCACCGAAAATTAATGGGTTGTGGATGAAATAACAAATTAGAACATTTTTTAGCTTTTGCTATATACCGGAGAATCCCAAAAAATTCTTTCTTGAACACAATTAAGAAAAATTATATCATTTAAATGTAGAGTATAGACAAAATAACAAGAGATGTCGCTTTAGTCACAATACACAAATGGATCACCATAATTATATCCATGTTATATCGTATGAAAATTAGAAGCGTTTGACGAAAAGAATAAGATTGTGTTAGATCAGTCTTCGAGGTACAGTAGTCAGTAAGCATCGTTCGTAGAACCTTTCTTCATATTTTTACATTTATTAAAAATTAATAAACGACCAAAAATCACCAAAGGCAAGAAAGAAAATTCCTTTGAATCTATATAAATATGAAAAAGATGAATCAACATTTAGTAGCTCACTGTAGATATCAAGGTATCAGAAAATTATGCTTAGTACAATCAAGACTTCGATTCATTGTTCAGTGAATCCAATATCACTGCCTACCGTAAATTGCACCCTTCTTCAGTTAAAATTTTACAATCTACTGCGTTTTGACTAAGCACTTTCAAGCAGACAACATACAACTAGATAAGAAAATCTCCATATAAACCCGGATCACTATTTCAAAGATGTTTTCAATATCTTTCACCTTTCGCCTTTGGTGGTCATTTAGTGGCCGTTCGTGCCGCCATATTGGAAAAATGGCGCCCAATAACAGTTTTTTGACAATATCTCCTTTCCGACTCATTTTATGATGAAAATAGTTACGTCATAAATTAAACTAGAGAAAATTTCCTATAATTTATGTGCTATCCTTTTTTATGTAAAATGAATAGTTCAGCGTATGAGTGCCGCAAAGTCTACTCAAAAACGCGTATGAGGTAGAGTAAGTGGCGCGTATTTGTTTCTTTATACCCCAGTAGGCCTAATGTCATGGAAAATCGATAACGGAAATGGAGCAAGTTCGTACTTAATGAACTTCTCAAGTTCCTTATCAGATTCTTTTGCAATTCACATTCTTTGAAAAATTAATAACGGATAATATCGCCTTCTTTTGCAATTCACATTCTTTGAAAAATTAATAACGGATAATATCGCCTTCTTTCCAAATGCCTGCATTCATAACGCCTCTATCATTCCATTCGAATTTTACGGTATAGAGATCCCCGCCGATGATTTTAGAAACGCCAAAACTACCAAGTCAAGTCAAGTCAAGTGTACTTCACACGCGATTAACGAATTTTAACGAATTATGTCGAAATTTTAAACCGAACCGATATCCCGGGATATTTGAAATTGTTTACGTACAGGCTTTAATTTTATCCTCGATTTCACTTTTGTCTTTGATTCACTTTACACATTTTAATTGTTCGAATAATTATTAACTTAAGGTTACACGATGTCGAAATTATTATAGCCTGTTGCGCGACGGCAGGCTGTGTTCTTGTCTGTTATTTGATAGTTTTGGAATTTAGAGGAATAGGGAAGTTGGATGGGAGTGGGAAGTTGTGGAATGTTAGAGATTTCTCTAACTTGTTGTGAGTTGAAGATCGGCGTTTCTTCCAGCATGGTGAGAATTATCCCGAAAGTCCGGAATGGTCCAGCGTTGATATATCCCACGATGATCGAGATGCCTGGATGTTGTCCTATCCACGATGGTGGCTTCCTGAACTAGTGAAGAAAGTAAATCTTTCGCCCAGGTAATAAATATTTCTCGTTTCCGAGTTGATTAGGTGGAGAGGTGATAAGTAGTGGAAGTTTTCAACTTGAAGTTGCGTTGAAAGCTGGCTAATGAGGGGGTTAGGATGTTGAGAGATCTTCTCAAGTTGTTTGACCGCTAGAGAAAGGAGATGGTCCTCGATTGGAGTGATGTTTGCATTGTCATACAAAAAGGTGTTGGGAAAGTAGTGTCCGTCAGGTTTCCTGTACACTCCTGTACAGGACCTTAGGATCTTTCTTTCGAGGGCGCTGATTTGTTTCATATATGATGGCGAAATGGTGTGCCAGATGCGGAAACAATAGCAGATGATTGGGCGGATGAGCTGTTTGTATATAAGCAGCTTTGTATCTTTCGGGAGACCGTTTCTCCTTCTGATAATAGGGTTGAGCAGGGAGTAAGCGTAGTTGGCTTTCCTCATGGTTAGCTTGGTGTGATTGTTGAATTTCAACAGATTATTGAAAGAGACACCAAGATATTTGGTGTTCTTTGAAGGCTGGAGCTTTTCGTTATTGACTTCAATTTCTATGTTGTTGGCTCGTGTGGCGAGATTGGGTCTTCCCCTTGTAGAGGGGTTTCGGATGCAAATCATTTCAGATTTGTTAATATTAATTTTGATGCCCCACTTTCTGTAGAACTCGTCAAGTTTGAGAACATGCCGCTCCACACTTTCGTAGCAGCGAAATTGAATGACATGGAGTGGGCGTACGTAAGGGAGTCATCAGCATAAAGTAGTGTGGTGGAATTTGAGTCGTTGGCAGGCTGGTCATAGGTGAATAGATTGAAGAGAGTTGGTCCGAGGACCGAACCTTGGGGGACACCAGCACTGACTGATGTTGCCTGAGATTTGACATTCTCAATTTCTATGTAGAAATTCCGGGATGACAGAAAGCTATGTATAACCCGGGTGAGATAAGGCGGGAACTCGAGGTTTATAATTTTGAATATTAGCCCGTTTGTCCAGACTGAGTCAAATGCTTTCTCTACATCAAGGAAGCAGCCTACTGTCTGCTCCCTTTTGTTGAGGGCGTTTGTAGAATCAGAGAGGAATTTAAGCAGAGCGTGAAAAGTATCACGCCAGCACTACCAACTGCTTGTGATAGTTTATATTCTTCGCTGCGTTCCTTTTCTCGTTCAGAATGAATTTTTTCAATCCATGTCGTTCTTTTTCTCGGGCCGAACGATATCGTCATCGCATTTTCGGACTCCGAATCGTTCTGAATGCACCTGAGTTTTTCCCGGATTTAAGCAGAACGATTTTAATTTGTTTCTTACAATTAGTACGAGGTGGTAATAGTTGAGTTTACGTTGCTTTTGTTGGAAAAATGCTTTATTTTTCATAAACAATTTTTACGAATTTATATTTGCTTTTATCAAATGGAGAAATGTCAAACACTTGAAATGGTTCTGTTTCGTTCCTTTTCTATGAGCACAGAATGAAATTATGACATCGTTCTGTCGATTCATACAAAACGAGAAAAGGAACGCAGCACTTATCTCCGATAATTCCAGTGTTTATTCACATGAGTTCCTTTACTTTTGGAAAAGGAGAATGTTGGCACAACCAATGCATTAGTTTCTTTTACGTCGCCATTGTTACTTTGGTTTACGTCGCCTGTGGTTATTTGCCAGCATTCTAAGTATTAATATGCGTCTAAAGATAAAAATTCTCCTACTACAGTATTTCTCTAGTGGACGACTAGTCTTCAGTCGTGTGGACGCTGTCTGCCGCAGGAAACTAGATGTGGCATTTAATGACTGTATAAGATTCACAATGATGCACCTAGCTATCTTGCATGCATAACATATTAATTTTCTACAGTCTCGGAGAGGTCGCAACCTTTTGATTCAACGCTACCGTACATCTATCTTGGAAGGTTCCTACTTTGTCCATGCGTTTTGATTGTGGAACGCTCTTCCATGTAGTGTTCAACGCGCCGACACTCTTAGTGCGTTTAAGCGGCATCTTATATCTTATGCTGTTTAATTCCTTTTTTTTTTTTTTTTTTTTTTTATTGAGTCTACATAAAGTTATTCTTAAGTAGATCTTACTTTCATATTTTCTCTAATTAGTGCTAAGTAATCTTCTGAATGTTGACTTAGCGTATACTCTTTCTGCTTCTTCATATTATATTTATATTAATTTTTAGTCTTATCTCTTTGAACTTACCAGAATGTAATTTTTTTTAAACTATTTCTATTGGTACTTGTATAAGATATGTATCTCTTGTTGTACCTTTATATGAATTTATGAATAATAATTATAATAATTGTTACGATTAATCCGCGAGCTTCTCATTTCGACATGCTGCTCGGAACTGGAAAAAGCTACGTTGCAAAATTTTTCAACTTCGTCGCAAACATTGTGCAGGAACGCAATTCCACCTGGAAAGCTCGCTGTTCTTGATTTCTCTTCCATGAGAAAGGCCTCCAAAGCTTTTCATCATCTTCATCAACGGTTGCTCAATGGTCATATCTGATCACGTATCACACCAAAAGTTTTCGGAACGTCTAATTGTAAAGTATCCTTTAGTTGTGAAAAATTTGTATTCTTCAGCTGTCATTCGTTCTTTCAAATCAAGCATATCTTGCTATAAGTGGCAAGACTTTTCATATAAGAAGTGGCCATTGGCATCATTATTATAGCGTTTTTGATACACATTGTGAACCACTATCGATTTCAGTTCTTCCCAAAAGTTTGCCCTTGACCTTTCTTTTAACACTTGACTTACGAAATGTCTCCAATCCTTTTCCTTCAGTTCAGTCACCTCACTTCCTTGCAATGGATTTTCACAAATAAAACAGTTCACTTCCTTAGAAGCCATGGCTCTGAAAATGAGAACGACACAGTAGAGCGATACACTCGTACTGCTGATTCAGGTAGAATGTTTGAGCTCTGTTGGCAGATGTTGTGTGGAAGAGGCCCCAAGGCCAAGAAGAAGTGTCTCTTTATACCTGCGACAGACCGTATACGCCGTAGTGTACCAGTTTTTCAACGTATAGTAAGATATTTTTCGTTAATATTCGAAATACCCGTGTTGGAGTAAATATTGCTGCGCTCATACGCTGAAACTAATCAAGGTTAGTACATAAAATATACAAAATTTTCTCTAGTTTAATTTATCACATAACTATATTCCATAAAATGAGCCGGAAAGGAAATTCCTTTGGGCGCCATTTTTTCAATATAGCGGCACACGCGACAAAGATACGAGGTGGCAAAGTAAAAATTCGAAAATAGCACGTCGAAATCTATACAAATACCAATTTTCTAAAGTCCCGGAGAACTTTGGAGGTAACCCGCTTTTAGAGCACCAAACACTTTTTTTACTTCTAAAATGTGTCCCGTTAATCTTTAAAATATAGAATTACTTCAATACCTGCTTCCGTTCAAAAGTTATTAATTTTTATATTATGCGAAAAGTATAATAGTTTAATTTCCAGAGCACAATAAGTGTGAAACATGGCTCCTCTTGCAGGAAACATATTTCTGTTCTGGAAATTAAACTTTTCCACCGTTCGCAAGACATAAAAATTAAAGAAAATCGTCAGACTTTTCCATAAAATTTAAAAAAAAAAAGCTAAAAAGCGACAGCTTTATATAGACAATGTAAATAAAATTCTATTCCTATAAACTGAGAAATGAACTAGTTCACTTATAAACTGAGTAGTATAAGAGCTGAACTAGTTCAGCCAGCCGCGATCCATTTTAGTAACCTACAATGGTTCATTTTAACTTGTATTAGGGACATTGCAATTCTTCTTCAAAGTGGAAATTAAAAAGCTCTTAAGATTTATGTTTTCCAACATAATTCGAAATGGAATGGAAAACACATGCATATATTCGTCATGCCCATATGAAATTGAAATTAGAGTTGGATGGGACCCACGTTCACGTGTTATTGTTGTGATGTGTGTAAAAAAACTGAACCAGTTCAGATCAGTGAAAAAGAACGCGCAGGTATTATGTTTAGAAATAAAATCACAAAACATAACAATTGCAAAACTGACACAGAAAAACGAGAATTGACATTTTGTAACATATTATTTTATTATATGACGTCCAAACCGAAATATATTTATATATATATATATATTTAAAGTAATAATGATGTGCAATTTAGGTGCTTTCATTGCTGGGTGGCGGCAACTCGACATGATCGTCACTATAAGATCGAGAAAAAATTGAAAATAGCAGTGAAGGTCCTTCTATTCAAGGTCAAAGGTCAATTCTAATGATAAACGGTTACAGATGGGTAGCAAATGGTAGCAAATACATATTCATAGATTGTGAGGTTGTAAGAGCAGCTCTATATGTAAAACTTTACATTATATTGGCATACAGAGTTTATTTCATACAAAGCGAAAGACCATTTGCACTTGAATATGTGGATATATATATTTGCCATATGCCCCTACGAAGGATAGAAATGCAACTCAGCTTTCTACCAAACAAGCAAACAAATCACGGCTGGTAACAATTTTATGTTTGGTTGTGGAAGTCATTAATGGATAAATTAAACATGATTCTAAAATATTCCGAAGCGACTATTTTAAATAGCTTGTGATTTACACTTTACTTAACGCATTCAGGGAACCAGATCAAAGCCGCAAGATCCTATATACAGTCTTGTGAAAATATAAGCAACCAAGTTTAGTGAAACAGAAGCTCACCAACTCATGGTTCAGATAATGACAAAAAAAAAATGGAAGAAATTCTTTATTTTCAGATTTTTTTTCTTTATTCTTGTCAAGTACAGTAAGGCCAAATAAATAAAATCCGAAGAAATTTTTTGTTATTAACAAAACTATTTTTTTTTTAATTAAATGTTCCATACAAATCGCGCGCATGCAAAACAATATCGTTCAGTATTTTTTTAATATTTTAATATTTTTTGTAATATCCATTATGTCTAATGACTTCAGCTCAACGGTCCGACATAGATTTAATTAATCTTAATCTTTAATTATCTTACTTTCCCATTCACTTTTAAGGACTTTCATTAACGCCGCCTTGTTACCAAGTTTCCTCCCACTAATTTTTCTCTTAAAAATCCCCCAGAGATTTTCAATAGGGTTCAAATCAAACGGAGCGACCAAACAATGACTTGAATCCTATTTTTATCTGGAACCATTCTTTTACAACCTTCGAAGTATGTTCCGGATCGTTATCTTGTTGAAACACCCATCGAAGTGGCATTTCTTCCTCAGCGTAATAATCGGCTCTAGTATATTTTTATACTTGAAACGAGCTAATTTACAGTTGATTTCATAGCCAACTCCTCTGGCCGAAAGCAATCCCACACCATAACCCTAGCTCTCCGTGTTTGACTGCGGCTATGCAATGTCGTCGGTCAAGTCGTTTTCCTTTGGGTCTTCGAACAAAACGAATTCCATCGCAACTGGACAGATTAAATTTGCTCCCATCATCAAACAGAACAGCTATCCACTTTTCAATCAACCAATATTGTGATCCAAAACGAATTTTAATCTAAAAAAACGATGTCTCATAATAACACAGGTCATGAAATAAGCTAGCAAATATTACCTGTTTTTGACAAGTCTCTTTGTCAATAAAGACTTTTTTGCAGGACGATAACCACGTAAATTACTCTGTATAGCTAACCTTCGTACAGTGCACCTGCATGTATCGTCTCTGTGTGCTCTGTTTCCCGGAATTTCGCAAGTATTCGGATATAATATCGGACTATTGGACTTTATTGACGGGTCGAATTTAAGCACATATCAAACAAGACATATTATTCATATATTATAACTTATACATATAAGCTTAAATGGAAGACATGCCTTTAACCATTATTATTGTTCTGATTTGGCTGGTTGTCAGTCGCTCGGTACTTGTGCTCACATTATGGGCTAGTTTTGTCTAGCATTATGGAACCAGCCAGTTTCTTAGATGAATAATTATTGAAACCGCTAACATAAAAAAACATAATTATATTAAATAACTGTCTGTAATGTTGTTACTATGTACATATGTACATTTTACTAAATAACTATACATAACAAGTTCGCTTTGTTTAAATAATAAAAATATTATGTGAACATACTTCTGTGCTCCTTTTTTTCCGGTCCAATGAGCATGGATTTCTATTAGCTAGGCCACTGTAATAACATAAGTCTTATATTGCTGTAAATGTGAGGACGGATCCCATTCTCCTTTGTTCAAATAAATATCTTCATTAGCTACCTGGATTATATTAATTACACATAATATAAGTTTCATTCTTTTACATCTTAGGATATAGAAAAAAAAAGGAAGTGTTAAAAGTCGCGTACAAAAAAAAATCGGAAAAAAATAAATTTCGAAAAAACGCTCAATTACTTATAAATGATATGTGCCCGGCACATGATACATCAATCAATCATTGCACAAAAATTTCAAAATATTCCTCAAATCAGATTAGATGTCATCAAAAATACATTAACCTACTTTTTGTCTTATTTCCAGAACTTCAATGGTTTTCCTAAAATGCAAACGCCGACATCTCCCAAATTGAAAACAGGCCGATCAATGCCTCAATGGGTGGTAAATAAATTTTTTTTTTCTATTTTTCTTTTTCCAGCCATTTGTCTACTATATAATTCCGCAGACTTAATTCTACTATACAACCACACTAAAAGCACCCGCACCTATTCTCTCACTTCATTTCATTATACTCTTTGTGTGCTTTTTTTCTTTTATTCATACCTTTCAGTGTATGCATTCATGAAGGGAAATTAAATTTAAAATTAACTTCTTGAATACAGAGTGAAACACATGAACTTATTGGACCGAAACCACCTGCACCACCACCTGCTTTTGAACGTGCTACACCACCAGCACTTCCACCAAAAAAGAATCAACCAGAGCCAGACTATGAGGTAATCGAATTTTCCGGCCAACAATACTCCAATGCCAGCCCCCTACGCCCCAAAACTCCAGGTTAAAGCAAAAAAAAATTGTGCTGTGTTCGATTTTTGGTAGCAATTATTTTGTTGTAATTATTACAGATGCAAAGCGTACCGATGGCTTAAAATGTACACTATGTGGCTCTCCATCTCCATGGGTTCGTTGTGAGCAATGTGGACAGCAAATTTTTTGTGCTTCCTGTGACGATATGTTTCATAGACATCCTAAGCGACAGCTTCATTTAAGAAAGGTAGTAATTATAACTGTTGTTTTTATTTGTTTGCGTGGTAATTTTGATTACCGACTATTACTAATCTAATATATATAATATGTATAATTTCAGGCAATTGAAAAAAATCAAACTATTAAACCACCACTGCCACCAAAAGCAGAAGCGCATCAAGTTAATGCTCCAGTTCCACCGCCACGGCGAAATAAGAAAAGTATGCCGTCACCTCTACCTTTACGAAAGGAACAGGTACGGGTCTGCGTCATCTCGTAGATACATAAATTACTTAACAAAACAAAAAACAAAACAACAAAAACCCAAAAACAACAAATTTAGTTGAATTATTGATTATATCGCTTTAGTTTTGTTCCATATTTATTTTTATTGTTATTTATCCGCGTACTTATTTATTTCATTAACACTCATTCCACCCCCTCTGGTTAATCTCTTTACTATTAATGAAATAAAATTTTGTAGCCTAAAAGAGATTTGATGCAGATTTATTTTTTACGTGATTTTTACCTAAATACCTTTATGTAAGTTTTAATTTTATGTGTATAGATTTATGCTGTTTCAATATTAAGAATGGTATTATATGTACGTATGATGATATTATGTATGTATGTTGAAATATTTTCACGAAATAACTGCTTGACAAAATAGAAATATTTTACAAACATTTACTAGAATTTGTCCTCTTACAAATTATCAATAAAAAGTTCTTCAAGTGCTCGTACAACGCCTATTTGAAATCCACGTATGAACGAGACTTATGGTTTCCGTGTTTCGAGAAACTCATTTAAGTAGTATTCTTTCTCGATTTGTCTATTCTATGTTTTTACTGCTGTTTCTATGTTTCGTTTTTTTTTTTTTTAGTTTCATTTTAATGCTTTAGCACTATCGGCTCTATTATCAATTTTCAATTGGTGTGATTTATACCCTTTCCGTTTTAGTTACATGCATATGAGAAACATTTCAGAAAAACTACAACCGAAAAAATCTAAGTCTTAGGTTGCCGCAAGGTAAGAAGATGCATCCGTATCTTCAAAACTTCTTAAACTATGATAATAATACACTTCTAATATCCAGGGATATTACGGTGGCTCAAAGCCCACCTAAAATTACAGTTTCAATTGCAGCATTTATCAAGAAATAGATGAATCTCTCCATTTGCAATATATGCCATGAGAAATTTATTTCAAAAGAAGAAGTGAAGAGTAAAGGTAATAGTAATGATAGCGTTAATTATTCGTGCAAAGAACTGAATCAAGATGATAATAAGTTTGAAGCTTGTAAGTAAAACGCATTAATTCAGAGACAAAGAATTACTTGTGTGAGCCTGTATCCATTTAGTTTTTACAATCTTAATGCACGCCTTCGCCGTAATATATTTTCTGGTATACATATAACTGTAAAAACATGAATAAAATTCTAAGATATTATCTGTCAGTTTAATTAGTTGATTGGTTGGTGGACGTGGTGAGTATAGTAAGCCTTCAAGATCGTAATATCTCTGCCTGAAAAATATATTCTACAAAGGATATCTGTACCTACACAAAATTCCATCTATAAACGGTCTGTGAATAATACCTGAATATCATTCTGAGAATGAAGACTTTATAAAAATATAATTCAGATGTGGAGCAGTCGGTAGAAAATGTAGCTGTTCCTCGAAATGAGAATGTGACGATACCGTTAAGTTTTAGTGGAAAAAACTCTTTTACAAACGAAAAATCTTTAAAAAAACAGAAATTTCTGTGCAAAACAGGCGTTTCTTATCAGCAGGAACCGTATATTCATCAGTGCTCTCTATTTTAAGTTTAAGTCCATCTCGCAGATTTTCTGATTGCACTCCATGATGATCTGACGGAATTGAGATGATAGGGCGTCTACAGTATTTACACACGCAGTTTTTAGAACTCTTCCCTTACTTAGGGCTTGTCACCAAATTAAAGAGCCGTATTTTAGAATTGATCATACTACGGCTGTAAGTAGTTATTTTTAATAATGAAAGGCACTTGCTCGGTCTTCCTTAAATTCAAAACCAGCTCGCAGTTCTGGACCACTTGTGTAATTCACTTAAGGCACATACCGTACCATTCCAATGTCGACTACAACATCGTAGCTGCCTTATATTTTAATTACTCAATTTTTTCTTATCTGTTAGGCATGAAAAGACCATCATGCAAACTGAGCTGGTATGAAATGATTCTAGAATGTATGAAATTTTACAAGATAAGTAGATCATTCATGAATGTCAGTGGTAAAGATATTCATTAAAAACTATCCAAAATGTGCATAATGGAGCTAATCAGAATCCTAAAGGAGTATAGTCAGTAAGTCGAATAATTGTTTCGGGATTTTCTGGGCTGCTTTTATTTTTTTTTTTTTGGGATTTTAAATTTTTTTAAATTTTTCATTAAGGAATTTCACCTTCCACTTGCTAGATTTGATTATGATTATGACAACCCGTAATAACAATAAGAAGTCATTCGTCAAGTCTCATTCGGGAGCTTTGGCCTGTTGCTTAGAAGCTTACTTTGCATTTCACAAATGACGCGTCAAGTGCAATCCTGCAACAAGGCATGAAAATGGAAGAAAAATTTCCAAAGCGCTGAATAAATTTGAATTTTAGTAGAGTTTTTTTTTTAATCAGTCTGAACCAAAACATTGGACTAGTAAATATACCCGCATACGGGCCTAGTTTTCTTTTCATTACAGTACCTATTATGAAAGTGACGGCATCTGGTTTTTTGTTGAATTTCCAATAAGCGATTTAAACGTTATGTGGGCTGTAGTGTGGTATTCGAGGTAGGAACAAATTATTTGTAATTTTTGAGCCATCTGGATTGCAGAAATTTTAAATTTTGTATGTCGATTCATTGAGCGAACAGATCAAAGATGATAGAGAATTAACTACACGATCTTAACCAACTTGGCAATATGGTGCCGGCCACAACCAGCGCGCGACTATAAAGACAGTTTAGTACTCTACTTGAAACTTTTTTGCAGCCAGTGGCAGAGAAATGTATTGACATCAGAAGCCTAAAGATCTCTTCTCTCTCTCAGCCCCATGCAGGAGCACATATTAGCGCATTTAACTAAGCCGCTTATACCGATATACACAAATCTATAAACGCCTCTCCTTCGAATTTAAAGATCAGCCTTTATATAGTTCCTCTGCATCTTTTAGAAGCGATTTCACAGTACTAGCTTAAGCTGGATATGTGGCATGTGGTTTAAATACAGTTTTACACTGCCAACACAATTCTGTCGGCTTAAGCTTAGCTTAAATTTCAAATTTCATTCAAGATCATAGAAAAAAATATAAATGAAAGTTTTATTGGTAATTTCATTAATTTTTAATATGTTGGAAAATAACCACGGTAAATCAAAACAAAAAATAAAACTATTTTTTCAATAAATTAATTTACAATAGCAAAAATGTTCATAATTTCACGATACTTTAAGTAATAACCTTAACCTAACTTATCCTTAGCTTAAGTTCGAATTGTGAAACCGGCCCTTGACACCAGATTTTTACAATCTCTGTTGAATACACTAGGCTAACTGATGTTATCATACAAATTATAGCTAGCATAAGCCGTAATATACCCATAAAACCTGAAGAACGCAAAAATTTTCACTAAAATTTAACAGCTATTTATTTCACACAAATACTCCACGCAATGATTTTAATGTTCGATCGAGTGAAAGGGCTTAATATCAGGTAAATCATCAAGGCGAAGCTTCGACCCTCTGGGTAGAGCTACACACTTTGGGGTAAACCTAACCCAAACCTAACGAATAAGCTCTTGGGACTTAACAAACCAACCCTGAGAACTCTAGTATCTTTTCTCCCTGGGCACTCTTTTCTCACCGGTCACCTTTACAAAATGAGATGTTCCTATATGCAGGGGATGCGGAGAGGAGTCCGAAACGGTGATTCACTTTCTTTTAAACTATCCGGCTCTGTCAGGAAAACGATACAGATTCCTCGGCTCACACCTCCTGGATGAGCTGCACGAAGCCGGCAATACTTAGCTTTGAAGAGCGACCGATTGGCACACATGAGCAATTGCTCATATATCTGGAGGATGAATAATGGGCCTTCTTTTGGCCTACGTTCAAGAGACCCCTTGGGTCCCCAACCTTTTTCAAACTAATTAACTAGGGATACTGATGTGACTGAATATTAAAAAGAACGTATCTCAGTGACAGAAAATTGTCGAAAGAATTTGAAACTCAACGGAGATACTAAAAAGGACTTATTTGGAGAAAATCAACGCGGAGAGCTTGCATTGGCTTTGGTTTAGCTACAAGTATAATATGTATGCATTTTTCGTGTATCTCATGACAATAATACCACAAATTTACATGAAACAGTCCGGAAAAATGACTTCAGACTAACTCGATTTCGTCCGTACATATTCAGTTGAATACTCTTCATGCTTGACCTTGACCTAATTCACGCGAAACTGACCGTACACTGTGTGATCCCCGATTATCTTTTCTCTTTAAAAGGTAAAACTCCCTATACATATTATGGTATAAAATCGATGTTTTGCATTCCGATTAAGGTGAATGTCAGCTTGTAAAATATCGCAAATAAATTAAGTACACTAACTGTACATATACCGATTTGCAAGTCAACTTATTTGCTATCTCACCCATAATTTTTCGTTTGACCTCACATGGAAAGTGCTCATGTAAACTATGCAAATGTTTTATTATTGCCACAATTTTTGTTAAATGCCAGAATTATCAGTATATCAATTTTTAGCTTTTTTACCTCACCTAAAAATAGCATAGAATTTGTTTTGCATATATTATAGATTCTCATTAAGTGAAAAGTAAATTTAAAATATTAAGTATCTACCCTAAAAAACACATCACAAATCATGGAAATAATATTTGGACCGTAATTGTGGATTTAAATCGCAGGTATTAGGATCTACACATATGCAACCACCACCTAGTCCATCGTTATCCTTCCGCGATCGTATGACTTCAATAAGAAAGATGATAAATCCAGGCGCAAGGCCATTGCCTGATACTCCAAACGCAGAACCATTCAGGCAAACATCATCCCCAAGATCAACAACACCAAACAGTCGATCAGTTTTTGATTCAATCCAGCGACCACCATCGCTAACACTAGAGAAAATTAAGACAAAGGCAAGTGCAACATTAGACAGGATGGCACTACTACAACAGCGCTATCGACAACATCAGGAATCAATGCGGAATGGGAAATCTGAAGATCTACATAGATCGAATATAGCATCAAAACCGAATGAAATGGTGAATATTTCGATTTTTTTCATACCAAGTTGCTAATAATTAATTAACAAATTTTAAATGTATGTTCTTTTCAGACTAATAACAAAGGTATGAACTACCCAGATCACTTATCATCCGATCAATGGTCCAGCCCACCATCTCCAACACACTTTCGTTGTGGCAGTGTTTCCTCAGGGATAAATACAAATCGAAATTCATTTGAAGATTCCAATTTTCATTATCCTCAAAATCAAATTGAACCGTCTATGACTCGAACGGGACATAATCCAATGAGAAATATTAGCGCATCCGTGTTCAATTTGGATAGAGTTGGTCAAAGACAGCCACAAGCAGCTTATCCTCCACAAAATCCATTGCAGCAGGTAAATGCAATTTCTTCCCCAATTAAAAACAGAAAATGTGTAAATCAAGAAATTTTTTAAAGACACAATCTGTTGCCCATCTTAACTGTATGAGCTGCAACACTCAATCTGGCTGGAGTAATCAAGGGGAGTGGATGCCTAGTTTGAACGGTTCTAATATGAGTCTTAATATGCCACCAGGCTATTATCCACCACATCAACAATCAATACATCCTCCTCCGCCCGCCGCTTGGGGAAATAACTGGATGGGGCCAAACATGTATCCTTATCCAATGGGAATGATGCCAATTATGAATGGTAAACGTCTATGTGCATACTGCTTAAATATATCTAAAGTAATTCTTTACTCTCTATGACAGGTATGCCACCTACTCCTCTTCCAAGCAGATCACGAATTCAATCACGAACAGGATCACGTGCAGCTTCGCCTGCCTTAAGTATTAAATCGCGCAAATCAATGATGTCTTCTCGAAATAAAAGAAATAGTTACGCAGAGCAGGAGCCTACGGATGATGAAGATTCCGAAGATGACAGACGATCAATACGCTCACAGAAATCGGGTATGCTCGGTAACCGAAGACAACGGAAGTCTTCAATTACGTCTCAGAGCTACGAAAAGGAAGATGACAGTGAAACAATTGCAAATAACGCTAGGGTTCGAAATGCACAGAGGGCATTGCGAGATCGGCGTGGTATAACGTCTACTAATCATCGTCCATCAATTAATTTGGGACGTGATCGTGTCGACAGAGGTTCGATATCGTCGTCTAGAAAAGTATATACTGATTCACCTATGACTCCAGACTCTGAATCTGAATCAGGTACAAGAGCATTGGTTCAAGCAAAGATTCAGGAGAAGATATCGCAGCAAATAAAAGAACAAGAAACGCAGGTACGAGCAGAAAATTCAGTTGACAGCCAAACCGCAAGAAATGAGCGACTCAACACTTCAAGGGAGAATATAAATGCTGAGCAAAATGGAGATGACCAAAATGCTGAAGCGACCGGTAATGCTCCTGTAGGGCCTCCACCAACCACACCGGACTACGAATGGGAATGCGAATTTTGCACCTATGTTAATGAAGCTAAAACAAAAATTTGTGCTATTTGTTGCAAAACTTCAACACACGTGCCATCAAAGCCCAAGGGTAGCGGAACAACAAATTACGAGACGACAAAGCAGCCAACCGACGTCAATGGAATAGCCAAGTTAATTGGAGTAATGAAAGTAACTCCGTCCGAAGAAGAATCCGAAGACCAGAGTCGACAGAAGAAAAAAGGTAGGATTAGGAAGATATCCTTTGGGCTAGGAACAAAAACGTAATCAAGTGGAAGTATTACTGCTATGCCCTGTTATTAATAGCTCTTTAGTTACTGTATGACCACGTTGTTTGGCATTAAGTTTTTGTACTATTTCTGTTTATATTCCCGAATGTGTTGTATTTGCACTAGTGATATTGTTTTAGTCCCTTATATAAACCGATTTCGTTTCACACAGAACGAAGAAATAAAACTGTATTCTCACCTACAGTACCAGCCCTGACTTTATATTTTTTTACCACACACACTCACACAGCTCCCGAAATTTATGTCAAAATGTCTCGTCCTGCTTGATACAATAACAAATTTAATAAAAAAAAATAATTCAAAATCACATCGAATATCCAAGTGCTTTTCTATTGTGTTTTGTAATTCCATGTGTTTGTGTTCGTGATAACATTTGTTGAATTCCCCTTTATAGGACAAGATATGTCCCTTGAGGACATCTGGGCGTCCATTGAACAAAACATAACTGAAACTGCTGCGGCTGCTACTAAACGAAACAAACAAAAAATTACAGCAAATAGTACAACAACAATCGAACAAGAGAACACCACGAAGACAGTTGTTGAAACTGAAATCCAAAAATTAGCGAGAAAAAAAATTTCAACTGGATGTGGTCCTTCCCCACCTAAGGAACCTAAGAAAAACACTAAAGTTTCAACTGGAACGTCTCCACCACCTCAAAGTATTTCAACACAGGTATGCATTTGATACGATTATAGAAAAAGATTCAAGCTTTGTATGAGTTATTTTTATTTTAAGACTTACGAAGCGGTACACTTACCCCGAGATATGGACCACCAAGCGGATCGACCACCTTCAACGCGGAGTACTACTGGACGATCTTATTCAATAGCTAGTCCTAGCAATATGCGTCTTGTAGAACGAGTCCAAAGTCAACAAAGTTTTAACAGTGATAGTCAGGTGAGTACGATTTTAAATTACAGAAAATGTTGCTTTACGGTCTACATACATACACTAAATGATATTAGCACAGTGAAATTTTGCTAATTGGCTTAGCATGCTTTTACGTCTGGATAGTAAAGAAAAAAGCTGACAAACTTAAAATAGCTCCTCTGAAAAATATTTGGACATTTATAATAAGAGAATTCCAATCCGAAGATTTGTTGCTAATTCTTTTCCGTCACGTGGGTCGTGTCGTAAAGTGTAGCCTATCCAATTTCTTTTTTTGATTTTATCGTCGGTCCTGATTTGTCCCAAACATCTTCACAGTTCTTCATTTGACACTTACTCTGTCAGCGAATTGTTAAGATGTGGCGTTGATACTTATTTACAAATTAGTTTTTTTTTAAGCTCCACGATAATGCATTTTATTCAATTTGCCAGGAAGCCACAGGTATTCCATGATACATATATCACCTATTAAAAGAAAATCTGATATGTCGACCAAGATGTTATGTATTCCAACTGATTTACAGTAAGTGAGCGACTGAATTGCAGAAGTCTTTCCTGTCTATCCTGAATGGAGCAAGCATGTTTATCCGCAAAAGTTGCATATTTTTCCCTTTATCTAGAATAACATTGGCTTTATATATTTCCCCCAACTACAGAAGTTGATTACCGGAGTCTACGACAGCTTATCGAACACTTGATTGATTTGTTTTATTTTTATTGAAAAAAATGACAAGTTTCTTTCAAAGTCAATTTATTTTGTTTTTTATTTTATTTTCTAGAGTTTACCACCAACACCACCAAAACGGCATATGAGTCCAACGGGAATGGGACGAAAATTAATCAAAGATGGAGCTCTATTAGAACCAGAACTGAACTCAGCTTATGATCGTAGTACACCATATTTCCGAGATTTATCTATGCTCAAACAAGATCGGTATCGAAGTCAAAATGATCTTCGACGAGATGATCTATATTTGCCTAGAAGACCATCAATTTCTGATCTTATAAACTATCAACGGGTAAAAATTTTGAAACCATAACTTCTCTTTGCCAGAATATCGGGTATCCGATTGTTATGGGATTTCTTGATTTATCTGCATACCTGCATATATACAAAAATGAATTAAACTAATTAATATTTTCAATTCACAGAATCAAGGCCAGTTTCCTGAATCTACAGTTTTTGATCAATATGAGCTAAGACCTAGGGAGATTAAGTCCAGAGATCCTGGAATAGAACTTGTTATGTTACTAAAGGTAAAATACAAATGGGCCAATTTTTCATTTTCATTCAAAGCATACAGCATCCTTCAAAGCCTTACGAAAATAATTACACATATCCTATTACAGGAAGCTGAACATTACAAATTCAACGCAGAAGAATTACAAGCTGCCTTAAAACATTGTGGTGACGCACATCCCATTTCTTGGTTACGTGAAAACTGGTCGAAATTAATACAAACAGTTCAAACTTTAGCCACAAAATATGGACAGGAACGGAAAGAAAATATTATCGGAACAATTTCGGCCATTGAGTCCCGGGAAGCCCTTCGAATACATCGAGGAAATGTATGGCAAGCGGTTAGTGAATGCATTCAACAACGCCAAAGAAAATACAATGAAATCGCGAAACGAGGGAATTACTCACGTGAAGATATCGTAACAGCTCTCACCGCTCATCATGGAAATCTTGAGTTGGCTCTTGTTGATTTGGGCAAAACTCAGCTTAAACCTTTTCTAATGAGAATTTGGGGACCTCCAACTGGGGTGGAAAATGAAAGCGGTAATTCAGTGAACTCTGAACATGAAAAACTGGATACGATGTCTAGACTAGGTTAGTATGCTGTAGGTGTTGTATAACGTCTCAGTAGTTGTTTTTTATGTATAACTGTTGAATGCCACTTTGGTATAATAATCGAAATATAGGTTTTCACAATTAATAATTTTTGTTTTAGTCAGGGAACAGGTTAAGAGATTGTAAATAAATGTCGCTTACAACCTATGCTTTAGCCTCTTACCTTTACATAATTAAACGAAATAAAATATACAAAATGCACGGCAATATTCTTTAAGATCTCGGAAAGTATTTCTAATGTGACATGAAACTTTCCATTCCTAATTTTCCTGCAGCTAAAATTCCTTTTAAAATAGAATAGACTCTCCTTTTTTCTTATAAATACCCGAAATCCACAATTTTGCTAACAAATGCTGCGTAAACGTAGATGTGGATCTCTCCACTTACAAAATTCATTTAGGTTGAGATCTGGGACTTAGGAAACAGCAGCTTCTAGTTTCCACAGTCCTTAAACACTTAAAAATTTTGATGAGGCATATTACAGGATGAGATCAAGTGCATGGTTGCCATTTTCAGCACATCCTTTCAAGATTATTTAATAGAATTGAATTGAAATAATAGGTAACACAAATACATCAAAAAGTTAATATAACGCTATTGGTAAATGGAGAAAGTCATACTGTCGAAATTGAAGAAACTAAGTACAATATTTCTTCCATGTTAAACTCATCCAAAATAACCATACAATTCAAAGGTTAATAATCTGGTTCATTTTAAAAATTAATACAAAATACTTAAAAACAAATACAAAAATTCTTAGTTTAACAACACGCCCTTACTTCTAATAACACATGACATAAAAGCATTAATTTTCTGCTCTGATATTGTTTTCTCTATACTAGAAGCTCAGCGAAATACAGTGAACATATGTTGATTTGTATAATGAAACTACATATCTGAAGGAGTGAACATCAATAATAAGTTAGGCACTCATTTTTCAGATGATGAAGTATTATGCATTGCTATTCGACAGCAACCAAGAATTGATAATGTCAAGCAGGGGAGAATCTTTATTCGAAGCTGTAAAAGAACTTATCAAAATTAATAGATGAGCATTAATTGATACTCTTTTTGATCCATATTACTTTTTTTGGTAGTGGAGGATCTATTTCCTATTCCTTACATTCCGACGTTGATGAATTTTCACATGTGTTAAAAAAGATAAGAGTTCTGTTAATTTTGTGGGGGTACAGAGGCAAGAAATTGCTTCAGAGCACTGTGACTTAAAAGATCTTTTATGATGTTTGCTGTTGGATTATAGACAGTCGAAAAACAAATCTAGCTAAAATGTAATATGGTAATATCTTATTAACACACAGGACAACGTATTAGCCTTATAAGATGCTAAAAAACTTTCTGAGCTAAAAAAAATGAAAAATTCATAAAAATTTATGAACTTATTATTAGTTCATCTCCTAACAAGCTCACTATCAACCGTAGATCGAAGTTGATCAGAACCAAAATACTTACCACATTTTCATCCATTTTCGCATGCCTTCCAAATCTTGCGCACGGAAAAAGCTTCACCACCAACTTTTCTATTGTTTCTGTTTCTTTGTAACAATGGTGACGGGGAAAATCCCGGCACAAGAAGGGTTCTACGTGCCCCGCCCCCTCTGGCAAAATCCACATTTCTGATCAGGAAAGTAAATTTTTTCACTTTTCACTCAATATAAAAATATTAATAACTTTTAAACGGAAGCAGATATTAAGGTAATTCTTTTTTGTTTTAATGGACTGTTAACGGGTCACATTTCGATGTAAAAATTTTACAGGATCAAGGATAAAACAACAGCTTTGTATGAATTTTTTTTTTTTTAAGAATTCTTGATTTATCTAAATCGTAAGATGTTGGATATCGTTAAAAGGATGAAAAGTCCTCTTTGGAACAAATGCTCAACTTTGATTCTACGATATCCTTGAAAGGACTTATGAGCATTTAAAAGTCTACACTTCCTCTAAAAAACGAAAAAAATTCAACGTAAATTTAAAGGAAAAGAGATCAGGAGTCCTGATTCAGGACAATCCAAGTACACTTTATTGGCATACTCCGTCCAACTCATTTACCGAACACCCTATAGGTCTGTCTGTTAACTCGAAAGTACACTTTATTGGCATACTCCGTCCAACTCATTTACCGAACACCCTATAGGTCTGTCTGTTAACTCGAAAGTTTTTACTCGGTGTAAAAACTTTACATTTTTACACACAAACCGTCTGTTAACTTGTAAGCTAGTAAAAATCGAGTAAATTTATACGTTTCCCCTCTTATACAAAATTGCACATTTTTAGGATGTGTAACTTCGATATGCAATCAGCTGACTGTCAAAAGTATTTAATTATTGTTGTTGTGGTTGTTGTGTTTTCGAATGAATGTAAAAATGATAATATAAAGAGCTGAGATTTTTAAACAAATATTAAAGAGGGTGAGTTTTTTAAAACGTATTTCAAATTAATTAATTGTTTTCTGTTTCAGACAGAAAACGTAGTAGCCAAAATTTTGACACATGTCAAGCTCAACAAAATTTACTCGAGAAATGTCTGGTAACTTTTGTTGAGTTATCGTCTCTTTCGCATAAAAGTTTTTACTTGATTTTTACGCAAGATTTTTACTCTAAAGTTACCAGACAGACCTTATATATTGGAGAAAATATCTTGTTCTGTCGATCAAAATGAGCTATTTCTTATGTTCACTACATTTTTCCTAGATGAGAACTAGATGGTGCTGTGATCGGTTTTCTTTCAAATCTTCTTCATTTTTCACTTGAAAACGAGTGGAAAATAATTAGCCGGTGAAATTAGTTATGTCGAAAATCTTGCTAAAACAATTACTTACATTTCTAAGCAGTTTGTAATTCTTCACGTCAGTGTTTTGGTGGGAGAAAGATGATTGGGAATTAAAATTATGTAACTTTGTTACATGAAACTTCATAAAAAATTGTATAGTGTAGCGTTTCTGTACTCCATTTTCCGGACGTTCTCACAACAAACTCGTAGAGTAGAGTAGAGTAGAGTAGAGTAGAGTAGAGTAGAGTAGAGTAGAGTAGAGTACTTCTCACAAATATATAGACGCAAATTAAGTTTAATATGTTTGGAAGATATCAAATAACAAGTAAAAAAGTTGGAATTGTTTTAAGAGTAATTCTTACGATACCCTAAATGAATGTCCATATGTAATTTCGTATGGTCACCCCTCTGTACAAGTAGAATATAATCAATTTCATTGGATTTTATATTCTGAAGACATTTTCAGTGTGGGACTGATGCTCCATTCCACTTGTTAATTCTCCGGTGTTTTGCAAGTGGAAAAGTAAGTGGAAAAATTGTATTGTCTGCTTTTGTTGCGTTTTGTGAAGGTATCTAGGTACCTAGGAACTTCAAATTGAGTTATGTATTTACTGCGTATCCTGGCTATATTGTAAAAATTATGGAAATCCATGCAATACTAACAGAGGAACAAGGATTTTGTCTCTCAAAGTACCCGCTAAAAATTACAAATCACGCGAAATTGATCAATTTGGTCGTCGTCCAGTACAGAAGAGATGCTGTAAAATTTTTAAATATACACGGTAAAGCTTTTGTGTAGGATGAAATCGCATCTACATTTTGTCCCCTAATTAAATATGTAAATAATTTTTGAATCCGATAAACCGTTTTGGAAATAACTGTAAAAGAAGTGTAGCAGTCCTTTTTAAGGTGAAAAATTGGCCGTTTTTGGTACAAAAATTGACATATTTTCATCTCATCATTGCGAAGAACTGGTAAGTCCTGGAAATTTACTTCCCATGACAAAAATGATCACAACGGAGTACTAATGGATGTGAAACAAAGAACGGAAGAAATATATGTAAATTATGGAAACTGGGGTGTATATGACCGTAGTGTAAAAAAATCGTTTTTCGGCGGTCAAAAGTCAGCTATCACGTTAAAACGATCAAAGACAAACTACACTACTCGATTACCCTCTCCTCCCTCTTTAATTTGGTACCAAATATGACGTAGTTTGAGCAACCCCCTATGAGGGGTGGTACGACCCCCAACCCCCAAAACACCCTGCCCACAAAATTGTTTACCTATATTTTTGTACTCTAAACCCTTAATCTATCAAAAAAATTCCAATACTCTACAGCCCTCCCACATAGAGCTAGGCGCCCGTGAATATTGCGATAGCAAAATTTATCGCCGAGGCCGCTCAAATCTGCAAATTACCGTTAATCGAAATAAAATATAGCCTATAATACCCATGCATGGCTAATTACCAAAGTGAATTCTTACTTTTTTTATTGGGCTTAGAGATCCTGAGCTTACACCTGCGAATTATTGCAGCTCCTGATATTGTCTTAATTTTTTTTTTAAATTTCCCTTAATCAGCTCCCATTTCTACCCCGCACTCTCCCCGCCCCTTTTCCACCACCTATCTGGTTCGCCCTGAGCTCCCATTTTTTTTTTTTTGATACCACATACATTTTCCTTCTACTCTCCATTCTCTCGTTATCACGGAAAAACTCGAGAAAACCTACCCTCCTACATCCCTCAAAAACTACCCCAACAAAAAAGAAATTTAAATTTATTTCGACAGTGGAAGGTAATAGGCAGATGTACCTCACATATGAAAAACATAAACAAAAATTGATACCCTTAATCGTCCCAGGCGATTCGCACTTTTTCACATTTCTTACGTTTTCCATAATTCTCCAACCATGTTAGTGAATTGGGAGTGGAGAATTAGGGAATTAAGAATTCTAAGAAAACGCAATTCTCATCTGCCAAATTCTCCGTGCTACAGAATCCGGCCCATGGTCTCTGATGTCAACCACTTTCTATTCTGAAAGCTGAAAATATGCGATTTCAATCTTCCTAGATTAGAGACAAAAGCAGAGATGTTAACCCCATGTCTCAACGTTATCCTTAGCGAGTATAATAAGATAAATCGCTACAGTCGTGGAGAATAGTCCAGTCGCCTTTATTCGTACCCATCATACATCAACCTTCAAGGTTGCCGTACCATAAGCCTCACATCATAAAATCTACATATAGGGGTAAAACCTTAAAAGGTTCCATTGAACCCATCGTTGCACGCATGGCAGAGCAAATATTGGACAAAGAAGGCAGTTCGTGTACTAGACTGTATCGTGGGTTGTTCATTCTACTAAAGGCATTCTAGGATAATGAGGGGACCTTTAACAGAACTATTACTTATCACATTACTGAGAAGCGAGGAATTTTTATGTGAACTATATCTTTCTGAATATTGAGATGTCAAGCGAGGCTGCTGATTATACACTAAAGAGTTGGGCGCTATGGTTATTCAAGACTAGTCATCGCATCATGAATCCAATGAAAATAAGCTTAGTAGCTAGATTCATAGATAACGTGGAAGATCTATGTACATACCAAAGTGAATATAGCTACGTTGTTAGGTCTTTGGTCTATGAAAAATATTCATTGGTTGTAATACAATGAATATAAAGCCGACGATGGCTCAGGTAAGAATAGCTAGACAGAATATGCTCAATCTAACGAAAAACCACAAATACTTTTAACGTTTCACTTAACTTGCCACTCTTTGACCTGGTAATTCATTTGAAGCTAAACGTGCTGGTATAATTCTTGCTACAATTCATTGGTTTTTGGGGTAGAAGAGTATAATGGCTCTGAGTGGCCCAATTTAGTAAGTATCTCTGCAATGGGTAACTGGTATCAATGAATTATGTGGAATGAAAGGGAAAGCTGACTAGCTAGCCAGATTCGCAAACAGCACTGCCTTCTTGGACCAGAGCCTATAGTAGGGGCGATCTTATCAATGAATGGGTGCCTTATAAAAAACATATTCACAGGAAACATAAACAGCGTTTGGCAGACCTAAGGCTTTCCAGATTCACAAAAACTCCTTCCATTACGGGTCAAAGATGAGGTTCTAAGCACGTTCTGAACCTTTTTTGGGGCGTGTTAACAGATTATTAGTGATAAGGGCGTTCTTTACGCTCTTTCTAATCCAGAAAATCTCCCCTTCATTCCACTAAAAATAACTCTCATCCCCATTTACCTTAATTTTCAATTAACAGCTTCTGATTACAATATGTTTATGTACATATTGTATGAATTCATCTAACGAAATCCTTCTTCACAATTAATTTCAATTTTTTTTTTTTCAATTCAACATTTCCAGACGCCGACCCTTCAATTCATGAGTTTTTGAATGCAAACATAGATACAACAATATCACTGCTATCAATGAATGATCAATTTTGTGCTAAAGCCTCTATAGATGGTACCGAATCCGTGTCAAACTTGTCAACCTACAGCTTGGAAAATAAAGAACAATCCGAGAATGCTGAAAGCTCTTCTAGTCATAATCAAAATTTACTGAAAGATATTGAAACTTTAATCGGAAATATGGAAGTAAATCACGCTAAACAAAACCAACTAATGCTTCAGGATATAGAAGGTATGCTGGGAAATATTCTGAGTGGACAAAATTCAAGATTTGATTACTCTACTGAATCACCAATTTCTGCAACAGATCGAATTTTGGTGAAGAGCCCTATTTTTATACCAACAAAAACCAATCAAAGTGAAGATACAGAATTAGATGTAAGAAATTTTGTATCACAACATATTCAGGATATTATTCCAGATTTAGTTGAGCAGGTTGAAAAGGAATTACAAGAAGAGAGTGATGTGATAGAAGAAATATTCAACAGTTTAGATCAAACAGAAACAGTAGTAGTACAACCAGCAGACGCAAAAACTGAAGATCCAGGCGAATATATAATGAGAGAAGTCATCATTCCAAGTTTAAGCTACTCGAATATTAAGGAAGAGGCACATTTAGAAACTTTTGAAACTGAAATATTAGACGAATTTAAATACACATCCGAAAATAATGTTCGAATTTTGTTTGAATCAACAAAATTATATAGCTTTAAAAATTTCAAAAGAAACATTTTACAAATGAGATACGAACCAAAAGTAGAAGAGTTCTTAAATGACAATAAATCGGACCAAGATTTGAATTATTCTGAAGATGCATTGGTCAAACATATTCCCGAAAACTTTGAGGAATACAAATCAATTAGTAGTCCAAATCCCGGGACATCATATGACAGTGACAGAAATTTATTTGATAATTTTACAAGTGCAGAGGATGATATTTCAATAGTTGAAATGATGAAAATACGACACCAAAAAATATTGCACGATGTTCCTTCAACTTCTGCTGCCGCAGATACGGCAGCATCTAACACAGAAGCAAGTTATGAAACTGATAATTCGATTAAATATTCTACTCCTGTTCAGTCCAGAAGAAATTCTATAAAATCGAAGATTCCAGTTCGCGTGATTTCGAATCGTGCAAATGAAACGAAAACTAGTGTGCAAACAGAAGACAAAAGTGAACCAGGAGCTACTACTTCTACTCTAGTACACTCAAATGATCCTAGATCGAATGAAATCTCCTTCATCCAGCCAAGTGAAATAAAAATTAGCAAAGCTACAATAGTTTTACAACCCCCAAAAATTGATTCAAATGCGACGAGTAAAGAAGACGTTACCGAAGGTGCTATTGACTTAATGAAGGATACTAATAACGAGGAACAATTCATTGAAATACTTCATGACGATGAAATATCTGAAGACGAACTCTTCAGTGGTATCGAAGGAAGCTCAGAAGATGAAAGGTTCGAGAATACTAAAGATGAAGAAATCAATATTATTCATAAACGGAACGATGAACCCATGGCTACAACACATTTCAAGAATGAAGAACAAGAAACATCAGAAGAAGAGCTCTTCAGTGTTCATAGTGAAGACGAACTCAATGATACACATTCGCCAGTGCCTGCAACAAACAAACAAATTCCACTCACTTTAGATGTTTTGAAGCAAACTGTCAAAAGTGATGTCGCTAGCAATTCTTCATTTGGAAGTCTAGAAGGATTTTTAAGTCCAACTTTATCGACCAATGAAGTACTTTTAATAATTAATGAAGAGCAAAGAAACTCAGAACTAATTGAAGAAAGGGTTCAACCAACTAGTGAATATGAAGATCAAAATAAAATGAATGAAGAAGAATTGCCTTCGGTTTTTCAAGATTTGGGGAGAGTCCTGCACGCTTATTCTGGATCAAAAGAAACAAATGAATATGAAGCAGCTCCGGTTGAGAGTTCAACTAAAACTCCACAGAACTTATCAGAATTAGTTGAAGATACTCAACGTATCATAAAACAAATGAAGGAAGAAATTAATTTCGATATAGCTTCGTTTGAATCTGAAGACGAGGATGGATATTCTGAAGTTTATTCCGGGGAATATACCAGTAGTGGTGAAAATC
This sequence comes from Dioctria rufipes, assembly GCA_963924295.1. NCBI lineage: Eukaryota > Metazoa > Arthropoda > Insecta > Diptera > Asilidae > Dioctria > Dioctria rufipes. The sequence goes on from OZ002744.1 coordinate 76,749,457, forward strand.
TCAATGAAAATGAAGGTGAGGAAGAAGAAGAAGAAGAAGAAGTGGAAGAAGAATTGGCAGAAGGAGAAGAAAATGACGAAACTGAGGAAGAACTTTCCGGAGATGAATACTCCGGTACTGAAGAGGATTATGATAGATATCTAGGACCAGATGTAAATAATGCTGGTGATAGCACTGCAATACCTATAGTAGAAATTGAAGCAGGCCACCATGACGATGAAAACATATCGGGGATTGAACTTGCAGAAATCAATGAAATTAGAGAAATGGAAAATGTTATTCCGACCAGGGCCTTAAGTAGACCGGTTTTTGAATTAGAAAATACATACTCAGAAGAGATTGAAGCAGATCTTTATGAAATAGAAGATAACATACCGGTACTTGAGAATACTGAGAAAAAAAATAGTGAAGTAGATAGTCTAGATGAAAATACGCATAATACAAACGTGGACGGTGAGATCTCTGATGCAGTTTTTATACCAGTCCAACATGAAACTCAGGCTCATCTTACATCTAACTTTTATATGGTCGACTCAAGTACAGATCAACAAGAAATAGATGAGTTACAATATAATGAGAATGAACAAGATTTTACTGTGGATACTGCGTTATCAGACGAAGGGATAATTGTTCCTGTAGTTCCATCAAATAATAATCAAATAGTCGCGGAAAACTTGCAATTCATATATGAAAGTGAACAAAACTTATCTAATCGAACCAGTCTGACAATAAAGGAACCTGTGATAGAGAATACAAAATCTAATACTAGAAATACTGAAGAGCTGCGTAATGACCAAAGCAATGAAAACCAGTTCCAAGGAAGTCAATTAGACGAACAAAATACGAATTATGTTGAAGAACATCCTCAAGAAAATTCTAATGGAATACTCGATCAAAAGGCAAATACTTCTATAGAAGACCAAATAGGTGTAGACAAAGATACATCGACACATTCGAGATATAATGAAAATGAGGAACAACCTCTGGTTAAAGATCATACTCAAACTGCTCAAGTAACAGAAAGTATACAATCGGAAGACTTACCAGCTATACAAGATGATACACAAATGGGAAGGAATATTTCTGAGCACGCGCATGAAAGTGATTATACTGAACCGCAGATAATAGTACAATATACAGGAATGAATACCGATTCAAATATAGTCATTATGTCAAACCAAGAGGCCCCCAATTACGAAATAAATACTGAAACAAATGAAAATTCTGAAACACAACAACTGGTGGCAGAAAAAACAGTAATTAGCAGAGATCCTATTGAAGAGTCTGAAGCTGAACCAAATGTAGAATGGACTATAAGCAATATTAGAAATGACCACATTGTTATAAAAGGATCGGAAAATGATACGGAACCGGGAAAAGAATCATTGGGAGAAAGTGAGACAGAAAATGTGGTCCAAATAGAAATTATCAACCAAGAATCAACGTCTTCATCCAAAGACAAGCCAAAAGTATCAACATCCAAGAACCAAAATAGTAAACCAAATCGTATTCCAGTTCGAAAAAAATCAATTGGTACAACACCGGTAAAATCTATTAAGGCCATCCAACAAGAGCTTATGAATAAGCAAAAGCAAGAGAGTCCTAAAAGTTCCAAGATTGTTAAGCCATCAAAGTTAACACCACCAAAAATTATTGCGAAGGGTAATACAGTAATCGAAACGATTTCCAAACTTATAACTCCAAAAGTAAGTAAAATTGAGAAAGCGGTCCCATCAAAAAGTACCACGACTCAAAAAATCCCAAAAAAGAAATATCACGAAACGTGCTTTAGTGACGAGTATCCATCATCTTCGGATGACGAAAATCTCCAAGACGCATCGAACCAAAAGCAGAGTGCTCCAGCAAAAGTTTTCCAAACGTATCAAAATATGGAAGACTCAGAGCCACCGGAAGTAAGAAAAATTTTATATTTAACTTTCACTTTTGGCGGTAATGAATGGTTTTTTTTAGGTGCTTTCAAGAAAGTTCTTAGAAGAAGGTCTTGTCAGCAATTATGCCGAAGGTGAGCTAGCTGCAGCCTTGGTAAACTTGAAATTTCAAAAAGAAGCGGCCTTATGGGCAGCAAAAGAATGCAGTGATCTGGAACATGCAATTACTTTGCTTCGGCAGGAATGTGAACTTTGCACCGGCATATACCCAATGAATGAAATTGTGTCGATGTTAAAATGTACACATCAGTGCTGTAAGGATTGTGCGAAAAATTATTTTACAATTCAGGTAACAATATTAGGTAACAACTGCTAGAGCTTTATAAATAGATGTATTGCGTGATACTCCTATCTACAGTACATGTTCCACCTCATTAGCGTCAATGCGTGTTAACCAAGATCCTTAAGATAGAGTCTATTTGTCACCGACAGGCAACAAACGCAAATATTAATTTGCTTTGGCAGGATTTTTTTAGATACCTTTTCCTTCTAAATTCCTCGATTACTTCAACACAACGATCCTTCATTTTTAGACAAAATTGTCACGACTACAGACGATTGTTCAAAAAGAAAGACCATTCCTAGTGGAACATTGGATTCAAAATGCATATTCATTTATTCGTAATTTCCGGACACAATATCTTAATCTTATACTATAATATAAAAATACCCTCAAGTAAATTTTCAGGTTAAGAATAACAGATATTATCCTATTCTTGAATACAGTTGGATCTAACTTGGCTGATTCCATGGTATATTACCTCTGTTATGTACTTAGTACTATTACTTAGTACTTTTTCTTAACTTACTAGAGAACTATAGAGCCGATTTCAATCAAAATTATATGTGACCACCGAGACAACTTGCAGCCTGAATACAATACGAAGATCCGTGCAACTGTAATCCGGAGTAATAAATTTACACACATATGGGATTTCTTTTTCTCTTTGAATAAAAGGATAACTCAGTTCGATTTTCTTTGAAAAAAATTATTGTTTATTAACGATATTATACTATTGTAGATATTTAATTCAATTGGTAGAACTTTAACTCGATTACGTAAATAATTCAAAATTTGCTTAATTAAAATCATGACCGTGACAAAAATAAGCCGATTCTACTTGAATATTACATGACCGATTCGCTCGCTTATCACTTATCGAATCCCTGCAGCTGCCTTTTAATGATGATGACTATGTTGTTATGGTACTTGGTACAGTTACGCTTTTGGTATTTTGTGATCGGTTACTAAATAGACTATACATATTCGGGCATCCTGAATTCTTCATCGGACTCCGATGATGCTTCACTATCCTCGCGTACCCATGGTTTCATATAATCGGCTGCAGACGACGTCACACGCGGTCCTTCATGATTCCCACCTTTCATCAGATCGTATCGGTCTTTTCCTTTTATTTGAGTGACTTTATATGGTATTAGGTAAGTACTTTGGAAAGAGTTTAAGACCAACTCCAAACTGCGTACGTGTATCGCTACCATATCACCCACCTGGTACTTTTTTGCTGATTTTCTTTTTCTATTATACTTTCTTCGATTTTGTTCCTGAACCACTTGTATTTGCTGCTCTGCTTTCGCCCACAATTCTTCCCTGGAGTTTTCGAAATAGCTTAACATATCTTCTTCTATGGCCTTTATTAGTTCTTGATGTTCTGATGTAAACATCGGTACCCCCACTAAGAGCTCGAAATGTGTTCTTTTAGTGGTCCTACAAACACTGGAGTCTAAAGCTCTTTGCAGTCTGGGAACGTGTTTGTACCAGTCCTCTGGCTTATCTATGGATAACTTATAATTGTTTGATTTGCTCGCTCTATCTGCCTGTAACCCCTTGGAACGCCGGTGGGAATCTTAACGTGTTGGATACTCTCCTTCTGACAGTATTCTTGAAATTGATTTGAGGTGAATATGGTTCCTCTATCACTAATTACTCTATAAGGGTTTCCGAAAATCTTACTCTGGGCATCTAATTTAGTTAAGGCTTCTTCCGTGCTGGTAGTTCTGACTGGATAGATCCAAGTAAATTTCGTAAATGCGTCCACTACAACAAACAGTAAACGATATCTTTTAGAGGTTGATGGCAATGGACCTAAATGGTCCAAATGGTAGGTATGCAAAGGCGTATCCGGTTTCTCGATGGTTTTGAAAAAACATTCTTGTTTTCCAGCCATTCTGGAAGAAAGTATGCAATGCACACAATTATTAAGCACCTTTTCTATCTTTTTTTTTTTGTAATTTTGAGATGTAATAATCTTTACATATGCTCGCTTCCACCCTCTTTGCGCTAATATGTCCATGAGCATTCCAAATTATTTCTCTTTGCATGGTTTTCGGAACAACTAAATAGTAATTGCCTTCTTTATATTTGAATAGTATGCTATTTCTTAATACGAAATCCTTGTACTCCCCCTGATTAAGGGCCACTTTAATCAATTGACATTCATCATCGGCTTCTTGCGCGCTTTTTATTCTCTCTAAGAGACCATCTTCTACCACCATTACCACAGGAGATCTGCTCAGTGCATTCACATACCGCATTAAAGTTGAAGGACGATGATTAACTGGACAATCGAATTCGCCGATCACTAATGCCCGTCTTGCTACTCGTGCTGAAATATCATTTTTTCTCATGGTAAGCTCGAATGCTTGACAATCCGTAACAACAGTGAATGTTAAGCCGAGTATATAATGACAAAGTCGTTTCAGAGTACGTACGACAACCAAGATATCAAGTTCGTAGCTCGTGTAATTCTTTTCCGCCTGATTGGTTTGAAAACTAAAATAAAAGTCTTTAATATTATGAAAAGCTTCCAGCTGTTTCGTTCCCAAAGAAAATTTAGTGTTCTGTTTTAATAGATCTCTAAGCGAGTTCCCAATTAAGGAATATCCTTCGACGAATTTCCTAAAATAAAGTCTTTAACTGCCGTTATCTTCTCTGGCGATGGGCTCACCATTCCGTGTTCTATGATGTGTCCCAAAAAAAGGATGCGTTTTTGCATAAATTGGCGCTTACTCCATTTAAATATTATACAATGTTTCTTTGACGTATTCAGGATTTCTTTCAATAGCTCCAAATTCTATTCTTCAGTAACCGTTGGCAGGATCATATCATCTACGTAAACATGCACTACTCCTCTCCGTATTAACTCCGCGAAAACAACATTGACATACCGTTGGAATACCGACGGTGAGTTGGTTAGACCAAAAGGTGCCTTCCTAAACTCGTACTGGCCCATCGGTGTTACAAATGAGGTGAACTTTTGACATTCTTCTGTTATATTCACGTGTAAAAACCCATTTTTGAGGTCCAGAGTAGTAAATACTTTTGCTTTGTACAATGAATCAATAACTTCTTCTATCAGTGGCATTGGGTGTCTATCTCGTATGATCTTCGCATTCAGTCTTCTGAAATCGACACAAAGTCTGTGCCCTCCAGCCTTCTTATTAACGAGCACCACTGGACTAGCATAATCCGAATTACTATGCTGTTATCTGCTTTACAACAATTTCTTTTTCTTTAGTAGCTGTCCGTCGAGGCGGCTGATGAACAGGAACATCATCGATCAAATTTATTCGCATTTGTATACTGGATTTTGCTGGCTTTTTGGGTTCATATCCTTGAATAAGTTGCTGGAGCTCTGTTGCAATGTCCGGAGTTTTCACATCAATTAGAGAAAATACCTGTTGGCTTTCATCTGCATGCAAGGTTGAAATGTCAAGATCTTGAAACGAGTCAGTCTCGGGAATTTCTGAACTATCCTTTCTAATTTTCACCTTTTCTTTCACAATCGATAGTTCAGCGTTAGATAAGACATCTTTTCCTAATATCATATCGACCGACATCCAATAATCTGGTACTACATGACACGTTAACGCTAAAGTCTCCCCTTGGATAATTACGTTAGCTACAGAACACCCTAATATCTGCTTTTTGATTACTCCCGAAGGCAGTGTGACAGTTATTGGTTAATGGGCACATCGCTTCCTGTGTCTACTAAAGAGCCAACCTCGATTCCGTTTAAGCTTACTATCACCTGCATTTCTTACTGTGTGATTACAGTCTTTTACCTTTGATGTTTTACACTCTTTTGCGAATTGGCCAAAATTATTGCACTTAAAACATCTTACCCCCTTTCCTTATGAGGACAGTTTCCTGATGAGTGAGAGAATGCCCCACAATTACCACAACGTGTCCTACTCAAATCGTTGTTTTTTCTGTCTTCCATTCGCTTGCTACACCGACTAGAAGATGGCTTATTACGTGTACTTTATACGTTCGTGTGCTTTTAGCTTCTCTTTTAATTCGAGACTTGATTTCGCTTCATATAAAATAGATTTGTGGGACGGATCATCTGGTATACCATCTATAATGTAAGAAATGATAGACGGATCATCTAATTTTCCTCGTTGACCTAATTGTAACATTTTACAATAGTACTCCAAATAAGCCTCGCTTTCGAATTTTCTGCATTGACTCATTATTCTGTGTACGTCCACGCTTGATCATTTTTGTGAATATTCAGCTGTTTATCTTGGGAGTTTGATTCGAGAAACAACCTTGCTACTTCCTTCATCAATCGTCTGGCATATAAATACTTATACAGGGTGTTTCCCACTAGGAGGTTAGTAGAGCGGGAGGTGATAGTACTCAGATAGATGAACAAAAAATTGTATGGCAGGGGGGGGGGGCATATTAACCGTTTAGGAGTTACAGGGTGATTAAGAAAAAAAGCTAGTTTTTCACAAAACACCCTGTATCTTAAAATCTACAGGGTGCATAGTCACAGTTAGGAGCTCATTGTATGCAGAACTCCATGGCCTACATTTGCTCGCCTATCACTTCTCGAATGCCTGCAGCTGCCTTTCAATGATGGTGATGATAACTATGTTATTATCGTACTCGGTACAGTTGCGCTTTTGGTATTTTGTGATCGGTTACTAAATAGACTCTACATACATAATACATACGCTTCAAATTAAGAGCCTCTTCCTTTTTGGAAGTGACCTTAAAATGTAACTGTTTTCGAAAACCAGTGAAATTGTACTAATATGAAAAATTATATCAAGAATGTGCTTGTAGATTAGAAATAAGGAGGTTTCAGCTCCACCAGATAATGATTTTAAGCAAAACTGGAGTCCAACCCAGTACTTAATCTTTTACAACTGCAAGACGTGATCAAACCTTCTCATAACATGTCGAACGCAATCGTTAAAGACAGAATTTTTTTACCAGTTATTGCCATAAGAAAACAAGGAAGGAAATAGCTTTAACCAATTTCACCTTAATTGACAATGATAATATTTTGACCAAAGCTAAAGTTCATTCATAATGAAATTAATGCTTCATTTTATAATTAAGGTAAATAGTTAGATCAATTAATTCATTATCAATAAAGTTCATCATTAATAAATAAGCAGCGGATCTAGAATAGATCCTTCTGAAACGCCGCCTTAAAACGTGAGTAAGCTAGAATATTCCTCGTTGACTCAACCTGCTGCGATCTATCAATTAAAATGATTCTGATTAACGTTGCCGCTGATACTGAAAACAAAAAAAAAAGTAGACACTTTGTTTAAAACCTTACGAGTGGTTAACGCAGTCAAAAATGTCCATAATTCTCGCAGTCCTTAAGAAAATTATTTATTTTTTGTCCATGGATTCCTCTCAATTTTCCTGGAAATAAATATGTTTTAACACAAGAATTTTTTCAATTTTTTTCGTGAAAATATTTTCGCGCCAAAGAAAAACAGATTTTAAGAATGTAGTACAAAATTCACTTCCCGCGTTGTAATTCAATAGTAATCAAGTTTCGAATTCACGAATTAATTGTAAAACAATTTTAATTTCTTCCACAATGAGTCAACCACTATATGTAAGTCATATACAGCTTACAATTTCAAATAAAGCTCCAGGAATTTGAAAATTTCTAACGAGGGTAACTAAGTATCCCGGAATGTACATGTATGCAATTTAAGACATATATTTGTGAACATTAAAAATGAGTTTATAACCAGAAAGGTCTAAAGACTGTAGGAAAGGAATTTGAATTAAAATCTTGTGACTCAAAACATATTCCAACAAATTTGTTTGTCTCGAAAATCATTTGTTGTCCCAATTAACTAGACATCAACAGAGATGAATCTGCAGACACATCACGCACTGTGCATATTTATAATTGAACAGCATGCAAAACAAGGCTCGCAAAACAGGAAACCCACCGTCTACCCCAAAAGGACATCAAAACAAAACAGTTTAAATCATTATTCATAGAAAAAAAAATCTCATTACTTCTCTGATAGATCTTTTTAAGAAAATATCTCATAATAATCAGATGTTTTCAGATAACTGATAGAAGTATCGTCGACTGTACATGCCCATACTGTAAGATGCCAGAACTACAAGATTCTGATATTTATGAGGACGAGATATTAGAATATTTCTCAAATTTAGATATATTTTTGAAGAATATCGTTGATGAAGATGTGCATGAACTATTTCAACGAAAATTAAGAGACCGCACATTGATGCAAGACCCTAATTTCAAATGGTGTGTTCAGTGCTCTTCGGGATTTTTTGCTAGGCCAAAACAGAAAAGACTGATTTGTCCAGACTGCGGTTCTGTCACTTGCTCTCAGTGTAGGAAGTCGGTAAGTATTTTGCAAATTAGTCGCACAACTCATTTTTGTTTTTTTTCAAAAACTTTTTAAACACATAATTTAGTGGGAAAAACAGCATGAAGGTATTTCTTGTGAAAAATTCCAAGAATGGAAACAATATAATGATCCCGAGAAGCAAGCAGAAGGTGTTGCACAGCATTTAAAACTTCATGGGATAAGTTGCCCGAAATGTCGTTTTCAGTATTCTCTCGCCAGGTATGCATTATTTTAAAATAATTTGTTAATTACAGAACAGTTTTAAAAATTTTTAAATTCAAAACAGGGGCGGATGTATGCATTTCACTTGTAGCCAGTGCAAATATGAATTTTGTTATGGTTGCGGAAAACCTTTTATGATGGGAGCAAAATGCAATGTTTCTACATATTGTGCGAAATTAGGATTGCATTCACATCACCCACGAAATTGTTTATTTTATTTAAGAGATAAAGAACCGCATGAATTGCAGCAATTACTAGCGATACATGACATTCGTTACGATATTGAAAGTAGAGATAAGACTGAAAATGAGGGCGGCGCCAAAGCTGTTCTGAAATGTCCAATTCCTTTACAGAAGGAAACACCTACGGGTCTGGTAGATGCAGTTTGTAATGGAGATGTTCCAGACGGACATGCAGGATTATGCCGGTGAGATTAAAAGACTTACGACCTTATACCCAATATCCTTTCTTTCTTATCTCATTACATTTCCTTGACCTACAAAATTTATACTTTATGACCAAATCCATACCAATTTAACAAAATTGACTCATATATCCCAAAACTTTTAGAAATCACTTTACTGAATATCTTTGCCTGAAAATACGTGAAAGCAAGATCGATCCGATTGATATTCTAACAACGGACGATCTTGAAATTATTGTCAAACGAGGAAATAGGCGCTTACCGCCAAAGCCTTATGGTAGTCTCCAAGGCATATACAAAAATGAGCTATTGAAGGTGAGATCAAGCTAAATATGAGCATGTCCCGCTATACTAATCCCATTCGTATTAAGTAAAGAATTTGTGTTCTGTAATTATTCTTATCTCATTTTGTGTCCCTTCGGGTTTTACAACAGGCAACACTATGTTGAGTATTTGGTGACTGAAGTGTCCAAGGCTAATATTGATCCTTTGCCGATTCTCGATTTGACTGATTGTGTTCAAGAGTTAAGGCGTCGCGGAATTCCACTACCGGAAAGGGGACCATGGGATACTGATGAAATTTATCGAGAAATGTGTGCAAAGGTTAGAAAATTTCATTCTGATGTTTTCATTGTTTGTTTCGAATTTTCATAATGTTTCATTATTTGTTTCGATATTTTTTTTTATTGTTGAGTTTAAAGCACCTGCCTGAGCTAAATTTCTTTTTAAACGCATTTTAAGGGGACTGCTGTAAAACCCGATCACATGTTTTATGCTACCGCATGAATGGAATTACTAGTCTGATTTTAACTTACCTTAAGCTACTGTACTTTTTCTATAATCCATAAAGTGTTTTCCTTAAGCTCTTAGTTTTTACAGAGTAACTAGGATCAATATTTCATAATACCAAATAACTGTCTACGAATTATATAAAATATTGTTTGAGTTGAAATTTCGCTAACAAAATAAAAAAAAAAATAATATGGCCGCAGACTGGAGCTTTGCGGAAAACATCAGAGCAAGACAATCAAAATATTATTTCGCAATTTATTACTAAAAACGTGTTAAAAATCTTAAAACAAAAATAATTTTTAATTTTACTTTTAACTTAAGGTAACGCAATCTAAAAAACAAAAACTTATTTTTTTCCATTTTTCTAGATCGTTAAAGAACATATTCCCATGAGTTAAAAGATAGAAAGAATCCAAAGGGAGAGGAGCACTATTCTACCAAATATATCAATTTTTGGAATATGTATTTTATAAAATTCTATTTATACTTTTTATTTTACCTTAATAAATTTTTTAATCGATCGTTTCCACCAGTATTTTGTGACTTAGAACTACTTTTTAGTAAGTTTGCCAGCTGTAGAAGTGTGTTCTTCTGTTGCGTTTTGGATGTGACATTTAAATTCTTTTTCGATGGTAGAGTTTTATTGTTATTTTTTGCCTTTTTGATGTTTATGGAAGTATTTAATAATTTAATGCCTTTCTCGTTTGCTTCAGTGGTTTCAGCAACTGATTTCTTAGTTGATAATGAAGTGATCGGTTTCTCTTTTTCGTACCGTTTAATATGTTTTAATTTTAGTCCAGCCGTTTTGTCTTTTTTCTTTTTCTTTGATTTACTTTTTGTTAATATTTCATCATCCTTTATTTGTGTTTTCTCCGCTGCTTTAATATTTTGTGGTTTGTCCAGATATAATGATGTTTTATGTTGACATAAATTGCATGTTATTACCTAGGAAGTTTAAGTGGTTTGAGTATTATATACTTAGCGAATATGTGAAGCTTATTAGAGACACATAAAAAAATAAAAATCTATGTATATACAGAGCGCGAAACTAGATTGACCTGACCACAGTTAATTATTCAACATCTACAGCAACGCAATGAGCCTTGTCACATTACTCTTAGAAATGTTCTACGACCCTTGGTGATATACGGGATTTTTTATTTTGCTCATGGATGTGCCCAGTTTGATTAGTCTCATTGAAAGTAATAACGAAAATACGAGACTATTCGTAAATTACCTTTTCCGTTCGCACAAAAGCTGTTTGGTTCCGATTACACTCTTCTGGCCGCCAGTGACATAAAAAGCAATCAAATAACACCGCAAAAACAAACAGTTGGCTTTGTTATGGAACTATAGTGAGTGATTGGCTTTCAGACGTTAAGTCCAGACTGCCAGCATGAGCTGACAGATCACTCGACGGACAGCGTTGACTGCAGGGCGGCACGATAGCTCGCCTCGGCTCATAGGCGGAGAGTGTGGGGAGGTTCCACGAAAAACCTGCCGCTTCCGTCAGCCATAATCAAAAAAAATTCATCGTGCCTACAAACAAAATGCCGGCACACATTCGGTCCTGAAGGGAACCTTACGCCACTTACCCATATTCAGTTGAAGGCGCAGATGTTCTGCCTTCTTTGCATGCCCCATGCCCCATCCTCCCATCTGCTCTCAGAGTCAGATGGGTATGGGGCATGCAAAGAAGGCAGAACATCTGGCAAACCAAATACCCTGCGATGAAATTTGAACAGCTTTTGAGTACTTTAATGAACAAAATGAAAGCCCGTTTTGATGAACAAAAGAATTCACTGGAATCCCGGTTAGATGAGCAGAAGAAATCTATGGAAACCCGCTTGTATGAACAGGAGTTCTATGGAGAATTGACTAGAAACTCGTTTACTGAGCAGCTTGACAACCTTAAAGCAGATATGGAAAGAATGAAGCATCGACAATCTCGGCACGAAGGAATTGAAATATCCGGTAGGTAGGTAGAATGAAACCTCCAATATTTGATGGACAAAATTCGTCGCATATCTTCAAGAGACAATTCGAGGCAGCTTCAGAGGTAATGAATGGAATGATGAAGGCAAAGCTACAGCTCTGGTATAGCACTTCGAGGTCCTGCATCAGAGCTCTTACAAACTGTACCCATTGAAAGGCAACGTGATTACACTCTATTAATATAGGCGATAGAATTACGTTACTGAGATGAACACATGCAGCAAGTATATCGCCTACAGTTGCGCAACAGGATTCAAAAGCATTTCGAATCACTACAACAATTGCAGGCAGATGTGGAAAGATTAGTGCATCTTTCATACTCCAGCGTGAATACGGATTTTCTCAATGAAGTGACGACGGAGGCATTTGTGAACACTATTGTAGATAAAAATTTACAACAAGCGTATAGGCTAGCAGGAAAGAAATCTACAAGAAGCACTAGCCTATGCATTAGCGTATGAATCCGACAGACAAGCTTCACGGAGTGCAGTACGAGTAAGAGATATTTCAGTGGAAGAATATACTTGCAACAGAGTGCAATCATCACAGAGCCCGCCTTCACGTAGTGTCCTTCGATGCTGGAATTGTAATAGACCAGGGCACCTTCAAAGAGACTGCAGGAAACGTCGACGAGTGGAATCATCACAGAAGAGGGGAAAGAAGATTGCCAAAGATGTCGAGCCAGGGAACAAGCTATTCGTGGAGACTAGATATCAAGCAGCGACTAGTCGTATCACCTCTCCTGTTGAGCAGTCGGAAAACAAGTAAAAATCAACTTTGTGGGGCAGAAGTTGGTTGGTGGAATCGACAGCCCCGGTCATCATTAAAGTACGCAGTTGCAGAGAAATAATAGCAGTCTTGTTATATATGGAAGTGTAAGAAAAAACAAAAATGCGCGGTCACTATCGATACTGGAGCTTCGAGATCAAGTATTAGAGCAGATTTTATTAAGAACAAATGGCTTCATAACACCACCAAATATCTACTAAGAACAGCAACTGGAGCAGCAGCACAAGTGTTTGGAGAAATAACTTTAGATGTTCAACTAGGCGAACTACTATTTCCTCACACTTTCCTGGTTTCAGACATAATGGAAAAATGCATTCTTGGAATAGACTTCATGACCACATACAAAATAAATCTGGATGTCGGAGAGCGGATTCTCAAATATAGGAACATAGAAATTCCTATGAGACTAGGAGAAGGAGTAGATTATCCTGCAAAAGTAAGGACGATGGTCTGCGAAAATATTACTCTTTCACCATGTACCGAGACACTAATATGGACAAAGCTTACTGATGACATCGGGACCTGCCGATTCGATCTGGTGGAGCCTAACCCTGCAAAAAATACATCGAGCATCATTAGTGAAGGCAGAAGGTGCAACATTAATACCAGTCAGAGTGCTTAACACATCCGAAAATGAGGAGACAAATCCTATACCAGCTACTACCCAACAGGTTCAGAAACTTCTTTCTTCCAGTGCCTTAAGTTAACAACAACACAACGATGCCAAAGAGGTGATCGATGAATTTTCGGAATTATATGCAATAAATGATGATGACTATGGTAAAAAAAAATCTTGTCCAGCATCGGATCGATACAGGAGATTCCAGGCCCATTCGACAGACACCACGAAGATTTCCATTAGCTAAACAACCAAAAGTTGCAGATATGAACTCCATGAAGAAACAAGGCATAATAGAGGAATCCAACAGCCCTTGGACTTTGCCGGTTGTTCTGGTTAAGAGAAAGGATGGCAGCACTCGATTCTATGTAGACTACCGCCAACTAAATAACGTGACGAGAAAAGATAGCTATCCATTACCAAGGATTGATGACACGTTGGATACCCTTTGCGGAGCGCAATGGTTTTAGACGCTGGATTTGAAGAATGGTTACAGGCAAGTGGAAACACATCCCGAGGACCGAGAGAAAACTGCTTTTTCAGTTGGCAGTGGCTTATGGCAATTCAAAGTAATGCCATTTGGGTTATGTAATGCTCCACCCAAATTCGAACAACTAATGGAATATGATCTACGTGGTTTAACCTGGATGACATAATAGTAATCGGAAGGACATTCAAAGACTAAAAGATGCGTAATTGAAGCTCAGTGCGAGTAAATGTGATCTATTCAAAGATGAAGTTAAATATTTAGGAAACATAGTTTCATCACAAGGAGTAAGAACCGATCCAGAGAAGATAGAAGCCGTCAAAAATTGGCCAGTTCCAAAGGACAAACATCAATTACGGAGTTTTCTTGATCTAGCTACCTACTACAGGCGATTCGTGAAAGGTTTTGCAGATATAGCAAGGAGCTTACATCAACTTACAGAAAAGAGAAAGCCGTTCATATGGTCGGATAAATGCAACGAATGTTTTGAAAATTTGAAGCAACAGCTCTGTGAAGCTCCAGTCCTTCACTATCCAAAGCTGGGAAAAATATTTATATTGGACACGGATGCCAGTAATGTAGGTATTGGTGCAGTGGTTTCGCTGGAGGAGGATGGTCAAGAAGTTCCAGTAGCTTACTATAGCAAAGCACTTTCAAAGTCAGAGAAAAATTATTGTACTACAAGAAGAGATCTACTTACCATTGTAAATTCAACAAAGCATTTTCATAAATATCTCTACGGGCAGAAGTTCATCCTTCGCACAGACCATGCAGCGCTTAAATGGCTTCTGCATGTTAAGAATCCTGAGGGACAAGTGGCGAGATGGATAGAGCGCCTCCAGGCTTATGATTTTGAAACCCAACACCGAAGAGGTCATATCCATGGAAATGCAGACGCCCTTTCACGACGTCCATGCAAACTTGAATGCAAACAATTGCGCCCGGATGGAAGAAAAGGAAACAACAGCAACTAGACAGTTGGTAACCATTGAACCATCTACAGGTTGAGACAACGAGGACCTGCGAACAGCACAACGAGAAGATCCGGACATTTCACCCATTCTTGCTTGGAAAGAATACATGAAAAGACCAGACTGGAAGGATATTTCGAAACGGAGCGAGAAGCTGAAAAGTTACTGGGCTCAATGCAACTCTCTTCATGTTGAATGTGGTATATTAAAACGCAAGTGGGAAGTACCTAAGGGCGAATCATTCCAAAATACGAGAAAGGTTTTATTGGCTACATATGCAAGAAGATGTGAAGGAGGGCCGCAACACAGAAGCAGAGAAGAAATGTATAAGTATAATGTCGGAGCCCCCTTTGAAAGGATAGCTGTAGACATCGCTGCGCCTTTTCCAGAAACGGATGGCGGTAACCATTATATATTAGTTGCCATTGACTATTTCAGTTGCGGAACAAATAATAACGAATTGGGTCAGTAGGTTTGGTATGCCTCACGAACTTCATTCGGACCAAGGACGGAACTTCGAATCGCGGACTTTTCAGGAGATGTGTAAAATGTTGGTAATAAGAAAAACCAGAACAACTCCTCTACACCCACAATCTGATGGCATGGTAGAGCGCTTTAACAGAACATTGATCGAGCATCTAAAGATAGTAGTTGACTATCATCAACACGATTGCGGTCGACATATTCCTATATTCCTAATGGCTTATAGATCAGCCATTCATAACACTACCGGACAAACCCTAGATAAGGTCATATTCGGAAGGCAGATGCGTTTACCTAGCGACCTTAAATTTGGTACCCCCAGAGGTGAAGAAAAGTTACCAGAAGACTACGTATCGGAGCTCAAACAACAATTAGCTGATGTCCACGAAGCCACGAGAACGAAATAGCAGCAAATACTAATCGGATGAAGACCCGCTATGACTTAATCTTAATCTTGTTTGGCTGTACAACCCAAAACGACATAAGGGACGTTCTCCAAAACTACAACAACACTGGGAGGGACCGTGTTCAGTAGTAACTAGAATTAATGACGTGGTATACAGGACTCAGCGTGGCACAAGAGGCAAGCGTAAAATTTTTCATTTGGACCGCTTGTGTCAATACTACGAGCATCAAAACCGTAGACCACCTGTTGTTCGGGACGAACAACTTTAAGAAGGGGGCAGCGTTACGCGCAATAGAAAGAGACAACTGGTGACATCTACTGGCAATAGAGAGTAAACAACTTCAGGTTCGGAGAATCGATGATGGAATCTTCGGGTAGGTTCAGGAATAGATTAGTCAAGAATATTCTGGAATAGAATAGTCAAGAATATTCTGGAATAGAACACTCCAGAATAATCTAGGGTATAAATATAACAGTTGTCACCGCCAGAGCAAGATAAGATAAGCGTGCGCAAGTGTTGTAATTGGATTGCGATAATTGAAAGTACAGTATTACCGATAATTAAAGATGAGTTGATTAATTGAAGGTTTGTGAATTTTATAAGTGTAAAGCGAAAATAAAGAACTTGTATATTAAATATTTAATAGTGTATTTTAAATAACGAATTGAAGCATAGCTCTATAATTTGGCGATTACATATACTCTTAGCAAACTACCAAACATGAGTAAGCACATTGAATTCAATGTTAAAGTTATATTAGAGTTTAAGTGTACAATACCAATTAGGAAATAAAAACAAAATATACAGTTAAAGTTTAAGAAATAAAAAATAACTCAAACAATTTAAGAGTGACCATCAATTTGTTATAGAGGCTATACATTTCCTTTGAAAGCATGAACAACGAAAATGGGTTATAATTTTATCGTTTCTTTCATATTAAATTCCTCATCCAAAAACATCATTTCATGAGAAGCGCATTATCATCTCTTCCACGCTCAACGCTTGAACGTTTATATGTAATTAGATTAATGACTTGAATTGCTTAATCATACCAGTTTTTGGCAGATTCAGTCAGCCAGCAGTATATCACGTCTGACATTATGGATGAAGCTGATCGCCCTCAGCTAATAAGTCTTGTGAAATAGCTCATATATGAAAAGTTCAATGAGTAGTGTAATGTGGGCAATGCACCATAGATTGTCTAAGTGTGGCTGGTCGTACACATTCTTACGATGACCGCCACTCTTACTTAACCTAGTGTAATATGGACGCGACACCCAAAACTATAAACTATACATACTTCACACAAGCATTAAGTGCACATTGAAGTTTGGTAATAGCAGTCTGCAAAACCTTTAGTTCTTTAGTTCTTGATAACATATATAACTGCGTGCGCATACAAAATCTGAAGAATGTTTTTCAATGAAGCTAAGACAAAATTAACCTAATGACAAGTTAAGAAACAGTAGAGGAAAATTGGAAAATTTCTGGTATTTTTTAGAATGAAACAAGTAATTTCAAATACTTTGGTCTTTTGCATGAATGGGGAAAAAGAACGCATTATTGCAGTGCGACTGAGACAACGAGTTAGAAACAAAAATCGAAAGAACGTAGGATTATCCGGACGACAAAATCTTATTAAATTCCTCAAAATCCTTTCAACCTATTCATAATAATGTACATTAGGTCACACTACCTCCCATTTTTAAGAAAAAGATAAATTTCGCTTTGGCCCATATGCTGAAAGGAGATGTAAAGATCCTCTCAAATAAAATTCTCATTTTTCCCGAAAATATCAGAGAATCCAGCATGAGTTCTCCCACTTAATCTCTTCATAGCAAAACGAATGTAAACAGAAACACGTGCTGTTCAAATATCATAGGATTACAGCAACAACATGTTTCCATTTACAGCAACAACATGTGACCAAAACATTGTCAATATTTCATGAAAACCGGTTTTACAAAAGCGCGGGAACATTTTATGAGAGTAAAACGTGAAAACTCCGTCCCTTCTCATTTATTTACGAAAATGAAACATTTGCCATTCAGTTTCGTTGCATGCAATTTGCGCTTTCACATTTTTTATCCTTATTCGTAAAAGTTTTAAAGAGAGTTTGATTTTTTTTCGATTTTTTTTCTTTCTTTCTTCCTTTTCTTGCCATGTGCATTTTAAATGTAAAACACTCGGAAATCTCACCTGCTTCCTAACTTGTCATTAGGTTAACTTTCTCTAAGATTGAGGGGAGGTGAACGAATTCCAAAGTATACCCTGTATACCTTGTATGTACGTGAATTATATTTCGTTATCTGTAATGCAGTGCAACTGTAATGGGGATTAAGGTCCCGTACACACGTCTTTTGGACGTGCGGTGTCGCAGCGACGCCGCAAATATGGCCTGGAATATAATAAACTATCCATATTGCGTCCACTTTCTGCTGCTGAATCCTATGGCGTCGCAGTGGTACCGCAATTCCGGTCTCTCAATGCCACTGACACAATGAATATGTAGAATACCAGAACGTTATTTTGTTATATTGTGCGTATCAAATTTTCGCGTGCCGCTGTCACTGCTGCGGCTGCGCACGCCATTCTATGTACCCACCGTTTATGGACGTGGCCTAAACCAGGATCTTTTAATAAAGCATTTTTGTATTGTATGTATATTGTAAACAAGCCTAAATCCGCTTGCCGTTGGGACATAATATCATAAGCTGCTCAGCTATGGATGGAAGAGTTGTATGAAATGCCGGAATAAACTAATTGTTGGCGATTTAAATGTGAACTGGTATGATCAAAATGTGACGGTTTACAGAGTTGAAATAAAACAGGTAATGGAGGATAATGCATTTAAATTAATTATTGATGAGCCTACTAGAATAACAAATATTTCTCAACTCTTATTGACTATGTTCTGACTAATAACATGAATATTACAGCGCGGCTTAATAATGGTCTTAAAATTTCTGATCATGAAACTATAGAAATTATAATGCCTGTTTTCAGTAATGTAAAAAAAAATAACAATAGGAAAGAAATAGACATATTAAAATATAGTAAAAAGTTTTTTAAAGGCACTTTATGAAAATAATATTAGTACAATAAGTGAATTATGTGATTTAGAAGAGAAAGCAAATAGCTTGTTAAACAAACTAAAGGAAGTAGGTGATATGATGACTGTGAAAAAGACAATAATAGGTGAGGACAATGAGTTGGAAAAAATGAAAGAATACAAATTAAAATGTTATATGAAGGCGAAATTGCGGGAGTGAGATCGATTAGGAAAACTATAAAACTGCACGTAATATATATGGCATTAAAATAAGGAAAGCAAAGTGTAGTTTTATTAAAACGAAAATTGGTAACGCGCGTGACCAAAAAACGATGTGGAGAACATTGAAGACGATGATGCTTAAAGAATTCAGGGATGAAATAAGTGCGATAGAATTTGAGGATAGGTATTATGAAAATGTTACAATTGTATTAGCTAATAAACTAAATTCATATTTTATAGAAAGTATTAATAAAATCAATAGCGATATAGAAGACATTGATTATGTGAATTTCATAGATATATACGGTTAATACCCAATTAAAATTTAAGAAAGAAAGTATTAATAAAATCAATAGCGATATAGAAGACATTGATTATGTGAATTTCATAGATATATACGGTTAATACCCAATTAAAATTTAAGAAAAAAAAAATATGGAGGAACTGTTAAAGATTATTGCATTAGTCAATCCCAAACGAGATTATAACAAATTAAGTTCGAAAATGGTTAAAGACGGAATAGAAGTTTTAGGACCAGTTCTGTTGGACATCAACCAATCAATGCAGAGTGGAAACTTTTCTATGTCCTGGAAGGAATCTGTTGTTGTGCCAGTTAAAAAGGTTCCAAAATCTAGGAAATGTCACAGCCTAAGGCCTGTGAATGTTGCACACATGTGAAAAATTATTGGAAAAAACTGTTCAAATACAATTGTCAGACTATATGGAGTCGAACAAGTACCGGTCAGGATTTAGTGGGAAGCATTCATGCGAAACTGCTCTAACATGGGTGATAACGGATTGGAAGCAGAAAATCGATCAAGGTAATGTTGTTGTTGCTGTTTTCCTGGATTTAAAAAGAGCAGTTGAGACGGTGGATCGTGCAATATTACTTAATAAACTAATTAGATATGGAGTGAGAGATAATGAGCTATTGTGGTTCTCATCACTTTTGTCTGGCAGAACTCAAAAGACGAAGCTAAATGGAATATTATCTGAAAGAGAAGAGACAACATTGGGTGTTTCACAAGGGACAGTCTTAGCAACATTATTATTCCTATTGTATTTAAATGATATGGACATGGTATTGAAAAACACTGAATTACGTCTATTCGCGGATGATGCTTTAATACAGGGTGTTTCCCACTAGGAGGTCAATAGAGCGGTAGTACTCACCTAGACGAACCAAAAATTGTATGGCAGGGGGGGGGGGGGGCATATCAACCGTTTAGGAGTTAGAGGGTGATTAAGAAAAAAAGATAGTTTTTCACAAAACATATGTATCTTAAAAACTACAGGGCGTACGGTCACAGAACTTCCTGGCCTTTCCAACGACTGCTCAATCAGCCCCATACCCCTCTCCCATCAAGAATTATGGTTGTCTAAACTAAAAATTTCGAATTTTCTTACCTTTTTTTTAAATTTAACCTCTATTATTTTTGCAACAAGGTCGTTAACATAACTTTTTTGTATAAAAATTGTAAACTGTAGACTTTCCTCTTTAAGTTGGCCTATTACACGGGTATGTGGCTGATTGAGCAGTCGTTGGAAAGGCCATGAAGCTCTGCATACAATACGCTCTTAGCTGTGACCGCACGCCCTGTAGTTTTTAAGATACAGGGTATTTTGTGAAAAATTGTATTTTTTTCTTAATCACCCTGTAACTCCTAAACGGTTGATATTCCCCCCCCCCCCTGCCATACAATTTTTGGTTCATCTAGGTGAGTACTCTCATCTCCCGCTCTATTGACCTCCTAGTGGGAAACACACTGTATATACTATATGTATATCGGGAGTGAATTTTATGAATTGTGTTGGACAATTAAATGAGGACTTGAACATCTTTGTGAATGGCTAAATATGAATAAGATGAAATTAAATGTGAGTAAAACTACATGCGTATTAATTCTGATATGGATTGTCGAGTATTTATGGGTAATGAAATCATTGAAATTGTCAGGGAAATAAAATATTTAGGAGTGTTAATTGATGATAAACTAAGATTTAATAAGCATATCAACTATATTTCCAAGAAAGTGGCAAAAAAGATTTCATTCTTCAGAAGAATTCGTAATAATATATCCACTTTAACTGCAATAAAGGTGTACAATACTATAATAAAAGCGCATTTCGAATACAGCGGCCAATAATATTTATGAGCACAAGAGAAGAGTGGAATAGACTGCAGATGCAGCAAAATAGAGCAATGAGGATAATTCTACGATGCAACAAAACAACGCCAAGGAGGCTTATGCTGGAGTCATTGAAATGGTTAAGTGTGAAGCAAAGAGTGTATTTAAATGTGTTTATAACTGTATTTAAAATTAGAAATAATTTACTGCCAGAATATTTAGTTGACTGTGTTAGATACTTATATGAGTCACAACCATATCCTTTAAGAAATAATGATAGATTTAGGTTAAATAAGTATATATACGTGAATACTCAAAATATGTTAATGTATAAAGGATTACAAATGTTTAATGAACTGCCGCAATATTTAAGAAGAAGCAGCAAACTGTCAAGTGACTTATATGAGTACCGCGAATATTTTTATTAAATTAAAGTATTTATTGCGTTTTTGGTTTTTCTAACAGGTCTAAATTATTCATATGGCCATTGTTTAATTGTAGCATATAAAGTTTCTATCTTTCTTACTTTGGTAGTGAACTTTTTAATGAAATTGTGTTTGCCGATGTGGGTCATATGCACCGCCATTTTATAATTGAATTTAATAGCTGAACTAAATTTTTGTATTTCACGATTGGGTTTGTTTGAACTTCTTGAAGATCACCCGAACTCTTAACCTAGTGGTGCTTTTGCATAACCAGTTAAAGTCTGTTTACACTATCGGCTCTGTGACATCTTTATTCGTAATTTTGTTAAACATTGTCGTTAGAGGAAAGCGCCAAGCCGACGGCGGCAGCCATTGCTGACTGAAAACATTTTCAAAAATTTACAAGTAATTATTTGCTTCTAGCAAGTTTCCTTCCTCAACAAGTCGAAATTGCTTCTCCGTGGAGCGGGATTATCAGCGCTATTTGGTGTAACAGTTTATTTGAACACGCCGCATCTATATTTGGCCGGTAAAGAAGAACCTCCACTAAGCACTGCATTACTGCATCTATGTCCTCTCAAGTCGCTCTCATAGTCGGCTAAGTGCAACCTCAAGAATATCATTAAACGATACTACCAGCTCACGCAAAGACTGGGTGGCACAGTATCATTGGTATAGAATCATTGGCGGACTTACTTACAGCTTTAATACAACGAGCAGACGCTGTCATTTATCGATAGTTAAGAGCATTACAGAAAAATTGGCCAATTCCCCTAATTGTGTATGTGTAAAGAAACTAAGGTGCCTCAAGAGGACCCCAGACTACTGGTATCCAATGACTGCACGCGTATCTGAACTGTGATTTGATCTACAATTTGGTTGTGCTATTACTTGACAAGGAATTTGAACTATAACATGATCTACAACTTGGCTTTGATATTATTTCAGCAGGCAGGTTGACATATATCTAACTATATCTAACTATATATATGTAAATAGTAGGATAAGCTGTATGTATATGGTATACAAAATTATATTTTTAACTCTGCGTTTGTACACTTGCTTTGTGAGACCACTGCTTGAATACGCTAGCCAGGTCTGGTCTCCATTTTACGGTACACACATCGACCGCATCGAGTCTGTTCAGCGGAACTTCCTACGATTTGCTCTCAGGCACCTACCCTGGAATAACTCATTAATTCTGCCACCCTATGAGGATCGGTTGAAGCTTCTAAATATGCACTCGCTTGTGAAACGTCGCATGGTTGCCGATGTAACTTTTGTACACCAACTCATAAACGCGTCTCCTCTGTTACTTAACAAAATATCTTTTCGCGATAGTAGGCACAATTTGAGAAGGCTACCTCTGTTGCATGTTAACCCCTCAAGGTCTAACTTTAGCATGTACGAACCTATTCATGGCATGTGCATTACTGTTAATAATATGGCTGAGAATTTTGTTATTGACGTTTCTAGCATGTTTTAAAAAAACATCTATATAATATTTAAGTTTTTGTTATAGTTATTTAAATTTTTTTAAATTTTTGTTGTTATGTTGCATGTCATTTATCCGGTGTTCGGTTTACGTTTAGTTTAACATATCTACTAATACTAACACCGACTAAATGATGAAAAGCATGTATTGTTGACCGTTTATCTATCAAACGTGTCACTGCAGCGAGCTTGTGTTAAGCTGGTTCTGATAGTCAACTTTTACCTATATTATTATTAAATTAAAAGACTCAACTGGTGTCAGCTTGTGAGATTGGATAACACAACTGGACATTCACAGTGAAATTAAACAATTAAACGATTACAGATATTAAATCTAGTGAAGATTAATAATTCATAGAGATTAGTGATTTGACCCCGAGTTATTATCTATATCATAATTAAAATCTAGGGTACCCAACTAGTATATTGGATTAGAATCGGGTGAATTTTACTTGAACTCATAGCACGTTTGAAATTTAAGCCACTGCAGATACTAAAACTATTAAAATTTAAGCGTGAATTAGAATTGGGTGAATTTTACTTGTACTCATAGTACGTTTGAAATTTAAACCATTAAACTGAAACTATTGAAGTTTAAGCGTTTTAAGTCAAGATAGTGACCAAAAGATCAAATCACTACCTACATTAACTGCAGTTAAAATTAATAGCGACTCAACTGATATCAAGCACCGCTAGCGACTCAACTGATATCCAGCTCAGCATTTGGCTAAGGTTACTCTACTATTCATTTGTCTGCAGGGAAACTTCTATTTTAATTCCATTGTACGAATCAAGTTGACTTCAGAAATTCAGACCTGCATTGTCAGTAGATAGAAATTGATAGCTTAGTTATCTTCCTGCATATACTCTCTAGTCAACAGGCTTTTAGACAAATCTACATATAGGTACCGTTGTAACAACTTAGTTAGGTATTTTGCAACTCTTACATTGAATCAGCTAATTGCACCCTATTTTATCTCATTACAAGGGATATCTGTGTATCCCATACCATGCCTACTGTCTCAACTAGGTCAAAGACTGCTAAGGGATCCTCCAGCTCTGTTACAGCTCCTAAAAACAAGTCATCTGGTGGAATCGTCTCACCTAAGTCTATATCTAAGAGCAAAGGCAAGTCTGTCTCGCTGACTAACATCAGCAAACCACCCCCAGTCAAGTGTGACTCAAAGGCTTCATCTAAGCTGAATCCCATCACAACCGCCGCTGGAGTTCCACCCTTGCCCGAAGCCAAGGTGACGGGCTTTAATTCCATATTATCGGAAATCAATGTGCTCAGCAAGGGCCTAGACCATATTAAACAGAAATCCATCACTAAAATTAGCAAGGACCTCGTAAGCAACATTCCGGAAGCGAGTTACAGCTCCTATGACAAGCTTCTCCTTGACCTGTGTTCTAGCGTGAGACTCAATGCGGATTTCTCAAGGACTATCGAGAAGGCTGAGCCCTTCAGGCGTCGTCTCTCATCATTACAAACTAAGCCTAGGAAGCCCAAAGGCTTCATCCGCTTTTACAAGGAAGAGGACTGTGCCACTTTCTTTCAGGCTTACATTTATTTATTTATTTATGTAATTCAGTCTACAGAGATCATCTCCTACAGACTATGCTAATATAACTAACTAATTTATATAAATTACCACTTAATATAACATTAGTATTCAAACAAAAAGAATACAATAGTATCAGAAAATATTAAAAATATAAAATGCAAGTAATACATAGTATTACTAGATTACAAGAACTCACTAAATTAAATTAAACAAGCACGACTCCAAGCACTTAAAAATTACTAAATCCTTAAACTTGGTGCGTTCAAGAGCCAGATCCACGTCATTGTCATAAATTTCATTAAAACGACGAGAGCAGTAGGAAATGGGTTCATGCTGACCATAAGAGGTTCGGTGATAAGGCACATGTAACAAACATCTTGTTCTAAGTGCAAAACCAGGCACATAAATATTGAATAAGATTAGCAAATGTGGTGAACAAATTTTGTAGCAAAGAGTATCTCTTACAAACATTATAGATGCGATTCTTCTCCTTGTATCTAAGAGTTGTAACCCCAATAGCATACATCTAGATTTATAGTTGGGTAAATCATGCAACCAATGCAATCTCCTTAAAGCATAGCGAGTAAAGTTTTTTTGAATTTTCTCAATTCTGTCACTAAGTTATTTGGTGTACGCGGACACCATACCACTGAAGCATACTCCACTATAGATCTAACTAAAGCAATGTATAAAGCTTTTAAGGTGTAAGCATCACTAAAGTCTTTAGTATTTCGCTTTATAAAACCAAGCATCCTTAAAGCCCTACAGCAGATATAATTAACATGCAAACCACTTTCCAGTTTCACGTCGAAAATGACACCAAGGTCCAAAATTTCATTCGGCCGCACAATGGAAACGCTACCGATAAAATATTCAGTATGAAGGAGATTTAGTAAACGGTGAAAAGTATAACATTTACACTTGCTTGGATTTAGAGCCAATCCGTTTGAAAAACACCATTCTTGTAAACGATCAAGATCAGACTGAAGATGGCAAGTGTCAGATGAATTTTGAATAGGTAATATAATCTTAAGATCATCGGCATATAGCAATGGTTGCGCGAAGCGGAAAATATTTATCACGTTATTAATAAATATAACAAACAACAAAGGACCCAAGTGGCTTCCCTGCGGAACACCAGACAAAACCTGGAAAATTCGCGACTGAAGGCAATCCACTTTAACACATTGAGTACGATTAGTGAGATACGAAGTCAACCAATCAAGCAAAGACGAATTAAAACCAAACCTTTCAAGCTTTTTAATAAGAAGAGTTAAATTAACGCGATCAAAGGCTTTTACAAAATCTGTGTAAATGACATCTACTTGGAAGCCATCCTCAATAGCAATATACACACTATGTTTGAAGAGAATTAAATTCGTTAAGGCCTCAGCATTACTAGATGTTGAAAACGAAACAGTGCCAGAGTCACTGCAATAAACTGATTCGAAGTAATTGGCAAACAATTCGCAACTGTCCTCAAGATTATTAGAAAGAATGCCATTGTATTCCATATAAGTAGGAATACCGGACGAAGATCTCTTAGCGTTAATGTACGATCAAAATGCTTTGCTATTGATTTTAATATTATCCTCAGTTGACCAGATGTAGAGTCTAAAGAGGTATCTATGAAGATACTCATATTCACGCCTTAAACGCTTATAATTTGCCTCATTGAATGAATTGTTAACCTCACCCAACAATTTATGTGCCCTATTTTTAGCGCAAACCTCTATTGAACCAAGGAGGGTGTGTTTTCGATTTCACCTTATTAATGGGTATGAACCTATCAATGCCAGCATGAACAATTTCCAGAAATTTACTGTAAGTATGATTGAGTTCATTTGCAAGATTTAGCTCTTCACACCAATTAAAGGAGTTTATGTAATCATTAAATTTAACAAAATCCCCTTTACGAAAGTTATAAGTATAGAAGTCAGTAACTACAGAATCAGCAAACAAATATGTATCTAAATTAATAATAAACGGTTTATGATGAAGATCGATTTTTGATAAAGGATATGAAACTTCGTTAATACGAAGTTTTAAATCATAGCTAATGAAAACAAGATCGAGAAATTTACCGAATATATTACAAAAAGGATTAATTTGAATTAATTGACATCCAGTAAGACTATCCACAACTAAACACTCACATAGTGATGATACATTTGAAGGCATTAGGATCTTTTCGTCTGCAGACCATATCCAAGGTAGCATAAATGTTCTTGTGTAGACAAATCGGAGAAAATAGTAGTAAGGTTTACTCACATGAGATTCGTACAATTCCAATGAGCTCGTAGGAGGGATATAGCTGACACAAATAACGATGTTCATCTGACCACTGAAATTAAGCTTAATAGCCAGTTGCTCAACGATACCATCATCCTGATTAAGATTGAGACGTATGGACTTGCAACTATGAGTACACCGCCACCCCGAAATAAGCCAGTAGAGTATTGACAACGATCTTTGCGAAATACTATATATTCTTTTTCATTGAAGAACTCAGATGATAAAATATTGGAATGAAGCCATGTTTCAGTCAAAACTATTACATCATAGTCATTCTCTACAATATTTAAATAAATATCGCGAACTTTTGAAGCCATTCCTCTAACATTTTGATAGTAGCAAGAGAAAGAATAGGCGCAGCTGTTGGTGTTAGAATTAGCATAATTTAAGACGCCGACACCGGCGTCACTGCTGATAAGTTTTTTGGAATATTTCTAAATTCACGAACATGGACACCAGTTGGCCAGAAAGCGGCAGTGAATAGCTTGCCATAAATATGATCCGGTACCCCAAGTTTGAAAGTTAAGTACTTCAATCCAGACAAGTCCGCATCTTTTTTTACTAAGCATTTACAGATTAATTGATCTGATGTTATAAGGGCTTTGGAGGCAATGAAATTTAAAATGCTATCAGCAGACGTCCCGACATCAAAACGAGACAAGTGAAGCCATTTCCATTTATTGATGACGGATATATTTTCGACACGATCAGCAGTCCCTATGATGCGAGTTCTATGACGTTTTTTGTGTCCAGCTATAACCCAATTATCATTAACATCGCTTTGAAGATTTTTATTATCGCGAAGAACATTAGGCGCTGGAGAAATTTGGCCAATATCAGGCACCAACTCACTCTGATGTATATCGATTTGTGTATTAACATTGTGATGTATATCGATTTGTGCATTAACATTGTGATCATCACTGACTGGAAGAGAAGAATCCACATCAATAGTTGCATTTAGATACGCATCGTTCCCTGGCAACGACAAATAGCTTCGAGCGGAAATGGGTGCAGCCCTGAATGCCTTACTTTTACTTTGATTACCGGTGGTTTCAGCGATCGTGGGCAGATCTAGATTTTTTTTCTTTTTTATTTTTAGCTGGTTTGAATAACTTTCCTTGAATGTGGTATTTGATATTTTCCCGTTCATCTCATTTAGCATCGTTAACATAACTTCATTTTCATCGCACAATTTAGATATTTGCACTTTCATATCTTTTATTTCAAGTTCTCGATTATGAAAAAACTTTTTGTAATCATCCAGTGCAGATAGAACACAATTAATTTTGCTAAACATCGAATTTAAACAATTTTTGCACTCGCTACATAGGTAGATAACATTCTCATTTTCAATTATTAAGTTAGCTTCGCTCTAAGCCTATTACACTCAATTCTATTATCGCGGAGACTTCCGATATCCGAGTTTTCATTAATGACACGGACGAAGTGGGAGTCCTTCACCTCGCTCTGAACTTGAAAAGAGAGAAAGTGGTCCTGTGTGTATCCACCAAGCACAGGAAGACATATATGTATATGCAGGCGATCTTATATTTCAACGCTTTACATCAGTCCTTGGGCAACAGCTGCTCACACTAGTCGCCGAAACCAACTCGTCAGTAAATAATCTATCCGATGCATCACCTGCTACCAGCACGTGAAGCACTCTCCAATTTTCTTCCCCCCAATAAGCTTAATGTCATCTCCCTTAATGCCAGATCAACGCTCAAGAACCTCGCTGAGATGCGGCACATTGCTCGACTCGGCAGGGCCAGCGCCCTCCTTGTCTGCGAAACTTGGACCAAGCCGTTTCACACTGCTAAAATGCTCGAAATACCAGGTTACAGATTGCACAGACTTGATCACACAGGAAAAAAAGGTGGTGACACAACCATTTATCTGGCTAACTAACTGCTATCTGGAGTTGTTTTCCAGGAAATTACCAATAGCTGGGAAATGCTGGTTGTCAAAACATGCGAGTGTTGACAGCATAAATGACCCTATTGCCTTCATGGTGTTATACAGACATGCGGCCTCCTTCACTGATCATGATCTATTCAGTCTGGGTAATGCCCTGTGCTTTATTGCCACTCAAATCTCCAGGGTGATCATTGCGGCAGACCTTAATATCGATATTAATGTAGATTCCCATCTTGGCAGCTGTCTAAAAGAACTCCTTCAAGAGTTGGGACTCGTCATGGCTAATAATTCTCCCACGCGCCATGGTACTTCCTCCGCCACCACACTCGATCTCATTATTACATCCCCCTTTCCACACCGTTGCTATCCGGTCAATGTCCTGGTGTCTCTGATCATGACATTCTTTTTGCTACCTTCAACTTTTCTGCCTCCCCCCGTACTGAGCGCTAGTGATAAGATACTCAGTAGACCTGATGTGTCGTTGTTGTGTCAGGTTCGATACATTGCCTATACACATTGGAAGAGGTACGAGAATTCCGATAATCTCAAAGCCTTTAGACTTGCACGTAGGGCTGCTGAACATCTTATTCGGAAACTAATCAGGGCAAGCACCTTGAATAATTTTAGGGATGGTGTTGACTGGCGCAAGGTTCGAAATCTGGGGTTAGGATCCAAAGCCAGATCTCAGACTAATGGCGACTCCGAAGATTTTGCAAATCACCTCTGCCTAGCGCAGTCTACGGCTTCACCTCCAGTTCCTCTGGCCCTCGCCAACTACATCCTTAACCTCCCGTCCCATGTCACCAGTACTTCTAGCCAATCTTCAATGGACAGCCCCCATCCAACGGCTGATGGTTTCTCTTTCCGCAGCTTCAGTCAGGCTGAAGTGCTGGAGGCTTTCCAACGCATTAAATCTAATGCTGTGGGACATGATGGGTTTCCAATAAAATTCCTTAGAGTCATTCTCCCTTTCATTTTACTCTTAAGCAGGCCATACACCATCAGTTCTGCCGTGGTTTTACTGCAAAACCACGGCAAAACTGATGGTGTATGGCGAACCCCACGTTTTGAGGTTCGGATATCTACTAAAACCAGAATTCAGGTCATGCCAGAAATATCTTTCTCAAAACGTGGGCAAGACGTGGGCAAGGCCATACACCATCAGTTTTGCCGTGGTTTTACTGTTTTGTTTTGTTCATAATCAAAGTTAACTTAATAATAAGCTAAGAAGTAGGCGAGATTTCTGAGTGTTTTACATTTAAATGTACACACGGCAAGAAAAGGAAGAAAGAAAAAAAAATAATAAAAAAAAAAAATCAAACTCTCTTTAAAATTTTTATGAATAAAGATAAAAAATGTGAAAGCGCAAATTGCATGCAACGAAACAGAATGGAAAATATTTCGTTTTCGTAAATAAATGAGAAGTGGCGGAGTTTTCAGGTTTTACTCTCATAAAATGTTCCTGCGCTTCTGTGAAAACCGTTTTTAATGAAATAATCACAATGTTTGGTCACATGTTGTTGCTGTAAATGGACACTACAAGATGACGGCAAGACGTGGTCAAGTTGGATGGTGTGTCGGGCTTTTTCTTGACCACGTTTTAGGTTCTTATCTCTACTAAAACGTGGTTTTTAAAACCACGGCAAAACTGATGGTGTATGGCGCCCTTTAGTTACGCATCTTTAACCGATTTGTCACCTGCTCTCTCTTTCCCAAATGCTGGAAGACCGGCATCATCTCTCCCATTTCCCAAAGTCACATCTCCTACATGTCCTGGTGACTGGCGTCCCATCTCTATCCTCACCTCCATCTCGAAAGTCTTCGAAGTCCTTGTCTCTGATCAGATCGGCGAACACATTGAAAATAGTCGACTGCTGTCAATGTTTCAGTCCGGCTTTGTGCATGGGCACTCCACGACCTCTGCCCTTGTTAAAGTAACATCTGACATCCGCAAACCATGCGATGAAGCCAAGCATGTAATGCATGTGCTGTTGTTCCTCAGTAGGGCGTTCGACTCCGTTCCTCACAATTTACTCATTGCCAAACTTGTGAACACTTTTGGTTTTGTATCCGCTGCTGGTATGCTCATTTACAGTTATCTGACCTGCAGGACACTAATCGTCAATAGTGATGACCGATTCTCCTCACCCAGGATTATTACCTTTGGTGTCCCGCAGGGGGCGGTTCTAGCTCCACTCCTATTCACTATCTATATTAACGATGTCACGGAAGTGCTGGGTGGTCATAAATTCCACCTCTATGCGGATGATTTGCAAATCTATGATGCGGCCAGTATTAATGAGCTTCCGTCCCTGATTGAGGCGCTCAATGTAACGCTCGGCAACATCTCAGACTGGTGTCAATCTAATGGTCTGACCCTGAACCCTGCGAAAACGCAAGCAATTAGATACACCATTCGCGATATCCTCTCCAGCGCAAATGACATGCTCCCTAACCTGCTTATTCAAAATCTGATCATCAATCTCTCAGACAGACACGTTAAAAACCTTGGTCTTCTTATGGACCCCCATCTTACATAGCGACCACAGGTCAGTAGAGTTGGCTCTCGAATCTACTTTGGCCTCCGCTCTCTATACGCGGTGTCACATCATCTGAAAAGATTGAGGCTGAATTAAAGTCGAAGATGGGAGATAAGTATACTGTTCAGCCGGCAATATTGAAAAACCCCAAGGTAATTGTGTGCGGAATGAACGAAAAGTATAGTGAATCCGAAATAATGTTAATGTTAAAGAATCAAAATGACTTATCAGAAGGCATAAAATTCATAAAAGTAGTTGAATCTCGAAAAAAACGTAATATGTATAATGCTATATTGGAAGTAGATAAATTAATTTTTGATAAAATTATAAGAGATGGAAAATTAAATTTGGGTTGGGATAGATGCATTGTTTATGATTTCTTGAATGTGAAGAGATGTTTTAAATGTTGGGGCTACAACCATGATGCGAAAGATTGTAGAAACAATAAAGTGTGTCCTAAATGTGCAGAAGAGGGACATGATGAAAAAGACTGTAAACAAAATTTTTTACAATGTATAAACTGTCTTTCTGCAAAGAATAGATTAAAACTTGATTTGGATATTAATCATGATACACGAGATAGACAATGCATCGTATATCAGCGAAAATTAGCAGTAGAAAAACAAAAAACTAATTACTAGCAATTAGAGAATTTTAATTGTCTATATCTGAATATTCAAGGAGTTACTAACAATTTCGATGAATTGGAACAAACCATTAGGGAAAATAACTTTGATGTAATATGCCTTACTGAAACACATCTGACGGAGGATGTAGAATCAGATGAAATTTTTATGGAAGGTTATGATATTATAAGATGTGATAGCAATTCAACCCATACAGGAGGAATTACAATATTTCTTAAAACTGAAATCAACTATAAAGTTATGTATAATATAAATATAAGCAATCAAATTTGGTGGTTAACATTCAACATCTCATATATGAACGTTAAGTTGACGATAGCGGTTGTGTACAGATCACCAAGCTCTTCAAAAAGTGAGTTTTGTGAGTTTTTTAAAGAATGGATGGACATATTGTCTGACTCGCAAGGTGAAATATTAGTTTTAGGTGATTTTAATATTAATTGGTTTGTCCAGGACACGTACAGGAATCTAATAAATGATATTTGTTTAGATAATGCGTGCAAGCAAATAATTTGTGATCCAACTCGAATAACAGTGAGATCTAAAACTCTAATAGATTTTATCATCATAAGAAAAGAATCTAGTAATATAAGTGCAATAATACAAAAAGATTTAAAAGTAAGTGACCATGAATCTATCGTTATTAGAATGGGTAGTTATGGAAAAATAGAGAGTAAAAAAAATAAGCAAATTAAATTTATGAAATATGAAAAGATTGAATTACGAAGTGCTATTAAGAATAATTTTTTGACAAGAATTAAAAATGTGAGTGATTTTAAAAGCAAGACGTCGATATTTCAAACTGAATTAATAAATATATGTAAAAAATTTAGTGTTACAAAATTTGTTAAAAACTCTTCGAACGAATGGTACAATAATGACCTAAAAAGGCATAAAGAATACACAAGATGTAAGTTTGACAGAGCTGTATTATTAAATAGTGAGAGTGAATGGGAACAGTATAAATCTAGCAGAAACATTTATAAAGCGAAGTTGAACAGAGCTAAATGTAGTTACATTCAGCAAAAAATCACTAATTGCTCGAATCAAAAACAAATGTGGAAAGCACTCAAGACACTGATATTGAAAAAGCAAAACTATGTGATTAAGGAAATACAATTCCCTGATGGTAATTACACTTCTGAGCTCACTATTGCAGAAAAGATGAATACTTTCTTTGTAAACAGTATACATGAAGTAAGTAGATCTATTAATTATTTACCCTATAAGAACTGTATTGAGCCAGTTGAGTCAATCTTCAGATTCGAGAAAATACAGTTAAATGATATGAAATATATTCTGAGTTTAATGAACAAGAAAAGAGATTTTAACTTGTTAAATACAAGTATGATTATGGACTGCATAGAAGAGTTAGGACCGATAATAGTTGATATCATTAATGAATCACTAACAACAGGGATCTTTCCTGAAAGCTGGAAACAATCCATTGTCGTTCCAGTTGAAAAAATAAAAGGAACAAAAATATGTGAATTTTTTAGACCAATAAACATGGTAACAACTCACGAGAAGATAATGGAAAAGGTTGTACAGACACAATTACAAAAGTATATCGAATTTAATTCGATAATTGCTGATTGTCAATCTGGATTCCGTCCTGGACACTCTTGTGAAACGGCCATAAACCTATTGATATCAAAGTGGAAGGAAGAGAGAGATCAGAAAAAAGTTATTATAGCCGTATTTTTAGATTTAAAAAGAGCGTTTGAGACTGTCGATAGGAAAATTTTACTAGAAAAATTAGACAAATATGGAATAAGAGGAATAGAAAAGAAATGGTTTGAAACGTATTTGAGTAACAGGACACAATGTACAAAAATTAACGGAACCATATCTAAGGAAATAACAATAGATCAGGGAGTTCCTCAAGGCACAATGTTGGCTGCGATATTGTTCCTACTATATATAAATGATATTTCTTTGGTGTTGAAACATTCAAAAATTGTGCAATTCGCAGATGACACATTGATATATATAACCGGTGAGAATGAGTTAATATCTTTTAATGAACTCCAAGAAGATTTAGATAGATTGAATGAATGGTTGAGAATGAACAGACTGAAATTAAATGTGTTAAAAACGAAAGGAATGATAGTAAATGGAGCGAATACGAGGCAACTGGTGATAGAAAATGATCAAATTGAGTTTGTAAATGAAATGAAATATCTTGGTGTTGTAATAGACAATAATTTGAACTTTAAGTGTTATATAGACTATGTGTGTAAAAAAATTTCGAAAAAAATTTCATTTTTTAAACGTATTAGAAACAAACTATCTTTACTAACGGCTATAAGTGTTTATAATACATTGATTAAGCCTCATTTTGAATACTGCTCTACAGTGTTATTCATGTGTAGTAATGAAATGATGAATCGGTTACAAAAACTCCAAAACAAGGCAATGAGATCGATAATAAAGTGCAATAGATACACTCCTATTACACATATGTTAGACACTCTATGTTGGTTGAGTGTGAAACAGAGAACGTTTTTTAATGTATTATTCTTCGTATATAAATTAAAAAGGAATATGCTACCTAAATATTTATGTCAAATGGCAATATATGTTAATGATGTGCAACCCTATCAATTGAGAGACGGTGGAGACTTCAGGCTGAATATGTATAAGACAAAGAGGGCCCAGAACATGGTGACATACCGAGGCTTACAGATGTACAATAACCTACCAATGAATATCAAAAATGAATTGAATATAAAAGCATTTAAAAAAAATCTTTTAAATTATGTGAAATGTAAATTTTAACATATAATCAAAAAAAAAAATGTTTGCTAGAAATTTGAATTATTTTATACTTAGTTACATTTTATAAATAGTATTAATGAAAGTACTAATAAATCAATACAATACAATACAATACAATTATCTTGATCAGTCCACCAGACAATCCGTAATTATGTCCCTCATCACGCCGTATTTCTATTATGCTGATGTTGTTATGTACCCCCTGCATACCGCGGAAATCGCAAAATTAAATAGGGCACTGAAAGCATGCGTAAGGTACATTTTTCGTTTTAGACGGCACACCCACATCTCCGCTCTGTTCATACCTGAACCCCTGGATAAGCTCTTGGAACTTAGTGTTATGCTTCATACGCAAAGCTAGATGGTGCTCACTACCGGCCTACATAAACCAATCGATCTTATTGAGCAACCTTAATGATCTCAGAATTGCCCTGCATAGAACCCGCACTCGATTTGGGTCCAATAACCTCTTTGGGCAGGGAGCCATCCTATGGAACTCACTCCCTGAACCTGTCAGAAGATCTGGTACATACAAGGAATTTAAGGAGCTTGCTTTATGTCACCTCATGTGTGCTTTTTGGTTTGCTGAACAACTTTGTATTTTATCGATTATACCAACTAGCTATTCTTACTCGATGTACTTAACGTTGTAACGTAGCGTAAGCTGAGGTTCTTTAATAAATGATTTTTCTATTCTATTCTATTCTAGAATATATATATATAAGAAATAACATCCCTATTATAAAATAAAAATGTTAAGAAATTTTGTGATTTACAAAAGCATGTACAATTGCTAATAAATAAACTACTACTGGCAAGCGAGAATCATGTCGAATAAAGAGGAATTAAATAAATAAAAAAATAAATAAATAAATAATTTAAAAATACATTCAATACTTAACTTACCATGGAACTTTGAATTTTCTTCCAATACCATTTGGCCCGATTTTTTTGTTTTTTGCTAAGCTTCTGTCCCTTGTTGAAAGCATCCGCTAAATGTTGAGCCCTAGTTCCCTTTACTTCACTAGGCACAAGTTTCATTGCAAAATTCCCATCACTCCATGAAGCAGAACACTTTGAGCACATTTTCTTATTTCCAAATTGATTGCTATATGAGATTAATTTATCTCCAACTATACGCTTAACAATTGTTCTGAAATTAGTAATACTCAGTGAAATGCAAAGAATGAAATTAAAATATATAACATACAAATAATAAGATTTCAGCAATCTATTAAAATGTTGATTCGGCGGTAAAAGTTCAGATGCATGCCACAAAAACGTAACCCTGGTATTGTCACCCATCTTTTATCAATACAATATTATCAATAAACAGCAATGAAGTACAATGTTAGAACTATAAATTAATTATACAATTTCCCCCGTAAGCAAAGCAAGAAAATAATATGAGCGGGTAGCAAAAATTTCCCCAAAACTTCAATTTAAAACTTCGCCACAAACCTCTGGGGTAATAACAAAATTGAAGTTAGGCACAATGCAATGCAGTTAATTTTAATAGCTATGTTTGCACGGAAGTAGGGCTGAAATCGAGTACACACAGGGCCGACCCAGAGAAGAACTTTTTAGGGAGGAAGGAATTTGGCTTAGACGTGCCAAACAATTACGTTAATTCGCGAAATTAATTGTGTGCGTGTTCAATTAAGTCACAATTTTTGATATAAACAATGACTTTATCACAGATTTAAAACACGTTATGATTATTAAATTGTTATATTATCACCTCAAATCGCAAATAAGAATCTGTACAGCCGTCCGATGAGAAATTTCAGAAACTTCGCAATTTCAAAATGGTCGGCTTGCTGGACTGGGTAATTTAAGGGAGCTGGATATCTGTATATATCTAATCTGTGATAAAAGTTTCTATATGTACTTATAAAGGGTTTTCCAATAAGAGGTGTTATTTTGATATTCAAAGAAAAATGCCATTTTTTGAGATAAATGATCGGATCTTTATTTCATTATAAAGAGGAAGGTATGCCGTTAAGAACGGAAAATAACATCAGCCAAATAACTACCACGACCACGCCTACAGGACCATGGGCCTATTCTTGAATTACGAATGATTTTAACGTATGCGATAAATAACGAATGGTTCAACCCCATTCGTTATATAACGAATGGTTTGCGTACGAATATAACGAATGCGGATTTCAAGAATACCACATAAACATTCATTTCGAATGTTTTTGACAGATTAACGTATACGTTATCTGTCTTCGTTATTCAAGAATAGGGCCCCATATCCTTTTCATGAAATTTTCCATAACCAAATCGCAAAGTGGCTGCCCTATCTCCTCGATAGCCTCATGAATTCCAAGTCCCCACTTCTGCGATTGAACTGAAGTTAGCTGCAGCGAACACCAACTTTGCACTTTGAGCAAAGTTTAATTTCAGTCGGAGTCCCAGTCGAAGTCGAAGTTGCAATTGTATCTTGCGATATGTATTTACCATTTGAGCAAAGTCGAAGCCGAAGTCGAAGTCGTAATTCGCGCTTGAATATCAAAATAATCGACCCTACAGAATCACCCTACTGTTTGTGCTATTCCTCTACAATGAAAGAAGAAAAAGAAGGATGTTGTGACGTTCCAATTTTAATAACTCATAATCTGTAATTTTGTAATATTTTTCAAAGTATTCTACAGATCGAAAGAATTTAGAGAAAATCATGGATGTAAATACCGTAATTAAGGATGTCGATATATCTACAATAGAAGGAATTGAAAAAGCATGCAATCTTATAAGCCAGAAGGAGGTTTGTACTTTAAAAATTAATTAGAAATCTTGATTCAAATCTTTTCATACAGCAAGAAGTGGATGACTGCCTTAAGGCTGTTCTATCTCGGCAATGCTATATAGAATCGAAGATGTCAGGACTAGGAATGGCTTTAAATAATGTCTCTGCGATAGAAAAGGATTCTAAGAAATTAGCGGAAATGATTTCATTTACTGCTGAATTGGCCGAATCTGTAAGTGCTAAAGTTCGACGCTTGGACGAGGCCAGGAGTAGAGTATCAGAATGCCAGCAACGTGTCCATGACCTAATAGATTTACAACTATGCAGTCAAGGGGTAATTACAGCAATCAAAGAAGAAAACTTTGAGAAGGGTGCCTGTCATGTGAGTCGGTTTCTATCAATGGATCGTAATCTTCTAGAAAAAACTGCGGACGATGTCACCGGATCAGTATCTTCAGTTAGCGGTGCTCTCAAGACCTTGGAAGAAGCCACTGCTAAGATTCGTGACTTGATCACCCAAAAATTCAATGATGCCGTTAGAAAGGACGATCTATCCGCAGTAGAGAGATTCTTCAAAATATTTCCTCTACTTAATATGCATGATGAAGGCATCAAATGTTTTTCAAGCTATATTTGCCAGAAATTGAATCTTAAATCACAAAAAGAGTTAAGAAATTCTTTGGAAGTCGCCAAAGCAGAAAAGCGATTTGCTGTAGCCTTTGCTGATACTCTAACAACTCTTTTAGAGAATTTCGCAAAAGTTATTGAAGTGAATCAGCCTATCATAGAAGCATGCTATGGTAGCGGATATCTGCTACAGATGTACGATGTCTTACAAAAGGAATGTGATAAGGAGGTAAAGCATCTCTTGCTGGAATTCAATAAAAATCGTCAGATTTCCAAACGAATATCTCAAATCAATGATTACATTAAAGGAGGAAATAGTGGACAAAGCTTAGAGAGTTATAGAAAACCTTTAGGAAATTCACTGGACAAATTAAATCCAAAGGATATCGATGCACTTATTGTAGAGATAACGATAATGCATTCCAGAGCTGAGTTGTATTTTAGATTTATGCGGAGAAGACTTTTGGTTTGTTATCCAAAAAGTGTTAAACTGAATAATCTGTTTACCAAAAATTTTCCAGAGTGATATTGAGGCAAGTGATGCAGAGAAAGAAGAGAAAATTACTAAAAGCAGTAGATGTGAAGAGTTAATTATCAAGTCGGACTTAAGAATACAGATGCAAGAACTTTTGGGAACATATTTGCTTTTTGAGAGGTAAGTTGTTTCTAATTCCACTTAAAAGAACATCAAGGCCACTCATTCGAAGCTTAAAGATGTCATTTAGATTCAGGAGTTAGTAATTACTTGAGTTTCAGTCCTTGGAACAGGTAATTAGGGAATAGATGGAGTGAATAAGGGCAGTGTTTACCGCAGATTTTCACTTTGCTAGATTATGCAACAAAATCCACTCATTTGATATTTCTGAGAGCTGTGGCTGTCCGTTATAAGCTGAGTAGTAATAGTATTATATTATTCAGCTGCAACAAGGGTTACTTTTCTGTTGCATTTCTTTGTAATTGTCGATTCGAAGAAATTTTTCTAACATCTTTGATTAACCAGAACTTACTATTGTTTGGACATCGTCAGGGGATTGATGATTAGTTTCCTGTTTAAAGAAAGATAATATCGTTAGGTTAGAATAACAGGTAATTTGGTGCAGAGGTTGTTGTTATTCGCATTCTTAATTTTTCTTTGGGTGTAGGCCTAGGATAATTAGTAATAGTGTGCGTTTATACACTTCTATTCATTGAACTTCCTATTGCATGTGCTCCCGGTGGTTTCCGTTTCCAGCGTTATTCATTGTATTATTTAACACCTAACACACCGGTAGTTTACCCAACATTTCTTACGACATTTTCATGTTATATATCCTTATCAATATTTGTGCTGTGGGACACTCTCGGTACACTATTCTACTTGTTGTGGTATGCGACAACCATAAAGTTTTCATTACTGGTGTCAAAATCATACATAAAGTTCATATTTTGTTTCTTTTTCTCGTGAAATAAAATCGCTGAGGTAGTAATTAATATTAAGTGTAAAAAAAACCATAAAATTAAGCACAGGGTACGTAAATGCTCGCTCGCGAGCTGCTCCTGATGCGGCTCCTCGCACGCGAGCCGGAGCCAAAAAAAAAAAGTTTTAATACTCGCTCGCGAGCCGTACCCGTTAAATAGCTCCGCCTTCCGAGCCAGAGCAAAAAAAAGTTTTAAACGCTCTCGCTCGCGAGCCGGGGCCATTCATTATACAGCTCCAGTTCCTCATCATAAAAATGTGAGTATTTTTTGCTCATGAACTATTTTCATGTTTTGTTTACACTGCCCCTTGCTCATTCTTAGGAATGGGTGATTGGGATATTAAATTAAAATTGCCTACCTGTTTCAGTTTAGTATTAGGAAGAGATCAAAAGTACGTATATTATGCTTTTATTCTTCGGAAAAATTTTATTTGCCCAAAAAATAAGTTCATATATTTAAATCAACGCTGAAAATATATATGTACTGAAAGTGTAGTTTTTAGTTTTTTTTTACGACGGATATCTATAGGGAAAAATTAAATATAAATTACAGAAGCATACCTGTACACCCAAATAAAAACTCACTTTTGACCTTGATTTTCCTAGACTTCCCAAATTATTTAATTCATTTAAAAGGAATTCGGATACCTGCTATACAGATACCTACACGACTGGGACAATTACAATTAAAAAATATTTTATATCTACATAGGTACAAGTCAATGTAACCCAAATCAGCTATATTTCGTATACAGAGGTAAGGGAGGTGAAAAAAAAACAAACGATAGCATGCATAGGAGTAACGTATTATTTATTTTTTATTTACCTAGCTCTAAAATTACACCGATTGAGTAAGCACAGCGTTTTTGGGCTCCGACTCGCAGACGGGAGCCATTTTACAAAGAGCTTTTCAGGAGCGCTCTTTCGAGAGCCGCTCGCGAGCGAGCATTTACGTACCCTGAAAGTACATAAATTGCATAGAAATATTTCAAAATATTCACTTGAGAAAAAATGATAAATTTAAACGTAACAAAACCCAAAACATTTAGTTTCCCATTTCATTTCACACTTTGCATACTTTGGAGGAGATAATTACTAAAAAACAGCTTTATCGGACAGCAAAGAAATTCTGGCTGATGCGTGATCAAGAGAAAATCAGCAGTGGGATGATAATATAAAACTTGTAGATATTGTAAATGATTTCATCACTTTGTTTCGCTAGTATGAAATTATATTCGAAAATAAGAAATCGCCGAATGATTGTTTCACTTCGTAAACCCGCAAATCCGTTTTTCCTAAAAAAAAAGTCATTCCTCCCGCAGGTCGCTCCTCTCTTGGATAGAAAGCACGGCGGCCGGCCGGCCGCGGAATTCAGCTATGTTACAGGGTTGTTGTTTCACCCAGTTTTCAACAATATGTTTTGGTGTATTAGTTATTTATTTATTTATTTATTTATTATTCTCTTTATTGTACAACCTTAAAAATAAGCCTAATACAATAAAGGTTGTTAGGCCCACGGCTACTAGGCCATCTGGGCTCTGTCTGTCCTATGTATTCTTTCTAATGTAGCAAATCTTCTATTTTTTCTTCCTTAAAGATTAGAGATCTCATTCCTTTTTTTTTTTTAACCCCACCTATTATTAAACGACTAGAGAATTAGTTTTTTTTTTTTTTAAATTTGGTGTATTAGTTGTTAGTGCTTCGCAGCACTTACTGATCCACCAATTTGATTTTCTTTATGTAATACCAGAGTTTGTATTATAAGGTGTGAGAAACTCTA
This sequence comes from Dioctria rufipes, assembly GCA_963924295.1. NCBI lineage: Eukaryota > Metazoa > Arthropoda > Insecta > Diptera > Asilidae > Dioctria > Dioctria rufipes. The sequence goes on from OZ002744.1 coordinate 76,790,953, forward strand.
TCCTTGTCTGACTTGCAAAAGTATATTACTCGTGTTACTTCAGATGCGTTAATACTACCGTTACAAAACTTTACAATGTTTCAGTGAAGTTGCTAAGCAAAGGTTGGTGCCTGTAACCCGTAGTGAATGTAGCCACAATGTAATCGCTGTTATTATTTGCTTATCTTTAAATGGAATTTTGAAATCTGTCTAATTTCTTTGTAGTCGAACCTCTCTAGTAGCCGCTGATGAAAATTCAGATCTCCTATTATTTATGCTTATTTATCTAAAAAGGTTTTCATTTTTAAGGTATTTTATGGAAGAAAGCGTTTTAAAAGCGATTGCACTTGACACATTTGAACCAGGGCAACAATTTTCCAGTATTGTGGACGATGTATTCTTTATAATTCGAAAGTCCATTAGGTAAGATAACCATTGTATCCAAATTTATAAAATAAACTAATATGTATGTACCTCTAATGCAAATTAATTCCACCCCGTTTACACTAGGCGTTCAATCACAACACAATCCATGAATGGTATATGTGCAGTGATAAATAACGCAGCTTCCAGCTTTGAAGGTGACTTTATAAATGCCTTAAAAGGACCCCTCAAATCTGGTTATCCTTCTGGTTATATTGACCTGGCTCAAGCTTACAATGCCATACAAACATCAATTCAGCAAGGCAAGATACAAACCAGTGATTCAGAGCAAGCAAGAACAAACTTTATAGTGCAATTGAATAACGCTGACATGTCCACGGAGTACATTGAAACTTTATCGATTACAATGAGTGAAGAAATTCGTGGAGCATTTCCTGCAATGACAAAACGAGAAAGTGAGATTCTTGAAAGTTGTATGTCTGGACTAAAATCAGTTAAAGATTCACTGAAAGCTTTAGTGGACTTTGGATTGCAACAGTTACGTTCAAGTGCAATAAAGCCACGATTAAATCCTTGGGTGGATCAGTTTCTGACTTATAATCATCATTTAAGTGAGGTAGGTTGGGGATTCAAACAGAAACTGAATATATTTTCGAAATAAAATGTCTGCTTAAGGAAGAGCTATCAACTTATGAGGCTGGAGAAACTTTTGCTCAATTTCTAATAGTCCAAATTGATGGCTTATTAAATTCGTTCAAGACTCTCTTAAGTTCACGAAACTATGATGCCTTGGTTAGTATTTTGGCGACAGAAGTGACATCACGACTGGAACGTGCTATTAAGAAGACAACATTTAACAGGGTAACTTTTCTTTAGACAAACAGCCAATAATTCTATTTACATTTTCATCCGTATCAGTTAGGTGGATTGGTTCTGGATCAAGAGGTTCGAGCACTAGGAAGTTATTTAACAGGTGCGACCTCATGGTCGGTTCGAGATAAAATGGCAAGGCTAACACAAATCGCAACAATTTTAAATTTGGAAAAGATTTCTGAACTATCGGAGTATTGGAACTCTAACTCTGGTAGTGATATGCCGACGTGGAGGATTACACCTACTGAAGTCCGAACAATATTAACTTTAAGGTAAGCTGATTTCTCATATTTCAGTGAGGAATTATTTGCTTATTACGCTTTGCAGGATTGATTTTCGGATGGAGGATATTAAACGATTGAAAATATAAGCTCTGTAAATTTAAATCAGTTTTTATTACATACCAGTTGCCATGACCATCATAGCAGCCAGATACCAGTGATATAATATTTAGCTAGTTGTGACACATAGGTTCAAATTCTATCCAGACGCACCAATAGTGGTAGTATTTTCTGAAACTGCTCATATTAGACAGTGCTAATGCTAAAATAAGACGGATTTTAGATTAAGATTATTATATAAAAATTTAATGAAGAAAAAATTGGAAGCGTATAATTTAATCTATTAGCACTTCAAACTCAAGATAAGATTATAGACGGTTTAGGTTATCACTACTTATACTCAAAACTACTTTAGTCCTATATTTTGTACCGACAGAATGAACGCTATGAATCATTACGATACCATCATACCAACATACGTACATATTAAATGGTGCAAATTACATACGTACATCATATTAAATATGCACATTAAATTGCATCATAAGCGGTAGTAGTAGTAGTAATTCCAACGCCAATTTCTTCATGGTACATACATATTAAATGGTGCAAATTACATACGTACATCATATTAAATATGAGCATTAAATTGCATCATAAGCGGTAGTAGTAGTAATTCCAACGCCAATTACTTCATGGTTTCGACGTCAGTTTTCCAATTGCATTTCCATATGGTTAACCAATTCGCTTTTAAATAACTTTCTCTGTTGTTATTTCCCAAGCAATAAATTCTTCACGTTTATTGTTGTCATAAAAGTTTTTGCTGCAATACACGTAAAGCCAACACAAAACAAACCACTCAACACGAGACAAATTTTAAGCATTGCAACGGGGGACTGGGTTAGCCCCACTTATTGGGTAATGTACGTTGTCTTTTTTTTTTTTTTTATTACTTCTATGTGAATAAAGTGAACCAATGACTTAACGAATTTATTTAAGCGCAGGGGAATGCCCTAATGAAATGCCCCAATATTGCTTGTATAATAGGCAATATTGGTTATTGTCAATATATTGGGAAAGCGTTCCTAGGGACAAGGCAGTTGACCCCCAACCAATTCCAAGCATATAAGTAGGCACAATAAATAAAGTAAAATTCAAAAGTCAAAACTATAAAAATTAAAGTTACAGTAATAGGTGTGTGAAATGAAATAAAGCCAAGCAATTTTACAAAATTTCTATTACTAAAATTTGGGTTGATCTTCGAATCAAATAAAGCACTCTCAATCCAAGTTACGACCATTATAAATAAAAAAAAAGAGAACGTAACGTACCAAAGACGATTCCTGCCAATAGTTAAATGTAATGCTAATCAGAGATTAACTGACATGCCTTGGCTACATTCGGTTGATCCTGCTGTAAGTAGTCAAGCTAAAAAAGTTTTTATTATCGCTGCAGCTTGGACAAGGGCATCTGCGGAAATGAAGATGAACCTCAATTACGTAATTTGGCATAACACTTACTGTTGATCGGATTCAATATGCTATAAAAGTAACAGACTCTGAGTTTCGCTGGGTCTGAATGGATCATTCCTCTTAACCTACTTCCCTTCCTGACAATGTTTTAAAACAAGTGGTATTCTCTTGTAAAAAAAAATACTATTTCAACTCAGTGAATGTGAGCATTTCTCCGTGTTATAAGAAGAAAGATTTTCGGTCTGCCAAAATGAAGTTCTCAACAAAATTCGATTAGAAGACAAATGATAATTTGAGACCTTACAACAGTAGTAGTAGTAAAAGCAATCAATTGTCCTTAAAAAGAAGCAACGATATATGACTTGATCAATCGTTATGAGAAAGGCCGCAAAGCCTTGCTCAGATAAGCTGTCAATAAAAAAAGAAACATCTTTACGAATTATACGTATAAATTCAGCCAGAGCTCATAGTAAATTTATATAAGTTGGTGTCCAAAGATGATGACACTTAAAATGTTTTTGCTCGAACCAAAATATATTTCTATTGAGAAGGTAGAGTATGAAGGTAAACCGACGTATTTACATATAATATTTAACACCAAAACGTTCTCTCATCCGTTATTCTCTAATCTCCTGATTTTATGACTCAGATTTTTATTGCAGGTTACTATTTTTAATGAAAACAACTTTTTACATATTTTTTTTTTTCTAAATATACATATCTACACAACAAGCTTTTGTTTAAGCAAACTTTCCGACCTATGTAAATGTATAAACATAACGGCAGCAGCCAGTCTTGCTTGTAGCTCTAGTTGACTTAAATCGTGCGCCCATTCAACCCTGCCCCAGAATCCCAATTGATACTCTTCTTCTAGCCGCGCCAGTTGAACTGCTTTTTCAACACTTAAATGTTGATCAATTGCTGCAAATGCTAAAATTATCGATTTAAGGGTGTCTACTGCAAAAATAAAGCCTGAAATTAAAAAAAAGGACTTTAAATTTTCGCAGGATATCTTATTTTTTCTTGCAATTTAGCTTACCATGCAACGCTTCGGTATTGTACGATGATAAATATTTGCTGATATTCATCTTATCTTCTGGCGACAATTGCGGCGCTGACATATCCAAAGTTTTCTCAAGTTTTGTGGCATATCGCTTATTAAACCAATCCAGTATCGGATCCCATTCATTCTTCTGAAGCTGTCGCAAATCATCTTCGTTCTGCAAAGCATTTTAGTTACAAGTATACAATTCAAAACAATCTCTTTACTTACATTTGAGTGAAAAAGGACTGTATCAGTTTCAATATAGTTGATGCAATAATTAACCATGTCCGGTTTTTGAAGTTTATTTGGATTGTCAATGGCTGTGTAACATAGAGCAGTTAAGTGCATGGAAGATGGGACTATATTCTCTTTTTGGCAATTCCATTCTGTTGCTACTGCTATGGCGAGCGGCTCACTTTTGATTGTGAATATTGATCCATTTGGTGTCTTCAATTTTCTGTGGTCTAAAGTTACTTCATATTTTCCGTCATTATAAAGAATATTTGTGTTTTTGTAGAACCGTTTTCTAGTTGCTATTTTGGAAAATAAGATATTTCGTATTGAATGTAAAACCAAGAATTTTTAGGCTGAAAATATATTTTGTTTTATATTGTGAGATGAAGAGAGACAGGACGAGAAGCCATCAAGCACCAAATAACTTTAAGCACTGAAATATCTCTGTTTGAATTTAATTTCTATAAAGTCTGATCCCAACAGCGCAAGCATAAGTAGATTTCTATTTCAGTACCATTATATGTAACATTTTCCAGAAAGGTTCTGCAAGCACCACATCAAAATTAAAACAGCTCCTATAAGTCTAAGACTGAGCGTTATCATAATTGAATCGGTCATTTCGAAAAGGACTCAACTCGAATTTTCAACCATTTTTATACCTTAGACCTAGATGATAAATCATAGGGCATACCAAGTTTTTCATTCTGTTTGTAACACAGAAATAATGATGGTAGAGCAAAATGGATTTGACATCCATGCTTAAAATTAAAAGTTATTTTGATTTTTGTATGTCCGTCCGTCCTCTGTATAGCTCGAGTATGCATTTACTTAGAGAAATGAAATTTAGCACACGGTCTTTAAAAAAAAAATTGTAGATTGAAGTTCTAAAATGGCGGAAATTTAGTAGCCTCTTCTTAGAATTGCCATACAAAAATTCCGTTCTTCACCATATAAATATTTGAATACTGCTTAAGAACGCATTGACCTAGACAGCTGAAATTTTGTATACGGCGATTTCAATAGATCAGGCAACCCTTCTAGGTATTGCCATAGAAACATTTAGGTTATTTACGTATACTGTGAAAATGTTCAACCCTAATGTTTTTACTGTACAGAAAAGCTCTTCAGAATATAAAATTGGTTTATAATCATTTTTGCTGTCCGACGAAACGTTGTAGAAATAATGCGGAAAACCATTTTAACAATCAAATTTGCACAGAGAGGTGACTATACGAAATTACATACAGGCGTTCATCTAGCGTACCGAAAGAATTGGTATTATACCAAACTCTCACTTTCTGTTTTTGTTTGCTACTTGGGTTAACCCTAGCTGCTCCTGCTCTTGACTAGGAGCACCACGGTTCTTGTTTTGAAATGTCAAAGAAAGAAGAGGTTAGGAAAAAGTTTGTGATTGGTACTTTTGACGTTTATTGCTTCCTTTGCGCAAAAACACGAACCTGGCACTTCGGAGCTAACAGCTTTTTGACATGGTTCTGACATGATGACCAAGGAGCAAAGTTAACCTAATAATAAGTTAAGAAGCTGGTGAGATTTCCGAGTGTTTTACATTTAAAATGCACACGGCAAGAAAAGGAAGGAAGAAAGAAAAAAAATCAAACTCTCTTTAAAAATTTTATGAACAAAGATAAAAGAAAGCGAAAGTTGCATGCACCGAAACAGAATGGCAAATGTTTCATTTTCGTAAATAAATGAGAAGGGGCGGAGTTTTCACGTTTTACTCTCATAAAATGCTCCCGCGCTTTTGTGAAAACCGGTTTTCATGAAATATTGATATATGTCAGGACACATGTTGGAGTTGTAATTTGCTGTAATATGGACACATGTTGTTGCTGTAATCCTATGATATTTGAACAGCACGTGTTTCTGTTTACATTCGTTTTGCTATGAAGAGATTAAGTGGGAGAACTCATGCTGAATTCTCTGATATTTTCGGGAAAAATGAGAATTTCATTTGAGAGGAATTTTACGTCTCCTTTCAACATCTGGACCAAAGCGAAATTTATCTTTTTCTTAAAAATGGGAGGTAGTGTGACCCGAAGTGCATTATTATAAATAGTTTGATAGGATTTTGAGGGATTTAATAAGATTTCGTCGTTCGGGTAATCCTACGTTCTCTCGATGTTTGTTTTTAACCCGTTGTCTCAGTTGCACTACAATAGTACATAGCCAAGTTCATTTCCCACATTAATGCAAAAGACGAAAGTATACGAAATTACTTGTTTCATTCTAAAAAACACCAGAAATTTTCCCATTTTGCTCTACAGCTTCTTAACTTATTATTAGGTTAACTTTGCCAGGACTCACGTTCCGGAAGCAAAAACAAAAAGCCTCGTAGATGACAACATCGCTCTTCTAGGAATGCCATTACTGCTCGAAGATATTGCCGCAACTTGGTCGCAAGGCGTGAAGGATAAACCCACTACATGGTTAGAGGCGATGAAACTATTGCAAAATGCGTTCGCACCAGCTAAACCTGCGTATCAAATACTATCCGAGGCATTCAGTAAAAAGTCCCCTGACACACGATGATACACACTCGAGGCTAGACACGACGTAAAAACCATTTTTTGTATGGAGTGTGTATTAGCCCATGGTACACGTTCTTGAAGCAGCAAAGAAAATTCATCATTTCGATATGATCTATACGCACACAAATTGAATACATGCATATATATATATCAGAGCCTAGGTAAGAACTAACCAATGACACTGATATTGTTTGTACATAAGCGCCGTAAAATTTGTACACCTGTACACAATTGTACAACCTATGCGCAATTTTAATCGCTTTTATTTTCATATACTCATACACTCAAAAGTCTTTACTGAATTTGCAAACGTGAACGTAAAAAAGTTAATAATTTTGAAGAAAAGTTCAGTGGTAAAAAGTTTGTGAGTAATATTTGCTTCGTGGCCCCTACGGTTATTTCACGGATTTTCCTGCGTCAATGCACCAAGCCCAAAACCATCCAAACCTAAGTATGGATTTGACAGCGAAGACCAAAAATGGCGGAGTGAAACATACACAAATGCAGGGCAATTTTGGGTACGCTCATGTACACGGGTCGTACATATGATTGCATCTCCTTTAGTTATTACCTCGTTGGTCTAACCACAGTATATATCATACAGTAGCCCAGCTCTGTCAAAACTGTCAAGTAAGTAGGATGCTTCTATAAAGAGACTATACTTTCTCTTTCAACAGTTTTAACTATCATAATAGTAAATTTCTAATGCAAAGGTTCCTATGTAAATCTAAAGTGGAAGAAATAGAACTTTACAGCATGCACAATCTTGCACTAGAGGAAGAGGGACAAAATGACAATCAAATCTATTTCTGCAAGAAAAAAAAAAAGCTAAAAACAATTTGTTCCACTTCCGATGCCATTCGGCTTGGTAGAAATATAAAACTGTCACAAACATTATTACCTTAGAATATGTAGCAAATAGAAATGGTGTATAATTCGTGTACATGAGCGTAATTTGTCAAAGCTGCGTGCATGATTGTCAAATGTGCTTTAGTTTTGTGAACAGATTTAGTCAATTTAAAATTCTTTTGGGAAATATAACAAAAGTACGTAATCAATTCTTTTCAAAACTATTTATCTTTGAAGTTTATTTAGTGCAAAGTTTTATAGTACCACTAGTGCCTATTAAAATCTTCATTTCAATTAGAAAAACAGAAATGCTCGGTCACTGCTTGAAAATATAAATTGGATTATAAACTAGGGAATCCTGTTTGAGGCAACTGCACTATCTAAATTGTCTTTTTTGTTAATAGAAGCAAAGATTTATATAAGTTAATTATGTGACTTGTTTCAAAATAAAGTAGAAAAAGAACATTTTTTACCACAGATGCTCCGCTCAAAATCTTTGTTTACTTTTTGTAAATTGACAAGTTGCTTAGAATAGGGATGGCGTGTAAATACATGTAAAAATGGACTATTAACCAACCAGAAATTCATTGCGTAAAATCGATTATCACCATTTCTGTTTGCTATGTATTCTAAGTTATTACAGCCATTTTGCCTGTTACACTGTTCATAGAAAGAACACCACTTTGCAATCAAACAGCTGTTTGGTAATGGAACAATACATTCGCAGACTGGTGCTGAGATGTGTACTTACATAAAACTAATACTTCTCCCAACCATTGTGCAGCTACTGTTCGTTCATATACATCCGTATCATACTTAATAGTTCCCTAACATCTGAATATGAACAAAATAAAATAGGTGTGCGCAGCAAATGTAGCAAATGCAACATTAATTTGGCAGCTGGTGATATTAGCTTTTATTCTCCATGGACATCAATTCAGAACAACCAATACTTCGAAAATCTTCAGTTCTTAATATGAGCTAAAGGCGGATCAGCTTTTATAGATACTAGAGCTAGACTTAGCATCGCTTCTCAAATTCTTTATCAAAAACTGCTCAAGAAAAATCATAAAAATTCATTTCCAAAAGGGTGAATGTGATTTTGGCTGATGGTATTCGTCGTTTACAAACAGTTAATAAATAGTAAGCCTGACTCGTCCTTAAGAAAAGCAGAGGGCTCCTCCTACAACAACAATTATTAAGCCAAAGACTCAACAAGCTCATAAGTTACAAGAAGACAAGTAAAAGAAGGGATTGACATAATAAAAATAAAATCACCAATCAAGAACGTACAAAATTAGCTCATAGATACGGGAAAAAATCTTAGGTGAGGCGGAAAAACGGATAAACAAGAGGCTCTATGAAGTGAAAACGAGAAAAAAAGGCACCCAATAATACGCATATCAAATCTGGATAAGGGTTATAAAGAAGATGAGTTGAAGTATAGTTTAATTGGATTAAATCACTTCATCAATCAGAAGGATCAATTGAGATTTGTCCACACAAGAGAATATCTGACAGAGAGTAAAAAAAAAGGTGGAAAAACTTTTAACAAACTTGTGAATTGATACATCCACTTGGGGTATAGGGCACACTCTAAAAAGGAAGAAATAAAAGTTATAAAATGCTTTAACTGTCAGATGTAATGCCATATAGCAAATAAGTGTACAAACAAAACCTGCTGTGTGAAATGAGCAGGCGAACACCATTTGCAGATATGTTCCCCCAGCACACTAAGGTGTATAAATTGCATTACATGGAAACAACACAAGGAGATAAATTACTGCGCGCTCAGCCATAACTGTGGTAAATACTTGGATTTGATTAGCAGACTGAGAAAAAAAATTGACTACTAAACAGAGACGCTAGAAACTATAGAAAAAACACCCTAAATATGGAAAGAAGATCAAGATAGAAATTCAAGAAACATGGATTTAAAGATAATATACGCCAACATAAGAAGCCTAAGAAATAGTTACAGGAACTGGAACTAATGATAACAGAGGTAAGACACGTTGATATTGTGATACTAGTGGAAACCTGGATTAGGTAAGATGAAATTCATTTCTTCAATCTGCAAGGATTCACTCCGATTTTCAGTTGTCGTAATGCTACTAGGAGAGGAAGAGGAACAGTGATATATGTAAGAGATTCTATAAAATTTGTAACTGAATATTGTAACAGCCTTATGGAAGTAAACTATGAACAGTTCAATGTGATATCTATTAATCTAGAGGCTAAGTCTTTCCGAAGTTAACGATTGTCACATATTATAAGCCGCCTAATGCTAACGGTGAAATGTTTCTAGAAGCACTAGACTCTATATTATCTAAATATAGGTCGGATACTAACATAAACCTGCTTACTGATAACAAGGATTCTAGAAAATACTTGGGAGTTACTATCAACTAATAACGTAACAGTGTTGAACAAATGAAATTCGCTACAAAAATTACAGAACACGGCTGCACTTTAATTGACTATGTGGTAACTAATCTCTATGTTGAAAGATATAGCTATACATTGGAACTCAAAGATTGGCCCCATCTGGTCCATCGCATTATAATAACGCTTAGAAAGGCTTTAACGAGAGCAAAAATGTCCAAAATGAAAGTGGAGAGAATGAATGTTGAAATATTAAGAACTAAGGTCAGATCTGAGATTGATAATTGCTTTAATTTAAACTTTGAGAAACTTATTGACATAATTCAACAAGCGAAACCGGAAGCTACTGAAACTAAAATGATCAGAACTCGTGAAAATAGTTGGATCACTTTAGAGATATTAAGCAAAATAAAACAACGTAATAAATTATATAAGAAAATAAAAGAGGGGTCAATTAATCCACAGTTAATACACTGTTGCCTGACGTTTTTCATCATCCAGCACTAAGGTATACATGGCAGTTGGCTTGCTCCAGTTGAACCTGTGTCTTGAGGCGTCTACCACTGGATCACGCTGATTGCATTTTTATATTTGTGTGACTAGTTCAATTGCCAATTTTTCTTATAGCCTTAGTTTTTAGTCATTAGAATATTTAGTATTTAGCAATATATTTACCTTTTTACTATATTTCTACTATAATATTCCTTAGTTTTAGATATGTTATTCTTTAGTTTTATAACTGTGCACTTTTAGTTCCTCGAATATAGCCTTTATGCTTGTAGGCTTCACTTTGTTTGCATAAAAATTAAGTTAGTTTCGTTATACGTGCATTTGCAGCAAAACGCGTTCGTAGCAAATATCTTATTGATCATTCTGATCAACTTTCACTGAGCTCGAATGTGGCTGGGTCCTCCTTTCGCATACTTTTCAAGGACTGCTCTTTTACTGATTGTCAATTCCAAAACCCCTTGGTAAGTGGTTGGTAAATTGGGTGATCTGCTCAGGCTGCAAGCTGTGGTCTCACACTGCATGTGCCAATATTACAATTGCAGATTATTATTCTTGCTATAAACAAAAGAGAGTCAAATAGGTTTGTAAACCCTGCATTGGTGTTCTGAACAAGCATTTTTTGCTTAATAATCGCGCTGTGGCAGCCTCTTTGTCGCAACCAGCACCAAAGACCAGGAACACTGCGGTCACCACCTCACATGTTTCTTCCCCCAACAAGACATCAAATCCACTGGTCTCCACTCATTGCCCCAGTCTCCCAAGTCTGGTAATTTCTGCGACCAGCATTGCATCAAATAATAACACTCTGACGAGCAGTGACCCAGCGCCCTGTGCATCCGTACCTTGGCTGACGCCCTCCTTGCCAGCAGTTACCCCCCTACTCACAGATAAGACAAACAGTCAAGCGGGAGAGGTTCTTGGTGACCTTCACAACAATATTGCCATTCTCACTGAAAAAGTCGACCTGCTTAATGGCGTAGTAAGGGATTCGGCTAAGACTTTTGCCGACATCAATATTCTGACAGCGGTGAAAAAAGACGCTCCCTCATTATTAGTTGTCTGCCTAGTGCACTCCTCTCTGCGAAATTCATCGACAAATTACTACCTGATTTGTGGAGTATTGGACTGGAATCATCTATCTGTGGTCGGATAGAGACGGCTGTGTCTTACAAGCCAAGGGTTGCAGTGAGATCTGGCTTTGTTCATATACCCAAGGCCTTGATCAGATTTTTTAAAAAAGAAGACTGGAAGTTATTCTTTCAAAGTTATATTGAGCAATTGAGCATCTCTCCATTAACTCTTGACCAGATCACCCAGGCAGCCCGAACACTCGAGTTTTCATTAACGAGGACCTTGATGCAGCTGAAATTGTGTTGCTTCACAAGGCCCTACTCCTTAAAAGAAATAATCTTATTGAGAGTGTCTCCACTAGAAATCGCATGACTTTCGTTACGCACAAATCCCCACACTGTGCCACTGACATCATTGCATCGCGTTTCATCACCGACTTTGCCAATAAAATCTCACTCAATACCCTATCTCTCGATTACGTCGTAAATCATGAATAGTCGCCACTATTCTATATCCACTCAGGCTGAATTAGCATCTACACTCCTTCAACATCCCCACTTTCTTTCAACGCTCGGTCCACATCCAAGAAACTTCCTACCATCAGGCACCTGGCTGATAGTTGCAGCATTGGTGCATTCCTGCTGAGCGAAACCTGGACAAAGGGCCATCACACGATCAAAATGGTGGAGACCCCGGGATATAGGCTACATAGACTGGACATAACCTCCAAAAGAGGTAGTGGTGTAGCCATCTATGCTTCTGGTACCCTGCAGTCTCATCCCGTTTATCGTGTCTTGGACAACAGCTGGGAGATTTTGGCTGTTCAGTTCTCTGGTTTCGACTCAGGCAGTGACCCTATATCGCTAGCAGTGGTTCTACCGATGTGCGACCACCTTCACAGATACTGATCTGTCTTCTCTGTCAGATTCACTGGATGAGTTACTGAGTCGATAATCTCGTCTATTCATTGGCGGTGATTTCAACATCAATGTTGGCTCGAACTCTCTATTATCGAATGCGTTGATTGACCTTTTAAATGAGAAAGGGCTAATTATTCTGAATAATGAGCATACCTGCCATGGACCAAGCTCAGCATCCATCATCGACCTCCTAATCTCACTTCCCAACTTCAAACCCGTCTCAACTGGACAATGTCGAGGCATCTCTGACCATGAGATACCATTCGCATCCTTTGACCTCCCATTTTTACCCCCCCCCCCTGAATAAAGTCATTTCGTATAATTACCATGTCATTCAGCCTGACTCATTGCATGCAGATCTCACTAGTGTGGATTGGTCTCCGATCTACAACGTGGCAGATATTGAAGTAGCAGCTAGTAATTTCTCCATAACCATACGGGATGTGTTTGATAGGCAGGTTCCGATCAAAATAATGAGAAACGCTCACCTGAGACTCTGCTGGGTTGTCAGTTCCGTGACATCGCGTATCGGCGATGGAAAAGAGACAAGACCGATCCACAGGCATAGAAGGCTTGCTGACTATAAGGGCAGAGCCAAAGTTTGTACAATTACACTGGTTGGACTCAGAGATGGAAATTCCATTAACTGGGGCTTGGCTCAAAAGCCAAGGCTCTGTCACGGAGGTATCTAATGCATTCTTTCGTGTTTAGTCCAATGCAGTTGGACATAATGATGTACCGATTAAATTCTATAAAATGGTCTTGCCACGCATCTAGCCAGTTGTCACACATCTCATCAATCGTCTCTTAACCAGCTCGCGCTTCCCAGCCTGCTGGAAATTGGGGCTGATCTCACCCATTCCTAAGACCGCGTCATCGGCGAACATCACTATCCTACCGGCAATATCAAAAGTACTTGAATTCGTCATCGTTGATCAGGTCACTGCGCACGTGAGTGAACGCAATTTGCTCTCAAATATTCAGTCTGGTTTCAGGCGTCTTCAAGTCACTGCAGATATACGCGACAACGCCAAGGAGGCTTATGCTGGAGTCATTGAAATGTTTAAGTGTGAAGCAAAGAGTGTATTTAAATGTGTTTATAACTGTATTTAAAATTAGAAATAATTTACTGTCAAAATATTTAGTTGACTGTTAGATTCGTATATGAGTCACAACCATATCCTTTAAGAAATAGTGATAGATTTAGGTTAAATAAGTATAGATACTGTAAAGCCATGACCACGGTCAATAATAATAAACAAAAAATCAAACCAAAAATTAATCAAAACAAACAAAGCTTACACGACATTAAGAAGAATTTGCAACGCAAGCAAATTCCGCTATACAAGCATATTTCTTGATAAATAAAATATTCTCACCTGAGGTCATTGCTTTACATACATATCGATACATTTTGACTCATTCAGAAATTGTGTGAGTGATCAGAAATGCTGACACTACAATTTCTGATTATTAATTTTGTATATTGCTATTCTGCAATAATCCCCCCTTTAGAATTGTAAAGAAATGTTGATTCCTTTGTAATCATTTTTATATAAATAAGCTGTTACTGTTCAATAAAAATTAGACTTAAACTGACTATCGAAAGGTGTCTTTTTATTTCTCAAAATTCAACATCGGCATACTCTGCCATCATGCTATTACAGCGGCATACTCTGCCTTAGCAAAATTCAAGATCGGCATACTCTGCCATCCCTCCATATAGCGGCATACTCTGCCTTTGTACAGATATAACAGCGGCATACTCTGCCATACATTATAAAGCGACATACTCTGCCTAAAATATTATAAAGCGGCATACTCTGCCACACAAATTACATTGGCATATTCTGCCTTAAATAAACAAGAGAGGCATATTCTGCCATCAAAAGTAAGTTCGGCAGTCTTCTGCCTTTTCTTGATACAATTCATGACATGAACAAAACATGGAATTAAACGCTACTTGGATAGTTGCTTGCCCTTAAATAATATTATTACATGGCGACCCTGCGAAACGAACCATCAGTGGAGAATTTTTTGACTTCACCGTACGTAAGAAGACGGAACCAAGGCGTCTAATATGCACCAAGAAAGGGCAACAGAAAAAGAATGCCAAATACCAACAGAAGAAGATTGCATAAAACAAACAAAAGAGAAGATTATTGAAACTACATTTGAAGAAAGACAATAGAAGCAATCACCAAGCCTTATAATAGAAAATAAATACACGCCCACAGAAATAAAGAATGAAAGTGTTCCAGTATACCATACATACCATCTAGAAAAGAAGCATTGCAGAAAGTCCCCGATGCCGAACCAAAGCTAATATCAATAACACAGTACAAGGAAAAGCTCAAACCAACGAGTAATTCAGAAAAGAAAACACATCAACCATACACATAAAAGAAGAAAAGGGGCGGTATAGCAATTAAGCTCCTCCAACAGATAGCAGAGCACTATAGAACAATTTCAATAACAACAAAAAAAAAAAAAAAAAGCTTAAAGAAACAGCTAATAGAAAAGCTGAACTAACTAAAATGGGAAAACCGCAATCGAAAGAGGTAATTGGGGCCCAAAACGAAGCAGCAGCAGCGACAAGTCCGGTAGTGCAAACAATTTCAATTCATGACGTATTGCACGTACCAACCGCTATGACGATTGTCATCATAATAATATTGATAACAGCTGCAAGCTATGTTGGAAGCAGACTTCTGAAAAAATACATAGACACCAACACTAAGAAAAACGTAGACACCATGGCTAGCGTCTAATGGCCAGATATAGCTGGAGTATAGCTTTAAGAGATAAATTTTTTTTTTACATTCGTGTTTATAGCTTTTACAGAATAGGATTGTAATATTTTTTAAAATGGGTTTTTTAATGTAACATATCATATTTCCTATAAATAGCTCGAAATTGATTCTGAATAGATATGATATATTATGAAAAGCTATAGAATGACAGAATAAAATAAATAAATAAACAGTTATATGAATAGTAAAATTATTTAAATATAGGCTTGTAGATTAGAATCTAGCAATAAATCAGTATGTACATCTAATACGATTTTTTTTTTATATGTACGTTATGAGATTTCTTTGGGTTAAAAAAACAACGATACACAAAATAAAAGGAGTAATTTATAAATGGAAATATACAAGAATCGATTCACTGAATTAAAGAAAATAAGACGTAAAGTTCATAAGAAGACACTTATTACTAGACATGGTAATTTAAATGTAAACTCAATTTCAAAATGTTGACAAATCAGCAAACTAATACGCCACGTCTCTGGCGAAGAAACTTGGATGCCATAGAAAATAAAAATTCACAAGAAAACCAGTTAAAGGATAACAAACATAAAGAACGAAAAAGAATGAACGTTGAAAATAATCACCAAAGGCATCGATAGAGGCGATAAGTGTTACAATTCAGATTGAGCAATCTTTTGCAACAAGAATATTTGAATAATGATGAGGTCTAATCAAATTCTCATGGATTATAATCTTGATATTGTGTACAAACAGGGAAAAATAGGTACAAATGCAGATGCCCTGTCAAGAATAAAAATGGACTCTGAGAAATGATACCAAGAGAAATAAACATTATCACACGTAATATGGCAAAAAGCAGCAAAACGGAATGGAAAATTGAGACAATATAGAATCAGGCCAATTCTATATATGGGAATACACATCCATCTCCGACATAAGAAATATTAAGAAAATACAATTTGATACAGCGTACGCACAAGAGAATGCGATAGATAAAAGTTTGCCTGCATTATATAAGAAAGGGGTAATCGTTCAGTACAGCGATAATCCTGCATTTAACTCTGGTTAAATCATGGAGAAGCTGATAAAAAAGATGAACGAGAATAATATTACAGAATTAGCACTCGCAAAGGACGATGCTATATTGATATAAATGAATTCAAGAGGAAATTCAATGAGCTGCAGCAGAATGATAAATGTGGTAAGGCAACACCACTGAAGATACTACGTTATGAACCCCCAATAAGGACCAAGGATCCAGAGATTAAATAAGAGAATACCATGACAGTATGCATGGTGGACACGCTGGAATTAAACGCTGCAATAAAAGCACATGGAAAACTTAACAAAATGGTAAAGAAGTACATAAACAAGTGTGATAAGTGTGCGAAAAACAAATACAAAAAATACACAAAAGAACCTCTAGTGATAATGGACACACACAAAAATATATATGGAAAAACCTT
Source organism: Dioctria rufipes (assembly GCA_963924295.1). Taxonomy (NCBI): domain Eukaryota; kingdom Metazoa; phylum Arthropoda; class Insecta; order Diptera; family Asilidae; genus Dioctria; species Dioctria rufipes. The sequence goes on from OZ002744.1 coordinate 76,807,745, forward strand.
AACATTTATTACATGACAGTAGTTGCGAAAAGATCTCAGTTAACACACTATTACCTCTGAGAATATATATTTACATACATTCTAACGTTACAATACGAATCAACAAAGTTCATAGAGGCATACCAGATATAAACAAAAAAAAAAAAAAAACAAAAAACAAGAAACCGGCTCAGACTCAAGACTAAGTAAACTAATAAAATGGTTAAATTTTGTAGAATAATTATATAAAAATAATAGAATAATATATCATGGAGATAATAATATGCATAAGATTATGTAACAAAAAAAAAATTTTTTTTTATATACAAAAAAATTTTTTTTTTTTCTTTTAAGGGTAAGGATGTAAAGCCATGACCACGGTCAATAATAATAAACAAAAAATCAAACCAAAAATTAATCAAAACAAACAAAGCTTACACGACATTAAGAAGAATTTGCAACGCAAGCAAATTCCGCTATACAAGCATATTTCTTGATAAATAAAATATTCTCACCTGAGGTCATTGCTTTACATACATATCGATACATTTTGACTCATTCAGAAATTGTGTGATCAGAAATGCTGACACTACAATTTCTGATTATTAATTTTGTATATTGCTATTCTGCAATAATCCCCCCTTTAGAATTGTAAAGAAATGTTGATTCCTTTGTAATCATTTTTATATAAATAAGCTGTTACTGTTCAATAAAAATTAGACTTAAACTGACTATCGAAAGGTGTCTTTTTATTTCTCAAAATTCAACATCGGCATACTCTGCCATCATGCTATTACAGCGGCATACTCTGCCTTAGCAAAATTCAAGATCGGCATAATCTGCCATCCCTCCATATAGCGGCATACTCTGCCTTTGTACAGATATAACAGCGGCATACTCTGCCATACATTATAAAGCGGCATACTCTGCCTAAAATATTATAAAGCGGCATACTCTGCCACACAAATTACATTGGCATATTCTGCCTTAAATAAACAAGAGAGGCATATTCTGCCATCAAAAGTAAGTTCGGCAGTCTTCTGCCTTTTCTTGATACAATTCATGACATGAACAAAACATGGAATTAAACGCTGCTTGGATAGTTGCTTGCCCTTAAATAATATTATTACAATACGTTTAAACTCAAAATATGTTAATGTATAAATAATCCTTTGGGTTTTCCATAGCCTTATTGGATGTTGGCTAGCTAACGTGATTGACGTGATTGATAAAGCTCCTGGAAATATTCCGAAAATATTGAAAATTAATTGATTTAATTATTCGAAATAAATAAAGAGTACTGCGAGTGCATATAGTAATGATAACAAAAAAAAACAATTTTTATAAAACGGACATATACAGCGAGGAATACTAAAAATTCCTTGCACGAAGAAACGGTTAAAATTCCACCGAACTGTGAGAAATGTCATCAAACAGTTAGGAACGGGCAAAATGTTAAATGTGATGGAGTGTGTGGAAAAGAATTTTGTGCTAAATGTGCTAGCGTATCTGATTACGATATCAAAGTGTTCTGATAAAGAGAAATATTCTATATATGTGTGATGAATGTATGGTATTTAGAAAAACTGTATTAGAAAAATTCGAGAGGGTTTTAAATGAAGTTACGGAAAGTAAAAAGCAGTGAGAGTGTGAAATTAAGAAGATATAAAGTGAACTAAAAGATTTATCTAAAAACGAGAACATAATAGTGAGTGGAATCCGAAACCAAACAAAAAATAACAAAGAAACATATGCAGATAAATTGAAGTGCCAACCTCTGTTAATTATCAAGCCGAAAAAGAAACAAAACGCTGCAAAAACAAAAGAGGATTTACAAAATCGTGTGGATCCCACAAACCTAAGATTCACTGAGGTACCAAGTAAAAATAGTGGAGTGGTAACAATAGGCAGTAGTTCAAAAGAGGAGATACTTAAAATAACAAAAAGCTGTCGAACAAAATTTAGGTGAAACATATGAAGTAACAGTCCCTGAACTACGGAAGCCAAAAATTTATATAAGTGGTTTAAGAATAAAATGGAGTGAAAACGATTTAATAGATAAAATACGGTGTCAAAATGATCATTTAAAAGAAAGTGAAATGAAGTGTATAAAATTTATAGAAATACGGAAAAATAATAAGATTTTCTATAACGTAATAGTAGAGATTGATCTCAACGGATTTAATAAGGCATTAGAAAATATAAAAATTAACATCGGATGGGATGGATGTCGAGTATTTGATGGGGTGAGAGTTAAAAGGTGTTATAAATGTCAGGGTTATAACCATAAATCAATAGAGTGTAAAAGTGAAGAAAGCTGTGGAAAATGTGGAGAAAAACATGATACAAGAGTCTGCAAAAATCATGATTTAATTCAAAAGTGCATAAACTGTGAAAAAGCTAACGAAAGGCTAAAACTTAATCTAAGCTGTGATAATAACGTATGGAGTAAGGAATGTCCGGTATATCTAAATTACCTTAAGACAGAAAAAAAAACGAATGGGGTATTAGCAATTAAAGAAGGTCAAATGTGTCTATTTGAATATACAAGGCTTAATTAATAATATAACTGAGCTAGAGCATTTTTTGACAGAAAGTGATTATAAAATAGTTATGTTAAGTGAAACACATTTAAAGTCAGAAATAGAAGATACGGAGATCGCTTTAAATAATTATAAGATTATACGATGTGACTCAAGCTCATGTCGTACAGGAGGTGTGCTAATGTATGTGAGGAAAGAGTGGGAATGTGAAATAATTCAGCATGAAATGGTGAGTTTGAGCATTTGGTGGTTGGTTGTGAAATACACTCTTAATGACTACAGTTTAATGATATCACTAGCATATCGTTCACCTAGCCATTCGGAGCGCGAATTTTGTGATTACTTTAGAGAACAGATAAGTGTTCTCGATGAATGGACAAACGACACATTAATAGTTGGTGATTTTAATATAAATTGGAATAGCAGCGATACTTACAAAAAAGAACTTCAAAAAATTATACAAGACAACGGACTTAACCCAAAAATTAAATGTACCTACAAGAATTACTATCAACTCAAATACATTAATTGACTACGTGATATCGAACTCGGATAGAGTGGAAGTTAAAATTAATACAAATAAAATAAGTGATCATGAGACATTGGACATTGAAATAAGCAAACATGTGACACGAAAAAGAAATGAAAAGTACTTTGAATATATTCGTTATGAAAAGAAGCGTTTTCACGCAGAAATTGAAAGAAGTGATATTAGATTAGCTAAATAATGATTTGAATGAAGATGGAAAATTTTTAATAATCAGTGCGAGAAATGTTGTGCAAAAATTTAAAATTAAGAAAAAATGTGCAAATAAAAGCAATGAGTGGTTTACCGAGGAATTGAGAGTATTAAAAGCTGAAAAAGTGAATACATATTTAAGAGCTAAAATAACCAACACTCCGTCGGATTGGGACATATACAAGTGGGTGAGAAATAGATATAAGAAAAATATTCGAGCATCCAAAGATAGATTTATAAGTAGTAATATAGAAAATGCTAGTACACAAAAGGTTAAGTGGCAATTTATAAAAAGATCAGTACTAAAGGAAGACAAACAAGAAATAGGAGAAATGCAGTTCGGAAGTATTACAGTTAAAGAAAGTAATGAAATAGCGAACAAATTAAATAATTATTTTATTGAAAGTGTAACAGCTTTAAATAGCTCAATACCAACGGTAACATCTGTTGATAATCTAGAGCAGAGTTCGACGAGATTTGAATTCGAAAATGTAAGAAATGAAACACTGAAAGAAATTTGCTTGACGATGAATAAAAAGAAAGACTACATTGGAGTAGATATGAGAATGATTTTAGACAACTGGAACATCATGGGAGAGTATCTAGTTAACATTATAAACAAAAGTCTATATGAAGCTACATTTCCTAGCTCTTGGAAAAAGGCTATAGTAGTAAAGTAAAGTAAAAAATACTAGAAAATGTGATAAATTTCGACCAATCAACATGTTGAACATTTTTGATAAAATAATAGAAAAAGTAGTCCATCTACAATTGGAGAAATACTTGGAAGAAGCAAAACTTATAATTAGGGACCAGTCTGGTTTTAGAAAAAAGCACAATTGTGAAGCAGCGGTAAATCTGGTCATAGAAGACTGGAAGAAGGAAATAAATTTGAATAAATTTATACTGGCAGTATTTCTGGACTTTAAAAGAGCCTTCGAAACAATTGACAGAGAAATTCTTATCCAAAAATTGTCTAAATATGGAGTGGTGGTGGGAAGAGAACTTAAATGGTTTGAGAGCTACCTAAATGGGAGGGCACAAAGAACAAGAATAGGTGCGGTGTTATCTGAATCACAAGACATAATCTTAGGTGTGCCCCAAGGATCAGTTCTTGGAACCATTCTGTTCTTAGTATATATTAATGATATGGAAAAAGTGATGAAATATGGAAGATCAATTTTGTTTGCAGATGATGCATTACTGTATATATCTGGCAATGACATACATCAGGCGAAAAATGAATTAAAACAAGATTTGCATCTTTTAAGTAAGTGGTTAAAAATGAACAAGCTCCTACTTAACTTGCAAAAGACTAAATTAATGATCGTAAATGCTAACTGTGACATGGAAATTGATATTGATGGAGAGGTAATAGAAGTGAGTAAAATCAAATATTTGGGTGTCATTATAGACATAAAATTGAATTTTGAACAGCACGCAGACTATATTTGCAAAAAAATTGGGAAAAAAATTGGTTTCTTCAGAAGAATTAGACGCAAAATCTCTCTAATGACTGCTATACAGGTTTACAACAGCATAGTTAGACCCCATTTCGAGTACTGTTCAACGATATTGTTTCTGTGTAACCAAGCGTTGTTAGATCGATTACAGATACTTAAAAAAAGGCTATGAGGTGTATACTAAAATACAACAGATTTACGCCAGTTAGACACATGCTACAAGCACTGCAATGGATTAACTGCAAAAAGAGAATTGAATTTAATGTGTTTAAGTTTATATTCAAAGTAAAAACAGGACAATTACTTGAATATCTACAAACTAACTGAATCTTGTGTGCAATGTACAACAATACAATTTGCGAGGTGCAGAAGTAAATTATCGATTAGATAGCAGAAGAAGTAAAAGAGCACAAAATTCATTATTGTATAAGGGACTACAACTATTTAACAACCTACCAAATGGAACTAAAGCGTGAAAATAGATTTACTAATTTAAAAAAAGGATGCTTGGAATATTTAAGGAGAAATAATACATAATTTAAATGAAATCTATATAACATTTATCAATTTAAGGTTTATATGAACTAATAAATTATTATTATTATTATATAAAGAATTACAAATGTTTAATGAATAGCCGCAATATTTAAGAGATCAAAAGGAAATAAGGATGTTTAAAAAGTAATATAATACATAAGAAATAACGTCCCTATTGTATAATAAAAATGTTAAGATATTTTGTGATTTACAAAGCATATACGATTGATAATAAATGAACTACTACTACATGTGTGATAGAGGCCTCTCGGTTATCCATGTGCTCCTAGACTTCAGCAAAGCCTTTGACTCGTTGCCGCACGAGAGACTAATTGCTAAACTTAGAAACTGGTTTGGTTTTTCATCCTCAGCATGTGCAATGATTGGCAGCTATCTATCAGATAGATCGTTCATGGTCAAATCAGGGGAGGCTTACTCTTCACTGAGACCACTACGCTCAGGCATCCACCAGGGTGCAGTCTTGGCTCCACTTCTCTTCTCGCTCTACATTAATGACGTAGTGGGAATACTCGCCAATGTCGGGTACCACATCTATGCCGACGACATACAGATATACGCTGGGACTCAGGCGGATAGACTGCATGAGTCAGTGTCAACTATTAACGAGACGCTGCGCTGGAGGGAGTCGTATCTTGGGCTGAGTTAAATGGACTAACACTGAACCCTGCTAAAACCCAGGCTATCGGTCATGCTATTGGGTCTGAACGTATATCAACTCTAGCTGAACAAGTGTCCAATCTAACCATCATGGGCCACAATATACCGATATCGGGGAAACCTGTTAAAAATCTGGGGATCCTTATGGATTCAGGCTTCACCTGGAGGGCACACATTAATTTGATGTGCGCTCGTATATACCACAGACTCCGTTCCCTATATGCTGCGTCTCAGCACTTTGACGAGACCACAAGGCTGAGGCTGTTTAATACACTTATCCTACCACACTTCCTATATGCTGATGTGGTTCTTTTTCCTTCTCCCAGTCCGGATTGGCTAAACTTATGCGCGCGTTTAAGGCTTGTGCCAGATATGTATTTGATCTCAGACGGAGAGCACATGTTGGCCCGCTCCTTGAAATCCTACTGCCTGGATCTCTTGTGCATGTACGAATTGAAGGCACTAGCTTTTATTCATAAGGCCAGAATTGGTCTTCTTCCTGGGTACATACGTAGTAGATTCACTTGGAGCAGAAGAGACAGCCGCCGTCTGATCCAACCGCGTGTCAAAACCCAGTTTGGGAGTAAAAGTATCTTCTCTCAGGGCGTCACTAAGTGGAATTGTTTACCACTGAAAGTCAGGGATATCTCCCTCGTCAATGATTTCAAGAGGGAGGATCTTGGCTGCATCATTGATGCCTGAGTCGTCTGTATTACTATCAATCTTAACATTAACCTAGTTGCCTGCTGACACCCCATCCATATTCATATCTAACGCCAAGACAACAATAGTTAACATTTGCAGCAATGTGTCAACATAGTCAGTGACATGAACATAGTCCATAATCGCTTATCAACTAAATATCATATCCATAAACCTAATCAGCAATAGCTCAAATATTTTTCAGGGTTCTTGGGCTGCCACTTTAGGAACGTATCCCGGGCAATAACAGTGCTAATAACCGTGTGTCTGTAACATGAATAAGAGTGTCATAATTAAAGAAATTGATTTAATGAATGAATGAAAGATAGATTTTGGCCGACGATCTAAATCTGTATCCAAGGTCCTAAAACTGTGCGAAATTAGTCATTTAATTACAAACATAGCAACATAAGTCTGTAACTTGAATAAGACTGACATAATCAAAGAGATTGATTTAATAAATGAATACAAAAAAAAGAAAAGAAAGAACTAAATCCAAACAACTTTCAAGTTTAAGTTTGTTGCAGAAACAAAATTAAATACTTGTTGATTTAATCTAGTAATAATTTAATTGTTTGGACACATCGCGTTCTTACGGAATGAGCGATTCTTAACGCACTATACTTATGGATATTTAAACTTAACGAAAGTTCCCCTCAAACGAGTTAAAGTTAATTTGTGTACGCCTGTTAAATTAAAAGGCGCGTTCGCTTTACGGAAGTAAATGTACCTACGTATACTTCTATTGTAGTTCAGCCTTGAGCTGTTTTCGATCTGTTTCATGGCAATTTGCTCTCCTCCTGTTTAATATATTGTTATTTTACTTCCTTAAATCTTTATTGTTTATTTTGCTCAGTATGTTAGTCGTATCTATTTTAAGCTGTATATTGTCGTACTGCCCAACGTTGTCCATTGCTTTAAGCAGGGGTTTTTTTTAATAAATGCTGGCTGATTTGATACTTCTGCTGGGGTTATCTCCACAAAATTATCTGAAGGACTTTTCATTATCCAACTGGTCTCATACATGCTATCCCATTTTCTTTATATTTAATACTCAGACCAGCTACACTGATTTATTTTATTTGGCTGTTATTCTAAGCAAGGGTTTATAAATAAATGCTTTTTGATTTGATTTCATTAAATATACGCAAAATCGTAAAATTTTCTCTTCACCAATTCTGAAAAGTTAATATTTTTACCATACGTTCTATATTGGACGTCAAGCCAACTCCTCGAAGTTCTAAATATTCTTAACGGAAACATTCGTAATATCCACCCTTATTAGTTTTAAAATGCTTTTAAAAAACAATAAATTAAATAAATACCGGCGACAAAACAATGTGATAGCATCTAAGACAAACTGTCAGTGTCATTCTCACTATTTTGCTATTTTCTGCTTCTTTCCGTTGAATAAATGGAAATGGCATATTGAGGGGAAAACTTTATCACTCGCTGACAGCAATTTCAAAGCTAAAGCATAATGTGAGCGACACGACAAAAACCCATACAAAACGTCCGTGAAAATACAATGGGAACGACAAGATCTGTCAATCCCCAATTAAATTTATTCTGTTATTTGCAACGAGGTAATAACTAAAGGAGAAGCAATCAATATACGATCCGTGTACATGAGCGTACCCAAAATTGCCCTGCATTTGTGTATGTCTCACTCCACCATTTTTGGTCTTCGCTGTCAAATCCATACTTAGGTTTGGTTGGTTTTGGGCTTGGTGCATTGACGCAGGAAAATCCGTGAAATAACCGTAGGGGCCACGAAGCAAATATTACTCACAAACTTTTTACCACTGAACTTTTCTTCAAAATTATTAACTTTTTTACGTTCACGTTTGCAAATTCAGTAAAGACTTTTGAGTGTATGAGTATATGAAAATAAAAGCGATTAAAATTGCGCATAGGTTGTACAATTGTGTACAGGTGTACAAATTTTACGGCGCTTATGTACAAACAATATCAGTGTCATTGTGTTAGGATTGGGTACGCGATATTTTCTCATTTGCATCTCCTTTAGTTCTTACCTCGTTGATTATTACCTCAAATCCTAGGTAGAGAACTGAAGAGCCGTCCGACCAGAGATTTTACAATTTCAAAATGGCTGATGGTATTTGCTTGCAGTAGTATTGGAGTGCTGCTCGCGCCACACTTCCAAACTTGGTATTTCGAAAATTTTCCTAACTCGATTTCCTCTCAACCGTGAAAAGTGTAGCGTGTTTACCCAGGCCCAATGTCTCTCATTGTCATCGCATGCTGCATCGTGCGCCCCCTAGCAATAGAACGATTTCAGTGTCGCACTGCAGGAAAAGTGTAACACTTTACGCTTCTGCTGGAAAATGTGTTTAATTGAAATTGGTATTAAATAAACCGTTAAGATGTAAGTAAATCTAACAGCAAAAAAAAAACTTTCATCATACGTATAAAATATATTTTACAATTTTTTCTCTTCTCTAGGCTTTAGAAAACAAAAAAACTACTACTTCACAAACTTAAAATCTGCCGTTAGCAAAATTTAGACATTTAGTGAAGTTATTCACCAAATTGTAATTGAACGAAAACATCGTTCTTAATTTTCCTGGCCACAATACACGGCGAATTGGCAACAAGGCAGACAACATGAACTCCACTCCATATAATTAGAGCAAGCAGGAAAACGCAAGGCGTCCACTAACTACTCTGGAAGTCCAAAAAAACTTATTATAACAAAAAAGGATCGTTTTAAAGTTTTTACATATAATATCGACTGTACTAGTGCCGTATAAATCGTTTGATTGCGGCAAAATGAGTGTTGAAGAGGAAGTTCTTAAGATACAAAAGAAATTGAGCAAAATGACATCTCCTGATGGGACGGTGAGTTCTTCAATGAGGGAAGACATCTTTTGTGTTTGTGTTTCCCCTAAAGTTTAGTAGATGTTTTAAGACCCCACAGAAAATCTGATGATTGAAATTTCCTTATTATATGGTCTGGAATTTTTTCTAGGTATAATTCTGAGGACTGCATATTGTTAAATTATATTTGAATAAATATAACCTTAAAATTTTATACCGGGGCTTGGGTTCATAGTAGATGCGCGCCACTTTCTTTAGTTTTGGGAGGGAAATGTAGATTTAATAGTAGTATACGAACGAGCCTGCTCTAGTTAAATACAATCAATTCTCTGCCTCAAGAAAGACAGCTAAAATGTGACAACAACGATATGGATAAGACTACGTACGAATTATTAAATCCTTGCATGGTTTTATTTACTTCTATGCGTCTAGCCTAGCTACATCTCTGCAAAGTTAAGCATATGGAATGAAGAGTAGAATTATGTAGATTGAAATTTTTAGCATAATCTATACAGGTATATACACCTGAAACGATCGCAAGACTCTCGATGTTGGTTTAAGTTCAAACGTTAGTCCAGTTGAAGCGATTGCCTCAGACATACCACCCAGATTTATTGAAATTATTCTACTTTACAGTTTAGGTAGGTATAATTGCCTTTGTTTTTCCCCACCAGTATGGAAACATGTTGCTGTATTACCCTTATTCAAAATATCGCTCCTGTATACTCTTCGCATCCTATGCGTTGCTTTTAAGTTTTGTAGCCTGAAGTCCTTGTGCTTAATACTTAGGTTTAATTCTAAATATTCCTTTATTTACTGTTAGTCAGGTATCTGCATTTTGCTGCTTGCAATTTATCGGGTTTATCATTGAGTAGTCCTTATTTCTACTGGTTAAAGTTACCTATGTTCACTCAGCTTTATTTGATTCATCTGATTCATTTTGCGACCAAACATAACGTAGACTCCGTTTCCTTACTCCCACTCGAAGTTTCATTAAGCTGTTAGCTTGCTCTTATTTAGCCGATTTTCAATTTTCTATTATTATTTTTCAGCGTATTCGCAGGTTCTCTTTCTACTTGTGCTTCAATGCATTCAAGTATTTTTTTGTTAACTTCCTTTCTCGATTACTACTTCATTTACTAAAAAAAAAAACTATTACTAGGTACTTTGGTATTCCAAAAGCAGGATCGAAATGATTACTAAACTTGCAATGCACAAATGGAATGAAAATAATTAAGTGAAAAATACTTGAATAAAACTGTACCAATTTCACTTTAAAACTGACTGTAAAATAACCTGAAAAAATGAAATTAAACTTTGAATTTTATTCCTTGTGGTTGTATTTTATTTCATTCCACTCGAAAATGGTTTAATTTAATCCAAAAATGCTATATTAGAACACAAGCACACCACTTTTTCGATAATTCCAAGCCAATTGAAGTGTTTCTATTCTCAACTCTCTTAATTTAGGCATATTTACCTTATACTCTTTCTTTACCCATTTGCTTTTCAATACATATCGATTTCAACATTTTAATGAAACATTCATTTTCACAAGCTACTACTATCCCTTCATCTCTATACATTTACCTCAGAAATTTGTATGCAGTCTGGACTAATTTTTTTCGATTATTTCAATTCTGCAAATCAAATCTATCTGGTTTCCTGAATTCTTGAAGGGGGGAGAATAATAATGCCACATTACTTCAAGCAAAAATTCATTCGTTGTTCTCAATTTGTTACAACGTAAAGTAAGTGCATCGCAATGCCTCATAAGTTAGCATGGATATATGCACAATTATCCATTCCATCCATTTAAGGTAATTTACGAACTCCAAACTGGCCTGATCTTCTCCAAAGTGGTTTCCCACTGAGAGAAGAAATTTTCGTGCTATTTGATTCACTGTGCATACATTAATCTAGTCATCTATCTATAAGCTTCTCTTTGCATGCTCTGTCCATGTGCTGGCATTAAATGCTTGTTTTTGGTTACTTTGTTAGGTCTTTGATTCTTGCTATCAGAAGTATTATATTAGCCGCGTTCAGAGCGGTGATCTATGCAAATATCTTTTGTAATTCTCTTTAATAAGCATCTTTATTTATATCGTCAGTTGGGTGAAAAGGTCGTAGGTGGTATTTAAGATTAAGGAGCTTGCTCTAAGCTCTTAGCATCTTGAACCGGATTATCTTCTAAAAGGAAGAGTAATCACCAACAAGATGTTTTCTTGACTTATCAGAAAATTATTATCTTCCCAGAAGATTCAGGACAGACTAGTGAAGCTAATTCCGCGGCATTTTACCATTGCGACTTCACTGCTTTCTCATCTTTGGTATAATATCACGTAGTGTTCAGCTTGGCATAAAGATAATAACTAGACCCATAATAGTGCAAATCGGTACAGGCAACTCTGATCCCACACTCAAACTAAAATAAAATCTTGCATTGGGTATCCACGAAGAGCAGGTTAAATTTATTAGGATATGTGAAGTAGTAAGACTTGAAGCTCCCTTATTTATTTGCATTTGCATGTGATAAAAATTTTCACTAAAAGCAATATGAATTTTCATTTTCAGGGACAAGAGCAGGCATTAGATTTGCTGAAAGCGCTTCAATCGCTCAATGTAAATTTGGATATTTTAACAAAGACTCGGATTGGTATGACTGTAAATGAATTACGAAAAAGTAGCAAAGATGATGAAGTCATTAGTTTGGCGAAAACACTAATTAAAAACTGGAAGCGTTTTCTATCTAATACGCCAGCCCCAAATTCTAGTTCAAGTAAAGATAACAACAGTAGCAGCAGCAAATCGAGTAAATCAAGTAGCAAAAAGGATGAAAAGAACAAAAAGGAAGAAAAGAAAACCGACGAACGACCAAGAGTCCAACAATCTTTCCCTGCCGCCAGTAATTCAATGACAGATGCTGTACGATTAAAATGCCGTGAAATGTTAGCAAATGCACTGAAAACGGATGGTGAACCGCCAGAAGGTTGTCCGGCTCCAGAAGAGCTTGCTGAAGAATTGGAAGAGGAAATTTACGCAGAATTCAAAAATACAGACATGAAGTACAAAAACCGAATTCGATCTCGTGTATCTAATCTTAAAGATTCGAAAAATCCTACACTACGAAGCAATTTTCTTTGTGGCGCTATTACAGCTGTTAAACTTGCCAAAATGACCCCCGAAGAAATGGCTAGTGATGAAATGAAAAAACTTCGAGAGAAATTCGTCAAAGAGGCCATCAATGATTCGCAACTTGCAACAGTTCAAGGCACAAACACTGATCTCCTGAAATGTGGTAAATGTAAGAAACGTAATTGTACATATAATCAAATTCAGACGAGAAGTGCTGATGAACCTATGACTACTTTCGTCTTGTGCAATGAATGTGGGAATCGTTGGAAATTCTGTTAACTTTAGGTTTGAACTCAAACGAAGTGAATTGCGATTACGTGAACTATCGCTCTCCGTAAATAATCTAAAAAAACAATGAAGAAAGATGCAAAACACGTCTCTGTGTGATGTGGCATTTGTACCAAAAATCCTAAGTTCGACCTCTACTGATTACGCTCCCAAATCGATCTTACTGGAAATGTAAGTAGTTTTCGTTTCTGTTTAATGTAATTAATTTTGTATTTAATTAAAGACTTAATAAAGTTTTAACATTTAAGATAAAAATAGTCGGATTTTTGTTGTTTTGAAATTTAGGTAATCTAGTTGCACAAATAGTGCACTATACAGGGTGTCCCGTAATTACCGCATTTCCGTTATACCCCTGATTCCTCACTCAATTTCGAGAAATAAATTGTATGGGAGGAGAGCCGGAAAATGCAGTGTGGGCTATTTTGTGATTTTGGGTGCTTTTTATCCTAATATCATGTAAATTTCTTGTTATACACCCTATGAAGGTGACTTGCATCTCAGGTGATAGTTAACCCCCGAGGGTTTCCAATAAATGCTCAGCCACCTCTCTACCCCCTTTCCATCGGCAGTTATAGGCTGTCAAAGTCAAAAACATTTGGAAAATTTTGCAATTTCCTTTTCAATTTTAACGATTTTCCTGCCAAAATGCATAATAAATATACAGTTTTATTACAAGATTTAGAGACCTCGGAATGTTACCTTTAATTTGACACATGTACCTACCTAAATGCTACCGTTTTTGAGATATTCCCGTTTTTTTTTCATTAATTTTGCTAATAACAATAGAAATTGCGCCTAATTTTATGTAATTCCACGGAAAATTCATGAAATTATACATAATAAAAGCTGGAATGTCTCAAAGACGGTAGCATTTAGGTAGGTACATGTGCAGGATCAAAAGGTAACATTCCGGGGTCTCTAAATCTGGCAAGAAAGTGCTATCCTTATCTTGCCTTTTAGCGGGAAAATCGTTAAAATGGAAAAAGAAATTGCAAAATTTTTCAATTTTTTGACTTTAACGTCCTATAACTGCCGACGGAAGGGGGTTGGGCATTTTTTGGAAGCCGTAGAGGGTTTACTATCACCTGAGATGCAAGTCACTTTCGTAGGGAAGAAAATTACATGGTATTAGGATAAAAAGCATCCAAAATCACAAAACCCCCTCTACCGCTCACACCGTGCATTTTCCACCTCTCCTTCCATACAATTTATTTCTCGAAATTGAGTGAGGAATCCTGGGTATAACGGAAATGCGGTACGTACGGGACACCCTATATACAGCATAGCGTATTTTTTGGAACAGGTGAAGACCATTAACATTTGTCTTCAAAGACGACGGATACATCAATATAGAAATAGCTAGTAAGCTCCATAAAATGAAGACAAATGTGTGATTTAACAAATTTAGTAATACGGATGCTTATTTCTGTATGATATATTAATCCTCTTCGCCAGATGTACAGGATATTCGCGCAATAAATGCTGAATGTTCTTAAACTTCTAGAGCTGTCCTTATAGAGAAGATCTTGCCAAAGGTATAATTCTCCGTAATAATAGTACTAGACAGCTGCCATTTTGTTATAAATGAATTTAGCGCATTGAGTTGTTTTTTTTTATCACATTATAATATATTTGTGGGCGATAATAGTCATATTGCTGCGTTTTATCTTGAAGTACCTACGTATATTGTATAAAATCTAGCAGTACATGAAAGCAGTATTGCAGTGCAACTTGAATTCACATGAACTTAACAACGTTTTCATAGTTGATCATCAATCTCAAGACAAATTATCGCCGTACAAGTCAGTGAAGTCAGGTCAGTAATTTTTAAGGGTGTTATAAAATATGGAAAACATTAGTGATATTGAACTTGTAATTATTTTACTTTTAATTGAGGATAAAGAAGAAAAGAAAAAAACCATTGCAACGCAGGTTTTTCAGTGTATCCGCTAAATCAAATTAGACCATCGCGAGGACATGCAAATTTAAGGAATGATGAGGAAAAGTTTTTTAGCTTTTATGGATAATGTCTTCTTGCTCTTTTGATATATATTCATGATTTATAACAATGGACTGAGCGATTTTCTATTTCATGTGGCACAAAAAATATTGTGTTTCTGTATATCACCGATAGAGCACCCTTTAAAACGTTAACTACATAAAAATATGTAAAACTCAACCAATCAGATGATATTTTACACCCGTAAATCGAATTAAATTAAAAAAAACTATTTTCTTTTGTCCAAGTGATGTTTTAATCGCTTATAAGCACTTTTATAAATAATTAAACTAATTCTGACTTTAATTTTCAAAAGTTATTCTTAACTGAATCCTGCGTATGGGCAAGAGAGACGGCGCATGATAAACACCATCTATACCTTATTCTTTCTGCGGTGATTGCATCTGCAGCCAACATAAAAACATCAAATGGCATAAGTAAACGTTCAGTAAGTAATATTTTGTGTTGGTAGCTCCAACTCTGCCATAGGGCGAAAGAGAGAACTGTAAAACTTGTGCCATTCTTTCCTATAGAAAAATGGCAATACGCTCAGTCCATTGTTATAGAAAGCTAAGCAGTCCATATTATATGTCACTGGATTACACCAACAAACATTAGAATTCTTGCGAAAAACATTGGGACAATTGTCTTAATGTTTCAGAAAAACCTGTTTTTACAAAAGCATTTTATGAGCGTATAACCGGAAAACTCAGCCCATTCTCTCTTGTTTACGAAAATAAATCTTTGCTATTCCGTTTCGTTGCATGTAATCTTCGCTTTCACATTTTTCGTCATTCGTAAAGACCTAAGCACAATTGCGACGGCAGACGGAAAACGACGACGACCTTCTAAAAGCACAGCGTCTTATCCGAATGCACCAAATTACGACGAACGGCGGCAAGCGGGCGACGATGTTGCCGTCGAGATTGAGCAAATTCTAATTTTGCCGTCGTCGCTTCATTGTTACCAACAAAATTAATCGAATGAAATTATTTTGGCATTCAGTTTTGTCTTTTTCAGGTGACAGCACGCCGCGGTAAATTTCAAATAATGAGCTTTGAAGAAAAATTTATTACGGAAGTACGAAATCAGAGAATTTATGATTTGCAAGACAAGTGGACAAAAAAGAGTGGTTTGGATAGATATTTCAAAGCGTTTAATTTAGTTAATTTCTGCATTTTCAGTTTTTTCTCCATACTTTGGTCCATTGCATTTCTTTCAATATAATATAAAATACTCTTTTAAAAAGCTCCTTTTAAAACGCTCGAAACATTTAATAAATGAAATTTCAGTATCTTCTTCGATCACAATCGTCGCTCACCGCCTGTCGTTGCAATTGTGTTTCCAATCTTTCGACGGCTTGTTTTGACAACCGAATTTCCTGCTGAGTTTGATTTTTTTCCCTCTTTTTTCCTTCCTTTTCTCGCCGTGTATATTTAAATGGAAAACAATCGGAACACTCTTCGTGTCCCTTCTTTTAGTTATTTATTCTTTGACAGGCCAATTACAGACCTATTAGACAAACCCCAAAGTCTCTCGTTAAGTCACAACAGACATTCGCGCAGCACTTGATAACCCCACGGTTACACCTGCAAGTACAGCTTGCATGCAAGCCTCCCTTCCAACACGATTTTTAACTTGACAGCGGAAGGCAGTTCGGTTGATGTCTTATCAGCTTGCATGCAAGTTCATTTAAAAAATGGCATTGAGACGTAAACTCTTGCGTATATTGGAAAATTATGGCAATAAAGGAAGCATCACAATGATAAAAACCCAAAAAAAAAAGGAAAATGAAGGTGTTGGTAAATGACGTATTGCAAATAATCCCAGAAAATTTCATTTTCCCGGTATAAATTTATGAATTTCTCTCAAGCATTTCGTTTCCGCCATTTTGAAAACTGTATAAATGTCAAATTACTATCTCCCAGCTGCCATGGTTTTTCAGCATGCAAGTTCGCTGAAAGCTGTACTGCCAGCATGGCAGTAGAGGTTACACGTGCAAGAAGTATGGCAGTGCAAGTTGCATGCAAGCTGTACTTGCAGGTGTAACCTCGGGGTAAAATAGATTTGTGTTCTGGCGCTTTTAGGCTTCTCAGAAGCTTTCGACAGTGTTTGCCATATAAACCCGCTAGCAAAATTACTCAATAATTTCCATTTTTCGTGTGGAGCCAATCATTTAATTAATTAATTCTTAACAGGCGATGTTCGGGTCTATTTTCGTCATCCTGTAGGTCTCATGTCTCATCAAAGACTGTGGCTCGGATGAACTGCGATTTGCATAAGCAAATTCACAGTGTATGCTTGTTGACGAAGCCATCGAGGTGGAAATGGGCCTCATCACTCAAGATGAGTTTTCGATGGAATTCCGGATCATTTTCATGCATTTCAAGAACCCAATCAGCAAAGACTCGACGTTGTTGATGATCGGCCGGCTTGACTTCTTGTGTGAACTTTATAAGCCTTAAGACCCAAATCGTTATGCAAAATACGGTGTAATGACGTTTGTGGAATGCCTAATTCCAAAGAACGACGAGGAATGGATAAACCTGGGTTTTCTTCAACACTTTCGGCTACAGCAGCAATATTCTCGGCTGTTCTTTAGCGACGTGCACGGGTTTTATTCTTCACATCACTAACTTGTCCCGACAGCTCGAACTTTTCTACCAATTTCTGTATTGCGGTCCGACAAGGTGCTTCACGACGACCCAAAAATGTTCGAGTTTTACGAACCGTCTCTGCCATATTTTCACCAGTTTTATAGTGAATTTTAATAATTTCAATGCGTTGTTGAATCGTGTATCGTTCCATTTTTTTAATGGCGTAGTTTCTACTTGTAAAATGTCAAAAATTGACAACTCCAAAAGTGACATCTACCGAAATAGCGGGCTAATTAAAATAACACCTCTGATTGGAAAACCCTATGATTTGGCCCCACTGACTTATAACAATGGACTGAGCGATTTTCTATTTCATGTGGCACAAAAAATATTGTGTTTCTGTATATCACCGATAGAGCACCCTTCAAAAATTTTACTACATAAAAATATGTAAAACCCACCAATCAGATGAAATTTTACACCCGCAAATCGAATTAAATTAAAAAAAATTATTTTCTTTTGTCCAAGTGATGTTTTAATCGCTTATAAGCACTCTTATAAAAAATTAAACTAATTCTGACTTTAATTTTCAAAAGTTATTCTTAACTGAATCCTTCGTATGGGCAAGAGAGACGGCGCATGGTAAACACTATCTTTACCTTATTCTTTCTGCGGTGATTGCATCTGCAGCCAACATATAAACATCAAATGGCATAAGTAAACGTTCAGTAAGTATTATTTTGTGTTGGTAGCTCCAACTCTGCCATAGGGCGAAAGAAAGAACTGTAAAACTTGTGCCATTCTTTCCTATAGAAAAATGGCAATACGCTCAGTCCATTGTTATAAGTCAGTGTTTGGCCCACAACAGGTGCTTAAGGAGCGGCTAATAATTATTATGAGCGTAGACGCTAGTTAAGCAATATCATTTCTTCTTAGAAATTTACAGAAAATGTTTTGGCAGAATTTTTATTCATTGTGGCCAAATGGAGTTTTTCAGATACAAAGTTTTTATGTGTACCATTGTCGGCCGCCATAAATGCATACAAATTCTAATGAAAAAATATTCAGTAAATTTTTAAGAAAAAATTGAGGGCTTCCCTAAGAAGATTTGTTGTTTGTGAAACACTGTGGAGTTTGAGATATTCAATTCAATTCAATTCTATAGACATGCTATACCAAACCAACCATCCCGTAGGAAATGGAACGCGTTCTAGACTAGTTCCATAATTACGGTAATAATGGAAGTGTTAGTTGTATTACTTTTACCATTGCTTGTCATTGCGGGAAATATCGTTTACAATGTAGACTTTTCAACTAGTTATTGGATCAGTTATTGCGAACTAGTGGAGGAGTGTGCTTTTGTAACTGGTTATTGGACCAGTTACTGCGAACGAGAGTAACGTATAACGTAATTAATTTTCATTTGCAGTTCAGAATGTAGTTACTGGTAACTAGTTAAGAAACGAGTTTCGGATAACTATGGTCTTTGGTAGCTAGAGACATAATTAATTATTTTGGTAACGCATTGCTGTTTTCCTGCTGGGATATGCCTGAAACATCTTTGTATTATAGGTAGTCTTTGGTTAAATGGTCCTTGGTGGTGTAAACGAAATTGTTTCTTAGAACTGCAGCTAATCTATTGGTACCTGTTTGCAAGGAAACATTCGTAGGTATTTCACACGTCTTCACTTACAGGTTATCTGCAGTTTCAGACTTTCAGTCCAAGCCTGTTTTCGTTCACCCACTAGTATCAGATCACGTCTTAAGTTTAATATTTGACAGACAGAAAATTGAATTGTGCTGGATATTCCTTCCACAAAGTGCTCAGGGACTATTCATACTAGACGCGCTAATCACGCCCGTTCTGGTTTAATTCGAGCAGTCTTATCTATTCCTGCGTCTCTCAAAGTACTCACTTTTCCTCCGCATTATCCTGAATCGGATGGAACATATGTTCCGCCTTTAAGAGTGTGCCCTCTCAGCGGATCATTTTGAATGAACGAAAGTACGAGTCTCTGAATAAGAAGAGCAAAAACAGATTATATACTGACACATACTACAGATTAAACCTTGCAGATACCTGTATACGGATGCATTTAAGAAGGATGTTGCAGTTGCGGTCTGCACCAAAAGCGGCCAAGAATCGTTCCAAATTGGACGGAAACAGCCAGCATGGACTGTTGTCTTCTCTGCGGAGTTGACGGCTGTTTGGGCAGCGGCTAGGTGGGTCACCGGACAGGTGAGCATAATTCCTATCTTCACGGACAACCTGTCCTCACTAAAGGCGATCGCGAGCCGGAGGAACCAGAATTCGCTGACAGTTAACCTGCGAAATACCCTGGAAGGATATTCCTGACATGGTACCCAGTGTACATGGGAATACCCGGAAACGAGAAAGCGGATTTTCTGGCCAAAGATATACTAAACAAACAAGACGAAACGATTGTTGCACCTGTATACAAACCTATAAGGTCCGAGGTTAGAAGGCAGGGGCAGGAAACAAGACGCCAGCTCTTCTTGCAACTCACCACAAAAATTTGAAAAGCTTAGAATACCGGATATGCATAGGCAAAAAATGATGTCTGCATCAAGACTGAGGCTGGGTTATTTCATGGCAGCACATTTACTGCAGGAGTGTGGCGAACTGAAGGACATATTAAACGTACAATGAACTACCAGGACGCCAACAGAGCTCCTCACTTACACTGCGAAGGAAGTAACACAATCTATAGACTCTAACCGAACACATAATTATTTTTACCTCTTTAAAAGCTTAAGCCTAAGAATTTTAAAACTAACACAATATACTAGGATAGGTTAAGTCTTTTGCCATGGTGTAACCATTTTCAAATGTGAACAAAATAATGCACGACAATGAATCAAATTTATGAATTACTCAATGAGTTGTCAATGCTTAAGAGGAGTCGTACTAAGATTTGCAAATTTCTTACATTTTTCAATGCGAATTTCTGGCTGAAACTTATAAAATCTTATGCATTTCTCCTCTGCTTCTGTGTTGCGGCCCTTTGCAAGCAGCACAGACAGTGCATCTGCGGCACCACTCCTCCACATCTTCTCGCATATGTAGAAAATAAAACCTTTCCCGTATTTTGGAAATTGTTTTGTTCACTCCCAAATGTTCTCCAGAGGTTTCACCGTGTATTTCTTCTAGAACATCTTTGACGTTTGATGCTAGCTTGACTATCTGCATTCGGAATGATTCGCCGTTAGGTGCTTCCCATTTGCGTTTTAATATACCACAATCAACATGAAGAGAGTTCCATTGAGCCCAGTAACTTTTCAGCTTCTCGCTCCGTTCCGAAATATCCTTCCAGTCTGGTCTTTCCATGTCTTCTTTCCAAGCGAGAATAGGTGAAATGTCCGGATCTTCTCGTTGTGCTGTTCTCAGGTCCTCGTTGTCCCAACCTGTAGATGGTTCCACGGTTTACCAACTGTATAGTAGCTGTTTTCTCTTTTTCTTCCACCCGGGCGCAATGCTTGCATTCAAGTTTGCATGGACGTCGTGAAAGGGCATCTGCATTTCCATGGATACGACCTCTTCGGTGTTGGATTTCAAAATCATAAGACTCGAGTCGCTCTATCCATCTCGCCACTTGTCCCTCAGGGTTCTTAAACTGCAGAAGCCATTTGAGTGCTGCATGGTCGGTGCGAAGGATGAATTTCTGCCCGTAGTGATATTCATGAAAATGTTTTGTTGAACTTACAATGGCAAGTAGCTCTTTTCTTGTAGCACAATAATTTTTCTAGGACTTTGAAAGTGCTTTGCTATAGTAAGCTACTGGAACTTCTTGACCATTCTCCTCCTGCGAAAGCACTGCACCAATACCTTCATTGCTGGCATCCGTGTCTAATATAAATGCTTTGCCCAGCTTTCGATAGTGAAGTACTGGAGTACTGATGTTTGTCCTTTGGAACTGGCCAATTTTTGATGGCTTCTATCTTCTCTGGATCGGTTCTTACTCCTTGTGATGAAACTATGTGCCCAAAGTATTTAACTTCATTTTTGAATAGAGGACATTTACTCGCACTGAGCTTCAATTTTGCATTTTTGAGTCTTTGAAGTACGTCCCATAAGTTGTTTTTATGTTCCTTGAATGTCCTTCCGATTACTATTAAGTCATCCAAGTAGACAAGACATGTTTTTCAGGTTAAACCGCGTAGAACACATTCCATTAGTCGTTCGAATGTGGCTGGAGCATTACATAACCCGAATGGTATTACTTTGAATTGCCACAAGCCACTGCCAACTGAGAAAGCAGTTTTCTCTCGGTCCTCGGGATGTATTTCCACTTGCCAGTAACCACTCTTTAAATCCAGCTTGGAAAACTATTGCGCTCCGGAAAGGGTATCCAACGTGTCATCAATCCTTGGTAATGGATAGCTATCTTTTCTCGTCATGGCTGTTAGATTCGTCTATTATTCCTTGTTTCTTCATGGAGTTCATCATGTCTGACACTTCTGGTTGTTTGGCTAATGGCAATCTTCGTGGTGTCTGTCGAATGGGCCTGGAATCTCCTGTATCGATCCGATGCTGGACAAGATTTGTTTTAAAATAGTCATCATCATTCATTGCAAATAATTCCGAAAATTCATCGATCACCTCTTTGGCATCGTTGTGTTGTTGTTCACTTAAGGCACTGGACGAAAGAAGTTTCTGAACCTGTTGGGGAGTAGCTGGTATAGTTTTTGTCTCCTTGACATTATTACCATTATACAAATTGACGATTTGGTAAACGGGTTCACAATTTCCAATTATAGCACCTTCTTTTAGTTGTACTTCATTTTCGGATGTGTTAAGCACTCTGACTGGTATTAATGTTGCACCTTCTGCTTTCACTATAGTCTTGCCAACAATGATGCTCGATGTAACTTTTGTGGGGTTAGGCTCCACCAGATAGAATCGGCAGGTCCCGATGTCATCAGTAAGCTTTGTCCATACTAGTGTCTCGGAGCATGGCGAAGACAGACCATCGTCCTTACTTTTGCAGGATGATCTGCTCCCTCTCCTAGTTTCATAGGAATTTCTATGTTCCCATAATTGAGAATCCGCTCTCCGATATCCAGATTTATTTTGTATGTGGTCATGAAGTCTATTTGAAGAATGCATTCATCCATTATGTCTGAAACCAGGAACGTGTGAGGAAATAGTAGTTCGCCTAGTTGAACATCTAAAGTTATTTCTCCAAACACCCGTGCTGCTGCTCCAGTTGCTGTTCTTAGTAGATATTTGATTGTGTTGTGAAGCCATTTTTTCTTAACAAGATCTGCTCTAATAATTGATCTTGAAGCCCAGTATCGATAGTGACTGCGCAGTCATTTTTTCCTATAGTTCCATATATAACAAGACTGCTATTATTTCTCTGTAACTGACCTACTTGAATGATGACTTCGGGGCTGTCGATTCCACCAACCAACTTCTGCCCCACAAAGTTGGTTTTTACTAGTTTTCCGACTGCTCAACAGGAGAGCTGATGCGACTAATTGCTGCTTGATATCTCTAGTCTCTCCACGAATAGCTTTTTCCCTGGCTCGACATCTTTGGCATTCTTCTTTCCCTTCTTCTTCAGGTGATTCCAATCGTCGACGTTTTCGGCAGTCTCTTTGAAGGTGCCCTGATCTATTACAATTCCAGTATCGAAGGACACTACGTGAAGGCGTGCTCTGTGATGATTGCACTCTGTTACAAGTACATTCTTCCACTGAAATTTCTCTTACTCGTACTGCACTCCGTGAAGCTTGTCTGGCGGACTCATACGCTAATGCATAGGCAAGTGCTTCTGCTGTTGATTTCTTTCCTGCTAGCCTTAATGATTGTTGTAAATTTTGATCTGCAATAGCATTCACAAATGCCTCCGTCGCCACTTCATTGAGAAAATCCGCATTCACGCTGGAGTATGAAAGATGCACTAATCTTTCTACATCTGCCTGCAGTTGTTGTAGTGATTCGCCATGTTTTTGAATCCTGTTGCGCAACTGTAGACGATATACTTGCTGCATGTGCTCATCTCCGTAACGTAATTCTATCGCCTGTATTAATGTAGAGTAATTACGTTGATTTTCAATCGGTACAGTTTGTAAGAGTTCTGACGCAGGACCTCGAAGTGCTAACACCAGAGCTATAGCTTTGTCTTCATCATTTCATCCATTTACCTCTGAAGCTGCCTCGAATTATCTCGTGAAGATATGCCACGAATTTTGTCCATCAAATATTGGAGGTTTCATTCTACCTGCGCCGGATATTTCAGCTGCTACGTTTAAAGGCTGACGATGCTTTATTCTTTCCAGATCTGCTTTAAAGTTATCAAGCTGTTCCGTGACATTTTGTTGTACTCCCGACACTTGTTGTCGAACTTCCAACACTTCCTGCTGGATTTCTTCAATTTTCACATTTTGTTCGTCTAATGAACCTTTCAGAAAATTCTTTTGTTCCTCCAAACAAGTTTCTAGACAATTCTGCAGAGAATTCTTTAGTTCATCCCAACGGGATTCCAGAGAATTCTTTTGTTCCTCAAGAGCATTCTTTTGCTCATCTAAACGGGATTCCAGAGAATTCTTTTGTTCAACAAAAGCATTCTTTTGTTCGTCCATAGATTTCTTCTACTCATCTAACCGGGATTCCAGAGAATTCTTTTGATCCTCAAAAGCATTCTTTTGCTCATCTAAACGGGATTCCAGAGAATTCTTTTGTTCCTCTAGAGAACTCTTTTGTTCATCAAAACGGGCTTCCATTTTGCTCATTAAAGTACTGAAAAGCTGTTCCATTTTCATCGTAGGTTCTTCTTCAGCTTCGGTTTCTTCCAAGTTCTCTTCAAAAACAAATGTTTCAGGATCCTTCCTTTCCTCTATCAAAGCTTGTCTGAGTCGTTCGACTAGCACTTTTTTTGCACCTGTCGTTTGTAATGACCGGCTCCCTAGCTCTACTTTCAAATCCGGTATTCGAAGCTCCTCGACTTTTCGCCCCATTACCTTAGTAATTCACTTAAAGTTGAATATAAATTATTTTCCAGAACTTTTAAAATAACACAATTTCACAAAATTAATCACACTTTGAAATTTTAAGTCAATTGTCACCACTTTATTTCGCGAATTTATTTTACTTCTGACAGCAGTTGTTGCGAGCGTGGCCTTTTGGTTCGTTATTTAAAACACAATATTAAATATGTAAAATACAAGTTGTTTATTTCACTCTAATCTTATATTATTCACAAACTTTCAATTAATTAACTCAACTTTAATTATCGCTTAATACTGTACTTTCAATTATCGCAATATAATTACAACACTTTCGCACGTTTATTACTTTCGCTTGTTAACACTGCAACGTCTAAGACAAGACTCTTCCTCTGGCATAGTCATAGTCAGAGTCTTTCTTGCGCATTTAAAACATATTGTCCTTAATGTTTAGTCCAAACTTTCCTGTTAGAATTTATGGTAGATTTTTACACTCAGGCTTTTTATTTTGGCCTTGATTTCACGATTGTCTTGGCTTTGTCTTCTTTTTGTACATATATTGGTTATAAACTTTTATGTTTGATTTGATTTGTTTGTTATTACAGCTTCGCGCGCGACACTAAGCTGCTTCCTCTGGCGGTGACATCTGTTATATTTATACCCTAGAAACTCTTCAGATT
The DNA here is from genome assembly GCA_963924295.1 of Dioctria rufipes. Taxonomy (NCBI): domain Eukaryota; kingdom Metazoa; phylum Arthropoda; class Insecta; order Diptera; family Asilidae; genus Dioctria; species Dioctria rufipes. Next base: position 76,832,898 of record OZ002744.1, read on the forward strand.
ATTCTGGAGTGTTCTATTCCAGAACCTTCTTGTCTATTCTATTCATTCTATTCCTGAACATTCTCGAAGATTCCTTCACCGATTCTCCAAACCTGAAGTTGTTTACTCTCCATTGCCAGTAGATGTCACCAGTTGTCTCTTTCTATTGCACGTAACAGTATAATACTGTTGGCAGATGGCTGCAGTTAGTTTCAGATCAGCACCTTCAAATTTGCGAAAGATGGAGATAATATTTCCTTTTGTCGGACATTCTTTTCTAACCGCTTACCGTGTTTATGGTCGGAACTAAAAAAATAGAAACCAATATGTAGCCTTGAGGGTATGTAGGCAAATGTGTTCAAAACATTCCGCAAAGTCTTTTATATTCGAGCAGACCTCGAAGTACGGGCAAAAACACATGCTTAGTTAGGCCCGACATCAACAGACATGAGAAGTGTCTTAAACGATGCATTATGATATTCTGAACATATTTTATTTCAATTAAGCGGAGGAAGGCGTGGGAGGTCAAAAATTGATCTACTAAGATTGAATACCCACACTCCTATACTCGGAGGCTTAAGTAGCCATCACCATTCTCACATTTTAGTACCTATTTTTCTCTTGTTTTTATTCGAACTGTGAGGTACTAGATTTTTCGCTCCTTAAATCGGCCCTAACTCGGTAGGGTTATGTCCGAACGGAAAACGGGCTTAAGTGCTCGTTTCAGATCATTACCAGCTACAATTCGTAAAAGAAAATTTTTCTCTGCATACTTTTAGCAGCGGGGGGGGGGTGATAGTTACAATACGGCATATCAAATTAAAGGTCCCGCCGAGTACTATCGGGTGGTGGACTTTTTTCCCGATTTAGACAATTTTCTTGGAACGTTTTTGCAGTCGGAAATTCCATTTTCATGCACTTAGGTCACTATATTTCGCATATCGCATATATAGTTATTTGCAGTTTTTTCTTCCATGGTTATTAGCGATCTGTTGTGAACAGTTTTCTCATAGGAAATCATTTTGCACAACACACCAATTCCGCGCAATCACCAGAAGTAGAAAATTCCACTTTTTCTGACTTTGACAGATGGATGTGTAAAAATCAAAATGACTTTTAATATTATGTGTGAGTGTCCGGCGCATTTTGCTCTACCAGCATTCTGTGCGTTACAAACGGAATGATAAACTTAGTATACCTTATGATTTCATCTAGGGTATAAAAATGAGAATGATAGCACGAAGCCGGTGATATTATCTTGTTTTCAATTCTCCAAGGCAAGCCTTGAATCCAGCTGCGACCTACGAGGAACCATGAAAGAGGCCAGGCCTGAGGCTTGCTTGAATTTGTTTCTGCGTTAAGAAAGTTGTTCTTCAGCGATAATGCTTATGATACACATGGGGTAAATTTATCCGGTTAATTAAATAAGCCTACTTTTACTCCATATGTATCACCAAATACCCCGAGTATTTTGACAAATACCCAAAAAAGCAAGCGAGTAATTTCGGGGTATTCTATATCCTCAAATTTTGCTGGGTAATTTTAATTACCCTGATAACAGCGCCAACTAGTAGTCGCTAGAAATATAAAATTTGTGTAAGCACATATTCAGCGATAGCCAGTGCAAAGTCAAAACCAACATGGAAATGAAAAGTGACAATGCGAATATTATTATCTGCATCGCCTGCTGACGTTTCGCTTGAATTAATGCAATTATACATCCATACTAAACGTCAAGCATGCGCATTACCATTCAAATTACCCCGATTTATGTGCATCAGGGGTCTCCAATTAAGTAGGTAATTCAATTACCCTGAAGCAAATATCCAGCTAAATTTACCCTATGTGTATTATAAGCATAAGGATATGGACATCCTGACAGTTTAAAACAAAAGAAAGTAAACGTATCATGAAAAATTAAACGGTAAAATATTTGTCCAGCACGAACCTTCCTACCGTACGAATATTGACAGTTCATATACAAGATTAAAAAAGTGCTGAAGATATGTATCAAGCCTGCGTTCGTTGGTTGTTTTTGTTACCCCGAGGTTACACCTGCAAGTACAGCTTGCATGCAACTTGCACTGCCATACTTCTTGCACGTGTAACCTCTACTGCCATGCTGGCAGTACAGCTTTCAGCGAACTTGCATGCTGAAAAACCATGGCAGCTGGGAGATAGTAATTTGACATTTATACAGTTTTCAAAATGGCGGAAACGAAATGCTTGAGAGAAATTCATAAATTTATACCGGGAAAATGCAATTTTCTGGGATTATTTGCAATACATCATTTACCAACACCTTCATTTTCCTTTTTTCTTGGGTTTTTATCATTGTGATGCTTCCTTTATTGCCATAATTTTCCAATATACGCAAGAGTTTACGTCTCAATGCCATTTTTTAAATGAACTTGCATGCAAGCTGATAAGACATCAACCGTACTGCCTTCCGCTGTCAAGTTAAAAATCGTGTTGGAAGGGAGGCTTGCATGCAAGCTGTACTTGCAGGTGTAACCGTGGGGTAAGTGATGTGAAAGTAAAAGATGTGAAAAGCATTTGGTAAGCATTTTTGATAAGACTGGCGCCAAAGAGACGAAATTAATTTTTACAAAAACATTATAGCCCGTGAAAACCTTCTTGAAGATTCGTCTATTTGCGAATAAGAAAAAATATTAAAATTTGGTCTTATAATGAGAGAAATTTATGTTTTGATAATTAAAAATCTGCGGACACAGTACTCTATAACCTAGTTCAGAAGATTGTCGCGAAAAATTTGTTCCAAATTTTATTCAAGAAAGTAGCCTAATTTATTCAGTCTTCACTGCAAAAGTGTATAGTAATATATCCAAGAAATTGGAGCAGAAGTGAATTCATATACGTTGCACACTGTCAAGTCATATTCAAGTAATATTCTCCAAAATAAAAGGCGGCTTAAAATACTGAAAAATAGTATAGTTGCCATTTACGTATTTGTTTAATTAATATTCCAACTAAACATAGGCGATTTCCTTGAATCTCTTTCTTACGGAGATATTCAGTTACGCATTTCAGGTACTCAACTCACTCCGTTGCTCCGTTGTCGAGATATAATTTTTTTGGGAGAGCTATTTTTTATATTCCCCCTTCGACTTCGAGGAGAGAAATAAAGGAGGCGACATGTGATGAAAAAAGCGTAGCAACTTTCGTTCTTCTTCTTGTTTTTGTGAGGTGCCAGAGGAGGCGTTAAAAATTGTTGATGCCTTAAATATCACAGCAAATTAATGGCGCGAAAATTCAAACACATTTCTTAGAAATTCGGCACAATCTTCCGCACCACCCACAGACATGTATATAAATGGACTGACTGATCTCCTGTTTCATGTGGCATCAGTTTTGATTACAGCAAGTATGCTCTCACTGACGATATATTTAAATCATTTGCGAATTTATTTATATATGCATGTCAGTGGAATTTACCGAATTTACCACAAAAGTATTTTTAAAGCATTTTCCTCAACACGGCTTGTTGTATCTAAATCTTCGAGCACATATAACTCCTTTTTATATTACTATCACTTAGTCCAATATTCATTAACCATTTCCTATAAAAAGTAAATTATCCCTTTTGTAACTACGTCTCTGCTCCAAACGCACTTCGCGGCTCTTTGTTTATAGAAAAGTGACAGTCAAACCCCCGCCAAAATCAAGATGGCGAAAATTTTCGGCTACGCTGCCATACATATACTTACTATGGGATGTCATCTCCTTTAGTTCTCTCCTCAAAGTATTCCCCACACACTGTGTTGCATCCAAAACGAAGTTGGTCGGGTTCCAACCTGATCGGTTTCATGTGGAATGGCTGACTGTGTTTGTAGCAAAACATATTTTCGCGGCTTACGCTGCTGTACAGTGCAACCACTCTCGTACAGTGCAACGACTGTCGTACAGCGAAAGTATAACCATGGCCAGTTCTTCCGTACCGAAAGGGTTAAAGTTTCTATTCTTGAGGTCGGTATAAAGCATTAAAGGAATTCAAAAAGGAGCTAATCAACTAAGACCGGAAATCCGACGCACTGAGATAAGAAAAAATATTATTAAGAGAGCGAAAATTTATTGAAAGTATAATGGTAATATTATTTGAACAATTGTTAGATTAGAAATCCCTTAATATACAGGGTGTCCCGTACGTACCGCATTTCCTTTATACCACGGATTCCTCACTCAATTTCGAGAAATAAATTGTATGGGATGAGAGCCGGAAAATGCACGGTGTGGGTGGTAGGGGGGTTTTGTGATTTAGGGTGCTGTTTATCCTAATACCATGTAACTTTCTTGTTATACACCCTATGAAGGTGATCTGCATCTCAGGTGATAGTAAACCCTCTACCGTTTCCAACAAATGCCCAACCACCTCTCTACTCCCTTTCCGTTATAGGATGTCAAAGTCAAAAAATTGGATAATTTTACAATTTCTTTTTCAATTTCAACGATTTTCCCTCCAAAATGCATGATAACTATACAGTTTTATGAGAAGATTTAAAGACCCCGGAATGTTACCTTTAATTTGACTATGCGCATGTACCTACCTAAATTCTACCGTTTTTATGATGCATAATTTCATTAATTTTGCTAATAATAATAGAAATCGCGCCTAATTTTATGCAATTCCACGCAAATTAACAAAATTCATGAAATTATGCATAATAAAAACGGGAATATCTCAAAAACGGTAGCATTTAGGTAGGTACATGCGCATAGTCACGCATGAATCTTCAAAGGCAAGAGTGTGAAGCAAACACAAAAATCCATGTCGTTTTGACGACGTGGTTTTACCATGCATTGTAGATTAGGCATTATTTACATCCGTACTATATGGATGTCGCTTCCTTTTCTGTAATACTGTTACGTGCAATAGAAAGAGACAACTGGTGACATCTATGTACTGGCAATGGAGAGTAAACGACTTCAGGTTCGGAGAATTGATTATGGTATCTACAGGAAGGTTCAGGAATAGAATGAATAGAACAGTCAAGAAGCTTCTGGAAAATAGAACAATCGAGAATAATCTGGAGAGTTTCTAGGGTATAAATATAACAGTTGTCATAGCCAGAAAAAGAGTCTTGTCTTAGACGTTGCAGTGTTAACAAGTGAAAGTAATAAACGTGCGAAAGTGTTGTAATTAGATTGCGATAATTGAAAGTACAGTATTAAGCGATAATTAGAGTTGAGTTGATTAATAGAAAGTATATGAATCTTGTGAATAATATAAGATTAGAGTGAAATAAAGAACTTGTATATTAAATATTTAATATTGTGTTTTAAATAACGAACCAAGTGCCACGCTCGCAACAACTGGTGTCAGAAGTGAAATAAATTCGCGAAATAAAGTGGTGGCAATTGACTTTAAAAATTCAAAGTGTGATTAATTTTGTGAAATTGTGTTAAATTTTGAAAGTTCTGGAAAATAATTTATATTCAACTTAAAGTGAATTACTAAAGTAATGGGGCGAAAATTCGAGGAGCTTCGAACGCAGGATTTGAAAGTGGAGTTAGGGAACCGGTCATTACAAACGACAGGTGCAAAGAAAGTTCTAGTCGAGCGACTCAGACAAGCTTTGATAGAGGAAGGAAAGAATCCTGAAACATTTGTTTTCGAAGATAACTTGGAAGAAACCGAAGTTGAAGAAGAGCCTACAATGAAAATGGAACAGCTCTTGAGTACTTTAATGAGCAAAATGGAAGCCCGTTTTGATGAACAAAAGAATTCTCTCGAGGAACAAAAGAATGCTCTGGAATCCCGTTTAGATGAGCAAAAGAAATCTATGGAAGACCGTTTTGATGAACAGAAAGATTCCAATGAGGAACAAAAGAATTCTCTGGAATCCCGCTTAGATGAGCAAACGAATTCTCTAGAATCCCGGTTAGATGAGCAGAAGAAATCTATGGAAACTCGTTTGGACGAACAAAAGAGTTCTCTGGAGAATTGTCTAGAAACTCGTTTGGAGGAACAGAAGACTTTCCTGAAAAACTCGTTAGACGAACAAAATTTAAAAATTGAAGGAATCGAACAGGAAGTGGCGGAAGCTCAACAAAAAGTCACCGAGCAGCTTGACAGTTTTAAAGCAGATCTAGAAAGAATAAAGCATCGTCAGCCTCTAAACGTAGCAGCTGAAATATCCAGCACAGGTAGAATGAAACCCCCAATATTTGATGGACAAAATTCCTGGCATATCTTCAAGAGACAATTCGAGGCAGCTTCAGAGGTAAATGGATGGAATGATGAAGACAAAGCTATAGCTCTGGTGTTAGCACTTCGAGCTCCTGCGTCAGAACTCTTACAAACTGTACCGATTGAAAATCAACGTGATTACTCTTCATTAGTACAGGCGATAGAATTACGTTACGGAGATGAGCACATGCAGCAAGTATATCGCCTACAGTTGCGCAACAGGATTCAAAAGCATGGCGAATCACTACAACAATTGCAGGCTGATGTGGAAAGATTAGCGCATCTTTCATACTCCAGCGTAAATGCGGATTTCCTTAATGAAGTGGCAACGGAGGCATTTGTGAACGCTATTGTAGATCAAAATTTACAACAAGCGTTAAGGCTAGCGGGAAAGAAATCAACAGCAGAAGCACTAGCCTATGCACTAGCGTATGAATCCGCAAGACAAGCTTCACGGAGTGCAGTACGAGTAAGAGAAATTTCAGTGGAAGAATGTACTTGTAACAGAGTGCAATCATCACAGAGCCCGCCCTCACGTGGTGTCCTTCGATACTGGAATTGTAATAGATCAGGGCACCTTCAAAGAGACTGCAGAAAACGTCGACGAGTGGAATCACCTGAAGAAGGGAAAGAAGAATGCCGAAGATGTCGAGCCAGGGAACAAGCTATTCGTGGAGAGACTAGATATCAAGCAGAGACTAGTCGCATCAGCTCTCCTGTTGAGCAGTCGGAAAACTAGTAAAAACCAACTTTGTGGGGCAGAAGTTGGTTGGTGGAATCGGCAGCCCCGAAGTCATCATTCAAGTAGGCCAGTTGCAGAGAAATAATAGCAGTTTTGTTATATATGGAAGTGTAGGAAAAAATGACTGCGCAGTCACTATCGATACTGGAGCCGCAAGATCAATTATTAGAACAGATCTTGTTAAGAACAAATGGCTTCATAATACCACCAAATATCTACTAAGAACAGCAACTGGAGCAGCAGTACGGGTGTTTGGAGAAATAACTTTAGATATTCAACTAGGCGAACTACTATTTCCTCACACTTTTCTGGTTTCAGACATAATGGATGACTGCATTCTTGGAATAGATTTCATGACCACATACAAAATAAATCTGGATGTCGGAGAGCGAATTCTCAAATATGGGAACATAGAAATTCCTATGAAACTAGGAGAAGGAGCAGATCATCCTGCGAAAGTAAGAACGATGGTCTGCGAAAATATTACTCTTTCGCCATGCTCCGAGACACTAATATGGACAAAGCTTACCGATGACATCGGGACCTGCCGATTCTATCTAGTGGAGCCTAACCCCACAAAAGTCACATCGAGCATCATTGTGGGGAAGACTTTAGTGAAGGCAGAAGGTGCAACATTAATACCAGTCAGAGTGCTTAACACATCCGAAAATGAGGTACAACTAAAAGAAGGTGCTATAATTGGAAATTGTGAGCCCGTTTACCAAATCGTCAATTTGGATAATGGTAGTAATATCAGGGAGACAAAACCTATACCAGCTACTACCCAACAGGTTCAGAAACTTCTTTCGTCCAGTGCCTTAAGTGAACAACAACACAACGATGCCAAAGAAGTGATCAATGAATTTTCGGAATTATTTGCAATGAATGATGATGACTATGGTAAAACAAATCTTGTCCAGCATCGGATCGATACAGGAGATTCCAGGCCCATTCGACAGACACCACGAAGATTGCCATTAGCCAAACAACCAGAAGTTGCAGACATGATGAACTCCATGAAGAAACAAGGCATAATAGAGGAATCTAACAGCCCTTGGACATCGCCGGTTGTTCTGGTTAGGAAAAAGGATGGCAGCACCCGATTCTGCGTAGATTACCGCCAACTAAATAACGTGACGAGAAAAGATAGCTATCCATTACCAAGGATTGATGACACGTTGGATACCCTTTCCGGAGCGCAATGGTTTTCCACATTTGATTTGAAGAGTGGTTACTGGCAAGTGGAAATACATCCCGAGGACCGAGAGAAAACTGCTTTCTCAGTTGGCAGTGGCTTATGGCAATTCAAAGTAATGCCATTTGGGTTATGTAATGCTCCAGCCACATTCGAACGACTAATGGAATGTGTTCTACGTGGTTTAACCTGGAAAACATGTCTTGTCTACTTGGATGACATAATAGTTATCGGAAGGACATTCAAGGAACATAAAAACAACTTACGAGACGTACTTCAAAGACTCAAAGATGCAAAATTGAAGCTCAGTGCGAGTAAATGTGCTCTATTCAAAGATAAAGTTAAATATTTAGGGAACATAGTTTCATCACAAGGAGTAAGAACCGATCCAGAGAAGATAGAAGCCATCAAAAATTGGCCAGTTCCAAAGGACAAACATCAATTACGGAGTTTTCTTGGTTTAGCTACCTACTACAGGCGATTCGTGAAAGGTTTTGCAGATATAGCAAGAAGCCTACATCAACTTACAGAAAAGGGAAGGCCGTTCATATGGTGGGATAAATGCAACGAAAGTTTTGAAAATTTGAAGCAACAGCTCTATTAAGCTCCAGTACTTCACTATCCAAAGCTGGGAAAAACATTTATATTAGATACGGATGCCAGCAATGAAGGTATTGGTGCAGTGCTTTCGCAGGAGGAGAATGGTCAAGAAGTTCCAGTAGCTTACTATAGCAAAGCACTTTCAAAGCCAGAGAAAAATTATTGTGCTACAAGAAAAGAGCTACTTGCTATTGTAAGTTCAACAAAACATTTTCATAAATATCTCTACGGGCAGAAATTCATCCTTCGCACCGACCATGCAGCGCTTAAATGGCTTCTGCAGTTTAAGAACCCTGAGGGACAAGTCGCGAGATGGATAGAGCGACTCCAGGCTTATGATCTTGAGATCCAACACCGAAGAGGTCGTATCCATGGAAATGCAGACGCCCTTTCACGACGTCCATGCAAACTTGAATGCAAACATTGCGCCCGGGTGGAAGAAAAAGAAACAACAGCAACTATACAGTTGGTAACCGTGGAACCATCTACAGGTTGGGACAACGAGGACCTGAGAACAGCACAACGAGAAGATCCGGACATTTCACCTATTCTCGCTTGGAAAGAAGATATGGAAAGACCAGACTGGAAGGATATTTCGGAACGGAGCGAGAAGCTGAAAAGTTACTGGGCTCAATGGAACTCTCTTCATGTTGAATGTGGTATATTAAAACGCAAATGGGAAGCACCCAACGGCGAATATTTCCGAATGCAGATAGTCGTGCCAGCATCAAACGTCAAAGATGTTCTAGAAGAAATGCACGGTGGAACCTCTGGAGGACATTTGGGAGTGAACAAAACCATTTCCAAAATACGAGAAAGGTTTTATTGGCTACATATGCGAGAAGATGTGGAGGAGTGGTGCCGCAGATGTACTGTCTGTGCTGCTTGCAAAGGGCCGCAACACAGAAGCAGAGGAGAAATGCATAAGTATAACGTCGGAGCCCCCTTTGAAAGGATAGCTGTAGACATCGCTGGACCTTTTCCTGAAACGGATGGCGGTAACCGTTATATTTTAGTTGCCATTGACTATTTCAGTAAATGGCCTGAAGCTTATGCAATCCCTAATCAAGAGGTAACCACAGTTGCGGAACAAATAATAACGAATTGGGTCAGTAGGTTTGGTGTGCCTCACGAACTTCATTCGGACCAAGGACGGAACTTCGAATCGCGGACTTTCCAGGAGATGTGTAAAATGTTGGGAATAAGAAAAACTAGAACAACTCCTCTACACCCACAATCTGATGGCATGGTAGAGCGCTTCAACAGAACATTGATCGAGCATCTAAAGAAAGTAGTTGACTATCATCAACGCGATTGGGATCGACACATTCCTATATTCCTAATGGCTTATAGATCAGCTATTCATAGTACTACCGGACAAACCCCAGCTAAAGTCATATTCGGAAGAGAGATGCGTTTACCTAGCGACCTCAAATTCGGTACCCCCAGAGGTGAACAAAAGCTACCAGAAGACTACGTATCGGAGCTCAAACAACAATTAGCTGATGTGCACGAGGCCACGAGGACGAAATTAGCAACAAATACTGATCGGATGAAGACCCGCTATGACCTACGTGCTAATTCCGCAGGATTTAATGAAGGGGATCTTGTTTGGCTCTACAATCCGAGACGACGTAAGGGACGATCTCCAAAATTGCAACAACACTGGGAAGGACCGTATTCAGTAGTAACTAGAATTAATGACGTGGTATACAGGATTCAGCGTGGCACAAGAGGCAAGCATAAAATTGTTCATTTGGACCGCTTGTGTCAATACTACGAGCATCAAGACCGTGGACCACCTGTTGTTCGGGACGAACAAATTTAAGAAGGGAGCAGTGTTACATGCAATAGAAAGAGACAACTGGTGACATCTATGTACTGGCAATGGAGAGTAAACGACTTCAGGTTCGGAGAATTGATTATGGTATCTACAGGAAGGTTCAGGAATAGAATGAATAGAACAGTCAAGAAGCTTCTGGAAAATAGAACAATCGAGAATAATCTGGAGAGTTTCTAGGGTATAAATAAAACGGTTGTCATAGCCAGAAAAAGAGTCTTGTCTTAGACGTTGCAGTGTTAACAAGTGAAAGTAATAAACGTGCGAAAGTGTTGTAATTAGATTGCGATAATTGAAAGTACAGTATTAAGCGATAATTAGAGTTGAGTTGATTAATAGAAAGTATATGAATCTTGTGAATAATATAAGATTAGAGTGAAATAAAGAACTTGTATATTAAATATTTAATATTGTGTTTTAAATAACGAACCAAGAGCCACGCTCGCAACAATACGATTCTCCGGAAATTGTTTATGTCAGTATTTAATTAGTCATTTCACGCGAAGTATCAATTTGAAATAGATATCTCCTTTTCTATTGCACGTAACAATATATTATATTAAAAAAATTATAAAAAAAATATACTTTAAAAATTAATTTTGGTCATAGAAATTTCTCAAAATTGGCGAACTATTAAAAAGGATACTTAGGGCCTATCCGAATCCATGTATTCGTCTTTGACTTCATCTTGTTATAACAGCCAGTGACGACATAACACAACAAGCTTAGCTATTATAATAATTAGACGAAGCTAACCTGTCCAAATTCGTGTGCTTAGCTTGATATTTGACGTTTTCTTAAAAACAGGGTGTATCCGCCTAGGAGGTTAATAGAGCAGAAGGTAATAGTACTCACCTAGGCAAACAAAAAATTGTATGGCAATGGGGGGTGGGGGGGAGGCATAGCAGCCATTTAAGAGTTACAGGGTGATTAAGGAAAAAAGCTAGTTTTTCACAAAACACCCTGTATCTTAAAAAATACAGGGCGCACGGTCACAGTAAAGGGCTCATTGTATGCAGAACTTCGTGGCTTTTCCAACGAATTTTCAACCAGCCTTGTACCCCTCTCCTCTCACTCAAGAGTTATGGTTGTCGAAACAAAAAAAAAAACGGATTTTCTTACCTTTTTACTTAACTTGACTTCTATTTTTTTTTTTTGCAAAAAGGTTATTAACAACATTTTTTTATAAAAACTGTAACTACTAAACTGACCTATTACATCCTATGTGCTATCTGTAACCGTTAAAGTCTTATTAGCTGTTAACCTACTCTCAAAGCTATTCTGAAACCTATGTATTTTCAAAAAGAATTTGTTTCCTTGGTGACTGCAAACAAGTCATTTTAAAGAAATATCGGCTAATTCCGATATGACCTGAATAGGTTGTGAGCTAATAACTCTTTAGCGGTTCCATCAAAATTTTTTTGGCTATAGTAGTATTTACTATTGAGGACCTCCAGTATTTTGTTTTATATTCTTATTTTAAAGATCTAAGCCTTATCTATGTATGTGACAAAAAATTCGAAAGTGCTTGACCTCATTTTGCAGATATTAATTATTAAAAGGTTTGTTCGATAAAAACACCGTGTAAAACACTGTGTAAATTTTCCCCTACAATTTTCCCCAAATTTGCCCGGGGTTTTGTGCACTCATCGAACAAGTTTTTAAAACACCGGGTAAATCTAATGTAATGACATTTCTCTGACAGTTCTCCTGAATATAATTAATTGTAAAAGTTATTTATAAAATGGGTGAATACAAATAAAATGTGCTTCAGCTATTTTTCTATTTCTTTTCTTCTAATTTTGGCTTATTTCTGCTCAAGAAGTAATTTATATGTCCTAATCAACAACAAATTGCAAATGACAGCTGCCAAACCATTACCACAGTATATATCATACAGTAGAATAGCTTAGAACTAACTACTGAAAAGTGAATTTTAGAATTTCAATTAAAAAAACATAACCTTAAAATTTCTCCCACAAGAGGGAACTATTAAGTATGATACGGACATAAATGGGCGAACAGTAGCTAGCTGCACGACCGTTGACGGAAGTATTAGTTTTATGTATGTACATACATGTCGGCAATCGGCGACAAATGTATTGTTCCATTACTAAACAGCTGTTTGACGGTAAAGTGGTGTCATTTTGCCTCTTTCCCTCTAGTAAAAGTTTAAGAATGCCATCAGTTCTCTTTCTTCCACTTTAGATTTACATAGGAATCCATGTATTAAAAATTGACTAGTGTGTTAGTTAAAACTGTTGAAAGAGAAAGTATAGTCTCTTTATAGAAGCATCCTACTCACTTGACAGTTTTGACAGAGCTGGGCTACTGTATGATATATACTGTGCCATTACCCCGAGAAATTTTTAGTGTAAGCACGGGGTAGCCCAGGTTTTTCAAAAAACAAGATATTCTAGCCCGGTGTAGCCCGGGGTTTTCATCAAACCGACCTAAAGTTACAATTTACCCACATACTATGCGAACACGTTGAATAAATAACTAACAAGGAAGCGGGGTTTCGTGCGAATACAGTGAAGGTGAGTAGGCAATTTAATAACAGTCAAACCCAAAGAGCGGGGGAAGAAATGACAAGAGAGCTGGTCACTTATTTGATAATTCTGCTTAACAAGTCACTTAAATTATCATAGGCAACGCCAAGGAATATTATCTGAAGATAAGGGGGTCGCCAAAAATTTTTTTATTCTACATAGCAATTTGGATTATAAAAAATGTCCCCCTTCAAAATTTCACGGTTTCACTACTGCCATGACGAAACGAATACAAACACAGCACACTAATCCATTTCACCGAGTGGCTTAGGTTTTCACCCGATATGCCGTTTCCTTATTAGTTATTTATTTAATGTGCGAACATTACGTTTAGAGGAATATTCATCCTTGTCTATTTAGAGTCCTCTTCCTGGCCTCTTTATTGACTGGCCTAAAGTTTAAAATACAAGATATCAAGTTTCTAGGTAAAATATTATCATAAATGGTACCTGAGTTAAAAAGGGGTTCTTACTACAGAGTTAACAACTTATAATAGAAATAACCGGAAAAAGGTTTGTATTAAAATGTTATTACGGAACAACTAAACGTAAGCACTGAATTAAAAAAAAAAAAAAATAAAAAATATAAATTCTACAAAATTAAGCCGAAATTAAAAAAACAATTGTATATAGTATAGGATTTTTGACTGGAAATCACCTCCACTTTCATCTGTTTTAGTATTGCAGAGTTCAAATTATTAAATTAATTCAAATTCAAATTAGCATTTATTCATTGAATGTACACAAGCTATTATAACTTATATGTAAGTACATTAATATAAAGATCAAAGTAAGAATGGAGGAATTAATAAAAAAAAGAGAAGAGAGATGAGTTCTTTTGGGACACCCTGTACATTAATCAAAATAAATTTTGATGTTAAACATTATTTTTATAACGATTTGTGTGACTCTGGACACTCCCTGGAGGTGTACATTGAGATTTATACAGAAAATATTATCTTATCATTTTAGAAACGAATTTTAGTGAATTAATGTCACAATGAAATATGCAGATCTGAAGACATTTACAAATTAATTTTGCAGTGGAAAGTGAAAATACTTTGTAAATTTCGAGGAGAATCAAAGTGTTTTACGGAGACCAAAGTAAAAAAAAAGACTTTTCCCGTTGAAATTTCGATGTGTGTAAAGCCCATTCCAAACGTTGAGATAAATTCAGGTATAACGGGTCTTAACATGACATCAAAGGCACCAGATATTCTAGAACAATAATAAGACCTTTAAAATTATTAACTCTAACTGATATTATCATTTCAGAATGACCACTAGAATGATAATTTAAATTAATTTAGTGTGTGTATCTAGGCAGCAGCATTTGAATTTCTTTCGTGCTATGCAATGAGCGAAGTTTCTTAAATTTGCTGAATATGAGACTTTTGGTGTGAGGCTGGGGGCTTATTAATGTTGGTTGGCCATTACAGCCGATGAGGAAACAAGTTTCCCCTTTAATTTCAAAACTTTTGGGGAACCTCAACTTTAATTGAAACTATCATCTGGTGGTGGTGCTGCAGCAAAAATAATCGTATGTGTGGGGACTAGTTATGAAAAGGTGATGTCGCTTTGCTAAAACGTTTATTGTTAATCGTTCGGTTCAAGAGAATCAACGTGTGAAAACTTAAAACAGGTGAGCGCTAAAGATTTTTTTTCTTTAAATTTGGCTAGTTTTTCTATTAAATATTTTGTGAGTGGAATTAAATTCTATATATTTTATAGTGACCTTAAGACAGTATTATAGCGTAACTTCTTTTGAATATTGTTTCATTTTTATCTTGCTTCATTTTTTAACTGATTTTGTTGCTAAAAAAAAAAAAAAAAATTATGAATGTGCTCTTTCAAACAAATTGTAACTGGAATACATTTTTTGTTGGCATTTCAATAATTTTCCTTTTCCAAACAGTGAATCATTTAAAGAACAAAGCAATTCGATGGTGTTGCTAAATTCAAGCATTTCAATTCGACAGTATTTAGTAAACTCATAATTATACAAGAAAAGAAAAGGTCAAAGAACAAAGCATGAGGAATATAATTAAGTGGTGATTTTTTATTTATGTATTTTGCCAGCAAAATCTTTAAATGTCGATAATGATGCCATCAGGTCTGATCTCTAGCCTGATTTAAAAAAAAATCTATAATTTTTATGTAAAAAATATAATACGTGGACAGTGTTAAGAAGTATATAAATATATGTAAAGGTATGCTAGAATTTTCGATTCACGACTTTACCATAGTTGTTAATTAATGTGATTCTTATTTCGCAAATTTGAAATGAAACCGTGGGATTCAAGGATTCAAAATTCAGTGTACTATTTAGTTTTCTTATAAGTAACATAGAGATCGTTCTGAAATTCCAGTCAACATTTATGTGGGTGACAGTATATTTCTAGATATTTAAATTTAATTGATAGGTAAAACGATTAATTTGAAGAATTAACTGCCGAACGAATGATCTCGAAATTGCCTATCTTTGTATCTCGGCCATTGTGCTTGTTTTGTGTTTCACTCGAATCTCATTTATGAATTTATTATATTATATCCTCGTTCAGCGTTGTACGGGTCTTGATCATATTGGTAGGATATTTTAACATTTTTACGATCTAGGATCGTATAAAAATCTATATATGCATGTATGTATGTATGTATATACAATAGCTTGGGTTTCTATCTTTCTATCTTTCATCTAGACCTGAATTGGATGTGTCTAATAAGGCAGTATTCATGTTTCAAATGTTTAGTATATAATGCAGGTAACGAAACAAACAAAATAAGTGAGACAAAAGGACTGCAAGAAAGCTGTTAATAATAGCAATAATCGAACTTTTCTACCCAGCGATCAGGAAGTTCGATTTTTTCTGCATATCCAATGCATTTTGCAAATTAATTGAAATTATTTTCAATGAATTTCAGTCTACCATAGACAAGAAATTGTCCACCTGCTATTAATAATATCAAAACTGAATCTATATATATATATGTATAAAATTAAAAAAAATGTTACTTGTGAACATTATCACAAATAGCTCTAGCTCATGAACAAAATGGTGCAAAGATTAAGTTTTCAGTTTTCAGTTTTTAGAATTGAAATGGTGTATGTCCAAAGTCCAAAAGTCCTGGATTAGGTTAAGAATTAAAGTGACACAAGTCCTGGACATTAGTTGCTATAATACTAACTGTTGATTTGTTGTTTGGGTAATGTTACTTCATGTGACGTTTCTACACCATATTCAGTCAATTTAACACAAAAAAACTTAAAAACAAATGATGAATTAAACAAAGCAAATAGTATTGATATCTTTGGGAAGGCAATATCTCCTTAATCTTTGTATCTCATGGCTTTGAGGTAATAATATGAATCATACAGTATGGTACAGTAATATTATATGTACAGGCAACCAGAGTACTTGTTTTTTTTTTGTTTTTTTGAAAAATTGATTTTTGTGTCATTTTCCAGTAACATAAAGTATACCTCCCATCTAATAGTAAAAACGATCGTTCTGTTTTCAGTCGTTTGGCTTTTGAAATATGTTATTTTACAATAAAATGTGCGGCACCTTTTCCAGTTCTAAAAAGGACTTTCGAGGACTTCAGAAATACATTGGTAGTTGAACCGAGTCTATATGTAATATGTATTAGTATTTTAATAAATATACTGTGCTTATTTTGTTTATTTTCGTGATGATCATATTATTCATTTGCATTTGAAAGGAGGCAGAATATGTCATTCGTATTATCTAAAAATATCGGACGCACTGGCCCAAACGAGACCTCGTTATTATGCTAATAGAAGGTCTACGATTAAATTAATTCTCTCAAGGTATATTTATAATTTGCACTAACTTAACGAGAATAATTATGTACTGTTAATGATGAAAAACTTTACTTCATTATATGTATACCCATGTATGTACATATATGTAGGTTGGTGACATTTCTGTTTTCGGTTTCACTTGAGTGATATCCGGTCAATCTTACTGCTAATTACGGGTTCAATGTTATTTTTACAGAGCTGGTGTATACTATCCGTTCAGTATGGATGTTAAAGATAAATTTTTTTTTACAAAAATAAACGAGACTATAGAATTTTTCTAGTAGCACAACCATATAATCATAACATTTGGTTATGTACATACATACATAGGTCTGCAGTCAGATAGTGTTAGACTTTAAGTATTCAATAATATCGGATGTTATTGAATAACCTCTGTTGGGCGAAAGTCGAATGAGTTTTTCGCTTTTTTATTTTGTTTATTTTTATTTTTTACTATTTTCAAAAATTTTTAAATTTTATATGCAGGGTTTTTTATGTCAAGGTGCCTTTTGATATATCACGCAATTCTTTGGGGAGAACTAATCAAAAAGTGTTCCACATACGCCTGTTTCTCTCCTACCCCTTCCCCAAGTCTTACTCTAGGTGTTATAAAATTAAATATATTTATGAATCATCATCAGGCAAATGAGATTAACATTCGAACCACCCTATAAATTCGAGTGGATTCTATAAATCGATTTGAACCGCAGAAAAGATTTTATTGGTTGCAGTGAAAGGATGATAGCTGGATTCTCTAACTTAATCACGTAGTAGTAGATCAATGGTCAGTGGAAGTCGACAAAAAGCTGTCATTTTAATTTCCTTACCTGTCCAGGGTAAATTAGATAATCATAGTAGCCTTCTGAAAGATTGCCGAAATTTATGAACATTGGTAATCCAACACGGGACCGATTTCTTAGCCTATGGTAATCAGACAGGAGATATATTGCAGTTTCCATTTCTGCTCTTAACATATATTTCCAATACCACGTATACAGGGTGTTTCCACCTAGGTGGTCCATAGACTTTAACTTTATAACTCTTTAACGGCTACCGATGTACATAATAGGTGTAATATGTAATTAAAGAGGAGTGTCCACAGTTTACAGTTTTTATAAAAAAAGTTATATTAATTTGATGACAAAATAAAAAAAAGGTAAAAAAATCTGAAGCACCATAGCTCCTGAGTGCAGAATCGAGAGAGTTGATCAGTTGTTGAAAAGGCTATGCAGTTTTGCATACAATGAGCTCTTGACATTTACCGTACACCTGGTACTTCTTAAGATACAGGGTGTTTTGTGAAAAACTAAATTTTCTGTAAATTCTAAACGGTTGATATGGAGCCGTCCTCCCTTCCATACAATTTTTTGTTTGTTAGTTCAGTACCTACTATCACCTCTTGCTCTATGTAGAGTTGGGTTTAATGTTGAATATCCTTCAATTTGTTCGCCAAAGATTGGTATATATGGGGCAACCACGATTCAGTTAGCTTTATCTCCAATAAAACTCTACAGCTGGTCAAAAGATGCAAATATTTTATTAATGACCCGGTTATCTCAGTGGACTCTCATACAAGAGGATCTTACATTTAACGTCTTTAATCAATTACCTTTGAGTTTGCTACACTGCACTATACTACACTTGTATATTACATATAAGGGCGACATTTCTATTAAAAGTGAACTTTGGTATATTTGGCACAACATGGGCTTCGACCTTCTGAAGGCCTTGAATAATTACTAAATACGGTTATATTAGATAGTATGTACCTAGATATGTTCCGCAAATGATAATAATACAGCATTTTAGTTAAACAAGATGTGAAAAGTAAAAATATCAATTTAGTTGGTAGACTTTTTTTATATATCGTGCTTACGCTTATTTATAATAATATCAATGAAACAACAGTATATATCATTTCTTGACAGTTACTTGTTTTAAAAGCATGATAAACTGACAATTTATTATTTGCGGAACTCATAACCATAAAAGACTTCAACAGAAATCTAGTCTAGCCTCTATATAGCCTGTTTGCTTTTGTTCGTATATGCATATTCATATTTAATTAAAAAAAAAAACGAATTTCAAAAAAATCTCTGTCCATCAATGTCTCGGATAATAAATTGTAAGTTGAGATGCATTACTAATTAATTCAATAGTAACAATAAATTAAAAATTTAAATTGCGTCCTAGTTGACAACAGTTCAATTTTTTAGCAACAATTTATTGCAATGCACTCATTATTCGATTGCGTCACCGTCTTTTGGCTGCAAGATACCGAAGAATTGTTAAATGATACAATAATTTGTTGGAAAAATGAAGAACGATGAAGGCAGCGGCACTGTGTTTTTCGAATCCCAAGGCAAATGCTTACTTAGACGTTATGATTTAATCTACAACTTATGCCTACCGAGATAGAAGTAAGCGGCAATTGACTATGCTGGCATAAACAGAGAAGCATAAAATGGAAAAAAGAAAAAAAAACTGGAAAACCTTGGCAATATTAAGTGATTTTCTGCCGTTGCGTGTTCAGTTAGTATAAAATTTGCATTTCGTGCAATTAATACATCTTTTAACGACACCTGATCAATAGCATATATATATGATAGCGTAGAGGCTCATAACTTAACTCTTTCAATTATGGTGTAAATCGATTTAATTCAATTCAGTTTTGCACAATACTAATGTGTATGTAAAATGCTTTTACTTACAACATAGTTCAAATAAGGACACAGAAAAATCGTTGATAAATCGACGTTACAAATCCGTTGGGGAGTCGAGAATTTTGTATGAAAGAGGAAATAAAATTATTTGAATATCAACAGCAAACCAGAAAAATGTATTATTTCGTGCTTTGGTATATTATTGGATTTCCACTATGCCTATTCAGATTTTATAAGACACACTTACATAGGTCGGGAAGTAATTTGAAAATATTTCTGTTGCCTGAGAGCCCAAGAGCAAGAATATTTTATTTGCAGTAATTAAATTTCATTTTCCAGAAACGTGAGATGTTTTCCCATGTTTTAAATGAATGAAAAAATGTAATTTTTGGTAAATGAATCTTTTTTTTTTAGCAAATGTAAAATGATGATGATAACCGATATACTGAATCCGGTCTGCACTCAATTGTTTATAAAAGTAAGTGTGATCGATAATCTCGTATAGCGTTATATCAATATGTTGTATCACACAATCTCTGCCGAAACCATCCAATTAATTAAAAACGGCAATCGCATATATTTGGTGAAATTGTATTGCAAACTAAAGTGCACGTTCTCTATTATAAATAAAAATATTTGGTTCAAAGTTATACCAAGTTATATAAAAGTGAAGTGTAACAAAAAATCATTAGCTGCAACGAAAGCAAAAAAAGCAGCAGATTTTATTTGGCTAAGGTCAGAAATAAAAAAGTTATTTGCAGCTAGAGACAATCTAAGCTTCTATATTTATTTAGTACACAACTGTTTGATAAGTGGACTACATGCAATAGAATTTGAGCGGCTAGACTGTGAGGTTAAAGTTTAAGCGGAACTTGCAGGCAGAAAAAAAAAAACAACACAGGCAAGAACGTAAACTGATACATTTAATCGAAAAAACGACAGTAACAATGACGGGTGATGAACAAGTTAACAGAGAGGTTTACGGTAATTCCATGAATTTTTATAAACGCGTGGTGAATTATACAGATATAAGTCTAGACAATAAAGAAGTCGCATTACTGGAAAAGGGTAGACTGTACACTGCTGAATAATATAAAGAGAAAAGATCTCGAATATTTAGCTGTTGATACTGAAATTGCCATCAATAAAATACCGAATACAAACATATTAAGCTACTCCAGGAAGAATGTGTAAAAGTGTAAAATGCAAGTAGTCCAGTCAAAAGTTGTGGCGGGGGGGGGGGGGGGTAGTTGTGATCTTTATGTACTTAGTTCCGGACCGCGATGAAAAATCCAAGTTTTCAATTTCACCCTTGGGGGTCTGTGTGGTCCGCCTTCTGGAATTTAAGGTATAAAAATTGGTTTTTTCAAAATAATTCCTCAACGGTTGATCCTAAAATTAAAATGGCTGATACAAATTTGAAGAAGACTAAATTCCCTACATTTTTTGTATAAACACTTTGTTTCTAAGTCTGATGCGTAACGAGTTGCAGCGGCGGAAACATTAGCATTCTTCCAAAAAAATGTATACTTATAGTACCCCTTACACATACAGGGTGCTTTTTCTATGGTGGTCCATAAGACAGGAAGTGGTAATAGTCACCTAGTCAAACAAAAAATTGTATAGCAAAGGGGAGCCGCATCTCAACCGTTTCGGAGTACGGTCACTTAAAGAGCTCATTGTTTGCAGAGCTTCATGGCCTTTCAAACAATTGCTAGAACAGACCCGTACTCCTCTCCCCTTAGGAGTTATGTTGATAATTGTAATTTGTAATTTTGTGAAATAGGCTGCAGAACGATGACTTATAGCTATGGGATTCCCGATATCTTAGTTTCTGTTCACAAAAGTAAGTGTGATCGATAATCTCGTATACCGTTTTATTAATTCAGTTACTTCAAATCTAGATTTCTGGCAAATGTTTTATAAAAGAAATCATTTGCAGTAGGCGATCATTGCAGTTTCTGTGAAACTGAAAGTTAAACAAAACTTTAATATATATTTGCATAGACACAATTACAAATTGTGTTCCGTTTGTTTATAAATGTGCATGGTAATAAACTTCTCTAGACATTTCTGGCAAATGTAGTTTTGTGAGGAATGAAATTGCAATTACATTTACCAGTAACTAATAGGGTTTGCCACGATGCCGTCGGTGATATTGCATGCATAGCTGTGAGACTAGCAATATCATAATGGCAAAACTGAATAGAATAGCAAAATTTCAATTTGATGGTTCATGGTTACGTAGCTAAGAAACTGCAGCTTGTTTTGTCAATTTCATGTCTAAAATCCAAAAATATGATATTTCTAGTCATATCCTAGAGCTCAGTAATGATAAATTTGTCAATTAAATGCCTACTTTAGATTTTCTGTCAATTAAATGCTTACTTTAGATTTTCTGTTTGCTTCAAATGGATTTACGTTGAGACAGATGCTTTTCTTGTAAATATTTACACTTATCATCATACCACGAGATCTGCATTTGCAGAAAATGAAAACTCATTTTTAGCAAACGTAGGTTTTTTCTGAGGGTGTTTGCAACGTGAAACATTGAGCATAGAAAATACAAAGAGAATGCATAATGGAAGAAGTATTTCTCTACAAAATGCAATGTATTCTTCTTTGCATACTGTTGGTTATTTGGTT
This sequence comes from Dioctria rufipes, assembly GCA_963924295.1. NCBI lineage: Eukaryota > Metazoa > Arthropoda > Insecta > Diptera > Asilidae > Dioctria > Dioctria rufipes. The sequence continues at coordinate 76,855,145 of OZ002744.1, forward strand.
TACATGGTGACTGCTAATTAGCCAATATAATATGATACTAAAACTATTCCTGAAGAACTGGAAAGAAGGCAAAAATAAGATCCATGACATCCATTCTGTGAAGTTTAGGAAATGGACTATCTCTTTTATCTTCTTCCGAAATATATCATCCAGGCCAATACAAGGGACTTTCTAAGGAAATGGGTAAGGATAAGAATTACATTTTCAATAAAATTATATAACTACAATAATATAAATGAATGTATAGTCCGTAGTTTGGTTGAATGCTTACAGATTGGCAAATTACCCGTGCTGACCTTCGTAATTCTAGCGATATCTGCACGAGTTCCTAATAGTTCGTTGGCTTTATTTCTGTTATAAGAAGAACATATCTCAACATAGCGCAGGTATTCAATTTTCTTTTGTGGATTTTATATATATAACTATGCTCTACAAGATAAATGTCAAGGTCACTTTGGGAATTATGTTTAGTCTGCTGCTAGGTATAATTAGCCTCATTTCTCAACATTTTCTGACAGCGTACTTACATATGTGTTGCTAGCATTTGTATGTATTTGTAAATTATTTATTGCTTGACGGTACACGAAAATCCGTTGCGTCTTCCATCAATGCGCGAAGAAATTTCAACAAAACATCATTTTCAAATTTGAAAAATTAATTGTCCACTATTAAATTACAAACTATTTTAAATACCTATACACGGCACGGCACTATAATTGCACAATTCGCACTACGTTTGTAAATACTTGAATTCAAAATCATTTTAATAATAATAAATTTAATACACAGTGGATTGATGCTGGTATTCTGACAGAAACTTGAACTCCATCGAACATTTTTTGTGGACAAACTGTAATCCCATTGCAAACTCTATTACCATATGTTCAGATCATCTAAATGTCATCTGTGCTATTATATTAGAGAAGATATTTATTGTTTTAGGTTCATATCGCACTCAGTATTAGGCAGGGCCATGGCCATCTTTACGCATGGGCCCTGCGATACATTGGGCAATCCTGCAATAGTAGACCAATTTTTCAATCTATTACAAGTTAATTTACCTGTTAGATTTTGGCTACTGAATATAGACCATGGGGATTATCCGAAATTCTATATGGCAACAAATTTTCATACAAAGTATTTAATATATATATAAAAAAACGTCATTGTCATTGTATAGTTACAGTGTTTACAGCCCCAGTATTTTTTTAAATTTCCCGCATTTTTTCATAGTCTACTTATATCTACGACAATTTGACGCAATAGATTGCTTTCCCTGCATTTTACCCATTAAGAAAACAATCTGTTGCATCAAATTTTCATAAAAATAAGTAGAACTTTAAAAATCGGAAAACGTTATTTTCTGCTTATTAACTTCAAAAAGCTTACGTTCAAAATTTATTTAATTTAGTTCAAACTTGTGGCAGCCCCGCTCCGCAAACCAGAGAAATAAAAAAAAAATCATTGAATTTTCATTTTTAAATCATTTTCAATAAAAATTGGGGGACAAATTTAAAAATTAGAAAACTTTATTTTGTTGCCTAAGGTGTTTAAATAAACATTCCATTAATCAATTTGCGATTTATTCAAAAATCTTAACACCCCGCCTCATCTTGCGATTTGTGCACCGAACTGTCCTATTTATGACAGAGACCCAACCTTAAGTTTGAATGGGGGCCCTAGGGCATTTATGCGTAATGTCACAAAAGATCTTACAGATCGTGGTTACTAGAAGAGAGGCAAGAACTCTGCCCACATCTCCCACTAATAATAATAATCTGAACGACTTATGGCCAGTTTCACAGTCTGAGTTTAAACCAAATATTTAGTTTAAACTCGACGAATGAGTTTCACAGTTTGGTTTAAACCATGCCATCCCCCGGTTTAAACTCAAGATAAAAGTATTTGAAAAGTGTGACATTTTATTTTGACAGTAGCATTGTTTGTTTGTATCAAGAAAATAATTTTATCATGGATTTAGATTTACACATTTCTAGCGATGAAGAAGATTTTTTTGAGTTAAATTTTCAACTCTGTCGACAACTGACAGTAATTAGAAATCGGCCAAATCATTTTAATGAGTGGGACGACGTTGATTTTTATGCTAGGTTCCGTTTAAGTGAAGAACTTTGTCACTTTATCTTTTCTTGCGCTATATTATATATCTTTCTTTATGCACTAGGGAAGGCATTAGCTCAACTTCACTTATGCTAAAATTTGCATCCTTTTTGAATGTTGGCATATTTAAAATTAGCAAATATAGCTACATATTTTTTATTTTTTACTCTCTGATGTTTACTTTTTACGATTGACAGATTGATTGATAGAAAAATTGCTTCACAATGGTGGAGATAACTAATTTAGTTCACAATTTAATCAGTACTACCAACGTTACTAAAAGAATGCACTGTGAAACCCGATTTGGTTTAAACTACGTTTAAACTTGGAGGATGGTTTAAACTAAACCTTGGTTTAAACTCGACTGTGAAACCGGCCATTAATGGGTTATACTCACCTAAGCAGTCGAGAAAAATTATTTTTCCAAAAATTGTCATATTTTTATAGATTCATCTGTTGTTTATTAGCCTACAATATTTTTTTCTTAAATTCGCAGGAATGTCGCAATTATAGGCATTTATACATACCTCAAACCGGTTTTTACCTACCTGTGATTATTCTTCAGTTTCTTTGTTTTATGGCCAGTTTCACAGTCGAGTTTAAACCACGGTTTAGTTTAAACCATCCTCCAAGTTTAAACGCAGTTTAAACTAAATCGGGTTTCACAGTGCATTCTTTTAGTAACGTTGGTAGTACTGATTAAATTGTGAACTAAATTAGTTATCGCCGCCATTGTGAAGCAATTTTTCTATCAATCAATCTGTCAATTGGAAAAGGTAGACAGACCAGGAAATAAAAAATAAAAAATAAGTTATATTGACTAATTTTAAATATGCCACCATCCAAAAGATCTGCAAATTTTAGTAATTGAAGTGAAGTTGAGCTAGTGCATAAAAAAGGCATATAGTAAAGTGCAAGAAAACGGATAAGTATTTATTTGAAGACAAAGTGACAAAGTTCTTTATTTAAACGGAATCTAGCATAAAAATCAACGTCGTCCCACTCATTAAAATGATTTGGCCGATTTTTAATTACTCTCGGTCATCGAAAGAGTTTTGAACTTTACTCAAAAATGCTTCTTCATCGTTAACAATATCTAAATCTCAGTCCATGAGAAAATTATTTTCTTGATACAAACAAACAATGCTACTGTCAAAATAATATGTCATACATTTCAAATACTTTTATCATGAGTTTAAACCGAGGGCTGGCACGGTTTAAACTCTAGTTTAAGCCGGGGTTTAAACCAAACTGTGAAACCCATTCGTCGAGTTTAAACTAAATATTTGGTTTAAACTCAGACTGTGAAACTGGGCATTAATATTTACTGTAAGTCACTCTACTCGCAGAATAAAGACAGAAACGTAACCATATTTATGAAATGTTATTATCTATTAGGGAAGCTTTTTTGGTCATGGAATAGTAAATATAAGATATTTGCCTCTTTTATTAGTTTAAACTTTAACTGCGTTTTTCTCAAAACATAGTCTTGAAAATCAGTGCCATGACATTTTCCTATTTTCTTTCAATTGATTTCGCTAAGTTTTGTACATTGGTTGAAAACTGCTGGGACTTCAACAACTTGTAAAAACCATGATATGGCAGCTAGATCAAAACTTATTACTGCTCCATAAATCGTATTTATTTGGCTAAAAACTGGAAATACTTACGAACTACGATTAGGCTTCACAAGAGAGGAATAAAAGATGAAAAGTAAAATGTAACAACTGACCCCATCATCAGGACGGTTGTAACAGGGGGTAGGGTCGAATGTAACACATAAAAAAAAGTTCAAAATTTATAGAAAAAATAATGTTTATTAGCAAAAAGTTAACGTAGATTAAAAAAAAAACATTCTTCAACATAACATACCTACATAAACTTAACAACACACAAAGAAAAATAAAATAAACTTTTTCGAAGCTAAACAAAAAACAACAACAAAAATATACCTAATTAGTCGGTATCACAATTATGGCACACATAGTACGGATCTCCAGCAGTGCATGCCTCATGCATGAGCCCAGTTTTTACACTCGACGCACTGTATCCAGTTTTCTCCAGGCTTGCTCCTGCTGTAAGTTTCAACACAAATCCAGACACAATATCCATCTTCAAAAGTCTCTTTTCTTTCTATCTGCGTTGTCCTTGTCTTTTTCTTTGCACTTTTATTTTTGTCAAGAAAACACTTCAATTTTGCTTTTTTATTTTTTTCATTGTGATTCTCTTCTTATAGCTTCCTTTTCAGGAGTATCAGTGTAAATTGTCGTGCATCTTTTTTTCTTTCCTCTGTTTGTAATCTTCCTTTCAGAAGCTTTTGGAAGAGGCCTAAAGAGCTCAGGTGAAAAAATAGCTTTGCTAGTCGAGGGTATATTTTCAGATGTTGCACTTGTCAGTAGTTCGCGCTGATAAGTCGCTTCTTCCATGCTTCAGTTGATAAGCTTTGTTCATTTACAGGAGTCTTAGCTCTCTCTTCTAATGTAACCGCAGCTGGCAATTGTTCTTGTAAAATCTCTTGACGGTCGTGAGTTTCAGCCGGCGCGTCATCAGGATAGAAGGATTCACATCTACTGCTTGGATAAGAGCATTGGGATTTGGCATGTCCGTTACGTACGGTGGAGAAAAATCAAGTTCAGTAAACAAATTGCGATTAAATGGAAATATTCCAGTACTTCTGAAACCGGCTTGAATGTTCGATATAGTTATAGCTAATGGCTTTCCTGGATTGTTGTGCATCCAAGCATCGCTAGCAGTGTTAATAGCTTTGTTAAGTGGCCCAAATACAAATCTATCAAGCCGCTGTAGCTTGTGTATGCAATGAGGAGGAAATGATAAAAGCACGATCCCGTTCTCCTTGTAGACGTGTTATGGTCGTAGCATATTGCATATAGCAATATGTCACCACGGACTGAAGCGTGTAGGCCCGGCTTGTTGTCGACTACAGCATGAAACCAAAACGCGCCCCGACCGAGAGAAATGCTTCCTCAAGCTCGGTGTCATGTTCAGTGACAGAAGAAAAAGAAGAAGACTTTTTCCGGCGGTCATTTTTCTTGTCTTTGGGAAGAGTCTGGCTTGTGAAAAATGTGTGAAATGTGGAGACAAAAATTGTCCTAAATTTTTTTAAATAAAAAATTAAATGAATCGGGAAAAGTAACTAACTAAAAACCATATTGAGGTGACCAGTAGAAACCAGCGAAATTAAATAAAACGAGAAAAAGTAAAACAACTAAATTCGACAATATCCCAGTGGATAAGGAAAATAGACGGCGTGGGCGGTTTGTTTAAGGCGCCTAAGGAGATCGAGGCAATTCCATGAAACCAGCGCTAATTGTGAAGGAAATGAAAGAACCGAAAAGTAAAAGATAGGGCAACTGTGGAGCGACAGCAGGGATAAGGTCAGAGAATTCTTTTTCTAGGTTAGAATTGCATTTTGTCCAGCTAGGGCACGTTGTGCCCAGTACCCAGCTTATACAATTACGAAAATAAGGAGAATCCGACCCCTCCTAGTCCATTAACAAAACAAAAAAAAAAACAAAAATTTAGCATACATATTGTCGTTTACTGCTTATCATTCGAATAGTCTGGCTGAAATCACTGAAGCATATTGATGATAAAGTCAGGGCACGTAAACTTCCACTACCGTCATTGACAGCGGAAAGCCTAAGGACTTCGAGTTTATTGCAAATCATAAAGTTTCATTCCACTTTGAATTCTGACTGGAACACTGCAAGGAGGCAGTCACCTGGTGCACTAATCATTATTAATACATAGACGGGAATTTGTTTGAACCAACGTCTGCAGGTGGGTGCATATCGCTGCTCCGTTTAACCGAGGTCAGACTCTAGAGATGATTAAGCGACTCATCAAGGATTTAATACAAAGGGTTGTTATGGTTAGTTCGTCCAATATAGCCAAATTCCAGCACAAGTTCTTTTTGGTTTTCACTAGTATGTAGGCTTTTGACCGTAAGATTTCATTAATACAGTATGGTACATATATACTTAGCTGGACATTAGGTTTTGGATACTTGAATTTTGCATGCACATATATATATATTTACGCTGAATTCTGTGCACATATGTATACATAACATTACCTGATATAAGATTTTTTTTATATTCGAATTTTGCTGGTACATATATATATTTACGTTAATTTTTTTTGCACCTATATATGTACTTACCTGACATAAGATTTTGATACTTGAATTTTGCATGCACATATATATATATTTACGCTGAATTCTGTGCACATATGTATACATAACATTACCTGATATAAGATTTTTTTTTATATTCGAATTTTGCTGGTACATATATATATTTACGTTAATTTTTTTTGCACCTATATATGTACTTACCTGACATAAGATTTTGATACTTGAATTTTGCTCATATATATTATATACTTACCTGACATAAACTTTAATATTTGAATTTTTGCTCACCTATATTCACTGTAACATAGGACTCTTTTAGTCGAATTTTGCCAATGTCAGGTGCGATAGCTCGGACCCAATACTATCCTTGAGTCAAGGCACCCAGGGCAACGATCCCGGAAAACTTGTACTATTTATTTCTTCCATACAGGCATTCACAGCGGCTGAAGCGCTTCAATCGTTGGAGAAGGAGTACTGTAAGTACGTTTGAATTTTAAGTATAGCTCGAGTTATCTGAGAAAAAAAAACAGGAAGATTTTCACTTTCTTTAAATCGACCCTGAGTCCCAATTCAAGTATGGGGTGGGTTTGAAATGATCGCCAAGCACATTTAAGTAGATATAATTGTGTAACAATAGAGAGATGTACCTTTCAAGTACCTTTAAGTACCTATAGGCCTATCTAATAAGTGCTACGGGGGTGAAATTAAGAAAAATTTTTAAAGAAAGGAATAAATGTAAATTTTGATTATAACGTAATGAAGTCTTAAAGTTTATCACTTCTCCCTCTCACTATCCTGGAGCCCTCTAACATGAAGGTCGCATAGGTCCGCTCTAATTTCGTCTACAGGTCAGCCAAAGGGACTTGGAAATAGTGCCCCCCAAGTCAAAGGGAGGATGGGGCAAGGCCAAGAAGGCATAACATCTGCGCCTTCAATTCAGCAGTAAGCAGGTAAGTGACGTAAAGGTCCCTTCAGGACCGAGTGTGTGCCGTTTTTTTGTAGTGCAGGCACGAAAATTTTTTTTGTCTATGGATGATGACATGCGGCAGGTATTTCGGGAACTCCCCCACACTCTCCGCCATCCTTAGCCGAGGTGCTAGCGTGCCGCCCTGTGCTATCGCTGTCATCAGGCGATCTGTCAGCTCATGCTGGCAGTTTGGACTTAACGTCCTGGTCAAGTCGCCTTCAACATACTTCCATAACAAAATGGCGCCCAACGTGGGGCCACCTCAGTTAGACTTCGGTGGTCTAAATATAAATTTTACTGGGGACTGAGACTTTGAGAGAGATGATCATCTGGTATCTGCCAGTTGATTGACCTCAAGTCTCACATCCAGTAGAAGATATAGGTGGACCTGAGTCTAATTGGTTTTGTGAAAATTTTTTTGTAAAGTAACGTAATATTTTGAAAGTTTTATTGGAAGTCTTTGATATTTTGAATTTTTGGATTAAAGTAAAGTAACGTTTTTTGAATTTACTGAAAGTTTTTTGGAAGTTGAAATCCGGCTTTAGGTTTGACTTCGGTCAAGCCTCAAGCCTGAACAGTTGTTGAATCTTTTTTGAAAGTTTTTTGAAATGTTTTTGGATGATCTTTCCCGCTGGCCTTCTGCCATGGAAATGGTAGGTGGCCTCACGAAATCTTTCGTTTGAGCTCTTGTGGGGACATGTCTCTGTTGGCCAACTGGCTGGACAGAGTTATGAATCTGCGAGACAACTTCTTGGCTTCCAGCTAATTAGTTGACCAGACTCATGACTCTGCCCGGCTAGCGAACTAGCTGGACACGACGATTCGGTGAGGAGAAGAGAACGAGTTCTCGGAGGATGGGATTGATGCTGGAGATCTTCAGTGATCAGGAGTTGGCATACTGCTAACTGCCTGGCTGAAGAATCTCTGGCAGCATTCTCAGCCTTTGATACCTCCGACTTTACTCTTCCCAGATTTCTGCAAGAGCTCCGACTTTTTCAATGCACACACTCACGTCACTTGCTTATATCTGTATTATGACCTTGGAAGAGAGAGAGCGACCTGACCTCTTATGTGGGAGTTAGCTTCGGGAGGTGAGGGAGAAATTGTCTGATCTTTGAAAATTTTTGAAACGTTTGACCTGTCTTTGCGATTTTTTTTGGATTCTTCGTAGTTTGCAGAATTTATGAGAATTTAGTCGACGAAGTTATTGACGCTTCCTGACATCGGTTTTTGTTCTGGGGATTCAATCCTCATATTATCTCGATTTAGGAAGCTTAAATTAACTCTTCGAGTCCTTGTTTTGCAAAATTTATTTTAAAAAAAAAAAAAAAAAAAAAATTTCTTCGGACGCTTGGGAAGATATTTCCTTGGATCATAGTATCTCATCCCAACTTTCAAATTTAGTAGCTCGTTAGCTTCGATCCTGTTTGAGCCTGTGATCTCGATTTTTGACCTTTTTTTTTATTTCTCTGATATTCTTCTTCGAACCTTTGGTTTGCAAAACGTTTTCAATTTTGACTCACTATGGGTACAGTGAGAACGCCACCACCTGCGACAAACGGTATGTCAATGCTACCTGAACCATGCTCCATCTGTCGTGATGCAAGCTGGTCAGTCGAAAGGAAGCCTGTAATAACCAAATGTGAACACATTTTTCACCAGGCATGCCTGCAGCATTGGATAGGTGAACATGCTAGTTGTCCTAACTGTCGGTGCCATATTACACAACAAGACTTTATCGAATATACAGGTGCAATCCCAAAGAGACCGAAGAAGGTGAAGCCTGTGAAGTCTACTAAGCACGATGTGCCGAGCTTCAATCTGCCTACTTTCGACCTACCACCACCTAATAGACGCTCTTTGTCTCCAGGAATGTTCAATTTGCATTCCCGGACGTTCACTAATCCCAACTCACGGCAAGACAGTCCATTACCACCAGCCCAAGGCCACACCTCAGCTGCTACGGATGCGTTGCTGGCAGGCCTGCGCATTCAAATGAAAGACTTGGTACGTGAAGGTCTCGAACACAGCCTCAGTACATTACGGTCTGAGTTAGTAGATAGTGTCCGTCAGCAAGTAGCAGCCATGGTGCCACCAATAGATTTTTCACGTCCACCCCCGTCTATGGGTAATCCAAGAACGTCGAACGATTTTCCCAATACAAGGAGACAATCATTCCATAGACCGCCTTCAGCCTTTGGTCAGCCTATGCCAAACCTCGCTCCACCTCAACCAACACCGCCTATTCGTGTTCCTGCACATGTAGGACAGCGACGATCCGGAAGTCCCATCCGTAGATGGAACCTGACGTACAATGGAAATAACGCAGAGCTCCCGGTAGACGAATTCATTTTTAGAGTCGAAGCGCTCACGCACTCCGCTCTGGAAGGAGATTTCGATCTGCTGGTAAGGAACATGCTTACGTTATTAACAGGACCAGCTAAAGATTGGTACTGGTCAATATTGAGGAATAACCCTTTCCCAACTTGGGAATTCATCAAAATGGGATTGTCCATGGAATGGGGAGTGCCCAAGGATGATTTAAAAATACGATTACAGCTGATGTCTCGAAAGCAAAAACCTGGCGAAATATTCGCTATGTATCACCACCATTTAGTATTGCTGCGTGACCAGCTACAGACCGCCATGCCAGACCAAGAGTTTCTAGAGATTGTTAAATCCAATTTGTTGCCTGAGATCCAGGAAAAAATATGTTTGCACCCCACTTATACTATAGGACAGCTGAGATCGCTGGTTACTCGTATCCAAGCTACGCAGACACGCATTGCTACAGCTGGTAGTTGGAATCCGTACCGGAACCAACGAGTGCACGCAGTTGACAATTTTCAGAACTTGGACCCTGAACTGGCAGCAGCGACAGGCAGTGACCACGGCCTAGGTGAGCTATCGAGTATTTCAAACAAAAATGCTATTGTCTGCTGGAATTGTGATCAGTCTGGTCATTATTATCAAGATTGTAGACAGACGAGTCGAGTTGTGTTCTGCTATGGATGCGGACGCAAGAATGTTTTCAAGCCTGATTGCCGCTACTGCAGACAGAAAAACGAGAGACGGGTCGGGAATACCAACACCTCTTCCCGACCAGCGTCAACGTCGCAAGCAGCAACTGTAACGAACAAGGAGGAAAGCCCGCTCCATTAGTAGACACTCGTGATAACTCCCTAACGTGTCCTCTGATATCATTCAGTGACTCTGGTGATATCAGAAAAGCACCGGATTGTACAATTACTTCACTGGAAGAGGCGGAGAACTTGATGGATTTCTCTGCAGATCTTCAAGCTCCCATTTCCACTTCTGGGGAGCCCATGACAATACTAGACACTTCCTTAGAAGAGTCTTTACTCTTCGATGTCCCGTTGACACCTATAGCACGTGTAGCTGACAAGGTTACTGAGCAGGAGATTTGGCCTCCTGCCATTTCTATCTTAAAACGGCCACCAAGCTCTGATATGACGAGTGGGCGTGAGCCAGTTTTACATCCGCTGACGCCGTATCATACGCGTCTGCAGAGATACAGAGCAGCAAGAGGCCGAATTTTCTCCTCAGTAGCAGAGTTAGCTGAGATTATGTTTCCCGACCGGGATATGAGACCGAAAAGGAAAAGATCAACCGTTCGTTGGCGAGAATACTGTCGACGAATGAAACTGGAAAGGAAAAAACTAGCACAGATTTCCGTGTCGATGCCAGACGACATTCGACCGTACGCAGAAGTAAAGCTGCTCGGGCGAACTGAGACTGGATTACTTGATAGTGGTGCCACTGTCAGTATTCTAGGCCAGGGAGCTCTCGAGAAGCTTGCTGAAGCAGAGGTTGAATGGAAGAAGTATCGGACACAGGTCCAAGTAGCTAATGGTGCCATGACGACTGTTCATGGTCATGTGAACTTGGACGTCACTTTCCGTGATAAGACCCAAAACGTGCGTTTTTACGTGGTTCCTGGGCTCACACAGGCACTATATCTGGGAATAGACTTCTGGCGCCTCTTTGGGTTAGCTCCGGATGTCCTAGGTATAGTCGCAGAAGTGAATCCAAGTGGGATAGCTACCTCTGACACCGATGGGCATATCCTTTCTAGTTTAGAACACCAACGCCTAGAGAGCACAAAACAGCTTTTCCCCTTTTTCGCCTCTTTAGGCCTGGGAAAAACATCATTGGTCACTCACAAGATTGATACGAATGACGCCGCCCCGATAAAACAGCGCTTTTATCCGATTTCCCCGGCAGTGCAAAGTTTGATGGATGCAGAATTAGAGCGAATGCTATCACTGGGTGTGATAGAGGAGAGCCAGAGTCCTTGGAGCTCTCCAGTTGTTCTGGTAAGGAAGCCTGGAAAGGTCCGGCTTTGTTTTGACGCCAGGAAGGTCAACTCGGTTACGAAGAAGGACGCCTATCCGCTACCGCAGATAGACGCACTTCTGAGTCGACTTCCTCCGGCAAACTACATAACGAGCCTGGACCTGAAAGATGCATTCTGGCAGATCCCACTGGACACTGATTCCAGAGAGAAGACCGCTTTCACAGTACCTGGTCACCCTCTCTATCAGTACACAGTGATGCCATTCGGCCTATGCAACGCTCCCCAAACGATGTGCCGCCTCATGGATAAAGTCATTCCTTTCGATCTTCGTGAGAACGTTCTCGTCTATTTAGACGATTTATTAATTCTATCATCTGACTTTGACACTCATCTCATGCTGCTAGCCAGGGTAGCGGATTGTTTGAGGAAAGCTGGCCTTACTATAAACGTCGAGAAGAGCAAGTTTTGTATCAAGGAGACTAAATACCTGGGATTCATTGTAGGAAGGGGAGGTATGAGAACTGACCCTGACAAAATATCAGCCATAGTTGACTATCCGTCACCTAAAACTGTTCGGCAAGCCCGACGCCTACTAGGTATGGCAGGATGGTACAGACGGTTTATTCCGAACTATGCTGATTTGACTGCATCCATTACAGACACTTTGAAAAACCCGAGTCAGTTCAAATGGACATCTGAAGCCCAGACGTCTCTTGATCTACTCAAACAAAAACTTACTTCTGCTCCGTTGCTAGTGAGTCCAGACTTCACCAAACCGTTCGTCATCCAGTGCGATGCGAGCCAACAAGGTATTGGAGGAGTGTTGCTTCAGCTAGATGACGATGGCCACGAGAAGCCAATAGCCTACGTCTCGAAAAAGTTGAACTCCGCTCAACGAAATTACACCGTCACAGAGCAAGAATGCCTAGCTGCAGTCTTGAGCGTACAGAAGTTCCGGCCCTTCATAGAGCTTATGCCGTTCAAGATAGTGACGGATCACGCGAGCTTGAAATGGCTGATGTCTCAAAAGGACCTCAGCGGAAGACTTGCTCGGTGGAGTTTGAAGCTTCAGGGCTTCGACTTCACTATTGAACACAGGAAAGGAAGCCTGAACGTAGTCCCTGATGCGCTGTCACGCATTCATTGTGACAGCATGAACACAAACGAAGATCCTGGCCCGGAAGTTGACCTTAGTTCGCCATATTTCAATTCGTTGGAATATGAAGAACTGAGGCATAAGGTTAAAACGACTTCTGGCAAACTACCAGATCTTTGCGTCAGGGATGGCTTCGTTTATATTCGGACTGTTCCGAGAACAGGCGATCCGATCCAGGAGGAAGAAGCGTGGAAGCTTTGGATTCCACGTGGGCTTGTCACCGACGTCATTTCGAGAGCGCATGATCCGCCGCTAGCTTCACACGGAGGAATAGGGAAAACCCTAGAACGTCTGCGAAGACATCTGTACTGGCCACGAATGACAGTTGATGTCAGAAATTACGTAGCCGCCTGTGACGTGTGTAAAGAAACGAAGGCTCCTAATACTATTTTGCGACCACCGATGAAAGTCCAGTCTGTGATAGAACGACCATGGCAAAAGCTGTACGTCGATTTCTTAGGTCCATATCCTCGGTCAGTTAAAGGAAACGTCTGCATTCTAATAGTTCTTGACCACTTTTCTAAATTCCCACTTCTCAAACCTATGAGAAAAGCGTCTACGCTCAATGTATGCCAATTCATTGAGACTGAAGTGTTTCACGTGTTCGGAGTTCCGGAGACCATAGTCTCTGACAATGGAGTCCAGTTTTGCTCGGCTCAGTTCGCCAGACTACTGGAAAAGTATGGGGTAAAGCATATGCGAACGGCAGTTTACTCGCCGCAAGCAAACGCCTCAGAGCGAGTAAACCGGTCTCTGTTGTCAGGGATTAGGGCCTATATCCAGAAGGAACACACCAGATGGGATGAGAAACTGAGCCAAATAGCTAGTTCCCTCCGGAGCTCTTTCCATCAAGCTACTGGTTTCTCTCCCTATCGAACACTCTTCGGTCAACAAATGATAGAACATGGCAGCTCCTATTCCATCTTGAGGAGCATTGGAACTCTTAATGAGCCACTGAGAGTAGACGCAGAAGATAAAATGAGATTGATCCGTGCGAGAGTGCAGGAAAATTTACAACACGCATTCGAACAGGGTTCAAAAGCCTACAATCTCAGGGCAAAACCCGTCGAGTTCAAAGTTGGTCAGGAGGTATTTAGAAGGACTTTTGCCCAAAGCAATTTCCAACAGCAGACTAGTGCTAAACTGGGACGAAAATTTGTTAAATGTCGGGTTAGAGCCAAGAAAGGAAACTCACTATACGAACTTGAAGATCTGCGGGGAAAACTGTTAGGTGTCTATCACGCTAAAGACATCAAGCAGTGATCATCAGTATGAAAACATCGTCGATACTTATTGTCGTTTATTCCTGGTAGCCCTAAGAAGGCATCCAGCCAGCTTAACTGGTAAACTATAGGATATCACGAAGCCCTCCTATTGCCCCGTCAATGGTGGGTGATATACCTGTTGGAATCCATTCCCATATTCGGCTGTCAACATGTCACTACTTCGACGACGCCTTGGAGACACACCCTTGAACAATCGCAGCCTGAGATCAGGGTGAGAGGTTGCGCCGGGAAAGCTTAGCGATCAGTTCTTTAGGTTACTGATCGCGGGGCTTCCTCAGCATCTCGGTGAAGGAAGGCAGAGAGGCATCGACCGGCTGGATTTTTTGGGTTACCAGCTTGTCGATGTAGCTTTGGCTTCCCCACACGGAGAAGGATGTCGAAGTCTGATCGAAGACTGACGAGACTTCAAGGATGTGTCCTCGACGTGTCATCGGAAGTGGAGTCTGAGGATGAGGAAAGCATAGGGTCGTGGGACGTGACACACATTGAGCGCCCGCAGTGATGAGGCCTATGTGTAAGACCGGCTAGCTCAGTCGACCATTTTTCAGCGTCGTCTGAACCACGGGTGGCGCAGACCACTCTGCCCTGTTATGGTCGTAGCATATTGCATATAGCAATATGTCACCACGGACTGAAGCGTGTAGGCCCGGCTTGTTGTCGACTACAGCATGAAACCAAAACGCGCCCCGACCGAGAGAAATGCTTCCTCAAGCTCGGTGTCATGTTCAGTGACAGAAGAAAAAGAAGAAGACTTTTTCCGGCGGTCATTTTTCTTGTCTTTGGGAAGAGTCTGGCTTGTGAAAAATGTGTGAAATGTGGAGACAAAAATTGTCCTAAATTTTTTTAAATAAAAAATTAAATGAATCGGGAAAAGTAACTAACTAAAAACCATATTGAGGTGACCAGTAGAAACCAGCGAAATTAAATAAAACGAGAAAAAGTAAAACAACTAAATTCGACAATATCCCAGTGGATAAGGAAAATAGACGGCGTGGGCGGTTTGTTTAAGGCGCCTAAGGAGATCGAGGCAATTCCATGAAACCAGCGCTAATTGTGAAGGAAATGAAAGAACCGAAAAGTAAAAGATAGGGCAACTGTGGAGCGACAGCAGGGATAAGGTCAGAGAATTCTTTTTCTAGGTTAGAATTGCATTTTGTCCAGCTAGGGCACGTTGTGCCCAGTACCCAGCTTATACAATTACGAAAATAAGGAGAATCCGACCCCTCCTAGTCCATTAACAAAACAAAAAAAAAAACAAAAATTTAGCATACATATTGTCGTTTACTGCTTATCATTCGAATAGTCTGGCTGAAATCACTGAAGCATATTGATGATAAAGTCAGGGCACGTAAACTTCCACTACCGTCATTGACAGCGGAAAGCCTAAGGACTTCGAGTTTATTGCAAATCATAAAGTTTCATTCCACTTTGAATTCTGACTGGAACACTGCAAGGAGGCAGTCACCTGGTGCACTAATCATTATTAATACATAGACGGGAATTTGTTTGAACCAACGTCTGCAGGTGGGTGCATATCGCTGCTCCGTTTAACCGAGGTCAGACTCTAGAGATGATTAAGCGACTCATCAAGGATTTAATACAAAGGGTTGTTATGGTTAGTTCGTCCAATATAGCCAAATTCCAGCACAAGTTCTTTTTGGTTTTCACTAGTATGTAGGCTTTTGACCGTAAGATTTCATTAATACAGTATGGTACATATATACTTAGCTGGACATTAGGTTTTGGATACTTGAATTTTGCATGCACATATATATATATTTACGCTGAATTCTGTGCACATATGTATACATAACATTACCTGATATAAGATTTTTTTTATATTCGAATTTTGCTGGTACATATATATATTTACGTTAATTTTTTTTGCACCTATATATGTACTTACCTGACATAAGATTTTGATACTTGAATTTTGCATGCACATATATATATATTTACGCTGAATTCTGTGCACATATGTATACATAACATTACCTGATATAAGATTTTTTTTTATATTCGAATTTTGCTGGTACATATATATATTTACGTTAATTTTTTTTGCACCTATATATGTACTTACCTGACATAAGATTTTGATACTTGAATTTTGCTCATATATATTATATACTTACCTGACATAAACTTTAATATTTGAATTTTTGCTCACCTATATTCACTGTAACATAGGACTCTTTTAGTCGAATTTTGCCAATGTCAGGTGCGATAGCTCGGACCCAATACTATCCTTGAGTCAAGGCACCCAGGGCAACGATCCCGGAAAACTTGTACTATTTATTTCTTCCATACAGGCATTCACAGCGGCTGAAGCGCTTCAATCGTTGGAGAAGGAGTACTGTAAGTACGTTTGAATTTTAAGTATAGCTCGAGTTATCTGAGAAAAAAAAACAGGAAGATTTTCACTTTCTTTAAATCGACCCTGAGTCCCAATTCAAGTATGGGGTGGGTTTGAAATGATCGCCAAGCACATTTAAGTAGATATAATTGTGTAACAATAGAGAGATGTACCTTTCAAGTACCTTTAAGTACCTATAGGCCTATCTAATAAGTGCTACGGGGGTGAAATTAAGAAAAATTTTTAAAGAAAGGAATAAATGTAAATTTTGATTATAACGTAATGAAGTCTTAAAGTTTATCACTTCTCCCTCTCACTATCCTGGAGCCCTCTAACATGAAGGTCGCATAGGTCCGCTCTAATTTCGTCTACAGGTCAGCCAAAGGGACTTGGAAATAGTGCCCCCCAAGTCAAAGGGAGGATGGGGCAAGGCCAAGAAGGCATAACATCTGCGCCTTCAATTCAGCAGTAAGCAGGTAAGTGACGTAAAGGTCCCTTCAGGACCGAGTGTGTGCCGTTTTTTTGTAGTGCAGGCACGAAAATTTTTTTTGTCTATGGATGATGACATGCGGCAGGTATTTCGGGAACTCCCCCACACTCTCCGCCATCCTTAGCCGAGGTGCTAGCGTGCCGCCCTGTGCTATCGCTGTCATCAGGCGATCTGTCAGCTCATGCTGGCAGTTTGGACTTAACGTCCTGGTCAAGTCGCCTTCAACATACTTCCATAACAGACGTCCAGAGATTTTATATTGCCATGCGATGAATGATTGTCGATCAATAATAACACCTTGTGAGATGAAGAAGCATTTGAATGCTTTTGAAAATGTTTCAAAAAGACCAAAAAACTATCCTCCTGCATCCAGCCTAATAAATTTGCCGCACCAACACAACCAGCAGGTCCATCCCTTATAAAATGATCGTGGAAATTTACTCTGGGAATAGCGTTACCCAAAGCACTTACAGCAGCAGCTACTGTAACAAGCGCTACACTTTCAGCCGAGGTTATGGCCTACCTGTCGTGATCCACGTCTGGCTACTATCCTATCAGGTTTTTGGACCGTTGTAACTCCAGTCTCGTCCATATTGTACACATCTTGCGACTCAAAATGATGACGATCCATGACTTTTTCTAAGTTATCATAAAAAGCTTCAACATTTGTTTGGTTGAAACTCGTAACTCTCGCCAAACTTGTTGCTTGGCCTGCTCTTACCGATAATTCTGGATTCCTTGTCATAAAGGAAGGATACCATTCCTCCCCAGCCATTTCGTTTTCATCCCACATACTTGGTCTGACAAGCTTATACTTCACAGCTAAATGATGAAATGCAAATTTTCTGACTTCTTTCTTTGTAAATCCAAGGTATATATCCGCCGATAACGGATTAAATATTTTGACAGCTCTCTCTCCTGCTCCTTAGTGAAAATTTTGTTATGCGCTCTATAACCCATTTCTACATGGACATCATTATCGACAATAACTTCCCTTTTTTTATACCTTGTTAGGGACACATGACATAAATTGTACTTTTTTGATGCCGCTCGTACTGACATTCCATTTTTTGTGGCCTCGTACGCCTCCACGTAACTGATTATATCATGTTCTCCTTTTTTTGTGGCATCTGTAAAGAAAAGCAATCAATTTATTTTACAATTAGTCTACATGTATGGGGTCGGTTGTAACGTCACAATCGACCACATGAAAAGTGTTACAACCGTCCCCAATCACTGGTTTCCCAACATTATTATATTTTTATAAAAAATGGATAACGATATCACCTTATTGTTAAAGCTAATGAACGTATCTCCACCACGTGCAGTAAGATAATAAAATAAAAAATAGTATAGGATCAAATACTTACTTTTAGTCGTAAAGAAATAAAAATTTCTACTAGACACATCCAACAGACGCGGCGTGACATGGACGACTAGTGAGCAAGCTCGTACACGCAAGGGCTTCACCTGATCCATATAATGAGTCACACAATTGTGAGCAGTTGGAGAGTTATCTGTGATGTTACAACCGGCCCATCGCCGTTACAACCACACCCAGTCTCTCCTATTTAGTGTTTGTCGTAAGCGTGTTTTCATATCTTGTAATTAAGAATAATTATTTTAATAAAAATGTCAAAAATTTTGGGAAGATCGGTCTTTCAAATTTGAATAGCTAACATTTTCCTACAAACTATTATTTTGAAAAACGGGTGTGATAAGTATTAAATAATATAGTTTTCAACCAATGTACAAAATTTTAGCGAAATCGATTGAAAGCAAATAGGAAAATTGCGTGGCACCGAAAAAGCTTTCTTCGATTACTATGGTCAACAGAAGTGGGCACCGTGTAGGGGAAATTCGCACCGTCATTTTTATTAACTAAAAAAGCACGTAGAGTATAAAAACATCGAAAAAATGATCGTGCGAATTTCCCCCCTATAGGGGGGAAATTCGCACCGATGTAATTTTTTTTACAGAAATCACAAATTTATAAAATTTATAACATAGCGTAAAGGAATATACAAAATACGATTTTAGAAATCCGACCGGAATTACATACCTTAAAGAATGCTCACATTAACAGAATGCTATCTTGTAAGCAAATATACCTTCAGTTCAAGCAGTTCAATTTATAATCGAGAAGATTAACATGTGTGCGCATTTTACAAGAGCAATTATTATGGTGTAATTTATGGCTTTGCATTTAAAACAGGCTGCGAATGTTACAGGTGCAATTTTTGAAAATTCTATCGATAGCCTTTTAATTTAAACAGGGTGGGAATCTTATACATGCAATTTTTGGCAGTTCCAGTGATGGCCTTCTATTTTAAATACGGTGCGAATTTTACACATGCAATTTTTGGCAGTTCAAGTAATAGCCGTCTGCTTTAAACAGGGTGCGAATCTTATACATGCAATTTTTGCCAGTTCGAATGATAGCCTTCTACTATAAATAGGGTGTGAATGTTACAGGTGCAATTTTTGAAAATTCGAGCGATAGCCTTTTACTTTAAACAAGTTGCGAATCTTATACATGCAATTTTTGGTAGTTCGAGTAATAGCCTTCTGCTTTAAACAGGGTACGAATCTTATAGATGCATTTTTTGCCGCTAGTATATGTATCAATTATAATTGAGTGCAAACTTTCTTTCTTAACCTTTGAATATATCTCATTCCAATAGAAGGCTATCACTCAAACTGCCAAAAATTGCACGTGTAAGATTCGCATCCTATTTAAAATATAAGGCTATCATTCAAACTGCCAAAAATTGCATGTATAAGATTCGCACCCTGTTTAAAGTAAAAGGCTATAGCTCAAATTTTCAAAAATTCCACCTGTAACATCCGCACCCTATTTATAGTAGAAGGCTATCATTCGAACTGGCAAAAATTGTACCTGCAACATTCGCTCCCTGTTTAAAGCAGATGGCTATTACTTGAACTGCCAAAAATTGCACCCAGTTTAAGGTAGAAGCTTACCTCTCGAACTGCCAAAAATTCTTTCTGTAAAATGCGCACCGTATTTAAAATACAAGGCTATCACTGGAACTGCCAAAGATTGCATGTATAAGCCTCCCACCCTGTTTAAAGTAAAAGGCTATCGCTCGAATGCTCAAAAATTGTACCTGTAAAATTCGCACCTTATTTAAAAATAGAAGGCTATCTCTCAAACTGCCAAAAATAGTACCTGCAATATTCGCACCCTGTTTAAAATAGAAGGTTATTACTCGAACTGCCAAAAACTGCATGTATAAGATTCGCACCCTGTTTAAAGTAAAAGGCTATCGCTCGAATTTTCAAATATTTCACCAGTAACTTTCGTACCCTGTTTTAAATGCAAAGCCATAAATCACACCATATTAATTGCTCTGGTAAAGTTCGCACACAGGTTAATCTTCTCGATTATAAGCTGAACTGCTTGAACTTGAAGCTGAAGCTACTTACAAGATAACGTTTTGTTTTTGTGAACATTGTTTAAGGTGTAGAATTCCCTTCGGAGCTCTAAAATCATATTTTGTAATATTCCTTTACTCTATGTTATAAATTTTATAAATTTGTGATTTCTGTAAAAAAAATTACATCGGTGCGAATTTCCCCCTATAGGGTGGAATTTCGCACGATAATTTTTTCGATGTTTTCATACTGTACGTGCTTTTTCAGTTAATAAAAATGACGGTGCGAATTTCCCCCCTATAGGGTGAAATTCGCTCGGGTGCGAATTTCACTTTTACTAGGCGTGCAAGGGAAATTCGCACAATGGGGTGCGAATTTCCCCCCAGTCGTGGGCACCCACCCCAATGGATTAACTTTTTTGACAAAATTTTAAATTTTTTATAGATTATTGATATTGTGTTATAAAATAAAAAAAATATTTCTGATAAACTATTTGTTTAAAACAAAAAACAAAACAAAAGTCCAAAAAGTTGGGGAAAAAATTGCTTTTAGGTGGATATAACCCCTTAAACCACCCTTCCTTCACATGGTTATGTATTTGTTACGATAATAGTATTAGGGTATCAGTTCTATTTTCTATGCATTTGTATAACTATATATATACAATATATGCACAGTTCGGTTTTCGATCATCTCTATCATTATTTATATATTCGAGAACTTTATGAATGGTGCCTCTTACGATAGAAATAATTATAATTTGCCATTTTCTTTTCAAATGACTCGACTAATAGCCAGACTGCTGGGAATTTACGCAAACAAGTAAAGAAATTTATTTCCTTTGAAGAAAGGTCATTATTTCATTGAAACAATACAAAAAAAAAATTTGGACAAACCATTAAAAAAATATCATTCCAGTGTTATATATACTCATACATATGTATGAAGATTTTTTAATGTACCAAGAAATGATCTCGTCAAAGCCAAATAAAATAATTTATGATATTTCCTTGTTTTGAATTCATACATACTATATTTCCGCAAGTATACATAATTATACGTGTGCTTATACTACAAAAGTACAAATAGTTTAAGTTAAAGATAAATACTTACCTTCAAGCACTTTGAATAATACAATGAACATCTGTTCTTCTTACAATCTTCGTATTATACCTAGTTTATCATAATCGACATGCCAAAAAGTCTGTTCCAGAGATAATTTTTTTCGTAATATTGAATCACACCTTACTAAAACACATTTTTATAAATCACCTAGAAAACTCTGTGACTTATTTATATTATCTAGGAATTTTGACATTGTACGGTTTAACCTAATAGCATTTGGCGACCTAATTATAATAAATTATTATATTAAACTTTTTTTTTTTTTTTAAAGAAGAAATTCATTTAAAAAGTCGGTTCTGCGTCCACAGAGTGTTCTTCTTTGTATACCTTTACACAATTTCATGAAAAACTACTCAAAACCAAAAGAGGCCGTTCGGCACGTGACAAAGTTTACTTTTAGATAAAATTAGCATGAAAATTATGTAAATATCAGAGAATTTTACATTTTTTTTTTTTTTTTTGTTAACTAGAATTGTCGTGATTAACTGCTTTGTGTGAGCGAATCATTTATAATAAAGTGTACAAATTTATTGCAGCTTTAGGCCCGACTTTTACTTTCAAGTTATGCAAATGCCAAGTTTGGTTGCATAACAGAAAATAGAATTAGTGGTAAATTAATTAAAAATCATCTTCTTTAGATGTTTTTAATAATAAAAGATTATATAATCGTATACTATTTAGCAATTTGTTTTATTAGTTGAAATGAATTAAACTGGACGACGGCTGTTTTTAAAAACGTGTTCTGTGTCAAGGATATTAAAGGGCATTACCGAAGCATGAAAATCTACATAATCTCGAATAATCAGGTCGCCTCAAAGGCCTTGTACTTATAGACATCTCGAATCTAAGTAGTGTTGGACTCTGTTAGTATCCTGGGTACGTGCACAATGAGGCAAGGCGAGGCGAGACTATATCAAGAGTTGAAGAAATAAAATGACTGTACGCTGTACTATGGTATGAGAGTGTTCAGAAAATCGCTGTGGCAAGACATCTCGAGGTATCTCGCTCGAGAATGACTTTTTTCGTGAGCAGCGTGCTAATTTTTATAGCTGGCATATAGTCTTATATGTTTTTTCTTTGATATAATTGGAAGATGCTTTTCTCATTTTCATATACTGGCAAAATCTATCAGGATCAGTTTGTAAATCTTCATATAGATGATGAAATTCGCCAAATTCCAGACGTTTCGTATTTATCGGGTGGCAATTAAAACAGCGGAAAGTACACTTATGTGAAAAATGCAATATAGTTGCATTATTTGACAAACACAAAATTTCGACTTCAGAATCTGATGACATAATTTATGCTCTCAGTTCGCGATTTACCAAGAAACTGAACGCCTTTTTGTGAACACTACACCTCGAGATGTATCTATACTTCGCTTTGCTTTGCCTCGCCTCCCCTCGTTGTGCACGTACCCTTAGATGCCTGCAGACATGGTTTCAGCACTGTGATTTAAAAGATATTTATGATGTGATATACCTCTACGTTATTAGATCAAGTCTGCATTGGAATTTTCAGGAAGAACATACCTCGCGCGAGGAGCCTGATTCTTAGTCTTACTACTGTGCAATAGGAGCTGTACATAGTGACTGTTACAGCCCTAGTAAACACGTTTTGAAGATTTCTTCGATGAGTTCATGAGCGCTTAGATGAAGGTAATGATGAAATCTTTTCTGGACTCAGGACTGAACTCATTATATACTTTTCTTCAACGTAATGAGCTTATGCATAATCACTTGATGAGCAGTTCCATGAGTTGTTACATTATTTTCCTGTTAACATAATAAAATACTCACTTTACTGTTTTTTTAATCAATACAACACATCACCCATCATAATTTCGTGCAAATGCACATGAGTTTTGAATATGAAAACGCTCATTGTATGCTCATCGAAAGGCTCATTAGAACGCATCAGAAAACTTCACCCGCATTCAAAAGCAGAGAAATTTACACATATATGCACGATTTCCTGATGCAACAGTGCAAGTTTACATAGGATTTCCCCCATGCGGGGAAAAGGGTTTTCGAAACCGATGAGCATTTTCTACTAGGATTTCTTCGGATGAATACCTCCTCATACATAATATGGTGGTAGTGTACGTTTTGATTATATTTATCTTCGCATTTTAATACTGAACTCACATTTCAGTCGCAGTTATTATATGTATATATAGTTAACCTTTTTTGTCCTGTAAACAAAGATTTTTTCGTTTTATTTTTATTTTTATTGACTTTTCCATGAGCTTTCAAATTTCCAAGATGTGAAAGTTTCGTTTTTAGTTACTTCTTTGATAGTTTCCTATGTATTCCATTCAATGTTCTCCTTCATGAGCCTTCTTTGAATGTACAATACCAACGTTGGCATTTTCTAGCATTAAGAACGTCGTTATACATACCATTACATATTTCAGTAGCCTCTGTATCACTAGACCCTGTTTAAAGTAAAAATGGTGAAACTTTTCAGGTAATTGGTGATTGATTGGTCACACATTTTATAGAAACTATGTATTAGTACAAAAAGCGACAGGATATTTTGCATGTGATGCAAGTCGACGTATGTACTCTTAAAGTTTGATGACGTATAATTCAAATTCAAATTTACGTTAATATCTTATATAATATTGTACATATACACTAGAACTGTCATAGTATCCATAAACAAATCTTAGTAATTATAGACAAGTTTTAGAAAGATAGGACAGTGTTGATAAAGAATTGTGTTCCTGTTTTGCTAAATTGCCAATGGACTTATGATTGCGCACGTAGGTTGCTGCCAAACTCGTGAAATTATGCGAATATTACCATTGGATATTGTTTATATTTCCAATACCTGGGCTTGGAGTTGGTGATAAGAGTATAACTGTGTCTAATCATAGGATTTTTCACAGTAATAGGTGTTATCAGCGAATGCGGTTTCGTTGTTTTTTTAATCAGAACATTAAGTGTAAGATGATTCTTTGCAAAATAATTTTGGATTCGAATAAATTTGTTCCGAATTGAAGTCGGGTGAAAAGCTTACATATGTGCAATGTGCAGTGAAGATATTTGATGGCAAACGGTAAAACCAAAAAAAAAGACCATCTTTAAAAATATCCATACCGATAGCATTCTTATAGTATGCACAACAATTAAATTCCAAACTATACAAAGTATAGTTGGACTGAAACCAAAAATGCGAGTTTAATTCATCAGAATATAGCTGGCACTCGCTGTTATGTAATTTTCCAACACCCAGCTCATAAATATTTCTCCATGAAGTAATAATTTAAAGCAACTTATTTTATCATCATAACTACAAAGAAGATATGACACTATTGAAAAAGAATAGACGACTAGCTAATTATGAATTTTAACAATTCACTTTATTTCTTTTTCCTAAATAATTATAACAACTGTTTTTACGTTTCTATATAATTCTTCCCACAGAATGAAATTCCACTACGTCCTAATTTTCTGTGCTCTCGCTGCACCAGTTTGGTCACATTCAACAGGAGCACCAAAAGATGCCTGCAGCGACTTAACTCCACAGCATGGGGCCAGCTCACAAAGTTCAGCAGCACCATACAGTATTGCAGTATCCAATGATAACGTTAAAGCTGGAGATTCAATTAAAGTCACTATTAAGGGCAATTCACCTAAGGATCTTATCAAAGGATTTCTAGCACAAGTACGATTAGGAGATAATCCGGTTGGCACCTTTAGCCCAGGATCTAATAGTCAAACTTTAGATTGTAGCGGATCCAAAGTATGTTTACCGCTTCTGAAATTTACAGTATTCCAATATCAGCAAGTTATTTTTTATGGTTTTTTTCTTTATTCTAGGATACTATTACACACAAAAAAATGCCAGGAGATGGTGTTAATGAAGTTACTTTCGACTGGAATCCACCAAGTGATCTGAAAGGACAAGTTTCTTTTGTTGCAACTATAGTCCAACAAGCAGATATATTCTGGGTTAAGAAAGTTACCAAGTCTTTTAATATTGTTTAAATGTGTGCAATTGTACTAAGTTAAGTGATAATTATGAAGTTTTAATTTCCTATAAATTTACTTAGTTCGATGTTCCTGTTTTGTTGTTGTAATTAGTACTAACCCTTAATCCTTTTCATAACCTCCTCGAGACTTGCTTCCTCTTTATAAACTTTAACAGATCAGACGTTGATTTGATAAATGATTTGGAATCAGGTGTTAATTGACAAAGCACCGTAAACACCTTTTTTACCTACATGGTCTCCATATTTAGACGTTTGCTTTTTACTTTATTTATTAATGACTTGCCATATGTGATTCAACATATAGGAAGTTGAATGATATTTCTCTTCGTATTTTATCCTATTAGGCCTCATTTTTTCAGCTGTAATTTTTAGAAACCAAGAAAACTTACTAAATTTAATTGCTTTTAACTGTATAGAATCACGTATTTGAACCAGACAATCTGGATGGTTACTCGAGTATCCTAAATGATATATATTTCGCGGCGATACAGATGCCTTAGAAACTGAAAAATGAGTTTAACTTGGTGTACTATATATGGCCCTAAATGCTGCATTTCAATGGCCTCTCTTAGTGTATTAACTTTAAGGACAGATGACCAAAACAGAGTATATAGTAATATCGAAGATTGACTGCATAATGTTCCATATGTAAATGAACCATGTAACACAAACGAAGTATTTGAAAAGTTGCTGCAAGCCCTTCGGTCAAAATCTAATTCTATAATCCCCAGCTAGCATTTAAGTCGTTCGAGCTTGTGGATAAGCATTCAGCCAATATGTTCCAAAAGGCTCCTTCCTTGACCTCATTTTTGTGCCACACTGCAGATGTTGCTAGTTTTTCTTCGGCATAAGATGGAAGCAGAGCTTGAATTTGATAAAATGGATTGTAAAGTGGGACTCGCAGGGTCTATTACTTGCACTAGAAAATTCGTATTCAGGTTGTCATCATCATCATACCATAATAAATACACCATATATAAACCCTGCTGTGTGAGATGCGCTAAGGGTTCATCATTAACAAAGTTTTATAGACTTGCGTCTGCTGGTCATTCATGGCTATTCGTATTATTAGAACGGAATTCAAATATACACTCATTTTACGAATTAGAAGTTTTCCGTTTTCTCGAGAAGAATACAATCTGTAATTTTTGCCAATTTCTGGAAATTTCATCTACACAGCTCAAATACTATTTAGACTAGACAACTAATGTATCTAGTGCGTTAGAACAGTCTTAAGTGTGACTCCATTTACGGAAAACGATTTATCACAAGTTATATTCGTTCTCGAGAAAACAAAAAATTTCAAATTCGTTTATAGCTTTGAAAGGGGATGATTAATACGCCATAGTGCAGATAAACTACCAGATAACCAAGCCAACGGAACAAAATATGAGGCAATATTTGCTTCATAGCCGACAGACCATAGCTGAAAAAGAACTTTTTATCTAAAGCAGCAAAATGTTGTTAACTAAGTTCCTTGATTCAACAAGCAAAGTTTCAGAACTTAAGATATTTGCCATACTCTTTCATTTTTTATAGCACATCACACAAATGAAAACAGTGCGTCTCAGGTATACTTATTGGGTGCTGGTTCTGGCTGGATAGTTAGATTTAAATTACTCGTATT
The DNA here is from genome assembly GCA_963924295.1 of Dioctria rufipes. Classification (NCBI taxonomy): domain Eukaryota; kingdom Metazoa; phylum Arthropoda; class Insecta; order Diptera; family Asilidae; genus Dioctria; species Dioctria rufipes. The sequence continues at coordinate 76,882,143 of OZ002744.1, forward strand.
TCAGATTTTTTCATCCTTCTAGTTATTGAATATTTTCTCTCTACTTATTTTTCTAACATTTTCTAATTCCTTAAAAAAAAAAATTGCTTTGCATTCCGAAAACTTGCCCCTTTTTGGTTATTGATGAAACTATTTTCAATATTTCGGAATTCGCAACGACTCTTCATTTTTTTATATTCTAGATGAAGTAATGGGATAGGTATACTAAGATTACCAATATCCGGATGTCTGTCCATCTATTATTAATTAGATACTTTTCAGTTTCACATGTATTTAGAAATTGGTGTTATGGTCGTAGCGTATTGCATATAGCAATATGCTACACGAAATACTGAAGCGTGTAAGCCGGCTGCTGTCAAGCAGAAAAATTGAACGCACCCCGACCGAAAGAAGGGCGTTTCCTCGAGCTCGGAGTGACATTCTGACGGTGGAAAGGAAGAAGAAGACAATCTTCTCGTATGGTGAAATCGTTGAGTATAGCCGTGCAAGGAATAACTCCAAAGTATTTTCGCAGACATCCGCTAGAAAACAAAACTTGTAAGTATATTTAGGATATTTTTCAATCCCCAGACTACTTTATTTTCCACTGATCTAGTTATTTTCGAATACCCCTCACCAATCAAAACTTCGGCAACAGCAGCTTCTCAGCAAGTCGATTTGGGGCCAAATTCTGTATCTCACCGGGCAGCGGCTCGTATGTTAGAGAAAATTAAAATAAATCGCAACGAAAGTGTTTGCATGTCTTCGCCACAACAAAAAGCTGAAAGTAAATCAAGGGAATCAAAATCGATGTATAAGTTGTAACACCTTTAAGGATTCGTGAATTAGGAGAAAATATCACGTCAACTACGAGGAACGGTGAAAATATTGAAAATATTCCTCAATACAAAAGTTGTTTCCCTATCTATTGAAAATATTAAAAGACAATGAGGAAATGACAAGAATGGAAGAACCCTCTCCACGAATCTATCAACTATGCAACGCTAGCTAGAATATCACCAAACAAACATCTCGAGAAGTGCACAAAGAAAATAATTGATGTTGGTGCTGTGAAAAATTTCGCTTCACTACTACGTTTTAAGGAAATTGAGTTTCCGCAGTATAAATTAAAATAGGTAATGTGCTACGAATGCATCAGTCTGATGTGAGGTTCAGCACTCGTTGGGGGATGCTCCACCGATATCCAAGATGTGCCTCAACATGATTTTGTTCTAGAAATGCCATTAGTGCCCCGTGCAAGTTCGACCGTAGGTCATCTGAAATTTCTCTGTAAGAACATTCTTTCTCGACTTAAGAGTAAGTGATAAACGTATACTCATCGGAAGCCAACTTGCCGCAGGATAGGGCGCAGTAAATGTTTGTTTGAATCAATTAGTTTAAGAATTATGCTAAACGCATTGGATGCCAATAATAATTATTGTATTGGTTTAGTCACGTCATCTGCAACTCAGACGGTAGGCTTTGAGCTCGCTCCGGATTTGAAAATGCAAGACGTTTTTTTTGTGTGAAATTTAAAGACGGAATGCGCTGACATCTTTAAAAGATAATTTTACAGTATACAGCTAACGCGACTTGAAATAATACTACAGTTAAAATTATCATTTGGATAACAATTCTTTTTAGAACGAAGAGATTAGCAAGCGGACCATTTGGGAGGCGCCTCTTCGGTGGATCCTCTACTTTGACCATGTAAGTATTCTCAACTCTATTTTATTGTGTGAGTAACGTTAATAATCTATAAATTTTTGCTGCATACAAAGCCCGTCAATAAGTAGTTTCCCAATGAACATTTTTGCAACTAATTAGTTGCAAGAATTAGATTTTTATTTTATAAGGGTTGTATAACAGCTACACGAAAACTAAAATGTTTTATAGAGGTACCACTTTTTCCTATTGAGTTCCGATGCTAAATTGTTTTATAATGTAGCACTGAGAACGCTTTCCGAACTTCTTATAAAACAGTTTTGCTCCCGAAACTAATTTATTCCATAAGTATTTTATAATAGTTCGAAACTAATCTTTGAAAGGCCTTTTAAAACAATTTAGCTTCCGGAGCAATTTAGTTGTCGGAGAGTTTTGTGAACATATCACAAAATTAAATTAGAACACTTATAAAACCATTTGGTTGCGACTTGAATTGAGCATGGGATCTCGCTTTTATAAAACTCGAAAGCTGTATTTTATCTTTTATGACAACTTTATAAAAAAATGGAAGCTTTACATTGGTATTAAATACTTTAACAAAAACCGTTCGTCACAAATACCAATTAACCTGTGTAAAACTAAGTTCTGTGGAGTATGCACTTTGACATTTTCGATCCTGAATATTTAACACGGATCTAAAATGTTTTATAAGAGCTGTAATGTGAGGTGAAAACATTCGGCCATTTTATAAAAAAGTGAATAAATTGCAGCGAGCAACATTTTAGCAATTAACTTTTTCGTTTACTGACACGCAAAATAAACACGCGAATAAAACAAAAAAAAAATTAATGATTTCACTTTTAATTTTTAATTTTTTTAAACGATTTGGAACTTAACATTAAAAATATATTTAATAATAAATATTTATTTAAGTTCATTTATTTTTAGAATTTACTAGGCGCGTTGTATTTTTTCGAGCTAGAAGTATAACTTTTACAATAAAATTAAAGTTGCATGACATTTTATTCAATATTAATCGAAAATAAATGTTTACGCATTACGCGTATTAGTATTCCAAACAAAATTATGTTGGATGACAAAGTCTGAATTCATAAATTATTTTTCCTGCTCACACATTTTTGAAGGAAATTTGTAATACATTTTTCATAAAGAAAAAATAAGACAACAATAGATCCATATTACACAAATACATATAAGTTTTAACAAATAACTGCAGGAAGGAAGTTTTCACAACTACTATAAAATATCTCCGCAACCAAGTTGTTGATACAAGTGGTTTTATAAGGGTTTCAAACACTTTCTCGCAGACTGCTAAAACGATTTATTATTGCTTTATAAATTAGCTTCCACAACCCTTATATAGTGTGCCCAATTAGCTCTATAAGAGTTTTTTTAAAGCTCGTACAACATTTTTAACAACAATCTTATAAAACAGTGTGTTTTATAAAGAGTTGTGAGAGCATTTCCGTGGCTATAATAAAGTATAAATTGTTCATTGGGTTTGTTCTTTTCGTCAATAATCGTTTTGAGAAAATAAATTAAAGAACAGGTTTAAAGAATTATCGGCACCACGTAACTAGAGAAATGTAATGATAACCAAAAAAGAATAAAACAAAATGGAAAATTTTTTTAGAGATCTGTTTTATAGAAATTTTACAATATTGAAAGCAATCGCGCAAATTTAACAAAATTACAAACTGTTTCCTACAATCTTCGCATAATTTCTCAAAAAAGTTTAAAACGAGTAAAAGACGATTACTAAGATTTCCCTAAAATGTGTTATACTGTGATGAATTTTCTTTTTATTTTTGATAAATAAGTTTCATGTTTTTATTTACCTGAAATTCTTACCTTTTATGAGAGATTGTCTTATCTGTGACTCAACGGAATATATGAAATATTAATTAGCAGTGCCGGGCATGATAAAGTTTCTTCTTCCTCGTTCCTTCCTGGCCGAGTAAGTTTTTGTCAGAACGAGTCCGTCATAATAATGCATTATTTTATTCATTCATGATTTAAATTACGCATTTTCAAATTTAATCAAGAGCGCATGCCTATCACGGAAAGTTTCAATCAGATAATGTACTAGTATTCTTAAGTTATTATTATTTTAGTAATTGGAACTCATTGTATTAGTATACTTATTCATCTCGTTTTCTTAATTTCTATATTGCATACTGCTAGCGTATAAGTGCATCGCAAATGTGATGTTGATTGTCTTCACAAGATGAGAAAGAATTAGGTCTTCCGAGATTTTTTTTTCTTTTTTTAAACTGGAAAGAAAGAGGTCATTAAGTCACTAGGTTAAAAGGTTAAAGCTTTGTAACTTTGCCGAGATATTATTATAATTAAATACAATTTATAACGTAATGTCTCCTTGAGCTTTGAATTCTTTTCCTTCACCATCCTGGAGCCCTCTCATATGAAGGTCGTCTAGGCTCGCCTAGTCTCTCTCCCTTTACAGGTCAACTAGGGACTCTCAAAAATCTTGCCCTCAGAGTCAGATGGGTGGATGGGGCATGCAGGAAGGCAGAACATCTGCGCCTTCAACTACATATATATATATAGGTAAGTGAGGTAAGGGTCCTTTCAGGACCGAATGTGTGCCGGCTTTTAGTTTGTAGGCACAATTTTTTTTTATTATGGTTGGTGACAGCGGCAGGTTTTTCGTGGAACCTCTCCACACTCTCCGCCAATGAGCCGAGGCGAGCTAGCGTGCCGCCCTGCAGTCAACGCTGTCCGTCGAGTGATCTGTCAGCTCATGCTGGCAGTCTGGACTTTACGTCCAAAGCGTCCAAATCACTCAACATAGTTCCATAACATTGGTTGCGAATAACTCCGGGTGCTTGAAGCAGAGCCGAACACACCGAACACATTAGAATAAGGGCATGGATAGTTTATTTCAATTAAAAGCAACTGCTAAGGGTGTTTGGCTGGGCTAAACAAACAACTATATTTTGTAATTGGAAAAAATCAATGAAATTCCTCAACGATAAAACAAATTACTATTTTGTTATCGAAGTAAAATCAAATTAAAGCATACTTGAACTTAATTATTATGTCGTGTTAAATTCTCTTAATAATTCCCTACTGCACTGATTTTTTATCCACAATACCATGACATGCAGTGCTTTCAACACAAATTTGAGCTTAACTACGCAAAATTTCGATTATTGCATAAAAATATAATATTCTGAATTTTTTTCTTTTAACTTGGAGATATAGTTGTTTATCTGACACCACAGGTAGCCGGTATAATGTAAAAATATTCTTTGGTAATTTTTTTTAAATAAAAATTTATTGGTTCAAAATAGAACTAAGAAAACTTTGATTTAACAATAAGAACAAAAAAATTTAATTACGACTATAATTACTTATTATAACGTGAAAATATCCATTTCTAAAGTAAATGGGATCATGTTCATCGCTAACCTCCCAATTTCTAAAAGGTGTGTAATCCTTATAAGGATTTTCTTTGCCATCCACAATAACTTTAAATGAAATATTTGATTCTTTTATAACTTTATTAACTTCCATAATGTCAGAGCGAGCTTCTAGTTGCGTATACGAAGTGAACAAAATTGGTGTGTCCTTAAATTCCAAAATTTTTTCTATTCCCGGTCGCCAAGGATTTTTGGTGCTTTGTGAAAACTCAGAAAAGCCACAATTGAAGGAAGCAATTAAATTTGGTCTACTTTGTTCTTTAGATTTATCGGAAATTTTTTGATGAAATTCCTCAAAGGTCTTGCGATGAAATTCTAATTCTACTCTTCGATTCCAGTCGTTTGTATGAAAATTGTACATTATGGGTTCAAATTGCATTATATGTGGTCCGATGAAGTCAATTTTGATATAGACTAAAGTTGGCAATTGGCTGAAAAAGAAACGTAAATGGTCCTTTTTAAACCAATTCACTTCACCTTCTGCACCAACAATGTATATTTTTAATGATCTGGGTACAGAATTTGTGTGGTTGTAATAAGAATTGAGGACGTACAATATTGTTGCGACAGATGAATAGCTGCTTGCAATAAAAAATGGTTGAAACTCGTCTGAGTTTTCTGGAAGTTTTGGTAAATTGATATTATTTGCACAGCTCTTTTCAAGAACATCAAATAAATGGTTTTCAGAATTCATGTCGATCGGATATTGAAAATCGAAGTTCATTGTAAAATCCTCGAAATGACGGAAATTTTCGCAAATCTTTAGGTAATGACAAATATCTGCATGCTTCTTAAAGTTTTCCTGTTTATGTTCTATACAGCAATATCCAGCTACCCCACATATGTCGCAATCATACTTTGCATAAGTTTTATGCGTAAAACATGTATTACAGTATTTTGGAAAAGTTAAAAGTTGCTCTTCAAAATATTCAAGGTCTCTTCCCAAGATGGAACGCATTGATGATTTCATAAACAAAACAGCTCTTTCGATGTCTTTTCTAGTTATTATTGGTCCATTTATGTATAAGAGATGTTCAATTTTGAATTTTTTGTTCAATAATCGTACTGCTTTGCAAAAGTCTTTATGTATGGTCCAATCGGTCTGTTGATGTTCCTTTCCACAGTAACGAATCAATTCACATCTGCTACACAATAAGAGACTTTTCGAGAAAGATGAGGAATTATTTAGAAAAAAGCACACATTGCATCTAGTCGCACTGAATATAACTGATGGCATAATGCTGAAAGATGAAATGAATGACAAATGAAACATTTTGTTTTGCATCTGGTAGAATAATTCATAATTGTACACTACAAAAAATATCTTAATGCTGGTATTAGTAATAAGTTATGATAATGCTTGCTTACATACAAAATTTAGATTCACACAATAGTATTTATTCACCGCAAATAATAAGAAAAACAACCAAAAAGTTATCAGAGTTGTGGAACGGATCTATTCAAAACTTGTTGAGATATTTGTGTAGCTGACAAAAAATGCTCGGTTATGTATATTTAGAAAATAACATAACCGAGCATTTTTTGTGAAATTTATAAAGATTAATCAAATCAAATCAAAATATTTATTACTAACCCAAACTCAAAGCTAACGATTATATACGCCATGTATTTAGCTCACTAGCAAAAAGAAATTGCAGATCGAAGTTGCGTTCTTCTGTGTGACTTTTTCTAGAATACCCATATCTTGAAGAGAACATCTTGCTCTATCGATTGATGTGAACTATTGATGTTCGCTTCATCTACATCTAGTGGCGCAGCGTTATGATTGTTATATGTCCATATTTTCTTAATTTTTTAGCTTTAAGGTAATTAGAAATTAATTAGCAGATGAAAAAATCATATTCAAATTTATAAAAAGAGTTTGTTAAAACAACCATTTTTTCAGATAAATTTTTAGTTATCTTTTCACGGTATATAAATAATTATTATTTTAAATGGAAACACGCATCAAAAGTATTTCCGATTACTTAAAATAAAGACCTTATTCAAGGAACCATACAAAACTTATTTACTCATAAATTGTACTTCCATGACAAATATGCAACTTATTAGACATCAATTTTATAAAATGTTGCAAATAATCCAAAAACGGACTAAAAATATCACTCGCACATTTAGCATTATATTATAATGGGTTTACTAATCTTTGATGCATGAATGTTAGCAAAATGCCGATGAGTTCGGACCCAGACCCTGAGAAAATGTGTTTGCAACTACTTTGCTAGCAAGAACGTCTTCAGTCTTACTGTGCATGATGCTTCCTTGAAGAATTCTTTGCGTCTAAATATTCGAAGCTACTTGTCATGATCGCTGAGCACTTCCAAAAATTCATTGAACATTTATAAAATGCCGACATCTGCCGAAACAAAGTTATTAAAGTGATTAAAGTTATAGTTGAAAATTAAGCACATTTCTACGTTATAGCAGCGGCATTCAGCTACACAAACAAATTTTATTCAGTCTTCGACGTTTTTAAACAGTTAGCTCACAGTTGGAAGCTGAATATTAAAAAAAATTGAATTAAAAATATGTTTTTCTGTTATATTAGTTTTGAAGACAGATGTAGAAATACTGTTGTGGCAAAGTATGTAGAAAATAGTTGCAATATATCACTTATTGCTTAACCTAAATAAAACGAAACTCTTATAAAGGATCCTAGCGCTTTCAAAGTTTCGGAGCCACTGCTCTAAAGCTCTCTGTTGTGCGTAGAGATGCAATACAAATGCCATATTTTTCGAGGTAGCCAACGTAGTACGGTGCGAAGAATGACTAATATTACCCATGCTTCGGTACGGTGCTTTCAAGCAAAAACACAATTCCAGCAGTTTATAATTGATTTCCAATCCAACAAACTTTAAAAAGGCATGATTTTTGTAATTTTGTACTTCTGATTCTGCATTAGGGGGAAACAGATCACTGTAAGTAAAACTTGTATTATTAGACCTCATATCACTACATATATATTATATATATCAAGTATGATTATGATAAGTCATGTAGTTCTACCTCAATGAACTAGTAGGAACATAGTTTAAAGCTGGTATGTACATTTATTTATTTAAGTTCATAAAAAAATTGTTACTAAAAAACATTTACAAAGTGCAAATGGTAAGAATACTAAAAATTGTAAAAACTAAATATAAATTCAAATATACAATTAACTCTCCGTCGGGTGCATCTGCATGTTTTACTTGTTCATGTTCAGGCGTAATGTATCTCACAAAATCAGTTTTTTTGACTTCCTATAAAATTTTCGTAAATAATAAAAATATCTGTGAATAAATTAAAAGTTCCTCTGTTTAATAATATTTTTTTTTATATCGTAAAAAACCTAAGGTAGAGAAGCGTACTGCAAAATAGCAACTAGTGCATCTGCTGGAAATATTTGCTACCGACGCGGCGGAGGGTTAATATATAGCATTTTGAGATTTAATTAAACCTTTTCCAGAAATAATTAAACCTTCTCCACAAAGAATTAAACAAAATTCATAAACAATTAAACTTGGAAATAATTAAATTTTTTATTTCTTTTTTACATTTTTAAATATTTTGAGGTTAATGAAGTGGTTCACCAAGCGATGCAGGAGCAATTTTCATCATCATGTCCATTATAAAATTTACAGCATCTGTAGAATTTAAATCTCTAACGCTACTTTCTATAACTGAGGGGAGGATGAGCTCAACGGATGTATCTGCGAGAATTCTGCTCGGAGCTAGGATTGAGCATAGGTGAATATGGTGGATGAAATTGAAGTCGTATTACCGGTGGCAACAACCTCTCGAACAGCATTCGTCTTGTGTATGGCGGCATTATCCAAGATCAACCATGCATCTCCTATATGTGCAATTTTATCTATACGTTCTCTAAGGAATGTACAAAATTTATCGGAGTTGCATGTTGAATTTGAAATAATTTCGTAATCTAGATTTCCATCATTGTTCATTACTGCTAATAAGGTATTACCATAAAATAATAAAGGCTAAAGAGATGACAAGATTAACTTTGCTTTGCGAACCAATATTTGAAAGCTCAATCTGAAAGTTTGGATGCAATCGTCAAAGCTTTTCTTTCAGAGCTCGCATCTTCTGTATTGAATTTGCAGCCCACTGTACCAGCAGGCTTCACATCAAGTCAAGGCATGATGTACTGAATGGAGTAAATGCAACACTACCAAAGTTTGCCATGGTAGATATTAATACACATATGAATGTGTTACTTTTGGATGCCCTTTTGATACAAAATATTATTGCTTCAGGCGGAAGAAATATTTTGCGATGATATACAACTCATTTGGAGGTATTAGCTGCGTTTTTTTATACTGTACTGGTTCATTGGAAATTTAAATTAATTTCATTCTATAAAACGTCTATAGGTAGCCATGACTTTTTTTATGGGGGCAAATTATCAAACTGCATTTCAATATTCACAAAATGCCAAAATAGATCTAAAATATTTGATTCTAATTCTCTTCAAAAGCTGTCAATTTGATGGTTTTTATTCATTTATAAATCCGTACATCTCCTCTTATAGGGATCATGAAAAAAGAACGCAGCATTGTAATCGTAATAGTACTGCATATTATATGCAAGCAAATTTCTTAGACGGCGATGTTTTTTTCACTATTGTATACAGTGTTTTTATCTTACAGACGTAAATATAATGAAATAATTGATGAATAATTCCAAGAGCTTGAAATGGGAACATTTTTGAAAATATAAACAACATTTTTAAAAATTCATCAATTATTTTTATGTACTTCATATTGAGATCGTGTGATATTCAAATTGTCGGTATTATGAGCGGAGTGAGAAATAATAAAATTGACTATTCTTTGCGGATTCCCTGTGACAATCCTTAATATTTTCAATATCGATTATCTTTAGAAAGACGTTTGCCCTAGTCCTGTTTTTATATGTTGATAAATATCGTCCAGAAATGATACATGAAATTTTAAATTTACATTCCTCATACAAAGCAGGCAACCACTTAGAAACATTTTTTCTACTCGAAATGGGTAAAAAGAAAAAGTATATTGTTATTTTTGTAAATCAAATTTTATCCTTTTATTATTTTTAGTTTGGTAATTGCTTTGTTTTTCTGTTTAAAGAGTTTCTGGGTTTCCCATATGCAGTTCTTTTTGATTAAAATATCAATAAAATAACCGAATATTTTTAAACGATGTTCACAACACAGATTATCTTCTGCAAACCAATCGCTAAATTCGCTGATTTGCCTTGTTTTCTCAATATATGTGTTCTTTATGACTACTTTTATCGATTTCATATTTGGACTGATGGAAATAATTTGTACAAAAATATTTAAAACAATTTTTATTAGCTGGAAAAATTTTTCTGTAGACGCCTTAAGTTTACCGAAATCAGAATTTTTTGAAAAATGTTTATGAAACAAAAAGTGCTCAGATTGATCTTCAAGACATATATTCTCCTGTCTTTTTCATGCAATCTTCGCGAAATGTGCAGCCGATCTTCGTTAATATTCAAAAAAAAATATACCCCAGAAAATATCGTAAAGAAGAGTCCTCTACGGGTTTATCATCACTATTGATAATATCAAAATTATAACTTTCGAAAAAATCAATTTTTAAGTTATTACTGTCTATATTGCAATCAGGTAAAGTATGGGAATTATCCGCGTGCATTACTTGACTTTAAGTATTTTGAAAAGTTGTATTTTCAAATATAAATTCCTCATTATCATCATCTTCACAATTGCTACTTTTTGATTTAAGTGCCAAAATTTTGCTAGACAAAAGCCTACTTATTATATGATTAAATTCATAAACGGAGGGATTTCGATTATTTCCACCCTTATATCTTATCATAGAAAATAAATTTTCTGCAACATCTTGGTTGAATTTATATGTCAAAATAAATTCTTTTTCTGGGAACTGTTCAAGGAGATCACTTGATAAAGAAAGTATACATCTAATTGATTGGATTAAACCATCAAAACAATAATTTTACCTGGAAGTAGAAAAAGTTCTTATAAATGGAATAATGCCTTCGAGATATTGTCTAACGACTCCGTCTTTTCTAATTCCACATTTATATATATTTTTACTAGACGGTGACTTACTATTAAGACAATCAAAAGTATTGTTGACTTTTTCAAAAAAAGTCGACAATTGATATTGCTTTACATTTGGTTTCATTGCTAAATTTCTCTAAAGTCTGTACTGTGCGAATAACAGCACTGCACGTACGACTAAAAACTTGCACTGCAAGAGAAACTTTCATTTTTTGCCAAGTGTTTGGATGCACATGCTTGTCAGATAACTTTGGGCACATTTTTACTGGCTGGTGTTTCTCCATATTATACAGCGATCCCATCTTGATATTTTATTTCTGATTTAATCACAATATTCCGAACTGATTTAACAAGATGAGGAACATCATGTATAGCATATATTTTTTCAGAATTGTAAAAAAAATATGACTTTTCTGAGGTAACTCCAAAACTTTTTAGGCAACTTCGATTATCAGAGCTTGATCGCAAATTATACCTTTTACGTCAACACCAATCTCAGTACAATAGCAAATATTTTCTTTTATTTTTTCTTTCAAACACTCCGCGCCAATAACATTTTTAGTGGCAAAATAGCTTATAACTATTTTCTAATTAGAAAATATGCCACGTATCATAAATAAGCAGATATGCTTCGCTATCTCAGAAATTTTTTTATCACCCTGTTATGGTCGTAGCGTATTGCATATAGCAATATGCTACACGGAAATACTGCAGCATGTACGGCGGCCCTCAAGTAGAACCACGTACTGAGCGCACCTCGACGAAGCAATGCTTCATCAAGCTCGCGTGACATGCGGGGACGACAGATTATGACTGAAAAGAAGAAGAACTCGTCTCTTTCCGCTGTCAACCACTTCACACGATAGGTACGTGTATAAAATTGAGAAACGAGAAAAGTCTTTAAGTCTTTAAACATCGGACGGATAAACTATTCAGCACGAAGTCCAAGAGATTTTTTGTCTCTAGTAGAATTATACTTTCATATGATAAGATTATTTCCCTTACCAGCAGGCAAAAAATCAAAGAAAAGGAAAGAAAAAGGGGAAACCAATATTGAGCCCGACAGATTAGCATCTCGCGGGCGCAGCCTATCGTATGTCCATAAACTCTCCTCACAATTTCTATCCACGGTAATTACCGTGTTGCTTGGGAAACAGGGATATACATTTGATTTAGGCTGAACACAAATTGCCACTGGAAAGGAAAATTCACGTCACACACATAAGGTTTGTAGAGAGAAATTTTGCTCGGTCCACGTATTAATATGTGCTTTAATTATCAGAAGGAGATAAAATAGCAGTGACTTCCCTAACGAAAACGGTCATAGATTGTTGCGAATCAGTGATATCGCTTGCGAAAAAGTGAGGCTTGGCTAAGGTCAGTCTTGGGGAAAGGTACCTATAAAATCATCATGGGGTCACCATCATCATCATCAGTCGGATTTAGGCTTAAGTAATTTAGGATAGTGGTATACAAAGTGAACCAGTTAAAAAAAGAAAAAAAGAAAAAAAAAAAAAAACTTTGGCATCAAATCTAGTGAGGATAGTAGTTGGAATAATTTCGAATTGGAAGGTCAAACACGGCCACCGACAACATCATTAAATTTCCTTAGTGGTGATTCAACAGTCGGGGATGATGAAGAATATGTTTGTAAATGGTAGTTGCTGCCTGCTTCATAGTAATTCAGAATCTACATCCGTTGAATTAAATGATTTTCGTATGATATTTGGAAGTAAGCGACACCATTGAATTCAAATTTTAATTCCTCAACGCAGGCTTCTCGTTTAACTGCATTCCAATACATGTCGCGAGAATCTACAAATTTAAGTGATGCTTGTTTATCAAGTAGTGCATCGAATTTAGAATTATTGAATGATATGCGACAGGGATTCCATCGAAAAATGCCAGTCAAAAGTTACTTGATTTTTTTTTTTTTAAAAGCTCTCCGGAAGTATTACCGTAAAGGTATATTTTTGTTTCAACGTGATTGAGCGCAGAAGTGCGTGAAGAATTTTTTTTTTGCAATCGTGCGACGCCACGGGTAGAATGAGATTTGATAACGTAAATACTGTTAGGCTAGATGAAAAATTTTGCAAGCTTTTATATTCCTTTTAACAAGTGTAGTAATTACTGGAAACATCCCAGAGGCGCCTCAGCGATGGAACCAGATCAACAGACATGTAAGTCGTTATTTCCTTATAATTTGTGCTCAAGCACTTAATGATCCTAGATTCCAGAAAATTTATTTTGAACAACTAGTATTTTTGCAGATTTAAGTCATATGGTTAAAGTAGTCGTGATAAGTTTTCCCGTACATATATATGTAGATCAATGCATAGAATGAATTCACTTTTAAGATATTTCCGTGATAAGTTTTTTCTCAATACATATATATGTAGATCAATGCATAGAATGAATTCACTTTGAATTTTTTGTGATAAGTTTTTCTCAACACATATATATGTAGATGTAGGCATAGATTGAATTCACTTTGAAATTTTTTTGTGATAAGTTTTTCTCAACACATATATATGTAGATGTAGGCATAGATTGAATTCACTTTGAAATTTTTTTGTGATAAGTTTTTCTTAATACCTATATATGTAGATCAAGGCATAGCTTGACTTCACTTTTAAGTTTTTCCTATACTGATAAGTTTTTTTATACTTACTTGCCGATGGGTGCATGTATTTACGGTCTAGCTCGGAGAGGCTTATGAATTAAAACGGATTATTATAACGAAATGAAGAGATAAAAAGATTTTTTTTCCCTTTCACATCCTGGAGCCCTCTCCTCTAGCATAGGGGTCGTCTAGGTCCGCTCTCGTCTCTCTTAACAGGTCAGCCAAGGGACTTTTTAAAATAGTGCCACCCAGGGTCAATTGGGAGGATGGGGCTGGCAAAGGAAGGTAATAACACCTACGCCTTCCACCCAAACTACAGGTAAGTGACGTAAGGGTCCCTTCAGGACCGAGTGTGTGCTGGCTTGTTTGTTGAAGGCACGAAACTTTTTTTTTGATTATGGGTGATGACAAGCGGCAGGTTATTTCGGGAACTCCCCCACACTCTCTCCGCCACCCTTAGCCGAGGTGCTAGCGTGCCGCCCTGTGCTATCGCTGTCATCGAGTGATCTGTCAGCTCATGCTGGCAGTTCGGACTTCACGTCCAAGCCAATCACTCAACATATTACCATAACAACCCATATCTATATATCCAACTATTTCGTCCCCGAAATTATCATATGTCAAAGTTCTTCGAATGTTTATTTCATCAAATACAAATTATTGCCATCAGTCCAAATATGAAATCGATAAAAGAAGTCATAAAGAACACATGTATTGAGAAAATAAGGCAAATCAGCGAATTTAGCGATTGGTTTGCAGAAGATAATCTGTGTTGTGAACATCGTTTAAAAATACTCGATTATTTTATTGATATTTTAATCAAAAAGCACTGCATATGGGAAACCCAGAAACTCTTTAAACAGAAAAACAAAGCAATTACCAAACTAAAAATAATAAAAGCATAAAATTTGATTTACAAATGGTTAGTGGTAGTGCAAATTTTTTATCACTATCACTAAACAAATAGTGGTAATGCATAGTCCTTTGCATTATCACTAAACGATTAGTGGTAGTGCAAATACTTTTCACTATCAATGAGTGATAATGAATTCGTGCATTGGTAGTGCAAACATCTTTCACTAGCACTGAACGACAATTTAATGGTACGCATATGCAGCACTACGCGTAGCTCGTTCGATCAAAATTAGTGTTAATTGTTAATGAATCATCTCCATCTCCGCAAAACAGAAAACTGAACGGAAGGTTTTTTATTCTGTATGTTCGCTCGTTGCTAGTTCAGTGCTAGTGAAAGATGTTTGCACTACCAATGCACGAATTCATTATCACTCATTGATAGTGAAAAGTATTTGCACTACCACTAATCGTTTAGTGATAATGCAATATACTCTGCACTACCACTAATCGTTTAGTGATAATGCAATAGACTCTGCACTACCACTAATCGTTTAGTGATAATGCAATAGACTATGCATTACCACTATTCCTTTAGTGATAGTGATAAAAAATTTGCACTATCACTAATCATTTAGTGATAGTGCAACCTATATTTTAACTATCATTAAAATTTAGTGTTGCTGCCATTTTAGTGATAATGCAAAAACGCCCATCTCTGGAATCAACGATGCTTCAACCCAATGAAGGGAAGGCCATAGTTTTTTCTTAGAAATTTACTAGAAATCTCTTCCTTCGAATTTTGATGCATTGGTCGATGCTGACAGCAATGCCTCGCTCCAATATAAAATCATCGATGCCTCCACCTGATGTAGGGAAGGCAGTAATTTTTTCTTAAAAATTTAGTGTTAATTTTTTCCTTAGATTGTTATGCATTATTGAAGGCCGACAACGGCTGCTTGGGGCACTAACTGTTTTTATAAGCGTAGACTCATAAGTCCTAAATACAACGAGCGTAACACGCGTTTTTTACGCGCCGCAAAATGAGTTTGAATTTTGAATCAATAGTTTTCATATATAGCTAGAGCCAATGTAAGCCACGCCGCAAAGTTTGAACAAACTTTAAACTTTTCGGGGAGTTGTTTTTTTCTACGTTTGTTCCTTGTTTCATTTTATTATACCCTAGATGAAATCATATATATCATTCCGTTTGTAACACCTCGAAATAATGATGGTAGAGCAAAATGGATTGGACACCCATTCATAATATTAAAAGTTATTTTGATTTTTGCATGTCCGCCCGTCCGTCCGTCCGTCTGTGCGCACGATAACTCGAGAACGCGTATACTTAGAGAACTGAAATTTTGTACACGGACTTTTAAAAAAAAAAAAGTAAAATTAAGTTCGAAAATGAGACAAATCGGGCAACTTCTTCATGGGGTTGCCATATAAAAGTTTCGTTTTCCGCTATATATTTGGACACTGCCTGAGAACGCGTTGACGTAGAGAGCTGAAATTTCGTACATGATGTTTTTACTACATTAGCAAATAAAATATCTAAAATGGACTAAATCGGACAACTCCTTCTTGGTGTTGCCATATAAAAATTTCGGTTTTTTACGTATACTTTGAAAACGATCAGTCCAAGACATTTTTATTGTACTAAAAACTTCTGCAGAATACGAAATCCTATAAAGTTTGGTTATAATCATTTTTTCTGTGCGACAAACTGTTCTAGAAATATATGCGAAAAACAACTTCAAAATCAATACTTGAATAGATCGGTGACCATACGAAATTTAATACGGGCATTCATCTAGAGGGTATCATAAGAATTAGTCTTTTAGACCAATTCTAGCTTTTTTACTTGTTTTAATATGAAATTACTGACAAGTTTGAAATAAAAAAAAAATCACTTTTGGGGTAATAGTGTTTTAATAAAATTTTCGGGCAAGAATACTTGCTTTAATTATCATACTTAATTGGTTTTTATTCATTTTTCAATATTTTTCACAGAACTAATCAACACACCTCAGATAGTTCGAACTGTCAAGCAGAGACCGAAAGAGTTATAAGAAATATTTTAAAAGTCTGGTTTTAACACTTTGTTATTGATATTTTCTATTTTGTCATCTAATGAAATAGTTAAAAAGAGAATTTTATTTTCTTCTGAATAAATAACAGTCTTATCTTAAGTTTTATATTTCTCTCTCAGTTTAACATCTAAACATGAGTTTTATTTTTTTCTCTCAAAAAATAAAACTCATAATTCGACTTTTTCATTTTTCTCAGCTTTTAACAGTTAAAAATGAGTTTTATTTTTTTCATCAAGAAATAAAACTCTTTAATTGGCAACCCCTTCTTGGTGTTGCTGTACATAGCTTTGGTTTTTCACTGTAAACGGCGTTTTTAAAAATAATGTAAATTTAAGCTTAAAAATAGGACCAATCGGGCAACTTCTTCGTACGGTTGCTATACATAATTTTCTAAAAAAATTGACAAATTTAATTTTGTAACAAATATATATCAACAAAAATATAAAACGTCCATTGATACGTTTTATTTCCTGAGGAATTATGAGTTTTATTTCTTGGGGAAAAAAATAAAACTCATTTTTAACTGTTATAAGGCGCGGAAAATATAAAACTCGAATTATGAGTCTTATTTCCTGAGGAAAAAATCTGTTATAAGGCGAAGAAAATATAAAATTCGAATTATCAGTTTTATTTTTTGAGGAAAAAAATAAACTCATTTTTAATTCTTATAATAGACGAAATATGTAAAACTCTGGCAAAGAGTTTTATAATGCTGTAAAATAATATAAAGTATTTTTTTTAACAGTTAAAATTGAAATATAAAAAATATGTCTTACAATAACAGTTAGGATTGGATTTATATATTAAAATCAAAACTTTCTTGATTTCAACGTAAGTAGCTAGTCTAAGTGTTGTACATAGACCCCTTTTGTACTACGCTACTTCCTAGAAAACTTTATGAAAGGTTTTTTTCGTTTACAAAAAAATAATAAGTTATTTTCGGTCCCTGCTGTGTGAAAAAACAGGTGGCTCTCATTGTATCATAAACGCCACAAAGCGGCGCCGCAAAAAATGCTTGGGGCTCATTGTATCTAGGGCTATAATTGAGTAATAGACATACAATAATTCTTAAGCTGGCCTGCCACGGTCTGTGATTTCACGCGTCGCGCGGCGCGAGCCAACTAAAGCAAAGTTAACCTAATGACAAGTTAAGAAGATGTAGAGCAAAATTGGAAAATTTCTGGTGTTTTTTTTAGAATGAAACAAGTAATTTCATATACTTTCGTCTTTTTCATGAATGAGGGAAAAGAACGTGGCAATGCATTATTGCAGTGCAACTGAGATAACGAGTTAAAAACAAAAATCGAGAGAGCGTAGATTACCCGAACACCAAAGTCTTATTAAATCCCTCCAAATCCCATCAAACTATTCATAATAATGTACTTCAGGTCACACTACCTCCCATTTTTAAGAAAAAGATAAATTTCGCTTTGGCCAAGATGCTGAAAGGATATGTAAAATTCCTCTCGAATGAAATTCTCATTTTTACCGAAAATATCAGAGAATCCAGCAAGAATTTCTCCCACTTAAACTCTTCACAGCAAAACGAAACAGAATCACGTGCTGCTCAATTAGCATAGAAATTACACTAACAAACATTGGCCATGCTATAAAAAACATTGGCCATGCTATAAAAAACATTGGCCGATTCTCTCAATTTTTCAGCGAAAACCGGTTTTCACAAAAGCGCGGGAGCATTTTATTAGAGTAAAACGTGAAAACTCCGCCCCTTCTCATTTATTTACGAAAATGAAACATTTGCCATTCTTTTTCGTTGCATGCAATTTGCGCTTTCACATTTTTTATCTTTATTCATAAAAGTTTTAAAGAGAGTTTGTTTTTTTTTCTTTATTTCTTCCTTTTCTTGTCGTGTGCGCCTGCTTCCTAACTTGTAATTAGGTTAACTTTGACTAAAGGCTCATTCGGACTCGGCAAGTTACTTGCACAAGTAAAGACTCTCTTCACTCCCTATACCCCTCGTAGGTCCAAATACTTACTTGCGACAAGTTGGAAATCTTGTTCCACTCCTTTCTACTAGCAAGTCCATATTTTTAACTTCAATTTTATGTGAATTTTAAAGATGGGGGATGGAATAAATTGTCAGATGATATAGATTTGTGGATTTGTGCATTACATTAAAAAAAATTAAGTTAGAATTTGTATTCCTCCAAATATGTAGAAAGAGATTGATCCAAAAAAGTATTATGGAAATATTTGAAGTGATGAAAGACAAAATTGCGGATATGAAATAGGTACTTTTAGTACTCTTCTCAAAGAACTAATTCCTGAAGATAGGTGAATCATTTACGGCTATCTCCGGAAAATATTGCTGTTAATATAATTTTGACAGGAGTCATCTGTTCTAAGTAAAGGTCGGAACACAATGTGGCGCGGTAGCTCGTAGCTGACACGATAGCTGGTGCTGTAGCTTGCACTGGCGCACGCCATGTAGCTAACAATGATGCAGCTTGTAGCCAATGGTACGGACGGTGAAATACCTCATTATTTACTTTTACTTTGATCTATGGAATTTGAAAATATTATTTAATATGGAAGAATTACAAGAAATGGCCTTTTTAAAATGTGTATCGCAATTGTGCTTTTTCACTTATAAATCTTTAAAGGCAAAAAACGCAGAAAGTGGTGGGTTAGACCTCTATATCAACAGAGGATGAGTTCAGGATTCTACGAAAAAACATTTAAATATATAAAGGAGAATGAAATCAATAAAAATATTAATTTCCAACGACTGTCAGATTTGCCGCGCGCCAAAAATTAAAATTTGGCAAAAATGAGTTACAGCGCCAGCGCCAGCTACACATTGGAACGCCATCATAGACTTTCCGTGCTTTCAAATTTTGACAGGTCAGCTACGAGCTACCGTGCCACATTGTGTTCCGGCCAATGTTCCACTTTACTTCCAGTTCAGGCAAATTCCTGCAAAAGTAGTTCCACTTTAGGCAAATTCCCGCTAAATTACTTGAGGAATGTGAACATGAACTTGCTCCTATGTAGAAATCTAATTGTGCAAGTAACTTGCAGTCTCAATGGGCCTTAAATGGCATGTCTCGTGAAACCACGCGCCGTGGAAGGGCCTGGCTCTAGCGCGAGCTCGCCTGTGATGGCGCGTCCGATCTATTTCGAGTCGATAACTTCTAAGGCGGTGCGCGGTGTGAGGTGGCTTGTGGTGGAATGGATATTTAGTAAAAAAATAGGCATCGTGCTGCAAATCAGCTCCAGCCAACACGCGCCGTGAAAAGCATATAGGCGTGGCGCGGGCTCGTTCGCACTAAATGGCTTAGCTCATGAAACCACGCGCCATAGGAAGCAAGCTTTAGACATTTACAGATGATTCGGCAGAATTTTTATAGTTTGGTGGCCGACTGGAGTTATTTTCAGATACGCCGCTGTCGCCCTCCAAAAATGCATATAAATTCTAGGAAAGAATTGCCAGTAAATTTCTAAGATAAAATTGCGGCCTTCCTTACATCAGGTCGAGGCATCGTTAATTTTATATTTGAGCGAGGCATTGCTGTCGACCAATGCATAAAAATTTGAAGGGAGAATTTTTCAGTAAATTTTTAAGAAAAACTTGTGGCTTTCCCTTCATCGGGTCGCGGCAACGTTCATTTTGTATCGGAGCGAGGCATTGCTAGCTTACCCTGTCCTGTGGAACAATTTCCAAGTGGAAGACGGAAATACAGATAAAATCAATGCCCTTCGCACCAAAACTCATTGGTCTATATCTAACCAATGGAATGTGAACAATCATGTAAAAATATAAAAACGTATTTTATCCCAAATCGTTGCAGGTAACAACGAATAACGGAATTTCCACATCAAATGTTACAATTCTCGATGCTGTTGTTAATAGAGATGTGCGGGTAGTAATCATTCGGTACAAAAGTATTCGATACTTCTCTAAAAACTGGATACCGAATACATACCCACATAATTATTCGTTACTTGTACTCATATTCAATTCAAAGTTTTCATTTCATAGTATATTCGGAATTCTATTACCTATACGAATACCATGTAAGGACGGAAATCAAATAAATACAATTCGTTCTATGTAGGTACCCGTTTATAGTTTCGATAATATTTCAAGTCTTTGAGTATTGTATCTATACGATTACCAAAAAAAAGTAAAAATAAGTTCGAAAATGAGACAAATCGGGCAACTCCTTCTTGGGTTGCCATACAAAACTTTCGTTTTCGACTATATATTTGGACACTGCCTGAGAATGCATCGATATAGACAACTGAAATTTCGTACATGGTGTTTTCATTGTACTAGCAAATAAAATTTCAAAAATGGACTAAATCGGGCAACTCCTTCTTGGTGTTGCCAATTTAGGTTTTTTACGTATACTTTGAAAACGATCAGTCCAAGACATTTTTATTGTACTAAAAACTTCTGCAGAATACGAAATCCTATAAAATTGGTTATAATCATTTTTTCTGTGCGACAAACCGTTCTAGAAATATATGCGAAAAACAACTTCAAAATTAAACATGAATAGATCGGTGACCATACGAAATTTAATACGGGCATTCATCTAGGGTATCATATGAATTGGTCTTAGACCAATTCTAGCTTTTTTACTTGTTTGCATTAAAATGCATTTCAAAATGTGTGGAGAATTTATAGTGACATCTATTATTATTTTATATAGATGGAACCAAGTCTGATCTGCACTAGTAAAATCCTCAGTAGAACTTTTTCTTGTGATTACCGGCGCTGAAATTTGTATGGAAACGTCACTTTTTACGTGAACTCGATACTAGACTTTAGGAAACAGCACACAAAACAGCAAAATTCCTCGTTTGGAACAAACAAAGAAATATATGCAAGCAATTTTTGCATGAATGAAAAATGTATAAAAAGAAAAATTTAGAGAACAAAGCATTACCCAAATCATAAAATCTTCTTGAATAACTTCAAAATCCTTTCAATTATTTATAATAAAACATTTTTCATACATCGGATCAACCTACCTCAATTGTTTTAAAAAAACCTAATTTGGCTTTGGCCAACATACTGAAAGGAGTATATAATTTCTTTAAAATCAAATTCTCACTTTCCTTAAAACTATCAGACCCCAGCATGAGTTGCTGACACTTATTTTCTTTAGAGCAAACTGAAATCGGATCAGTTGCAACTTCTCTTCCTTCTGAAAGAATATTTGTAAATAAAAGTCTTCTTATTGTTCCACTATTTTTAATTTATTTTTTAACGTTGTCGGTAGCCACGCTACCATCTTCAGATATCTGCATTTTCAAACTAAAAATATATGCATAGCTAGACTACTCGACTATGATAAAATGGGAAGCAAACAGTGCCCAAATACAATAACGCAATACGTTTATGAACGTTTTAAACTATCCGTTAACAAAAGTGATAGGCGAATGATAACAATATTAATGATCTATATCCAAGAGATGAAATAGTCTACTTTCGATAGGAGGTTCATCTTCGCTATAATAAAGAAGCCAAAAGTCTCTACTACTCTGGAAAAGTTAAACGAATTGTTTCGTACTATAAGATTTACAAGTGAAATTGAACACAATGGTACTCTTCCCTTTTTAGATGTGCTGATTAGGAGAGTAGATACCCAATTCACGTTCAGTGTGTATAGGAAACCAACAAACACACAAAGATATATAACATCAGACTCTAATCATTGTCATCAACATAAAATATCTGCTTTCAATTCTATGGTCCAGGAATTATTAAACATCCCCATGACAAAAATCAACTATGAATCAGAGCTGAGATACATCAAAAACACTGCAAGAATCAATGGCTTCCATACTCGATTAATAGACGCACTAGTCCATAAACAAAAATATAAAAAATGGATTAAGGACATCACAACACTAAAAGACAGATATGACTCGGATATTAAACGGGTAGGAATAACTTATCACCCAAAATACACCGGTAAATTCAAATACATCTTTAAGAAAATTAACAGAAAGGTTATCCCAGTGTCGTCTAAGAAACTTAAGAGGTATTTGGTGCAAAACCAATGATCTGGATGATCCACTTAGTGAGAGCGGCATTTACTATTTAAAATGTTCTTCGTGTGATCTCACCTATATTGGACAATCATCGAGAGTTATGAAAGAAAGATGGAAGGAACACAACAAACACATAACAAAAAACGAATCCAATCGATCCATCATAGCTCACCATATTTTAAATAATATCAACCAAGAAATTTCAAACTAATAAAGGCAGTAAGAAATAACCAAAAATTAGATGCATGGGAATCGTTATTTATACATAAGAATTCACTTCAGTTAATGAACACTGCAGAACCTCCTATCGAAAGTAGACTATTTCATCTCTTGGACATAGATCATTAATATTGTTATCATTCGCCTATCACTTTTGTTAACGGATGTTTAAAACGTAAATAAACGTATTGCGTTATTGAATTTGGGGCACTGTTTGCTTCCCATTTTATCATAGTCGAATAGTCTAGCTATGCATATATTTTTAGTTTGAAAATGCATATATATATGAAGATGGTAGCGTGGCTACCGAAAACGTTAAAAAATAAATTAAAAATTGTGGAACAATAAGACTTTTATTTACAAACTGATACAATTATAACTAATTTCACAGTGCTCAAACAATTTAAACAAAAGTGTGTTTGTTTAAAAAATTGCTATTTTTAATATACTATTAATTTACTTCTGACAAATGTTATTTTTTTTTCTGAAATGTTTTATTTTTTATTTTTCAATTCTTGAAATCTAATTGTGCGTACTTTATTTTCATATTTAATTAAATACTCCTCTTCACAAAAAGATTGTTTAATTAATAAGGACGGGTATGCTGCTTAAAGAGTATTTTACGTAAGGTACTGAATTAGAAAGCAACGAATATTTTTCATAGAGTAACGAATGATTAGCGGATAACAAAAGTAACGAGATTACACATGCCTGGTTGTTAATCTTCGATTATCTTGGAATGCTAACTGCTGGTAAGTCTTCCACTATGGAAAAATTGTGTTGAAGGACGGTGAATCTTGCAAAGAGAATGTTTGTAGAAGAATAGCTATTTAAGACCAAGAAACATTAATGAAATGAGAGGAATAGTTTTTTAATGAGATTTAAAAAGTTCGTCGAAATACGAAGGTGTCATCAGCAATGATACCTAGAGAAACTCAGAAAATTTCCAAATTACAAAACCGTGCAATATACATATATGTATATATGAAGTTTATTCAGTAAAATTAATTCGGGAGATATTTTCAAAAAATTACAAAATGTTAACCGAGATATTTTCAAAAAATTACAAAATATTAACGAGCGAAATTTCTGCCATTTAGCAATAAAGTAAGATTTTAATATCTCTAGTCAGTAAATTAGCGATAGAAGCAGAAAAATATTAATCAAATAAATTTTAGGGGTGGAATTCGAAGAAACATTTATTTTATTGTGGATCTATATGTACCCACGGTTTATTAACTATACCTTGGCTAGGGTATTTCAATAAAGCTTTTTGTATTGTATTGTATTAAATATTGCTTAGCCATATATGTTGAGTGTTATATTCTTAGCAAAATAAATCCCATCTCGAATAAATAGTCAAATAGACAAAACTTGATAAACTAATACAGTTAATAATTAAACCTAGGATCGAATAATTCATACAGTAACACCGATAATTATAAATTTATGTGAAATAGTCAACTTTTTTTTATATACATTAATATCTTTTTTCTTTAAAGTTAGCTTAAGTTACCAATTAGTAATATATTCTTTTATTAAATATTTTAGATCAATTGTATTTACATGGGCTATTTCATTACAAATAAGAACTTGGTCGTAAACACCTTTGCAAACAAACCTGCAAATCCACCCATGAAGTAGTAAACAAAACTAATAAACAACAAGCAACTCCTCTTCTTCTTCTTCTTATTCATAGGTCCGTTCGATGAAAACCACGGGTAAACCTAGGGTTACACCGAAGGCACCCGAAGGGGTGATTCCATTCTCTTAAGCTGGAAACACAAAGCTACGGTCATCAGCGTTCATCAGTTCAGATTTCATTCTATTCTATTATCAGATATAGGAATAAATTGAAATTTGAGCTGATGAACTCTGATGACCGTAGCATTGTGTTTCCCGCTTTTGTCATAGCTTAGGCGGGCTTATGGTTGATTTACATTACTCGAACATGCGATTTTATTGAGAAAGTAAGTGAGAGGCTCTTATTAAAAGGAGAGGTGATCGACTGTCAAAGCATTATTTGCCACTCTTTTATAGCGAAGTGTCACTTGTGGCATTTCATCAATTTGTCAATTGCATAAATTAGTCGGACATTTATGCTGAAGTTCAAAATCGGATAAAAAAGGCACTATTTTCAAAAACAATACAGATACAGAATGCAATTCTCTATCGTTTGTTAGTCCCTCAATTCTTTGCTAATTGCAAAAATAATTTACTTAAGCTACACACGTAGTTGTAGCTGATTGATTCCTTAAATTCATACCCCGCCGCTCAGATTTAAAGTATTTCCTGTAAGATCTGTAACTTTTTGAGCTCGTTCACTTTTCAGTGTTAAAATTCCCAGTTGAGAAATGGTATTTTTCTTCAATGAAAATTTTTAAATAAATTTAATATAAATTCAGCAATATCCTTGACAGTAGTTCTCAATGCATGAAATATTTCAACATATGGCTTTTACTTCATTATCATGTTGGTGTTACTGGAGCTTCAGCTGCAAATTATAATTTGGCTAATATCAGCTAGAACTTCATGTGTAGTAGCTTACGTAAATTATTTTTGCAATTAGCAAAGAATTGAGGGACCAACAAACGATTTTATTAATAAAAACAAGTCCAACAAACGATTACGCATTGATTGAGCTGGTTATAAATAAAATAAAATTAAAAATTAGAATTTTCCGGCTAACTTGATGGTGAATTTTCTTTTTAGATTTTCGAAAAAACTATTAACCAACAAACGTTTAAATTAAGCCAACAAACGACCAACAATCGATATGTGCAATAAAAAATTAAAAAAGTAAAAGTTGACCGACCAACTTGATGGAGCTCTTAAACAGGTCCTAAGGCCCAAAACTGTCGCTCCCACAGCAAAATGAAGTTAAAATAAATTGCAGCCAAATATGTTTTCTTTCTTTCTAATGGTTCTAAAAAAAATAAACAAATTTATGGAATTTATAGCGTTTGACCATATGAAAAACTCCTGCAGTAAGACAAGGCAAGAAGCTTGTGGATATCGCCTGCTGATCGGCCCGCTGCTCCCTTTTTTCGACTTTGTTCATGCTTGTAAAGTTGAAAGCAAAGCATGCTGTAGTGTGCAAGCCCAAGCTAACATCTGAAACATACAACTACTTAGGACGAAGCACACGAGCCAGTATACTTCATTTCGAGTTGTTTAGTGACACTCGGGGGACGGATGCTGCTGTTTTTATCAATTGTGATAATCTTCATATCTAACGAAACGTAATTGTCACAACACAAAATACCGTAGTAAGAAGTGACATTTCTCCCAGCCAATTACCAAGGGTTTTGGCAGTTGTTTTGTTTAATTGCTTTTAATAATGTAACAATGTTGAGATTAGTACTACGAAATTCTGCACGAACTTTAATATTAAGCCAAGCTGCTAAAGAAACTCTTAAATGCGAGAGAAGGCCATTAATTTACTATAATTTCTGGCCAGTAGAACGTGACCATAGATTTTGCAGTACAAATGGACAGAAGCATGCACACCCCTTTGACGGCGATGAATACATTTATCCATATAAGTCTGAAGATCAGACTTTGCAACCGAGAAAAATTTCTAGGGCAGACCTTAATGAGGCCTTGAGTGCAAAATTCAGAATGTCTGCAGATAAAGTCCAAAAGTTGTCAGCAGATGTAAAATTCAAGAGGAATCAACTTGCTGATGTTGACCAAGTATTAAATATCCTACTAAAGTATGGTGCTGATAAAGATTCTCTTGTAGAGAATCCCTGGATACTAAAAATCAATCCAAGTAAGTGTTGTGAAGACTTAACCATAAATCTAAAGTTGAAACCTTTATATTTGTAGGATTTCTAAACGCAAAATTGGAGATTATCAGTGGCTTAAATAATAAAAATGTGAATGATGTTCTTCCATTATTAAGAATATCTCTTTCTCGGCTCCGGGCAATAGCTCATCAAATGAAAAAAGAATCAGATATGATTCCTGGAGAAAACCGTATATATTTCATAAGTGAGCAACTGAAATTGGAGCCGAGGGTTGTGTCAAGATACTTATCTCGGCGGCTGTTTATGTTGGAAATGCCCCTTGAGACTTTAGTTGAAAACTTGCAAACAATGGTGAATTTTGGTGTATCTCCTCTAAGTATCCTACGTGATCTCTGGGCTTTCAGATATACACCAAAATCTATAAAGTCTCGTTTTGAGAGAGCGAAGGATGCAAAGAAAGGAAAAATTATGCCTTGGATGGTTAGATGTCCCGAGAGAATTCTCTTAAGGTTTTTATAAATATATTTGTTTAATGAACTATAGTTTTAATTACATAATTGATTACAAAAAGGTCACTAAAACTATCTTTGGATGAAAGTAATTTACTTGGGGAAGGCAATACTGTTGTCGATTATGTTGCCAGAAGACTGGGATATGATTCTGAAACAACAGCTGCAATAATGTCCAAGCATCAGGCAACTTTTCATGTCAGAGTTACTAAGGTAAGAATTTTTGTTATTCGTTTACGTTCTTTTCGCAATCTTTTCTTTTACAGATAAAAGAAATCCTCGATTATTTACTCGACATTGAAGGTTATCAACCATTCGAAATTGCCCAAGTGATTAGAATACTTTGTCACAGTTTAGAAACAACCAAAACGCGATTAGAAGAACTAAAATCCTATGGATGTAGACCAAGTTCCTTAGTTATAGTTTGTAAAAGTAAAACAGAATATGAGAAATTTGTTAGACAGTGGGTGTCGGCACAAAATAAATGGCAAAAGTCTAATACTTGATAATGGAAGCAGTTTATTATTTTGAAATGTTAAAGGTAATCAGATTTATACCCACCGATTTTTACTCATTGGTTTTATTTCTCATTTTTGATTATATGTATGCAGCAGGTCCAACAACAAAAAGAAAATCTGTTTTTATGGATCATGTATTCATTTCATTTACTATTTTTAAAACGTGGTGGATCGATAATCTGAACAAAATAAACCAAAATAAAACAAAATCTGTACTAACAGAAAGACATTATTCACATAATGCAAATCTGAACTTCGATGTTTCCATTATTTTTGCTTTATAATTTCACTAAGTCTTTTTTATTAAAACAAGTTTTAATTGAATATTTCTATGAGTTGTTTTTCAATAGCATCATAAACCGATTTTATAACAAAAGGTGGCAATTTATCTTAAGCCAATTCCTCAGTTTCATTATTGTAAAATTGATGCCATGATCTTTTTGAAATTCTTTTCAACATGATTCCACTCAGCACTAATGGCGACATCCTTTTTTTATTGTAAGTTCTTTAAGGCATTGAGAGTTGCTAAAATTGATAGGAAACTTCTTTTTTGATAACCTTTTTTAACAATTCTAATGGGGTTATCTGGACAAGAGGCTCACACCAATGCTATTCAATTTGTCGACAGAAACATTACACAGATTTTCTATCATTACTTAATTTCATTAGAAGCTTAAGTCAATATTTACTCGTTTCGTTACAGTAAGTTGGAAGTGTTACCCTGGCAATTTATCGTCTAGGTGCAGTCTGTTCTCTGTGTAAAGCTAATGTTTTCGTTGGAAGAATCCTCTAATAAAGCGGGTCTTTAATCGGCGTTATACTCATCTCCATGATTTTTTTACGAACCTTATTTTAAATGCTGCACTAGGAGCATTACTTAAGTTTTTTGCGTTAGAAATTTGCAACGCCTTTATAACATAACGTGAGTGAAAAATAGATAAACATCATTTGAAGAAGTTGGAGGTGCTGCCATACACACAGTAAAAGAATGTTTGGCCTTTTGGCTTATCAATTGAATTGATATGGAAACATGTTAAGCGTGAATTACAATTAGTACTGATGTTATGGTCGTAGCGTATTGCATATAGCAATATGCTACATAAAATACTGAAGCGTGTAAGCCGGCTGCTGTCAGCATAAAAGTTGAACGCACCCCGACCGAGAGAAGTGCGTTTCCTCAAGCTCAAGATGACATGTTGATGTGGAAAAGAGAAGAAGAAGACAATTCTGTCTTGTGGAAACCTGCCAAAAGTGAAGACGAGGTGCATTTGTGCAACGTAAACCAAATCTAGTGAATTCCCAATCTACAGAAAACAACGGAGAAAATTCAACGCAGCCCAAAAAAGAAAACCCGCAAAAAGAGAGAAAAACGCCGAGACTCCGACAGAACTGCATCTCGCGGTCTTAGCCGAGACTGTAGCTCAAAATATATACATGAAAAGTCTCAACGAAAGTTATGCAAATAATTCCATAATTACGTCTGGATATTGAACATTTGACATCGGTCCGTATTGTAAATTGTGAGCAGGAAAGTTCCAAGAAAATGTTATCCTTGAATTGTGAACTGAATTTTCTGCAACGAGATCTTCAGAAGAAAGACTTCAACTTCTATGACATTGTAGTTCATAGAGTTTTGTTGGGATTACGTCCAAAAATTAATTCAGAGGCAGTGCTATCTCGGCTAAGTTTGCCTGTTTTATGGCGCTTCATGCACCAATTTCTACTGCTCGAAATGTTGCCAGTCGAAGTGTGAGCTGGATTACTTGTTCAAAATTCTCCAATCATTCTACACCATCTAGTACAGTATATTCACCAGCAACAGCTGCAATAAATAAAACGGGTAGCAAAATCAGGATTTAAAATAGTACTCGGACTAACATGGCATTTAGATGAAACAAAATATTCTGTACCTGGAGAATCAAATAATCTCTTTTACCAAGAATCTCTGGAACAAGCAACAAAAATGTTAGGAAGTAAACGCCGAAATAGTTGAAACTTCAGAACATCCCTTTACAGAGGGGTAAATTGTAGCGGCAACACAGCTAAGTTGTTATGGTCGTAGCGTATTGCATATAGCAATATGCTACATGTCATACTGAAGCGTATATGCCCGGCCTGCTGCCGACTACAGCATGAAAACTGAACGCACCCGACCGAAAGAAATGCGTTTCCTTAAGTTCGGGGTGACATGTTGACGGTAAAGGTAAGTAAAAAGAAGGCAATCAATCTGTCTTACTTCTCGGACAAAAATAGCGCGTGAAAGAAGTCGAGTGTATAAAAAACTGAATACCGAAAATTTTCAACGACATCGTGCCCGAAAAGGTAATAATTTCGATAAATTTTGGTAGTGGCAAATTCAATAAATAAAAGACTTTAGGAATTTCCGAAGGATGCTGGATGAATAAACAAGAAATACAGTGTTCTTAAAGGAAGCTAAAATTCATCCGTTTGTATTGCTTGCTGAGAAAAATAAATAGATTGAACCAGAACCAGGAAGAGATTCTGCAAAGCCTCTCAATAAAATTTTAGAAAAGGATTTTGAACAATCTTTCAAATTTTAGGCAGCATCGCCAAAGCAGGTCAATTGCTTTGAAACTACCATCACTTTTGACCTTGCTTCTAAAATCGGAAAGATTCTGTGGTGTTTAACAGATACCATGGAATAAAGATTTGACCTATAACAAAAGAAAAAAAAGGCTGAAGAAGAGCTAGAGGAAATCCCATGAATAAACATACAATAAAAGAGCAGAACGGTGTTAATAAATCTGTGTGGTTTAAACCAGGACTTATACATAGTGTTGACCAAAGAGATGGAATCTTAGGAATTTGCGGTATTGATGAGAATACAACAAATTTGATTAGTGCTTTTGGAACAGCTGATTTCTCATAGAGGATTAAACTGGTATGAACAGAAATTTTCTAAAATGCTAAGTAGTAATACCGCAACATACATTAGATAAAGGAGTTAAGTATTATTTGTCTCTATATCTATTAAATTAGGAATAGTCTTTTTTTGAATTTGTTCTTTTTTACTTCTCATTTCATGGGTTAAAATTAGTGAAGAAAAAGACCCATAGAATAATTTTTTTATTATTAAGTTTTTAGTTTTCCAAGGTTTATCTACTAAGTCTGTAGAGAAATTAGGATTAGTGCTAAATTTTTATATAATGGTACAATTACCTGCGAGAAACGGTTGATTTATTGAGTGCTCTTCAGATTCTGTTAATCTACTTTTGGCATTTTTTCATTTCTATGGAATTGAATTTTTAAATTTTAGTTAGATATTATGGGATAGGCATATGACCAACGTAATTCTTATTACTTTAGGCTACAATTACACGGTGACCGTAGTTCTAGTTCCAGCTCGCTACATACTTGCCATTTTATAGATGAGCGCTCACACATGTGAGGAACTATGACTTCCTCCAGATATATATTTTCTTTTGTTTTATTTCTAACGCTTTGGTATTACATTCGCTAATGTTTGAGTGGATTATATGATCCTCATATTAAGAATGACATGAACGAAAACAAAACAAGACAGACAATTGGATATCCAATCGTGTGACGATTACATAAGTTTCTGCGATATTATTTTTGATCAAATGGAGTACATTACAGATATATATATCTGTAGGCAAATGTCATTATTCTGATTATCTTCTTTTGATTAAGTGTAAGTACGTTAAACTGCCAGCGCGGAATGCATGACAGCTAGGAGATTTGTATTCGCAAACTTTATGTGAGGAGAAGACGAAAATTTTGTATTAAACGAGAACTATTATAACGTAACTTTTAATTCTTCCTTCACATCCCGGAGCACTCGCACATAGGATGAATGTCATCTAGGCTCGCTTAGTCTCTCTCTCTCTTTACAGGTCAATAAGGGACTTTGATTAATTGTGCCCCCAAAGTCAAATGGGAGGATGGGGCCGGCAAAGGACGGTAAAACATCTACGCCTTCCACCAAAATACGGGTAAGTGACGTAAGGGTCCCTTCAGGACCGAGTGGGTGCTAGCTGTTCGTTGTAGGCACGAAGAATTTTTTTTGTATATGGCAGACGGCAGCGGCAGGTCTTTTTGTGGAACCCCCCACACTCTCCGCCAATAGTTGAGGCGTACTAGCGTGCTGCCCTGCAGTCAACGCTGTCCGTCGGGTGATATGTCAGCTCATGCTGGCAGTCGGGACTTTACGTCCCAAGCGAATCACTCATCCTAGTTCCATAACAAAATGGCGCCCAACGTGGGGCCACCTCAGCTAGACTCCGGTGGTCTACTTATGACTTTTGCTGAGGACTGGGATTGCTTTGTAGATATGGGCATTTGGCTGTTAGCTAAATCGTCTGACTCGGTAATCTCACAATCAGTGGAAGTTATATGCGGACTTGAGTCTAATTGTTTTGTCAAAGTAAATTTTTTGTAATGTAAAGTAAAGTTAAAGTTTTTATTAACGTTTTGAAAGTTTTTGAACGTTTGAAAGTAAAGTAAAGTTTTTGAGATTTAATAATTCAATTAATAATTAATAATTTAATAATTCAATTAAAGTAAAGTAGCGTCTTTGGAAGTTTTGAATTGAAGTTCGACTCTAGGTTTGACTTTGGTCAAGCCTCGAGTCTGAACAGGTGACTAGTTTTTGAAAGTTTTTGATTTTTTTTTTTAATTAATCTTTCCCGCTGGCCTCTGCCATGGAAATGATAGGTGGCTTCACAAAATTTTTTTGTGTGAGCTCTCACGGAGACATGTCTCTGTTGGCCAACTGGCTAGACAGAGTTATGAATCTGTGAGACAACTTTTTGGCTTCCAGCTAACTAGTTGACCAGATTCATGACTCTGCCCGGTTGGAAGGTTAGCTGGACATGACAATCAGGTGAGGAGGAAGAAAGGAGTTGTTGGAGGATGGAAGTGATGCTGGAGACCTTCAGTAATCAGGAGTTGGCATACTGCTAACTGCCTGGCTGAAGAATCTCTAGTACCATTTTCAGTCTCTAGCTTCTCCAACCCGACTCTTCCGAGATTTCTGTGGGAACTCCACATTTTTTTTTAAATGCACACATTCACGTCGCTTGCCTGTATAAATTTTCTGACCTGTGAGGAGGAAGAGTTAGCTCCTGGGGGAGTAAAGGAGAAATTCCATGAGTTGAAATTTTTTTTTTGGAAACGTATTAAGCGAACTTTGGAACGAAAATTGTTGCTCGATTAATATTTCTCGTAGCTTGGTTAGTAACATTCTGCTAATGTCTTCGAATATTTGATTTTTTGTTTGAAATTTTTGATGATCTCTCCGAACTGTTGATAAGACGAACTTTCCATAATAAATAATTTTTTGCTGAAATTTTAGTATCCAGTCTTAATCTTCGAACGTTTGGGAATTTTTTTTTTGGAATTGTAGTATATCATCCTGACTTTCGACTTTGGCATAGTATTCCTTTGGGGTATAAATTTTTTTCTCTCGACTTGACTTACGACTAAATTCAGTATAGCTACAGTACGGACACCACCTCCTGTGCCGAACGGGGTGACTATGTTGCCTGAACCATGCACTATCTGTACAGATACGAGCTGGTCAGCCAAACAGAAGCCTGTCATGACCATGTGTGGACATGTCTTTCATGAGGCATGTATACAGACCTGGATAGGTGAACATTCTAGTTGCCCTAACTGTAGACGTCGCCTCACGCCACAGGACCTCACTGGTTACACTGGTGCCTATCCTAAAAGACCGAAGAAGGCGAAGCCCGCGAAGTCGGCTAGTCGCGATTCATTGCCGACCTTCGACTTACCACCACCGAATCGACGATCTCTATCACCAGGAATGCCCGATTTGTACTCAAGGACTTTTGTACACCCGAGTCCTCGACGAGATAGTTTAGTGCGTACAGCTCAAGACCACACCTCAGCCGCTACGGATGCGCTGATGGCAGGCCTACGCCTACAAATGTAAAACCTAATACGAGAAGGTCTCGAACAGAGCCTCAATGGTTTGCGGACTGACTTAACGAATAGTATCCGACAACAAGTTGCCTTGCACGACCTCCTTCGTCCAGGGGTAATCCAAGACCATCGAACGATTTCCCCAATCTGAGGAGACAATCGTTTCAGAGACCACTATCACCTTTTGGTCAGCCTTCTGATCAGCCTTTTGGTCAGCCTTTTGGTCAACCTTTTGGTCAGCCTACTGGTCAGCCCAGACCGAACTTTGTCCCACCTCAACCACCTCCATATATTCGTCATCCTGCAAATATAGGACAGCGACGATCAGGCAGTCCTATCAGAAGATGGAACCTGACGTATAACGGCACCAACTCAGAGCTCTCCGTAGATGAATTCATTTTTAGAGTCGAAGCGCTCACGCACTCCGCTCTGGAAGGGGATTTTGATCTCCTAGTTAGAAACATGCTTACGTTATTAACAGGACCAGCGAAGGACTGGTACTGGCCGATATTACGGCATAACCCTTTTCCAACTTGGGAACTTATCAAGACGGGATTGTCCATCGAATGGGGAGCGCCCAAGGATGATCTAAAAATACGATTACAGCTAATGTCTCGAAAGCAAAAGCCTGGTGAACTATTCGCTATGTATCACCATCATTTAGGGTTGCTGCGTGATCAGCTACAGAACGCCATGCCATACCAAGAATTTCTGGAGATTGTCAAATCGAACTTATTGCCTGAGATTCAGGAAAAAATATGCCTGCATCGCACCGATACGATAGGACAGCTGAGATCGCTTGTTACTCGTATCCAAGCTACGCAGATACGAATTGCGACAGCTGGTAGTTGGAACCCTTACCGGAACCAATGGGTGCACGAAGTTGACAACTTTCAGACCTTGGACCCTGAACTGGCAGTAGCAACAGGCAGTGACAACAGCCTAGGTGACGTGTCGAGCATTTCGGCCAAACACACTATTGTATGCTGGAATTGTGACCAGTCCGGTCACTTTTATCAAGACTGCAGGCAAAGAGAGACAAGTTGTGTTCTGCTATGGATGCGGACGCAAAAACGTTTTCAAGCCTGATTGTCGCTATTGTAGACAGAAAAACTTGAGACGGGTCGGGAATACCACCACCTCTTTCCAAACAGCGTCAACGTCACAAGCAGCAACTGCAACGAACCCTCCAGTTCAAGCCTCAAACAAGGAGGAAGGTCCGCTCCATTAGCAGACCACAATGACGAATCCTTGCAATGTCCCCTGATATCATTCAGTGATTCTGATGATATCAGTAAAATACCTGATAGTACGAACACTCCAAGGATAGAGATGGAGAACTTGATAGACTTCTCCGCAGATCTTCAAGCTCCCATTTCTACTTCTGGGGAGCCCATGATATACATTATTAGACACTTCCTTGGAAGAGTCTTCAATTTTCGATGTCCCGATAACACCTACAGCACCTTTAGCTGACAAAGTTATTGAGCAGGAGGTTTGGCCTCATGGCATTTCTATATTAAAACGGCCACCAAGCTCTGTTATGACGAGAGGGCGTGAGCCTGTTTTACATCCGCTGACGCCGTATCATACACGTCTGCAGAAATACAATGCAGCAAGAGACCGAATCTTCTCCTCAGTAGCGGAGTTAGCCGAAATAATGTTTCCTGACTTGGATATGAGACCGAAAAAGAAAAGATCTACCGTTCGTTGGCGGGAATACTGCCGACGGATGAGACTAGAGAGAAAAAAACTGGCACAGATTTCCGTGTCGATGCCAGACGACATTCGACCGTACGCCGAAGTAAAGCTGCTCGGGCGAACTGAGCCTGGACTACTTGATAGTGGTGCCACTGTCAGTATTCTAGGTCAGGGAGCTCTAGAGAAGCTTGCTGAAGCAGATGTCGAATGGAAGAAGTATCGGACACAGGTCCAAGTAGCAAATGGTGCCATGACGACTGTGCATGGTCATGTGGACTTGGATGTCACTTTCCGTGATAAGACCCAAAACGTGCGTTTTACGTGGTTCCTGGGCTCACACAGGCACTATATCTGGGAATAGACTTCTGGCGTCTATTTGGGTTGGCTCCAGATGTCCTGGGTATAGTCGCAGAAGTGAATCCAAGTGTAATAGCTACCTCTGACACCGACTGCCATATTCTTTCTAGTCTCGATCAACAACGCTTAGAAGCCACCAAACAGCTTTTCCCCTCTTTCGCCCCCTTAGGCCTTGGGAAAAACATCGGTGGTCACTCACAAGATTGAAACGAATGACGCGACCCCGATAAAACAGAAGTTTTATCCGATTTCACCGGCAGTACAAAGTTTGAAGCGCATTCTGGCAGATCCCACTAGACACTGATTCCAGAGAGAAGATCGCTTTTACAGTGCCGGGTCATCCTCTCTATCAGTACACGGTGATGCCATTCGGCCTATGCAACGCTCCACAAATGATGTGCCGCCTCATGGATAAAGTCATTCCTTTCGATCTTCGTGAGAACGTTCTCGTCTATCTAGACGATTTGTTAATTCTGTCATCAGATTTTGACTCGCATCTCACGTTACTATCCCGTGTAGCGGATTGTTTGAGGAAAGCTGGCCTCACTATCAACTTCGAGAAGAGCAAGTTTTGTATCAAAGAGACCAAATACTTGGGTTTTATTGTCGGAAAGGGAGGTATGAGAACTGACCCTGACAAAATTTCAGCTATCCGTCACCTAAAACTGTTCGGCAAGCCCGACGCCTACTAGGTATGGCGGGATGGTATAGACGGTTCATCCCGAACTATGCTGACTTAACCGCCTCCATTACAGACACCTTGAAAAACCCTAGTCAGTTCAAATGGACACCTGAAGCCCAGACGTCTCTTGATCTTTTAAAGCAAAAACTTACTTCTGCTCCGTTGTTAGTGAGTCCAGACTTCACCAAACCATTCGTTATACAGTGCGATGCGAGCCAACAAGGTATTGGTGGAGTGCTGATTCAACTATAGATGACGAGGGCCACGAGAAGCCAATAGCCTACGTCTCGAAAAAGTTGAACTCAGCACAAAGAAATTACACCGTCACAGAGCAAGAATGCTTAGCTGCAATCTTGAGCGTACAGAAGTTTCGGCCCTTCATAGAACTCATGCCGTTTAAGATAGTGACTGATCATGCGAGCTTGAAATGGCTGATGTCTCAAAAGGACCTCAGCGGTAGACTTGCGCGGTGGAGTTTGAAGCTTCAGGGCTTCGACTTCAC
Organism: Dioctria rufipes; assembly: GCA_963924295.1. Classification (NCBI taxonomy): domain Eukaryota; kingdom Metazoa; phylum Arthropoda; class Insecta; order Diptera; family Asilidae; genus Dioctria; species Dioctria rufipes. Next base: position 76,919,090 of record OZ002744.1, read on the forward strand.
TATTGAGCACCGAAAAGGAAGCCTGAACGTCATCCCTGATGCGCTGTCACGCATCCATTGTGACGGCCTGTCAACAAACGAAGATCCTGGCCCGGAAGTTGACCTTAGTTCGCCATATTTCAACTCATTGGAATATGAGGAACTGAGGCATAAGGTTAAAACGACTTCTGGTAAACTACCAGATCTTTGCGTCAGGGATGGCTTCGTTTACATTCGGACTGTTCCTAGAACAGGCGATCCGATTCAGGAGGAAGAGGCTTGGAAGATTCTATCATCGATTCTCCGAACCTGAAGTTGTTGACTCTCCACTGCCAGTAGATGTCACCAGTTTGCTCTTTCTATTGCACATAACAGTATTCTTTAATAATATTTACCCACTACAGCGAGGTCCTAATCGGGTGGTTGAGCGTGGAACTTTTACTCAGGATACTATGATGGTTTAGCGTGAGCGTAGGAAAAAAGCGCTGATACGTGATCTTGGAAGCTACAATTTGGCCTAGACCTTTGCAATCGAAAGTGTCTTGGATGGCCCTCGAAACCGGTTTTTTATACATAGTCTTGGAGGCTGGAATTTGACCTTTACCTCTGACGTCACTATCAGGAAGTGTGTCTTGGAGGTTACAACTTTGATTCTGATGTCACACGGGATTCCACACAGCTTTTAAAATAGTTCTGATAACAGGTAAACAGCTTTTCAAAAAAGTATAAAAACAGCTCTGATAACAGATGAACAGCTTTTCGAACAGCTCTGATAACATCTTTTGAACAGGTCTGAAAACAGCTTAACAGCTTTTCGAACAGGTCTGATAACAGGCAAACAGCTTTTAAACAGGTCTGATAACAGCTTAACAGCTCAATGCTGCTCGATTGAGGAATTTTGTCACTGTTTTCAGACTTGTGGATATCTATCGTATGATGCATCCTACGACTAGATCACACACGAAGGTCTCGCGAAATATCCATGGAAGTCTCGCGGGCTCGAGAATTGATAGACTTTACGTCCCACCTGGAATACTGTTATCAGAGCTGTTTGAAAAGCTGTTTATCTGTTATCAGATCTGTTTTGAAAAGTTGTATAGAATCCCCTGCGGCGTAGTTGATTATGGGGAATTAAGGTTGTAGCTTCCAAGACACACACTTCCGGATCAATGTCAAGGACAAAATGCCTTTCCGGTTTCAAGGGTGATGCCAGAGGCTAAGATCAAGCCCACGTGTCAACGTGTTTTCTCACTCATTCTCTCATTCTGGGTAAAAAGGCTCAACCGCCCGATTAAGAGCACTCTGCGGTAGACAAATTCAGAGCTGTTCGAAAAGCTCTTAAGCTGTTATCAGGGCTGTTTGAAAGCTTTTAAGCTGATATTATGTTTGAAAAGCTGTTAAGCTGTTATCAGAGCCGTTTAAAAGCTGTTAAGCTGTTATCAGAGCTGTTCGAAAAGCTGTTCACCTGTTATCTGAGCTGTTTGAAAAGCGGTTAAGCTGTTATCAGAGCTGTTTGAAAAGCTGTTTACCTGTTAGCAGACTTGTTTAAAAGCTATTAAGCTGTTATAGTACCTGTTTGAAAAGCTGTTTACCTGTTATCAGAGCTGTTTAAAAGCTATTAAGCTGTTATAATACCTGTTTGAAAAGCTGTTAAGTTGTTATCAGAACTGTTTGAAAAGCTGTGTGGAATCCTGTGTGACATCAGAATCAAGGTTGTAGCCTCCAAGACACACTTCCTGATGGTGACGTCAGAGGTAAAGGTTAAATTCCAACCTCCAAGACTACGTATCAAATACCGGTTTCGAGGGCCATCCAAGACACTTTCGGTTGCATAGGTCAAGGTGACATCAGAGGTCAAGGCCAAATTGTAGCTACCAAGATCACGTGTCAGCGCTTTTTTCCTACGCTCACGCTAAACCATCATAGTATCCTGAGTAAAAGTTCCACGCCCAAGTAAAAATTTTAGTTCTAACATAGCCTACATAACGTTGTCTATACTATTTCATAATAAAGCTATATAGTCAAGCCAACAATAATATGACCGTAAAAAACTTCTTACAAAACTAAAAGGGCTCACGCTACAATAAGGTGTGAGGGCCTATTTTTAAAACTATGTAAAGCCTTACTGGTCTTATCTGGATTATTCTTTGCGATGATTTGCAGTCCTCTATAAAACTTTTCATAAAACTAAAAGAACAGGCAAGAAATATACAGATATCGACGGTAGTACTAAGAAAGTGATGTATGGAAGACCTCATAGCAAACCTCAATAACTCATTGATTTCCGCTAAATATATCATGGGTACGAACCAAAAATGTTTTTCAATATAGGCAAAAATTCATTTCTTTCATAGAATTTAAGTCAACCAGAAATTGTTTGCATTATTGGTGGCTGAAGACGATTCGAATAAGTTGTGTCTGGACAGTCTCGGCTTCGTGGAAGTTGGATTTATTTGGTTGCTTGGGCTTGTTAACTAAAAATTTTTATGAGCGTAGATCAGCTACATCAGCGTGGATTTTTGTCTCAGACCTTTATAAATTGATTTCAATGTAGGAAAGAATTGATTTATTTCTTAGAATTGAAATCGACTATATTTCTTCAGAATTCGTGTGCATTATTGTTGGCTGTAGACGGTCCGAACTTAAACTCGTTTTAATTTACACAAAAATTAATTTTTAATATTACTGAAAAATGTGTTCCTCTGCAGATTTGATGTCAAATGTGCTTGAGCTTGTAAGAGATAGACGTATATAAATAATATATTTGTCTGCATTTTTATGTCAATTCCGATGCATTCCACTCAATACAGCCGTACTGTTTCCAAAATTGGTTACAGTTCAGTGTACATTTTGAGCTTGAGAGAGACAAATAGATTTTAGTAAAAATTTGAGCCATTTTTGACTATAGGAATTAGTTATGATGACTCAGTCCATTCTTATTATATGTCAGTGGATGGCTCAGTCCATTCTTATTATATGTCAGTGGTCTGCAGCCACCAATAATGCACAGAAATTCTGAAGAAATATGGTCCATTTAAATTCTATGAAAGAAAGAAATTTTTGCCTATATTGAAAAATATTTTTGGTTCGTACCCATGATATTGTTGCGAGCGTGGCTTTTTGGTTCGTTATTTAAAACACAATATTAAATAGTTAATATACAAGTTCTTTATTTCACTCTAATCTTATACAATTCACAAACTTTCAGTTGATTAAACTACACTTTAATTATCGCTTAATACTGTACTTTCAATTATCGCAATCTAATTACAACACTTTCGCACGTTTATTACTTTCGCTTGTTAACACTGCAACGTCCAAGACAAGACTCTTTTTCTGGCTATGACAACTGTTATATTTATACCCTAGAAACTCTTCAGATTATTCTCGAGTCTTCTATTTTCCAGAAGCTTCTTGACAGTTCTATTCATTCTATTCTTGAACCTTCCTGTAGATACCATAATCAATTCTCCGAACCTAAAGTCGTTTACTTCTCCATTGCCAGTAGATGTCACCAGTTGTCTCTTTCTATTGCACGTAACACTGCCCCCTTCTTAAATTTGTTCGTCCCGAACAACAGGTGGTCCACGGTCTTGATGCTCGTAGTATTGACACAAGCGGTCCAAATGAACAATTTTATGCTTGCCTCTTGTGCCACGCTGAATCCTGTATACCACGTTATTAATTCTAGTTACTACTGAATACGGTCCTTCCCAGTGTTGTTGCAATTTTGGAGAACGTCCCTTACGTCGTCCCGGATTGTAGAGCCAAACAAGATCACCTTCATTAAATCCTGTGGAATTAGCACGTAGGTCATAGTGGGTCTTTATCCGATCAGTATTTGTTTCTAATTTCGTCCTCGTGGCTTCGTGCACATCAGCTAATTGTTGTTTGAGCTCCGATATGTAGTCTTCTGGTAACTTTTGTTCACCTCTGGGGGTACCGAATTTGAGGTCGCTAGGTAAACGCAACTCTCTTCCGAATATGACTTTAGCTGGGGTTTGTCCGGTAGTACTATGAATAGCTGATCTATAAGCCATTAGGAATATAGGAATGTGTCGATCCCAATCGCGTTGATGATAGTCAACTACTTTCCTCAGATGCTCGATCAATGTGCTGTTGAAGCGCTCTACCATGCCATCAGATTGTGGGTGTAGAGGAGTTGTTCTAGTTTTTCTTATTCCCAACATTTTACACATCTCCTGGAAAGTCCGCGATTCGAAGTTCAGTCCTTGGTCCGAATGAAGTTCGTGAGGCACACCAAACCTACTGACCCAATTCGTTATTATTTGTTCCGCTACTGTGGTTGCCTCTTGATTAGGCATTGCATAAGCTTCAGGCCATTTACTGAAATAGTCAATGGCAACTAAAATATAACGGTTACCGCCATCCGTGTCTGGAAGAGGTCCAGCGATGTCTACAGCTATCCTTTCAAAGGGGGCTCCGACATTATACTTATGCATTTCACCTCTGCTTCTGTGTTGCGGCCCTTTGCAAGCAGCGCAGACAGTGCATCTGCGGCACCACTCCTCCACACCTTCTCGCATATGTAGCCAATAAGACCTTTCCCGTATTTTGGAAATTGTTTTGTTCACTCCCAAATGTCATCCAGAGGTTCCACCGTGCATTTCTTCTAGAACATCTTTGACGTTTGATGCTGGCACGACTATCTGCATTCGGAAATATTCGCCGTTAGATGCTTCCCATTTGCGTTTTAATATAACACATTCAACATGAAGAGAGTTCCATTGAGCCCAGTAACTTTTCAGCTTCTCACTCCGTTCCGAAATATCCTTCCAGTCTGGTCTTTCCATATCTTCTTTCCAAGCGAGAATAGGTGAAATGTCCGGATCTTCTCGTTGTGCTGTTCTCAGGTCCTCGTTGTTCCAACCTGTAGATGGTTCCACGGTTACCAACTGTATAGTTGCTGTTGTTTCTTTTTCTTCCACCCGTGCGCAATGTTTGCATTCAAGTTTGCATGGACGTCGGAAAGGGCGTCTGCATTTCCATGGATACGACCTCTTCGGTGTTGGATCTCAAGATCATAAGCCTGGAGTCGCTCTATCCATCTCGCGACTTGTCCCTCAGGGTTCTTAAACTGCGCTGCATGGTCGGTGCGAAAGATGAATTTCTGCCCGTAGAGATATTTATGAAAATGTTTTGTTGAACTTACAATGGCAAGTAGCTCTTTTCTTGTAGCACAGTAATTTTTCTCTGGCTTTGAAAGTGCTTTGCTATAGTAAGCTATTGGAACTTCTTGACCATTCTCCTCCTGCGAAAGCACTGCACCAATACCTTCAAATTTTCAAAACTTTCGTTGCATTTATCCGACCATATGAACGGCCTTCCCTTTTCTGTAAGTTGATGTAGGCTTCTTGCTATATCTGCAAAACCTTTCACGAATCGCCTGTAGTAGGTAGCTAAACCAAGAAAACTCCGTAATTGATGTTTGTCCTTTGGAACTGGCCAATTTTTGACGGCTTCTATTTTCTCTGGATCGGTTCTTACTCCTTGTGATGAAACTATGTGCCCTAAATATTTAACTTCATCTTTGAATAGAGCACATTTACTCGCACTGAGCTTCAATTTTGCATCTTTGAGTCTTTGAAGTACGTCTCGTAAGTTGTTTTTATGTTCCTTGAATGTCCTTCCGATAACTATTATGTCATCCAAGTAGACAAGACATGTTTTCCAGGTTAAACTACGTAGAACACATTCCATTAGTCGTTCGAATGTGGCTGGAGCATTACATAACCGAAATGGCATTACTTTGAATTGCCATAAGCCACTGCCAACTGAGAAAGCAGTTTTATCTCGGTCCTCGAGATGTATTTCCACTTGCCAGTAGCCACTCTTCAAATCCAATGTGGAAAACCATTGCGCTCCGGAAAGGGTATCCAACGTGTCATCAATCCTTGGTAATGGATAGCTATCTTTTCTCGTCACGTTATTTAGTTGGCGGTAGTCTACGCAGAATCGGGTGCTGCCATCCTTTTTCCTAACCAGAACAACCGGCGATGTCCAAGGGCTGTTAGATTCCTCTATTATGCCTTGTTTCTTCATGGAGTTCATCATGTCTGCAACTTCTGGTTGTTTGGCTAATGGCAATCTTCGTGGTGTCTGTCGAATGGGCCTGGAATCTCCTGTATCGATCCGATGCTGGACAAGATTTGTTTTACCATAGTCATCATCATTCATTGCAAATAATTCCGAAAATTCATCGATCACCTCTTTGGCATCGTTGTGTTGTTGTTCACTTAAGGCACTGGACGAAAGAAGTTTCTGAACCTGTTGGGTAGTAGCTGGTATAGGTTTTGTCTCCCTGATATTACTACCATTATCCAAATTGACGATTTGGTAAACGGGTTCACAATTTCCAATTATAGCACCTTCTTTTAGTTGTAGCCCATTTTCGGATGTGTTAAGCACTCTGACTGGTATTAATGTTTCACCTTCTGCCTTCACTAAAGTCTTCCCCACAATGATGCTCGATGTGACTTTTGTGGGATTAGGCTCCACCAGATAGAATCTGCAGGTCCCGATGTCATCAGTAAGCTTTGTTCATATTAGTGTCTCGGAGCATGGCGAAAGAGTTATATTTTCGCAGACCATCGTCCTTACTTTCACAGGATGATCTGCTCCTTCTCCTAGTTTCATAGGAATTTCTATGTTCCCATATTTGAGAGTCCGCTCTCCAACATCCAGATTTATTTTGTATGTGGTCATGAAATCTATTCCAAGAATGCATTCATCCATTATGTCTGAAACCAGGAAAGTGTGAGGAAATAGTAGTTCGCCTAGTTGAACATCTAAAGTTATTTCTCCAAACACCCGTGCCGCTGCTCCAGTTGCTGTTCTTAGTAAATGTTTGGTGGTATTATGAAGCCATTTGTTCTTAACAAGATCTGTTCTAATAATTGATCTTGCAGCTCCAGTATCGATAGTGACTGCGCAGTCATTTTTTCCTACACTTCCATATATAACAAGACTGCTATTATTTCTCTGCAACTGGCCTACTTGAATGATGACTTCGGGGCTGCCGATTCCACCAACCAACATCTGCCCCACAAAGTTGGTTTTTACTAGTTTTCCGACTGCTCAACTAGTCGCTGCTTGATATCTAGTCTCTCCACGAATAGCTTGTTCCCTGGCTCGACATCTTTGGCATTCTTCTTTCCCTTATTCAGGTGATTCCACTCGTCGACGTTTTCTGCAGTCTCTTTGAAGGTGCCCTGATCTATTACAATTCCAGCATCGAAGGACACCACGTGAGGGCGGGCTCTGTGATGATTGCACTCTGTTACAAGTACATTCTTCTACTGAAATTTCTCTTACTCGTACTGCACTCCGTGAAGCTTGTCTTGCGGATTCATACACTAATGCATAGGCTAGTGCTTCTGCTGTTGATTTCTTTCCTGCTAGCCTTAACGCTTGTTGTAAATTTCGATCTGCAATAGCGTTCACAAATGCCTCCGTCGCCACTTCATTGAGAAAATCCGCATTTACGCTGGAGTATGAAAGATGAGCTAATCTTTCTACATCTGCCTGCAGTTGTTGTAGTGATTCGCCATGTTTTTGAATCCTGTTGCGTAACTGTAGGCGATATACTTGCTGCATGTGTTCATCTCCGTAACGTAATTCTATCGCCTGTACTAATGAAGTGTATTCACGTTGCTTTTCAATCGGTACCGTTTGTAAGAGTTCTGACGCAGGAGCTCGCAGTGCTAACACTAGAGCTATAGCTTTGTCTTCATCATTCCATCCATTTACCTCTGAAGCTGCCTCGAATTGTCTCTTGAAGATATGCCACGAATTTTGTCCATCAAATATTGGGGGTTTCATTCTACCTGTGCTGGATATTTCAGCTGCTACGTTTAGAGGTTGACGACGCTTTATTCTTTCTAGATCTACTTTAAAACTGTCAAGCTGCTCGGTGACTTTTTGTTGAGCTTCCGCGACTTCCTGCTCGATTCCTTCAATTTTTAAATTTTGTTCGTCTAACGAGTTTTTCAGGAAAGTCTTCTGTTCCTCCAAACGAGTTTCTAGACAATTCTCCAGAGAACTCTTTTGTTCGTCCAAGCGGGTTTCCATAGATTTCTTCTGCTCATCTAACCGGGATTCTAGAGAATTCGTTTGCTCATCTAAGCGGGATTCCAGAGAATTCTTTTGTTCCTCAAATGAACGATTTTTCGTTTGCCTCTTGTACCACGTTGAATCCTGTATACTACGTGATTTATTCTATTTACTACTGAATACGGTCCCTCCCAGTATTGTTGTGAATTTGAATAACGTCCCTTATGTCGGTTCGGGTTGTACAGCCAAACAAGATCACCTTCGCTAAATCCTGCTGAATTCGCACGTAAGTCATAGCGGGTCCTCATCCGATCAGTATTTGTCGCTAATTTTGTCTCGTGGCTTCTTGTACATCAGCTCTCCTTTCCAAAGTGGCTCTGACATTACACTTATACATTTCCTTTCTGCTGCTATGTGGCGGCCATTTGTAAGAAGCACATACAATGCATCTGCGACACCAGTTCTCCACATCCTCCCGCATATGTAGCCAATAAAACTTTTCTCGTATTTTAGAAATTGTTTTATTCACTCCCAAATGTTCTCCAGATGTTCCACGATGTATTTTACCTAGAACTTCGTTGACCTTTGATGCCGGCAAGACTATTTGCATTCGGAATGATTTACCGTTAGGTGCCTCCCATTTGCGTTTTAAAATACCGCATTCAACATGAAGAGAATCCATTGAGCCCAGTAGCTTTTCAGATTTTCACTCATCCCTGAAATATCCTTCCATTCTGGTTTTTCTATATCTGCTTTCCAAGCAAGAATAGGCGATATGTCCGGATCTTCCCGTTGCGCTGTTCGCAAGTTCTCGATGTCCCAACCTGTTTATGGTTCCACAGTTACCAATTGTATAGTTGCTGTTCTTTCTTTTTCTTCCACCCGGCCGCAATGTTTGCATTCAAGTTTGCATGGACGTTGTCCAAAGGCTTCTGCATTTCCATGGATAAGTCCTTTCCTAGGTTGCATCTCTAAGCCATAAGGTTGGAGTCTAGTCGCTCCAAGAATAGCTTGCTCAATAGTTCGCCAACTTGGACATACTTCTCTTTCTTTCTTTTCTGTTGATTCCCTTCGACGGCGCTTCCTGCAGTCGCTTTGAAGGTGTCCCAATTTATTACAATCCCAGCATTGAAAAACACTACGTGAAGGGTTGCTCAGTGATAACTGCAATCTATTGCAAGTCTGCTGCTCAGCTCGATATCTTTGCAATTCCACTCTCCTCTCTTCATCTAGGGATTCCACTCGTCGGCGTTTTCTGCAGTCCCTTTGTAGGTGTCCCGGTCTATTACAATTCCAGCATTGCAGAATACCACGTGAAGGAGTGCTCTGTGAGGGCTGCATTCTATTACAAGTACATTCGTTCACCGAAATTCCTCTCATTCGTACTGCACTCCGTGAAGCTTGTCTGGCGGATTCATACGCTAATGCATAGGCTAGTGCTTCTGCTGTTGATTTCTTCCCTGCTATCCTTAATGCATGTTGTAAGTTTTGATCTGCAATAGCGTTCACAAATGCCTCCGTCGCCACTTCATTGAGAAAATCCGCATTCACGCTGGAGTATGAAAGATGCGCTAATCTTTCCACATCACCCTGCAGTTGTTGTGGTGATTCGCCATGCTTTTGAATCCTGTTGCGTAACTGTAGACGATATACTTGCTGCATGTGTTCATCTCCGTAACGTAATTCTATGGCCTGTACTAATGAAGTGTATTCACGTTGTTTTTCAATCGGTACCGTTTGTAAGAGTTCTGACGCAGGAGCTCGCAGTGCTAACACCAGAGCTATAGCTTTGTCTTCATCATTCCATCCATTTACCTCTGAAGCTGCCTCGAATTGTCTCTTGAAGATATGCCATGAATTTTGTCCATCAAATATTGGAGGTTTCATTCTACCTGTGCTGGATATATTCTTTCCAGATCTGCTTTAACGTTTTCAAGTTGCTCGGTGACATTTTGTTGAACTTCCGAAACCTTTTGTTAAAATTCGTGCTCAATTCCTTCAATTTTCAAATTTTGTTCTTCTAAAGAACTTTTTAGAAAATTTTTCTGATCCTCCAAACGAGTTTCTAGATAATTCTCCAGAGAACTCTTTTGTTCGTCCAAGTGAGTTTCCATAGATTTCTTCTGCTCATCTAACCGGGATTCCAAAGAATTCTTTTGCTCCTTAAAAGCATTCTTTTGTTCCTCATTGGAATTTTTCTGTTAATCAAAACGAGCTTCCATAGATTTCTTTTGTGCCTTGAGAGAATTCTTTTGTTCCTCGAGAGAATTCTTTTGTTCCTCGAGAGAATTCTTTTGTTCCTCGAGAGAATTCTTTTGTTCCTCAAAAGCATTCTTTTGTTCATCAAAACGGGCTTCCATTTTGCTCATTAAAGCACTCAAAAGCTGTTCCATTTTCATCGTAGGTTCTTCTTCAATTTCGGTTTCTTCCAAGTTATCTTTAAAAACAAATGTTTCAGGATCCTTCCTTTCCTCTATCAAAGCTTGTCTGAGTCGCTCGACTAGAACTTTCTTTGCACCTGTCGTTTGTAATGACCGGTTCCCTAACTCCACTTTCAAATCCTGCGTTCGAAGCTCCTCGAATTTTCGCCCCATTACTTGAATATAAATTATTTTCCAGAACTTTCAAAATTTAACACAATTTCACAAAATTAATCACACTTTGAATTTTAAAGTCAATTACCACCACTTTATTTCGCGAATTTATTTCACTTCTGACACCAGTTGTTGCGAGCGTGGCTTTTAGTTCGTTATTTAAAACACAATATTAAATATTGTTGCGAGCGTGGCCTTTGGTTCGTTATTTAAAACACAATATTAAATAATTAATATACAAGTTCTTTATTTCACTCTAATCATACAATTCACAAACTTTCTAAATAATCAACTCAACTCTAATTATCGCTTAATACTGTACTTTCAATTATCGCAATCTAATTACAACACTTTCGCACGTTTATTACTTTCACTTGTTAACACTGCAACGTCTAAGACAAGACTCTTATTCTGGCTATGACAACTGTTATATTTATACCCTAGAAACTCTCCAGATTATTCTCGAGTGTTCTATTTTCCAGAAGCTTCTTGACTGTTCTATTCATTCTATTCCTGAACCTTCCTGTAGATACCATAATCAATTCTCCGAACCTAAAGTCGTTTACTTCTGCATTGCCAGTAGATGTCAGTAGTTCTACTTCTCCATTGCCAGTAGATGTCAGTAGTTGTCTCTTTCTTTGCACGTAACACTGCCCCCTTCTTAAATTTGTTCGTCCCGAACAACAGGTGGTCCACGGTCTTGATGCTCGTAGTATTGACACAAGCGGTCCAAGTGAACAATTTTATGCTTGCCTCTTGTGCCACGCTGAATCCTGTATACCACGTCATTAATTCTAGTTACTACTGAATACGGTCCTTCCCAGTGTTGTTGCAATTTTGGAGAACGTCCCTTACGTCGTCTCGGATTATAGAGCCAAACAAGATCACCTTCATTAAATCCTGCGGAATTAGCACGTAGGTCATAGCGGGTCCTCATCCGATCAGTATTTGTTGCTAATTTCGTCCTCGTGGCCTCGTGCACATCAGCTAATTGTTGTTTGAGCTCCGATACGTAGTCTTCTGGTAACTTTTGTTCACCTCTGGGGGTACCGAATTTGAGGTCGCTAGGTAAACGCATCTCTCTTCCGAATATGACTTTAGCTGGGGTTTGTCCGGTAGTACTATGAATAGCTGATCTATAAGCCATTAGGAATATAGGAATGTGTCGATCCCAATCGCGTTAATGATAGTCAACTACTTTCTTTAGATGCTCGATCAATGTTCTGTTGAAGCGCTCTACCATGCCATCAGATTGTGGGTGTAAAGGAGTTGTTCTAGTTTTTCTTATTCCCAACATTTTACACATCTCCTGGAAAGTCCGCGATTCGAAGTTCCGTCCTTGGTCCGAATGAAGTTCGTGAGGCACACCAAACCTACTGACCCAATTCGTTATTATTTGTTCCGCAACTGTGGTTGCCTCTTGATTAGGGATTGCATAAGCTTCAGGCCATTTACTGAAATAGTCAATGGCAACGAAAATATAACGGTTACCGCCATCCGTTTCAGGAAAAGGTCCAGCGATGTCTACAGCTATCCTTTCAAAGGGAGCTCCGACGTTATACTTATGCATTTCTCCTCTGCTTCTGTGTTGCGGCCCTTTGCAAGCAGCACAGACAGTACATCTGCGGCACCACTCCTCCACATCTTCTCGCATATGTAGCCAATAAAACCTTTCTCGTATTTTGGAAATGGTTTTGTTCACTCCCAAATGTCCTCCAGAGGTTCCACCGTGCATTTCTTCTAGAACATCTTTGACGTTTGATGCTGGCACGACTATCTGCATGCGGAAATATTCGCCGTTAGGTGCTTCCCATTTGCGTTTTAATATACCACATTCAACATGAAGAGAGTTCCATTGAGCCCAGTAACTTTTCAGCTTCTCACTCCGTTCCGAAATATTCTTCCAGTCTGGTCTTTCCATATCTTCTTTCCAAGCGAGAATAGGTGAAATGTCCGGATCTTCTCGTTGTGCTGTTCTTAGGTCCTCGTTGTCCCAACCTGTAAATGGTTCCACGGTTACCAACTGTACAGTTGCTGTTGTTTCTTTTTCTTCCACCCGTGCGCAATGTTTGCATTCAAGTTTGCATGGACGTCGTGAAAGGGCGTCTGCATTTCCATGGATACGACCTCTTCGGTGTTGGATCTCAAGATCATAAGCCTGGAGTCGCTCTATCCATCTCGCGACTTGTCCCTCAGGGTTCTTAAACTGCAGAAGCCATTTAAGCGCTGCATGGTCGGTGCGAAGGATGAATTTCTGCCCGTAGAGATATTTATGAAAATGTTTCGTTGAACTTACAATAGCAAGTAGCTCTTTTCTTGTAGCACAATAATTTTTCTCTGGCTTTGAAAGTGCTTTGCTATAGTAAGCTACTGGAACTTCTTGACCATTCTCCTCCTGCGAAAGCGCTGCACCAATACACTCATTGCTGGCATCCGTGTCTAATATAAATGTTTTTCCCAGCTTTGGATAGTGAAGTACTGGAGCTTCACAGAGCTGTTGCTTCAAATTTTCAAAACTTTCGTTGCATTTATCCGACCATATGAACGGCCTTCCCTTTTCTGTAAGTTGATGTAAACTTCTTGCTATATCTGCAAAACCTTTCACGAATCGCCTGTAGTAGGTAGCTAAACCAAGAAAACTCCGTAATTGATGTTTGTCCTTTGGAACTGGCCAATTTTTGACGGCTTCTATCTTCTCTGGATCGGTTCTTACTCCTTGTGATGAAACTATGTGCCCTAAATATTTAACTTCATCTTTGAATAGAGCACATTTACTCGCACTGAGCTTCAATTTTGCATCTTGGAGTCTTTGAAGTACGTCTCGTAAGTTGTTTTTATGTTCCTTGAATGTCCTTCCGATAACTATTATGTCATCCAAGTAGACAAGACATGTTTTCCAGGTTAAACCACGTAGAACACATTCCATTAGTCGTTCGAATGTGGCTGGAGCATTACATAACCCAAATGGCATTACTTTAAATTGCCATAAGCCACTGCCAACTGAGAAAGCAGTTTTATCTCGGTCCTCGGGATGTATTTCCACTTGCCAGTAACCACTCTTCAAATCCAATGTGGAAAACCATTGCGCTCCGGAAAGGGTATCCAACGTGTCATCAATCCTTGGTAATGGATAGCTATCTTTTCTCGTCACGTTATTTAGTTGGCGGTAGTCTACGCAGAATCGGGTGCTGCCATCCTTTTTCCTAACCAGAACAACCGGCGATGTCCAAGGGCTGTTAGATTCATCTATTATGCCTTGTTTCTTCATGGAGTTCATCATGTCTGCAACTTCTGGTTGTTTGGCTAATGACAATCTTCGTGGTGTCTGTCGAATGGGCCTGGAATCTCCTGTATCGATCCGATGCTGGACAAGATTTGTTTTACCATAGTCATCATCATCCATTGCAAATAATTCCGAAAATTCATCGATCACCTCTTTGGCATCGTTGTGTTGTTGTTCACTTAAGGCACTGGACGAAAGAAGTTTCTGAACCTGTTGGGTAGTAGCTGGTATAGGTTTTGTCTCCCTGATATTACTACCATTATCCAAATTGACGATTTGGTAAACGGGTTCACAATTTCCAATTATAGCACCTTCTTTTAGTTGTACCTCATTTTCGGATGTGTTAAGCACTCTGACTGGTATTAATGTTGCACCTTCTGCCTTCACTAAAGTCTTCCCCACAATGATGCTCGATGTGACTTTTGTGGGGTTAGGTTCCACCAGATAGAATCGGCAGGTCCCGATGTCATCAGTAAACTTTGTCCATATTAGTGTCTCGGAGCATGGCGAAAGAGTAATATTTTCGCAGACCATCGTCCTTACTTTCGCAGGATGATCTGCTCCTTCTCCTAGTTTCATAGGAATTTCTATGTTCCCATATTTGAGAATTCGCTCTCCGACATCCAGATTTATTTTGTATGTGGTCATGAAATCTATTCCAAGAATGCATTCATCCATTATGTCTGAAACCAGAAAAGTGTGAGGAAATAGTAGTTCGCCTAGTTGAACATCTAAAGTTATTTCTCCAAACACCCGTGCTGCTGCTCCAGTTGCTGTTCTTAGTAGATATTTGGTGGTATTATGAAGCCATTTGTTCTTAACAAGATCTGTTCTAATAATTGATCTTGCAGCTCCAGTATCGATAGTGACTGCGCAGTCATTTTTTCCTACACTTCCATATATAACAAGACTGCTATTATTTCTCTGCAACTGGCCTACTTGAATGATGACTTCGGGGCTGCCGATTCCACCAACCAACTTCTGCCCCACAAAGTTGGTTTTTACTAGTTTTCCGACTGCTCAACAGGAGAGCTGATGCGACTAGTCGCTGCTTGATATCTAGTCTCTCCATGAATAGCTTGTTCCCTGGCTCGACATCTTTGGCATTCTTCTTTCCCTTCTTCAGGTGATTCCACTCGTCGACGTTTTCTGCAGTCTCTTTGAAGGTGCCCTGATCTATTACAATTCCAGCATCGAAGGACACCACGTGAAGGCGGGCTCTGTGATGATTGCACTCTGTTACAAGAACATTCTTCCACTGAAATTTCTCTTACTCGTACTGCACTCCGTGAAGCTTGTCTGGCGGATTCATACGCTAATGCATAAGCTAGTGCTTCTGCTGTTGATTTCTTTCCTGCTAGCCTTAATGCTTGTTGTAAATTTTGATCTGCAATAGCGTTCACAAATGCCTCCGTCGCCACTTCATTGAGAAAATCCGCATTCACGCTGAGTATGAAAGATGCGCTAATCTTTCCACATCAGCCTGCAATTGTTGTAGTGATTCGCCATGCTTTTGAATCCTGTTGCGCAACTGTAGGCGATATACTTGCTGCATGTGCTCATCTCCGTAACGTAATTCTATCGCCTGTACTAATGAAGTGTAATCACGTTGATTTTCAATCGGTACAGTTTGTAAGAGTTCTGAAGCAGGACCTCGAAGTGCTAACACCAGAGCTATAGCTCTGTCTTCATTATTCCATCCATTTACCTCTGAAGCTGCCTCAAATTGTCTCTTGAAGATATGCCATGAATTTTGTCCATCAAATATTGGAGGTTTCATTCTACCTGCGCCAGATATTTCAGCTGCTACGTTTAGAGGCTGACGATGCCTTATTCTTTCCAGATCTGCTTTAACGTTTTCAAGTTGCTCAGTAAATTTTTGTTGTTCCTGCTCGATTTCTTCAATTTTCAAATTTTGTTCGTCTAACGAGTTTTTCAGGAAAGTCTTCTGTTCCTCCAAACGAGTTTCTAGACAATTCTCCAGAGAACTCTTTTGTTCGTCCAAGCGGGTTTCCATAGATTTCTTCTGCTCATCTAACCGAGATTCCAAAGAATTCTTTTGTTCTTCAAAAGCATCTTTTTGCTCGTCCAGACGGGTTTCCATAGATTTCTTTTGCTCATCTAAACGGGATTCCAGAGAATTCTTTTGCTCCTCGAGAGAATTCTTTTGTTCCTCGAGAGAATTCTTTTGTTCCTCGAGAGAATTCTTTTGTTCCTCAAAAGCATTCTTTTGTTCATCAAAACGGGCTTCCATTTTGCTCATTAAAGTACTCAAAAGCTGTTCCATTTTCATTGTAGGCTCTTCTTCAACTTCGGTTTCTTCCAAGTTATCTTCGAAAACAAATGTTTCAGGATTCTTTCCTTCCTCTATCAAAGCTTGTCTGAGTCGCTCGACTAGAACTTTCTTTGCACCTGTCGTTTGTAATGACCGGTTCCCTAACTCCACTTTCAAATCCTGCGTTCGAAGCTCCTCGAATTTTCGCCCCATTACTTTAGTAATTCACTTTAAGTTGAATATAAATTATTTTCCAGAACTTTCAAAATTTAACACAATTTCACAAAATTAATCACACTTTGAATTTTAAAGTCAATTGCCACCACTTTATTTCGCGAATTTATTTCACTTCTGACACCAGTACCGAGATTCAGCTAATTTGTGAGTGATTCACTTTAGTCACTTCTTTCACTCACTTTGGAAAATAAAGTGATTCCTTTAAAAAAGTGAAGTGAGTATTTTCGAATATTAACTTCGAATGTCATTTTCACAGCTTTTTGCGTTTTTTATGTGTGAAAATGAACACGGCTGCGAAATATTGTCCTTTAAACATTTTATGCAGATAATAAGGAGGAATATAATATAACATATTCTAAGAATTTCATTTTTCAGCTCTTTTCTCCCCGTGCATTGGGGTCCCTGTGCACTAACAAACATCCCCTCTAACACATTATAACTTTATTGTAGTCCATAAATTAGAACTTTCTAGTATGCAAATGGCGAGTTACAATTTATTAGTGGTAAATAATTACTATACGTATTTACCATTTCTAAAATAAAATCGCTGCTCGATGATTTCACTCCCAACTCACCGCAAAATTGAAGGTGAGTGAAGTGAGTGAGTGAATTTCTTAGCAGAATCAAATTTGCAGAAAAATGACTCACTTCACTCACTTTTTGCCAATTTTGACGTAGCTGAATCTCGGTACAGTTGTTGCGAGCGTGGCCTTTGGTTCGTTATTTAAAACACAATATTAAATAATTAATATACAAGTTCTTTATTTCACTCTAATCATACAATTCACAAACTTTCTAAATAATCAACTCAACTCTAATTATCGCTTAATACTGTACTTTCAATTATCGCAATCTAATTACAACACTTTCGCACGTTTATTACTTTCACTTGTTAACACTGCAACGTCTAAGACAAGACTCTTATTCTGGCTATGACAACTGTTATATTTATACCCTAGAAACTCTCCAGATTATTCTCGAGTGTTCTATTTTCCAGAAGCTTCTTGACTGTTCTATTCATTCTATTCCTGAACCTTCCTGTAGATACCATAATCAATTCTCCGAACCTAAAGTCGTTTACTTCTGCATTGCCAGTAGATGTCAGTAGTTCTACTTCTCCATTGCCAGTAGATGTCAGTAGTTGTCTCTTTCTTTGCACGTAACAATATTTAATATACAAGTTCTTTATTTCACTCTAATCTTATATTATTCACAAAATTCATATACTTTCTATTAATCAACTCAACTCTAATTATCGCTAATACTGTACTTTCAATTATCGCAATCTAATTACAACACTTTCGCACGTTTATTACTTTCACTTGTTAACACTGCAACGTCTAAGACAAGACTCTTGTTCTGGCTATGACATCTGTTATATTTATACCCTAGAAACTCTCCAGATTATTCTCGAGTGTTCTATTTTCCAGAAGCTTCTTGACTGTTCTATTCATTCTATTCCTGAACCTTCCTGTAGATACCATAATCAATTCTCCGAACCTAAAGTCGTTTACTTCTCCATTGCCAGTAGATGTCACCAGTTGTCTCTTTCTATTGCACGTAACAATATTGTGTTTTAAATAACGAACCAAAGGCCACGCTCGCAACAATATCAAGAAAAAATTCTTATGCTTGCATATACATATTTATAGTTAGTAGTCAGTTTTGTTTACACGTAACTGATCCAGTTATTCTTACGTATATTATCCATTGTATTTTGGCCTAACAAGACTCTCCATTTTTAAACTGGTCTCGTTTATCAATTTATCTTCGTTCTAGTAGAGCTGCTACGAGTAGGTATAACAGTTTAATAATCTAATTTTATTATTAATAAAAAAAAATATAAATAAAAACACCAACTTTAAACACTAATTAATTCTGTATTGAAATCAATTTAGATAAAAGATATAGAAATTACATTGGTGACTTATGTACATATGTATGTATATGCGAGTCAACGAATTTAACGAACGCGACAATTCACTTCGGATTTCAGACTGCCTATGAATATTGTTACGTGCAATAGAAAGAGACAACTGGTGACATCTACTGGCAATGGAGAAGTAAACGACTTTAGGTTCGGAGAATTGATTATGGTATCTACAGGAAGTTTCAGGAATGGAATGAATAGAACAGTCAAGAAGCTTCTGGAAAATAGAACACTCGAGAATAATCTGGAGAGTTTCTAGGGTATAAATATAACAGATGTCATAGCCAGAACAAGAGTCTTGTCTTAGACGTTGCAGTGTTAACAAATGAAAGTAATAAACGTGCGAAAGTGTTGTAATTAGATTGCGATAATTGAAAGTACAGTATTAGCGATAATTAGAGTTGAGTTGATTAATAGAAAGTATATGAATTTTGTGAATAATATAAGATTAGAGTGAAATAAAGAACTTGTATATTAAATATTTAATATTGTGTTTTAAATAACGAACTAAAAGCCACGCTCGCAACAACTGGTGTCAGAAGTGAAATAAATTCGCGAAATAAAGTGGTGGCAATTGACTTTAAAATTCAAAGTGTGATTAATTTTGTGAAATTGTGTTAAATTTTGAAAGTTCTGGAAAATAATTTATATTCAAGTAATGGGGCGAAAATTCGAGGAGCTTCGAACGCAGTATTTGAAAGTAGAGTTAGGGAACCGGTCATTACAAACGACAGGTGCAAAGAAAGTTCTAGTCGAGCGACTCAGACAAGCTTTGATAGAGGAAGGAAAGAATCCTGAAACATTTGTTTTCGAAGATAACTTGGAAGAAACCGAAGTTGAAGAAGAGCCTATAATGAAAATGGAACAGCTTTTGAGTGCTTTAATGAGCAAAATGGAAGCCCGTTTTGATGAACAAAAGAATTCTCTCGAGGAACAAAGGAAATCTATGGAAGCTCGTTTTGATGAACAGAAGAATTCCAATGAGGAACAAAAGAATTCTCTCGAGGAACAAAAGAATTCTCTGGAATCCCGTTTAGATGAGCAAAAGAAATCTATGGAAACCCGTCTGGACGAGCAAAAGGATGCTTTTGAGCAACAAAAGAATGCTTTTGAGGAACAAAAGAATTCTTTGGAATCCCGGTTAGATGAGCAGAAGAATTCTATGGAAACCCGCTTGGACGAACAAAAGAGTTCTTTGGAGAATTGCCTAGAAACTCGTTTGGAGGAACAGAAAAATCTTCTAAAAAACTCATTAGATGAACAAAATTTGAAAATTGAAGAAATCGAGCAGGAACAACAAAAATTTACTGAGCAACTTGAAAACGTTAAAGCAGATCTAGAAAGAATAAAGCATCGTCAGCCTCTAAACGTAGTAGCCGAAATATCCAGCACAGGTAGAATGAAACCCCCAATATTTGATGGACAAAATTCGTGGCATATCTTCTATTCGAGGCAGCTTCAGAGGTAAATGGATGGAATGATGAAGACAAAGCTATAGCTCTGGTGTTAGCACTTCGAGCTCCTGCGTCAGAGCTCTTACAAACGGTACCGATTGAAAAGCAACGTGAATACACTTCATTAGTACATGCGATAGAATGACGTTACGGAGATGAACACATGCAGCAAGTATATCGCCTACAGTTACGCAACAGGATTCAAAAACATGGCGAATCACTACAACAACTGCAGGCAGATGTAGAAAGATTAGCTCATCTTTCATACTCCAGCGTGAATGCGGATTTTCTCAATGAAGTGGCGACGGAGGCATTTGTGAACGCTATTGCAGATCAAAATTTACAACAAGCGTTAAGGCTAGCAGGAAAGAAATCAACAGCAGAAGCACTAGCCTATGCATTAGCGTATGAATCCGCCAGAAAAGCTTCACGGAGTGTAGTACGAGTAAGAGAAATTTCAGTAGAAGAATGTACTTGTAACAGAGTGCAATCATCACAGAGCCCGCCCTCACGTGGTGTCCTTCGATGCTGGAATTGTAATAGATCAGGGCACCTTCAAAGAGACTGCAGAAAACGTCGACGAGTGGAATCACCTGAATAAGGGAAAGAAGAATGCCAAAGATGTCGAGCCAGGGAACAAGCTATTCGTGGAGAGACTAGATATCAAGCAGCGACTAGTCGCATCAGCTCTCCTGTTGAGCAGTCAGAAAACTAGTAAAAACCAACTTTGTGGGGCAGATGTTGGTTGGTGGAATCGGCAGCCCCGAAGTCATCATTCAAGTAGGCCAGTTGCAGAGAAATAATAGCAGTCTTGTTATATATGGAAGTGTAGGAAAAAATGACTGCGCAGTCACTATCGATACTGGAGCTGCAAGATCAATTATTAGAACAGATCTTGTTAAGAACAAATGGCTTCATAATACCACCAAACATTTACTAAGAACAGCAACTGGAGCAGCGGCACGGGTGTTTGGAGAAATAACTTTAGATGTTCAACTAGGCGAACTACTATTTCCTCACACTTTCCTGGTTTCAGACATAATGGATGAATGCATTCTTGGAATAGATTTCATGACCACATACAAAATAAATCTGGATGTTGGAGAGCGGACTCTCAAATATGGGAACATAGAAATTCCTATGAAACTAGGAGAAGGAGCAGATCATCCTGTGAAAGTAAGGACGATGGTCTGCGAAAATATAACTCTTTCGCCATGCTCCGAGACACTAATATGAACAAAGCTTACTGATGACATCGGGACCTGCAGATTCTATCTGGTGGAGCCTAATCCCACAAAAGTCACATCGAGCATCATTGTGGGGAAGACTTTAGTGAAGGCAGAAGGTGAAACATTAATACCAGTCAGAGTGCTTAACACATCCGAAAATGGGCTACAAATAAAAGAAGGTGCTATAATTGGAAATTGTGAACCCGTTTACCAAATCGTCAATTTGGGTAATGGTAGTAATGTCAAGGAGACAAAAACTATACCAGCTACTACCCAACAGGTTCAGAAACTTCTTTCGTCCAGTGCCTTAAGTAAACAACAACACAACGATGCCAAAGAGGTGATCGATGAATTTGCGGAACTATTTGCAATGAATGATGATGACTATGGTAAAACAAATCTTGTCCAGCATCGGATCGATACAGGAGATTCCAGGCCCATTCGACAGACACCACGAAGATTGCCATTAGCCAAACAACCAGAAGTTGCAGACATGATGAACTCTATGAAGAAACAAGGCATAATAGAGGAATCTAACAGCCCTTGGACATCGCCGGTTGTTCTGGTTAGGAAAAAGGATGGCAGCACCCGATTCTGTGTAGATTACCGTCAACTAAATAACGTGACGAGAAAAGATAGCTATCCATTACCAAGGATTGATGACACGTTGGATACCCTTTCCGGAGCGCAATAGTTTTCCACGCTGGATTTAAAGAGTGGTTACTGGCAAGTGGAAATACATCCCGAGGACCGAGATAAAACTGCTTTCTCAGTTGGCAGTGGCTTATGGCAATTCAAAATAATGCCATTTCGGTTATGTAATGCTCCAGCCACATTCGAACGACTAATGGAATGTGTTCTACGTAGTTTAACCTGGAAAACATGTCTTGTCTACTTGGATGACATAATAGTTATCGGAAGGACATTCAAGGAACATAAAAACAACTTACGAGACGTACTTCAAAGACTCATAGATGCAAAATTGAAGCTCAGTGCGAGTAAATGTGCTCTATTCAAAGATGAAGTTAAATATTTAGGGCACATAGTTTCATCACAAGGAGTAAGAACCGATCCAGAGAAAATAGAAGCCGTCAAAAATTGGCCAGTTCCAAAGGACAAACATCAATTACGGAGTTTTCTTGGTTTAGCTACCTACTACAGGCGATTCGTGAAAGGTTTTGCAGATATAGCAAGAAGCCTACATCAACTTACAGAAAAGGGAAGGCCGTTCATATGGTCGGATAAATGCAACGAAAGTTTTGAAAATTTGAAGCAACAGCTCTGTGAAGCTCCAGTACTTCACTATCCAAAGCTGGGAAAAACATTTATATTAGACACTGATGCCAGCAATGAAGGTATTGGTGCAGTGCTTTCGCAGGAGGAGAATGGTCAAGAAGTTCCAGTAGCTTACTATAGCAAAGCACTTTCAAAGCCAGAGAAAAATTATTGTGCTACAAGAAAAGAGCTACTTGCCATTGTAAGTTCAACAAAACATTTTCATAAATATCTCTACGGGCAGAAATTCATCCTTCGCACCGACCATGCAGCGCTTAAATGGCTTCTGCAGTTTAAGAACGCTGAGGGACAAGTCGCGAGATGGATAGAGCGACTCCAGGCTTATGATCTTGAGATCCAACACCGAAGAGGTCGTATCCATGGAAATGCAGACGCCCTTTCACGACGTCCATGCAAACTTGAATGCAAACATTGCGCACGGGTGGAAGAAAAAGAAACAACAGCAACTATACAGTTGGTAACCGTGGAACCATCTACAGGTTGGAACAACGAGGACCTGAGAACAGCACAACGAGAAGATCCGGACATTTCACCTATTCTCGTTTGGAAAGAAAACATGGAAAGACCAGACTGGAAGGATATTTAGGAACGAAGCGAAAAGCTGAAAAGTTACTGGGCTCAATGGAACTCTCTTCATGTTGAATGTGTTATATTAAAACGCAAATGGGAAGCACCTAACGGCGAATCATTCCGAATGCAGATAGTCGTGCCAGCATCAAACGTCAAAGATGTTCTAGAAGAAATGCACGGTGGAACCTCTGGAACACATTTGGGAGTGAACAAAACAATTTCCAAAATACGGGAAAGGTTTTATTGGCTACATATGCGAGAAGATGTGGAGGAGTGGTGACGCAGATGCACTGTCTGTGCTGCTTGCAAAGGGCCGCAACACAGAAGCAGAGGAGAAATGCATAAGTATAATGTCGAACCCCCTTTGAAAGGATAGCTGTAGACATCGCTGGACCTCTTCCAGACACGGATGGCGGTAACCGTTATATTTTAGTTGCCATTGACTATTTCAGTAAATGGCCTGAAGCTTATGCAATGCCTAATCAAGAGGCAACCACAGTAGCGGAACAAATAATAACGAATTGGGTCAGTAGGTTTGGTGTGCCTCACGAACTTCATTCGGACCAAGGACTGAACTTCGAATCGCGGACTTTCCAGGAGATGTGTAAAATGTTGGGAATAAGAAAAACTAGAACAACTCCTCTACACCCACAATCTGATGGCATGGTAGAGCGCTTCAACAGCACATTGATCGAGCATCTAAAGAAAGTAGTTGACTATCATCAACGCGATTGGGATCGACACATTCCTATATTCCTAATGGCTTATAGATCAGCCATTCATAGTACTACCGGACAAACCCCAGCTAAAGTCATATTCGGAAGACAGATGCGACCTCAAATTCGGTACTCCCAGAGGTGAACAAAAGTTACCAGAAGACTACGTATCGGAGCTCAAACAACAATTAGCTGATGTGCACGAGGCCACGAGGACGAAATTAGCAACAAATACTGATCGGATAAAGACCCACTATGACCTACGTGCTAATTCCGCAGGATTTAATGAAGGTGATCTTGTTTGGCTCTACAATCCGAGACGACGTAAGGGACCTTCTCCAAAATTGCAACAATACTGGGAAGGACCGTATTCAGTAGTAACTAGAATTAATGACGTGGTATACAGGATTCAGCGTGGCACAAGAGGCAAGCATAAAATTGTTCATTTGGACCGCTTGTGTCAATACTACGAGCATCAAGACCAGATCAAATAGTAGTTCGCCTAGTTGAACATCTAAAGTTATTTCTCCAAACACCCGTGCTGCTGCTCCAGTTGCTGTTCTTAGTAGATATTTGGTGGTATTATGAAGCCATTTGTTCTTAACAAGATCTGTTCTAATAATTGATCTTGCAGCTCCAGTATCGATAGTGACTGCGCAGTCATTTTTTCCTACACTTCCATATATAACAAGACTGCTATTATTTCTCTGCAACTGGCCTACTTGAATGATGACTTCGGGGCTGCCGATTCCACCAACCAACTTCTGCCCCACAAAGTTGGTTTTTACTAGTTTTCCGACTGCTCAACAGGAGAGCTGATGCGACTAGTCGCTGCTTGATATCTAGTCTCTCCATGA
Organism: Dioctria rufipes; assembly: GCA_963924295.1. NCBI lineage: Eukaryota > Metazoa > Arthropoda > Insecta > Diptera > Asilidae > Dioctria > Dioctria rufipes. Next base: position 76,943,583 of record OZ002744.1, read on the forward strand.
ATAGCTTGTTCCCTGGCTCGACATCTTTGGCATTCTTCTTTCCCTTCTTCAGGTGATTCCACTCGTCGACGTTTTCTGCAGTCTCTTTGAAGGTGCCCTGATCTATTACAATTCCAGCATCGAAGGACACCACGTGAAGGCGGGCTCTGTGATGATTGCACTCTGTTACAAGAACATTCTTCCACTGAAATTTCTCTTACTCGTACTGCACTCCGTGAAGCTTGTCTGGCGGATTCATACGCTAATGCATAAGCTAGTGCTTCTGCTGTTGATTTCTTTCCTGCTAGCCTTAATGCTTGTTGTAAATTTTGATCTGCAATAGCGTTCACAAATGCCTCCGTCGCCACTTCATTGAGAAAATCCGCATTCACGCTGGAGTATGAAAGATGCGCTAATCTTTCCACATCAGCCTGCAATTGTTGTAGTGATTCGCCATGCTTTTGAATCCTGTTGCGCAACTGTAGGCGATATACTTGCTGCATGTGCTCATCTCCGTAACGTAATTCTATCGCCTGTACTAATGAAGTGTAATCACGTTGATTTTCAATCGGTACAGTTTGTAAGAGTTCTGAAGCAGGACCTCGAAGTGCTAACACCAGAGCTATAGCTCTGTCTTCATTATTCCATCCATTTACCTCTGAAGCTGCCTCAAATTGTCTCTTGAAGATATGCCATGAATTTTGTCCATCAAATATTGGAGGTTTCATTCTACCTGCGCCAGATATTTCAGCTGCTACGTTTAGAGGCTGACGATGCCTTATTCTTTCCAGATCTGCTTTAACGTTTTCAAGTTGCTCAGTAAATTTTTGTTGTTCCTGCTCGATTTCTTCAATTTTCAAATTTTGTTCGTCTAACGAGTTTTTCAGGAAAGTCTTCTGTTCCTCCAAACGAGTTTCTAGACAATTCTCCAGAGAACTCTTTTGTTCGTCCAAGCGGGTTTCCATAGATTTCTTCTGCTCATCTAACCGAGATTCCAAAGAATTCTTTTGTTCTTCAAAAGCATCTTTTTGCTCGTCCAGACGGGTTTCCATAGATTTCTTTTGCTCATCTAAACGGGATTCCAGAGAATTCTTTTGCTCCTCGAGAGAATTCTTTTGTTCCTCGAGAGAATTCTTTTGTTCCTCGAGAGAATTCTTTTGTTCCTCAAAAGCATTCTTTTGTTCATCAAAACGGGCTTCCATTTTGCTCATTAAAGTACTCAAAAGCTGTTCCATTTTCATTGTAGGCTCTTCTTCAACTTCGGTTTCTTCCAAGTTATCTTCGAAAACAAATGTTTCAGGATTCTTTCCTTCCTCTATCAAAGCTTGTCTGAGTCGCTCGACTAGAACTTTCTTTGCACCTGTCGTTTGTAATGACCGGTTCCCTAACTCCACTTTCAAATCCTGCGTTCGAAGCTCCTCGAATTTTCGCCCCATTACTTTAGTAATTCACTTTAAGTTGAATATAAATTATTTTCCAGAACTTTCAAAATTTAACACAATTTCACAAAATTAATCACACTTTGAATTTTAAAGTCAATTGCCACCACTTTATTTCGCGAATTTATTTCACTTCTGACACCAGTTGTTGCGAGCGTGGCCTTTGGTTCGTTATTTAAAACACAATATTAAATAATTAATATACAAGTTCTTTATTTCACTCTAATCATACAATTCACAAACTTTCTAAATAATCAACTCAACTCTAATTATCGCTTAATACTGTACTTTCAATTATCGCAATCTAATTACAACACTTTCGCACGTTTATTACTTTCACTTGTTAACACTGCAACGTCTAAGACAAGACTCTTATTCTGGCTATGACAACTGTTATATTTATACCCTAGAAACTCTCCAGATTATTCTCGAGTGTTCTATTTTCCAGAAGCTTCTTGACTGTTCTATTCATTCTATTCCTGAACCTTCCTGTAGATACCATAATCAATTCTCCGAACCTAAAGTCGTTTACTTCTGCATTGCCAGTAGATGTCAGTAGTTCTACTTCTCCATTGCCAGTAGATGTCAGTAGTTGTCTCTTTCTTTGCACGTAACAATATTTAATATACAAGTTCTTTATTTCACTCTAATCTTATATTATTCACAAAATTCATATACTTTCTATTAATCAACTCAACTCTAATTATCGCTAATACTGTACTTTCAATTATCGCAATCTAATTACAACACTTTCGCACGTTTATTACTTTCACTTGTTAACACTGCAACGTCTAAGACAAGACTCTTGTTCTGGCTATGACATCTGTTATATTTATACCCTAGAAACTCTCCAGATTATTCTCGAGTGTTCTATTTTCCAGAAGCTTCTTGACTGTTCTATTCATTCTATTCCTGAACCTTCCTGTAGATACCATAATCAATTCTCCGAACCTAAAGTCGTTTACTTCTCCATTGCCAGTAGATGTCACCAGTTGTCTCTTTCTATTGCACGTAACAATATTGTGTTTTAAATAACGAACCAAAGGCCACGCTCGCAACAATATCAAGAAAAAATTCTTATGCTTGCATATACATATTTATAGTTAGTAGTCAGTTTTGTTTACACGTAACTGATCCAGTTATTCTTACGTATATTATCCATTGTATTTTGGCCTAACAAGACTCTCCATTTTTAAACTGGTCTCGTTTATCAATTTATCTTCGTTCTAGTAGAGCTGCTACGAGTAGGTATAACAGTTTAATAATCTAATTTTATTATTAATAAAAAAAAATATAAATAAAAACACCAACTTTAAACACTAATTAATTCTGTATTGAAATCAATTTAGATAAAAGATATAGAAATTACATTGGTGACTTATGTACATATGTATGTATATGCGAGTCAACGAATTTAACGAACGCGACAATTCACTTCGGATTTCAGACTGCCTATGAATATTGTTACGTGCAATAGAAAGAGACAACTGGTGACATCTACTGGCAATGGAGAAGTAAACGACTTTAGGTTCGGAGAATTGATTATGGTATCTACAGGAAGTTTCAGGAATGGAATGAATAGAACAGTCAAGAAGCTTCTGGAAAATAGAACACTCGAGAATAATCTGGAGAGTTTCTAGGGTATAAATATAACAGATGTCATAGCCAGAACAAGAGTCTTGTCTTAGACGTTGCAGTGTTAACAAATGAAAGTAATAAACGTGCGAAAGTGTTGTAATTAGATTGCGATAATTGAAAGTACAGTATTAGCGATAATTAGAGTTGAGTTGATTAATAGAAAGTATATGAATTTTGTGAATAATATAAGATTAGAGTGAAATAAAGAACTTGTATATTAAATATTTAATATTGTGTTTTAAATAACGAACTAAAAGCCACGCTCGCAACAACTGGTGTCAGAAGTGAAATAAATTCGCGAAATAAAGTGGTGGCAATTGACTTTAAAATTCAAAGTGTGATTAATTTTGTGAAATTGTGTTAAATTTTGAAAGTTCTGGAAAATAATTTATATTCAAGTAATGGGGCGAAAATTCGAGGAGCTTCGAACGCAGTATTTGAAAGTAGAGTTAGGGAACCGGTCATTACAAACGACAGGTGCAAAGAAAGTTCTAGTCGAGCGACTCAGACAAGCTTTGATAGAGGAAGGAAAGAATCCTGAAACATTTGTTTTCGAAGATAACTTGGAAGAAACCGAAGTTGAAGAAGAGCCTATAATGAAAATGGAACAGCTTTTGAGTGCTTTAATGAGCAAAATGGAAGCCCGTTTTGATGAACAAAAGAATTCTCTCGAGGAACAAAGGAAATCTATGGAAGCTCGTTTTGATGAACAGAAGAATTCCAATGAGGAACAAAAGAATTCTCTCGAGGAACAAAAGAATTCTCTGGAATCCCGTTTAGATGAGCAAAAGAAATCTATGGAAACCCGTCTGGACGAGCAAAAGGATGCTTTTGAGCAACAAAAGAATGCTTTTGAGGAACAAAAGAATTCTTTGGAATCCCGGTTAGATGAGCAGAAGAATTCTATGGAAACCCGCTTGGACGAACAAAAGAGTTCTTTGGAGAATTGCCTAGAAACTCGTTTGGAGGAACAGAAAAATCTTCTAAAAAACTCATTAGATGAACAAAATTTGAAAATTGAAGAAATCGAGCAGGAACAACAAAAATTTACTGAGCAACTTGAAAACGTTAAAGCAGATCTAGAAAGAATAAAGCATCGTCAGCCTCTAAACGTAGTAGCCGAAATATCCAGCACAGGTAGAATGAAACCCCCAATATTTGATGGACAAAATTCGTGGCATATCTTCTATTCGAGGCAGCTTCAGAGGTAAATGGATGGAATGATGAAGACAAAGCTATAGCTCTGGTGTTAGCACTTCGAGCTCCTGCGTCAGAGCTCTTACAAACGGTACCGATTGAAAAGCAACGTGAATACACTTCATTAGTACATGCGATAGAATGACGTTACGGAGATGAACACATGCAGCAAGTATATCGCCTACAGTTACGCAACAGGATTCAAAAACATGGCGAATCACTACAACAACTGCAGGCAGATGTAGAAAGATTAGCTCATCTTTCATACTCCAGCGTGAATGCGGATTTTCTCAATGAAGTGGCGACGGAGGCATTTGTGAACGCTATTGCAGATCAAAATTTACAACAAGCGTTAAGGCTAGCAGGAAAGAAATCAACAGCAGAAGCACTAGCCTATGCATTAGCGTATGAATCCGCCAGAAAAGCTTCACGGAGTGTAGTACGAGTAAGAGAAATTTCAGTAGAAGAATGTACTTGTAACAGAGTGCAATCATCACAGAGCCCGCCCTCACGTGGTGTCCTTCGATGCTGGAATTGTAATAGATCAGGGCACCTTCAAAGAGACTGCAGAAAACGTCGACGAGTGGAATCACCTGAATAAGGGAAAGAAGAATGCCAAAGATGTCGAGCCAGGGAACAAGCTATTCGTGGAGAGACTAGATATCAAGCAGCGACTAGTCGCATCAGCTCTCCTGTTGAGCAGTCAGAAAACTAGTAAAAACCAACTTTGTGGGGCAGATGTTGGTTGGTGGAATCGGCAGCCCCGAAGTCATCATTCAAGTAGGCCAGTTGCAGAGAAATAATAGCAGTCTTGTTATATATGGAAGTGTAGGAAAAAATGACTGCGCAGTCACTATCGATACTGGAGCTGCAAGATCAATTATTAGAACAGATCTTGTTAAGAACAAATGGCTTCATAATACCACCAAACATTTACTAAGAACAGCAACTGGAGCAGCGGCACGGGTGTTTGGAGAAATAACTTTAGATGTTCAACTAGGCGAACTACTATTTCCTCACACTTTCCTGGTTTCAGACATAATGGATGAATGCATTCTTGGAATAGATTTCATGACCACATACAAAATAAATCTGGATGTTGGAGAGCGGACTCTCAAATATGGGAACATAGAAATTCCTATGAAACTAGGAGAAGGAGCAGATCATCCTGTGAAAGTAAGGACGATGGTCTGCGAAAATATAACTCTTTCGCCATGCTCCGAGACACTAATATGAACAAAGCTTACTGATGACATCGGGACCTGCAGATTCTATCTGGTGGAGCCTAATCCCACAAAAGTCACATCGAGCATCATTGTGGGGAAGACTTTAGTGAAGGCAGAAGGTGAAACATTAATACCAGTCAGAGTGCTTAACACATCCGAAAATGGGCTACAAATAAAAGAAGGTGCTATAATTGGAAATTGTGAACCCGTTTACCAAATCGTCAATTTGGGTAATGGTAGTAATGTCAAGGAGACAAAAACTATACCAGGTACTACCCAACAGGTTCAGAAACTTCTTTCGTCCAGTGCCTTAAGTAAACAACAACACAACGATGCCAAAGAGGTGATCGATGAATTTGCGGAACTATTTGCAATGAATGATGATGACTATGGTAAAACAAATCTTGTCCAGCATCGGATCGATACAGGAGATTCCAGGCCCATTCGACAGACACCACGAAGATTGCCATTAGCCAAACAACCAGAAGTTGCAGACATGATGAACTCTATGAAGAAACAAGGCATAATAGAGGAATCTAACAGCCCTTGGACATCGCCGGTTGTTCTGGTTAGGAAAAAGGATGGCAGCACCCGATTCTGTGTAGATTACCGTCAACTAAATAACGTGACGAGAAAAGATAGCTATCCATTACCAAGGATTGATGACACGTTGGATACCCTTTCCGGAGCGCAATAGTTTTCCACGCTGGATTTAAAGAGTGGTTACTGGCAAGTGGAAATACATCCCGAGGACCGAGATAAAACTGCTTTCTCAGTTGGCAGTGGCTTATGGCAATTCAAAATAATGCCATTTCGGTTATGTAATGCTCCAGCCACATTCGAACGACTAATGGAATGTGTTCTACGTAGTTTAACCTGGAAAACATGTCTTGTCTACTTGGATGACATAATAGTTATCGGAAGGACATTCAAGGAACATAAAAACAACTTACGAGACGTACTTCAAAGACTCATAGATGCAAAATTGAAGCTCAGTGCGAGTAAATGTGCTCTATTCAAAGATGAAGTTAAATATTTAGGGCACATAGTTTCATCACAAGGAGTAAGAACCGATCCAGAGAAAATAGAAGCCGTCAAAAATTGGCCAGTTCCAAAGGACAAACATCAATTACGGAGTTTTCTTGGTTTAGCTACCTACTACAGGCGATTCGTGAAAGGTTTTGCAGATATAGCAAGAAGCCTACATCAACTTACAGAAAAGGGAAGGCCGTTCATATGGTCGGATAAATGCAACGAAAGTTTTGAAAATTTGAAGCAACAGCTCTGTGAAGCTCCAGTACTTCACTATCCAAAGCTGGGAAAAACATTTATATTAGACACTGATGCCAGCAATGAAGGTATTGGTGCAGTGCTTTCGCAGGAGGAGAATGGTCAAGAAGTTCCAGTAGCTTACTATAGCAAAGCACTTTCAAAGCCAGAGAAAAATTATTGTGCTACAAGAAAAGAGCTACTTGCCATTGTAAGTTCAACAAAACATTTTCATAAATATCTCTACGGGCAGAAATTCATCCTTCGCACCGACCATGCAGCGCTTAAATGGCTTCTGCAGTTTAAGAACGCTGAGGGACAAGTCGCGAGATGGATAGAGCGACTCCAGGCTTATGATCTTGAGATCCAACACCGAAGAGGTCGTATCCATGGAAATGCAGACGCCCTTTCACGACGTCCATGCAAACTTGAATGCAAACATTGCGCACGGGTGGAAGAAAAAGAAACAACAGCAACTATACAGTTGGTAACCGTGGAACCATCTACAGGTTGGAACAACGAGGACCTGAGAACAGCACAACGAGAAGATCCGGACATTTCACCTATTCTCGTTTGGAAAGAAAACATGGAAAGACCAGACTGGAAGGATATTTAGGAACGAAGCGAAAAGCTGAAAAGTTACTGGGCTCAATGGAACTCTCTTCATGTTGAATGTGTTATATTAAAACGCAAATGGGAAGCACCTAACGGCGAATCATTCCGAATGCAGATAGTCGTGCCAGCATCAAACGTCAAAGATGTTCTAGAAGAAATGCACGGTGGAACCTCTGGAACACATTTGGGAGTGAACAAAACAATTTCCAAAATACGGGAAAGGTTTTATTGGCTACATATGCGAGAAGATGTGGAGGAGTGGTGACGCAGATGCACTGTCTGTGCTGCTTGCAAAGGGCCGCAACACAGAAGCAGAGGAGAAATGCATAAGTATAATGTCGAACCCCCTTTGAAAGGATAGCTGTAGACATCGCTGGACCTCTTCCAGACACGGATGGCGGTAACCGTTATATTTTAGTTGCCATTGACTATTTCAGTAAATGGCCTGAAGCTTATGCAATGCCTAATCAAGAGGCAACCACAGTAGCGGAACAAATAATAACGAATTGGGTCAGTAGGTTTGGTGTGCCTCACGAACTTCATTCGGACCAAGGACTGAACTTCGAATCGCGGACTTTCCAGGAGATGTGTAAAATGTTGGGAATAAGAAAAACTAGAACAACTCCTCTACACCCACAATCTGATGGCATGGTAGAGCGCTTCAACAGCACATTGATCGAGCATCTAAAGAAAGTAGTTGACTATCATCAACGCGATTGGGATCGACACATTCCTATATTCCTAATGGCTTATAGATCAGCCATTCATAGTACTACCGGACAAACCCCAGCTAAAGTCATATTCGGAAGACAGATGCGACCTCAAATTCGGTACTCCCAGAGGTGAACAAAAGTTACCAGAAGACTACGTATCGGAGCTCAAACAACAATTAGCTGATGTGCACGAGGCCACGAGGACGAAATTAGCAACAAATACTGATCGGATAAAGACCCACTATGACCTACGTGCTAATTCCGCAGGATTTAATGAAGGTGATCTTGTTTGGCTCTACAATCCGAGACGACGTAAGGGACCTTCTCCAAAATTGCAACAATACTGGGAAGGACCGTATTCAGTAGTAACTAGAATTAATGACGTGGTATACAGGATTCAGCGTGGCACAAGAGGCAAGCATAAAATTGTTCATTTGGACCGCTTGTGTCAATACTACGAGCATCAAGACCGTGGACCACCTGTTGTTCGGGACGAACAAATTTAAGAAGGGGGCAGTGTTACGTGCAATAGAAAGAGACAACTGGTGACATCTACTGGCAATGGAGAGTAAACGACTTCAGGTTCGGAGAATTGATTATGGTATCTACAGGAAGGTTCAGGACTAGAATGAATAGAATGAATAGAACAGTCAAGAAGCTTCTGGAAAATAGAAGACTCGAGAATAATCTGAAGAGTTTCTAGGGTATAAATATAACAGTTGTCATAGCCAGAACGTTGTAGTGTTAACAAGCGAAAGTGTTGTAATTAGATTGCGATAGTTGAAAGTACAGTATTAAGCGATAATTAAAGTGTAGTTGATTAATTGAAAGTTTGTGAATTGTATAAGATTAGAGTGAAATAAAGAACTTGTATATTAAATATTTAATATTGTGTTTTAAATAACGAACCGGAAGACCACGCTCGCAACAATATTAATAATGAATGGGTCAAAAATGATTTTAAATCAACCGACACGAATAACGCAGAATTCTAGAACCTTAATAGACTATGTTATTTTGAACGATAATGAGATTCAAGCAAGAGTGGAACAAAGTCTAAACGTGAGTGATCACGAAAGTATTTTGATAGATATATCGATTTGCGGTGAAAGTAAAAAAGAAGAAATTAGTTATAGAGTTCTAAAATTTAATAGAGAAAGTTTTATAAGTAAAATTAACGAAAGTGAATTAGTAAATAATGGAGCTAGTTTAAATGATATGTCAATGTTATTTAAAAGTGAACTATCTAGAGTAATAAATACATTTGTGAAAAAAGTGAATCGGAGGACTAGTGACACCCCGTGGTTTAGCACTGATATTCGTGTGTTGAAAGAAAAAAACTTCGAGCAAGACAACGTGCAATACTAACAAATCTATATAGTGATTGGACATCATATAAGCTCATTAGAAATAAATATAAAGTAAGGGTGCGTAAATATAAGAGTGAATACATTAAAAATAAGATTAATGAATCAGCCAATCAAAAAGAAATGTGGAGAGCATTAAAAGAGTTAGTGTTGAAGCAAAGAAGATCAGATATTAAAGGAATTAAAATAAACGGTAGCACCTTGGATAGGAATGATGACATTGCAGAGGCGTTCAACAAATTCTTTGTGCAATGTATAATAGACATACACAAATCTATACCTATAGTGAGGTATGCTGAAACAATACCATGCGTAAGTACTTCTTTTACTTTTAATACAATAAGTCATACGGATATTAAGGAAGCATTGAGAGAAATGAAGCAAAAAAAAGACAGCAATTTTTTAAGTCCAAGCATGTTGATTGATTGCTTTGGAGCGCTAGGAAAAATATTTGTAGATATTGTTAATAAATCCTTGTTGGAAGGAAGTTTCCCTGATTCATAGAAGGAATCAATAGTAACACTAATAGCTAAAATAAAAAAGTTAGCTAAGTGTGAGGATTATTGACCAGTGAATGCGTTGCCGACATATGAAAAAGTGTTGGAAAGTGTATAAGTATAGTGTATAAGTATAGTGTATAAGCAGCTTATAAAATATTTAGAGGGAAATGCACTTATAATCTCTAATCAGTCGGGATTCAGGCAGGGCTTAATATGGTGATGGTTGATTGGAAAGAGCAGATAGCATCTAGAAATAAAATCGCTTGCGTGTTCCTGGATTTTAGGAGAGCGTTCGAAACTGTTGATCATCAACTTTTACTACAAAAAATGTATAAATATGGAATAAGAGGTAAAGAATTGAACTGGTTTACAGAATTTTTGACTGGGACAACACAGAAAACGAAAGTGGGGCAAGCAACATCGATAGAGGTATCGGTCGATATCGGGGTGCCGCAGAGTTCAGTACTGGGGACACTCATGTTTTTGTGAAATCAAGGTGTCTCCAAGTGCGTGCATTCCAACGAGTGTTCTGCCAGAGAGACACCTTAATTTCTCAACTGTGGGTGAATGTACTGGGAGGGATCGGCATAGGGGAGTATTACTACCTGCTCTCTGTTCGACCACCCTATCCTCGTGACTGGCCGCAGGATCTAATCTCAACAATTCAGACCTGGGGCAGAATCAGGCCAGCATTTCACCTTAAGTGGAATGCTCTGCGGTACACGCAATTCGCGTCGATTCCAATCAGGTTTAATCCTGAATTAATAGATTCAGTGTTCAGTAATGCTCGAGGTTTTGAAGCTGACACGCATACACTGACAGTTCTCGGAGATATTATTGATATCTCTGGAAACTGTCGAATAAACACGAACACTCCACAACTACACGACCTGGCGACTTCTGCGCGAGAGAGATTTCGCCAACTTGGGACCAGTGACCCTGGCACTAAGTTGGAAGATGCTTTCGTTCTGGACAGACCGCCCCACACACCTTTCAGCACACTTACAACACGTGTCCTCCGTGACGTGCTTATGTCAATAAGACCTCCGGAGTATACAGGATACAACAGATGGCGAACACACCTCGGGGTGAATATGGGCGTGATGGGAGGGATAACTTGCAGAGTAGTCTACAGTTATCCTTCTAGTTACAAAGATGCTGATGTAGCATTCAAATTGCTGCATCACAGTCTTATGCATCCTAATCAGTTGTCACATATCGACCGGCGGGTTCAGAGGATCTGCACAGTTTGTTCTGGTGAAGGCACCTTGTTTCACAGGTTCTTCACTTGTCCAGCTTTGCAGAGTCTGATGGAACTGGTGCGCGATATGTGTCTGTTGATCCACCCGAATTTCGGCATTACTAGGACATCGTTTCTATGGGGACCAAAGGTTTGTAGTCGGGTGAATTGTTTGATTAGCTTTGTGTTGGCCAAATCTACAATTCACTTGTACTACATGAGAGCCGGAGATGGGAATCAGAACACTGACCCACAACACCACGCACATGCACTTAAGCGCCACTTCGTTGACAGATTGAAGAGACGTTTACGTCTTGAATATCTGGCAACGAACGCAGATACATTCAACTGCACATGGCAGCCACTATCGTCAGTGCAGGACGGCGCTCTTGTCTTTCGCTGGTGATATCAGGCCACAGCATTTGCAACACTAGTCCACGGGGCTTCTCCTCGCTTTGGAACCGTTGCAAGTGCTGTGGGAAGGATAAGCGCTCCGTTAGAGATGCTAAGCTGGAGGGATGATGAGGGCAGTTTGTAGAGGTCTATGATACTACAGGCCGCCCTCGCGGGACTCTATAACGGTATCGCGCAAATTTTTCGTTCGTTCGGCTATTAAGTTTTTAATTCGGTTTCGGTTTCGGTGCTAAATTTCAAAATTTGATTTTGAAAATTCGTTCGTTTAGGTTATTATTTTTATTAGATTATTTTGGAAATTGGAACTTCTTGGAACTGCCACTTACCCAATTGTCAAAATTGGGACTTTAAATTTTTTGTACAACTTTTAGATCCTTTTCAAAATTCTAGTATCCGTTTATACAGTCTCTTTTGAGAATTTTTTCTTGTTTGTGTCATTTTTGTTGTATTAATTGTTCTAGTTGTTTTTAATTGTCCCTTTTGACTATTTATAAGTTAGTTTAGCTAGTGTCTTTTTACAATTTTGTGCCTTTTGCCAACTAGTTTTAAGGAATATTTAAAAGAGCCACAAAAAGAGCCAAAAATAAAGAGCATATATAAATAAAAAAAAAAAAAATTATTATTCTCACAGAGAGGTAACGTGTCAATTGAGAGCTCCCGAAAAAATCAACAAAACTTGCGAAATAACGTCGGAAAAAGTGCATAATTTGTGTAGGTATCAACATTATAAGCAACAGTGTTGAAGTGAGTGAGTTTATGTAATTTTTAATCTTAAAATCTATTGAAAAATGTAAAAATAAATTGTGAAAAAGTTCGAATTGAGTGACAGTTATCGAGTTTTTAATTAATTTTTTCCGTTGCCATGGCAACATGGGTACTATGAAAATTGTATTAGTGAGAAATTAAACCAAATAAATTTTTGAAATAAAAACAGAAATTCAACAAATTTAACTATTTTAAAATAAAACAAAAATCTAAAGCTAAGGAAATATAAGTGCATATATCTATTATATATAAGCTATAAAGCATCTCTGCCGCAGTCAAAATGACAGCGAGCAGCAGCGATTCTGGGGGGACTGATGATCCCCCCAAATCAAATTTAAGGAGGAAGAAGAGCACGAATGCTTCTTCTTCCTCCAAAGCAAATCAAGGGCCCACAGAAAAGGCCGTTAAGGGCCCAACTGAAGAGGCTAGCAAACCAGCAGCAGCAGAAGCTAAAGCTTCAGTAGCAACAGCAGCAGAAGCCTCGATGACTACCTCAAGCCAGGGGCAAAACCCAAGCTTGATGCAAGTCGTTAAGGCGGCCTCAGCCTCAGCGCCAAAACCTACTGGTGCAATAATGAGGCCATCGCTTTCTACGAAGGCAAATGCCTCGAAAAAGCAGACACCAGGAACAACAGCATCAGCACTGACACCAGAAGCAGCATCACGATCTCCGGCGTTAGTGTCAGGGATTTCATATGCTCAGGTAAGTGGCAGTTCCAACCAAAGTTCAACAATTGAAATTTTAGGAAAGGGCATCACTCCTCGTCCAGCCCCACTGGACGCAGGTAAGCCTCGGCCTAAGACCGGTGCGGGTCTTCAGGCTTTTTTCGACGGGAGGTGGCAGGATGAGAGCTACGGTATGCAGCTCGAGCACATCAATAGATGTCCTCAGAGCGCATACCTGAAAGCGATCTTTCAGGTCATCTCTCGTGAGGAGCTATTCTCCATGGGAGTAATAGCTGGGGGAATGGTCGAGGTGTATACCACGACCCTCGGTAGTGCTACCAAGCTCATGCTTGCGGGCATCGATGTGGATGGTAGACACCTTGTGCCATTCCCACTCAGGGAAAAGCCCACGAAGGTTGTCTTTTCACGGGTCCCAATGCGAGCCAGTCATGAAGACCTCCTGAATTTCCTAGGGAGATTTGGGAAGGTTCATGGCAGTGTTCGTGCTATTCCCATTAAAATTGGGGACGAGGGTCTTGGGCGGGGTATTTTCGGTACCAGCCGGGAAGCGTCCATCACTCTAAACAAGGGGTGCACGCTTCCAAGAGGCTTCTACTTGAGCATATCCGGCTCAAGGCACTGGATAGATGTGAGCACCGAAGCGAAATGCCATGCTTGCCATTTAGTAGGGCATTTTATTGCTGACTGCCCCAAGAGAAGCGGGAAGAAGGCTGAACAGAAGGCTCCCTCGAAGGAAACCACTGCTATGGTAGTGGCTCCGGAAAAGGAACTTTCTGCCAGCACTCAACCTGCTATCTTGGAGCAGCCAGTGGCTAAAGTGCCTGAAGTTGTCCCTGAGGCAAAAAACATTAAGGCTATAAACGGCGCCACGTCGGCACGTGAAAGCATGGCTACTTCAGACGAGGAGTCGATTAGCCATCTAGTAAAAAAAAAGAGGACGAGGAGGAAGAAGGTCGACCGGGTGATGCTGCCTCCTCCAGAGCCAGCAAAGCCAGTCGCACCCAAGCGGCCCCACTCGGAGGAGGACGATAGTGGTGCCCGCGGTTCGAAGGTTGTTGTGAGAGAGGCGGAAGCATCTCTCGAACAGCTTTCGGACTGCGAAATGACCGGCTTGGATGAGACTGGTCTCTCCAGCTTCAGTGGCTACGAATCGTGTGGTAGCACCATGTCGATTGGTAGCCAATTTGAAGTCTCGGAGGGTTTGGAAACCCTTCCTAGGGAGAAGATCTCGAGGATTCTTTCCCGGCTCCTGTACAAGAAGAATTCAGGCAAAATCTGGAGTATTCTTGTGGAGGAGCTGGGGAAGCCGGAATTGCTACTTCCCCAACTTCTACTCCTACAAGAGGAGTGCAAGAAGAAGGGGAAGTACAACGGTATATCCCGGTTAGATCGACTCCATAGGAGGGTGCAGGAGTTGATGCAGGAGCATCGCTTGGTTGATTCTCCTAGTCAATAGACGTCGTACCATCATCGTTTGAGCTTCTTATCTCTGTGAATGTGTAAGATAGGCTGTCTTAACACCGGGGGTTTAAGTGCTCATACAAGACTACACAGTACTATCGAACATGCCAAAATGTTCGATATAGACATTACACTTCTGCAGGAGACGAATTTTACACAAGACACGTATACACACCTTGAGCGTTATGCTTATTTGCACACTGGCTATGCAATGTTTGCCACACCTGCACCTCGCCGAGGCTCAGGAGTGGCAATCATTGTATCCAACAAATTTACACTATCGTCTCCTGTATATACAGATATCTTTCCAGGCTTCGCTTCTTCCTTGGACTTTGTCGTTCAAGACAAACATATCAAGGTAGTAAACGTGTACCTTCCTCATGACCAGGACATTACAAGACAAGTTCTTGATAGTGTTCAATCCTGTCTGGTGAATTTTAGTGGCGAAACTATCCTCGGAGGTGATTTCAACTGCACGCTAAATCCCTCAATGGATCGGCATTCCGGAGTTGAGTTCAACTCTGTCAATGCTACTCGGTTGAGGAATTTTGTTCGTATTTCAGACTCGTGGATATCTATCGTTGGATGCATCCTACGACTAGATCATACACGAGGGTCTCGCGAAATATCCATGGAAGTCTCGCAGGCTCCAGAATCGATAGACTTTACGTCTCACCTGGAATACTAGAACATTTCGTTGGTGTCACTCATGAAGTGTGTTCCGTTAGCGATCACCTTCTTGTAGTGGCAACCAGCACTCTAGTTGAAAGAAGAACTGCATACTGGATATTCAACAACTATTTGTTGAATTCCGAGCAGTTCATCAATGAATTCACTGAATTCTGGCACGATTGGCAAGGGAGGAAAGGTGACTTTCCTCTTCTTAGTCAATGGTGGGATGTTGGAAAGCTCCAAGTTCGATCTTTTATCGAAGCGAATTTCAATCGAAGTGGGTATCAAGCTTCCAGCTTGTCGGCCGAAGTATCTCGGGTGGCAGCTCTTCTCCCAACTCAGCCGGAGTTGATTCTTTATTTTAACAGAATAAAGGAACGCTTGGCAACACAAACTTACAAGCACAGCTTGGAGTTTGTGCTGCGCAGCCAATCACGCTGGCTGAGGGAAGGCGATTCTCCAACCGAGTACTTCTTTCAGGCAACTAGACGACGTACTGCTTCTTGTGAAGTCGAATCGATAGTTGATGAATCTGGACAAGTCCTCAACGGACAACAGCTATCAGAATTTATTCGAGACTATTACAGTAGTCTCTACTCTGAATCGACGTCGACAACATCCTCGACCACTCATGAATTTCTTGAGAATATTCCCACTTTCTCTGAAGACAGCAAGGAGATCCTGGATACAGTAATCTCATTGGAGGATATGATCGCTGCGACAAAGGATCTAAGGCGACACACTTCACCTGGTTATGACGGCTTGACTCCAGAATTCTTCATACGTTTCAGGGATTTATTAATTCCTGACCTTTTGGAAGTCTTCAATTCGGCGGTTGAGACACATTCAGACTTTCCTTCTAGTTGGAGGAGGTCTGTTATGCGATTGATTCCAAAGAAAGGAGATTTGCAGAGGATGGGGAACTGGAGGCCAGTAACCCTATGCAATGTGGACTACAAAATCGTCTGCAAAGCATTAGGGGCGATACTCCGCTCAGTGATTGCTTCGGTAATACACCCGGAACAGTCCTATTGTGTTCCTGGTCGTAGTATCTACGACAACATCGCGGTAGCCAAACATTTGTTTGCCTACCATGAACAGACAGGTACACAAATGGCCATGATTTCTCTTGACCAGCAAAAGGCTTTTGATAGCGTCTCGCACGAGTATCTCCTGACTGCTCTCGAGGCATTTGGGTTCCCGCCCAGGTGGCTCGATATCATCGGGAAACTGTATAGAGATTCAGCGATTTTGATTAAGCATCAAGGACAGGTTCTGGCTCCTATCTCGTTTCATCGAGGTATCAGACAGGGCTGTCCATTGTCAGGTATGCTTTATGATCTTTCGTTGGAGCCGCTACTGGTGAATCTTCGTCGAATGCTCGAACAATATTCAGTGCATCTACCATATACCAATGTGAGGCCTCTTATGTTGGCATATGCGGATGACCTTTCTATTTTCGTGACAAGAGATGAAGCTTTTCCGGTCGCTCGTGCTGTTTTCGAACAGTACGAGCGTATACCGGGCGCTAAAATCAACCTTAGCAAGAGTCAAGGCTTGTGGTGTGGAAGGTGGAGAGATCGTACAGATACTCCACTGAATATCCAATGGACTAATACTTGCCTGAAGTATTTAGGTGTGTATATCGGACGCGAGAGTAAATCAAATAATAGCCGCATCGCTCTTGAGAAACTCTCTAGAGCTGTAAACTCATGGCGTAGTCGACTGTTTCCACTATCCCTAATGGGAAGGTCAGTCGTGATAAACTATTTGATTACCTCGTCCATCGTTCATCTGCTAAAGTCTGAGACGTTTGATGAAGGCTTCGTAGGTCTTCTTCAAGCAAAAGCGATAGACGCCTTTTGGTGCGGAAGACGATGGGTTGCTGAAAGCACGCTCTGCCTGCCAGTCAAGATAGGTGGATTAGGTCTCACTAACTTGGTTGTGAAATCAAGGTGTCTCCAAGTGCGTGCATTCCAACGAGTGTTCTGCCAGAGAGACACCTTGATTTCTCAACTGTGGGTGAATGTACTGGGAGGGATCGGCATAGGGGAGTATTACTACCTGCTCTCTGTTCGACCACCCTATCCTCGTGACTGGCCGCAGGATCTAATCTCAACGATTCAGACCTGGGGCAGAATCAGGCCAGCATTTCACCTTAAGTGGAATGCTCTACGGTACACGCAATTCGCGTCGATTCCAATCAGGTTTAATCCTGAATTAATAGATTCAGTGTTCAGTAATGCTCGAGGTTTTGAAGCTGACACGCATACACTGACAGTTCTCGGAGATATTATTGATATCTCTGGAAACTGTCGAATAAACACGAACACTCCACAACTACACGACCTGGCGACTTCTGCGCGAGAGAGATTTCGCCAACTTGGGACCAGTGACCCTGGCACTAAGTTGGAAGATGCTTTCGTTCTGGACAGACCGCCTCACACACCTTTCAGCACACTTACAACACGTGTGCTCCGTGACGTGCTTATGTCAATAAGACCTCCGGAGTATACAGGATACAACAGATGGCGAACACACCTCGGGGTGAATATGGGCGTGATGGGAGGGATAACTTGCAGAGTAGTCTACAGTTATCCTTCTAGTTACAAAGATGCTGATGTAGCATTCAAATTGCTGCATCACAGTCTTATGCATCCTAATCAGTTGTCACATATCGACCGGCGGGTTCAGAGGATCTGCACAGTTTGTTCTGGTGAAGGCACCTTGTTTCACAGATTCTTCACTTGTCCAGCTTTGCAGAGTCTGATGGAACTGGTGCGCGATATGTGTCAGTTGATCCACCCGAATTTCGGCATTACTAGGACATCGTTTCTATGGGGACCAAAGGTTTGTAGTCGGGTGAATTGTTTGATTAGCTTTGTGTTGACACTGGCCAAATCTACAATTCACTTGTACTACATGAGAGCCGGAGATGGGAATCAGAACACTGACCCACAACACCACGCACATGCACTTAAGCGCCACTTCGTTGACAGATTGAAGAGACGTTTACGTCTTGAATATCTGGCAACGAACGCAGATACATTCAACTGCACATGGCAGCCACTATCGTCAGTGCAGGACGGCGCTCTTGTCTTTCGCTGGTGATATCAGGCCACAGCATTTGCAACACTAGTCCACGGGGCTTCTCCTCGCTTTGGAACCGTTGCAAGTGCTGTGGGAAGGATAAGCGCTCCGTTAGAGATGCTAAGCTGGAGGGATGATGAGGGCAGTTTGTAGAGGTCTATGATACTACAGGCCGCCCTCGCGGGACTCTATAACGGTATCGGGTAAATTTTTCGTTCGTTCGGCTATTAAGTTTTTAATTCGGTTTCGGTCTCGGTGCTAAATTGCAAAATTTTTTGTTGAAATTCGCTCGTTTAGGTAAAATATTTATTAGTTTATTTTGGAATTTTGGTACTTTTGGAACTGCCACTTACCCAATTGTCAAAATTGGGACTACTAAATTTTTTGTACATCTTTTAGATCATTTTTCAAAATTCTTGTGTCCGTTTTTAGTCTCTTTTGAGCATTTTGTTTGAATTTGTTCTACTTTTTGTGTCATTTTGTTTTAGTTTTGTGTCATTTGTTTAGTTTAATTGTTTTACTTGTCCCTATTGACTCTATAACTTTAGTTTAGCTAGTGCCTTTTTTTTTTACCATTTGTAGAGCCTTTTGCCACGTATTTTTAAGAATTTTTAAAAGAGCCAGAGAGCCAACAAATAAAGATCAAATATAAATAAAAAAAAAAAAATTATTATTATAAATTTAATGCAGCAAATCCCTCTTCACGTTCAATCTACCTAAAATATAAGAAGACATAAACACAAAGTATCGTGTTTCTAAAAGAAATCAACGCAATACTTATCTAATAATTCTGATCTACAATCTTAGATTTTGTCCATATAGCCCTCATCATCCTGGACATCTCCGTCTCTAAAACAAAAAATAAAGAAAGGCTCATGAACAACAAATAAATAAAAAATATCAACAAAATTCTCACCAAATTACAGGCACCTCCGTATATTTTCTTGTAATGTCAATTCAATTCAATTCATTTATTTCGACTTCAAAGTTACATTTGTTTTTAATTTATAAGATTTATAACTATTTTTACTTGTTATGAGCTGCAATGTATTGCTCAATAGATTTTTATTATATGTTTTACATTTATTTTCATACAGCCGAGCGAGAGGCGTATTGCTACTATAGAACCGAGTTACTAGACAATGTCAAAAAAATTTTTACAATGCACACTTGACCGGTGTGACCAATACAATATCCCGACCTGTTGGTTTTTTTTTTTTTTTTTTTTTATATAATAACTTATAAACTAGTGGAATACGAGCCTGAGGTATCCAGCCCCTAATACTACATTTGACTTATTAGAGTATTCTATCACAGGGAGCCAATTACAAATCAGTCTCAATTAATCCGTTGGATTACATTTTGTACTTTTTAATCTTAAATTAATATTTTCGATCAAATATAAAAATCTTATCTTCTATTTTGGTTAATTATTGAGATTATTTTGTAGTATTTAGGTATTCTATATTTATTGCTAAAGTCCTGTAGTAGGTCTATGGAGTCAATATTTATAAGGCTAACAGGTGAGGGGTAGTAGCTATCCAATAGTCTCGCATTTATATTCTCGTTGTAGATTTCATTAATCAGGATATTGTTGAGACTAGGGAGGTTAGATAGGAATTTTGAGCTTAGGTTGACCATGTATCTCATTAATGGGGTTATGTTGTTTATTCCTGTATATAAATTCGTTCGAGAACTTTTTTGTTTTTGATTGGAAATGTTTTCCAGTACAAAGTCTGAGGATCCTTCTTTCAAGGACCTCCAATTGATGTGCAATAGTGGGGGATATTATAAACCAGGATATAAATCCATAGGTAATTGTAGGTCTGATTAGTTGTTTGTAGATAAGGAGTTTGGTTTTTGTAGATAGACTGTTATGTTTCAGCAGTGGTATTAATATTTTTGAGGCTTTTATTCCCCTGTTTAATGCATATCTGCCTTGGATATTAGCTTTTAGAAGCTTATTGAATGTAACCCCTAGGTATTTAATATTATCTTTAACGGGGATTTCATGTGTTCCTATATTAATTTTTAAATTTTTACTTTTTTTAATTACACCAGCGGTTCCTCTGCCCGATGCGTTCCGGAAGCATATCAGTTGAGATTTTTTTTTTTCGTTTATTGTTATTCCCCAAGACTTGTAGAATTCATTAATATCCTCGATATGTTTTCTGACTTTTACTGTGGCTTTTTCAGGGTTTTTATCCTGGGCATAAATGAGGGTGTCGTCTGCGTATAGGATTGCCTGCGACTGTGTGTTTCCAAGATGGTCCATTGAGATATGAGGGAAGTCGATTAGGAAGAAGTTGTATAGTTTGGGGCCCGATATGGATCCTTGGGGGACTCCTACAAATATTTTGATGTGGTTTGAGGTTTTCTCTTCTATGACTATTTGGAGGCTTCTATTTGTTAGGAAACTATAGTACAACCTTATCAGGAATGGGGGAACCCCGTATAGGATCATTTTATATAAAAGACCATTGGTCCACACACTGTCGAAGGCCTTTTCTAGGTCCAGCGCACACGTTGTCGTGCATTTACGCTGTCTCAAGTTTACTGTTACATCACTATGTAATTTAAGAAAGGCATGGTTAGTGGAATGGCTTTTCCTGAAGCCGAATTGGTAGGCTGGAATAATGTTTTCGTTGTCTCAGAAGTCATCAAAGTGATCCGCTATAATTCTTTCTAGGAGTTTACCAATGTTAGAGAGCATTTGTATTGGACGAAAGTTACTAACGTCATATGATTTTTTGCTTTTTAGGATTGGGATGAGTTTTGCTTTTTTCCATATTTTTGGGAAATAGCTATTATTTATACAGTGGTTGAAAATTATGGTTAGGTATTCAATCGCTTTGTATGGTAATTTTTTAATTAGGGAATTTGAGATTCCATCAGGACCGCACGATTTTTTGTTGTTGGTTCTGTATTTGATTATATCCTGAATCTTTTTAGTGTTAGTAAAGGGGGATTGGTTAATGTTCAACCTGTTATTACTGTCCTCAAGATTTATCATCTGGGTGAATGCCTCTGAGTTACTGGAGTTTGAGGAGATAAAATTTAGAACTGAACTGGATGCTTCTTGCTGAAGTTGTGCACAATGTTGCGGGAGTTTTTCTTTATATAATTTCTTATATAATCTTCGAATGCTTTTAGTTTTTCTTGTATTGATGTAAGTTCTTGATTGTTTGAGCATACTATTTCCGACGAAGCTCTTTTCTTTTCCCGATTATTTTAAATATTTCTTTGAATGCTTGTGGGCCTGGTACTATTGCAGATAATCGGTCTTGGAATCGTTTGTTCATATGTAATCGCACTTTTTCGTCTATGATTTTTTTTAAGCAATTGATTCGAGCAGATAGCGATTGGTACTCCTGGTGGTGTCTATTCAACGTTCTATGAAATATTTTTTTAAGTTCCTTACTCCAATTTTGTTTGGTCTTAATGAGTCTCATAATTTTCTGTGGGACGTTTTTATATTTTTGTCGGATGGGATTATTTTCTTTACGTGTCTGTTTTTTATCGATAATATCGTGTCGTTTAATTTATCGATCAATATGTCAATTTCCTTATTTGTTATATAAACGTTGGAGTGCGGTAGCTCTCCTAACTCCACTGTAATGTCCCTTTGGAAGTTGACCTAGTCTACATTGGCGAAGTCCTCCTTGGTTTTCGGGTCTAGTAGCGAGAAATTAAATTCTCCCATATCTATGTTTAATTTAACCATATAGTGGTCAGAGAATGATTCGTGAGTCGTGCAGGAGTATGAGTGGAAGAGTTCCCTTGAAGTCTTTTCCGTCGTGAGAAAAAAGTCTAATATAGAGGCACCCTGTGGGAATGTAGGTCCCCTTGGTGTGATAACGTCCAGGTCCACTCTTGAACCGTTCTCTCTAATCCACTTATGTAAGTGTCTACCGTTTGAATTTATTTTGCTATCCCCCCAGCAGGTGTGTCTAGAATTCCAGTCCCCTCCTATTATAATGGAATCAAAATTCTCTCCGATGTTTCCGATTTCATTAAGGGTCTCTAAAAGATAATTAACTTCTAATGTGGACGGTATGTATATACTCCCAATTAATATTTTTTTGAAGTGGTTGTTTATTTTCAAAGACACTTCCGCCAGGACCAGGGGTATTTGAAAATTTGTTGTAGGTATTTGCGTATATTTAATATTGTTTTTTATTAATAGGGCTACTCCCTGTCCTTTGTCTACTCTTATTGTATTGTACTGCGGGAAGTTGAGTATATGCTTGTCATTGATTTTGGTTTCAGAAATCGCAGCAAAGTCAGGCTTTTGTTTGTTTAAGATATTAACTAGTTCTATTCTTCTGGAGTTGTTTTTTATAGATTGCACATTTAATTCGATAAAGTTGATGTTGTTATGGGTCATTATGGCAAGTGTTTATTATAAACATTAACATTTCTTCCTTTTTCTGGTGGGGAGTATCGCATTTTTCTATCTTTTCCATAAATTTATTAATTTTCATGAACAGTTCATGCAGGGGAACTCCGAAAAGTTCGTTTGAGAGGTTCAGGAACCCTTGGAAACTATTATTTCTGCGAGGTGAAGTGGAGGAGTTTTTTTCCTCTCGGTTGGTATATAGCAGGGTGTCCCTATAACTAATTCCTTTCTTGAATATGGAAGGTTGTACTGGGCATTTACTCCCTACATCTGCCCTGGCCGTTTTTGATTTTAGGATTCTGTCTCTTCTTTCCTTAAGTAAGTATTTTTTTGTACATCGGGCACCCCCGGTAGTTAGCGGGGTGGCCTACCTGACCGAAGTTTACGCAAGCAGGGGTCGCCTCCGTCTCTTTATTAGATAGGCATTCATTTGGTGGGTGTCTTTAAAGGCATTTTACACATTTAAATTCCTTGAGGCAGTTCATCGCAAGATGGCCGAATTGTTGGCATCTATAACATTGTATAAGCCCTTTACCTTTAACTGCTTCCCAGGTTACACGCTGTCCTAGGAAGTATCTAGTATCTAGTAAGTTTGCTACATTCTCCCCAGGGTTCAGTTGGATTAAGAAACTGTCTATTTGATAGTTTTCTTTTCTCGAGTTGGGAGTTTGGAAACTGGAAATTTTCCTTGTGGAAACTAGAGGGAAAATGATCTTAAATTCATCCATTACATCGATTTCTTCAATGTTATGGTGAAGACCCTTAAGTAGGAGGCTAATTGGCTTCTCAGACGAGGCTGAGTAGGTGTAGCATTCAATTTTCTTTTCGTTGAAAAGTTTTAGGAATGTCTGTTTCTCTTCCAGACTGCTGGGTAGGCTTTAGAAGTGGATGAGTTCATGTTACTGAATTTAGCTTTGAGTTTGTTCTCTGAAATGTATCTACATAAGATTTTGCCATTTATATTTTTTGCAATAATAGGGGGTATTTTCTCCGTTTTATTGGAGAGTGTACTCCCCTCACCCGTCACCTTACTAATTCTATTTACCGAATTCGTCGTTTGCAAGTTACTTTTAACATTTCTCTTTAGGCTAAAATTATTATTAGAATTTAATTACATATTCTCTAAATCTAAGTCATTATCCATAAAAGTATTTATTTCAAAATTATTATCATCTAAGGAATTTTCTAGTATATTAAACCTGTTTTGTTCTGCTTCAGACTTCTCAGTATACTGGATCTGTCTTCTTTTAGAAATTTCTTCTTGTGATCTTGATGCTTTCCTTTTATTATTTTTGATTGTTTGCCACTCCAGATGGGGAGAATTAGTTGCTGGGAAGTCCTTTATGACTTTTCCTTTGTCTTCATTGTTGTGGTTTGTGTGTGTGTATTCTTGGCTTGAGATTGACTCTGTGTTGGTGACCGACGCCGTCGGATTTATTGGTTGTGTCGCCTGTCCACTTAGCGTGTTCGTGTAACTACTTGTATTTGCCTCGTGGGCATTCCTCGCGGCCATCAAAGCCCTTTCTTCAATGGCTTTAATTTCCTCGGGGTCCTTAATTAGTTCCGATGGTAATAAAATTTTTCTGGGCATTTTTACCCCTAAACCCGCCCTAATGGGCGCTGGCTTGAGGTCTGCACGGTTTTTTTCTTTGTCTTTTAAATTCTCTGTATATGGATTGCCCCTATGGGCAATTCTTTCCTTGCTTTCACTGCTTGAGACACTTTTTCTACCACTTTTACTTTATTGGTTGAATTAACCTTACCTAATCTAATTCTAAATTAGTTAGGTAAGGCAGAAAAATATATATATATATATATAAGGCAGCTGATTATAATTTCGTACTTTCAAATTATTAAATTCTTAATGAAAATTTTTCACATGTGCTCCAGCCGAACAATAAAACAAGAGTCTATTCTTGTAATGTCATCAAATGACATTATGACAGCCAGCTGTTTTCGCCTCGAATAAAATTCAAGTAAACGTCGCTAGGGCAACACCACGAGGCGAAACAGACATAACTGGTTACAGCGGCTATATAAAGCCGATGAATTTCAGTAGATGGCACCATTCTTTTGGCAGAGTTGATCTGTATCAGAGCTAATCTGAGTAAAAAGAATTGTGCTTCCTACCTTATTACAGAAGATAATTCTGGTCAGGGATAACCTGAATTTCTTTTCCTATCATACAGAAGATAATTCTGGTCAGGGATAACCTGAGCATCCTATAATTACAGAAGATAATTTTGGTCAGGATAACCTGAATTCCCTTTCCTATCATACAGAAGATAATTCTGGTCAGGGATAACCTGAGCGCCCTATTACTACAGAAGATAATTCTGATCAGGGATAACCTGAGTGTCTCAACTTTCTATAAAATCCTTTTACTTCTGTGTGCCCTCACGCATCACCACAGAAGATAATTCTGATCAGGGATAACCTGAGTGCTTGAACTCTCTAGAATCTTTTTACTTCCGTGTGCTTAGACGTAGCACCCCTTTGAATTTATTTCAGAAAATTTTAGTTGATTCATAGAAGATTAACATTTTGCTTCTTCTTCCTTTTCAGAATAAATAATTCAAGGGTGGCGGACTTTATTTTATTCTACTGCGTGGCCAGGTCTATTTGATTTTTTGAATTGTTGGATTTATTTTTTTATTTTGAATTTTTGTTATTGGATTTTATATTAGTTTGTAGGGTAGTTTTAGATTGAATTTATATTGAATTTATTTATGAATTTTGTGATATTAGATTAAGCAAATGAATTTATAATTGAAGTATTAAATAAAATTTTATATTTGAAATATAAAAAAACTGAGTTATCCTCTGAACCGGCTCTCCTCCCTCACGAACGAGACTAGATCTCACACTAGTTTTTCCACTGATTTACATTTCAGGCCTTACGAATATAACTTTAGTTCTTCATTTCACATTTTGTATAAAATCATTTCGTCAAAGCGGAATATTTATTATGGAGCAGTACGATAAAGGCAAAGCAATCTGAGAAGGCTCCAGTGGTCCAGTCTATTAAGCAAGAGGTCGAAAATTCGCCGAAGGTAAATACCTACTTAGCGGTAAAATTTAAAGAAAGCAAAATCTTGTAATCTTGCATTTATGTATATTAAAAGATGGATTTAAAGATTCCAAAAATGCGATGAAATGCCTGGGTCTGAGAATGCGTCGATGTAGAGTGATGAAATTTTGTACAGCGTTTTCATAAAAATAGTAAATACAATTTCAAAAATGAACTAAATCGGGCCACCCATTCTGGTGCTATACAAAACATTGGGATTTCACTTTATTTAACTTTTATTTTCATGTAGGCGTGTAGTAATTATTGGTCTTAGAGCAATTATAACTTTTTCTCTTGTTATAAGATTATTCGGGAGTGAAGCACATTGGCCAGGACAGCAAAATTTTACAAATGGATAAAATTTCTTTCACCATATTAATTAATCCAACAATATGGAACATGTGTAACCTTTTGACAGCAATTTTAAAAAGTAAAAAATCTGTAAAGCGTAGGAAACTAATTCTAATATATGTACATATATATTAATAAATCTTCTGTCCACTAAAATCACAAATTAATTAATATTTTACATTAACTACAATTATACCCCTCTATTCTTTTGCTATTTAGGCCCTTAGGCGCAAAATTACAACTGCACCACAACCTCCCATGACGCGTTAAGTTTCTTGATTTTGACGCATCAGATACGTGATTCAGTGGCTGATTATATTACGATACATTTTTGAACTCATGATGATGCAGATTCGGCATCATCAGCGCATCGCTGCATTTTTGAATTTACCCATTATGAATAATAGAAAAGTTTCTTCAAAAATTTCGACCAGTATAGATTGGCTGTAGTGGATTATTCCATTTATTTGTTTTTAATTTGTTGTAATCAATTTCATCTATTTCAACATCTGGAAAACCCAAAAGAATATTGAGCTTACTTGATTGAACCTGGTAATATCTCTTTTTTCCAATCGAGTAGTGTTTGGGAAATCAGTTTAACGGTGTTGCTTCTTCCAAAGTGGTAACTTTTAGTATTTTTCAAAGATTTTACAAATATATGCTATTACATATGTATATGTATATAAAATAGCATAAGTTTTATAACATTTTAATTATCACCAAACATTGTGGTTCGTTATTTTGGGCATTGAGTTTCTGCCCCATTTGAAAAAAACAAAAATACCATTAGCCTCGCTTATTAAGATCTGTAAAAAAGGAAGGGCGCTCTCCTTCATTGAGCTACCAAATAGAAATAGGTCAGTATAACCTCACGTTACGCTATGATGGGTGTACAATGTGTAAACGCAGTGAACCATTCATGGAAAAATCCATATATAAACTTAAATAGCACCACTGTTTTGCAGTTGTTTCTTTCCATATCAGCATTATTATCTAAAATTACATTAGGTAGTTCATTTTCGTTGAACTAATTGTTTCATTCTTCTTAAACTATTGTGTGTGTGTAAGAGGCTATGAAAAAGTAGCAATTGTAGGTATTCTAATAAGCTGTTTCCACGTAAATCTTCTTGTTACAAAGAAATAAAGGAAAATGTTAATGTACTCGAATAGAATTGCAATAGCAATGCCAGGTTATTGGAGTCTAATGCAAATACTTCAATGCACAAGTTATGTTTTTTTAAAATTATCAAGCCTAACACAGCGGATACCATATGATGAAAAAGCACAACATGACAGGAGGGAGACAAAGAAAGGATTAGCGGACGTATGACATTAGAGTGGCGGAAGTGCTGGTCTTTCTGGATCCTTTGTAGATTGAAAGCCTGAGGAAAGACAAAAGCTGGTAGACTGCTCCACATTCGCACAGTTCGGGATAAAAAAGCACATCATGGAAGTATACGACTGAAAATATTTTGAAAGGTGGGAGCATGTGCGTAGATTTTAGTTCAGGAATTAATCTACAAGAGATCAGATTGGATATTCAATCAGAACATTGATAGTGCATGAAATGATAAGGAAGTAATAGGCATCCAACATTCGATCATTAGGACTCAAGCCTAGTTGAGGAAACTTAATGAGTAGGATTCAAGGTCTACTATCCAGATTTCGAATCTTTTGTTAACCCACGCCATAGATGGCATAAGAACTAGATGTCGCATGGCATACTAGAGCAGAGTATACAGATTGTGAAATGGGTAGTACATGCTGGAATGAATCATAACATGTTTTAGAGAGTGTCGAAAGCAAATGTTTTTATAATAGCAGCTTTGTATACATTTAATCGACTTCCTCAACACTTCAGATACGAAAAAATTAGAATCATTCAACGTATACATCATTTCAAATGTTGTGGTCCATTCCGGAATGAACCACCAGCCATATAAATTTTGTATAGTTTTTTGGTACTGCATGCGACATCTAGTTCTTGTGCCATCTATGCCCACGCATTTATTCTGGTAAATTGAGGATATTGTGAAATACAAATTGGAACGTAATATTTACAGCAACCGAATATAGCGGTGATTTTCCTATATTTTTTTTTAATTGGAATGGGATTTTCTCAAATTGTGAATTATAATGAATTGGTGTTGTCATACGGTGTTGATATTTATGTGTAAAGTGATTCAAGATTACATAAATCTTTAATTAATAATTACGGTGTCTAAAGACACCTTATGGTAGAAATAAGTATACCATATGTGTATTTCAGACCCAGGATGAGGAGGGGGGGGGGGGGGAAGATACTGTTAAATTAATTTAACAATCATTAGGAAAAGTAAAGAAATCACTTTAAGAAAAATAATTAAACTAAGAAAATAATTTAAAATTAAAATTTTAAAAGGTGTCTTTTGACACCTTTGGGATTAATACTGTTAATACATAAAGCGAAACAAAAGTTTTGGGAGCAAAACGAAATTACATGAAATGAAAGATCAGCCAGTCAAATTTTCCTTGGAAAACAAGTATTTTCCAGAATATGTTTAGGTTTAGTGCACGTGAATTAATATACTGTGAAAAATTGCTGAAATTGTGTAAAATAAAAATAATTAACGATCATCTTGGATCAAAATAACATTTATTTGTTTATGCTGACAAAACTTTTAGATTTATATATTTTTTCCCTTCAGGAAATTTCTGAGCTTCACTTCAAAATATATTTCTCTTGGTAACCCTGCTGTTTCAAATGAACAAAATATTTGTGTCGATAACAGCATGGAAAGATTAATATACGTATATAAGTTCTCAAAATTTTAAAACATTAAAAGCTATAGATATCCCAGTTTTCTGTAGAATAACAACAATATTATTGGTGTGCAATTTAGGTACAGTTTAATTAGCTTTTTTTTTTTTTTATTTTATTTGTAAATTGCTCCAATTATTATTAAAGCAAAGCCTTCCAATTTTATTTTTATGCATGGATTGAATACTATAAGTCAATTGTATTTCATTGGCCACACGTAAATAACAATTTCAATAATATGATTCACTTCATTCTTATATAAAACGTATATATATGCATCTATATTGCAAAACCCTTGTACTTTCAGTATCAAATTAAGGCTTAATTTATTATGTTAAAATTACATTTTTCTTTAAAAAATTTCTTATATTTAAGTATATAATATATCTAGCAGCAAGTAGGTATCGCCATTAAGTTTTATCAATTTATCAAATTCTCCAAGAATGAATTTTTTTCCGAAATCATTGGTTGTGATTTTAATCTATTCAACTTAAAGAACATAATTGTTCATAGATCTGCACTGTGTTAATATACTATGTATCTTAATTTCGTCATCTTATGCTTCATAAAATTAAGGGGCGCATTCACCCAGCTTCCATGTCTCAGCAGGGCGCACGAGTTACATATCAGATGTTAAATTTCTCAAAATATGAATAGCCCGAAATAAGTAAGAGTTCTCCTCAACACGACTGGTCGAGTTTAAGAAATCAAATTGATTAAGTAAATTATCAGGTTATTTAGTCTAAATACATATATGAATGGAAAGATTATACTTAAATCTCTCCATTCATATATTTAGACTAATAATGGGCATCCCACAATATACAGACTATAAGGAATGACTGAATGAACCACGGCCAGCCATTTTGGACGTCACGGGATTAGACAATTACATTAAAGATATTTTTTATAAGTTTCAGTAATCACGAACAAAATATTAACACTTTAATGCATGGATTAAAGTTTCTGTAATTGCTTATCTGATCACTTGCAAAAAGTATTACCTACTTTTCTTGGATACAGCTGCCATGTAATTATAATTTTTATTTACTATGATATTATCCATTGTAATTTGTTAAAGCTGTTACCAAATAATTTTTCTGAATTCTTCATAGTTCGTGTAAAATAATTAGCAGACATACCTCGTTACTCTATTCCGTGTGGACACCCAAACTGAATGGTTTCTACAACCCAAATTATTATCCATTTCAAAGAATAAATATGAAGCAAAATCATTCAAATGAGGATACGGAAGACAGCTATGAAAGATTTTCGAAGTTTTCATAATAAAATAATTCTCGATGCTCACATACGACAACAAAAAAATTCAGTTTACAAAACGAGTTTCTTATTAAAAAACAAGGCAGGCACTCCTTCGAAAAATCATAAAGCGGAAAAGATAATATTTGAAAGGCAGAAATAGCTTTTCACTCAATATGAAAGTCTAAGCAAAAATTCTTGTGAGGGTTCACCAGCTCATCTGAGGAAGGTGGTGGGTATAAATTTTTGTGATATTGACAGATCGTATTTTCCTGATTGATTTTAAAGATGAAAAAGCAATGTTGCTATTTGAAAATATGCTTTCACAGAATTAAGCAGTCACATACGCCACAGTTCAGATTTTGCCTATAGTGATGAGTGCAATAATGGGTCTGGGGTTTTATATGGATGAATTAAGATTCTTTTGGTAGACTATATTTTGCTCTAAAAATTATTCTTGTAAATGAAGTGTTATTATCAATCATGAACTGCGTTAGATTTTATATACATTCACTTTGTTAATCTTAATCTCTTCTTAACTTTTATCAATATGTCTTTGTAGTTGTAGTTGCTATGTTTCCTGCTACTTACACTAAATTTAATCAACTACTGTTTTACTATTTTAAGATCTACTTTATTTCGACAATGTACTTATTATCTCAATACCTCAATCGCTGTACCGAACGTTCATTTATGCCGGTGTTTTTAATAAACAGGGACTGAAAATAACTGGTATTTTGAAAATTTTAAACAAAAAAAGCTGGGATAAATTATGATCGGGGAATTTAGTGGAATATACCAAAATGTCTCGTGAAACCCGTTTCGATTCCTGTAAAGCTTTTGAAAACGTAACTTTTTTAAAAAAAGCTAAAAAAACTAAGCTGGAAAGACTTATTATTTTTTCTGTCAAAAATAAAAAGCCAGTTTGACTTTTTATTTTTTCGAGCTGGAAGTAAGAGGTTTTGAAGCCGGAAAAAAGCCAAGCTGAATTCTTATTTTCAGGGACCGAACCAGTTATGATTTTTGATGAAACAGACTTAATTTACTGGTTATTCCTGGCCGGTAATAGTTTTGAAGCTAGAAAAGCAAGCGCAACGGCTTAATACTTTTATTGGTAAAAATATAAAAAGCGAACCCGGTTTTTTATTTTTTCTAGCCAAGCTGGCTTATTTTTGCCAGAAAAAATAAAAAGCCAAGCTGGCTTTTTATTTTCGCCAGAAAAAGTAATAAGCCTTTCCAGGTGGTAGGGATAGGCGCGTTCCATAGCCCATATGTGGATACTTTTAGTAGCCATGGAGCAGTGGTCGGGTGAGCACTGTGCGTTTGTTGTCGAGGCGTTTTTTAAAAGTGACGATTCCTGCGTTGCTGCTTAGCGGGAGTTCCGTACGCGTTTTAATGTGGGTCCTAAAGGAAGAGTCCCAACTCGCAACACAATTCTGCTATGGTTGAGTAACTCCAGAGCTACCGGTTCAACGTTAAAATGGAAGCCGACAGGCCGTACAAGGTCAGCCCGGACGCCAGAGAAGCTGTGGAAACCAGGGCAGCTGGACCGTAAACAAGCTGCTGATTTGTACATGCCTGACCGCTCGGTAAGATGAATATGCATTTCGATCTGCGTTTCC
Organism: Dioctria rufipes; assembly: GCA_963924295.1. Taxonomy (NCBI): domain Eukaryota; kingdom Metazoa; phylum Arthropoda; class Insecta; order Diptera; family Asilidae; genus Dioctria; species Dioctria rufipes. Next base: position 76,975,357 of record OZ002744.1, read on the forward strand.
ACCAATACAAAATAGCTATTGTCCAGCAGTTAAAGCCTAACGACTATGCAAATCGGAAAGCATTTGCAGAGCAAATGATTGACTTGATGACTTATGACAAAATTTTCATGATTTTTTCTTGTGGGGCTTCCTTAAAGCGAGAATTTACACAAACAAACCTCGCACACTGTACGAATTGAAAGAGGCCATAAGCCAAGAAATCGCTAACCTGTTTCCTGCAACGTTAGAGAAGGTGTTCGACAGCAAGACTGGAAGAATGATTGATTAAAGGACATCATTTAAAGGACGTTATCTTCAGATTTTAAAAGGATGAAATCGGTTCTTCTGATGTTATTTTCATTAATTTACATGAACACCCTTCTGTAATGAGCAATAAAACAATTTGTATCACTTTTAATTTTTGTGTTGTTTTTATTTTAAAACCGTCAGATCTTTTTGCCACACCCTGTATAACAAAAGACCTCTGTACTAGATATATTTATTCATATATACATATAGCATAGGTATGTAGAGCACAAGTCTCTATTAATAGCCATGTTAAGCCGCGCGTAAGAGGTTCGCGCACGCATTTTGCTATTAAATTTTACTCCCTTTCAGTAGATCGATTTTGGCAGAAAATGAAATTTCCGCATTCTCCACGTTGGTCGAGACGAATGATTTGAGTCTTCTATTGTCCATGGATATTAATTTTTATGAATTTTTTATTTTTTTGAATTTTTATAAAATTGCCACGATTGACCGAACTGGCAGAATATTGATTTCCAATAACTTTTCGGTTGTTCAAATGTAATATAACGATTTCTACCATGGACATAGCGTTTTTTTCAAATTTTTAATATATAATTTTCTAATCTGATGCCCTCCCCGATTTATATGAATACTTCCTTTACAAGAATAATTTAGTGACAAAGAAAAATGTAATAAATGTTAAGAAAGAATATTTTAAAAGAGAAATATAATTAGAACTGGTTTTATTAACTCCTTACAATAATTCATTATGCGAATTTATTATCCCCTACTATCTATTTTTTTTTTATAAGATAGAATCATTTGCCTTTATGAGTCTTATGTCATGCCTCTTATTTTATTCTAATGAAACTGTAAAAAAAGAAAATATTTCTATACTAAAAAGAGAATTTTTATGTGCAATCTTGAATAGCTTGAGAAGAACAGTGTCACCACAATTTTTCTCTTATATATAACTTCACAATTTACTTAGTTTATTTTACTATTACCGTAGACAATGAGGCTTACTTTAGACCAGATTGCACACGAAATAAGGCCATTTTTTATTGTGACGTCTAAATAAATCCCGAACAAATTTTTGACACCCAAACTATCTTTATAAGAACCATAAAAGGTCTGTATGTTTACTCGAAAGTTTTTACCCAGGCTTTAAAATTTTTACACAGACTCGAAAGTTTTTACCCATAATGTATATGTTAACTTCTCGGATTAGACTTGACAATTGAATGGATTTCCAAGTTGTCTGTTAAGTTTTTTCATTACCATCTAGTATTATACCCTTTACCGAAAGAAGTTTTTACTTCAATTTTACTGACATTTTTACACAAAAGTAAACATGCAGACCTAATGTAAGAAGGTGGCTTGAGTGTTGTATGTAGATAAAATAAAAATAAAACAAAAACAAAATCATTTCTACCCTTTAGCAGGCTGGTTTTTCTTAAAATTTGCTAATCTAACCTACCTGCTGCTTTATTATTATTTTATATAAATTTCCTATTACTATTGACATCATACAAATGGCTGAATTACATTAACAATGTCGACGTGGTCGTCGTTTTATGTGAGAAATATTTAGAGACAGGCCTGCATGTATAAATTTCATTTCATTGCTCACGTCGGCGTGGTCGTTCATGCATCTCTAATTCTAATATTTTAACGCCAATATGCAAGATCTAAATCTATTATGAAAGAACATGTCAAAATGAAACGATATATGATTTTCTGAAGATAAAAGATTTTATATTTAACAAAAGGAAAAATAGTTATAAAAATGTGGTCTTGAAGAAAAAGATAATATTATTATTTAACAATTTTATTGCAACCCGGCAGAGTTTACAATCAAATGACTCAAACCTTAAATGTAAATGAAATTTAATATATGTATAGTGCTGCCGCCTAGTGCAGATGTTCAATGTAACTTGACCAGCATTTTGTTTGGTGTTTGTCTACGACGACCACGCCGGCGTCGACTTCGTTATGGCTGGAACAGATTGCAACGTACCCACGCCGCAGCAAACGTAAAGAAAGTAGAAAAAATAAAAAGCCAAGCTGGCTTGTATAGTGCTGCCGCCTAGTGCAGATGTTCAATGTAAATTGACCAGCATTTTGTTTGGTGTTTGTCTACGACGACCACGCCGGCGTCGACTTCGTTATGGCTGGAACAGATTGCAATGTACCCACGCCGCAGCAAACGTAAAGAAGTAGCCAAAAGCCTGAAACATATTCACTGCAGTAACTTTGACTTCAACTTTGAATTCATTGACTTCACGTGGTATCTTATTTGGTTGAACTTGAAGCTGCCACAACAAATGCAGTTGCAGCAGCAGTAAATGAAAAACGAAATATTTTCAATCTGTAGCTTTTTAGTTGGCGTTAACTCTGGCTTCGTTTGTTATTTGCAAGAGTTTGTCACAAAATAATGGAAGAAAGCTTAATAAACATAATGCGTGATCATCCGAATATGTATGATAAAGCGGATGGTCAAAATGAAGATGCTGCAGTTAATGTGGCACCAATGTGCAGGGAAGTCAACTTTACTGCAACGGCTACTGCAAAGTCGAAGTTAGTCCAGTGAATGTGTTTTAGGCAACGTTTAACGCAGGCACCTTCTTCTTTCCAATGACGAAAAGTAAACTATTCGTCAATATATAATATGAAAGACGCCACCTGGCCAGACGCGGGTGAAGCGCAGATGATATTTATAATATACAGTTGTCTTATAATATAATAGTTAATAGATGTTATTGAAGTCAACTGAAGAGTAAACTTGTATTCTATAAAAGATAAACGAATATTGAACACTAAAAACAATCATCTGATTCAATAGCCGAACGGATTAAGTACAAACGTCCGACTACGATGGAGAACAACTTGAAACCTAACGCAGGCACCGTAGAGCTTTTTGACAGCTGAACGTTTGTTTTGAATGAAATTTGTAATGTAAAATTAATTAATGTTAGTCTTATTATTCGCACCATGTTTAACAATACAAAAAAATTTGCAAGCACAATGCAAAAAATATAATTGAATTGAGTTGCCATCTTAGAATATAGAGACAACAGGAAGTGTTGATACCTGTAAAATTCGTGTGCACCAGCGTGGATTTTTTCAGGGTATCGTGAAGTAGGTCAGAATTATATTGAAGAAAGAGACAAATGTATTTTCAGCTGTCAAACGAAATTTCCTAATTTGTAACAATTTGAATCTTTTGAAAATGTAAGTGGGAAATCATTTTTTAGGCAACTATAGTTATAAAATATTATTTTGTGTACTTTACACACATTTTCATATTAAATTAAATTGAAATTAATAACAAAATCGATGAAATATTTGTTTACGTTTGTGACAGCTGAGAAACTCTCTGGGTAACTTGACGCAGTGGCAGCGACTAAGAGCATTTTCGGTGGGAGCAACTACAGTATATTAACCATATATCTTGTTGCCCCGCTCTCTGTATTGATTCTACCACACAGCTGTACTGAGCTTTAACTACAGCGGCAACAGATACTAACACAACCAGAATTTGACAACGCCAAATTTAACATTGCCGTCAAATTCTTTGAATGCATTAGAGTAGTACGATTTCGTATACTTTTGCAAAGCAAAATCGCTCTTTGAATCATTAGAGTAGTACGATTTCGTACTTTTGCAAGTAAAAACACAAAATCGCTTTGTGTCATGTCCTGGAACATAAAGACGGCAATACATTTAACGTAGTCACGGCAATTTTATTCTGGTCAACACTTTATTTTCTGCGATTTTTGACAGTTAGCTATGGAGTTGCAAAATTTTGCGTTGCATTATGTTCCCGCACTTAATGTAATTCAGCGATTATGGTGTTTTCTATAGCAGCCTAAACAGAGTTGCACTGAAATATGAAAGTTCGCCATTTCCATGGGCTTATTTCGTGCTTGCCGCGCCGTTTTATCACTATGGGCGTATTGATTATTATTATTATTTAAAAAATTTTGTGGGACGTAAGAATGTTTAGATTATATATATATATGCTGCTTTTCTGATTTCTTTTTCATTATTTTGCATGATATTATTAATGTTTTTAATGTTTCTCATCACGAATGTATTAGTCAGGTACATATTTGACGAATATATATAGAATAAATAAGTAGGAAGCTGTCAAGTTTTAAACTCAAATATTTTCATGAATACAATGAAATAAATCCAAATGGACATTATTCAGAAAATTATTCTTTTAATTGAAGATGAAATTAAGCACCAAACAAATTAATTTTTATATTTATACATGCGCCCATTGCTTTGTGTAGCCTAACTAAAAGATAATACTCCAAAAGAAGCAACTCTGTTATAGTAATTCTACTAGAAATATTTTCAGATTAACTCTTCAAGAAAAGTTGTCCAGTAGTACCATGGAAAACACCATCAGTAAGATTAAAATATAAACACAATTAAATAGCTATTAATAATACAATACAATAAAATATATATAAATATATAACATGTTCAATTCAAATATATTTCTATTTTATAAAAAAAAACTTCTTTAAAAGCTTCATTTAATCACATTCGTAAAATAATTCTGTTCGCAAAAGTTTGCCACAACAAGTTGATAAAATTTTAGACTTACGACAAATTACATGTTTATAGTACCTGTATAAAATAATTCTCTCTATCTATGGTACTTACGAAACATTAGACATACTAATTGTATCTCAAAACAATACTCTTTTTTTTAGACCTTTCAAAATATAAAAATGGATTACATAACATTTATTTGTAGAAAAAAAGCCCGCTTTGGAACACTAAAAGACAAATAAAATATCACAAGATAACAGAAGAGCTTTCTGTATAGGTAGGTAGTGCTAGAGAATAAAACTACTTAACCCAAATGTTTGTCTTTTGAACACACACAGTATAAAATTGGAAACTTTGGTGGAATATTATGATGAATTTGCGTATTTGTTAATTTTGTTGTTGTTTTCTCTTTAATCTCGAATGGCCTTCTTTCTTTCCCATGCTACCTGCATTGACCAAATACTTAGAGGACGCATATATGCTAGAGCACGAAAACGCTTTTCAGCATATAAAGCCTCTGGAGTTTCATAGCTCATACCTAGACGTTCTGATATCGATTTATACATTCCACCTGCAGTTTGAAATGCCTCATCAAACATTCCCTGCGAATTAGATAAAATATTGAATATTATTTTGTAAGAATATATTATATCATTGAGCTGGTTAGTGCAGAGCTCCAAAAATCTTATAATTTTGGAGGGCTACACTAAGAACTAGGCAAGACAAAAACTACTATTTGCAACTTAAAATTAATGAATGAGACTGGTATTCGGGTTGAGTGTAACTCTTAGTGGCTCTTTCTTTCCTTATTCCATTTCTATACTTCACTTCCGCCAGTGCAGATTAATTTGCATCGTAGCTGTCCAAAATGGTTTCCAAAATTCGGTCATATATGTATATGTAATAAATTGTGCAGAGTAATACAAGAGCATAGCAAACTATCTTGCAATTAGTGGAGCGAATAAATGGAAAATGATTTTTTGGTTGAAAAAAAAAAAAAAAAAATTGCTAAGATTCTCAGGGATACTGATTTAATCAAAATACTCAAAATACTAATGAAAGAGAAAATAAAACTACCTCCTGAATCATAGTTGCTGCTAAAGCATAAGTCACACCAGTCCACACTTCTTCACTTTGGATAGCACTTGTGTCTGCATGTCCCTGTTTTTCTGAATCAGGGTTTGGAATATAACCATTAACAGCACCCATATTTCCATTGCAAAAACCTAAGACGTTGTTATTGTAGATAGCCTTCAGAGCTGAGCGAACATTTTCTTTTGGATAAATCTAAATAAAAATTATGAAAAAAAAAAAATAAAAAAAAAATTAAAAATAAATAAATTTTACCTCATAATCAAAGCCACATATTTTTAGATACCAATGACCACAAAGCTGATCTGACATAATAGTTTCTTTATTGTTATTAGACAAATCAAATCTGTAGTAAGTTCCATTCCAAAGTTTTTCCTCCAATGATCGTTTTCCTTTCTCCAAAATCTCTTGATATCGAATGCAGTCACTAGATTGATCCAAAATTGTTGCCATTGCTGAAATGCATTGCAAGGCTGCTAGCCACAGTCCAGAACAATAAGCACTGCAATATGATTAACCCAAATGAAACAGTCAGTCATGTATGTAATTAAAAAAAAATATTCTTCATGATTCACCTTGGTCCTTCCATTACCCAAATGTCATACGTCTGATCAGCACATTTTGAATTTTCTATTAGGCCATCATTGTCTTTATCCCATTCTAAGGACTTATCAAGTATAGTTTTACATGCCGAGTACATATTTTTAAGGTATGTAATGGCATCCATCAAATATATTTTTCCATTTGATTCGTTAATATACATTGAAGCGGACTTTTTGTTTTCTTGAATAAAGTAACACCGGCGTTTTAAGGAGGCTACATAAAAGAAGAAGAAATAACTCACGTTTATCCTCAGTAGATGGTTTTCTTCGATTGTCCTGGATGTACATTTCAAACAGGCTATCTTTATCAATGAATTCAATGGAACTGAATTTGCTAGCATTATCAGCTTGTGCTTGTGCTAATTCATTTAAAACAAAATAATCCCTGTAAACCTGGAGAATAAATTTTATGTTGAGGTCTTTCCATTCGCTGACATCATGAATGGGGTATCCATTTATTAAGAGAAAAGGCTCTTCACCTTAGTATTTTGTAAGATGAAGACTAAAAGTTAATGGAATTTAAATACAACTGTAGAGAAATCTTACAAGGATCTCCTAAATCGTGTGGAACTGAGTTCTTTACTTTTCTTGGGGTAATTTTTCCATCATACAAGTTCTTTCTAGGTTCTTCTATTCCTGCAGAGATAGCATCTTTGAAGTCATACTGGAGGCTTACCTGTGTAAAATATTTAGATTTAATTTGATTTATAGTAAATTACAAATATATGAAGTTAATAACTCGCAAATATACTTTGTACGCATTGTGTAGATTTATAATTATATGACTCAGCTATTTAAGCCTGTGAGACTGAATTCATGATTAATATGAATATTCCTTCATAAGATATAAAATGTTGCGTTCATTTCATTGTTATTGTAAACCGTTGGTCATGGAACATAAATAGTTACTTGAAATTGATTGTAGATAGTAAAAATATGTACTTTACATAGGCTCTGAATCATCGAATGATATTTCATTAATATTATCTCAATGACTTTTACAGTCAGTGTTAGTTTGTTATTAAAATTCTACGAGCTTCTTTGGTTGACTATATTTATATTCACTTAGAATTCAATAACCAAAACAATAAAACCGTCCAGCAAAGCCACATAGCTAGGATAATCTTTCATCAACATGATCGAGTTAATCCTTCACTCCCAATTCGCGTTGAGAGAAGAAATCCATGCTTGCAGTCTTTTTCGTTCACTACTTAACATTCCAAACAGGCTTTCAATTCCGACCAAATTTTTCAAATTACTATAAAAACAATTAATCGTGTATCGTCCTTTACAAGAGAACAAATAAAAGGTACACCAACAACAAGTTGATATTGATATATTAATGAGTACCTTTTGACGGAAGTTCAACGCCTGATGGAATTTTTCAAACTCACTCAATTTCAACCTGGGTGCACAGGCACAAAGGAAAGGCACGCAAAGAGATATAGCATCTTTATCAACGTCTCTGGAAATCTCATCAAGTAACAGTACATCGAAGAAAGAACACACAAGGAAAACTACTCCAGGCTCCAGAGTTACCTAGGTCAGAACAATCGTTGAAAGACTTTTCGTTAGCGAAAATTCTAAAGGATTTATTTGATGCCATCCAGTGTAACTTAATCCCGAAAAATCGAGTGGTGCTAGTAGTTGCCGAGTGAGGAATACATTTGAGTAGGTCTTAAAATAAATAATTGAAGGAAGCTAGGAAGAAGATGATAGCATTCTTCTTGATCAGTAAACCAGTGCCCCTGTGTTTCACTAGAGAAGTAATAAAAAAATAGTTTTAGAATTAGACACGATGTTTCATCATATTAGAAAAACACAGTATGGTGCAACATTTTTGATTCCCATGTATGGCTTTACCTGAGTCAGACCGGAAAGTCAGCTCAGACAGTATGTTTAGCTTCTCATCTTTGTGCTGTGTATAGTGATGCAGATGTTTAAAGGTAATCATTTTTCGAAATATATGGAGAAGTTCTAATAGAGTTAAAGAAATCCACACTCTGATTTCGTTTAGAATGAGAAGCCAGTTGTGCCTAAACAGTCTTCAAGCTCTGCATCCTTATGGTTCAATCTCTCAGAGTCTCATAAAGGTCTGCGGTGGTTTTAGTTGTTTGCTGAGTGTTTGAATTATAAAGTAAGACAAGCCGCACACTGCACAATCACCGACTATAGTCGGTGACTAAAAAGTCAGTTCACTTTGCTCGTTACATGCAACAGCGTTCGATACGGCAAACTGTTCTATTTTACGTCAGTCAGCAACTAAAAAATCAGAAGGGACTTGACGACTGGCAACTGACTGAATCGAACCGACTGTTGTGCTCAGTCTGAATCAGTTGATTGTTGTTGAGATTGCTGACGCCGTAAGTAAAGGTTTTTCTTTTGTTAAATCGTAATAAAGTTTGTCTTAACTAAAGTACATATTTCTATAAACATTTTAAAAAGGGATTTACATATAATATTTACGGTGTGAAATGTTATTGCTTTTCTGAAGAGAACATCTTGAAAATTGAAAGTGGAAAAAATTCGTATTATTTGTGAATTTCCTCGAAGCCGCCAGAAATTTAGGAATCTTACAGCTTTGATGAAATTTTCAACTTTTAAATAAAGTTCGGTCTATTTTATTTATTTATTTATTTTAAAAACATTCATATCTAAGTAATTATGTTTATGCTCGGAAAGGATGGTTGGATTTTTCCACATCTTTTTTCTTGAAATCCTTCTTCTTCTCCTTCTCCTTTGCCACAACCACTAGTAAATTACTACAGGGTTTATGTTTCTTATTGCAATTTTTAAATCAGTTCCCTAGTATTTAACAACACTGTAAAATTTTAACGAAAATGGAAATACCACTCAAACTAATCGTCTTTGACTGAATTACTAAGCTGGCAGAAGACGATGCAATATGCGCACATACTACGATAGTCAATTAGCAACGATTAAAAATCAATCAGTCGGTGACAAGTCAACAGGCCAGTCGCTGACTGGACAATCAATTGACTCGGCTGTGGTCGGTCTCCCTAACAGTTGGTGGAGAGGATGATGACTGATGAGGATAAAACTTGCTAGGCTAATCGCGGTATTGCATAAATGTGGACTGAGAAGTGGTTGTATGTATGTAATGTATATTTAAGAAAAAAATAAAATTGTTATATGTTCAAATTAGAAATGGAAAATGCTGAAACAATGTGGGCGTGTATTTAAAAGATTTATTCTAAAATTATGGTTTGAAGTATGTTCATACCTGCAAGTTCGGCCATAAATGAGCTAAAGCGTGAGAAGCGTAGAAATGCACATCATAGGTATTATACATGCGATATTCGTGTCCTTCCAAATACGCAAATCTTCCATATGCTAGCCTAAATTGAAGCGTAAATATAAATGAAGCAAAGAAGTGGAAACAATCATTACCTAGGATCATTAAATTCCAATTCCTTGTCCATACTTGAATCACATAAAAACCAAACAGTGCCGCCATCCGATATATAGTAAAGTTCATTGAATATTGCACTTTTATACCAATCTGGGAGGCCACTAAAATAAATGTTATCTGTGAAGTTTAAATAGAAAATATTATTTGCGTTGGAATTAATTACCTATCCTCCAGGATTGGCTTCTGCCAAGAGTCAATAAGTTTTTCCCAATTGAGAAAATTAAGAAGTGCATAGTTACAGATTTTGGCTCCAACATTTCCACTTTGATCAAAATATTTTGTATAGTATCTAGTGTAGGTCTTTAATTTCTTTGGAAATTGTATGTTTGGCATATCCCAAGTAAGCACAAATTCCAGATCATGGCTTGTTTGTGGTTTCACAGAAATTTGAGAGCAAAGAGCTACTGCAATGTCCTTACCTAAAATTAAGGGTAAAATACTCGTAGAGAAGAGTAGTGTAATAATCCCATCTTATCGCAAGACTTACTCTTTAAATTTTCATCTAAACTCTTTTCGCTAAGTTTTCCGGTCTCTTTAAGTTCCGTCCATAAATTTTCACCATTACCAGCGGGATCGAACTTGCAACACCTCGATATGTTTATTTCTGGCAAAACTTTACATCCTAAACAGTAGGTGCACTGCATTCCACCAATGTTTTGCTTGATGCTTACACCTTTTGATTGCCCCTCAGAAAATTCCTCAGTAGTGGGGTTTCCTTCCGAATCTAACTTCTTATTTCCGGTACCATTTTTAAACGTGAATGTAATTGATACTTTTCTCTCATTATCGCATACATTTTCAACATTCCAGACAAACACAGCACACGGTAGACATGTATCTTTATATTCATGTGGAAATACGGGAGATATTTGTCGTCCAATTAGTCGGATCCCATACTCGGATAAATCAATTTCTGTCCATGAGCGCGGATATAGACCTGTATATTGACACTGTGAAGTATCTAAGTTGTTTTCCCAACTATTGAGAGGATTTTTTGGATGACTGCAATATGATTGACGACACGTTATTATTTGCATTCTGATTAATTTTTTTGTTTTGTTTTGTGTGTATCAGGTCATTTTAAAGCATTTTCCAAAGAGAAATTATTGAATGTATGTATGTAGCAGTAACACGTGCAGGTATTGTTTTCGTACAGAGCAATGCAAAGTTAAAGACGCAATTCAGCATTTAAATACAAGAAGCAAGAATTTTTTATACTATTTTTTGTAGAGTATTTACATAGACTTTGGGCAACTACTACTACTGTAACGGAAAAATTGGGGTAAAACTCATGCAACTGAAGAGGATTCAAGTAAAATTAAAATTTTTTGTTTTTAATTATCTAAGTAAAACTATTGTAAAGAGGTGCAAACCTCTCTTACATGGATAAAATGTTTTTTAATTTCTCAGAAATCTCCTATGTATGCCCACTGTGCCGTACATGGGGATTACGGTCACTTCGTAGGAGCTATATAGAAATATATGCAATAAAGATTAACAGATCATTACATGATTTTATACGTGGAAGAATCTAACAGTAGGAGATACTGCATCTGTTCTCGAAACGTAACTGCATTAACAATTTAGGCAGGTAAACAAGAACACCGATATTAACCAGATAAATGATTGTATGATTAAAATCACCACCAAACCAAGCAAGACATTTCTGAAATTGCGCTACCTATCTTCATTGTTCCAGAGCGATTCAAAATCTAAAGGATATTGAACGGCATTCAATTAGTTCCCCAAACTCGAAGTGACTATTGCAGAGTTTAAACACTGTTAGTTTGTTCCATATTTCGTGGAAATGAGAGGCAATCGAGATTCAACGCTTTTAGGTTGAATGTTTTCTTTACTATCAGAACCAGCTTAACATAGTTCGCTGCAGTGCCACGTTTAATATATAAAATGTCAATAATCACATACATGCTTTTCATCACTTAGTCGGTGTTAGTATTATAGGTTAAACTAAACATAGACCAAACACCGGATGAAATGACATGCAATGCGACATGGAAACAGAAAATTAAGTATTATATAGACGTTTTTTTAAAACTTGCTTGGAAACATCAACAACAAAATGCTAAGCCTTAAGAAGCGTTTACAATGGCAGAGTAGAGTGGAGTCACCAGATAGCGTTTTCTCTCATCATCTCACCAACCAGCGCGAAGTACTTATTTTAGAGTGCAAGTTTGAGACAAGGAGAGACAATGGAATCTGGTGACTCCACTCTACTCTGCCATTGTAAACGCTCATGCACATGTGATTGATGGGTTCATATATGCTAAAGTTGGATTTTGCCGAGTTAACATGCAACAAAGGTAACCTTATCAAATTGTGCCCACTGTCACGGAAAGAGATTTTGCTAAGTAGTAGCACAGATAAGCATACAGATTTCCAAGCTAAAGGGAAAAAAGTGAGGCACTATTTGCCTCATAGCCGACAGACCATAGCCGACAAAGAGCTTTCTTCCCAAGTAGGAAAATGCTCCCACGTCACAATGGTTGGGTTGAGCTAAAGCTTTTTTACATTCTCTCTCATATTTCATATACCACCCTCCTGCATAGCGAAATGGTTCAGCTCGAGTATCGGTCGTCAGATGCTAGCACAGATAATGCTTGGCTGTGGGGTTAATATGCTAACTGGCCTGTCGGCTGTCATTGTGTGTAAGTATGCAGCTTGAAAGTTTTCAAATCATTTTGTGATCTTTTAAAGTGAAATTTTTTTTTTTTTGATTATTTTAATAATTGAAAATTTTTGTTCCACTAGTTATAATAAAGTTTCTCAAAATACTTTTAATTTTTCTGCTTTGTTTTTTCTATCTAAAGGTTTTTTGCGTTTTTTGTTTACTCGACTTTCGTACCCTAGATGATGTAATCATAGGGTATACTAAGTTAGCAGCCATTCTGTTTGTAATTGTAACGTATAGAAATAATGATGGTAGACAAAATGAATTGGACACCCACGCATGAGAAAAAAAACTATTTTGCTTTTTGCATTTCCGTCTGTCTATCCGCCTGTGAATCTGTCCGTCCGCACGTATACTCGAGAACGCGTGCAATTATTCCATTTAAAAAAAAAAAACCGCCTCTGACCGCGTCGACGTATAAAGGTCAAATTTTGTGCACGGCGTTTTTATCAAAATAGAGTAAATATTTTCAAATATGGTCCAAATCCGGCAACCCGTTCTTGTTGTTGGCGTATAAAAATTTAGTCATTTTTTGAAAATCCGTTGGCCAGATATGGGATGATGTCAGTTTAGGACAGATTTTAGTTGATTAATTTTTTTCTATGTTATATAAGAACACTATAACAGCCCAACTGATTTCACCATCAGATGTCATTAAGTCAGATTTTTTTAAATTATTTCGAATGCTTTTAAACAGGTGTGGTACTTCAAAAAGAGCATATATGGTTTTTTCTTTGCATGTTAAGAAAGGGTTTTCTACAGCGATATTACTATTCCTGCAGAATTTCCTATTTGTAGAGCCTTGGTCGCAAACTATAGCTTTTATATTCAGACCAACCTGTTCCGCAATACTTAAGCATCTTTCTACTTCATCATTAAGGCGTTCCGCAGGAATCGACCCTGGACAGGCAACATAATACAAAGCTATTTTAAAATTGCCGATTAGGCTTCTAAACATAAAGACACACACAGACTTTGTTAATGTGTTTGGTCTGTTATGACCATAATCTATTCGATCTTTGTATTTATTACATATCTACCTTATTTTCTTGAATACTCATTTCATCGAAGATAAGAACAACATCCTTTTCTCGGTTTGGGAGACTTGCAACCACCCTGCTAATTTCTATTAGAAGTGAAGCACCAGGTCCAGGTAATAGGCTTTTAATCTTAGTCCAATTATGTAAGGACGAAATTGATGGTAAATGCAGCTCTAAATTTTCTCTCAAAAATCTATAACCGGCAGATGACCGGAAATATATGCATTGAATCAACCATATCTCAGCCTCTCAGTAACAATTTTTACCCACATTCAAAATCAATTTCGCAAATCAATTGTATCACTCAAAGTATTTACACTTTTTCGTTTGACATCTTGATCTGAGATCTTATAATGAAGTATTTTATTTTGCCGGTATCTATTTTTTTTAATAATGGTTTTTTTCGGCTCTTAATTTTTTTACTATATTCTCTAAAATGCATTTTTTTAAGAATGTATGTACTAGCTTTTGATATTTTAATGCATTGTGAACACATAACACCTTTATCTTCGTGTTCATTTTGTGTTGAATTAAATGGTCCATAATATTTAGAGCTCTTATCTAATTCATCTAATGTGTAGTCAACATTACTCATATTCCTCTTTTTAGAATAGGTTCTTAAAGCATTTGATTGATCAAACATGTACTTATCTGCATTAGCCACATATACTGGCTCAGTCAACCCTAAGAAAAGAGTTGAAATCGCACCCTTTTTAAGAAACTTTTTCCCCATATATTTTTCCTCAAAATGTATGTGGCATACATAAGGTTTCTTTCTCTTCTTAACCTAATCGGCAGACATACCCACGACTTGATGCCATTTATAAAACTCTCTCATTTTCGGGCTTAGGAAAAAGGAAAAAATCGCCTTCCCTGAAACTCTCTACCAGTTGCTAGACAGCAACTGATAATGCATTTTGTCCCATTCCAAGACATATTGTTAAATAAAGAGTAAGAAAAGGCTTCTTATTATACAATCGGCTAAACAATAAACACTCCAAGCAGATATTCCAGATTTACAAAAAAAATTTAAATAATAGAAGAATATTGAAAAATCCAAATTCCTCAATCTTAAAAACAAAAGGCCGTTCTTAGAATTTAATCAAAAAACGGAAAAATTCACAGTTATTCCAGTCCAAAAGAAAGTAATCCCTTCAATAACCAAGGGCAGGCAAAAGTCGTTCTCAGAATCCCAATTCAAAAAACAGAAAAACAAACAGATAAATAAAGAAAAGTATGGAGGTATTACAGTGCAGAAAAAAAAAGTTATAAAGAAATCAACACAAGTTAATCGAAAGGCTCTATTAAAAAATCGTGACAGAAAGGAAAAACCCAGAAAATATTTAAAAACTCGTATAACAAAAATCTACCAAACGCTTTGAGAGGTACCTCACAATAGAATGACGAATTAGCACGAAGATTCAAAAATTCAACAGGCACCAGTACTGCAACTCAGCACAATACCAGAACCAAAGTTTACCTAATAATAAGTTAAGAAGCTGTAGAGCAAAATGGGCAAATTTCTGGTGTTTTTTAGAATGAAACAACTAATTTCATATACTTTCGTCTTTTGCATGAATGGGGGAAAAGAACTTGTCTATGCACTACTGTAGTGCAACTGAGACAACGAGTTAAAAACAAAAATCGAGAGAACGTAGAATTACCCGAACGACAAAATCTTATTAAATCCCTCAAAATCGTTTCTACCTATTCATAATAATGTACATCAGGTCATACTACCTCCCATTTTTAAGAAAAAGATAAATTTCGCTTTGGCCCAGATGCTGAAAGGAGATGTAAAATTCCTCTCAAATGAAATTCTCATTTTTCCCGAAAATATCAGAGAATTCAGCATTAGTTCTCCCACTTAATCTCTTCATAGCAAAACGAATGTAAACAGAAACACATGCTGTTCAAATATCATAAGATTACAGCAACAACATGTGTCCTTCTCTAGTCATTTCACAACAACAACATGTGTCCTAACATTATCAATATTTCATGAAAACCGGTTTTCACAAAAGCGCGGGAGCATTTTATGAGAGTAAAACGTGAAAACTCCGCCCCTTCTCATTTATTTACGAAAATGAAACATTTGCCATTCTGTTTCGGTGCATGCAACTTGCGCTTTCACATTTTTTATCTTTATTCATAAATATTTTAAAGAGAGTTTGATTTTTTTCGATTTTTTTTCTTTCTTCCTTCCTTTTCTTGCCGTGTGCATTTTAAATGTAAAACACTCGGATATCTCACCAGCTTCTTAACTTATTATTAGGTAAACTTTGCCAGAACCGAACCATTTCCGCATGCGTGGTAGAATAGGCATGGGATACACATAAAATATGAGAGAATATGGTGTATGCATAAAATCTCAAATCACAGCCGACAAGCCAGTTAGCATACTACCCCCACACAGCCAAGCATTATCTGTGCTAGCATCCGACGACCGACACTCGAGCTGAACCATTTCGCTATGAGGTGGTTTAGACGGTGTAGTTTTTGCGCGCCGCGCACGAAAATGGTTGGAGAGCGGGATGAGCGGAGATGGAGGAGGGCGCGCACAGAACAGCGACTGAGCATCGCGCACGATCATGAAGTTTTTATCAATTTCTCTTTCACTTGTTTTCTATGCATTCGGGCGAGTTCCGAAAAATTGTTATTTTCAGCAATTCCTCTTTCACTTGTTTTTGCATTCGGGGGAGTTCAGGAAATTTTTTTAGCATCTTGATCATTCAATGACCCATTTTCGGTGAAAAATATTGTGTGCAATTGTTAATTCGGGATATTCATTTATTGAAGTGTGAACCATTGCTGTGGAAATGTTATGTGTGATTGTTGTGTTTTGTGATTTTAATTTGTGAAAGCTTAGACCTTAGACCATTGACAGTAAAAATATTGTTTGAAGTTTTTCTTTTTAAATTGAGATTTTTGTTTTAAAAGTATTGTGTTGAAAAAATATAATGAGCGTGAGGTGGGACCGCCAATTAGTGGAAAAACTGTTGTTGTGTTATCACGCTTTTTCCACGGTTGTACCCAACATTTTCTTTTCCTTTTTGTTCCTGCAAGTTGGAGAAGATCAGAGGCAGCGCTTAGTAAGCCCGTAACAATTAAATTATCATCATTATCGCTGCTTGAGTAAGCATTTAAAGCAAGGGCGGCATTTTCTAAACTTAAAGCCATTTCCATATCTTCTTCACTGCTAGAACTCGTATTCATGTCTAAAATTGAAACAATTTTTTTATTATTTGAGTTTTGAATGTAATTATTATATGTTAATAATCATACCTATCAAAATGCGCAAGGTATTTACTAAAAATATTACCAGTCCAAATAATTTCCAGTTAACGTGAACGCCACCCAGAGAAGAATGTCGAAGACGACGAAATAAGCGATTAAAGAACTACTCTTGTTTTCGTGCGCGCCGCGTGTTAACGCACAGCAAGTTTTTCCCTTCTTAAACAAAAGAGAATAACCGATCACGCGACGCAAAAACTACACCGTCTAAACCAGCCCTATACAGGAGGGTGGTATATGAAATATGAGAGAGAATGTAAAAAAGCTTTAGCTCAACCCAACCATTGTGACGTGGGAGCATTTTTCTACTTGGGAAGAAAGCTCTTTGTCGGCTATGGTCTGTCGGCTATGAGGCAAATAGTGCCTCACTTTTTTCCCTTTAGCTTGGAAATCTGTATGCTTATCTGTGGTAGTAGTAATTAACATTCGCGACGTTTTTCAAGCGAGTACATATTCAAAAGCTTCAAGCGATCCTAATAAGGTGGAAGAATCAATGAACTATTCCAGGGTGATCTCACAAATGCAATGTTATAGTGCGAATCGATAACCGGGACCAACGTTTTATAAGCCTAGCATAGAACTACTCTTTGATACCATGTAGTTTATATGGAAAATAAATTCAATCTGTGGTCACATTTGACACTGAAGTCACAAACAGCATCCACACGGCGAATCGAGGAATCCTAGAACACATAATCATAGGTGATTGGTTTCTGAGTACTGTGGAAAGTCATATCCTCACATTTGTCGATATTGAGAACCAAATTATTGTTTTTGCACCAAACGTAAAACTTGTGAAGGTCACCTTGTACCGGTTTACAATCGTTAAAAGACTTAATCTGAACGAAAATTTAATGTTGTCAGCATAAATCAAGACTTTGCAGTGCCCAAGTGACTCCCTTGAGGTACTCCGGATGAAGCCTTCAAGATTCTAGAGATGGAATGTCGAAATAAGATTTGATGTGTTCTCACGGCCGTCTTTGGCCAAGTGGGGCCCTCTAACAGAAATTATTTTCTAAAATACTTTGGGTTATCAAAAAGACTAATAACGTAAAGTATGTTGAGATCTATCGCGTACTGAAGACTTTTTGTCACGAAACTGTTTTGTCACCATCATCAATTCCATTAGGCTCTAATGTTAATGTGCGCTTGAAGTGATGTGACAGCAACCTGACTTTTTAGTTCCTCCGATTAGCAACATTTTGGTGACGAAACTATAACCGCGCCCTCCCGTTTACATGAATGTGCACGCACTAATAACATTTTTGTCGCCGCATGACTGCCATTGTTTTGAGAGACGCAAGGATGAAACTTACTCGTCTGTTTTTGAAAAATGACTGCTGCAACGATAGTGTGAATGGAAGATATAAATAATGAAGCATTAATACAAGAAGTACAAATGTCACCACCCCTATACTACAAAAATTTGAAGGAATACTCTGATAGCAATTTGAAGATAAAAATGTTGGGGGAAATATCCAAGAAAGTGTTTATAGACCTTAAAGTTAGATTAATTAAAATAATTAAACTAAACTGAAACTGTACACCACTAGATGGAGCAGAACAGTGGAAATTACAGCAAGTCTCTCTGCGGGTTCAATTGATGATCGCATAATGGTACTTTGATAAGTTATAGCAGGTCTCAAGATCTGCAGTAAATCATCAAAGCTTTCAACACTCATACGGAGATATCCAGAGATTTTTTTAGGACAGGATCGCAGTTCATTAAACATTAAGTGACATTTTCCTTTAAGCACCATTTTGCTCCAAATTGGAAAAGCCCAATAGCGTTGGTATTGTCTATGTCCTTATGACAAATGCACATATCAGAACTGACTCCTCAAAATTTATATTGATGAACGATATAAAACATGCGTTTTTTGGGTGACAGTTAATCGCTGTGTGCGTACAAACTATCCCACGGTGACAGGGCGGCGACAGTCACTATATACAGAGTGTTCAAGCATAAAAAACAGAAATAATAATAATTTGATATAAGACATCATAATTCACGAGCAGTTGGTCGGTCAGTCACCTTACACGTAATTACCGTAAATTCACCTTTGTGTTTTTGCTTACTAAGCAATTGCACTTGTTGTTCAAATAAATATTTTTGTAGTACGGTGACTCGACTGTTGTTGCAATATTGAATGCAAGTAAAATTATGTGCTTCCGTTTTACTTTTAATATTTTGTTATATATATATATGTGGAACATTTGTACGAATAAATTCTCAGTTTTTATTATAATCTAATAGGCTGTAGTTGTCTTCTGATCAAATCCTCCATCCAATCCTATCCCAGTACTGGAATCAGTGAAACCTCATTTCAGTACCAGAGTTATTTTTGCATACTTGACTTAGAGTTTTCTAAGTTCAAGTAATCCTAATTATAGAGTTAGTGTTTTGATAATTTCTGAACATTTTTTGGTGACCCCGTTAAAGATAGAGCACTATTCAAAAGAAGACTGTGTTTACCTTGTGCAGTGAATAGAAAAACGAAAATTTGCATCAAGTTAAGAGTTAATCATGGAAGCCTTAGCGGTCAATCAAACACAACTTGGGAAAGACATTGAAAAATTAGCAAACGAGTACCGAAGCGAATCTCCAGACAAGAACAGTCTTCAATACCTTCAAGCTAAACTTCAAGCATTAGAAGATTTGTGGACCAAATTTGAAGCAGTATATACGATGAATCAACTGTCGGTCACCCATATTTTGCTAATGATTACTATCAAATAGTAAAAAAGGGATATGATGACTTCAAAAACGAGTTAATAACAGTAATTAATCATGCAAGTTCAAGCACATCCAAAGGTGCAACAACAAAATCCGTGCAAGTAGAAAAACACACTTCAAAGCTAAAAACCCATGAGAATTTGCCAAAATCACGGGCAAATAGCAATACTGACTGTACGGACATAGGAAATGGCAACGTCATTATTCGTCTGTTACGAAGACAAAAGAGCATAATAAGACTATGCTCACAAATATTATTGCTGGCATTAAAATCAGTAAAGATCAAACAAAACAATATTACGACTTGAAAAGAAGCACAATAACAAATTATTGGGAACAAATAGAAGACAACAATAAATGCATCTGGGAAAATACAATTGATATTACGAGTTGCGGATATAATACGAATGAATATTTTCAACTTTAAGAGAAGGTGCATGAGATATTAATCAAAATCAATGAAGATATAGAAGATAATATAAATACAAGCTCGACCGTGCCTACTAATCAATCAGGCTTAAAACTTCCGAAAGTAACGCTATCCAAGTTCAATGGTGATTACTTAAAGTGGCAGCAATTTTTTGATCTATTTTCACAATTGGTTCATAATCAACCAATAGGGAACTCACAGAAAATGTAGTACCTCAAGATGAACCTCTCAGGTGAAGCTGAAAAATTAATCAGACATTTTCCATTGACAGAAGATAGCTATGAAATTGAATGGGATATGTTACAGGATAGATATCAAAACAAAAGATTGTTGGTAACAGCGCTCTTGGAGAAATTAATGGCACAACCTCAGTGATATGTTTAGAATATAACTTTTAGTTGTGTTATGATGGTAACACCGTAGACTGTATGGCTAAGCAATAATGAATAGTTAGAAATGCTGTACATGTGTAAACTGTAAACTGATAAGAGCTAAAATAGATTCAGTATTATAAGAGCAGGCAAGTGTTTCATTTCGAGTCCCCCTCAAAACGTATTATTGGCGACGAGGATGGGATTGTTTTTTTTTTGGAAACTTAATTCAGGAGATAAAAAAAAAATCGAATTACTACAATAAAGTGCAGCAGCTATTAATTATTATTTAATTGTTTATCAGTGGAAGCTATTAATGAAAAAGTTGTGTCTGGGATCACACAAGCAACAAAAGAATGGGAATATTCATGATCCAGCTTCATTGTTAGTATCCATAAACAGTAAACGCACATCACAGTAAGTACAGTACTGTTTTTGTCAGTAAACTTCATGTCAAGCGAAAGCGACGACGAGTAAAAGCCAGAAATATTATCGACGGTCATGGCGGTAAATCAAATTATTGGGCAAATTGAGGTATTCACACCAGGCGAAGACTTTGAATTGTGGATGGAGCGAATGGATCTACTATTAAAATTAAATAAAATAACAGAGGACCAATCGAAAGTAGAATATTTTATTACATTGGGAGGTGCAGAACTTTATAAAATACTAAAATCGCTTGTTTCTCCAGACACGCCAACAAAACTCAAATATGATGGCATTAAAAAAACACTTAGTGACCATTTTAATCCAAAAAAAAACATAATTGCCCAGCGATACAAATTTTATTTGCGTAATCAGAGAAGCGACGAATCGTTATCGGATTATATTATAGAAATTAAAACTCTAGCTCAGGATTGTGATTTTAAAACATTTTTAGATGATGCATTACGGGACCGGTTAGTATGTGGAATGAGAGAAGATAGGCTTCGAACACTTCTGCTGAACGAAAACGACTTGACCTTTGAAAGGGCAGCAAATAAAGCCTTAAATTTTGAACTTACGGACAGAGAGGTTAGGCAAATGCAACCGCATGTGGCAGCTATATCAGCAGCAAACAGAAAGCAGGGTCCAGGTGTCACAAAAATAAGGTGGCAAAACAAAGGCGCTTCACAATTCACAAAAAATCATAGGGAGTAAATGGGTAGAAGTCGAAATTATGAAAAAGACTGATGCAAGTCAAGTGATTGCGAAGTTAAAGGAGATGTTTTCCATTTTTGGGTTGCCCGTAACTATCGTTTCAGATAATGGTCCACCATTTAATAGTGAATGGTTTAGAAAATTTTGTGTAGCTAATGGTATAGAACTCCTTCATAGTCCTCCCTATCATCCGGAATCCAATGGCTTAGCCGAGAGGGCTGTACAAACTATTAAGAAAGGGTTAACGAAATATTTATTAGATGAAAAAACAAAAAGCTTGCCAGTAAAAGAAAAGTTAATAAACTTCCTGTTTCATTATAGAAACACCCCTACGACTACCACAAACTGTAGCCCGTCGACCAAGATTTTTGCATATAAAACTCGAACACTTTTAGATAAAATTACAGAGAAAAGCATTGCAAAAAAGAGAGAAGTAAAATACGAAAAAAAAGTAGGGCAAACGCAATGTAAAGTAGAAAATTTAAATAAGAAAAAAAGTACAGAATTTCTAGAAAATGAAAAAGTATTATATAGATTGAATTACAATAACTTAGCAAAATGGATTCCAGCAACTGTTTTGAAAAAAATAAGTAAAATGATATACAAAATTAATGTACAAAATAGTATAAGGACAGCACATGTCAATCAATTAAAAAGAGGAAATATTAAAATTTTAACCTTTGCTCAAAAACCATTGAATTTTAATCATAAGCAGGAAAACACTAAGAAAAAAAAATTACGTAACGATTCTGTAAAAGCAGATGACAATTTAGCAGTAAGGAGATCTACTCGAAAAAAAAATTTTAAGATATAAGGATAAAATATTAGTATAGATTGAATTATGAAAAAACTAGATTAAGGTTATTTGAATTTTGTATTGTTAATATTCTCAAATTATCGAACTATATCTAGCTAATTTTCTAACAAAAAGAAAATTATTTTTTTTAAGGGGAAAGGAAATGATATGTTTAGAATATAACTTTTAGTTGTGTTATGATGGTAACACCGTAGACTATATGGCTAAGCAATAATGAATAGTTAGAAATGCTGTACATGTGTAAACTGTAAACTGATAAGAGCTAAAATAGATTCAGTATTATAAGAGCAGGCAAGTGTTTCATTTCGAGTCCCCCTCAAAACGTATTACTCAGATTACGACAGAATCTGCGTCAACTTTAAAAAATTTGCATGATACTACAAAAGAATGTCTGCTTACTCTACAAAACATGGGACTTTCAGTAAAGGAGCATTGGGACCCGATCATCATTCACATTCTAGTGAAAAAATTGGATAAAAACACGCATGCATTATTTGAACAATCATTGTCATCGCCACGAGATTTACAGTCAGTAGAAAAATTGCTGAACTTTATAGAAAAGCGGTTTCAAGCACTAGAAACCTTGGGCCAAAAATCATTGATTTCAAAACATCCACAGAAATCAAGCAAGCCCTCTGTTTTCATTACCAACCAAACTAACAAGACAAATCAAATTGAATGTGTTGTATGCAAGAAGAATCATCCAGTATACTTCTGCGAAAAGTTCTTGAGAATGCAAGCATTCGAACGTCAAGAAAAGGCTAAAGAACTAAATCTTTGCCTTAAGAATGGCCACACCACAATCTCAGTCAGTGCAGGTCAAGCGGTTGCCAAAAATGCAACAAAAGGCATAACACGTTGCTCCATTATCAAACAAATCAACACACTGGGACTTAGATTATGAAACCATCCAGTAGTCAGGCAACGATAGCAACCAATTTAGCAGCTCAAACTCGGACGCTTACGCTGGATACGTATTTCTGGGAACAGCTCTTGCAAACGTCATCGACAAGGATGGAAAATCAATACAATGCAGATTGTTACTAGATTCCGGGTCGCAATTGAATTTTATTTCGGAGGAATTTCGAAAAAAGTTAAGATTATCTGACGACAAGGTGAATTTGAATATATCGGGTATTGGTTATTCAAGAGTTAAAATAAACAATAGACTTAACATTACGTTAAAGTCCAAAGTCAGTGATAATGCAACTCAACTGGAAGTTTACCTCAAAAGATTGACATCCTTTTGGGGGCGGAAATGTATGGGGAAATAATGAGGAATGGTCATTTCAGAATAAATGAGAACCTGCCAACGCTACAAAACACCACATTAGGTTGGATAGTTCTAGG
Source organism: Dioctria rufipes (assembly GCA_963924295.1). Lineage (NCBI taxonomy): Eukaryota > Metazoa > Arthropoda > Insecta > Diptera > Asilidae > Dioctria > Dioctria rufipes. Next base: position 76,999,149 of record OZ002744.1, read on the forward strand.
CAAGGTATCAAGCGTTGATTACATAACACCATTTTGTGGAATCACAAATGCTGATCTAGAGACACAGCTGCAACGGTTTTGAGAATTAGAACAGTGCCCGAACAAACCAATGATGTCATCATCTGACAAAAAATGTGAGGAATATTTTGAATCAACAGTGAGTCGAAGCGCTGAAATCTACCAATCCTGACCGATCCAAAATTATTAGGTGAATCAAAGCAATTGGCCTTCAAACGATTAATAAGCATCGAACGAAAACTGGCACAGGAACCACAATTAAGGAAACAGTATAATGAAGGGCTGACAAGGCCTTACTACTTCCTTCCGCACCACTGTGTCTTGAAACTAACAAGTAGTACGACAAAACTAAGAGTAGTTTTCGATGGCTCTGCGAAAACTACAACCAGCTTATCACTCAATGACTTATTGTTAAATGGACCCAAGATTCAAGAAGATATCAGTACAATCATTATGAGGTTCCGTGTCAAAAGATATGTCTTCACTGCTGACATTGCCAAAATGTACAGACAAATTTTGGTAGCTGAGGAGGATAGAAATTTGCAATTAATCATGTGGAGAAAACAACCAACAGATACAGTTAAATATTATCAACTATTGTAACAATGAGTTGAAATCCCGTGACTCATAATAAGTAATTTAGATCTGGCAATGATCTTCTCTTTAGCATGGATGATATCGCCGGTATCGACTTACTTGAAAAAGAGTGATCATGTCCGAGTAAGTGAGAGAAACCACCTCTTCACACGAAATATCTGGTTTTACTCTGTGGAGGGGGTTATGAAGAAAGTGCAGTACGAGGACAATAAACTCAACTAAGTGAGGAGGGAAGGTGATCATATCGTTGCCGGGTATGCTAAAGAGTTGATGCGAAGAAGATAGATCCTAATTCGATAGAATCTTGAGTTTACAGTTGTGCAAATTACACTATGTACAGTCACGTATGGTACAAAATCTGCACCATATTTGGCAGTAAAGTGCATACAAAAATTGGCTGAAGAAGAAGCAGTAAATTATCCGTTGGGAGCAGCTGCTGTGAAGAATTTCTATGTTGACGACGTATTGACAGGAAGTGATGACTTAGATGAAGCAATAGACACTCAGAGACAATTAAAACAACTATTAAGCTCTGGAAGTTTTCAGTTGAGGAAGTGGTGTGCAAACCACCCTAAATTGGTGCAAAATATACCAAGAGAAGATTTAGAGATCAAATTAAACTTTTCTGAAATGGAAGGTGAACACATAAAAACGTTCGGCCTAGTATGGCATCCTATCATGGACTGGTTTACAATCACGACATGTCTTAAGAATTATAAGAATTTCACAAAGCGTACAATTTTGGCAGACATGTTACAAATCTTCGACCCGTTGGGATTAGTAAATCCAGTAGTGGTCATGCTTAAGATGTTTATTCAAAAATTATGGAAATTAAAACTAGACTGGGACGATGAAATACCCAGTGAACTTCAATCTTCATGGCTGCAATTCAGTACAGAATTACAAAAACTCAATGATATTAAAATTCAAAGATACATGTTTAGCAATGAACCTACAATCAACATCGAGCTCCATGCCTTTTCAGATGCAAGCGAAAGGGCATACGGAAGTGCATTATATATCAGATCCAAGGACAAAAGAGGCAAGGTGACAGTGAAGTTACTGTGCGCAAAATCCAAGGTAGCTCGTCAAGCCGATCACAATTCCAAGATTAGAATTGTGCGTCGCAAAGCTCGCTGCTCAATTAGTACATCATGTAAAAAGCATCATAAACATAAATTTCGATGAAATACATTTTTGGACGGACTCAGATAGTTTTGGCATGGATCAAGGGAGATCCATCATTGCTCGAAACTTTTATAGCAAATAGAGTAGTCGCCATTCAAGAATTAACAGAAGGTACAAGTTGGAGATATGTTAGCACAAAGGACAACCCTGCTGATATCGTGTCCAGGGGATTGACTCCAGGGCAATTAGTAAATGCAAGGGTCTGGTTCGAGGGTCCAGCATACTTGAAGACATCAAAGATGCAGTGTCCTCAGCAAACAGCTACAACCATCAGGTTGCAAGAAGAAGAAAAAACACTAAAACTAACTGTAACCGCACTAGATCAAGGTAAACAGCACCCAGTTTATGTTATAGATCATGGCAACTCTTTTCGCAAATTGCAACGTGTCCTTAGAAGTGTAGAAATGTTCAAACAAGAAAGACGTAGGCGACAACTCGCATCATTTCTAACCGTAAGAGAACTCGAAGATGCTTTAATTGTCATCTCTAAGGAAATCCAAAACTGCAGTTTCCAAGAAGAACTTCGTAGCTTACATAAAAATAATGAAGCACATAGAAACAGCAAATTAAAAAATGCAGCTCCATTTGTTGATACACAAGGAGTCATAAGAGTAGGTGGAAGATTAGATAATGCTGACATTGAATATGATACGAAACATCCAATAGTACTTCCAGCTGACCATTTCATTACGAAGTTACTGGTGAATCATTTACATACGTTACATTTGCATGCTGGACCGCAAGCACTGCAGGCTATAGCAAGGCAAGGTTCTGGATACAAATAGGATTTCTTCCTATAGACAGAGTTCAAAAGGCACGTCCATTCATCAACTGTGGTGTGGACTTTGCGGCCCAGTATACACACACTATAAGATTCGAGGTAAGAGACCTCAAAAAACTTATATGGCTGTTTTCTGCTGTTTCGCCACTAAGGCAATCCATTTAGAGGTTGTATCCGACTTGTCAACAGAAGGTTTCTTAGGGCCATTAAGAAGATTCACAGCCCGACGAGGAAGATGCGAACACATTTACTGCGACAATGGACGGAATTTCGTAGGCGCCAGCAATAAATTAAGGGAAATTAGTGATACATTATCCACTACCAACTCAAGAACAAAGATTGTCAATAGATCACCTCATTTCGGAGGGCCTTGGGAGGCGGCTGTGAAATCAACGAAACATTTTCTGCAACGAACAGTCGCATCTGCATCTCTTACATATGAAGAACTATGCACGGCAACATCGGAAATAGAAGCCATTCTTAACTCGAGACCTCTTACACCTCTATCATCAGATCCGAATGACTTATTGGCTTTAACGCCTGCGCATTTCATCATAGGAGAACCAATGACATCCACAGTAGATTCAGTAATCGAACAACTGAAAATGTCATTATTAGCCAAATGGGAACTAGTATCTCATATACGGAATGAGTTTTGGCGACGTTGGTCGATGGAATATTTGACGGAACTTCAGAAAAGAACTAAATGGATGGATCAGCAGCCAAACATTCAGCCAGAGACATTAGTAATTATGAAGGATGAAAACCTTCCTTCCTTAAAATGGTCATTAGGCCGAATCGTGGAAATAATTCAGGGTGCAGATGGAAGGATACGTGTAGCTGACGTAAGAACAGCCACAGGAATATTTCGTAGAGCCATACATCAACTAGCACCTTTACCAGTTGAGTTAAATGATAGCACAGATACATCAAATCAATTAGAAATGATAGAAGTTGATGAAGGACAAAATAGTTACTCGAATGAGGTAGGTGGAGACGAAGTGTCTAGAAATAATGTTTTAAAGGTCATCCTATTGACAATGTTACTTTTACCACTTTCTGCGAAGGCAGTGTGGTCAGAAACTCAAGTAGAGGTACACAATCTTGACGGTAACGCTGGGATATACTTTAAAAACATAGGAGCTTCAAGATTAACGTCTAGCAACTGGAATCTGTTAGTATACTATGATCTGAGGGGCTATTGGGCATCAATTAACATTATTCAAGACGCACTAAAACATTTAGAACGTCTCTCTCGTACCATCACCCACAATGATTAATACATAGAAATAGCATCTCAATATTATCATCAACTTGAGGAATAAAACAATAGTAATGTATTACTGAAAGACCAGAGTAACAATTCAACAAAACCAAGGGCCAAGAGATCACCATTGGATCTAGTTGGTACAATAGCAAACAAATTATTTGGAGTTTTAAACAATGAATATGCATCGAGAATGACTGAAACTATTAACAGAATAAAAAATAATGAAGACTACTTGCATGAACTCATAAAAAATCAAACATCAGTACTTGAAACCACTGTCAATGTGATCAAAAAGTCAGAAGTCAAATGTAAGCAAACAAAAAGGATAGAAGAAGCACTGGACCTTGCATATGAGAAAATGCGCAATATGAGTTCAGAACAAAAGCAGCAGAGAAATATCCAAACCTTCCAACACTCTTTCAATTTTAGTCGCCTCACTTAACGAATGCAAGTTCATGCAAGAAGCTATTCTTGATGTAGTTACAGATACACATCATGGACGATCAAGCCCCTTAGTCATATCTCCTGAGCAACTTCGAATGCAATTATCAATTATCAAGGACAATTTGTCATCAGGAATCCAGCTACCTACCTTCAATGGCCAAATTAGTGTGTCGTTACTATATAAAATAATGAAAATTCAATGCCAACTTCAGAACGATTATATTATTTTTGAACAAATTGTACCATTGGTGCGGTCCACAACCTTTGAGTTATACCGACTAATTTCATTGCCAACATTAGCGAACGACACATTTGTATCTGTAGCGCCGGCAACAGAGTTCCACATGACGAACCTGTTCAGAGATCGGTTTTATTTGATGAACAAATTTGAGTTAATGCAATGTTTTAACATTGGAAAAAACTATCATTTATGTGAACAACGGCGTCCACTTCATATTAAGACACCGATATCAAATATCTGCGAGGTAGAACTATTCGCACGTAGAACACTACCTAGAACATGCGCATTAAGGATTACAAAACCAACAAATATATGGATTAAACTAGCTGCACCAAATCAATGGTTATTTTGCCTAGATAAGAAATACAATCCCACGTTCATCTGCGGCAATGGTATCATTCATAAAACTCTAGATGGAAGTGGAATAGTGTCCATGCAACGCGGATGTGCAATGAAAGATGATGAGTTGCTAATCGAAACATCTAATGATCTCCAAACTCGAACAGATAAGAAGTCATTTCAACCGAATTTTAATATTACTCCAGATGATCTTGACAATTTTGAGGAAGGTTCAACACCAGTATTCTACCGGTCAAGGTTAACAACACATGGAGAGGAGTTTGATAACTTAATCAAGGAAATCAAGAACATGAAAGCACATCAAACTAAACTACAAGATCTCCAACCACATGATGTACATCAATTTACCATAGGATACGTAACCGTGAATCATCAGTGTTATTATCATCTATCTAAGCCTAACGCACTGTAAGAACAACCGGACCATGATGCTTAAGAGTAAACCAATCCCACTACCCAGAAGGAACCCAGAAGCTCAAGATTACAGCTTTGAAGTTGGAGACTTCAAGGGGGCCCAGGATGTTCAAACATAAAAAACAGAAATAATAATAATTTGATATAAGACATCATAATTCTCAAGCATTTGGTCGGTCAGTCACCTTACACGTAATTACCGTAAATTCACCTTTGTGTTTTCGCTTACTAAGCAATTGCACTTGTTGTTCAAATAAATATTTTTGTAGTACGGTGACTCGACTGTTGTTGCAATATTGAATGCAAGTAAAATTATGTGCTTCCGTTTTACTTTTAATATTTTGTTATATATATATATGTGGAACATTTGTACGAATAAAATCTCAGTTTTTATTATAATTTAATAGGCTGTAGTTGTCTTCTGCTCAAATCCTCTATCCAATCCTATCCCAGTACTGGAATCAGTGAAACTTCATTTCAGTACGAGAGTTATTTTTACATACTTGACTTAGCGTTTTCTAAGTTCAAGTAATCCTAATTACAGAGTTAGTGTTTTCCTAATTTCTGAACACAGAGTAACAAGGTATGATTGTCCAGGCTGTCAAGTGCGTGTGACGTCACACGAATTGACTCTTAAAACGAGAAAAATAAAGCGATAATATTTATGTAAATTTATTCCACTGGAAACATTGAAAACGTTGCAATAAATATAATATGCGTTTCTTAACATAGATATACATTGAATTTATTAGTTTAAAGCTCATTTCAGGGAAATCAGTTCGAATCAAAACAAAGTGCCACGAAAGTTTTATCGAAAAAAAAAATTCAAAATAAGACTGAAATACCTATAATTTGCACTCTTAATTGATTATTTAAGATCTTGTTAGTCTGTATATCGTGGTCGACAGTGACCAAGAAGTTGTGTGACAAAAAGTCTCCAATCTCGCGTTAGGCCCAACATGAACCAACAATATAAAAATTTTCGCTGATTACGAAGTAAATTGAGTTTGGCTACTGAAAGTACACCATGAAAAAATGTCGGAAATTTAAATAATTCTGGGGCTGCAAACACACTCACTATACTTTTATATAGTAATAGTATACATATTGTATGCAAATTTGTTGTCATGTACAGAAGTTCGAGTAAATCAAACGGTCTACTTTCAATAGCCAAATACTTAACAGCTAAACTAGCTTGTAATACGTTGTCTTACTGGTTGCAGAACTGTTCATCGGTTGGACTACTATCGCAGGGACTAGCGGGCCCATGGATCGCCCAGCGGGCCATGCGTAAAGATGGCTCTGTATGTTGTGTTATCTAAATAAGACTCCGTCATACTTTTCCATTTTAAAGAGTATCACGGAGTGAGATAACTTGTCGAACACTTTTCTAAGGTCTGCATAAATACAATCCGTCTGCTAGTCTTTTCTAAACCCACCAATGGTATCCGAGACAACTTTCAACAAGTTAATGGTTGTAGATCTGACCGAAATAAACCCATGTGGGTTTGAAGAGAGCAAATTTTGTAGGAAATTGATAGTTCAGAGTAAATGTTAGATTCACTAGATAAGACATCATATTACATATCCATAAAAAAATACTAGCTAACACATCATCTTACATTTATTCAAAACACGAATTAATTTGAAGAAGTCCTGAAACTAGTTTTAAAATGTATGAAGTTTGGCTACAAGTCCGTTGATTGCCTAAATCACTTCACGCTTCTTGTAAATTATCCAATGAAGTTAAGCTAAGCATTAGGAGTGGGGCTATTGCCTTCCGTGTGCTATCTGTATTAAAAGCAAATCATCGGACGCTGTAGGATCTGAGAATGATGACAGTAATGATTCCGACTTCATGAAGGTGGTTCGTCATATGTCTATGTAAATTGAAAATATCAAGTCAAAACAAGTAGAATTCAACAATTCACTTCTTTGTGGATTTGATGAAATCATAAAGGAAGAATAAAGAACCTGGAATTAAAAAAAAACGAGACTTAATAAGGACATCTAATCTATGAAGAACAATCTCTAACTAATTTTCTGGAGATAAAGAGCATCCCTCAACCCCCTGATGATAATTCCCTTGCTATTATAAGTAAGATCCATATATTACTTAACTTACCAAGTGATGATAGTAATGTACTAAAAGCTTATTGTAGAAAAGGTAGATCCCACAGTAATTCTAACCCTATTATTGTTAAATATTCCTTCCAATTGGTCATGGATCGTATATTACCGGCAAATAAGGTATACAACAAACTGACAACTGATGCTCTTGGTTACTCAAAGAAAAAAATAGTTTATATTAATGAATTTCTATTTAAAGAGAAGAAGATATTATTCTACAGGGCAAAGCAATTTAAGGGTGAAAATAGATTTAATGTACTTGAAAAAAGGATGAAATTGTGAACCGTTTGTTATAGCAAATGATAAATGACTCTTTCTTGCCAAAAGCAGCATATAAGCTCCTTAATAAATTCATTCTTTCTTTTTCCCTAGCTAATGTATATAAATATAGTATATACAAATTTCAGAGGACTACGTACTAAGTTAGAACATGTTCGTTTAACTAAGATTTCTAATAATTATGACATAATAGGTATGTATGTTTACTTTTATGTAAAAATGTTTGAGTAAAATTATCTTTCGGTACAGGGAATAATACTAGATAATAATGAAAAAGTTAACAGACAACTTGGAAATACATTCAACTATCAAATTTTTCTAGTTCGAGAAGTTAACACACACACATTATGGGTAAACAACTTTCGAGTCTGTGTAAAAACTTTCGAGTAAACATACAGACTTAATATGTTTTACAGAAACATTTTTCCAAGCTGGAGCTCTCTGGGCAAAAAGATGGTGCAGTGTGCCTCATAGCAGTTAGACGGCACTTTAATCCTCTTAGGATTGAATCTTTTGAGACTGACCATGAAGCACTATGGGGTGGTTTTAAAAGAGGAGAATTGTAGTCTCTATATTGGCTGTATTTACATCCCTCTCCAATCTACAGATGAGACAGTACGAGTGAAAAGTATACAATTGCCTATTAACTCTAAGGTTATTTTTATGAGACTTCAATTTACCATACTTAAACTGAATCCCGGATACGATTAACGGCGGTGCGCCTTGACTTATTCAGTAATACTTCTCAGTCTCTACTAAACAATATGGAATTGTGTAATTTGAAACAATTTAAAAATCAATTCAACTCTAATGGCAGACATCGTGATCTAGCTTGGACAAATACTTTTTCGTCTAATGTGGATATCTATTCATTCTTATGCCCACTCTCTGTGATTGACAATCATCATCCTCTGCTATATATAAGTCTAAATCTCGTGAATTTTAAATGCGCTCGAGATATGTATATCTGTCATAACAAAAACTTTCCAAAAAGGCAACTATGATAGTTTTAAATTCCTCCGTAGTTTTGACTTTTCACAAATCATTTTAGAGGACTTAACAAATCTTTAGAGAAGTTCCATGAAATTATTAAACAAGGAATATGCTTGCATATACCCTCATTTCATAAACGGAATCATTTCCCAAAATGATACAGTCCTTAACTAATTAAAGCGCTGCAGGAAAAAGAGAAGTTTAAACGCTTATATAAATCTAATCCACATCCTGAATTTTACAGAACTTTTTCCTACTTTAGACGAGTATCTAAATCTCTCACATCGAAATGCTACAGTAGATACGTCGAAAGTACTGAGCGTTCCATTCAATGAAAATCTTAAGACTTTCTGGTATTTCGGGAAGACTTTGAAAAGATCAAATATATACCCTAAAGAATTAGCGTTCAATGATGAAACTTCGTCATCTCCTCGACGTATATGTGATATGTTTTTCAATCATTTCACTTCCGTTTTTTCTGCCACACAACCCGATACTTCAACTCTTCGTCGGAATTCTTACCATTCTAATATTAGATTAACAGCTATCTCATTTTAATCTGTCTTTAATATCCTAAACTCACTCGACTCTAATAAAAATTCTGGACCCGTTGGTATTCCTAATATTGTGTACAAGAAATGCGCATTCAGCCTTGCCGGACCTCTTAGCAAATTATTTAACCTTGCTATTAATAGGAATACTTATCCTGAAATTTTGAAAAAATATTACGTGTTGCCTACATTTAAATCTGGTAACATAAACTAGTTATTAACTGCCGTCCTATATCAATTTCCAATATACTTGCGCTTATTCTTGAATTTTAAGGGAATGATTGCTGCGAACGCACGTGTAATGTTTGTTGGGCCATCCCAGACGAGTATTCTTGATGCAAAATGCAAACCGGTTTTTTAGGGAAGAGGTAAAAGAAGCAGAGAGAAATCTCTACAATTGTGCTGCACTTTGGAGAGAAATTTCGCATCAAAAATCAAATGGTATTCACTTGTTGTGCCGCACTAATATAACCGCAACGAAATATTTCTTGTTCAGTGGGGTCCGAGAATTTTCATGAAATATGTGATTTCATTCTTGATTTATCTGCCGGTGTGTACCTTCACGTCCTAGCTCTCAACTCGAAATAAAATAATGCACGCACACATTCATAGTCTCCTATTCTTATATAAATGAAAGCCTGCAGCAAGAATACCCATGCGGAGGCGCGTACTCTGTTGTTAAACCGGTTTGCATTTTGCATCAAGAATACTCGTCTGGGATGGCCCGTTGTGTATGTCGGCATTTGCAATGAAAGACTTTCGGCCCGCGTATGGCGCTCGAATATCGAATCTATTGCTACCAATCCTAAAGGCCGGAACACAATGTGGCGCGGAAGCTCGTAGCTGGCGCGGTAGCTGGTGCACTGGCGCGCACTATGTAGCTAACATTGGTTACAATGATGCAGCTTGTAGCCAATGGTACGGACGGTGAAATACCTCATTATTTACTTTTACTTTGATCTATGGAATTTGAAAATTTTATTTAATATGGAAGAATTACAGAAATGGCCTTTTTAGAATGTGTAGTGCAATTGTGCTTTTCACTTATAAATATTTAAAGACAAAAAACGCAGAAAGTGGTGGGTTAGACCTCTATATCAACAGAGGATGAGTTCCGGATTCTACGAAAAAACATTTAAATATATAAAGGAGAATGATGACGAACTTTTCAATAAAAATATTAATTTCCAACGACTATCAGATTTGGCGCGCGCCAAAAATTAAAATTTGGCAAAAATGAGCTACAGCGCCAGCGCCAGCTACACATTGGAACGCCATCATAGACTTTCCGTGCTTTCAAATTTTGACAGGTCTGGCTACCGCGCCAGCTACGAGCTACCGCGCCACATTGTGTTCCGGCCTTAAAGCACAACAAACTCTAAGCTGATTTTGAGAAGACTGACCAAATCCTGCGAGCGGATCGAATGGACTATCGTAATAAAAAATAAAAATATCTCTATTGTATACTATTGTATCGTGTATCGAGTTACGAGTTGGGCGCCAATTGTAGAGTAACTAAAGGCAGAAGCACATCCAAGCAAACCTCAGGCCTAGACTCTCTCTGGCTTCCTCGCAGCTCGCCTCAAGGATTGCCTCAGACAAATGAAAACAAAATGAATCCACCGGGCTCGGTGCTGTCATTGTAAATTTGTTAGTACATCTATTGACAGAAGTAGGCCTGAGAGAAAAAAATTTCAACATTGAGCAAAGCTCGCTTTGCGGCTACGCTTTGAGGCTAGCTGCTGGCTTGGTTTTGTGTTGCATCATTTAAAAACTGAAATTTTTGACAACACCCCGAGGAAGCCTCGAGGCCTGGATGTGTTTCTGCCATAAATAAACCGTTTAGAGTAAGAATTTTATTTAGTTCTTCAGTCATCAATTTATAAAAAGATCTTGACAATTTTCAAAGTGCGTATCATGCTTTTATACAAATGGTCTGGAGTACGATTTCTCTAGTATGATGGAGATGACTGGAAAGAATTTGCTTACTGGGTAGCTAATGGAAATCCAGTGGTGTGCTATACAGCCAAAAATAAAAGCCGGATAAGTTCGCACATCTTGGAACAAACTGGAAGGTTGTCCACTCGAAAATCGGGACTGTACCCATATATTAAGCTTCTAATATTGTGACTTAGGCCGATTAATAACACAATTAACTTTTTGGTTCGATTCGCCAATGCGTTGAGAGTTTCATAAGATATGAGGACGAACAATGGGCCTAGTTGTGATCTGAGTTCGGGAAATCATTCATATCATATCCACCTATTTACGAGTATAATAGGTTTTTATACTAGGTGGAGCATTATGCCTAGTTCTGCCACCAGTCAGACCTCCGAACGTCAAAAATACTGAAATTATTCTAGATGACAGTAGAAACCTGCAACATTGGGATTGGTTTAGCTGACTACCTGGTAGTACGCTGGAGGTAATGCACACTTTTTAACTTTTTGTTTTACTTTACTATAGCTGGCCTTGACATATTGAATTTGGTTGAATACGATTTAAGAAGTATTTGACGAAAAAAACTGCAAGTAAGTACTAAAGTACGAATATTCCAAGTAATTGAATATATTAAGGAATCACATTAATTTCAGAATGCATCGAAAACCAGGTGATTTTTAAAGGCTTATCCAACTATTTGCAAATTAACATGAACTCGGCATTAAAATGTAAGCTCACTCTTAATTATTTTTGTTTTAGCAACTTATAAAGTTCTTGCTTATCTGTTTCTCAAGCCAGTGCATATTTAAAGCTTCAAGCGATCCTCACAGGGTGGCAGAATTAATGAATTATTCCAGCTTAGGTGCAAGTCTGGAGTCCATTTTACTCTTCTTATAGTTCGCAAATAGAGACTGTTCAACGTAGATTTACTAAAACATTATTATTCAAGTTAGAAAATTCCGATCTTGAATATAACGACAGACTTGTGAAATTCAATTTGTTATCGCTGGAAAAAAGCAGATGTTTTTTGGACATAGCTTTTTTTTACATAAAATACTGAATGGTACAATAACTGTAACTCATTACTTTCTAGTATAGACTTTAGCGATCATCCTCGCAATTCAAGACACCAGATATTTCCAATTTGCAGAACTAATTTAAAAGAAAAATCGCCCTGTCTTAGAATTCAAATATCTTACAACACTTCCTATAATATTGATATTCTTAGTACTAGTTTACTGACATTTAGAAAGCTTATCCTCAGTCATTAATTGCTATAATAACTTTTGATGAGGTTTGTTTTCCGTCTTTTGCTATTTTCATTCTTATTTTTGATCTTATTTTATTTCATTTGGTGAGTAATCCTGTTTCGCTTAGTTGCCTTTTTCGTTTTTCATTTTTGCCTCCCTTTATATTATACAGGGTGTCCCGGACTAATGCTGCAACATTTTACCAAATGATTCCTCTCGTCCAGACAAGCAAAAAATTGTATGGCAGGGGGTGGGGCAAAATGTCACCCTACCGACTTACAGGGTGATTAGTAAAATATGCTCTTTTTTCACTAAACACCCTATATCTTAAAAAGTACAGGGTGTACGGTCACAGTTAAGGGCACACTGTATGCAGAACGTCATGGCCTTTCCAACGACAGCTCAACCAGCCCCGTACAGCTCTCCCCTCAGAAGTTATAAAAGTCTAAACTAAAAATTTCGGATTTTCTTTCCTTTTTTTTACTTTGACCTCTATTATTTTTGCAAAAAGGTCATTAACATAACCTTTTTTTATAAAAACTGTAAACTGTGGAGCCTCCTCTTTAAGTTCACCTATTACACCCAATGTGCTATCTGAAGCCCTTTAAGAGCTATTAGCTCTAAACTTATTCTCAAACCTATTTTCAAACCTATTCTCAACAATAATTTGTTCCCTTAGCATGTCATTTTAAAAAATATCGTCTAATTTCGGTGTGACCGGAATAGGTTATGAGTTAATAACTCTTTAACGGATACAGATAGCACATAGGTTATAATAGGTCAAATTAAAGAGGAGGCTCCACAGTTTACAGTTTTTATAAAAAAAGGTTATGTTAATGACCTTTTTGCAAAAATAATAGAGGTCAAAGTAAAAAAAAGGAAAGAAAATCCGAAATTTTTAGTTTAGACTTTTATAACTTCTGAGGGGAGAGCTGTACGGGGCTGGTTGAGCTGTCGTTGGAAAGGCCATGACGTTCTGCATACAGTGTGCCCTTAACTGTGACCGTACACCCTGTACTTTTTAAGATATAGGGTGTTTAGTGAAAAAAGAGCATATTTTACTAATCACCCTGTAAGTCGGTAGGGTGACATTTTGCCCCACTCCCTGCCATACAATTTTTTGCTTGTCTGGACGAGAGGAATCATTTGGCAAAATGTTGCAGCATTAGTCCGGGACACCCTGTATATTAGCTTTGATTATTAATATTTAAGGTATTTCTTTCTTCTTCCTTTTGTTTTTGTTTTTTTTTTGTTGTATCTAATTAATAGTAATATTATAATTTTGTAAATTCTTTTTTCTGAACTTTCATTTGCTTGTAATTTTTTTTGTTATTTTTTACTTATACTCCTACTCTATTAGTTTATTCTTTTTGCTTTAGTTTTGTATGCTTTTATAATGTCTAGTAGATTAATTCTAAGGTAGTACCATTGTGTATATATTATATAGTGGTCGCAACTTTAAGTAGTCACCTCCACGCTAGATAGCCATAGTTGTACCTGTTTGAGAATATTGAGCATTGTTATACAACTTTTATACGTAGAACAAATCAGGTTAATTGAGTTAGCTTAAAGCTGTATGCGTCGTAATGTATTTGGTTTTCGCATACATATATCTCGGTAGCGATAGCATATGATTACTTTTAACAATTTCTTTCCGTAAAATTTTTTGTATTTAATTTCTTATGATCACCGTTTTGCATATTCGATGTGGCTTTTAGTGCCTGTGAGAGGGTAAGCGTAGGAAAAAGATTAGGAACTGTAATTGGGTACACCTGTTATTTTTGTAAAATCGTTGTAATCTTAGTTTGTCATTTCGTTTGTAACGCATAGAAATATTGTTGATTAAGCAAAATGGGTTGGAAATCCATGCATTATAATAAAAATTATTTTGATTTTTGCATGTCAATCTGTGTGTCCGTCCATCCATCCGTTCGTCGATAACTCAAGAACGCGTGTATGTACTTAGAGAGCTGAAATTTTATACACGGGCTATTTAGAAAAAAAGTTTGCAAACAAAAATTTCGTTTTTCACTATATATTTGGACGCTATCTGAGAACGCGGCAATATAGAGAGTTGAAATTTTGTACATGACGTTTCCATACAAATCGTCAATAAAATTTTAAAACTGGACTAAACAGGACAACCCCTTCTTGGTCTTGCCATACAAAAATTTAGGTTTTTTACGTATCCTATGAAATTGGCCATAATCATTTTTAATTTCCGATTAACCGTTCTAGAAATATATGCGAAAAACCACTTCAAAAATCAAAGTTGCACAGATGGGAGTCTATACAAAATTAAAATGAAAGGTATAATTAATGTATTGCTGCGATTGACTTTTGATCAGCATAACCTTCTACCCAATACCTTGGTTGCTGAGTTGAATTAAAAGATCGTCAATTACCATGGACCACAGCAGTGGGGATAGCATTTACTCTTCCTTGGGGACAGCCTCTAGTGGTGTGAAGCTCAAGTGTCTCCCCAAATAGCTACGTCTTAATTATCCTGCTGGAGAGCATTGCCTGAATCTATGTATTATGTGTAGGATTCACTCCATGTCTGACAAGTGCAAGCATTATTGAATAACAGCATTAGCATTTTCGACCCTGTCGAAATTATTTTGTTGGACGTGTCCAAACACGTCTAAGATGGACAATGGCTTGAAAAAAAAATTTTATCTTTTGATAAACATCAGCCACCGTCTTATCGTTCGAAATCCTAGCTATACATTGTTGCGCATACACATACAATGTATTTACGTTGCGCGGATTTCTTATGACGAAAGCTTTTTTCGGAATATGTATGTATATACCTATATATTGTATTCTTCCCGACAAATCTTACAGAAGGTAAGATTTGTTTTTTGATTTATTTTTTATTAATTTTTATTATTTTTAACAAAAGGAATTTGAAAACATGGCTAACGCAATTTTCTTCATTTATTAGGATGATAAGCTAATCGTGTTGTAAGCATGAAAACTTATTGAATATATTTATTTATTTATGCCCCATTTGGGTATATGTACGTATACAACAAGTTCATCCAATCCTCTTTGTGAGCGGGGAAGACTTTGTCTTCAATGATTAAAAAAGAAATATTAATTAATCACATTCAGGGAGGAAAGAAGGATGGGAGAAAACGTATTTTGAATCTGATGTTCCATTTAAATGGCAATATCTTTGTTTTTCTGACGAATTTATCCTCATTATTCTTTAAACTTATAACGCAAACGTTAGCCAACTTCCCCACTCATTTTCCATACCGTGCTCGATAAGCAGCGAACCAATTTGAAGAAAAGACGGCATAGGCAGCGATTTAAACTAGTTAAAATTTCGCTTTTATTCGGTAATTTCGGTAACCCTGAGGTAATTGTGATGCGCTTAGGGAAACCATATTTTAAGACGGACAACAATATTTTAGAGGAGAGCAAAAAAATAAAATAATTGAAAAATCTAATAATGAAACATTATAACAAATTATTGAAATCATAGGAGCGCACAGTCACAATTGCGGCAGGCAAGCAACCAAGCAATCCAAGTTCTAAGAAAAATTTCTCGGAAAACAAATGCCTATCGCTAGATGAAAACAAGTAAAAAAGCTAGAATTGGTCTAAGACCAATTCTTATGATACCCTAGGGCCTAGATGAATGCCCATATGAAATTTCGTATTGTCACCCTTCTGTGCAAGTTTGATTTTTGAAGAGGTTTTTCGCATATATTTCTAGAACGGTTTGTCGGACAGAAAAAATGATTATAACCAATTTTATAGGATTTCGTATTCTGAAGAAGTTTTTAGTACAATAAAAATGTCTTGGACTGATCGTTTTCATAGTATACGTAAAAAACCTAAATTTTTATATGGAAACACCAAGAAGTTGCCCGATTTAGTCCATTTTTGAAATTTATTTGCTAGTACAATGAAAACACCATGTACCAAATTTCAGCTCTCTATATCAATGCGTTCTCAGGCAGTGTCCAAATATATAGTGGATAACGAAAGTTTTGTATGGCAACCCCACGAAGGAGTTGCCCGATTTGTCACATTTTCGAACTTAATTTTACTTTTTTTTTAAAGTCCGTGTACAAAATTTCAGCTCTCTAAATATACGCGCTCTCGAGTTATCGTGCGTACAGACGGACATCCAAAAATCAAAATAACTTTTGATATTATTCGTGGGTGTCCAATCCATTTTGCTCTACCATCATTATTTCGAGGTGTTACAAACGGAATGACAAACTTAGTATACTCTATAGATTTCATCTAGGGTATAAAAAGACATGAAATGAATGCAGACCATTACCAAACCATTGAGTTTGCGTCTCTTAAGCAGGCCATACACCATCAGTATTGCCGTGGTTTTACAGTAAAACCACGGCAAAACTGATGGTATATGGCGAATACCACGTTTTGAGGTTCGGATATCTACTAAAACCAGAATTCTGGTCATGCCAGAAATATCTTTCTCAAAACGTGGGCAAGGCGTGGGCAAGGCCATACACCATCCGTTTTACCGTGGTTTTACTGTTTTGCTCGTCCATAATCAAAGTTAACTTAATAATAAGCTAAGAAGTAGGCGAGATTTCTGAGTGTTGTACATTTAAATGTACACGGCAAGAAAAGGAAGAAATAAAAAAAAAATAATAAAAAAAAAAATCAAACTCTCTTTAAAAATTCAAAATGTGAAAGCGCAAATTGCATGCAACGAAACAGAATGGAAAATATTTCGTTTTCGTAAATAAATGAGAAGTGGCGGAGTTTTCACGTTTTACTCTCATAAAATGTTCCCGCGCTTCTGTGAAAACCGGTTTTCATGAAATAATCACAATGTTTGGTCACATGTTGTTGCTGTAAATGGACACTTATCTCGACTAAAACGTGGTTTTTAAAACCACGGCAAAACTGATGGTGTATGGCGCCCTTTACTCCTCTCTATGTAAGGTCAGTTGTATACTACGCCAGAACCTATGCATTGCATGGGCACTGGGTAGACCTACCTCGCTCTGCTTGATGAGTGGGGCTGGCTCTTATTTTGGCATTTGTAAATAGCATGTGGCTCTACACTTCTTTTTTTTCATAAAACTTTTATAGCTTTTATTCTAAGCACAATATAAAAGCTTTGCGTCTTTGATATGAATCCCTGCTATGAAATGTATATCAGTTCGAGCATAAACTAATAAAGACTAAAGAGATGACAAGATTAATTTTGCTTTGCGAACCAATATTTGAAAGCTCAATCTGAAAGTTTGGATGCAATCGTCAAAGCTTTTCTTTCAGAGCTCGCATTTTCTGTATTGAATTTGCAGCCCACTGTACCAGCAGGCATCACATCAAGTCAAGTTATGATATACTGAATGGAGGAAATGCAACACTACCAAAGTTTACCATG
The DNA here is from genome assembly GCA_963924295.1 of Dioctria rufipes. Lineage (NCBI taxonomy): Eukaryota > Metazoa > Arthropoda > Insecta > Diptera > Asilidae > Dioctria > Dioctria rufipes. The sequence continues at coordinate 77,016,995 of OZ002744.1, forward strand.
GTAGATATTAATACGTATATGAATGTGTTACTTTTGGAAGCTCTTTTCATACAAAATAATATTGCTTCAGGCTGAAGAAATATTTTGCGATGATATACAACTCATTTGAAGGTATTAGCTGCGTTTTTTTTATACTGTACTGGTTCATTGGAATTTTAAATTGATTTCATTCTATAAAACGTCTATAGGTAGCCATGATTTTTTTTATCAAATTGCATTTCAATATTCACAAAATGCCAAAATAGATCTAAAATATTTGGGTTTAATTCTCTTCAAAAGCTGGCAATTTGCTGGTTTTCGTTCATTTATAAATCCGTGCATCTCCTTTTATAGGGATCAGGAAAAAAGAACGCAGCATTGTAATCGTAATAGTACTGCATGTTATATGCAAGCAAATTTCTTAGACGCGATGTTTTATTCACTGTTGTATTCAGTGTTTTTATCTTGTAAATATAATGAAATAGTTGATGAATAATTCTAGCAGCTAGAAATGGGAACATTTCGAAAATATAAACAACATTTTTACAAATTCATCAATTATTTTTATGTATTAAGATCGTGTGATATTCAAATTGTCGGTATTATGAGCGGGGTGAGAAATAATAAAATTGACTATTCTTTGCGGATTCGCTGTAACAATCCTTAATATTTTCAATATCGATTATCTTTAGAAAGATAAATGAAAAACTTTATGATAAATATCGTCTAGAAATGATATATGAAATTTTGAATTTACATTCCTCATACAATGCAGGCAACCATTTTTGTATATCAAATTTTATGCTTTTATTATATTTAGTTTGTTAATTGCTTTATTTTTCTGTTTAAAGAGTTTCTGGGTTTCCCATATGCAGTGTTTTTTGATTAAAATATCAATAAAATAATCGAGTATTTTTAAACGATGTTCACAACACAGATTATCTTCTACATGCATGTGTTCTTTATGACTTCTTTTATCGATTTCATATTTGGACTGATGGAAATAATTTGTATTTGATGAATTAGACATTCGAAGGACGTATGATAATTCCAGGGACGAAATATTTAGATATGTAGATATGGGTGATAAATAAATTTCTGAGATAGCGAAGCATATCTGTTTATTTATGATACGTGGCATATTTTCTAATTGGAAAATAGTTATAAGCTATTTTACCACTAAAAATATTATTGGCGCAGAATGTTTGAAAGAAAAATAAAAGAAAATATTTGCTATTGTACTGAGATTGGTGTTGACGTAAAAGGTATAATTTGCCATCAAGGCTCTAATAATTGAAGTTGCCTAAAAAGTTTTGGAGTTACCTCAGAAAAGCCATATTTTTTTTACAATTCTGAAAATATATATATGCTATACATGATGTTCCTCATCTTGTTAATTCAGTTCGGAATACTGTGATTGAATCAGAAATAAAATGTCAAGATGGGGTCGCTAGCTGGAAGGTTTTGGAAGAACTATACAATATGGAGAAAACCACCAGCCAGTAAAAATGAGCCCAAAGTTATCTGACAAGTATGTGCATCCAAACACTTGCAAAAAAATGAAAGTTTCTCTTGCAGTGCAAGTTTTTAGTCATACGTGCAGTGCTGCTGTTCGGACAGTACAGACTTTAGGGAAATTTCGCAATGAAACCAAATGTAAAGCAATATCAACTGCCGATTTTTTTGAAAAAGTCAACAATACTTTCGATTGTTAGACAATACTCGAAGGCATTATTCCATTTATAAGAGCTTTTTCTACTTCTAGGCAAAATTATTGTTTTGATGGTTTAATCCAATCAATTAGAGGTATACTTTCTTTATCAAGTGATCCCCTTGAACAGTTCCCAGAAAAAGAATTTATTTTGACATATAAATTCAACCAACATGTTCCAGAAAATTTATTTTCTATGATAAGATATAAGGGTGGAAATAATCGAAATCCCTCCATTTATGAATTTAATCATATAATAAGTAGGCTTTTGTCTAGCAAAATTTTGGAACTCAAATCAAAAACCAGCAATTGTGAAGATGATAATGACGAATTTATATTTGAAAATTCAACTTTTCAAAATACTGAAAGTCAAGTAATGCACGCGGATAATTCCCTTCCCATACTTTACCTGATTCCAATATAGACAGTAATAGCTTAGAAATTGATTTTTTCGAAGGTTATAATTTTGATATTATCAATAATGATGATAAACCCGTTGAGGACTCTTCTTTGCGATATTTTCTGGGGTATATTCTATTTAAAATATTACCGAAGATCGGCTGCAAATTTTGTGAAGATTACATGAAAAAGACAGAAGAATATATACATATGTCTTGAAGATCAATCTGAGCACTTTTTGTTTTACAAAAATTTTTCAAAAAATTCGGATTTCGGTAAACTTAAGTCGCCTACAGAAATTTTTTTCCAGCTAATGAAAATTATTTTAAATATTTTTGTACAAATTATTACCATCAGTCCAAATATGAAATCGATAAAAGAAGTCATAAAGAACACATGTATTGAGAAAACAAGGCAAATCAGCGAATTTAGCGATTGGTTTGTAGAAGATAATCTGTGTTGTGAACATCGTTTAAAAATACTCGATTATTTTATTGATATTTTAATAAAAAAACACTGCATATGGGAAACCCAGAAACTCTTTAAACAGAAAAAAAAGCAATTAACAAACTAAAAATAATAAAAGCATAAAATTTGATTTACAAAAATTACAGTATACCTACTATACTTTATTCTTTTAACCCATTTTCGAGTAGAAAAAATGTTTCTCAATGGTTGCCTGCATTGTATGAGGAATGTAAATTCAAAATTTCATATATCATTTCTAGACGATATTTATCATAAAGTTTTTCATTTATCTTTCTAAAGATAATCGATATTGAAAATATTAAGGATTGTTACAGCGAATCCGCAAAGAATAGTCAATTTTATTATTTCTCACCCCGCTCATAATACAGACAATTTGAATATCACACGATCTTAATACATAAAAATAATTGATGAATTTGTAAAAATGTTGTTTATATTTTCGAAATGTTCCCATTTCTAGCTGCTAGAATTATTCATCAACTATTTCATTATATTTACAAGATAAAAACACTGAATACAACAGTGAATAAAACATCGCGTCTAAGAAATTTGCTTGCATATAATATGCAGTACTATTACGATTACAATGCTGCGTTCTTTTTTCCTGATCCCTATAAAAGGAGATGCACGGATTTATAAACGAATGAAAACCAGCAAATTGCCAGCTTTTGAAGAGAATTAAAACCAAATATTTTAGATCTATTTTGGCATTTTGTGAATATTGAAATGCAATTTGATAAAAAAAATCATGGCTACCTATAGACGTTTTATAGAATGAAATCAATTTAAAATTCCAATGAACCAGTACAGTATAAAAAAAACGCAGCTAATACCTTCAAATGAGTTGTATATCATCGCAAAATATTTCTTCAGCCTGAAGCAATATTATTTTGTATGAAAAGAGCTTCCAAAAGTAACACATTCATATACGTATTAATATCTACCATGGTAAACTTTGGTAGTGTTGCATTTCCTCCATTCAGTACATCATAACTTGACTTGATGTGATGCCTGCTGGTACAGTGGGCTGCAAATTCAATACAGAAAATGCGAGCTCTGAAAGAAAAGCTTTGACGATTGCATCCAAACTTTCAGATTGAGCTTTCAAATATTGGTTCGCAAAGCAAAGTTAATCTTGTCATCTCTTTAGCCTTTATTACTTTATGGTTCGAGTTATTTGCTGCATCGCCGCGAGTGAGAAGATGACTCAACAGCCCTGAAGTAAAATTGCGACCACTATATAATATATACACAATGGTAGTACTTTATTGGAGTTTGTTTACTACTCTTGTTAATTGCCTAAAAAATAAATAAATAAATTCGAATAATTTGGGCATGTAATGTAAGATAATTTTGCAATAACCTATAGTAAATATTTAGAAATTTCAGAATTTTAAGAACTTTTATTTTTAACGATTCTAAATCAAATCATAAATACAAGAGGAAAAACAACCGTCAGGAAAAAATAAAATAAAATTGAATTCACAAATTTATTTGTGCGCTTTCATCGTTACTGGTTAATGCCAGCTGAAATTAAAACGTGGATAGTAGGCTAGTTACAAATTAAGAAATGCAAGAGGGAAAATCATCTGTCTCGTTAGCTCAGTGGTAAGACCAGTGGCCCGGCAAGCGAAAGGTCCCGGTTTCAAACCCCGGACGGGGCGGTTGTGTTTTCTCTTGTATTTATGATTCGATTTAGAATCGTGAAGAATAAAAGTTCTGAAAATTCTTCTATTCTCTATCTTTGACCAATTCTAATAAGTGTGGGTTTGATTCCCGTCAGAGAAAAATTATAAAATAGAAATTTCACTTTTACTACCTTTTTGTTGATATATATGATAAAAGAATTTTTCCATAGCTGAGGTAAACAACCACTGTTGAGCGATTTTTGGACACATTGTGAAATCATTAGGAAGCTCATTAATATGATCAAGTATATCACCTTGTGTAATTGTAGGGATACTTAATGAAAGGTTATGGGAAGCGTTAATATGACTGAAGTTGTTATTTCGAGGAAGGAAAATTGACGAAGAAAATGCACTGTCAAAAAACGAACCAAACATAATATTACAAATTTCAGACAAATCATCACTAGCAGAATCCTTGTACCTCATGGTATTGGAATAGTTGTCCGTTTTTCTCTTCATATTAATAAACTTAAAAAAGATATGTGCGTCACTAAATAATTTCGCATGCAGATCTGAATATACTCATCATAAAGTGAAGGGGAAAGTTCTTTGAACTCATGATATGATGTGAGCAAGTTTTTGTGACTTATAATGTCTTTGTCCCTCATATAACTTTTCCACAATTTATTCTTTCTATTCTTAAGAAGTTTTAGTTCTTTATCAAACCATGGTGGAGATGTTTTAGAGAGCCGCTGTCGCTCGCGGGGAACATGAGAGGAAAATAAATCGAAAAGATTAAGTAAAATTTAGAAACATCTTCGTCAACACAATTGCTAGACAGCAATGTGTTGAAATCAATAGAGGTAAGTCAACTGGAAAGTTCGGAAAAGTTAGCTTTTCTAAAATTGAAGAAGTATTGTGTTTCGTCACAATTTGTGATAAGGCAGTAGAAATGTGATATTTGATTACGCACACTATGGAGCATAGTAATAGTAATATAAGATTTTTAGATTTTAGATTTAAGTTATGCACTATGGCCATTCATTGGCTTATTGTGCACCGCGTTCCTTTATAGTTCATCCAATAATCCTACTGTTCCTAGGAAGAGCAGTATATTTTTGAATGAAATTTCCTCCAAGTCAGTAGGCTTTAGAAAATATGAACCAAAAGCCTAGAATCTACATTGTGCAATGGCCTCGAATTTGCATAAGACGTGCTCCGATTTGTCATCCTCTTCGACACATAACCTACATACATCAGCGGGTGATATGTCTGTTCGATACATGTATTTATTGAATTTGCAGTGTTCGGCTAAGACTCCTGTAATTGTTCTGAGTTGATTCTTAAATAGCCTTAGAATATCCAGGCTCTGTTTTGGTGAAGGTCCTTTGATTGTCTGGAGCCTATCATTGATGTCCATCTCTGGTCCATTTGATTGTGGACCCAGTTTGATATGAGAAGTTTCAAGGTATTATAGAAGATACCGAAAAATGGTTCCAGTCCGATAAGAGACATAGATGCTCTTTTCTTCGCCATTGTGTCTGATTTGTCATTACAATTAATTCCGAGTGTCCTGGCACTTATTGAAGTGTTAGGTGGTTCTTTGTACTAAGGTTTGTTAATGATTGGATGCACTCCCACATTAACTTCCCTTTGACCTCTGTATAGATACACACATATATATATACTTTTGTTAGTGTATGAGGGCCTAAGTAATGCTAACACGTCTGGGCAATAGTTTAAGCATGTGAAGATTTTGCTAACCACGACTAGGCTAGAAAGTTATACAAACTTTCTAAATTTAATACTCTGGAAAAACAAGAAAAAAAATGAAACAAAAATGTTTGCAATTAAGTGGCAAACCACATCAACTTCATGTCTACAACAATTTGTAAGTATCAAATATTATCTGCAAGGTTCATCGGAGTTCCTTTGATCAAGCAAAAGCAAGAAATTTAAGTTTCAACGAGCTGGTCTACCTTCCTCCTTGCGAGTCTGACAAGTCAATAGTAAGAAGAACAGCATTGCAATGGGTATATTCATTTAAATGCTTTTAAAATGAAAGCTAATAAACTGTATAAGCTAATGACAAAAAAATTTAGGTTAATCTGACTCACTGCTCTAACGATAACCGATCAAAAGGCAAACTCTGCCTGATCAGTTCAAAAGTGATCTTGAGCGATTGCGAGCATCTTTTTAATTAAATGTGAACGAATTACGTGTTGTGTAAATATTTTTAAAATTATTATGGCACATTTACAGCATTTATTTAGATTTATATAGATATTAAGCAAATTAATTTTGAATGCAACTAAAACACTGTCATGATAGTTTCAAAAGGATAATTACACGTAGTATTTAGAAATGATAATACTGAGCCGACAACAGCTTCCAAGCCGGAAAACACACTTATATATGTAGTATCTTCGAACCAAATTCAAACTTTGTCATTGCTCGTCAATTATAATGTTAGAACAGGCTGATTCAATCAAAAATGGAAACTTATCATAGAAATAATAATGTGTTCTTAAAATAATGGTTGGGATACTAACATTACAATAAATAACCTACATAGATTTAGTAAGTATAATTGCTAGTAAGAGTGACAAAAAATTGGACAATCGCGGAAACAATTTAGTTCAAGTGGGCCGAAAACGAAAAGAAGGCAGGCTCAATCATTGCTCATGCTATCTTTAAATGAATTCACACACGCCACGCATTTTAAATTCAGAAAATTTGGTTGAAGAGATACCGCAGGGTTCCTGAAGCAATTAAGTCCTAAAAGAGCAACTAAGATAAAAAAAAACTGTTCAAAAGGAAGAACGTCAAACACTCCAGTATTCGCCTGTTCTCAAATTGAGCTGCCGCAAAAATACCAGATTATAAGAAAATCAGCTCTACTGATTTATTCGAATATTTACAAATAAAAGAAATCAAGAATATGCTATCCACCCGAAAATAGTTGCATATTCAGTGAATACAATACATACATAGTAGATTCAACAATAAAACTTCTTTGCATTGTGTAAAAACAAGTTTGAACGGCATTATTGATAATAAAGGAAATTTGAGAATGAATTTTAAATGATGAACCTGATGGCAGTGATGGACAAAGTAAAATCAGATGAAGATGGATTTGATGAGGCTAATGTGTGAATTTGGAAACTACAATGGTACCATTACAACTTCATAGATTTCGTGAATGGAACCATCAAACTATATTATGCAAAAACCCACGCCCCCCATCTACTTTGTATTGCGGACCAATAAAATTTAGGTTCACGAAGGAGACTGACATGTCAATAATACATAATAGAAGAATTCGAAAATGTTAGAAAAGAAATCAAATTACGTCTCTTGTGCCAACCTTGGTGCAGTTTGAAGGCCAGACACTTGAAATAAGTTTTGAAGAAACAATTGTGGATGGCAAAGTATGCAATATTTTAGCCTCGAACAAAAAATTTCATAAGTACTATATCCGCAAAGTAACTCCAAAAGATATGATTTTCTTAGAAAAGATTCGAAGAAGGCCTGTTGATAGAATTCGAAGCAGACGGTTCGAAGTCGAATCCTTCGAAGCATGCATGTTTTACCAATGCTTCGAAGCATGCATTTTTCCTAGTGTCTGTTCTTTAGTGTTAAAGTTAAATTATAATATTCGAGGTGACTTGAAATAATTTTTGAATAGTTTAAAGGACTTTTCGGAGAATAGACTTATTATAATAAATATATAAATATATTTTATTATATTGTTGCGAGCGTGACCTTTGGTTCGTTATTTAAAACACAATATTAAATATTTAATATACAAGTTATTTATTTTTGCTTTACACTTATAAAGTTTACAAACAACCAACTCAACTTTAATTATCGCTAATATTGTACTTTCAATTATAGCAATCCAATTACAACACTTTCGCTTCTTTATTACTTTCACTTGTTAACACTGCAACGTCTAAGATAAGACTCTTTTTCTTTGGCGGTGACAACTGTTATATTTATACCCTAGATACTCTCCAGATTATTCTGGAGTGTTCTATTCCAGAATCGTCTTAACTATTCTATTCATTCTATTCCTGAACCTTCCCGAAGATTCTACATCGATTCTCCGAACCTGAAGTTGTTTACTCTCCATTGCCAGTAGATGTCACCAGTTTGCTCTTTCTATTGCACGTAACAATATGTATGATTTGAAACCCGACCGAAGGCTTTAAAGCTCTTAATGCTAATTTCACACTCTTTTTGTCTTGTTTTCAGCTAAAATTTGGCACACTTATAATTCTTGGATAACAATACACATTTACAATATCTCCAACAATATTGATCATTTGTTTTCTGTCTCCCCCTCTTCCGAAATCGTCCTGGCAGGCGATTTTAATGTTCATAATATACCGTGGCTCAGATATTCTTCTACCACAAGTCCTGCGGGCCGTTTCGTTGAACTCTTCTGTGAATCATTTAATTTACAACAGCTAGTGGATGCACCAAAGCGCGTTTCTGATACAGCTGGAGATAAAGCTAATTTACCCTACTTGTTTCTAACATTTCATCCGGACAAATATTCCATCTCAGTCAGCTCCCCTCTCGGAAATTCAGACCATTGCTTAATCACGGCTCAATTTACCACCTCAAACCTGTGCCGCCCAACTTCTCCACCAACAAGTAGGCTTCTTTGGCACTATAAGAATGCTGATTGGGAAAATCTCAATACGTAACTTAGAGAAATTGATTGGTCGGTCTGTTTTGCTTCGAGAGATGTAGATGAATGCACATTGGAATTTAGTAACATAGTAAATCTTGGCATGCGTGAATACATTCCGTATTCTTACAGCAGATCTCAACAACAACATGATCGCTCCTGGTTTAACGATTAGTGCAACCAAGCAATAAAAGCGAAGGAGTCTGCTTTTCTTGCCTATCAATTGCATCCATGTCCGGAAATGAAACAAGTCTACAAGACTGCACGGAACACCTGCAAGTCCATTATCCAGAGAGAAAAATTTCTTTTTTACCAGAATATTGGACAAAGAATCTTGGTAAGCCGCAAAGGTAGCAAAGGTTTCTGGTCCCTGGTCAAAACCATCAGGAACAACTTCACCAGTTCTTCTATACCTTCACTACTTAATAATGGTGAAGTGATTGTTGACTCCCTGGATAAAGCTAATATTTTAGCTGCTAGATTCGCTTCAAATGCTTGTCTTCACCCACTTCACAAACACCTGTTTTGCATCGCCTGTGTGAATGTGTACAAGAGCCAATACACGTTCGTACGAGGGATGTGTTCAGGGTCCTTAAGGGGATCAACGTCTCCAAGGCCGCAGGTCCTGATGGTTTTTCGCCCCTGTTAATTAAAAGCTGTGCCTCATCCTTGGCTAAATCTCTGCGCAAACTATTCTACTTGTCTTATTCGACAGGAAAATTCCCAACTGCTTGGAAACTAGCTCACGTTCAGCCTATTCCCAAGAAAGGAGAGGGTAGCGATCCCTCAAATTATCGACCAATTGCGATCACTTCGATTCTTTAAAAGGTTTTTGAATCTATCATTAACTCAAAATTAATGAAGTATCTAGAAACTAATCATCTCATCAACGATCGCCAATATGGCTTCCGAGCTGGACGCTCATCTGGAGATTTGCTGACCTTTCTTACGGAACGTTGGAACCGTAGTCTTCACAATTTTGGTGAGTCTAAAATCGTTGCCCTGGATATTTCACAGGCCTTTGATAGAGTCTGGCATCCAGCCCTTTTAGCCAAACTTAAAGCACTTGGTCTCTCTCCTCCTCTTCTATTATGGATTGAAAGTTTCCTATCTAGTCGCCAAATACGTGTTGTATTAGATGGCGTTACATCTGAACCGCATCCCATAAATGCCGGTGTGCCTCAAGGCTCTGTTATCTCTCCAACTCTCTTTTTAATTTTCATTAATGATCTATTTTCACTTACTTTCAATCCCATCCATAGTTTCGCAGATGACAGTACTGTTGATTTCGCTTACTCCTTTGACAATCTTGCGGACTCCAGGCGGAATGCCGCATGTGTTAAACGAGATTGGATGATTAGATCATTGAATAACGATCTTAACAATATCCTCGCTTGGGGCAAAGCGAATCGCGTCGAATTCAATGCATCTAAGCCCTAAAGCTGTCTCATCTCATTAAAACAAGATCATAACTTAACCAAACCCGTTTCTTTTGATGGAGCATTAATTTCTGATTCACCGTCACTAAACATTCTTGGCATTAATATTTCCAGTAAGTTAAACTGGAGAGGTCACATCTTCTCTGTTGCCAAAGAAGCATCGAAATGTCTTGGATTTCTGAAAAGGTGTAAGAAATTTTTCAGCCCGTCAAATCTAGCGCTCCTCTACAAGTCCTATATTAGATAGAGTGGAATACAACTCCCATATATGGGCCGGGGCTGGTCGCACAGCCTTCATTGGATATTGTGCAAAAGAGAGCCTTCAAGCTCGTTGGCGATTTGGCAATAACTTGTCATATCGACTCACTCGAGCACCGCCGCAATGTTGGATGCCTTTCGCTCCTTTATCGCTATATGCATGGTCAATGTTCTGATGAAATATCTAGTATAATCCCTTGTAGAATGATTCCTGCACGCAATACTCGCGCTGCAAACCGCGCACATCCTTTAACCCTTCAAATTACTTTCGGCCGTACAGTAAAATTCCGTGATGCTTTTTTATCCCGAACAGTGCGAATATGGAACAGCTTATCATCTTCTGTTTTTCCTCCGGCATACAATCTGCAGAAGTTTAAGGGCGACATACATCGGCACCTCCGCCACTCTCCTCATATCCCATAATTCTTTCGCTATCTCCTGCTGCCATGCTGTGCTTTGCATCATAGGGTATCCCCTGAGCTTGGCTTAATAATATAAAAAAAAAATATATATATATATAAAATCAATACGATGGCTCCAAAATGGTGGACGAGTTTTATCACTTATGGTCAGATTCGACTAAAATCGATATGGGAGATTTTAGGGATTGCAGATTACGAATTTGTTTGATCTTAACTTCATTTCATAGTTACGAACAATTTATAATACTTGCAAGATTTAACCTTTGCTTGGTTATAAGAATAGTTTCAAGATTTGACCCAACCAGTTTTTATTTTTTTACAATACATAATTTTTTTTTTTTTAAACAAACTCAGTTGAAATGATATGGACCACGGTGGTAGTGGATAAGTTGCCTTACACGAATGCCTGTTGGGGAGGGGGTCTTGGAATAATAGGCCGTGACCTTAACCACTGGCATTGCATCAGATCATGGTAGGTATATTTGTATTGATATGAATAAAAATAAATTAGATCAAAGCATTGAACGCATATCGAAAACATGAAAGTATTTCAGCAAGAAGGTTGTAAAAATAGGATATACTTACCAGGCATAATTTAAAAAAGGACTAGAGGGAATAAAAAACTGTAATTCATGCAGTCCAATAAGAAAAATGTTGGTTGTTAAATCTATCCATAAAAACACAACAACACATTATTTCTTAACATTAAAAAAAATAACACAAAAAGAAAGGACTCATAATTTGTTTAAGAAATCCCTATTTTGAAATTAAAGGACATTTGCCAATATATTTTCCGACAAACATATAGCGTCCGCTGTAAAAAATACTCCTTCTGACGCTACAGAAGTTGCGGTAATACACAGGTACTTCTTTACTAGCTGTGCTAACTAGGAGAGCTTCTCTTCCGGAGACTTCCACCACTGAAAAGGGTCCATATTAATTTCAATTTGAGGCTCTGCGAGGTAGTGCTGGAGTTGCAAGCTTTCGTTGGGAATGCATGTTCATCATGAGGTTTCTTGAAAAGAAAATTCAGGGCACTTCTAAACGAGATCTACAATCCGGTAGTGTTTGAAAATGAAGACTTCTGAGCAAGGGAAACACATAAGATAATTGCATGCGAAGTTGATCCCATTCCGATTACGAAGCAAATAGATGAATTCGGCTTCCCTGTGTTCGCTTCAGGAACCAGTGGCGGAAAGGGTTATTCACAAGTTGGAAGAAGCCCTACTCCCCGATTACAAATTTGGAATCTAACACGTAATACCCAACAGATTCTATCAAGGTATAATAAGAATGTAAATGATACTTTTGAATTGAGTTTTAAAATTTTATTTAAATTTTTAAATTTTAGAGCCCAATTTAATTATTTTTCAAATAAATTTATCCATTAAACCATTGTAAATTTGAAAAAAAAAGGTTTACAGTTTTCTTAAATTATTTATTAATTCTGTTGGTGCCCATGGACTGCCCCAAAGGTTGATATATCGGGGAAAAATAACTGCGCTATTCAACATTGTGCAAAACTTCATACATTTGAATTCTCTCGAATTCTTCATCATACTTCGGTCATTGGTAAACCGTTCTTGCTTCCAAAGGCTCAACTTCCAAGCCCTAGACGATTTCATATCCTCTGAGGTCGAATATTTAGGCAAAACTTATTTTTCCTTTAATACAATTTGCAACCCAATAAATGCCATATATCGATTATAAGTCAAATTGAGCAATAAATGACAAAATTTTTCATACAACTTGGCGTCGCCATCTTTAATTCTAAGTTTTGACCAAATATTCGTTATACGCAACCTTGACAATCCGAAGATATTGATTTTGAGTCAAGTCGGGCCATAATGACAATATTATATAAAAGTGTTAAAGTATATTGTCATGAAAGATCAATAAGTGTGCCAAGTTTTAGCTCAATGGTTCAACGGGAAGTGGGTCAAATTAGCATTACAAATTTTGAATCACGGTCGCATGGTAGCTCCGAAGCTTCGTCCCTCGAATATTCGAAGCTTCGAATAGCAACAGTCCTAGTATCCAATGCAAGTAACATTACACAAGATCCTAATACATGGCCCAGAAGTAATAGATAATTGTTTACTTTCCATTGGACAAATGTCAGTTTTAAAGTGATACAGCCACCAAATATTCTACCAATATGTGAAGAACAGGCAGAAGCAAACAATAGTGATTAATTTTCTGATAGTTCTGATGATACGGAGTAGCCATATAATATGTAATATATAAAATAATATAAAAAATATATTTTGTTTTGTAGAACAAGACTATTGTTATTGTTATAAATAAATATATATTACATTTACTGTGAATATAATTTTTTTCGCAATATTCACAAAATCTTACACTGGTGCAATGGTGCGGTAGCATAAGTGAAAGTTGTAGCCAAACAAAATTGGTTAGGGTTCTCATTTCTTTTTACGATTGGTTGTCAAACATCATGTGTATATAACAATCACACAATCATTGCGGTTAGTATGACATTAACTAATCGGAAAGGATGCAGGTATAAGTTAGATTGTACTTTTAATATACACCATAGCTACATAAAAGTGAGGGAAGAGAAGATTTTATCCAGTTTCTACATAAATACCACACTCACTATAGTTCCACACATCGTATTCTAACTAGGTGACTTTTTCTTTGATGAATTTAAACAAATCTCAGAAGAAAATTCAAAGGAACTACATAAGACATTTCTTAAACTCGTCATGTTGGATTTAAGATGGCTCTGACCTAATTTCACTTCTTATATTAATGATACGAATTGTCTGGATCCATAGCTCTCCGATACCCATCAAAGTGAAGCTGGATCTCTAGCAAGGATTTCTGAGCTCATCACTTAAAGCAACGAGTCTAGTTCTTATGTACACTTCCAGACTTAATTTTAGTTAATACATAGACACTAATTTTTTAACTAGAAGTCTTGTGTTTTGGACGGGAGTTACTACATTAAATTAATTAAATAATCCGTTAATTTAAAATCCAATGTTTACGAAATAAAATCTTACTTTCAATTGTGTTAAATGTAAATTAGATGCTACATATCATATTCTAGTCATGAACACTACACACTTGCTATGCCAAGAAGGTTTTCATAATAAAGGTTTCTATGAAGATGACATGAATCGACAAAGCATAAGGGAGGGTTTTGCACTATACATAACTATTTGATGAGTATGGAATTACACCAATAAATTTAAGATTTAACTTCAAAATCAATCGCTTACAACGTTGATTTGAACTAAGATAACATTAATATTAAAATCACAAATTGATTGCAATCAATGATAAAATTTTCAACTCACCTATAGCCTGATAATAAGCTTTGAAAAATGGTCTTATCTTTTTCATCTTTTATCGTGATAATAAATTGATTGGCGTGAATTGTTTGATACTCATATATTCCGGGTCTCATTTGGAAACGACAAAATTCACCAGCAAAACCCCGACCAATCGTTCCAGCACCAATTCCTCCAATAGGAACTCCATAAATTTGACGCGATGGCTCTGCATAGTAGTAATCCATAATGGCACGGCGACCTTCCCGTATACTTTTCCAATAGTATGCAATGTATCTGTAAAAGAAATTTTTCCGTTACTAAAGTTATGAAATTTTAACAGACATATGCATCTGTGGAGATAACAGTTTTGTTTACCTAACATAGATCAATGTCTGTGAACTCGAAAAGAAAAGTTTAATCTGAATGACTTGCGGGACGACAGTTTACTAAAGGATTAGCATTTATGTAAAAAGCATGTGAGTTATAAGCTTCCGAAGATGCTGACATAATCCAATTAAGAAATGTGATATGAGGAGCCATAATAAATACATGAAAACTCTTTCTACCAATCCATGAAGAAGCTTGTAACACTTGTATTTTTCAGGATGTTAGAAAGTTTGGTAACGAAAAATCACTAAAACAATTTAAAAAGAGATATTGGTTTCCATATCAACAGGTCGAGGAATGCTTCTTAAGGCTATTTCAGTTATTTACAAAAAGCTCCAACGTTAAAACTTCAATGTTAAAAGGGAACTGCTGTTTATTTGGTAGACGTGGAGGATCAACCAATATATAACTGATGTGAAATCGAAAAACTTAGGAGGTCAAGTCAAAGTACGATCCACATGCAATATAAGCCATAATGTAACAAGTAAAAAAGCTAGAATTGGTCTAAGACCAATTCTTAGGATACCCTAGATGAATGCCCGTATTAAATTTCGTATGGTCACCGATCTATTCAAGTATTGATTTTGAAGTTGTTTTTCGCATATATTTCTAGAACGGTTTGTCGCACAGACAAAATGATTATAACCAATTTTATAGGATTTCGTATTCTGCAGAAGTTTTTAGTACCATAAAAATGTCTTGGACTGATCGTTTTCAAAGTATACGTAAAAAACCGAAATTTTTATATGGCAACACCAAGAAAGAGTTGCCCGATTTAGTCCATTTTTGACATTTTATTTCCTAATGTAGTAAAAACATCATGTGCGAAATTTCAGCTCTCTACGTCGACGCGTTCTCAGGCAGTGACCAAATATATAGCGGAAAACGAAATTTTTATATGGCAACCCCACGAAGGAGTTGCCCGATTTGGCTCATTTTCGAACTTAATTTTACTTTTTTTTTTAAAGTCTGTGTACAAAATTTCAGCTCTCTACGTGTTCGCGTTCTCAAGTTATCGTGCGCACAGACGGACGGACGGACGGACGGACGGACGGACAGACGGACGGACGGACGGACGGACATGCAAAAATCGAAATAACTTTTAATATTATGAATGGGTGTCCAATCCATTTTGCTCTACCATCATTATTTCGAGGTGTTACAAACGGAATGACAAACTTAGTATACCCCTATGATTTCATCTAGGGTATAAAAATAACAACATGCAAAGCATAGGAATGATTGAAACCTGCAAGGAGAACACTAAAAGTTTTCGGACGAAACAGATTCTAATAGAGAGAAGCCGATTCGGCCCTATATTCATCAAAGTGTAAAGAGCAATATAAATTAATAAAGTAAAAATTATAATAAAAACATTAGATTCTTCCGCTTCATAAGTGTAAATCAATCAATTCGGGAAAACTGAATAGTGTTAGTGGGATAATTTCCAATTAAAATTTTTTTTGCACTTTGGTGAGAATAATTGAAATTGTAAAGAAAGTAATACGAAATATCCACCATATGATTCAATTAACAGGAAGGCCTTGTTAATCTTTGTACCATGGGTACTGGATAGAATTTCGTTTTTTTTTTTTTTTTCAGAGTAAGCCGAGTTCTTTAGAAGTGACTTTTGCCTTGTTTTTAATTGGAAGAATTTAATTATTTTTATGTATAAATTGCAAATTTGCAAAAATGATTGATGTGCCGTTTTTCATTGTGCTGATCTGACACAAAGGTGAAAAATTGTGTTGTGTATTGTGTTCAATGAAAAATTTCCCAATTCAAATTTTATGAAGAAATGTTTTCTCTTGTGTTTCCATAAGGTCTGTTCACGTTCTTGGATGAATTTGTTCTTTGGATGAAAATGTTAAACCAGAAAAATTGTCAAAAATACAGCGAGTCAAAGTAAAAACGCAGATAGGTATGTATGTACATACATATATCACAGAAGTAATCGTATTTTCGTAATGTGTCGATAAACTTGAAATTATTTCTTTAACCTCGCGAGATCTCCTGTTCTTACAGAAATTTTTTTAAGAACTGGCATCCTGTTTGGACCTTTCTGTGACAGTCCAAAGCATTTTCTGTCCTACTTTTAGAGTAGTTCTCATTATCACTTTCAATAATAGTGTCTCCTGCTCAGTACAACAATTTTTCATGTGTGGTCTGGCTCGGGAGTAGAGGTAGTACGTTGTGGTCCTGGGCAAGTGCCTATACTACTTATTCGTGGTGACTCCTGGTGAGCCAGCCTTGGCTGGGCTAAACGTATTGATGTCCGGAATGCGGGTAGGAAAGACGAGAAGAGGGCAGGGGTCTCATACTAAACTGGATGCTTGTTCTATCTGCAGCAACTGCCAGAGGCATGTCCACTTCTTCCGAGGACTGCATGGCCCAGGGGACGCTCACTCGTTAGTGTGACGGAAATCGGATATCTGGGCACCTCCAGTTTTGAGTGCCTTGCCATAGTATGGAGACTCTGCTATAGTCGACCGTTAATTCCTGTCATCCATTATACCAATGTATGGATTTATTAATTAAAAACATCTATGAGGGTGATGTCTAAGCGCATTGTTCGTCGAGACTGTATCAGACCCACAGGAGAATAAACCTATAGAGGACAGTGTTCGGTATTATGGAATAACCTCCAAAAATGACAGGCTTGCTCCTGTTAATATATGATATATGTATTGTTTATCTAAGAGCAACTGTTAGAAATACCTAATTTTGGTCATGAGAAGTTATATAAAAATGTTACAAGAGTTTTCCTTCATACTTTATGAATCACCCCGTAATTTGTGAACGACACACCCAATAAAATTGTTCGATAGATAATCGTATCAAATGGTATAGTTTATTTTGTTCTCTCCGTTTCGAGTTTATGACGCAACAAAGTAAAAATATAGGAAGTTGTGACGTCTCTTTTTATATACTAGCGAATTTAAAGCTGGTTTCCATTCTCTTCTCCGTAAATTATAGTGGCGTTGTTGGTGAGAGAATGCTCTGCTGAGATTAGTACAGACGAGTTCGTAAATTTCTGCCATTCTCTGTTGGTGTTCTTTGGCTCTTCTTGTCTGATGTTCGGACTCTCGTTTCTATCATACGGCAATCGGAATTCCCTTCCACAATTCAAGAATGCGGGCGAGTAACCGGTGGATTGATGTATGGTGGTGTTTAAACAGAACATGATTTCTGGCAAATGTTCTGCCCATTTACGATGGTCTGTTGGTGTGTACTGTGCAACCATCGTCTCGATAACTTTATTGACTCTTTCGGTTGAGTTTGCCTGCGGAGTATATGGTGGAGTGAGTCGGTGTGTTATTTCGTACTCTCTTAAAATAGATTTGAATTTCCGGCTTGTGTATTGCGTGCCATTGTCGGAAATTAGTACTTTTGGGCATCCGTGACGGAAGATAATACGTTCTTTCAGTGCTCTAGTCACAGCTGTTGCGGTAGCTTGCCTCAATGGTTGGATTTCTACCCATTTGGTAAATTTGTCTTGGTATACCAGTATGTAGGTATAGCCCTGGCTAGTTCTAGGTAGTGGACCTATCAGGTCGGTTGTTACAATTTCCCATGGTTCTTCGACTTTAGTCCAATGCATGAGCCCAGGCGTTTTCCGTTGTGGTGGCTTGTATTGTATACAGCTAGGACAGTTGCGCACATATCTAGCAATGTCCCGGTACATCCTTGGCCAGTAATATCGTCGTGCAATTCGGTTTATTGTCTTTGCTATGCCCATGTGACCTGCTGGCACGTCATCATGGTTTTCAGATAGGATTTTCACTCTCAGCGGTTTTGGAATGCATAATTTCCAGGCTGTATCGGCCGCTGATCTGTCGTGATCCATTCGATCATAAATATGCCGGTATAGTTTTTCGCCTGAAATGCTATAGTCTGGATATTTGTTTGGATTCTGGCGTACTTCTTTGAGCTTGTTCTGGTACCAAGGGCAGTGTTAGGCTGGGAGTATATTGCAGATGTATTCGGGTAAACATTCGGCTGTCGGATTTCTAGATAGAGCATCTGCCACTCTATTAAATGTCCCCTTTCTGTAGTGGACGCTAAAATCGAACTGCTGCAGTTCTAGTGCCCAGCATGCTAGTCTTCCGGATGGACTCTGTACTGAATTGAGCCATTTCAAGGCTTGATGATCGGTGATAACTTTGAAAGTTTAGCCCTTTAGATATGGCTTCATTTTTCGAATGCCCCATATAATTGCCAGACATTCCTTTTCTGTGGCTGAATATCTCTTTTCTACTTCACTGAGTGCTCGGCTAGCATACGCTATCACATTTTCTTGGCTATTGATCTGCTGTGTCAATACTACACCCAGACCTTCCCTACTGGCATCAGTCTGCAGCGTGAATGGTTGACTGAAGTCTGGGCAAATTAGTATTGGTGTTTCAGTGAGCTTAATGGTGAAACGAGCTTGGCAAAGTCTTGTATGAATCACCGGTACCAGGATGCTAGCCCAATAAATTGGCGTAACTCTTTGACGTTGCTCGGCGCCTTGAAATTTTGTATGGCGGCGACTTTATCTGGATCGACGGCAATGGCTCCTTGGCTCACGATGTGTCCCAAGTATTTTATACTTTTCTGACAGAGGGAACATTTAGCTGGGTTTAGTTTCAGATTGGCCTGTCGTAGTTTCTCGAACACGCAACGCAAATGCTCCAGATGTTGGTCGAATGTTTGACTATGATATCGTCTAGATATGCTTCGGCGAAAGCATCCATGTCTGGGCTGATAACTCGGTCGAGTAACCTTTGAAATGTCGCTGGTGCAGAATGCAAGCCAAACGGCACAACCTTGAACTGAAACAGCCCCCGACCTGGTACTGTGAAGGCGGTTTTTTGCTTGCTCTTCTCAGAGAGTGGAACTTGCCAATACCCATCTTTCAGGTCCAAAGTTGATATAATTTGTGCCCCTTTGAGCTTGTCTAGTGTCGATTGTATTTTGTGGCAGTGGATAAGCATCTTTTGTGGTGACTTTATTTAGCTCTCGGAAATCCACACAGAAACGATTTTCGCCATTTTTTTTTCTTAACTCTCACAACAGGTGAGCTGTACGGGCTGATTGATACTTCTATAATCCCCTTTTTGAGCATTTTGTTCACTTCGACATTTATTATTGCCTGGATTTTCGGATTTCTGGGGATGTATCGTTGTTTCACTGGTTCGGTTGATTTTAGCCGAATTGTATGCTCTATTAGTTCCGTTGTTGCTGGTAGATCTGAAAATTTCTGCATCTCTTCCGAGAGGAATTCGTCCAGAACCTTACATTCAGTCTCTTGGATTATACACATGGCATTGGCGGTCTTGGTAGTGTTAAATTTTTGTTGAAAAGCTATGAGGCTCATATGCGCCTATTACTAGAAGCGCCCTAATAGCTTTTCAACAAAAATGTAACACTGTTGAAAAGCTATGAGGCTCATATGCGCTTCTAGTAATAGATCCATTCCCACTATCATGTCTTGTCAGGGCTGGCAAGACGAGAAAATTGTGGGAGTATTCTTGACCATTTATATGGAAGCGTATTCTCATTTCATATTTCAGCGCAACTTCGGTTCCGTCGGCTAGACGCGCTTTTCTCATTGATCCCTTACAGGGTTTTATTCCTCTCCTCATACATTCTTGGTATATCGCTGCTGAAACGTATGAGGAGACAGATCCCGTGTCTATCAAGGCCCTGATGATGATGCCTGCTACTTCTATATTTATGAATATCCGTTTATCGTCGTGTTGGGGTGTGCATGTATTCTGGTTAGTAGTTCTAAGTAGTATTTATTCTGCACGCTGAGGCCTGTTTGTTGGTGGACGTAGCCGGCCTCTTGTTGACTGCGCCCTCTGCGAGTTTCCCTGGTAGCAGTTGCATTCTCGCGTAAGCTGTCCTCGTTTACCACAGAATGAACAGAACTTAATTGGTGGTCTGTTGCATTGAAAGCGGTTATGGCCGGGCTGTGCACACCTCCAACAGCAATTCTCTCGGTTGTAATTTTCTATGGTTAACAACTGGTCTCTTCTATTGCTCTGGTTTGGAGTTGGCTCTCTCTTGACTCTACTTTGTTTTTGTTCGTAATGGATCTCTTCATATTGATCGCATAACTCTAATAGATCTGCTATGCTGGTGAAATCTTGCCGTCTTACATACAGTTTATACTCGCTTCTCAAGTTC
Source organism: Dioctria rufipes (assembly GCA_963924295.1). Lineage (NCBI taxonomy): Eukaryota > Metazoa > Arthropoda > Insecta > Diptera > Asilidae > Dioctria > Dioctria rufipes. The sequence continues at coordinate 77,037,882 of OZ002744.1, forward strand.
CGGTATAATCACTCTAGCTGGTTTTCTGTCGTGAATAGGCCATGTCTTCTCATCAGTGTTTGGATCTCAGTGACATATTTTCTGGCTTTTTCATCTTCTCTCTGTTTTCTGGTCGCTATTTCCTCCAACAATAGTCTTCTGAAGCCAGGGGGTAGAAGAACGCTTGGAACTGCTGCAGAAATTCAGACCATTGCTGCCAATAATTACGATTATTACGATACCAGAGTAAGGCCTTCCCTCTCAGCAGTTCTGGTAAAGCGTCGATTATATCATTTAGTTCAATATGATAGCTCGCTGCTAATTCTTCGATTCGATCTATATAGCCGATGGCGTCTCCAGTTCCATCGAAGTGAACGTTCTACTTCCTGGCACGGTCCATCAATTCCATACCTCTCAATGGTAGTGCTTCTCTAGGTATTGTGGGAGTGAATTGAGTGTCTGATGGCTCCTGGGTTTGTGTCGTGTTATGTTGGAGGGTTAGCTCTGGCATTGATTGGCTCCCAGCATTTGTCTGTCTTGCTTCCATTGATGCCTTTATATGCGTGCTCAGCCGTTTTCGCAATTCGTCAACAGTCCCCTCGGTTTCTAGTTTATTTTCTTCTAGTTTTTCTATCAGCTCTTCTTTGCTTAGCTGATACATCTATGTAACCCTTGTCATGCCGACAAAATATATTCTACTTTATACTCAGTGCTGAAAGACTGTGTCTACTCTATTGTTATCAGCAGGTCAGCAGGTCAGCTGTTGTCAGATCTCTTGTCTTATGATGTCCCTGCTCGGGCGCCAATGTCACGTCGTTTACTCAGTCGGTCGGGATTTGCTCCAATACGCCAATACGGTTGTCGGTGGAAAACGTAAAATTTTTGCTGGGTAGCTGCAATGGAGTACAGGGCTAAATGACAATACTGGTTTCTCTTTTTATATGCTTGATGCTTTATTGCTTCTTGTGGCTGTGGTCCTGTTACAAATGTGAGATGTGGGTTCGTAGACTACTTAGCGTTCCGTTACACACGTACAGGCTGAGTGGCTTCCGTTTTATCACACGTACAACCCCTCAGCGTTCCGTTCTTCACGTACTTACTCGGCAGCACAGAGTCTAGGACGGCTTTCCGTTGCACACGTACAGGCTGAGTGGCTTCCGTTTTATCAAACGTACAACCCATCAGCGTTCCGTTCTTCACGTACTTGCTCGGCAGCACAGAGTCTAGGACGGCTTTCCGTTGCACACGTACAGGCTGAGTGGCTTCCGTTGTATCACACGTACAGCCACACAGCTTTCCGTTTTTCACGTACTGGCTTTGACAGGAGTAAGGCGGTCGGATGGCTTTCCGTTGTACAGGCTGAGTGGCTTCCGTTGTATCGCACGTACAACCAATGAACTTTCCGTTCACGTACTTGCTTGGAATTAAGGGTGTGGGTATGGATTCCGTTTTTAGCACACGTACTACTGTCGAATTTCGTTCTGGATGTTTAAATGCTTTCCGGGCAAGCCAGTTCGGCATTTAAACGTCGGGATAGGTGAGGATTCGGGTACTGGAAAGAAGTGCCTTTGCGTTTGCCTGAGTATTATGCCTCTACTTATATGTTATTTTCAAATTCTAATTGTGAATTATATAAACGAAAATTTTACATGAACAAAAAAATAATCGTCTCTATACAGATTTCCCCTACAATAAACTATACAAAGTTTTAGTCATGTAAGTTTTTTTCATTTCTCTACTTTTTTCTTCAAAAAATTTAATATATTCTGTATTCAACCCTTTCTGTATGAATGAGCTTTTTAAGCCATTTTGCTGGATATGCTTAATATGCTTAAGTGTTAAAAATAAGGACTGCATTTTGGGTAGAGAATTCATTTTAAACAGAAGGCTTTGTCCGATATGAAATACTGATGTTGAAAACACGTAAAACAAAAATTATTAATATTACGAAAATGTACTTCGTTCAAGAAAGAAAGGATGAGGAGACCATTGGGAAGCTCTAACGAATTCCCAGCACATTATTAATCATTATCAAGACTGTGTATTGTTCAAGGGTGATTCATAACATATGAACATCCATGTGGCGTCTGAGATATATAATTAGAAGTAGTATATGTAAAAGTACTAGGTTTCTTTCAAAGTCAGTCAGGAATTCACAAGAATGGTAAAAAAAATTATGACTTAAAATAAAATGAAAAAGTTGCAATCTAAGAGGAATCAGTCTTTGACTTTAAGCCCAAATACAAGCACTCAAGGGGTCCACGTCGAATACTTCATAAAATCGTCAATAGTTGCTGCATTGGGATACATACACAAGGGAATGTATCCTATCTATGCTTATTTTGTTGTTTCCATTATAACGTTCACCTCTTTTTCGATATTGACCTTATTTGGGTCCCCTGTGGGGTTTATTTTTACATATCGTACGCCCGGGATTTTCAAAGTCGACAACTCAATATATCACTAGATTTAAACGAAAAAGAACTTCCCCTAATTTTAGTATAATATCAAAACTAAAAAAAGTTTTTTCTTTTATTGAGATTGAGACTATAGCATCGTGCACAGTGGATGTGTAATTCTGCTTTAAAACATTTCTTTTTAGCTGACTTACAGATGTCTTCCTATACTAAATAATAATGACTAATAAGTGGAATTCAATATAAAATTGAAATTATAAAATAGGTGATATTTTTTATTGCATATATATTTTGTGTACACTTGCTCCAAGAGAACGATCTATCTTTGCCTGCTATGGCGAAAGCAATATCTAATTCTTAAATAACAAACCTATTGGCCAATAGGACCTGATATAATAGGTGTCTTCGTTTGTGTCCGTTGCACTGATACAGTTATACTGTGCAAGGCTACACTGTAGAGTTTCTAGTGAAATCATGTATTGTATCGCTAAATATTCTTCTATTCGTCAAAAGGGGGCTATATCACGTTAAAAATGCTTTGGTCCCTTATAAGATCACCCTTTATTTTTTATTTTTATGCCCTAGATGAAATCATACGGTATTTTTATGTTTTTTTTTAAAGGCAGCAAGCACTGAGGCCTTAGCGGTCCATTGTGCTGTCCTGCTCGAAGGCTATTCACCAAAACCTTCCTGCCCTCTTAATGAAGCGCATCAGGTCTTGGTGAGGCAGGTTTTTCAGCTCATCCACAGATAGAAGGGCAGACCATAGAGTATCCAGCCTGCACCGGGCGAAGGCCGGACACGCACACAAAAAGTGTTCGGTTGTCTCCGGCTCTCCCACCAGGCAGGACAGACACTCAGGGCTGTCAACAACTCGCATCCTTGTTAGATGAGCGTGAAGTGAGCTGTGGCCGATTATGATGCCAACCACAGTTCTACATTGTTTCCTTCCGAGCCCTATGAGAAAATCGGAGATATTCCCATTAGGCCAATCAAGATAGAGTTTTGTACACCTGCAACTACTCAGGTTTGTTCATCTCTACTGATGCTCTCTATGAACATCCGCTTTGATGAGAGACCCGATACTCGAGGTGGCAACGCCTACGGCGGGTTCATTTCTCATGATCCACGTGTGACCAGGAACCCACAGAAGGGACACCTTGTTGTGAATACACAACTTATCCACAGGCGACCTGCAATTCCCCAGTACTTTAGATGCTTTCAGAGGGGCACTCAGAGCCATCAAGGCTGCCTGACTATCCGAAAGGATATACGGTATACATAGTTTATCATTCCGTTTGTAACGCACAGAAATAATGCTGGTAGAGCAAAAACGAGTTAGACACCCACGCATATTATTAAAAAAAAAAGTTATTTTAATTTTTGTATGTCCGTCCCTCTGTCTGTCAAAAATGCAACCATTTTGGTGTTGCTATACATAACTTTTTGTTTTCATTCATTTAACTGTTATTTTTATTTATGGTATAATATTATTGAGTCTTAGACCAATTATAATTTTTCTTCTTGTATTTAATTTTATTTTAAATCATAAATGACATGAATATAAATTCTTTTCAAACCAAAGTGGAAAAAATGCTTAAATTCTCTTTTCCATACGCAGAACCAGAGATGTAAAGGACTCAAATTTTGACTCAACTCATCGCTCAACTCAAGCAGTGACTCCGCTCAACAGTTGAGCGGTGGTTCATCGCTCAAAATTTTCGCGGACTCATCATTTGAGTTGAGCGAACTCAAATCATATTTTAAGTAACATAAGGAGAATCTGATTTAATTAAAATCGAAACTGAAACTGAAATTTCAATCAAATAAGAAAAGCTCGCAAAAAGGTCATTCATTATATTATATTATATTAATTTAGTAATTTTCTTAGCCAACATTTGTCTTCTTTTCAATATAATGTACAAATTCAACAACTTGTAAAACCTGTAAGGAAAATACCATACTTGAAAATGTTATAATTCAGTTCAAGGAAATTGTACTTACATTTTTCCATAGAATCAGCGTCTTACTTTAGATTTTTTCCATTGATATGTAGCATCACTTGCATTTCAAAATTTTCGTCAGTTAGACAAAATCTATTAGGAGTTAACGTTAGTTTTCCTATGCTAAATAATCTTTCTACCGAAGCATTACTAGGCAGTGTTGTGTTGTATTCGGTAAAAAGACTTTTTATCACCGAATTTGTCCGTGGAAAAATTATACTCCAAGAAAAATTTCTGACCTACATTGAATTTTGGTCATCTTCACAATCTGAATCCGAAAATGGTGTAGCGTAGAAGAAATTTTGGCTAAGAAAATTAACAAAACCTAAATTAATATAATTTAATATCATGGATGACTTTTTTGTGAGCTTTTCTTATTTGATTGAAATTTCAGTTTCAGTTTTAATTTTAATTATATCAGATTCTCTTTATGTTAGTTAAAACATGATTTGAGTCCGCTCAAGCAGCTCAAGTTTCGAGCGATAAACCACCGCTCAAATGTTGAGCGGACTCAAGTGCTGAGTTAAGTAATGAGTTGATATGACAAATGAGCCCGCTCATTTACAACCCTGAGTAAAACATAGTGAACAAGCTAAGGGATAATGTACGGGTAAATAGAAAAATATAATTATGTGAAATTTCCTCTTTTATCAATTATTTATATATAGGTATATGTCGCCTTCTAAATATTGAGCTTCGTATAAAAGTCTCACTCACACTTTTCCTCATTTGGTTAGTGTCCACTTATGAAAGACGTCGATTCAGTGTGTCCGATAACGTAGAATTTTAGCGGTCACAAATCTAAAAATATTTTATGACTCGCATCGGTTTCTAAAACAATTTTGTTGATGGGAAATGTATTTCTTTTGCTAGTATTATTATAATTCGTAGAGGACTTATCATTGTATGTAATATATGTTGAAAAAATGCAGTTTCCATTAGCAGTAAACAAACATTTATAGAGTTCTCAATGAAATATGAAATGCTCTTACCATTTTAATCATTATCATAAGGAGGTATGCCCTTTGAATAATTACTAATTGTGAATGCGATACTTTACTCCCTACCCATAGGGAAATATCCACAGTGAGTCTCTATTGTAAAAGTAAAACACATAAAAACAACATAAAAATCCACAACACAAAAGAAGAGAAATTAATGAATCAAATATAAACAGCGCCACGGACACTTTCTCCAAAAAAAAATTCATATGAAAAATCCAAATATAATTGAAATGATTTAGGTATCTCAAAAATTCTAAAAAGCATTTGTCGGCAGAAAGCTCTTTAATCCTAATGAGCTGACATTGTTCATTCATAAATTCAAGGCTATTTGGATACTACAATAAAATGTCGTAACTGTTGCACGTGCTGAAAAAATAAGAAAGGCATCCAGGCCCAGAGGGAAATATCGCATTCTGGTAAGAGATCCATTTAATGTTTTCAAAGTCATGGTCACCGAAATCAATAAAACTGGACCAAGAATCTCGGCGAAAACTTGTCATAGGAAAAATAATTTATGTTTTATGTATACATACTATGACGAGGTGATGAGGTTTTTTATGATAAATTTATTTATTTATATGTTTGCTTCGTCCTACATTACTTTCACTGGAATTGCGGAAAAGGTCATAGGTCTTTCATGATACTATATATTTTCAGTTGGAGCTTAATTATTTGGAAAGAGGCTACAGAGGTTGTGGAAAATTTACAAGATTACAATTTGCAAAGTCACTAACGTTGATTGTGCTTTTATTGACTTCAATTATGGCAAGACAAAGTGTTTTTATGTTGTTATCACAGGAGATTACACATTTACTAAAGATAAAATAACAAAATTTCATAGAACAGATAAAAAAAATGTAAACACAATTCGAACGATGCACATATTGAAATGTATATTTTTAGGCCTTTAGTATTTGATTTAAGGTGGAGTACAACTGAAGATAAGCTATAACATTGCCATAATATACTACGACACAATCCGGAAATACCACAAATCATCTCTAAATTACAAGTTAAGTTATGAAAAGTTAATTATAGAAACTGGAAATTGTGGCTCTGAAGCATCGTAATTAGAAACACAGTTTCTTGCTTAACTGGATTTTTTAATCGGTTTGCAAGGTTAATAATTTATTTTAAAATAATAATAATACGCTATTGAAAAATGTATAAACGAGATTCTCCAATTTGTACAATGGACAATTATCTTAAAAAATTCATTAATCTACAGTGTGTCTGGCACTCGAAGGCTATGAATAGATCATTCTCAGATAAGCGAAAAATTCTATGCGTGAAGTGGGGGGTAAATCCAAAGGGCTCCGGAGATAACGGGACTTTAAGACATTTGAGTATGCTTTTATAGATCACCCTGTACCTTCTGAACGTTACACTCTATGATAATGATTTAAAATTTGTTAGACTGACAATCGTTGGACCTTTCCAATGGTTTATAAACTTTTCTCCTCTTTTCTTTCGTTTTGAAGGTATGGCCCAACAAAGTCTATATTTCGGAATTTTAACTCGTTTTTTTTTAATTTAAATACTCGTTTTATCAAAAAACACGTCATCACTACTAATTTTTCATATTGGATTGAAATAATCTTTCACACTTTGTACCCAAAATGTAACCCAACAAGCGGAAAACGTACAAAGACGACGCTGAACGAGTACATTTTTGGATAATTGAAACTTTCATTTAATACATGAGAAGACCTAACTGAGCAAATGAAAAGCGTCCAAAAAAATAGATGGAGAAAGAAGAACTTTAAGAACTTTTATTTTTAATGAATCTAAATCAAATTTATAAATGCAAGATGAAAAAACAACCGCCTCATCCGGGGTTTGAAACCGGGACCTTCCGCTTGCCAGGCGACTGCACTAACCACTGAGCTAACGAGATAGATGATTTTCCCTCTTGCATTTATCAATTTGTTACTTTTGTCACTAGCCTACTAAGTCACGTTTTGCTTTGAGCTGGCATTAACCAGTAACGATGAAAGAGCACAAATAAATTGTAAATTGAATTTTATTCATTTTTCCCGCGGACGGGAATCGAACCTACACTTGTTAGAATCGATCAATGATGGAGAAAGAAGAACTTTTATTTTTAATGATTCTAAATCAAATTTATAAATGCAAGAAGACAAAACAACCGCAATGGGCTTTCTAACGACTGCTCAACCAGCCCCGTACCCTTCCCCTCTCAGTTATTGGGGTCTAAAATAAAAATTTCGGCTTTTCTTACTTTGAGCTCTATTTTTTTTTTGCAAAAAGGTCGTTAACATAACTTCTTTTTATAAAAACTGTATACTGTCCTCTCTAAATTGACCTATTACACTCTATGTCCTAACTGCAGCCGTTAAAGAGTTATTAACTCTTAACCTATTCTCAAACCTATTTTTATACCCTAGATGAAATCTAAAGGGTATACTAAGTTTGTCATTCCGTTTGTAACGCACAGAAATAATGATGGTAGAGCAAAATGGATTGGACACCCACGCATAAAATTAAAAGTTATTTTGATTTTTGTAAGTCCGTCCGTCTGTGCGCACGATAGCTCGAGAACACGTTCACTTAGAAAGCTGAAATCTTGTACATGGACTTTTAAAAACAGAATTAAAATTAAGTTCGAAAATGAAACAAATCAGGCAACTCCTTCATGGGGTTGCCATACAAAAATTTCGGTTTTCACTATATATTTGGACACTGCCTGAGAACGCGACAACATAGAGAGCTGAAATTTGGTACGTGGTGTTTTTATAGTAATATAAAAACAAATTTCAAAAACGGACTAAATCGGTCAACCCCTTTTTGGTGTGTCCTAAATTTCAGTACTCTAAATGAATACGTTCTCGAGTTATTGTGAGGACGGACAGATGGACATACAAAAATCGAACCCATTTTGGTCTACCAGCATTATTCTGTGCGTTAAAAACGGAATGAGAAACGTAGTATTCCTATGATTTCAATTAGGGTGTAACAAATAAGTTTTGTTTGATGTGCTCTAACACATGCTTTCGTACGGTTTCCTCAAGGACAAAGTACATACATTAGTTTGCAAAGGCAAACTAAGCACGTGTTTTCTCAGCAATTCCTTGATAGTAGTAGCAAATGCTCGCACTGCCTTAAATTTGCTCTTTTATAATTTGTAATGCATTTTTTCCTACTTATTTGGGTTGAAAAGTGTGCTCATGACTGTGTTTAGATGTGTTGGGAGCTCATCGCCTTTAACACTCTTGCACACAGTACGAGTTAATGGAGATGACATGTACTATATATCCACGAGGCAGAGTTGAGTTAGAGTTAAGTTAACGTTAGGTTTTGCTGGGTGAGTTAATTATATGCTGTTTCCATGGACGACTTCTGAGTTGAGTTTACAGATGATATTTTTCTGAGATAAAGTTTATCTATGCCGGAATATGATGCGGAATCATCTTGTATGCTGGGAGTTAACATGTATTCAACGAAAATTCAACTCAACTCCGTTTCCGTTCACTAACTCGGGTTCAACTTGGGTTGCACTCAGCATGGAAACATAGTAATGATCAGTTCGTTGAATACCTACATTATATATATTGTTTGTCTTATATTTCTTTATCTGCCTTTCTTTACTGACATGGTCATTGTTGAATAATGTTTTTCTGATGAAATATTTAGCGCGATGAAGGATCTCACCACAAACAAGAAATACTCAGATATCGACGGCTGTACTAACAAAGTGATGTATGGGAAGAGCTCATAGCAAGCTTCAATAACTCACTGATAAATATATCATGCGTACCAACCAACATTTTTTGTAAGCATTTCTTCAATGTAGGCAAAAATCAATTTTTTTCTTAGAATTTTAATTGACCTTCTTCAGACTTCATGTGTACTATTGATGATTTTAGAAGATCCGAACAAGTTGTGCTTGGCAGATAAACATTTTTGTGAATGCAGATAGCCTTTAATTTTTTCTTAGGAGGTTACTGAACATTTTTCTTTTGCATACATGCAGCCGACAATAGTCCAAATTTAGAATATCGAGATTCACACTAATCATCCAGATCGGAACAATATACTATATATCCATATTTCCTGTTTCGGTGTACGAGTTTTCTGTGTCATAAACACTGACATATATAATATGGACTGCTTAACTTTCTGTTTCATGTGGGCTCACTTGCTTATGTCAAAAAAAGTTGTTACGCCGGTGCCAAAATTGAAAAAAATCATTGGTGGGAAGTTGAAAAAATGAGCGCGCAGCTCGAAGAGCGATTATAATAAAACCTTTCAAATTTCTGCTGTGTATCTAATGAATAATCTAATTAATTTTATCCGTAATAACTCTAAATTATAAATTTAAAAACATTTATTTCGACGGACCTACTTATTTATTTGTTGTTTATAGTTCTCTCAGTTGGTACTTGGTCCTTACACCGAAAGAGTCAGCACATCTATGAGCGTAGTGTTATGGTCGCATGAGGGAATGGCGGCAACAGGGTAATGCCGCGTGTAAACATGACAGACCACCACCGTGGAACCACCCTGACATCTACTTGTCAGAGCTGTCGATGGAACAGCTGGCACCAGTAGTGGAACATGGTGAGCAAAGTTAACCTAATGACAAGTTAGGAAGCTTGCGAGAGTTCCGAGTGTTTTACATTTAAAATGCACACGGCAAGAAAAGAAAAAAAAAAGAAAAAAAATCAAAAAAAAAATCAAACTGTCTTTAAAACTTTTAAGAATAAAGATAAAAAATGTGAAAACGCAAGTTGCATGCAACGAAACAGAATGGCAAATGTTTCATTTCGGGAAATAAATGAGAAGGGGCGGAGTTTTCACGTTTTAAGCCCAATTCAGAATCGGCGCAGCATGCATCATGATGCATGCTGCAAAGATTTTGACGGCCAATTCACAATCGGCGCAGCAATCATATTTGCAGCAAGCAGTGTAGGAAACTTTGTAATGCTAACTTTTTTTATAATTCACAATTATTTACAAACATAACACCTTAATACCGAGTTTTTATATTGTGCATAATTTTAATTTAGTCGTTTTTCTTTAAAAAAATTGATCCGGAGGAAATATGAGATAAATAAGATTTGAAATTTATTTTTTACCTCAGTATGTTGGCAGAACTGTTGCAGCATGCATCAAATTTTAAAATTTTCTAAACTTTTGCATCATGATGCATGCTGCGTTGATGCATGCTGCGCCGATTGCGAATGGCGCCATATGATCCCATGATATCAAACCTTGCTGCATGCTGCGTTGATGCATGCTGCGCCGATTGCGAATAGCGCCATATGATCCCATGATATCAAACCTTGCTGCATGCTGCGTTGATGCATGCTGCGCCGATTCTGAATTGGGCTTTACTCTCATAAAATGCTCCCGCGCTTTTGTGAAAACACGTTTTTGCTGAAAAATGGAGAGAATCGGCCAATGTTTGTTAGTGTAATTTCTATGCTAATTGAGCAGCGCGCGCTTCTGTTTACATTCGTTTTGCTGAGAAGAGATTAAGTGGGAGAAATTCTTGCTGGATTCTCTGATATTTTCGGGAAAAATGAGAATTTCATTTGAGAGGAATTTTACATCTCCTTTCAGCATCTGAGCCAAAGCGAAATTTATCTTTTTCTTAAAAATGGGAGGCAGTGTGACCTGATGTACAATATTATGAATAGGTTGAAAGGATTTTGAGGATTTAATAAGATTTTGTCGTTCGGGTAATCCTACGTTCTCTCGATTTTTGTTTTTAACTCGTTGTCTCAGTTGCACTACAATAGTGTATAGCCAAGTTCTTTTCCCCCATTCATGCAAAAGACAAAAGTATATGAAATTACTTGTTTCATTCTAAAAAAACACCAGAAATTTGCCCATTTTGCTCTACAGCTTCTTAACTTGTCATTAGGTAACTTTGATGGTGAGGAACGACGAGGATTGGACAGCGAAGAGGCCGGAAAGAGTGATAGCGTGGATAAGGATTTGAGTTTGAGCTCTTTTTGGGGATGGAAGTGTGAGAAATAAGAGAGAGAGGACGAAAAATTGGCGGAAGGAAAGAAAAACCGCACGAGAAGAAAATAAAGTGCCTCAAGTGTAGTATTCTGTCTGGGAAAAGCAAAAATCTAAAAGAATCCAGAAATCTCGGCATCATCCTGGAACCGAAGGAAACGGAGGCAACGAGGGAGACAATAAAATAAACAACCAAACAACCTATATAAATCAACCGATTAATAGAAGGAAATGAAGATGGAAATTTCTATTTTAGCAAAAGAAAATAAACATCTATCTCGGCACTGGAGCAAGCTAAGTATTTAACTTCAATTTTAGAAATACATGTGACAAAGTAACAGTCGTGCGGCACTAGGCGTAATTCGGTCCACGGAGCGCCAAAAATATTGATGATATCCATTCCGTTATTATTAAGTAATCTTCGAGTGAATTAAATTGATAGAAGAACTTACAGAGTGTCATCCGTTTCTAGGAACACCTGAATTATATAAAATATTGGAGTATCTTCCTTATTTATAGTGATAATATTAATTTCTTCATATTCTACAAATGAACTAAACTGATGGAAGAACTTACTTAGTGCTAACCGTTTCCAGGAGCACATGAAATATATAAAACATTATTCCGTTTTATTAGTTACGTTGATGATATCAATTCCGTTATTATAAAGTATTCTTCGAGTGAATTAAATTATATAGGAATCTGAGGAGTGCCGTGTTTCCCGGAGAACCTGAAATACGCAGCATATTAGCACGTTTTGGAATGTACTATTACTATATCGGTTTCGTTACTATGTGATACTCCTTGAGTGCATTAACATATGGATAGACTTCTCGGATGTTGCCGTCGTACAGGAACACAGGAACTCGAATATTAATTTGATCCCGACCAACAAAAACATAAAACAATCTCTAATTTTGGCCGAGATAAGGGAGAAGATGTCGTGTATAATATCGACGGAGTTCTCGTTGAGCCGATTACTACATTAGTTTATAGACCTAGGGAGTGCGGTCGTCGTATAGAAGCTTTATTTTCGATATTACAGGTCGTTAATGCAGTGTGACTTGAGTTAAAACAACTATCCAATGACTTCCGCGATTTTATAATTTTTTGTAGCAAACTATTCTCATTATCGAACGCGGTCATACTGTAAGAAATCGTATTTTTAAACAGGAACTTGTTAAGTCCTGCACCTAGGCCAGTAGATTATAGTAGCTAACGTCTTTCCAGACGGGAGATCATCGTAATAATACCTGCTCGTTCCCAAAAAGGGCTTTTTGCAAATTATAGAAATAACAGAAAGAGAACCCAAAGAAACTTCCCGTTTGATCAACCGTTTTTTTTTTAAAGAAGAGAGAGGAATTTCCTCGGATGGACCCTAGTATTGTGCATTGTGTGAAGATAGTATTAGCAAAGTTTACCTAATAATAAGTTAAGAAGCTGTACAGCAAAATGGACAAATTTCTGGTGTTTTTCAGAATGAAACAACTAATTTCATATACTTTCGTCTTTTCATGAATGGGAGAAAAGAACTTGGCTATGCACTACTGTAGTGCAACTGAGACAACGAGTTAAAAACAAAAATCGAGAGGACGTAGGATTACCCGAACGACAAAATCTTATTAAATCCCTCAAAATCCTTTCAACCTATTCATAATAATGTACTTCGGGCCACACTACCTCCCATTTTTAAGAAAAAGATAAATTTCGCTTTGGCCCAAATGCTGAAAGGAGATGTAAAATTCCTCTCAAATGAAATTCTTATTTTTCCGAAAATATCAGAGAATTCAGCATGAGTTCTCCCACTTAATCTCTTCATAGCAAAACGGATGTAAACAGAAACACGTGCTGTTCAAATATCATAGGATTACAGCAACAACATGTGTCCTTCTACAACATGTGTCCTTCTACAACATGTGTCCTTTTACAACAACAACATGTGTCCTAACATTATCAATATTTCATGAAAACCGGTTTTCACAAAAGCGCGGGAGCTTTTTATGAGAGTAAAACGTGAAAACTCCGCCCCTTCTCATTTATTTACGAAAATGAAACATTTGCCATTCTGTTTCGGTGCATGCACTTGCGCTTTCACATTTTTTATCTTTATTCATAAAATTTTTAAAGAGAGTTTGATTTTTTTTCGAGTTTTTTTCTTTCTTCCTTCCTTTTCTTGCCGTGTACATTTTAAATGTAAAACACTCGGATATCTCACCAGCTTCTTAACTTATTATTAGGTAAACTTTGGTATTAGGTCTTTAAAGCTACGGGGATGAATATAAGCGCGAATTAGCAGTTCTAAAAGAGAAAAAGTAAGAGAATGCTGAGCAGACCACGCATCTATAACACTACGGGGGTGAATATAAGCGCGAATTAGCAGCACTAAAAGAGAAAAAGTAAGAGAATCCTGAGACAGACACGCATCTATAACACTACAGGGGTGAATATAAGCACTAACCAACAATATGTATTCTAATAATTAAATTCACTCAGTATGGCCAGATAAAACAAGTTTTTCTATTTCCTCAATCCTTTTCTTGAGATTTCTCTCCACTCTCCATAGATAAGGCAAAAAGGGACATCCCAAAACAACTGCCAGTGGTGTCATGGGCGGCAGGGGACGGCAACTGGGATCGTAACATCTGATCCTCATGGAGTTCTTCGGGTGAGTGGTGTATGAGGTCCCTTCAGGACGTGTGCGTGTGTGGATTTATTTTTTTGTTTTTCTGTTTTAAAATCTTGGTAGTAGATATCTCTTACAGCATTTTTCGTCAACTTGAACAAGGCACGATTTCTTTTTTCTGTTCATGGCAACGTGACAGTGCAGGGTTTTTGGTGAACTCACCCCACACTCTCCGCCACTTAGCCGAGGTGCTAGCGTGCCGACCTGATGACCGCTGTCACGGAGTGATCTGTCAGCTCTGGCTGGTAGTCTGGACTTCACGTCCAACCCAGTCACTCAATCTTATGTTCCATAACAGTAGTCAGTCCATATTATACATGTCAGTGGTTATCAGCGTGAGAATATTGTACAATATAACTTAAAGGTACGTTTTCGTTGGCGCAGCCAGCTGCTAATCACTGTTCATAGGTAAGACAATGGAACTGTGTTCGTTGCTGCGTTCCGACTGCTGGCTGCAAATGTCGGCTGTATGCGGCTGCGTCCTTACTGCTCATTGTACCAGTAGAGACGCAGCCGTATTGCAGTTCAGTCGTTTGTCAAACTTTAATATGTGCGGTAAAGATATTGAAAGTAAAGACATGGCCTTAAAATTTTCTAATTCGGAAGACGAAGTGTTAATTGAAGAAGTTCAAAGGAATCCTGCTATATATGATCACCAAAATAAAGATTATAAAGATGCTAATATAATGGGAAATATATGGTCAACTGTATCCGCATCCGTTGGAAGAAATGGTAAGGAAATTTGAATTATATATTTATACTTTTTATTACTCTTTATTGACAAAAAATATCTTTTATGAATAGTTAATTTAAAAAAGAAGGATATAATACATTAATTTTTAAGAGCTTAGTCTAGAAATAAATTCCTCTTGCCACTTTACAGCTCCTTCCCTATTCAAATATTCAGTAAATTCTTCTCTTATGATAAAACCATCAGCATCAGAATATCCCCCAGACTTTTTTAATGGTGAAATATTAGTTGATAATTTTAACTTAGGATCATGTTCATAATATGGTTGTCCATTTTTCTCTAAGTAGGCATCTCGCAGTAAATTGTGTAAGCAACAAGCGACAATAACAATATCGTCGCAAGTTTCAGGTTTAACAGCTATTGGTGTGTAAAAAATTCGAAAAACTTGGCATAATAGACCGAAAGCATTTTCCGAAACTCTACGTGCCCGACTCAGTCTGTAATTGAAAACAGCTTTCTCTCTGTCTGAATTAGCTGATGGCTTCGTATAGGGCTTCATAATATGTCTATGTAGGCGAAAAGCTTCGTCTCCAATTATAACATACGGTAGCACTTTATTTGAACTTGGAAGGTTGCTGTCTTTTGGGAAGAGAGCTCCTGAAAATATACTTTGGCCCATTGAGCTTTTTGCGAAGATTCCACTATCACCTTCTTTGCCATATGATCCGACATTTATTATTAGGAACTTGCAGTTTGCATCGACGAGAGCTAACAAGACGATGGAAAAGTAATCTTTGTAGTTAAAGAATAAAGATCCAATTTCATTGGGACAGAAGATCCGTATATGTTTTCCATCAACCGCGCCCACACAGTTAGGAAAATCACACCTTTTCCAGAACTCGTCTGCTCTCTCTTTTAAATTTTCAGTGGTCGGCTCAGGTAGAAATAACGGTAATAATTTTGTTTTCAATATTCCTAATGTATCACGAATGATGATACTTATATAACTATGAGAAATACGAAATCCAAAAGCAAGTGAACGGTAGGACTCTCCTGAAGCAAGAAACCTGTAAATTTAACAAATTTTAATAATTAACAAAATTGAATGTAAACTTTTGAGGTAATAGATCAAAAATTTCATAACATGCTATACTATTGTACAAGTACAGTGTGCGATGAATTTTGCAACTAATTGCCTATTATTTCAGATG
This sequence comes from Dioctria rufipes, assembly GCA_963924295.1. Classification (NCBI taxonomy): domain Eukaryota; kingdom Metazoa; phylum Arthropoda; class Insecta; order Diptera; family Asilidae; genus Dioctria; species Dioctria rufipes. The sequence goes on from OZ002744.1 coordinate 77,053,861, forward strand.
AGGAGTGCAAAAAACGGTGGAGATTGATCAGAGATAACTTTTTTAAACAAAAAAGAAAGCAGAAACTTGGAACGGGATCTGCAGCAGCAAGGCTTTCCAAATGGCCTCTTTATGAACAACTACGTTTTTTGGAAACAGTTCAACAAGATAGAATGTAAAAATTTCAAAACAAATATTATCAGTCATAACGAAATTCTTCCAGGATAAAAACTAACATTAGAAAAGTTGATTCGAATTGTCCAACTACTGATGAATCTCTCGGCGAAGGATTAAATTTGGAGGAAACAGCCGAAAAGGACATCCAACCTATTCAGGCCAGTGGTTCTTGTGAGCTTAATCAGACTGGCTGTTGCTCGTCTTCTCCAATTCAGTTCCAACATCCAGAAGGAAAATCAAGTTCCAGCTCTTCGACACAAATTCCCAAAAATAAGAGAGCTAAAAGTAACTTAGCAAAATTGGTTGAAGATTTTGACCGACGGTCGTCTGATAGAATGCAAATTCTTTCTGAATTGGTTAAAGGCAAGGAGGATGAGGATGATATTGATGCATTCTTAAAGAGTATTGCGATCAGTATAAAAAAACTTCCTCCATATCAAATTGCTCAAGCAAAAACTAGGATCCTTTCTGTAGTGACGGAGTTGCAATACCCGTCACCAGCTTCTTCTACTATAATTATTCCCTATGAAAGTTTTGAGAGTATTGAAAATTCTTCCTCTACCCTGGCATCAGCATCATCAGCATCCTCTTTTTCGTTTCGTATTCCTCCACCCGACATATATCAAAATGAATCCGCCGAAAGTTCACTTATTTAGGTGTGATGTATTGTAAAACAAAAACCGACATAATAAAACTAATAAAAATAAAAGGTTTATCTTATTTTTTATACGTACCGTAAAGTCAGTGCTAGCTTCTCAGCTGGTGAAATCGGATATTTTATTGCATTTGAACTTTTCTTCTTTAAATCAACTGCCACCAAACTTAAAATAAAATTAAACTGTTCTGGATTTAATCTGAGGAACTGCCGAAATTTTTCGTCGCTATCTTTGAAATGTCCATTTATAAGAAGCTTGAAATATCCTTCGACTCTTCGAGTTTGAAATAAATTATTGGTGGGCTGCCTTAAACTCGATAATAACATTAACATTTCTTCTCCTTCTTCCTCTTCTTCCAGTTGCCGAAATTTTTCGTCGCTATCTTTGAAATGTCCATTTATAAGAAGCTTGAAATATCCTTCGACTCTTCGAGTTTGAAATAAATTATTGGTGGGCTGCCTTAAACTCGATAATAACATTAACATTTCTTCTCCTTCTTCCTCTTCTTCCAGTAATAAAAATTGGATGACTTTATTCATTAAGTTTTTCTTAATAGCGGTTTAATATGTGATAATTACAAGCACTTTAACTGAGTGCCAATGCAGTCAGACATTCTAGCGAAACCACTTGGCTGCCCAGCTGAACCGTGCGGCTAAGATGTAACAGCCTGTTGATACAGCTGGCTGCGCCAGCGAAACCGTACCTTAACGCAGCCAAATGGCGGTAAGCCAGCAATGCCTCGCCCCAATACAAAATCGACGATGCCTCGACTTGATGTAGGGAAGGCCTAAATTTTTTGTAAAAAAAATTTAATGTATTCCTTACAATTTTTATTTATTATTGGAAGCCGACAACGTCTGCTTGGGCCGCCAACAATACTTGGTGGCAAACTGGAGTTATTTTCAGATATAATAATTTCATGTGTGCCGTTGTCGGCCTACAATAATGCACAAGGATTCTAAAGAGCAAATTTCCAGTAAATTTCTAAGAAAAAATTGAGGCTTTCCCTATATTAGGTCAAGGCATCGTTGATAATGATTTTATATTCGAGTGAGGTATTGCTGTCTTACCCTTTGGTTACGTCAGTAAGTCGAGACGTCTTCGATTTTATATTCGGGCGAGACGTTACAGATTTTTGTTCTACTTGCCCAGTCTTTGTATGTTATTAGTTTGTCTATGGTAACACAGAAAATATTCTGGATATCTATTACAGTCTAAAATTAATGTCGGGTATCTATAGTGCAGGGGTGGCCAAACTTTTGAAGTACGCGATCTCCATAGTAATTCAAAATATCGTGGCGGTCTACCATCAGCAACAGTTTTAAATAAAACTCAAAAAATTTTCTGTAAATACTTCCGAATGCTCCAGATTAGGTCGCATCAGCTAATTTCTTCCTCACAACAAACTGGTCAAAAGGGAACACTGGGGATGGCTGATACCGATACGATATTCGATATATCGGTATAAATCCCCCACGATACAGGTAATACGTATCGATATTTTTATACTTTAAATATCGTTGTATCGATATTTCAATAGCTATATCGCAATAAAAAATGTCTGCTCGAAAGCCCTCTTTTCTTACAATTTTAGGTCCGACATGAACATACATGAGAGATTCCTTAAGCGCCGCGTTGTGATACCCTGAGGGGGGGGGAAAGCTTTGGCGTTCGGATGAATTTTGAGAGAGACTTTCTTGGATGAAAAAGTGGACTTTTTTCCTCTCGTGATTGTGTGAAACTGGTGCGTCGTGGAAAATGACTTCCAATCAGAAAAATGCTCACAACAGAGCACTGATCTCCCTGAAAGAAAGAACGGAAAGATATATATGCGAAATGTAGTAACTTTGGTGTATGTTACCCAAGTGCGATACTGATAGTACTCGGCGAGACCACTTTTTCCGCTCGTGATTGTGAGAAATAGGTGCATCGTGGAAAAATGACATCCTATGAGAAAAAGGTTCATAAAAGATCACTAATGTCCCTGAGAGAAAGAACGGACAAAATATATGCGAAATGTAGTAAGTGGGGTGTGAACAATTACCTACGAATTAGATTAATGTACATATATGCATGCATATCTACAGAAACAAAATAATTCATTTCTCACGGTACGGTAAAACTTCTAAAATCTCATATTGCGTCTGGGGGCATAATTTTCATGCGCAAGTAATCAAATATCACTTGCCTGCGCCTGGGAAATGCAAGCTTGCAAATTCTTACGTGAAATTGCCGCCTGCAGTTCTCATGAGAAAATTATTTTCCCAGAAAGTTTTATTTAAATTTTATATAAATTAACGAGTTTTGGAGAATAAATATTCAGTATTTTTTGAAGAACAAAAGGAGTCTTTTTAATTAATATACATTGGTGACCCCGACGTGATGTATTGAATGTTTCAGTACAGCACCAACATAGCAACAGCTATTTACTTTATCTGCATAGGCAGGTACTTACAAACAAGAAGCAGTAGCTGCTCACTCAGTCAATCAGCAGTGGCTATCAATTCATTGCAGCGGCAATAGCAACTATACAAACAAGAAGCAGTAGCTGCTCACTCAGGCAATCAGCAGTGGCTATCAATTCATTGCAGCGGCAATAGCAACTATACAAACAAGAAGCAGTAGCTGCTCACTCAGGCAATCAGCAGTGGCTATCAATTCATTGCAGCGGCAATAGCAACTATACAAACAAGAAGCAGTAGCTGCTCACTCAGTCAATCAGCAGTGGCTATCAATTCATTGCAGCGGCAATAGCAACTATACAAGCAAGAAGCAATAGCTACTCAAATAAGAATATTCAAAGGGTCCACGAAGCTACAATGGCCGATCTCAAACCACCCAAACAGATATTGGTAAGGAAATAACCCAATTAACTGAAAATTTCAGGAAGGAAAGAAGCGAACGAAGAACACTTGAGGGTACCAAGAGCTACCTAGAAAGGCTCGAAAAATCATGGGCCAAATTTGAGGAAACACATGAGCAACTAGAGGAAAAGAGGGAAGGCAACAGGGACCATCCTTACTTTGCTCAAAATTATTTTGAACAAGTCCACAAGGAATACAAAGAGTTCATGTTAAAGATAGAGGAACGTATGTTACAAATCACGAACGCACCAATAGTCTCAACCCACAGACAGAATGACTCAAGCTAAAGAACCAACTAGAGGGCACAATCTCAGCATTAGACCGAGTCATTACTGCAATCGAGAAAGAAATGACAATCAAACAGTCAAAGGCATACTACATACAAAAACTTAAATTTGCCAACCAGTATTGGGATCAAATATCATTGCTACATGGACAAATCATGGCAGATATTAGCGATAAACCTTGCGACGTAAGAGCATATTCCATAATTGAAGACCGCTTCCAGACTATCGCCATAAAACTACAGGAAAAGCTGGAAGAGCAAAACACTTCTCTCGGCGGTAATAGCAATGTCAAGCTGCCAAAAATTACCCTTCCTACATTTGATGGAAGTTACACCAAGTGGACTCAGTTCAAAGAATTGTTCACGCAATTAATACATAACCGACCATTAAGTGGAGCAGAAAAAATGTTCTACCTAAAGGCGAACCTAATAGCTGAGCCCAATCGACTAATCAAACATCTTCAAGCCACAGAAGACAACTATACTATGGCATGGAAAATTCTTATAGAGCGCTACGACAATCCGAGAACCATCGTAACTGCAATTCTGAACGACCTGTTAAGCCAGCCATGTCTCACTACGGAGACAACTTCAGGAATTAAGAGGCTACATGACTGCACCAAAGAATGTCTATTAGCTCTCGAGAAACTGGGCATTCATATCAACGATTGGAGTCCTATATTGCTGCACCTACTATTACTATTATTATTATTGCCGACAATTACAATTACACCGAGGTGCTCTTCAGTTATGTCCAAAGTACAAAGAGTCAACAAAGACAATAAAGAGAGTTGTGTCGGCGACAATTCAACTCCAACCACACTTAATCAGCGTAACACCAGAGCCAATCCAACCCACACTAGCAATTTAACCTCAAGTGAGATTAACATGGAGCAGCTTTTGGTGGCTCTTGAAGCCAGAATTACAACTAAAATTGATCTCATGTTAAAAGAACACGAGAATCAACTATACGCTAAATTGGATGAAAAAGTTGTCACCAAAATCGATTGCATGCTGAGGGAACATGAAAAACAATTTTATTCTAGGTTGGATGATATTGTTAAGTCTTGTAACACTCGTTTTGTCGGATTAGAAAGCTCTTTGGATGTTTTGCAAAATCGGCTCCCAGTACTTTCTGATCAAGTCAATGACCTCCGTCGTTTTCAACGCCAGAGTGACATCGTTATTAGAGGAATACCCGCAAAAGATCATGAGAATCCACTTGCTATTCTACAGTGCATATCCATGAACATCAATCATCAGTTGTCACCCTATGCAGACGCTTTCCGAATTAAAAAACAAAAACAAGTGGGTTCTAGTCGCAATAAATTTAGTGATTTGCCAATTATTGGGCGCTTTTCATGTCCTAATGAGCGACGTTCCTTTTTATCAGCACTGAAGAAGCATGGACCAATCAAATTAAGCAGCATTGAAGGTTTTTCAGTTGACACATTAGTATATATTAGTGTAAGTTTAACATCAGAAGATCATGCGCTCTTCCGTAATGCTCTAAGTTTGCTCAAACAAAATCAGCTTCAAGCTGTATTCATCAGAAATGGGAAAGTATTTGTGAAAAGAAGTAAAGATAGTCCAGCTGTTTACATTAATATGGCCGTTCAGCTAACAAATATGTGCGGGCCCGCTATCAACAACTCGGGAGCAGGCATCTCTTCATGATAGCATCACGAAACCGAAATTAGTATGCAGACGCACCGAATTAGTGCTTGTGTTACTTTAGATGTTTTAGTAGAATTTTTCTTCAATATTGATATTTCTCTTTTACTAATCTTATTTTTTTCTCTTTTTCTTACCATTTATTTTGTGCAAGTTAAGATCTCTCAGTTCAGTGCAATATGTGTTTTTGGCTTTGTAATTTTCTGTATGGCGAACTTCTCTGAAAGCTTCTGTCGCGGCTGCAGTGTTTCTCTTCATGATTAACAATGGTGGCAGCTTGAACAAGGTAAGAGTGATGATTGATATTCTGTGCCAACGCACTTGTGGGCTGAATGTCGTTTCCATTAATGCTAGGAGCCTGAAACCAAAAATTGATGAACTGCAGGAAATTTTCGTAGGGTCGAGTGTTCATGTTATATTGATAAGCGAATCATGGTTGCATGCAGGAATTCCATCTTCGTTGATTTCGTTACCAGGTTATAAATTGCATCGCAATGATAGGAAAAATCGAGTCGGCGGAGGTGTAGCTATTTATGTTCGAACTGACCTTAAGTCGAAATCAATGTACCAGTCACACTTGCGTGACCTTGAATTCTTGTGTGTAGAAGTTAGTTCCAATAGTGAAAAATGCTTACTTACAGCTGTTTATTGCCCACCTGCACTTTTTAATGTTGAGCTTGCTATTGAATTTGAGTCAGTGATTTCTAGGTACACTCAGAGCTACCCCAATGTTATGATCGGTGGCGATTTCAACGTTAATATGCTTTGTGCGAACAACTCTGCTAATACCTTCGAATTCTTAATGCAATCATTACACTTAAGTCTTGTAAATAATCAACCTACCTATTTTAATACGTCTAATCCATCAATGCTAGACCTACTCCTTGTTTCTGATATTAATGCCGTCTTATTTCATAACCAGATTGAACCTCCTGCTATATTTGATCATGATATTTTATTCTTAACACACAATTTCTTAATACAACCGGATAATTTATATAATACTATTTCTTTTAGAAATTACAGAAATATTGATGTGGCTGAGTTAGCTCAAGAATGTGCCGCACTGCCTTGGAATGAGTTTTATCTAACCCCATCAATAAATGATAAATTGAATATTTTATACAACCTGATTTACCATCTACACGACAAATATGCACCTCTCAGAACAAGGTCGGTCAAAGTAAACGGTTGCCCGTGGTTTTCCCAAGAGGTTCATTCGTTGATTGTTGAGCGCGATTTTCTGCATCGTCGATTTTTGCGACTAAGAACTAATGAAAGCCGTAATCGTTACAAGACAGTTAGAAATAAAGTAAATTCCAAGATTCGTGCAGCTAAATTTTGCTATTTTAAACGCAGGTTTGATATTAACCTGCCTCCAAAAAGACTGTGGAACAATTTAAAACGCTCAGGTATTTTTCGGAAAGATACAGATACATGTGAACTAGATCCTGATACCTTAAATGTTCATTTTACATCAACACATTCTGTTGCTCTGAATTCTGAAGATTTTGTTAACGGAAATGCAGGTGAAGCTCATACGGACGGTCTTAGTTTCCGTTGTGTTGATATCGAAGAAGTCAGTAAAGCTCTCCATTCAATAAAATCTGATGCCGTGGGTCCAGATAGAGTTCCTCCCCAATTTCTCAAGATAATTCTACCTTATATAATCCATTCTATCATGCATATCTTTAATGCTTGCTTGACAACTTCTGAATTTCCCACCTGTTGGAAGGTCGCAATTGTGCGGCCAATAGCTAAAATTAGTAACCCAAGTAACGTAACTGACTACAGGCCAATAAGTGTATTATGCTATCTTTCAAAGGCCCTTGAGAAGATAATTTATTCCCAAATAAGTGAACACTTGGAAAGCAAAAAACTCCTAACTCCCTGGCAATCGGGCTTCCGTGCTTTCCATAGTTGTGAAACCGCTCTCTTAAAGGTCACCAGTGATATTCGTAAATTTTTAGATAGCAATGACCTTGCAGTGTTGACCCTACTGGATTTTTCAAAAGCTTTTGACAGTGTCAGTCATCCTAAGTTACTTACAAAATTAGCTTCACAATTCAATTTTTCTACGTCGGCCATTTCTTTAATAGCTGATTTTTTGGCAAATAGATCCCAACAGGTGATTGCTGATGAACGTCTCTCAGAAGTACTACCTTTACATTGCGGAGTACCCCAAGGATCTATTCTTGGACCACTATTGTTTAGTCTGTACATTAACGATCTTCCTAATGTCATCCAGGACTGTAACATCCATTTGTACGCAGACGATGTACAACTATACCTAAATAGGCCGATTGGTCTAATGGAAGACTGCGTAGACCGCCTCAACTCTGACTTGGAGCGAGTATCAAGATGGGCGTCCGAAAATCAGCTTATATTAAATCCCACTAAATCCCAATCAATGGTTTTTTATAGACAACAGCTTGATATAAGCGAGTTGCCTCCGGTCATTCTTGATGGAGTTACCCTGCCTTTTGTGAATACAGTTAAAAATCTCGGCTTTACTCTGAACCCCTCAATGAGCTGCTGTGACCATGTAAATGGAATAATTCGTAATGTCTATGGTGGCCTTAGGAGACTGTGGTTATCAGCTAGTATACTAACAGAGCCCTTACGTTTAAAATTAGTTAAAACGCTCTTATTGCCATATTTTATTGGGTCTTGTCTAATTTTCCCCCGTTTAGATTCTTCTTGCGCTAGAAAATTGGAAGTTGCTTTTAATGATTGCACGAGATTTGTCTTTGGGCTGAAACGATTTGATCACATTTCTCCGTTTCGATTGCGTATTCTTGGATGTTCTTTAAACACTTTTCTTGTACGAAGGCAGTTAATTTTTCTTCATAGAATTACATATCGAAATCGTGTACCTTCTTACTTAAATGACGAGTTAGTTTTCCTGGGTTCATCTAGAAATGTTAGTATTTTAATTCCGCGATACAGATATTCCATAATGGAGAACTCTTACTTTGTTCGAGCAATACGTTTGTGGAATTCACTTCCTGCCAACTTTCAAAGATCCAGCGCGTTGGGGGCTTTCAGGGAACTTTTATACCAATACTCGCCTATTAACAACTTATGATTGCATAACTTTTTTATTTTTGCACTCACTCAGAGATCTTAATTTTTAAATTCTTTTTTTTGTTTTTTTTTTCTTCTTTGCTTTTTTTGTTTTTTTTTTCTTTAATCAATACTACTATGTTATTTTAATTGCTATTACTGAATTTATATACTTCATTCTGAATTCTGCTATTATTCTTGTTTAATTTTTATTATATTATTGTTTCAATTAATTCTTTTATTCTTAATCTTCTAACTTTTTAGCTTTATTTAATTTCATTTTGTTTTTCTCTTAAGTTCATTCATTAGCTTTTCATTTTCAAATACTATCAGTCGGTGCAGGTAAAAGATTTTGTAAGTCTTATTGTACCATATGCCAGCAAATAAAAATTGAATTGAATTGAATTGAAATAAAGACTCGAGGAGGCTTTATGAACAATCGCTGAAGTCTCCTCGAGAGTTGCAAGATATAAGCGACTTCTTAAAGTTCTTAGAGTCAAGATTTCAGATGCTAGAAGCAGTTCACACAAGAGAAGAGCGCAAGAAGACATCCACATTTACAGCTTCAGCTCAAACACCTCAGTGTCCTGTTTGCAAAGCAGGGCACAAAATCTACAAGTGTACCAAGTTTCTCTATTTGCCATTAGAGAATCGGATTCGACTTGTCAGACAATTGCACTTACACTTATGTCCAAACTGTCTGAGATTTGGTCACAAGGCCAGAGAGTGCTCATCAAGCAGCTGCAGGAAATGCAACAAAAATCATAATACATTAATTCATGATCCGGAATTAGAAAGGGCCAAGTCTGCACCAAATCATGCTAATAGCTCGGTCAGCTCAAATGACCCACGCAAGTCAACCTTATCACATGGAAGGAAACCTGTCAGCACCCTTCAACCCAATGAAATAACGCAGAGTACTATGCAATCAGTATGCAGTGCAACAAACATGAGTCAAATGTCAGCAAAAGGGTCCCAAGTTATGCTAGCAACTGCTGTTATAAGAGTTAGCAGCGCTTCAGGGATTCTTGTGAACTGCAGAGTGCTGTTAGACTCAGGCTCACAGCTTCACTTCGTTTGTGAACGATTAGTACAAACGCTAGGCCTGCAACGTCGTCGAATTTCTCTACCCATAAGTGGAATTGGAGGTCTCGAAACAAACGCAAGGTAACATACGAAACTACCCTCACGATTCATTCGAGGCTAAATGACTTTGCTACTGACATAAACGCAGTGATTTTAAAAACTATCACGGAACAACAACCTTCAATGTACATCAAAACATCCAGCTGGAATATTCCCAACAATATACAGTTAGCAGACCCTGCATTCCACAAACCTCAGTCTATTGATATGTTGTTGGGGGCAGAGCTATTTCTTCAGTTGCTGGAAGAAGGGCAAATCAGACTACATAATGACCTGCCGTTGCTCCAAAATACTCGGTTTGGATGGATACTTTCGGGAAGAATACAAGAAGGAACAAGGAGCAAGCAGAGTTGCTATATCGCAACTCAACCTTCAGTCACAGCATTGGAAAGGCAGCTCCAACAATTTTGGGAAATAGAAAATCACGACTCGCCTCCTAGGTACATGTCAAGAGAGGAATTAGAATGTGAAGAACACTTTCAAACCACCGCTCAACGATCAACATCGGGACGATATACCGTAAAACTACCATTCCGGGAGAAACCTTCAAACCTTGGGTCATCTTTTGACATCGCAGCTAAGCGATTTTTCGCCTTAGAGAGAAAACTGTATAAGAACGAAAACACTAGAATACAGTATATAGAGTTTATGAAAGAATATGAAGCTCTTGGTCACATGCAGCCCATCGCAAGGGAACTCATTCCCCCCATACATTATTATATGCCACACCACTGTGTCACGAAGGCTGATAGCACCACCACTAAGTTCCGGGTGGTGTTTGATGCATCAGCTAAGACAACATCAGGTAAATCGCTCAATGACATTCTGATGGTAGGGCCAACAGTTCAGCCGGACTTATTTTCCATCTTAAGCAAATTCAGGATTCACAAGTACGTGATGACGGCAGACATTTGCAAAATGTATCGTCAGATTGAAATACATCCAAACGACAAAAGGTTTCAGCTCATACTGTGGCGTGATTCCAAAGAGAAACCACTTCAAACGTACCAATTAAACACTGTTACCTATGGAACCGCCGCGGCTCCATTCCTTGCAACCAGAAGCTTAAACCAGTTAGCTCTGGCTGAATACGACTCAGCTCCAGAAGCAGCAAATGTCATTCTTGGAAGCACCTATGTAGACGACATCTTGACAGGATCTAGTTCAACACAAGAGTTAATAAACCTTAAGGACGATCTAATACGACTACTACGATCTGGAGGCTTCGAATTAAGAAAATTCAGCACCAATCACACCGAGATATTGCAAACTGTACCAGAAGATCACAAAGAGAAAATGATTCTCATCAATGAAACTGAGGTTACTAAGGCACTAGGATTAGTCTGGGAGCCAAACAAAGATACATTTCAATATCATATCGCAGAATATAGGCCAGATAAACTAACCAAGCGTACAGTATTGTCCGACATAACTCGTATTTTCGACCCTCTTGGATTGATAGGACCCGTCACAGTATTAGGAAAGCTATTTGTGCAAGAATTATTTAAAGACAAATGTACCTGGGATGAAGAATTGCCCGCCCAATATAAAGAAAAGTGGATCAAATTTAAGAAACGCTTATCTGAACTAAAAACTTTAAAAATTCCGCGACATGTAATATTGTCCAAACCAATTGATGTGCAACTTCACGCATTTTCTGACAGCAGCGAATACGCCTATGGAGCCTGCTGTTACCTCAGATCATCAGATCATCACGGACAAATTAGGGTTAGGCTCTTGTGTGCAAAATCAAGGATAGCACCACTGAAGACCATGACACTTGCTAGATTGGAACTCTGTGCAGCACTACTGATGGCAGAACTAGCTGAAAGAGTGTGTCAGTGTTTATCAGTCAAAGTATCAAAAATCGTTTATTACACTGACTCCACTATTGTACTCTCATGGATCTCCTCGCCGTCATACACATGGACTACCTTTGTGGCAAATCGGGTAGAGAAAATACAGCAACTGACTCAAACGAACCAGTGGAGGCACATTGATGGAGCTCAAAATCCTGCCGACATCATTTCTCGAGGCATGCTGCCTGATGCCCTAGTGCAATCAGGGCTATGATTTAAAGGACCAGCATTTTTAGTCAATCCCGAAGTAAGTTGGCCCAAACCATCATTCAAATTGCCTGACAGGGTTCCGGAGATAAAACCGAAGAAATCAGTACTAACCACAGGAATAAAGGAGCATGAATACACCGATATTCTACAATTAGTGAACCATTCAAACTCATTTCAAAAGATGCAAAGAATATTTGCCTACTGTATCAGGTTTACACAGAATTGTAAGACATCATCAAAGGGGTCTAGGAAAACGGGAGAACTTTCAATCACAGAATTGGATAAGGCTTTAAGCGGAGTTATCAAGAATGTACAGAGAACTGCACTTTACCGTCAATATTTGGAGTTGAAGAAAAATAAAGCATTAGATCCGAGTGACCCCATTCAACACTTGACTCCATACCTAGACCAAACTGCCCAGATCATCAAAGTAGGAGGTCGACTAAAACACTCTGATCTTGCACAAGAAGCAAAAAACCAAATACTGCTGCCCAAGGGACACAAGTTTAATGAGTTGTTGTTCGATCATTTGCATAAACAACACATGCATGCCGCTCCTCAAACATTAATCGCAATTGCAAGACAACGATACTGGGTCCGAGACGCCAGAAGACTTGCCCAGAAAACGGTTTATAGGTGCATAAGATGCCTTCGGTGTAAGCCAAAGGTTCTAGAACAAATAATGGGAGACCTACCAAAGGAACGAGTAAGGACCTCAACACCATTTCACACCACAGGCGTCGATTTTTGTGGTCCTATAATGATTCACTTCAAAGTGCGCGGAAAATCCCCGACAAAGGCTTACATTGCCGTGTTTGTTTGTTTCACTACAAAGGCAGTCCACATGGAGCTAGTTAGCGATCTCAGCGCTGAAGCCTTCCTCAACGCCCTAAAGAGATTCATAGCTCGAAGAGGTTTATGCGCCACTATCTTCTGTGATAACGCAAGAAACTTCTTAGGGGCAAGAGCATAATTAAAAGAATTAAAGGACATGTTCACTTCACACAAACTGCAGTCATCGCTGTCGCAGCTATGTGCCCAGAACCATATTGAGTGGAAGCCGATTCCTCCACGATCACCTCACTTCGGGGGTCTCTGGGAAGCGGCAGTGAAATCTGCAAAACATCACTTAACCCGCCAAATAGGAAATGCAAATCTAACTTACGAGGAACTGCACACTATTATCGTTCAAGTCGAAGCCATTCTTAATTCCAGGCCATTAACACCCATGTCAGCAGACCCTAACGACTTTGAAGCGCTAACACCAGGGCATTTCTTGACAGGCAAACCACTGACAACATTTGCTGAAACAGACATCAGCGACCAAAAATTTAACAATTTGGCGAGATATAGGCAAATACAACACATCCAACAAACATTTTGGCATCGATGGTCAGCAGAATACCTTCAAGAACTTCAGACAAGAAATAAGTGGAAGGGAGTGAAACCGAACCTGAAGCCAGGAACTCTAGTGTTAATAAGGGACAAAAACCTACCACCATTAAAATGGCCCTTAGGCAGAGTGGTAGAAACTTTCGATGGCACGGACAATGTTACAAGAGTCGTGAATGTTAAAACAGCCTCCGGAGTTCTTAAAAGATCGATTCACAATCTTTGTCCCTTACCAGAAGAAGAACATTATTCCGAATGCAGCAACATTGAAGAAAAGGGTTCAAATTCACCTACCGATAAATCAATCAAATCAACAACATGTCTCTTGAGCTCTAAACAAGGCTTGGTCAAGACTTCAAGAGACATCGAGAGCAAGCAAGCTCCAAAGAGATCAAAGCGACCTTATCATCCCCTTCGAGGAAGATTCTTGCCAAATAATTCCAATTGGGCAAACTCAGACTTTGTGAAGAGGAAAAAGACAACTAAAATTGCCGAAAGTTCAGAGGATAATACTAAGCATAGTACGAGTCCGGTCAAAACATCCACTAGCCTAAGGCTACTAATGTTGACTTCACTCATCCTTCCCATACTAGGACATTCTATTAAAGAACCTGTGAAGGTAGACCCATTCACTAGTCACCCAGGCATTTTTTTCGAAAAAATAGGACAAGCACAATTAATGAATAGTGAATGGAATCTAATAACCTATTATAACCTCGACAACTATTGGAACGAGTTAAAAGGGATCAGGAAATGTATAGGTGAAATAGGCAATCTCTGTAATAATACAACCATTCGAAGAAATCATTGCTTGGAAATATTCTCCCAATTTCAACATCAGCTTACGCACATCGAGGAATCCAATGAGATCCTACATAAACGAAGCAGTGGACGCAGAAGAAGGGCACCCCTTGAAATAGTGGGAAGTGTCGCAAACACACTTTTTGGAATTCTCGATGCATCTTATGCTGAGCATATTGAAAGGGAAATTGAAAGGTCTCGTACGAATGAAAACCACTTGCTTTACTTATTGAGAAACCAAACATCTATACTGGAATCCACAACCAACATCCTAAAGCGGAAGGACGAAGCAATCCAACGTCAATTTAAGGCAATACAAGATCACATTCAGGCATATAGCAGCTATATAGATAACCTACAACATGAGAAGGAAGCAACGCAAGCATTTACTGCACTTTCCCTGCTGACCAGCTTAGTTCTACAAAACTATCAGCGAATGCAAGATGCTTTACTAAGTGTTCTCATAGATCTTCACCACAGTAAAATTAGCCCCTTGCTAATTACTCCAACACAGCTACGGGAACAACTTACAATAATAAAGCAACACCTTCCATCTACCTTATCCATACCAAGAAATGACCCGGATGACGGATTAATGGTGTACAATATAATGTCAGCCGCAACTAGGGTAACAGAGTCATATATACTGTTTGATATCAGGATACCGTTACAACATAACGAATATTTCCAACTATTTAAGTTAATTACGGTTCCAATTCCACATGAAAACGGATTCCTCCTAATCAAACCTTCATCGGAATATTTAATTGTAAGCTTGCCCAGAGACAGATATTACCCCCTCACGCAAAGAGAATTGGATAGCTGTAAACAGCTAAACGAGGAGAAATACTTATGCCACCAGAATCATCCGATTTTTAACTTAAAGGCCAACATAAGCCAATGTGAGATGGGCTTGTTGAATCATCAAAAATCACTATCAAATTGTCAACTGCGATCCTCCAATCGTTCGAGTGTGTGGACACAACTTCACACTCCCAACAATTGGTTGTACTGCATGGATTCGGAGACGACATTCAACATCGTATGTGGAACACGAGTGATGCAAATAACCCTCAAAGGAAGCGGTGTTCTACAGCTCCGACCAGACTGCTCAATAAAACAACCATCCATGACGATTACTGGTCATGGCCGCTACCTGAGCAAGGTAATTTCATCATTCATTCCACAAATGAACCTAAGAGATTTCTCAAGGAGCCACAAGGACACGCCAGAAAAACATGCTACTCCAGAGCTTCATCTGCAATCCAATGATCGCGAATTGGATGTCCTGATCAACCAAATACAAGACCTGAAGGAAAGGGAAATTTTTCATCAAGAAGCAACACTACATGACGTTCACCATTACACCATCAGTTACGTTCTTCTATGCGCACTACTTGCTGGATGCAGCTACTATACCTATTTGAGACGCAAGCGTTCCCGAAATCAGCTGTCCATATCTCCTCCAATACCAGCAGCACGCTCCCATATGACGATCAACGAAGACTTTGTGTTGCATAGCAACCCAAGGGGGCAGGATGAACAATTACCTACGAATTAGATTAATGTACATATATGCATGCATATCTACAGAAACAAAATAATTCATTTCTCACGGTACGGTAAAACTTCTAAAATCTCATATTGCGTCTGGGGGCATAATTTTCATGCGCAAGTAATCAAATATCACTTGCCTGCGCCTGGGAAATGCAAGCTTGCAAATTCTTACGTGAAATTGCCGCCTGCAGTTCTCATGAGAAAATTATTTTCCCAGAAAGTTTTATTTAAATTTTATATAAATTAACGAGTTTTGGAGAATAAATATTCAGTATTTTTTGAAGAACAAAAGGAGTCTTTTTAATTAATATACAGGGTGTATGTTACCCAAGTGCATAAAAGTGAGTTTTTCGGTGACAAAAACGTCCAGAGAAAGTTTTCTGAATCAAGAAAAGAGTACATCACTCAATAGTACTCGGCGAGACCTTTAATTTGATATGCAACAACATAGTATGCATTGCATAGTACTATAGTATTTATACATATAATAACAAATATCGTATTGGCGATACTAAACCTCAGTTCACGAGCGCGATACGATACGCGCGATATTTTGCTAAGATCCTGCTCTTCCTATAGATCTATCTCTACTTGCGACTAGTTTTTATCACGCGATACGTTCACAAGGTTGACATGTTTGTTTAGTTTTGTGGTTGGCAAGGAGATATTAGTGTAAAATTTACATATGTATATTTATGTTTTTATATACATATTATAGTAACTTTCAACATCACTGCGAAGTTTTAGCATCCGATTACAAATGTAAACAAGTTAAAAATCGCACCAAACTAAGAGCATAGCTGATAAATTTTTGTAGTAGAAGAGTAGAGTAGAACGTAGAAAGAGTAACCATGTTCTGCGACAACCACATTGTTGCAGCCAATCAGAGCTCTGTCGCATGCGATAAATCGCTCTCGTGAACATGTCCTAAGGATATCGATATTTTAAGAGCCAATATATTGGTGTATCGATATTTAAAAAAAAAAATGGAAATATCGGTGTATCGATATTTTCCCAACTATTGGCCATCTCTAGGGAATACCATGAAACTGCTGACTTCTTCCCGATCCCGAGCTTCAAGAATTTCTTTCGAACCCCTCGTGTAAATTGTCTAATTATTCGGCGAAACTTTGGAATTCCCGATGTATATTTTGTGTACACTCTTGCCCCAAGGTTTTGGTAATTTTTCAATTCGCCTTTTCTTAGTTGGGATGCATGCACCTCATTCTTTTTTTTATGTTTTAATAAACATTTCATATCAATTAGTGATAGTAATGTAACAAACCAATTCAGACTTTGGTGCGGCGCTTGACAGTGTTTCGTGGCGGTGAAATGCCGTTGATTTACAAAAGATTTTATTTTTTTAATTTTACGATACCAATGTTGCTGCTTTTGATTTTGTGCCTGGATTTGTAAAAAAAGATTGCTGTGAATATAAACTAGTTTTTAACTCACATACTTCTGTTATCTGGATTTTACAAAATCGGTGACATATTTTGTGTGTGTAGTTTTACAATGCTCTTCGACATTTTTTTTTGTCTGTCCTGCACCTTAGTTACAAATAAGACAAACACGTTTATCTTTGAACATCACGGTAAAGAACTCCTTTGATAGTGGTAAGTCTTACCGTTATCTGAGCTCGACAACTTTGCCCGCTCATTTTAGTCGCTATTATTATCACCACGCAACAAATCAATCGTCAGAACTGAATATGTACTAGCTGTGTATATTCTGACCGAGAACAAAAAGGAGCGATTTTTATTAGTACGGAAGATAAAGAAAGAAATAGTGGCGGGGGTGGGTTATTCGTTACTCACGCAATGTGAGGCGGTGCATTATCTTAATATGATAATTTTTGAGATTTTTGTTCAATTTATTTTATTCTCGCGGGCTATCAAAAACATCAACACGATTGACCGGTCGCCTGCGGTCGACGTCTTGGCCACCCCTGCTATAGTGCATGAAATTCTGAAGAAAAAATGTTCCGCAAATTTCTAAGAAAAAACTAATGTTTATCTGCCCAGAGGTGTTGTCACTTCCTTTGAAAAATCGATGTTAGATTCGATTGAAAAAGAGTGGCAGGAGAAAAGCGTGGTAGAAGAGGAAAAATCGAAGCGAACCACATTTTAGAGATTTTATTTCTAATAATATTCTAATAATATTTTCTATAATTAATGATTCCTCAAGTATAATGATGTCTATGATTATGTTAATAATGATTCATGATCTATGATTGTTTCTAATGCTTTGCTTGCCTAATGTATACATAGCTTATATGTAAATATGTAATATTTCCTGTCTGTAAGATTGTTAAAATCGGTAGACTGAATAAATTATTTCAAAAATGTTAATTTCTTTAGCCAACTTTTCAAGCGTTTTACTAAATCTTCAAAATATTTATTTTTATTTGATCGTTCAGTATTTCTGAAGAGGCTTCATTAAATTTGCATGTTTTCAAAAGAGGAAGTGATAGTAGGAAGTTCTCCCTTTTAATTTTTTTAGGATCTATTTACTCGAGCAGACGCAGCTGGCTATCCGCAAAATCAAATCATCCCTTTAACTCGGCACACATTTTAATGCAGTACTGAAGGAGATTTTGTTTAATTTAACTGACATCTAGATCATCTGGGTATTTTTTAATATGGTCCTCAAACACTAATCCAAAGAAAATGTTTGGAAATGGTAGATTAACATTTGAGTCTTTGCAATTAACAGAAATATTAACGTTTTCATGTTGAATCATATTTTGGAAAAATTTCAAAAATATGTGAAATCGAAGAATATAGAAAATGAATCCCGCACCTCACATTGAGATGTTTCGTTATTGCCGGTACAATTATCCTTATGACAACACAAAAAATCGGAAAAGAATTAAACATAAATTTCGCTGCAACTTTATATATGTATGTGTTGCGAACAAAACAGAAGCAAACAAATTGTGGTAGATTTTGACCTAAGAAGAATCGACATATTTTAAAACATGTAGAAGATCTTCCACAATTGTGGACATCATAATTTGTTCGATTTGAGCCACCAATAATGCACCCGAATTCTAAAAAAATATGGTGGTTTAAAGTTCTAAGAAAAAAATTAATTCTTGCCAATATTAAAAACAATTTTTACTGGCCTGAGCCACTGACATATATAATATGGACTGCTTAATTTTCTATTTCACGTGGGCACAATTTCTTGTGTAAAAAGAAAGTTCTTAGTTCGGTGCCAACATTTAAAAAATCATTGGCGGAAAGTTGAAAAAGTGAGCACACGCAGCTCGAAAAATGATTTTAATAAAACCTTTGGAATTTCTTCTGCATATCTAATGAATATATCTGTACCTGAGAGGTAAACTGTCGTAAGTACAAAATTCTGGATTTTGGGGTTATTGATGTAACTGCATTATCGAGGTGTATATTCTTGAGTGGATAGTTGTCGTATCTGCACAACTAATGAATGGCGTCATAGCCAATGTGAATTTAATGTATCTGTCATGATATGATAGAGGTAAACTCAAGTAACTTGAGTTACAACTGTATACCCCTATTAAGTACTGATTGTGAAGGAGATGTAAGTGTGTTAAGACAGTATATGTACAAGAAATTCTACTTTAGGGGATATGAAGGGAGGGAGTGCCTTCTGCTCCTTCCATTAAAATTACTCAAAATTTTATTACCAAAAACTTTTGATAAATAACTGAAAAATTCTTTCGACTTAGTAAAAATGCTGTTTTTATTGTTGTTATTATTGTTTTGTTTGAAGACTTAATCACGCAGAAGTGAAGATTTTTAAAGTTGTCTAAAGTTAAAGTTGTTGTTTAATGTTAGTCTAGATTTAAACTTTCAGTAGGTAACTAATTAAATAAGCTTTAGTCAAAAATACTATAACATAAAGGTATCGCATAGCCTATGCTCTGCCTGTGCTCAAGTTGGTCGAACAAATTTGTGTTCGGGATTTATTAGTAGACCCCGGTGCCCCCATTTAAAAAATACCAACGCTACTGAACTCATAGTTCTCAGCTTTGAGAGCTAAAACCACCATGTTTTTCCTCATGCAAAAAAAATTGCTCACAACTATTTGATGAACAATCCAGGTTAAACATATTTAATAATTTTTGGAATTAAGGGAACACTGATGATTTCAAAAGGCAATTTATATCTGGGTCTGTTACACAGAAACCTGTTTCAAGGAGAACAGTTCTTGTAACTGAGTCACGAAGAAACTTCACATTAAGCTACTCGCTCCAACCGTCTGGAAAAAAGGTAGATGTGTGCAAAACTTTCTTTTTGAATACTCTTGATATATCAGACACCGTAGTGAAAACAGCTGTAAGTAAACAGTTAGACGGAGGTATTATTTTACCTGACCAGCAAGGGAAACAAACGCCATCCAATAAATTACCCGAGGAAGTGAGAAACAATGTAAGAGCTCATATTAACTCATTCCCTTTAATAGAGAGCCACTATAGTAGGGAACGGACAGATAAAAAGTATCTAGGCTCTAATTTAAACAAGGCGAAAATGTACTCATTGTATATTGAGTACTGCAAGAGTCAAAACCTTGATGCAAAACTAATAGCAAAGGAGTGGGTTTATTCCCATATTTTTGGTTATGAGTTCAACTTATCATTCAAGCAGCCTTCTAATGACAACTGTGACACTTGCGATGCATTTGTTCTGCGCCTAAAAAGTGAAAATGATGAAGAGGAAAAGGTGCAAATTCAGCAAGCGTATGAGAGTCACCTTAATGAAGCTAAATCAAGATATGAACTAAAAAAACAGTATAAAGATACATCAAAACATGCTGGATCGAAGAAGTTTACGATCATGATCGATCTGCAAAAATGTTTGCCAACGCCATACTTGACCAATTCCCAGGCATTTTATTTGCGAAAGTTATGGACCTTTAACCTAACAATTTTGAACGCTACAAACTGAAAAAGCCACTGCGCAATGTGGGATGAAACTTGGGTGCTCGTGATGGTTGTGAAATAGCATCGTGCATTTTGAAATGGGCACAAGAAAATTTAGGTGCTGAAATAGAGGAGCTGAGAGTTTGGTCAGATAATTGCGCAGGTCAAAATCGAAATTTTATGATAGTGTCAGCTTACGTATGGATTTTGAGAACAATGCCTACGTTAAAAGTGGATACTCACAAATATTTATTAAAAGGGCAAACCCATATGGAAGTCGATGGAGTCCATTCCGTGATTGAGAGGGCCAAAAAGCTGGTTGGTCAGACACAAATGATGGTGCCATGGGACTGGCAACAGTTCGTTCGCCAGTGCCGATTCAAAGATTTGATAGAGGTGTATGACATGACCCGCAAAAAGTTTAAAAACTTCAAGTCACTTTATGCACAAAACAAAGCACCTCTTAAAAACAACAAATCTAACACCAACAGAGAGAAGTTTTTAATAAGTGAAGCAGTAGAACTGCAACTTAGATCATCTGAACCAAACAAGCTTTTCTATAAAAGCAACTTCCAAGAAGAATATCAAATTGTGGACCTAGAACCTAATCGGCAGAGGAAGGAGTCCAACCAAGTGTGGCCTACAGAACTACCAGTTATGAATACAAAGCCTAGGCCTATCAACAAAAATAAATTTGAGGATTTACAAAAACTGCTGACATGGGTTCCTTCTTGTTTTCACCACTTTTATAAAAACATAGATTCTTCTACGGCCGCCCTAGATTACCCAGATTAATGAAGATTATTATTAATGCATTATTATTCTTAACAATAAGGATTTTTTTATATTTTTGTATGTACAGTTTAATAAACAGTTTTCTTATAATAAAATGAGTTTTTATAACCTTCTTCTAATATTTAAGCAGTTACGACATTTAAAATGTTGTTTGCGGCACAATAAAATTGTTAGCGGTAAAAAGTCGTAACTGCTCCTCCTCAAATTGGGTGGGAGAAATCATATGGTAATATTCACTACTATTTAGTTAGAATAATATATCAAGGAATATTACAAGTTGATGACCTCTAATTATCATTGCAAACTGTGAAAAACAATAAAAAGGGAAATTTAACATTAAAACTGCTCTCCTGTAAAGTTTGCAAAATGTCAGTTACGATAGTTTACCTCTGAGGTACAGATATTGTCTTTGGCAAAACACTTTTTATCACTAATTAACTCAAATAATTAATTTAAAAGTATTTATTTCGACGAATCCACTTATTTATTAGTTGTTTAGTCCTCTCTCAGTTAGTACTTGGTGCTTAGACCGAATGAGTCAGCAATACATAAATGAGCCCTTTTTCTGCAGTGTATTTCTATGAACGTAGTCAGTCCATATTATATATGTCAGTGGTCTGATTACACGAATCAATCGAATAATATATATTTTGGCTTGTACCCATGATATACATACATATGTTTTTAGCCGAAATCTGTGAGTTATTGAGCTTTGCTACGAGCTCTTCTCATATCACCTTTTCAGTACAGCCGTCCATATCTGCGTATTTCTTGTCTGTTCTTTCGTGTTCATACCTTCACCCTTCTAAATATTTTTAGTTGTAGAATGAAATTTTGAATTGTTTCCTTACGAATATGGTACCGCTTACCTTATTCTGTCTTTATAGTTGTTTGGCGTAGTGATATAAAAATGGTCAACCTGAGATTAACCTAATACTATATATACTCTAAGAATTTTTGCAAAATTTTTAATTTGCTGATGGTCATGTTACACTTTTTGTGATTTTTGGTCGATTTGTTATAGAATGACCCTACAGCAATAAGTTCTACAGTAAATTGCTTTTAATACAAATTGCAAGTACTCCAATAAATGGACAAGTTTATATTAATATTTAGTATATTGCACGAAGGGATATTAATGATTTGAGTTTCGTCCAAACTATATAATTTTTGTTCAATATCATGACTAAAATAACAAAATAATCTCGATAAATGTTAGTATATTCCCTTCCCTTGAATGAATCCTTTCAGAATTTGGATTCAAAAGCTCCAACTGGCGCCGAAATGTCGAGAAAAGCTGAAGGAAAGGACGAGGCAAAATCAAACGTCGAAAATAAAATGCCAATCCCAACCACTTTTATAAACCAACTTAGCGCAAACGTGTAAGGTACCTAACAACAACATCAGGAAAAATTTCCCTTTTCCCTCTTCTAATTGATTAATCCACTGGATGACCACATCAAGTATTAATTAGCATATAAAAATAAGGAGTACTTCCCCTCAGTAATTTAGCATACACCATATGTTGAGCAGTCATTGGACTTGAATCGACCAATTAACCTAAATAATAGGACTTGTCCATCCATCTATCTATACATAACCTACGACAAAGTAGAATCCCCTTGTGGCTATATATCTATCTAGAAATACAAAATTGGTCACTCTTACTCTTACCTGCATGCTAGTGGAATAAAAGGAATCGACTGCTTCAAGGATGGTCTGAGACTTTGGTTCCGTTTCTCTGGAAAAACATGGTTGAATTTCATCTTAACTCCATACTTGGGTACATCAGTAATTTCCTTCTTCAGGTCATAGCTTAGGCTTTCAGAATCCATCGTTGCAAATTGTAATGCGCTTTTGAGTGATTGTCTTTTTACACAAACACAAATTATCACCATACAACTAGAACTAGCACAGTGTGGGAGCTCTAGCTAAGCACAAGATTAGGGGACGAAATCGATGGATATTGACAACGGCCCAGCACAAAGCTAATTAAGTTGGGGCTCCACAAAGTTAGCACACATTTAGACCGGCTATTAGCTAATCAGGCTGAATTTATCATTTCTATTAATTATTTTACTGAAGAGCTTCGACTTTATTCTACCAACCGCAGACTTGTTTCACACAATTCTTCGTAAACGCACCGAGTAAATAATTTATTGAGACTACCGACCAGACCACTGTCAATCTTCTATACTTTTGCCATAGAGATTTTCAGGCAAGCAAGCCAAACATGGAGCAGGCAGCAGGAGGTTTCACTTCACTTTGCCGACAGAAAAATTTTGATGGAGTGAGAATTTTGTAAAGTAAAACAAAAACAATTGTACAAGAAATGTCAAATTTTCGAAATAGCCAAAAGCTTGTGAGGTGAAGTTTTCTGGTTTATGACTTGGCTAAAAACAAAAGTACTGACACAAATTGGGTTCGTTGATAAAAGCTGAAATACAGTAAGAGCCAGAAATAGTGGTAGGCTTAAATGTAAGGTAAAGAAAAAATTCCCTGCTGAACGAGCAGCATGCATACTACTGCAAGCAAATCGCTTCGGCCATTTTGAAATTGTGAAATTTCTGATCGGACGGCTGTGCTTTTTGAAGTGATAATATAATAATTAAATTCTCACTACGTGTTATGAATTTGTGATACAATTATTATTTATATCAATAACTATACCTTGATTGAAAACGCACTCAATTATGGTGAATTTTATTCAACAAAACCCATTGAATAAATAACTAGAAAGGAAACGGTATATCGGGTGAAAACCTAAGCTACTCAACGAAATGTATTAGTGTGCTGTGTTTGTATTCGTTTTGTCATGGTAGGAATGAAATCCTGACATTCTGAAGTGAACATTTTTTATAATCCAAATTGCTATGTAAAATAAACAAATTTCTAGCTCCCCATTATTTTCAGAAATTATTTCTTGGCGTAGCCTTTGGCATAATTTAGCCACCAATGACAATTTAATTGTAAACAAATAAACCGGCATTGGTAAAATACAACGAGGTATTAACTAAAGAAGATGCAATCATATGTGCGATCGTGTACATGAGCGTACCCAAAATTGCCCTGCATTTGTGTGTGTTTCATTCCGCCATATTTGGTCTTCGCTGTAAAATCCATACTTAGGTTTGTTTTGTATTGGGCTTGGTTCATTGACGCAGGAAAACCCGTGAAATAACCGTAGGTGCACAAAGCAAATATTATTCACAAACTTTTTACCACTGAACTTTTCTTCTTAATTATTACTTTTTTACGTTCATGTTTGCAAATTCAGTAAATACTTTTGAGTAATATGAAAATAAAAGCGTTTAAAATTGCGCATAGGTTGTACAATTGTGTACGGGTGTACAAATTTTACGGCGCTTATGTACAAACGATATCAGTGTCAATGTGTTAGAATTGGGTACGTGATATTTTCTCATTTGCATCTCCTTTAGTTCTTACCTCGTTGGTAAAATGTTAAATTTTTTGTCAGGGCTGTTTATTTTTATAAATATTTCACTTTTATTTTGTTTAATACACTACAATTAATTAGTAAAACTATTAAAATTACTTGAAGAATGCTTTCCCACGACAATAACTCTATTCGTTCCTGCAACACAGCACAGCGTACTTCATTATGATAATTTGAGACTCTGGAGTCTATTACGTAAAAATCACGTTTAATTATTTATTTTTCACAATATCGCGAATTCAAATCCGAGAACTCTTTTCAAAATTATGAAATGTCAGGATGTCATTGTCCTCCTCCTCCCCCCGACCGTAGGTCGCACTGTCATTGAAATGCTTAAACACGTACACTGTATTCGCACGATACCCCGCTTTCTTATTAGTTATTTATTCAATGAGAAAACCGAACAGGCACTGAACTGAACCAGAATCTGAACTACACTGCCCCGAATGGGGACAAGCTGAAAAGAATGCAAGAAAGTAGAATATTCGAAAATGTTCGTTCTTTATGATTTTAATAAAAAAACAAACCACTTCAATAAAATAATTGTATTTTCACGAAATGTCCACACATTTCCACTTTAATTACAAATATTTACTACTGATTTGACGTTTAGCTACGAACCGTAACCACAAATTTTCATGGAACAAGTGTAAAGCTGGAAACACAATGGGACGGCCATCAGCGTTCATAAGCTCAGATTTCATTCTATTCTATTATCAGATATAGGAATAAATTGAAATTTGAGCTGATGAACTCTGATGACCGTAGATTGTGTTTCCAGCTTAACAATGAGTTGAAATCCCGTGATAGGTCAAATTAAAGAGGAGACTCCACAGTTTATAGTTTTTATAAAAAAAAGTTATGTTAACGACCTTTTTGCAAAAATAATAGAACTCAAAGTAAAAAACAAAGGAAAGAAAATCCGAAATTTTTAGTTTAACCCTTCATAACTTCTGAAGGGAGAGGGGTGCGGGGCTGGTTGAGCTGTCGTTGGAAAGGCCATGAAGTTCTGCATACAGTGAGCCCTTAACTGTGACCATACGCGCTGTAGTTTTTAAGATACAGGGTGTTTTGTGAAAACCTAGCTTTTTTATGAATCACCCTGTAACTCCTAAACGGTTGATATTGCCCCCCCCCCCCTGCCATACAATTTTTGGTTCATCTAGGTAAGTACTATCACCTCCCGCTCTATGGACCTCCTAAGGGGAAACACCCTGTATAGAAGAAACAAGGTATGCCCATTAAAATTTTGACATCTCACAGCTGATCAAACAGCTGATAGTCTGTGACGTATTTCAGTGAATGAATAAAAAAGAAAAAGGAAATCTGACAGTGGCAGTACAAGCGCAAAGAATTTTGACACATTACAGCTGATGCCCTGTGACGTACTTCAGTGAATGAAGAAAAAGGGAAAAAGAGTTTTAACAAAAATGGCGGAACGTGGTTCGAGTCGGGAATACCTTGTCTTCTATATACCTTGGCGTGGATGATATCGCCGCTATCGACTAGGCTTAAACACAATTGCGACGACAGACGACAAACGACGACGATATATCGCTGTCAAACTTCTAAAAGCATAGCATCTTAAGGCCTAGCCTAAGCACAATTGCGACGGCAGAGTGGAAAACGGCAGACGGCAGCGGGAAATTCGGTTGTCAAAACAGGCCGTCGAAAGATTGGGAACACAATTGCAACGACAGGCGGTGAGCGACGATTGTGAAAGAAGAAGATACTGATCATTTATGAAATGTTTCGAGCGTTTTAAGAGGAGATTTTTAATAAAAGTATTTTATATTATATTGAAAGAAATGCAATGGACCAAAGTGTGGAAAAAAAACTGAAAATGCAGAAATTAACTAAATTAAACGCTTTGAAATATCCATCCAAACGACGTCTTTTTTGTCCCCTTGTCTTGTCAAGTATGTATTTATTTAAGGAACTGAATTGTACGGGATTAGTAGATTGGGATAGTTTTCAAAGGCAAACTTCATTCTTTAAATGTTTATACGATAAAGGTATAAAAAAAACCATTAGCTTTTTGGATGCATCACCCAACTCTATCCCAGGTTGGCTATAAAACTGATGGAGATTCCACAGATCACCATCATCTGCCCAAATAGAAAGAAATTTTTCAATCTAGTCACACGTTCATTCTCCAAGCTGAAATCGGTTAACCTTTGAAAAATTTAGACGATTCTCTTAGAATTAAGGCCGGTGTATACAACGAAAATGATAATAATTCTGATTAATTTATCCTAATCTGAATAACTTTTCTAAATTTAAATTGCTGATGAAATTAAGTTCTGCTATATACTTCTACATACATTTCTCTTTATGTTTCTAAGACATCAATGATTCTGGACACATCTATGTATAAATAATCAATGATATCCAGCGAAAATTACTGAAAGAGTTCATTTCCAAAATATAATTACTTGTTTTCTGTCATTTATTGAAGTTCGAAAATGGGACAAATCGGGTAACTCATTCGTAGGGTTGTCATACAAATATTTCGTATTTCACTATATATTTGGACTGCCTGACGTCCACGTAGAGAACTGAAATTTTGTATGCGATGTTTTCATAGCACTAGAAAGTAAAATTTTGAAAATTGACTAAATCGGGCGAGCCCCTCTTGGTTTTGCCATATAAAAAATTAGGTTTTTTACGTATAAATCCCCGAGTAGCCAGATATGATATATAAGCGACAAAACAACGACAAATTGTTGTCATTTGTCGATAAAATTATGTCACAAATATGATTTTTGGTCAGGTTAGACCCCAATTGTCAAATAAACAATATTTGAGATTATTACAGTTATGATAATAAATTCTATGACAATTTATCCACTTATCTTTGTGAGATTTTAATGTCGTTATTTTGTCAAATTATGCTAAATTCTATATATAGTAAGTATTTAAAACTGAAGTTTAAAAAATACATGAATTTTTGAAAAAAAATTATTTATATATTAAAATTTTTAAATTTTGTTTCGGCTTGTACTCAGCAATATCTTTATTGCGAATACTTTTACGATATCTGAAAATAGTGAGAAATAAAAGCAATTGAAACTGGAATTATAAGAGGAATTAATAATATCAATTTACCTATATTTTTGCCGAAGAAATTTTTTTTTATTGAATACTGATATGCCGATTTCCAATAGTTAATAACATGACGGACAGCGGCGTTACTTTTCTCTCCGATTAATTTTTCATCAATCACACTTTATTCTAGCAAAATATTAGTCATAATTTTGCACAGCTTTCAATAATATTGAAGTCTGTGCAATTTTATCACATTTGTTCAAAGTTTCTTGTGAAATTTTTGTTTAAAAAAATGGTATAGCGGTACAATATAAATATCAAACTATTGTGTGACTTTTCGTTTTCACAATAATTTCCTCTATTTTGTGACAAATTTTTGACATTATTCTTTGATGACATTACATGGCTACCCGGAGTGCGTTCCAAAACACAACTGCAGCTATAGTTGTAGCTATGTCAGAGTTATGTCAGAGCTATGTCAAGTTGTCTTCAGTTAACTAAAGCTGTTTGAGGTTTTGGAACGATCTGAGTAAGCTACTGTCATTTATGCTAATTGTATAATTTTATTGATACTAAAAACTAATATTTTATTACTGTGTGTTAATCCGAAATGAGAATTTCGCAAAACGTTTGTAAGAGCGCGCCAAACAAAATATTTCAATTGACAGCTCACGTCACGGTTTATATATTAGATAACTAGCAGTCTAGAGCACAGTCAGGGATAGTTGACTATTTTAGTCAACTTCAAATGTTTCGGAACGCTCAAAAGTCAACTCAGCTGACATAATTTAGTTGAATAATGGGTTTTGGAACGATTGAAGTCAGCTATAGTCAACTGTAGCTATGTTTTGGAATGCACTCCCGGGTACTGTAAAAACGATCAGTCCTAGACGGTATTATTGTACTGAAAAGCTCTTCAGAATATTAAATCCCAAGGTATGTAGAAGAGAGTAAGTATTGTGCTCTCTGTACCGTGCTTTCCTATACATTTTCACGATACATTGTATTCTATATACCTTGATGAAATCCTATGAAATTGGTTATAATCATATTTACTGTCCGACGAACCATTCTAGAAATATATGCGAAAAACCACTTTAACAATCAAACTTGTAGAGAGGGGTAAACATGCGAAATTATACTAAGTATACGGACATTCATCTAGGACAGTGTTTCCCAATTTGTTTTTCTCGCGACACAGTATTCAAACTAATCAATTTATGCGACACAGAGGAAACTGAGTAACAATATTTTATAAGAGAAGTAAAATATTTTATATTGAAAATAATAGTTTAATAATTATTTTCATTGAATACATGTGTAATAATTATATAAAAAAAAAAAAAAAAAAAAAACAAAAAAAAACATTTTATTATACACGACTTCAATATATACCTACATAACTGAATTAATTTAAAAACTTGTTATCGATGCCAATTCAGATAAAATACAGATAAGTATTGAAATTATTAATAAAAAACATAACGCGTGAATTGATATTTTTTCCGTTATTCATGTTTTACTGTGATACATGAGCGCGTTGTTCAGAGCACAGTTTCTTTATACGTGGTCGAATTTTTGATAAGGCCACTCTTAGTTCTTCTTCAACAGATAAAAGCCTCTTTCGTTTTTTGCTTTTTATTTCATTTAGAGCTGAAAAACCTAATTCACATAAATAACAGGTGGAAAAAGGTAATAGCACAGTTAAAGCTTTTTTTGACAATATTGCAGTTTCTTTTGCTACTTCTATCCAAAAGCTGCTTAATTCCTTATCATTAAATTTAATTCGAAGAGTTCGGTCGTTCTGCATTTCCAAAATTTCTTTTTCTTCTGTTAATGAAAATATTGCCGTATGCAAATTGCTGTTAAATGGATCTCGTATCCAATCAAAACTACTAATATCGAGTGATGGAAAATAAAAATCAATTTTCTGATTAAACAAACTTAACGTACCAGCAATAAGCGTTAAAATTTCGGGATTGCAAGAAGTTTTTGATGTGCAGGGAAACATATCGAGGTTTCCTTGTAAGACTCGTCATTTCCACATATTAAGTTTTTTCCTTGAACGTACTTAACTTATCAGTAGAACTGAGAATGTTTTCCTGTTCTCCTTGCATGCTGGAATTTAAATAATTAAGGTGCGCAAAAATATCCGCCAAAAAAGCAAGTTTTGAGCACCAAATATCATTATTAAATAAATCACAATATTCGCTGCTGTCCATTGTAAAAAAGATCAGAATCTTATTACGCAATTCGTAAAATCACGAAAGAATCTTTCCTTTCGAGAGCCATCGGACCTCAGTATGGATGAGCAAGGTAAAATGATCGGCTTCCATTAATTCACACAATTTCGAAAACAAACGTATGTTTTTTATCATTTTTACTACTTGATCGAGTACTACTTTCAAATCAGCGACAATACATTTCGCTACCAAAGCTTCTCAATGTAAAAAGCAATCAGTAGTTATAATATTTGGGTTGTGTTCCTTAGCAATTGTTAAAAACCCCTGTACTAAACCTGTCATAGACGGTGCACAATCAGTACAAATACTATTGCAAAGCTTCCATGAAATTCCATATTTTTCTAAATAATTATTAATAACATTGAAGATATCTAGACCAGTTGTAGTTTCTGTTAGTTCTTTACAACAAAAAAAGTGATTGATTAAATTTCCATTACAAACAAATCTACAAATGCTAAGAGTTGGGCTTTTCCTCTAATATCCGTTGACGCACCTTGGAATGCAAACATTTCTCCTGATGTAATAAGTTCAATTACCTGTTGCTCAATATCCTCTGACATACTGAAAATTCTCCTACTGATGGTGTTATTCGAAAGTGGTATTTTCCTAACTTCGTTGATTTTATATTGGAAGAGCAAGGTCTTATATACGTGCAGGCAGAGTAGGTAATATAATATGATCAACGCGCGCTAACAGCTGAGAAATCACTTAACATGTATTTTGTTCTTGTATTTTTAAACACTTTTTAAATAATTTTTTTTTTTTAATTTAAAAAATTGAAGAAAAAATTTACCTAGTATTATTGACATGTAAATTCACAATTCTATATTCATAAAATACATACAGACAAAATAAAACTAAATTAAAATAAGGAAAAAGAAAAAAATTAAATTTTTAGAAAGTCATAGGCAACTGATGCTCGAATATAGCTGTTATTCCATTCCTTAAATTTGAAAATCAAAACTTTAAAACGGAAACTATAATTTTTTAAGTAATTATTCACGATTAATGAAAAAAACTTTTTTTTGTAATTTTGCGACACAGTTAGAGCCCGTCCGCGACACACCTTTTGGGAAACATTGACTAGGATATCGTAAGAATTGATCTATCAATTCTAGCTTTTTCTTTGTTTTTAATTTAATTTATATTAAACTATTTTAATTCTTATTACTCTCAAATATACAATAGAATGTAAATAAAGCTTGCAACAGAACACAAATTGAATAAAAACAATGTACAGAGATAGACGCTGTTGTCAGTTGAAAACATGGATTTCGGTAAAAGTTCCAGCCAGCTTGAAGTCAGCTGAAAATGTGTTGCAAAACTTAAAAGCTGACAAAATTAGAAAGTTTTTTGGGTGAAACTTTTTTTTGTATTTATTAATCGAAAAATGATATATACGAGTAGGCTTATGTGCATGTGTGATAGAAAATCCCAGAAAACTAAAAAATTTCTTCTTTCACAAATTCATGACAAAAATTTCAGACAAAGAGTCAATAAAATATGAAAAGCTTCTTGCCACCTGCAAGAATTTTCACTGCATTGTGCTCATTGCGGATATTTACTTTCTGGTTTAAAGTTCAGTTCATTGCTTAAATTTTCTTTAAAGCGTTTAGTAAACCTGAAAAATACATGATCAGATCAACAGAATAAATCGCGTAAAATTGTCTTACGGGTCCAAGTGGGTTGGGTTTTAATATTTATCGTTATCATAAGTATATATAATATGCATTAAATATAGTCGTTAATTGCTTTAATTATACTTCCTATTACCTGTTAAAAGAACTTAATTGCGAATTTATTGGCCATAGATTGAAAAGGGATGGAGATCCTTCGGTCTCTTGAATTTAGGTCATTATAAGGTCAATTTCTCACCCTCAAAACTTTACAGATATTACTCTAAATTTCAGCCGGACGCTCTAACAAAACTTATGATTGGAGGTTAGGTTAAAGTAGCGGGCATCGTAAAAAGCATGTATGATCAGCCACACTTAAACTATCTATGGTCCATTGTGATGCCACTTTATTGGGACCCTGCCTGGAAAAGACTTCTAAGAGTTATGGGATGCGATGAAGCTAGCCACACGGGTTAAGAAAAAGTAGTACCAAGCGTATTCCTCCTACGTCTAGTAAGGTTAGGGCGTTGAACGTTCTCAACCTCTTCCTCGTCCATACAGCTTCTGCAGAAGTTTTTGAAGCTTGCATGCGCTCTGCATGTTTGCCAAAGAGGCAGTGTTCCGTAATGTAATAACTGCAGTAAGATTATGCATATCATTTCGATTCCTCACCCAGAGAAATTTCTAGTCAAAAATGACAATTTTTTAACTATTTTTATGGTTCAATATGGGATAACCAGAAAAATAGTTACTTCTAGTCAATTTTGATCATAAAGTATAGTTATCTATGATTTGAGTACAGTTGTAGTCACTTTCAACAAAGTTCTAGCTACATGTGACCACAGAATGTAGTCAATATATGTGTAACTATTATTCCAGTATTTTAACTAGATTTGTAGTTACTTTCCACTAGAAATCTAGTATCTTATATGACAATGCCCATGGTTATTTTCAACTACAATTTATTGTTATCTTTGACATAATTATGGTCAACATAATATATAGTCATATAGTAACTGAATTTATAGTCATCATTCTGACTATACATCTGGGTAAGGCAATTGTTTTGCTCAAAATCAGCGAATTATGGAAAAATCTTAGTAAATCCTGAAACTTAAAACTTTTTCATTTTAATGAAATGCTGTATGTTAAAGAAAAATCTTTTTATTTGCATTTATATATATAAATATCGTTCTAAAGTAGTACTGCTTAATCATTACTCGTATTAATTATTACTATTAAGAAAAAAATGTGTTGTTTTAAGTGTCTTCAAAAATTGTGCACTGTAAATGAATATCTAAAATCTAAATTCTATAGGTACATATCAATTTTAGCATTGTTGCTTTGAGAATATATTCATATTTTATTTACATTTCCGATTTTTAATTTCAACAAGAGCTTACAGTTTTATCAAATACATATAATATTTCTGGTTTCAAAAAAATATTGCCAATTTGAACAAGAAATGTTTGTTCTAAGTCTAACAAAAAGATATTCAAAATAAAAGTTAAATTGCTTCTTTTTTGTCTTTCTTTGAAATGAATTGTGGTAAATTAAATTAACTATTTTCATTGTAGGTGCAAAAATAACTAAAAATATTTGATTTAACCCGCGTTTTATTTTATCTGAACGCTGTTTTTCTCTGAATGTATACTTGTAAATTATACGTGTAATGAAAATTATCATTTAAGTAATGCACTGCGCTGCCTACTGAGTTTTCATATAAACTAAGTATAAAAATATTATTACAAAATTATTTTCACTAAAAATGTTCCAATCTTATAACATTTTTACTTTTAAATGTAAGTAAGTGCAATGGAGGACAATGGAGGAATTTAAGCTACCTAAGATTTGAGGGCAGTGTCCTTGGCCACAATGTATGAAATTAGAAGAGAGTATATTGTGAACGTATTTTAAATGATCTACAAGCATTTCTACATTTGTAAAAAGGTCTTTGCACTGAACACACGAAAACATGTTAAAGTTTTAAATATTATTGAAATTTAATTTGAACTGTAACAATATGAAGCTTAAGCTTAAACTTTCTATTGACTGAGATTATTTATAAAGTTATCAATTGATATGGAAATGTTTTTGGTATTAGGTAAATAAATTATAAAAATATTTTTCCAGAAATATCCATACCTGTTCACATTCAAGAGCGTATTTTAAATTAAAAATAAAATGGGCCTTAAAACAAGAATCAAGACATTTAATGAAATTTTTAAATTTATATAAAATGTTATCTACCACCAAAAAAAAATCAGTCAACTTACATACAGAACTACCAACACCAATTATATATGGTTGGCAGCTTAAGCCAAGATCTTTATAAAATTTAGCTCTTTCTTCTGTAGTTTTAAGTACGTCAGCATGATTTGTCACAATAGTGAAGAAACTATCTTGTGAGGCTTTGATTCCTGGTTTCCAGTACGATTTTCCCTCTTGTGTCTTTATTTGTAAGCGCCGTACAGGTTTTAAAATCACGTGAAGTAGTAGAGCTGTAATTACGTCTCTGCAAGCTGAAAAAGGTAAGAAAAAGTTCGAAAGTCCTTCCTTTAAAAATAAATGCTAACAATTGTTACCTTCTTCAGAATTGCTACTTAAAAGCTTTAGTAGCTCTTGGCCAATTTTGTCCTTTATTTTATTGTGGACCGGTTTAAAGCTATTAATAAGAACGGGCCACTTGTTTATAAGGCTCATTGAAATCTCTTCGCCGTACTTCTGAGTAAAATCTCTGTCAATCTGAAATATCAAAAGCATCAGCATTTTTTTGTGCTATACAATATAGTAAGTGTATGTATAAATTCAAATGTTATACATTTATTGATAGTGATATGGAACATGGACAAAACAAAATTTGTTCGCTATCACTACCTCACAAAAATATATATATAATTATATATACCTACATATATGTATATATTCAATAAATATATCTTAGCGAATCAGAATTAGAACCAAGAAGATTAAAACCTCTTTTAGTCTACAAATAAAGTAGTACAGATTGTTTTGGAAATAATGAGAAAGAACAAATATTTTTTGGCCATTCTCGCTATGTAGAGATGTAAATATGAGTGAGTGTGTGTACACATTATAATGCATTCCATATTTTATTACCAAGGTGTGTCCCAAGTTATGCCGGAAGAGAGGCCAGGCTTGTAGTATTGACGAAATACTTGATTCTTGCTCTGATGCTATATATTTACTTCTGCAGGCGAAAGTTCTATCCCATCTTAAAAGACAAGCATTCCAATCTTCAGCGCATGTTTTCATAAAGTTTTTGTCCATTTCAATTTGGCTTTCTGTAAAAGGAATATACTATATATATGTTGCGGTCTTAACCATCTTGACTAAAATGTAGTTGGATAAATACTCGGACTATAAGTCTTTGTTTTAGGCAACAAACTACAGATTAGTGTTTAATTTTTTTTATTAATAAATATGTGACAACGTTTTATGGGTGAGCACTCCGCCGTGTCTTCAGGTGGTCTTATCTATTAGTAATAATAGTAAGCTTTGGCAACAAATTACAATTTTTGTACTAAGTATTTACGTAAAAATTATTAATTATAGCAATTACGTTTTGAAAGAAATACAAAGAAGGGGCGAAACAATAATAAATTAATAACATATTCATAAATATGTTCATGTTAATAATTTATTATATTGTTTAAATTGCAGTGTTCTTCGTTTAAATGTGAATTTATTATTGTTTCGCTTCTTCTTTGTATTTTTTAAAAAAATAATTGCTATAATTAATAATGTTTACGTAAGTAGTACAAAAATTTTAAATATTTGACATGGCTTACTATTGTTATTTCTAGATAAGACCACCTGAAGACGCGGAGTGCTCACGTTGTTGCATATATATTAATAAAAAAATTAGATGCTAATCAGATATTTAAAACAATTCAATATGCAAAATTGTAATATAATCTTTGAAGTACTTACCAACAAATTTGTCATAAAAAAATTCAAGGCTCCAATCAGTCAAAATTTTTTTTAATTGGTCACAATCAACTTCTTTTGTCACTTCATTTTCAGAAAGTACTAAAGTAATTACGCCGTCTGTACTTTCATTGAATTCGAATCGGTTTATATCACTGTCCGAATACGTTATTTTATCTGTCGTTGTCTCTTCACACTGGAGCTAAAAGTTAGGAAACTTATAAGAAGAAAAGTACTTTTTACATCTATTAGTAACACACATCTCTATAAAGCTCGTTGAGAATTGAACTTTCTGCACCAGGATTCATTGTTCCAATAAAAAAAATTTTCCAAAGCGCTAGGTAAAACTATATATATAATATTATTTAAATTTTAACTTTAAACACTTTACAGTTGCTTTCACTGGTATAGATATTATATATCTATATCCAATTACCACAGTCAACACTTCAATTATTATAAATTAACTGCTCAAAAATTTAATCAACACGAAAGTCACGCCACAATGAAGTATCACGAGAAACTGAATAAATTTCGATTTTCACTTGATCTTTCCTATTATATGATTAGAAGACTAGTTAAAATTGACTAAATTATGGTTAAAATAGTTGAAAGTAACCAGAATTCTAGTCATTAAAGACCATATAAACAGTTAGAATGTTTTCATATGTATTAGCAAAGCCCATTGCTACCACCCATACAACCAATAATACACACGCGATCCTAATAATGCAAACACAACCGGTGAAATCGTTCGCATTATAATATAAAATGTAATTTGGGTAACTATAACGGACCATCTATTACGTAGAAATATATAGAAATAGTTGGCATAGAATAACATTCTTATGCTTAAATGACTAGAATTCTCATTGAACTTGACCAGATTTCTAGTTAACTACTTAGGTGTAGCTATCAATATGACGAGAAATATGGTTAAGTGTGGTTGAAAGTGACCAGAATTCTAGTCATCTGGATTTTTTTTAATCATTTCATTCGAAGTGTTAGACAATACCAGGAAATATTACTATATATCTAATGAAATTTAACTAGAAAAAATGTTACATCATGGTTAACAAAATGACTAGAAAATAGTTGCTTATAGTCATTATTAACTATTTTCTAGTTAATTTCCGAATTTCTGTATTTTTGTAAGAATATGACAACTTAATAGTTAAAATAAATATTTTTTGACTATTAATTTGTCAAAGCTAATGTAAAATTTCTAGTTGACATTTACCAGAAATTTCAGATTTATGGTAATTCGTAACTATTATACAGTTATTTGCAACTATTTGTATGATTTTTGAAATATAGTTAGAATCGACGAGAAAAATAGTTACGAATAACCAGAAACATTTTTCTGGGTGCTCCTCAGCAGAGATTCAGTCTTCACGGGCGAAGGCTATCTTGAAATCGCGCATGAAGTCAGTACTCCCCATCTTTGATTTGATTTTAATTTCACTGATTCTATGGCCCAACCAATGCGTTCCTCCGCTAGACATATATTTGTAGGAGAACCCTTTCTGGCCAGAACATCTGCTGCCTCGTTTCCACGTATTTCACTGTGACCCAGCAGAAAATAACTTTTTGGCTAGCACCCAGTTAGTGCACTCTTTGCAGCTATTGGAATACCAGGCTCCTTTTCCACTTCAAGTAGTTCATTTAGAGGGTATGAGCCAAGGGAATTTGTAGCACTTACTGGAGATACCCGGCCAGTGAGAAAGAAATGAGCATCGTTTAAGTCTGCTCCGCATATAGGGTTGTCAACAAATTCTATCCAGTATTGGTGACCCCTGAAATTGGAGTGTCGAGTTGGAATGGAAATTAGAGTTCTCAGGATTGGCTTGTTTAGCCCTAATAGCTTTTGCATTGGGCTTGGGTTGGGTTTCCTCACAGTTCTTTTTTTGTTCCATCCGTAGGGTCACCTTATGAAAGACGACTATGTTAACATTCAGGCTGAGCCAAAATATTAATTAAGGTAGAGTATTTCGGTGCAGTTCCGATGGGTGGTGGGGGGTCGGGGGAAGGTATGCGAATTCGTCCGATTTTTCGCTTTCGTTCGATTTCGCTTATATTGCTGTGACCTGGTACTCACAGAATGATTATATGTATACTTCAGTACACTAAGAAGAGAATTCAGGGTGATTTTACGCTTCATTTGGAGGTTGCAAATTGTTTGGAAAACCGCGACATGGTGTTCAAGGTGTATGTCTTTTTTTCACACGAGGATCCTCGTAGAAAATACTTTTTCAAGTATTTGCCTCTGATTTGGGACCATCTGTGTTGAAAATAGGGTGTTGTTAATGGTTGAAACACAGCTCTTGATTCCCATTCCGCCCTCCAGAACTCGTTTTTAGGTCGAAGCGACCGAGTACCTACTCGTCGACCTGAGTGCACCGCTTACGCTAAGGCTACACATTATGTGAATCTTGTCCAATATATTTCGATGATAGGCAAAAACTATTGCTTTCCACCACATCACAAGTCCATAGGTTTAGGTGGGTCGGATAACACTAGTGTATATCCATACGACCATCTGCTGTTTTAGTCTCCACTTTTTCTCCTATTGATCTACGACACATTGCCAAGGATTTAAGAGCTTTGCCTATTCTGTCTTCTAGGTGTGATTTACTGTTTTAGTCTCCACTTTTTCTCCTATTGATCTACGACACATTGCCAAGGATTTAAGAGCTTTGCCTATTCTGTCTTCTAGGTGTGATTTACAGTTCAGTTTTTTAGTATTAGTTTCTAGGTATTTTACTTTGCCCTTCAATACTGTTCCAACTGTTTAAAGCCAATAGAGGGTAGGTTCAATATAGGAATATGTTTTTTCTTAATAAAAAGGCTGACATCAGTGGATTAATGCACAGCCTGAAATCCGCAGCCCGAGCTGTAACTACTCGGACCCCGTTTTAATATCAGCTCATAGAATTCCGTGTCGAAACTATCTGTTACTAAAATCAGAGGTCATCAAGAGGTCATCCAATATGAGTGCCCTTAGAGTTTAAATACTTCAGTTGTAGTAAAACGACTGCACTAATATAGATTTTTCCTAGATATATTCTTTCCTCTTGTAGTTAAGTAGAGCAATAGTGTGTAGAAAATATCCATTGATTATAGTTGTATTAAAATACATTACAATAAGTCTAACAATTTTTCACCGGGCCTCCGTCATCTAATGCATATTACCAATGTCATCGAAATACAGTGCTTGAACTTGAACTTACATCTATAACTCCTAAAGATAAACCGAGGTAGATATAACATAACATAACATAACCTATGTCGACCTAAACCACACTCACAATTTTTCGTTCTTCATTTTATCATTCATTTAGCCCGTTTGTGACCTATTGTGTACTATGAAACGCGGATGGCTGAGTGGACAGGATATTATGAAGACATTTCCCACAAAAAGCTTCTGTGTGAGACCATTTATGGGTTTTCATTATCTCCTCGATGTGATGATGAATTATTATATTCGCTTGCTAACTAACCAATACCACGGTTTAAGGTTATACAGCACACATAGAATGTATTATATGTATATACAGCGCCACGTTCGTTGAAAGTGTAAATTCTGTAATTCGCTTGTCGGCTTAAGTTGGCTGGCGCCTTTATGGACGCAAAATCAATTCTTGTCCGTAGTAATAAATCGTAGCCATAAAATAGGACCCCAAGGGCGCAATTTGTTACGTTTAACACTTATCAGACGGTTATTGGACTTCACCGTATATTTTACCTGGTATTAAAATAGAAGTCGAAAGGTATCTTCCAAGAAAAGGAGGCGCTACAGCCCTCATAGTGATTTGCGGCGGGCGCTCTCACGTAAATTACAAAAGATTTCGAATATAGGAAAAAAAGGATCATAGCGACAAAGGAAAAGAAGAAAAAAATTATCAGATCTCTTCTTCATGTTCTCTTTGGCGGCACGGGCAGCTTCTACTTTCTCTTTCATTTTTCTAGGCCTATTGTTGTGTGTAGAGTCTTAGCAAAAGTCTGCTTTTAACTAGATTATAATAATTGTCTAGTGAAGAGTATAGTATAACGTAGTAATCTATAGTAGGAAGGAAAAAAACCAGAAATGGGTCTTTTCCTATATGTTTAACGTAACACCAAACTGGACTTGCGATATAAGGAAGAAAGCAGTATTCTTTTTATTACCTTCTCACGCATGCCGCAATATGGGAAATAAGCCTCGCAAAGCAGGTGGATCCACTTTTTCTTAACAGTCGACGCAACGACAACGTGAGATGAGGCCCAATGACGAGAAAGTTTGCCTCTCAATTTAAGGAATGTTCGCCGAGCCGACCATAAGTAGGTATTTACAATAATTTGCGGCATACTTGCATTCGAATTTGACGCGCCTCACCCTTTAAGGTAATATTGAAAAAGTTCGGCGAATGGCCTTTAGTTTTGGCGCGTATTCAATAATTAAAGGTAGTTTCAGATTGGCATTGAACGTTCGAAATCGCCGTGTAATCGTCTTTCTGCAATTTATTAAAATAAACCACGACGTAACTTGTGTGAAGGTGAAACATGATTCCGCGGAGTATCTGAACGAGCTTTGCATGAGAGTAATTATCCTTTCATATGTTATTATCGCTGCCGTAATGATTGCTCTGTGCGTTCTCAAGATGAGCCTGTGATTGTAATGCTGCACGTTGGCTTATCTTAGATTGAACCTCTGCAAGAAATCATTATCACAAACTGATATGATGGTGATGAGCTGGGATTTGAAAACAAACCAGTTTCCTGGATATGTATTTGATACCATAACCTGGAGTAGATGGAATTTAAAAAAAGAAATAAACTCCAACCAGAAGAATTTCTTCTTATTTAACGTGAAAATTATATGCAATCTCCTCCTCAATTTT
Organism: Dioctria rufipes; assembly: GCA_963924295.1. Taxonomy (NCBI): domain Eukaryota; kingdom Metazoa; phylum Arthropoda; class Insecta; order Diptera; family Asilidae; genus Dioctria; species Dioctria rufipes. The sequence goes on from OZ002744.1 coordinate 77,094,424, forward strand.
GTTGTTGTCGTACAAAAACGATTTTCATTCTTGGCACCTTGTTAACAAAGAAATCCATATTTTCTGAATGGAAAGTGAAAATTCATTGACCCATTCATGTTTCTAGGCAAGTCCCTAAAATTCAATGTCCGCATTTATAAAGAGTTGTTCCGTACTCCTCGGTATAAAAAAGAGAGATAGGCCATTTATAGTTAAGATTAAAATTTTATAGGCAAAAGAAATGGTCGTGACTGTCTTGTTTAAACGTAAAATAATTACATCTACGTCAAGTTTCAATCCCAGTTACAGTTTCGATAAATCAGGCCTAGACATGATGACCACATCACGATTGCAGCAGCGGAAGAAACATATCGATGTCTCAAAGAATCTTTCATCTCTGGATTGGATCGATGCGACGGACGATGCGATGCAGGCGGTTACATGATGATAGAGCTTAGAGGGCTAAGTTTTCTATACTGATGGGAGATGAAGTGACCACTTGAAATATTCTTGATGAGATTGAATTCCAAAGCCGGAAATCTTGTTATCAACGTGTATGACAAGCATCTATCCACCTGTGTTTTTTCCCTTTTGTAGACAGATATATACAAATAGGTATATATGTAAGTACAAAACTTTAGAGAGATGTGTTAGCCTCTGTGAGGTCAATAAGCAGATCGGTCGGTGAATTTGAATTGATTCGATGACTATGACGATGTTCGACGGGAAAAAGAAGAAAAGACCGATCTCGTTCTAGTAGTCGACGAGTCTCATAAAGTAAAAATTATTCTCATGTTTATGCTTCATTAGAATATACAGCACTTTTGAGGGATCAACACTTGAAAGGTCTTCTTGTTGTTGTGTTTTTTTTTGTATGTTGTTCGATATGAAACACATTCTCCCCTGCTTTCCTAGAAAGAATTTTTTATTTACACGATTATTCTCTCTGTAGGTCTAAATGGACTCTTCTATTTATATGTATCAACGATTACAGACGTCCATCACAAGAATTTCTATTACGTTTCATAATATAATTAATAAGCTCTACAGAAAGAAATTTTCATAACAAGTAGATTTGATTTTGAATCTATTCACGTTAAAAAAAAAAAAGATGAATGTTTTTGAAGGGTCGTACTTATTTGCTGTGTTATTATGCAAACTATGCCATGTTAAATTAGTTTTGGAAGTTGGTAATTCTATTAGAGGAGTTGCCAAGGATCTGGATTTATGTATGTATATCATATAATTATTATAAAAGAATTTTCTGCTTCTTAATTAAACAATAATACGGTTATAGGTTCTCCGAGAATAAGTAAGTCGATGATAGAAAGCAATTTTTAGGTGCGTTAAATGATGTTATCCCTGCTTCAAATATATGGTTTATGTATCTATAATTCCAACAAAATAAGAATCACTTCATTTGGTTAAAATTTGTTGCAACTACAATCTATTTAGTGACAACAGGTCACTTCTTGGGAAAATGGAAAATTTTGTTAATAATCCAGACCAAAATTTAGATGAATATTTTTCTTACTATATTTAATTTTTCAATCAGTGAGTAACAAAAATTAAAATACCAAAATCATTTCGTTACTCCAAATAACGTTATAAATGTAACATAAATTATTTCGTTACTAAAAATAACGAAAAAATTATATTTATTGATATAACGTTATGGAGTCCTGGAAAAAAACCTGTATGTACTCCTACTTCTGGATAACTATTTCTACCACATTAATCTTCCGGGGTTATTGATAAGGAGAACCAAAGTGGTATAATTATACTTTCGTTTGATTCTCTGCCCAACTGTTGGACATCGGAGTTTATGACCATTTTAATGTTATTGTGTTGTTACACAAGATAATTGGATGCGTACTACTAGTCTAGGCAAACCGATTATAATATACCACGTTCTTGCAATAGTAAAACACACTTGGGCTTTGGCATCTTCACCCAAAAACATCATGAAGGGTTTTGTGAAGATTAGAACATCCCCATACAATTCACTAAGCATTCTTGGCATTAATATTTCCAGTAAACTGGACAGATTGCATCTTCTCTGTTGTCAAAGAAGCATCGAAATGTCTTGGATTTCTGAAAAGGTGTAAGAAATATTTCAGCCCGTCAAATCTAACGCTCCTCTATAAGTCCTACTAGACCTAGAATGCAATACAACTCTATATATTGGCTGGGGCTGGTCGCACACCTTAGCTTCATTGGATATTGTCCAAAAGAGAGCTATCAAGCTCATTGGCGATTTGGCAATAACTTGTCATATTGACTCACTCGAACACCGCTGCAATGTTGGATGCCTTTCCCTCCTTTATCGCTACATGCATGATCAATGTTCTGATGAAATATCTAGTCTAATCCCTTGTAGAATGATTCCTGCACGCAATACTCGCGCTGCAAACCGCGCACATCCTTTAACCCTTCAAATTACTTTCGGCCGTACAGTAAAATTCCGTGATGCTTTTTTATCCTGAACAGTGCGAATGTGGAATAGCGTACCATCTTCTGTTTTTTTCTCCGGCATACAATCTGCGGAAGTTTAAGAGCGACATACATCGGCACCTCCGCTACTCTACTCATATACCCTAATCCCTTTCCCTAGCTCATTCCTGCCATGCTGTGCTTTGCATCATAGGGTATCCTCTGAGCTTGGCTTAACAATAAAAAAAAAAAAACATATTCCAAAATACATTTCGTGCCGCCATTCCTAACAGATCTTCCAATTTTGGAAATTGATCAAACAGATAGTTCTCACTGAATTGTTTGTATCTTTTCTCAGTTGCCTCAATCCTTCTTCTCAGTTTACTGAACCCACTGTAAAACCAAATGGAGTACCTAAAAACTCTATTAGTTGTTCCATAGAGCCAAATAAACTAGAATATGTTCAGACTTTTCTTTTGGAGGTTTTAAGACCATTTCCGAAAGCTCCAACTAGAAAAGGGGATAGATTTAAACGCAGAATAAGACAAGTACAAAAGCTAAGACCAATTATTATGGTACCCTAGATGAATGTCCGTAGGTATGTAATTTCGTATGGTCACCCATCTGTGGAAGTTTGATTTTTGAAGTGGTTCTACGCATATATTTCTAGAACGGTTCGTCGGACAGTAAAAATTATTATACAATTTCATAATTAAGAAGAAGAAACCTACCTTAAGAAACCAAAACTTTTATATGGCAACACCAAGAAGCGGTTGGTTGCCCGATTTAGTTCATTTTTGAAATTATAATTCCTATTTCTATGAAAAGGCCGTGTACAAATTTCAGCTCTCTATGTTGACGCATTCGCAGTATGCAAATATATAGTGAAGAACGAAATTTTTGTCCCTTTTTCGAACTTATATTTCCTTTTTTTTTAAAGCCCATGTGCAAAGCTTCAGGAAAGCCGGAAAGAAGAAAAGACGGACAGGCAAAAATCAAAATAATTTTTAATTTTATGCATGGGTGTCCATTGTCCAATCCATTTTGCTCTACCATCCCGTTACAAACGGAATGATTTCATCCTCTAGCTAGGGCTAGGGTATAAAAAGCAGCCATCATAATTGATACAGCCGAACGAAATGCTTCGGCTAAGAGAAAGCGAGCTGAAAATATAAAAAACCAAAGATAGTGGACAAAGAAAAAGGAAAGGAAAAGGAAAAGCTTAAAGTTCTGTAAAAAAGAAGATGGTGCAGGACATAGACCGTGAAGTAAGTATAGTGGTGATAGAGATGCTGACTATTTCGGCCATAACTATTGTGGCGAGCCCTACAGCCATAATCAGAACTGGATCCAGTGCATAAATGGTCGCAATTGGTCCAATGAGCGATGCTTAAAGTTTAGCAACAAAGAAGCTCGATTTTTAATTTCTAATTTCTTTGACTTTACAAATTAATAAAAACTCTTTATGCAAAAATGATCTCGAATATTTAATCCAACTAAGATTCATTTAATTTATTACATAATTGTGGGATTATCCCGGTTGAGCCTTCAATTTATGTTGATCTGTTGGGTCCCACAAAAGGTTATTTATTTATCGTAATTTATGACGATAAATCTCGTAGAGAAAGAAAAACACTAAGACACGGTGATTTCCTGATTCCAATTTGGGATTTATTTGCAATTTGTTGTGTATTTCTAATATTATTAATATTAGAAATACGCTTCACGTTCCGTAAAATTTTATTACTTTTTACTAAGAGTTTAATGACTCTTTACACGACCTTTCTTAATTACTTATACCAACTCTTTCTTATACAGCTTTTACTTTATCTTGTCACAACCTTCTTTTTATATCTCACAATCTTCTTCTTTTTCTACTATATCCTCACAGGCGAGCTAGTACATATTGGAACACTTACACTTTTGGAACGAAGGTTGTATGGTATGGCGTTGCCAGATCCCACAATCGGCCTTCCTGACCGGTCATTCGACCCGTATGACTTCACCCATTTCTTCATGAAATCAGCAGCACTCGTAGTTAGCCTGGGCCCTTCATGTTCGCCGACCTTTTCAACTTGGTATCGATCATGATTTCCAACAGAGATTACCTTATAAGGTCCCAAATACTTCGGTTTTAGTTTCATCCCTGGACCATACTGTGTCCGCTTGACAGCGACAAGGTCGTTTACGGAATACTTTTGTGCCTGCTTCCTTTTTTTATTATACTGACGGATGTTTTCTTGCTGTATCTTTAATATGTTTCCTCTAGCTAAAACACGTATGTCATCTCTTTGATCACGAAGTTTAGCGACTAATTCGTCTTCTATTAAATGACGTAAATCCTCATTATTCTGCAATTTCATATCTAATCCAGTTAAGATTTTAAATGGAGAAAACTTGGTACTTCGACTTATGGTAGAATTTATAAACTGTTGAGCACGATCTACATGCTTATACCAAACCTTAGGGTTTTCGATTGACATCTTCGTAAGCAATGGAATTATTATTCTATTAACACGTTCTACTTGCCCGTTCCCTCGAGGAACTCCGGTCGTTATCAAACAATGTTGAATACCCTCCGCTAAGCAATATTCCTTAAATATTTTGGACGTAAATGCACTGCCTCGATCAGACACTATGCGCACTGGATTACCAAACGTCACTGCTCGTTTCTTCAGCCTATCTATCACTTCGTTGCTGGACGTACTTCTTGTTGGGTATAACCACACAAACTTAGAGAATCCGTCAATCACAACTAAAATATGATTATATCTTTTCTTTGTGTTTTCTATAGGTCCAAGATGGTCTATATGATAAGTTTGTAGCGGTTTATCATCTTTGTTAATCACATTGAGAAAGCCTTCTTGCTTCCCAGCTTTACGTTCCGCTAAAATACATGGTATACAACTCTTTATGACATCCATTATTTTTACCTTAATATCCGGAATATGATACGATCTCTCTAATAAATCTTGAGTTTTACCAACTGAAAAGTGACCTTGTTTGTGTGTTTCACGTATAATCTCATTCTCAAGCGTTCTTGGTATCACTAGGCGTTTTGTTATAGGATCCTTATACAATAATCCATTCTCTAGGATATAGTCCTCATATTTTCTGTCATTTAAAATTTCTTGGATCGCTCGTATCCACGGATCTTTCGACTGAGCTTCCCTAATTCTATGTAATATGCCTTCTTGAATAATCATAATATGACGACTCAGTGCGTCAACATGACGCATTTTGGTGCCCGACCTATGTTCTATGTTATAATCAAAATCTTGCATATACATGGCCCATCTTGCTACTCTTAGTGGAATATCTTTTTTATTCATTGTCATAGCGAAAGCATTGCAATCCGTAATTATTTTGAATTGTTTTCCCAATAAATAAACGTGCCATTTCTTTAAGCCGTTAATTATTGCTAAAACTTCCAATTCATAAGAGTGATACTTTTCCTCACTAACGCTTGTCTTCCGGCTCATATATTGAACAGGGTGTAGTTCCTAATCATCACAATCTCTTTGAAGCAATATGGCTCCGTAGCCAACTTTGCTAGCGTCTGTATGCAATTCAGTGTATGCCTTAGGATTATACAATTTAAGAACAGGTTTATTTGATAATATCTCTTTCAAATTAGTGAAAGCTTTTTCTTCCTGTTCCTCCATTTTGAACATTACGTTTTTACGCAACAAATTACTCAATGGTCTTGCTATCACCGCATAATTCAGAATGAATTTTCGAAAATACGATGTCAAACCCAAAAAACTTTGAACTTCTTTTGAATTTCTAGGTATTGGAAAATTAACCACAGCTTTAGTTTTATTCTGGGACGGACGGATGGTTCCGTTCTCCATAATATAACCTAGAAACTCGATACTTCTTCTCATGATCTGAGATTTACTCCAGTTTATGACTAGTCCGTATTTACTTGCAACATGCAACACTTGTTTCAGGTACTCAATAGATTCTTGCTCGTTCCTTGCTGGGATAACCAGATCATCCATGTAAGTTAGTAATATTCCTTTCTGTACCAGAGGTCTAAAAATTATCGAAATATATCGCGTGAACGTTGATGGTGAATTACACAGGCCAAAAGGTACCTTCAAAAATTCATACTGGCCATTGTGCACTATAAACGATGTGTATTTAGTTGACTGTTTCTCCATAGGCACATGAAAAAAACCATCTTTCAAGTCCAATGTACTAAACACTTGTGGGCTTCCTGTAATCTATCCACTATGTCTTCAATTAATGGCATGGGGTAATGATCTTTAATGATCTGCTTATTAATTCTCCGAAAATCACAGCAAAGTCTCTTGCTTCCGTTTTTCTTTGTCACTAATACAACCGGACTAGCGAACTCTGAGCAGCTCGGTTGTATAATCCCTTCACTTAACCGCTGATCGACTTGACGTTCGACTTCAGTTTGATCTTCGTGAGAAATTCGTCGTGGCCTTTCAAAGAGGGGTGTTTCATCTTGAAGGATGATCTTCATTTCGATAGGTGACTCAACTTGTTTTTCCGGATGGTAATCATTAATGACCTCTACTACTGCCTTCCTTGTCGGGAATGGAATATGATCTAAATCAACTGGATTCGTGTTCTCCTCAAAGTCATCCAATCCAAAACAAAATTGTAGTATATCATCATATTCTTCCATTACTTCGCTTATTCCATTACTGGATCCGCTTTCTTTTTTCACGTCTCTATTTTCGAACTTGTTATCAAGAGGGTCGCTCTCCTTCTCTTTCCTTTTTATTACACATTCGCTGCCACTTGGATAAAGGTTGATGCCTCCATTACTACAGCTTTATTTAATATATCATTTCCGATAATAACTTGATAGGGTATGGCATCGATAGGTACAACATGACAATTGATATTGAATTCGATATCATCTACTAAAATGCACGTTTTAGCCACTCCAATTGTCTTGATTTCAACACTCCCTAAGCCACTCATTGACTCTTGACTTGGTGTTAATTCAAGTAAATCTAATTCTTTAAAGAAGTCGTAGCGACATACTGATAAATCACAGCCCGTGTCTATCAATGCTCGCACAGTTTTTCCTTCCATTTTGATTTCCTTCGTCATCCTTTTGATGCCAAAATTTATCTCAGCTTTAGGTTTGAAATTTACTGATTTCGCTAACTTACCACACTCGAATGATCTATGTCCGAACGTGTTGCACTTGAAGCACTTATATCCTCTTGCCTTATTTGGACAATTATAGGACATATGCTTCACATCACCACACCATGAACAGGTTTTGGCCTTTTCTTTTTTTATCACATCTCTTCGCCGTTCTTGAGTGTCGGGAGTTTGATGACTTCCCCTCAATTTTTCGTACATCTTTAACCGTTTTTTTTAGTTCCACTATTGTCGTAGCTTCATATAAGACAATCTTATTAACTTTGTCATCTCGAATTCCATCTATTATGTATGAAATAGTAGATTCCTCGTCCACTTCCACTTGATTCGCAATTTGCAACATGTGGTAAACATAATCTCGCAGACTTTCATCGTGTTGTTTCCTTCGATTACGCAATTGCTTATGAACTTCAGCACTGCTTACTGCTATATCAAACTCACTGATAAGCACCGCCTTTAATGTAGACCAACTGCTAATGCCCTTTTCTGAATTAATGAAAAGTCTGGCTGAACCTGTAATTAATTTTTTACCATATACCAACTTTTGAAGATTACTCCAACCGACTATAGTACTGATATCTTCGAAATCCTGTATCCATTTTCTAATTGAAAACGTCTGATCACCTGAGAATGGAGAAATACTATCTTCGATATCTCGAAACGAAAAGTATTCCTTTTGTACAAATGAAGCCTCATTATTTTGGCTTACATATGTTTCTCTATCATGTTCATTGCCAACTGCTGGCGTCGAAGAATCTGTTCCCGGCTGAACATTGACAACTGTGATATCATTATCACTTCCTATGTATGTTCTGCAATTCAGCTCAAGGTATTCTATTAGCCTTTCTTGTAGCTCTCTTTTTCGCCCTGTGGTCATGCAACCATACGACCTAAGTTCTTTCTCTAGATCTTTCTTGCTCATACTCAAAATGGTTCTTTTATCCATTTTTAATACTTAAATATGTCTAGCTCCCTTCACAATTTTAATCGTTTCAAACACACCACCTATGTTTAACAGATTTATTAGCAAAATTCTTTTTATTTACCGTAATTTACTTTTGAATGTTTGAAATTTCTACGTGAAACACTTGTTTCCTACCTTTACAGCGACTATCTCTAACTTTACTTCTACCACCTTGTAGTTTGAATTTATTTTGGTTGTGTCTGAATCTATTATGATATATATTTTTACCACTTTAATGGGATATATTTGTAATAAAATATTTTAAAGAATATTTTGAGTAATACCAATATATTTTGGAAATATTTTGAATAAAATATTTTAAAGAACACTTTGAATAAAATATGTTTTAAATACAATATTTTGACGAATATATGTACTTATTATTATAATTTCACCATTTGATGATGATCCTTCAGCGTTTGCAACAATATAATGCCGCGTGACAATTCTGCGTTCATATATACATACATACACTTCAGAGCAGCGTTGTTTATGCAACACAAAAAAAATTGCAAATTAAATTAATTATGAAGTTCTGGTAATAATAAGTGAGGAAACTTAGACGTTCTACCAATCAAATACATCTTAAAATGTTTTCCAACTGATGTTTTTCAACAAACATCGCCTTGCTCATATGGCCTTTCACATTTGGATTACGTTTAAATATTATTTATTATTTTTTTATATATATATTATGATATAAATGATATAAATAATATGAATGATATAAATTATTAAGTGCAAAACTTTCCTGCTTTGTTCGGCGCTGCACTGCCGTTTCGACCAAACTTCAGAACTTGTCCAAACCTGTTTTTAATGACGGCGCCTTTTGTTGCCGCCAAAATGTACTGGAACTTTCCGTGTTATTTCCCGAACACGCCTCACGCCTTAACCTCAAACTTTTTGCCGACTTTATAGCAATTTTGGGCCAAATCAGCGCTCCGCCCTTCAGCTGCAATACTCCAGGAATATTTCGGTTGAGCCCCCAATTTTTGTGGGATTATCCCGGTTGAGCCTTCAATTTATGTTGATCTGTTGGGTCCCACAAAAGGTTATTTATTTATCGTAATTTATGACGATAAATCTCGTAGAGAAAGAAAAACACTAAGACACGGTGATTTCCTGATTCCAATTTGGGATTTATTTGCAATTTGTTGTGTATTTCTAATATGATTAATATTAGAAATACGCTTCACGTTCCGTACAATTTTATTACTTTTTACTAAGAGTTTAATGACTCTTTACACGACCTTTCTTAATTACTTATACCAACTCTTTCATATACAGCTTTTACTTTATCTTGTCACAACCTTTTTTTTATATCTCACAATCTTCTTCTTTTTCTACTATATCCTCACAGGCGAGCTAGTACATATTGGAACACTTACACTTTTGGAACGAAGGTTGTATGGTATGGCGTTGCCAGATCCCACATAATCCCTAAGGCTTAAGCACAGTTGTGACGACAACCGACAAACGGCAGACTATTGCATTGCAGTAATAGGAACAATTTTCTCTAGTAACGTTTTATGGAGCGTGTATTACGACTAGGCGCTGATCTAGCTTGAAATTAGGAGGGATCATCCTGCAATTAAATTAAAAAAAAAAATAAATAAATAGTAGGGCACCACTTGTCTAGCGCCATAAGTCGCTTAGTTTAGAAATCGCAATACTATAGTGAGGTACTAGGAAGGTTTCCGCATTAAGTGGTGTGGATAAGGTGTCATTTCTTAATATAACTTTTTTTACAAAAAGTAATTTTTTAATAGAATAGTAGTTGGGTGCAAAATGCAGGATCCATTCAAACTAAACTTATCTCAGTTTTACACACTGACATATATAATATGGACTGCTCGATATGCTATTTCATGCGGGTACAATTTTTGTATCAAAAATAGGTCTTATGTCGGTGCCAACATTGAAAAAACCATTGGCGGGAAGTTGAAAAGTGATTTTAATAAAATTTTCGAATTTCTGTTGAGTACCAATGAATATATTGCCTTTGGCAAAACACCTTTTATGACTAATTAACCCAAATAATTAATTTAAAAACATTTTTTTCAACAAATCCACTTATTTATTTGTTGTTTACAGTTCTCTCTCAGACAGAGAACGCTATATAGAAGTGAGCCCACTTTCTGCTGTGTATTTCTATTGACGTAGTCAATCTATATTAATCATGTCAGTGGTTTTACATAAGAACGCTGCAAATATTTTAGAATTTTAGGAGTTAGGACTAAGTTAGTGCTATGATGTGGTAGTGAGGGAGTCTGTTTCGTAGCTTGGGAAGTGTTTCTGGAGGGCTTTGGATCACCCAAACTTGGGGTCCCAAACTCAAATTCTGAGAAATACATATACACATACATCACATGCATACAATAATATTCATTGAAATAAATTTTTATTTTGTTAAGCTTTGAAATAAAAATATTTTGAATAATTTTTTGAAGTTGAATTAGATCAATAAAAAAAAGGATATAAAATAAAAAAAATTACTCAATTAATTAAACAATTTTACTTTAATTTTTTAAGGGGAGAGGGGTCCTGACCTCCTCCCTGGATCCGTCACTGCCGTCGACCGTCATCGTTGCAACTGTGTTTAGCCATTAATGATAGAAAATTATTTTTTCCGAAAAGTGTTAATTTTACTTTTGATATGTCGCCATGCAAATTTCAATACAGGTTAAGGTAATGGAAACAAGAATTGACTAAAAACTTAAATTTGAAAACAGTGTTAAAAATAGTGGGATTATTTTTGGTTTTTCTTGCAGTTTTTATAGGAAAAAACATAAGACGAGTATTTTGGTTCTTCTGATAAGGTTTTTTTGAAAACTATTCATATGACGTATTTCGTACACAGCACAACATTGAACCTTTTGATAGAGACATACTTTCGAAATTCAAACGTACTTGTCTACCCTCGAATATTGATCAATATATGTAAGTTTGTATAACCTATAGCTGCACGAAGAAATCTGGTATAAAATATTGTCATAATACTTATGTTGTCTACTTGTTTATCTTGCAACTTAAGTGCATATTTTCTTATTTTGTTTTACTTGGGTTTCCTTAGCTAAACCTCGCCACAACGATTTTTTTTATAGGTAAACAGTGAACACATCACTTCACATTTTTGGTTTCCAAAAACAGCATATGAGAGCGAAGGTACAAGTACTACGTTACTGTAACTCGATTTCATGCCTGAAATAGTAAAGGGGTTAAAATAAATTAATGAAAAATGGAAATTGGGAAATTGTAAGATGTGACTGCTAACACAAAGTTATTTAAATTCATAATCTCTATTGAATTTTGAATTTGAAGTTGTTGGAGTTCTATAATATTAGCAATATTCTTTTCATTTTTCTCAGTAAAGTGAAGATAACAATAGAATTTAAAGTAAAAAGGGATTACACAAGTAAGTATGCATTTGAATATAGGCCTAATTATAATGGGCATATGCAAAGATGATAGAATCAGTAAATTTCCACAAAACTGACTAGACACTCAATAGATGTCGTCCTAATATGAATTTTGACAGCTAAGTTGGTTATGTCATCTAGTCACGTAAAACTTGCAGTGTGACTGCAAATAAAAGGTGATTTTCGGAAATTGATTGAAAAGTATTGCATCGCATGTTGTGAAATTTCAAAGATATATTTGCGTATAAAATATGTATATATACACAATAATTTTTTTGTATGAAAATATTAAATTTTCAGCGAGTTATGCTCCGTCTCCCGAGTCTCAAAAAAAAAAAGCTCTCTCACTGCTGCAGTGATTGCGGCCTTCAGAGTGCCTGAAATAAAAAGAAATCGAAGAAGACCGTGAAACTAGAAGGTATTGCCCGTACCATGAAGGACGATTATGAAAAAGAATTGAAATCCAATAAAATGGCGGAGATTTGAAAAAATTCCCAAATTACGCTTAAAAATTTGATGATGTTTTTCCTAGCAAGTTTACATTTTATACATGGTATTATAAAACAAATACTAAAAACGCTAATACAAGAGTCAAGACGATCAGATTATTTGTATATATATATAATATTCGAAAAATGTCGTTTTGGCAAAAACGCATTGAAAAATAAAAATATTGATTTCATGGCTATAAATTGATAAATATTACACTAAGAACTAATCCTGGTAGACAACTCTCATCAGTTTACAAAATTTCAGTACCGGTGTGGGCGGGGGCTCTTATGTTCACTAACACAACTTTTTAGTCAAGTACGACAATGTGAGTGCACGTGTACATTATTATGTCGTACGACAACTAACTTTGTTACTGATGAGGTTCTTCGGCAACTCATTTATCGGGTCATCAATAATTGGTATGGATACTGATATGTAGGTGCATTGCAATAATAATATTTCGTTATGTTTGCAATTGCATATGTCATATCCCTGCACGAAAATACAACAGTATAGTTGTACTTTCGTGCAGGCATATGGGCATATGACATGCGTGATAATCCAAAATCAGTTATTTTCTGAATTTCAAAACTATATCATCCCTGATAATCATGATTACGCTAAGTGATAAGGTATTTGGTTTACTCATCAATGAGATTCATGATTACGCTCAGCGATGAGGGATTTGATTTATTCACAAGGGAATGTCTCATCATATGAATGCGAAGTATATAAGTGAGTTTAGTCCCGGTGCTAGAACAAAATTCAGCATTACATTCATCCAACCAATCATCATGAGCTCATCAGTGCGCTCATGATGATTGGGCTACCAGGGAATATGTTATTCCAGGCAATGTACGAAAGGCTTCACCAGTATATAATTAAATATGCATATCTCGAAAAATTTTAGGCGTTAAATTTTCTTCTTAAGCACAAAAAAGTTTTTTTCGACTTTTCAAAGTGTAGTGTTCTAAGAAACTGTCAATTATTATTATTAAACCTCTGTTATTTTAATATGTATTATATATATGTATGTATTTCTATGAATAGGACTTTAAATGAATGTATGTTAAAAGGTACAATGTAAATTTTAAAAAGAATGCAAAAATAAAAGCATTTTTATTTTTCTGTAATACATTGTGAACCTAAGTAAAGCAATAACAAAAATTCAGATAACAAACATAAATAGTCAAAGATAAAGTTTTCTTTAATAATAAAAAGGAAGTCTTTTACATACATTATTGTATAGCGTTTAAAAAAAAACAGATTTAAAGTAAATCTAAAGTCTACAGTATCGTCAACTTATTGTTAGTTTTTCATACTTTTTGCTGTATTTTTGCTATGGACTTCCATAGACTCAGTCTTTTAATAAAGGGTTTTCCAATAAGAGGTGTTATTTTGATATTCAAAGAAAAATTCCATTTTTTGAGATAAATGATCGGATCTTTATTTCATTATAAAGAGAAAGGTATGCCGTTAATAATGGAAAATAACATCAGCCAAATGACCATCACGACCACGCCTACAGGACCATACCCTTTTCATGAAATTTTCCATAACCAAATCGCAAAGTGGCTGCCCTATGTTCTCGATAGCCTCACGAATTCCATCTTTGAGGTCTTGAATCGACGCTGGGCTGTTGGCGTAGATCTTCTCTTTCACGTGGCCCCAAAGGAAGAAGTCGCAAGGTGTTAAGTCACAAGATCTCGGTGATCAATTGTGATCACCTCTTCGAGAGATAACACGGTCCGGAAACTTTTCAATGGTTTCGTTGCTTTTATGGGACGTAGCGCCGTCTTGTTGAAAGTAAACGTTGTCCAGATCAATACCATCCAATTCCGGCCATAAAAAATCATTAATCATCTGTCGATAGTGCAATCCATTCACCGTAACTTTTGCTCCAGCCTCATTTTCGAAAAAGTAAGGTCCAATGACCCCGCGGGACCATAAACCGCACCAAACCGTGACACGTTGAGGATAGAGAGATTTTTCAACAATAACTCTTGGGTTTTCCGAGCCCCAGATGCGACAATTTTGCTTGTTGACGAAGCCATCGAGGTGGAAATGGGCCTCATCACTCAAGATGAGTTTTCGATGGAATTCCGGATCATTTTCATGCATTTCAAGGACCCAATCAGCAAAGACTCGACGTTGTTGATGATCGGCCGGCTTGAGTTCTTGTGTTAACTGAACTTTATAAGCCTTAAGATCCAAATCCTTATGCAAAATACGGTGTAATGACGTTTGTGGAATGCCTAATTCCAAAGAACGACGAGGAATGGATAAACCTGGGTTTTATTCAACACTTTCGGCTACACCAGCAATATTCTCGGCTTTTCTTGAGCGACGTGCACGGGTTTTATTTTTCACGTCACTAACTTGTCCCGACAGCTCGAATTTTTCTACCAATTTCTGTATTGTATTTCAATGCGTTGTTGAATCGTGTATCGTTCCATTTTTATTAATAGCGTAGTTTCTACTTGTCAAATGTCAAAAAATGACATCTCCAAAAGTGACATTTACCGAAATAGCGGGCTAATTAAAATAACACCTCTTATTGGAAAACCCTTTACATTTGGAAGAAGAATATAATGAACACCAAATCTTTTGCTTCTTTGTCAGCCAAATCTTATCGTTAAAATCGCTTGTAACATTTCCGTAGTTATCCTGTTTTTGGTGTTGTTTTTAATTAAGTTGACTTGGCTAAACGCTCTTTGAATATCTTCGTTTGAATGTGGTAAACACAACAATGGAGAACAATCTTACTACAAGATATTCAAATTTAATATATCAGATCAAAAGCAATATATATTTCTGAGTATATTTCTTTTTGAATGACTCAAATCCGTCAAAAAATGACAAAGTTATTGAAGTTTAAAAAAACGGAAATTAAAAACGGCGAATCTGGTGATGACGTCACGGTACACAACACGCACGATGCCAGTTTGCACAATATAATATTTATAAGACGATATTTTATGAAATAAATACAAAACAAATCCAATCCCGTGCGCTTACTATCACGGCGGCGCAGCAACTACACTCGCGCTGCGTTAGACCGCGAATTGTATTGTGTATAGTGACGTCATCATGCTAGAGCGCGTTTTTGAGAATGCGGCGCTAAAATAGCTATAACTTCGTCATTTTTTATCCGATTTCAATAATTCTTTCACTGAATTAATTGTTTATTTTGTGATTATGATTCTGCATAATTAACTAAAATAGTCATTGTTCTCCATTTCAAGCCAAGGAACAAATGTTTTGAGGAATTTGATCCGATCGAGTTTTTATAATTTTTGATTTTAATCCACAAATCTTTTGTTGCCTTAGATTGCCACTTTATATCTGTTAAGTTAAGAAGCGTTGAAACGGCGATAAAATGCTTTACTCAGCACTAATTCAACGCGCGAGTGTTTTGCCAGTGATTTGTCTGCTAAAAATCATTCAAAAGCATTAGAATTAATGCTGAAAGCACTGATTTGGCAACACTGCGAGAGTAGCGTTCCTAATACTATCATAATATTTATGCTTGGAACAGAATGCATCGCAACTATTCCGCACAAATGCGCTGATGAAGTGTTAAAATCGTAGCCAACAACATGGTGAACACAATGACCATTGGTGACTGCGTCAAGATGAAATTTCAACTAGTTTGTTTACTGTATTAATAATAAATTGAGACTATAAAATTATTAGTTTTTAATTTTTTCACGACCATAATTAAATTTTTTTTAAACTCATGATGTTCAGCATACAAAATTTTAAAATAAACAAAATAGTAATCAGCTGTCAAATGTCAACGTAGAGTAATTGCAATAAAGTTGAAAGTCGACCAACTTCTGCGTCATGGCTACGATGCCTACGTTCATTGCGATCACTTAGTGGCATTGCCTTATAACTTATTTCTGCGTGATGTTTGCCTGCGTGGTAGTTACGTTCATTCTGTTCCAAGGGTTACGATCCCAATCAGGTACGGCCGTCAGCTGCTCTTTAGAAGGCTATAGTTCAAAAACTATTTGAGATACACACACTTGATGACATTTTAGTATGTTATTCTTGAAGGTAAAGACCATCGAAAAAAAAAACAAAAAAATTGATTATTTGAAAGTGTCACACTAGTTGTGCCCCGTAAATCTCCAATTTTATTAAAAAGGCCGTGTGCAAGATTTTAGCTCTCTAAGTAAACGAATCCTTTGAGTTATCGTGAGGACGGATGGACGGACGGCCAAACGGCATGCAAAAATCAAAAACCTATTAATATTATGTCTGAGTGTCCAATCTATTTTGCTCTACCAGCATTGTTTCTATGCAGCGTTTCTGGGTGTCCGTTTATTCAAGTTCATGCGCCAATTGAATTTTTTACGCCATTAGATAAATGCAGATCTTTTGTTGAAATTCGTTGAGTATAGTGCCGTATGAAAGAGTTAATGACGGAGTTGCAGTTTGTTTCTTCATGTATCCTCCATACTATCCCTCAGGCGAACAATATTTTCATCAGAGCCCGAACTACCTCCGCGTTGATACTGGATCGTTGGTTTGTCAATAAGAACCCCACTAGTTTCAAACTTATGCACAGAATCATGAATTTAACGCTTCCTTGACACTTTATTCCGTTCAAAATGTGGTCGAACTTTATTTTATTTATGCATATCCTGCACGGTATACGGCCGCCATGATTGATTTTTCATGTGTACCAACGTTCACACAGCGCAAACGGCGCGCAACTCAAATTTGAACTTTGGGGCTTAATTTGGATCACCTTTATTTTTCAACAAATCGTCACTTTAGACAAATGCTGGAATTAGACCTGTAATTTTAATTTAAGTGAGATCTGAATCACCAAGTAAAATATCACTGGTAGGTTACAGTGGCCCTCATTAGCATTATATGCACTACAGTGCGTAATCGTATTTTCAGAAGAATACGACCATTGGCGAGTGCCGAACAATTGGGCCGATGCCATTTCATCTTTACCTGCTTCATTAGAGATCCTAAAAAAGTATAATTACTTTTATGAGTACCTCACATAATAAACTAAAAAAAAAAAAAAATTTAATTAAAGCAAAAAGAAAAAAGAAAAAAAAACAGAAAAGTCATTAACTCCCATTGCAACAGAGAATAAATTGCTCATCTTCCGGTGATTGCCCTTTTAGCCTGCTGACGCCTTCCAGTTGCAAAATTGCAGTAACAGCAGCAGCATCAGCACCACCACCAGACATTATTGTTCAAATATTACGTGTGAAATGATACTCAGGTGCAGGTAGTAATATTAACAGGTAGCATTAACAGCAGCCATGACTCATTCAGCAGTTCTTTACGAGATACGTGATTGATGACAGTTTTATTTTCTCCAATTCTGAGATATTCTGGCCACCTCCTGCTTCCCAGATGATCGTATGTTTTCAGTATAAATGCACCTGCGGCGAAACGGCTTGCTGGATGCACTCCATTACGTCTTAAGACTTTCTTCTTGCATCCGAGAATTAACCCGTTCAAGAGCAATTTAGCAAATAACGATTCACTTTCATAGAGTCGTAAAATTATAAATTACCTTGGATTATGTATAAACTTACGACCTGTATGAGGAGCGATTTCACACTCAGATTAAGTATTGTGACTGTAGCTGTATCCAAAGGAGCGCGATTTCGTCCCAGAACGGTAATAAAATTTTTTAATTTTCGATCATCACCAGCGGCAACCATTGGCTCACAGTGTATTCAAGAAAAGATTTTACGAGACTGCAAAGTGGTTATACTCCATGTGGGGTCCCACTGTTGCGGTTCCAGATCATCAGCCTTGTAGATCAGAGATATGTATAATCGCGCCTTTTCGCGAAGATGAGGCAAACCAGACAGCACAGCAAAACTGTAACATCTTCGATAGTGTAGCGCGCATAAATAAATCCAAGTTTATGTCGCCGATAAATTCAATTAAAACGAACTCAGTTGCGTCCCGGGATCCGTACAGCAGACCTAAATTGATTTGCATAAAATACATATTTCGAACATGATCGTCGGAAGTGTTCGAAATCATCACTAAATCACGGTTTACTTCCTTATGATGCCGTTGACAACAGACTCTTGAACTTGACCTGCCATCCTATGCAGAAATACACACATATTTACATAGAATCATCTAGCTAGTGTAAGCTCGTAATGTTCAGTTTTATCAGATCAAGGCGAAGATCGTCCATGAATATGCTCGGTGATCACTGCAAATTGCATACAAATGAGTTATCTTTTCAATATAATAATCGTGACCCTAAAAAAAGATACAACGACGATCGACGACTGCACTCTTTAGATCTTCAGTCATTTGCTAAGATCTCAGCCGACAAGAGTCAGAGGTCAATGTCCTGTACACAGTACAAAGATGCATTTATTTCTATGGTAGATAGATCTCCCATCTCGCATTTATTATAGTCCTACTACAGGTTCAATAGAGTCCCAGTCCGAATAAATGTAAATCATTATTTTAATTTTGGATGGACAAGAGAGAAGAGGTGCTAACTTATGGGTGCGACCACCTTACCTTGTGATTTACAATGCATCTAATGTCCAAACTCTGAAGTCTTCACAACAGTACAGAACTGTGAATCAAAGAAGTCAACATAGTGATCGCCTTTTCAGAGGGTTCTCTTAAATGATAAACAAATTCAAATTCCACTTTTAACAGCTCCTTAACTGGATTATAAAAACTTACTAATTCCCTCTAGCATTATGGATCCAGCGAGCTGTGAATGCAAGTTTCGTTTGTTTGGTGGCCGATTACTATATTCAGAATGAACGAAACTATATAATCTCTCAAGACCGAAATTAATGGAAACGAACTTAATTTCATCTAATTTAACTGTCTAGATCCGATCCACTTACTTAATCCAATTAATTTCGGGCATACAATTTAGGGAGATTTTCCGATTAAGCTATAACTATGAGACTCTTGGACTCAATTAACTCAGCCTCTGATCGCCCTCTTGGATGTCACGAAGCTCTACTGATCGCCATTTTTTGTAACATTTCGAGTATTTTTAATTAGATTTGTTCTACTTATTTGAATATTTTTTATTTTCAGGTTTAAGAGATATATAAATTCACTAACTTTATTTTCTTATTGTGGGCGGAACTTAATAGATGCCGCGAAGCAGAGAGTTTTCACTATAGGACATTAAAGCTGGGTGCGCTACCTAAACTCGATAGTTTCTACATATCATCGAAGCGTTTAGGATATCGGCTTACTTCCAATGCAGGGAGCTTGTAGGCTGGAAGAAGGATTAACAATTGAGTGGGGATTTCTTCATCAGCAGTGAGTGATCGTTTGTTCCCAAGATGGCTATTGCCAATAAGTTGAATTTGGTGTTTCAGACTTGTCAGCATTAAAAGCTCTAGATAGAGTCCTTTTATCTTCTCTATCTTAATGTAATCGTAACCCCATTCCGTATCTTGGTACGTCATCACTCATCATATTTAAAGCTGAAGACTTTCCTTGCCTCAGAGTTCATTTTAATAACTACTTCAAATATCTGGATACTTTTGTCGATGATCATAAATGGAGTCATCTTGCAACTTATTCCCTTGAATTTATCGCAACTTGCTCTCATCGGAAGGGGAGAGAGAGGGGATGATTAACATAGACGGCATTCCAGTCACTGATTATAATTGTCATTTGACGACGTGTAGACTGCATAATTATAAAGGGTCGGTCACTCTATGGTGTTTCTAGATATTAAGGACCCTTGAACGATAAAAACTAGAATTAATCATAGAAAATAAAAGTTTTCCTTCCATTGGAAATAAATCATGAATTAGGAGGGAGAGCTAGGTTAGGTAAAAGGGGTTAAAGATATCTAGCCTGCTTCAATTAGATCTTCAACGGATCCATTGATCCATTGCCCCTTGATCTCATGGCATAACGTCTTTGACACCACCCCAGATCCATCCTGTTTCCATAAGAAATCTCAGGATACATCTGAGCTCTTTATTTTGCGTTGAAGTAGAAATTGATCAGTCAGTCAGAGTGATGTAAAAGAGGGGTTATTCCAGTTATCACTTCAGAGTTCAGTGCACTATTTAAAAGGAATTATCCCCTGATTATAATTAGATTCAGCTAGGCTGTTGTTTGCACATTAGTTGAGTAAACTCATGATCATGGATAATCAGTGTACCCCTCAAGGTAAATTTACCGAAGAAAAATTTCATACGTAAATGCATAGCTCTTTTATCCTTCTTACTCTATACTCTTCCATGTTATAAATCTTGGAGTCTACCTAAATTTTAAGTTAAAGTTAAATTTAGAAAAAACTTTCGCTGCACTTCGAGTATAAAGCCGAAGGTGATATACTAAATTTTGTCTTTGTTAAAGAGGGGAATGTAGTGATTCTGACCATTCACTCAATTCTGTTTAGGCTGGAAGAAGACGATTTCTGCGCTGCAATAAGTATGATGCTATTGTTGGTAGCGGAGGTGCAATCCTAGATGTCAGCTTGAAAAAGTTGGACTGGTAATTTGGGAGGAGTTGGATGGAGAGGAAGGACAGGGGGCTTGCGCTTTGAGGGGGTCGAGATATATAAGGGGCTTTCGGCAAGCACATTCTCAGTGAGACAAATGAGATATTCTCAAGTTGGCTCACTGAACCTGCACTTTCGGTGAACTGTCTTAGTTCCATATTGGGTTACAAACGCAACCACTGAGCAACTGAGACAAGTTAAACTGAATTTTGACTCAGTTTCGTTATTTTGTGACTTTAATTACTACTTAAAGTTTAGTGAGCTATTTGAATAAACTAACAACACTCTCCTCAATTTACTACTATTCATTTTCTGTGGTCAAAATTATTTAAATGTCAAAATTGACAAATTAGCTGATTGGTTTGAACTGAGAGAATTGAGACGGTTGCTCAAAGTTTTGTCTCAGTTGTCTCACTGAGATAGTGCTTACCGAAAGCCCCTTTAGTATTCTAAGATTCCACCCAGTCAGATCTGTATCTATTCAAGAATGTCTCTCTCCAAATAAGCAGGCATACTCTTACACCTGAGCCTGGCATTACTGTTTCCATATTGAGGTATGTATCGGTAGATAACAATACCCCAGATAAAATAATAACCGGAAAGTGACATACGGTATGCTGCAGCACCATTTCTAGCTATCAACAAAATGTTGTTGCTACTAGATTTCAGTACTTTTGGATATAGCTAAATTATTTTACCCCTTGGGATGGCTATCACCTGTCTTCGTTTCAGGTAAGACAATACTTTAGAATTTATAAACCGGGGACATGACATAGTATACGTGTAGTATCTAACGAGAAAATGAGTTCAATTTAAAGAGGTTATTCTTGCTGTTCAAGCCATCAGAATTCCTCGGCGGGTAAAATACACAAACTCATATCAAACTCTAGTGCGATAGTGTTAATGGGATACACTGGTGTATGTTCTAGGTCCCAGCAAGCAAGATGATAAGCGGATGATTCGCGCATCATATTCTGGCGAAGACAGCTTTTATCACGGAAAATTGTCATATTCTATATTGCGGAAGTCACCCTCTTCGGGAATGGATTTGTCCCGAATGCAATACTTTTAGGGAATACGAAAGCAATACTTCTTGATGAATTACTTTCGAATCATTTGGGGAACACGAAAGCAATACATGTAAAAGATAAGAAAAAGATATCGCTGATGAATCATGAAGTATCATATGAGTAGTGCCTGGAAGAGAGGAATGTGATATCGCCAATATGTTCCGAGAATATCGCCATGGTAATATAAGGAATTAGATTATTTTTAAATATAACTTTGTAAATGAGAGGAGTAAAGTATTATATATGTAGGAAACTTTACTATACTTCACTCCGAACGCTTATTAAATCAGAATTAACAGACCTAAATATTCAGGTAACGCATCATCTTCATTTAAAATAAACATAAACCGGTTTTTCATCAATGTATTTTCCAGGCGAAACTAAGGAGAAAAGTTCGCTATTGGCTATCGTCCTCTTTTCGTCTGGAGGAAAAACACATAAATCCCTATTTTACTGCCATTTTGTCATTCAGGTAAAACTAAAATTGTAAGCAATCGAACTCATATCATCTAATTATTGCTTAAGCAACTTAAAAGCAGTTTTCATATTGATCAAATATTCCGAAGATGATAACTGGAAGATATCCTCCAATTATCGCGCTGATAATTTTTCATCTGAATGTTTGCTGGGGTCTAATACATCTACTTCTATGTACTACCACAACGTGCAGCGAAATTTTCTAAATTCAATCACAAAAGAATTGCTCGTACCTACCATCACTTAAGGATGAACCATAATAGAAGTAAACGTAAGTACATTTACTTACGTAAAGCGAACGCGCTCTTTAATTTAACAGGCGTACACAAATTAACTTTAACTCGAGTGAGGGGAACTTTCGTTAAATTTAAAAGTCAAATTGCAGTCAGTAAAGGTGCGGCAAGAATCGCTCATTCCGTAAGAAAATGAAGTGTCAAACAGTTAAATTATTACTAAATGATTAAAAGTGCAATGTAAAACTTAAAATGGAATAAAAATGGTACTGTGAATTAATAGAAAGCACAAATCTTCAATTACATTTGTTAATTTTTTCACTTTTACCACTTTTCAAAATTGAAAACATTGAATATCAAGGTAATAACTCTTACGGAATGTGATATAAATTTAGGCTAAAAGTATCAATTTTTTGTAAGTAAACCTCAGTCTCGTTTAATTTCGTAAAGTTATTTACTTCTATTGTGGTTCAGCCTTTAATTTGAACTTCACATGAAAAGTCTCAAAATTTACTCTGTTATCTTTATCTTCATTTTGTAAAAAATGCTTAAACAACTTTGGAAAGTCATTTCTACTGAGTAGTGAAGAGTCATATTCAATAATATTCGTTTGGTCATTTCAATTCGAACACCTTAGGGCTCTATATAAGTGCCTTCATTGTTTACAACTTTTATTACTAGCTGGCAGAGATTATAAAACCTGTTTTGATTCGTATGCATACTGATTGGCAGTCAAAATCCCGAAAAGAAAATGCCGAAGAAATAATGAAAAAAAAAGCAAGAGCATTCTAGATAAAACCTAATGTGCACACAAGAATCAGAAATAAAATTTTTCTTTTGCTCATAATAAAATTTATAATTTTGTGGCGCCATAATCAATATTGCACGTTTTCTCAGCGATTAGCCAATACCTTTCTTGGATATCTGCCAGATAAATTCTAGCTGTCGAGCTAAATAGAAAACGGCAATCAACTGTACAAGATGACTCCGGAGATTGTGTGTGACAGCGGAGGGCACTGCGCACAGCATATTCAATTGGCCATTAAAGTTCTCGTTCGGTTCTGGTCATTTATGGTATTTTCCACAAGATCAGGAATTTCTCATTTCCAATTTCTTCAGTACGCGGTTGATGGCAAAGGCCCTGCAACAACCACTCTACTATGTAAAAGCGATCCATGAGAACAGTGAGCTCCTTACGTTGTTGCATTGGTTGCCAGGAATACTGCACAAACGCAACGATATATGTATGTTGCGCTATTGTTTTGCTAGCCATTTTTGATCTGGTCTACTTTTACTTTAGAGAAGAAGCCAATTTAATGTGTATAGAATGTGTGGGTACTTCATAGCAGCTCTTCCACTAAACCACCAACAGCCCTTATATGGAAGACTAATGGTAAAAACGTGATACTGCATGGGAAAAGTTGGCGGAAGAATGCTTATCTATCTCTATGGACCTAAATTAAATCAGCTGCGTCTATATCTGAAATATGAAATCAAGAGGAGCATCATATTTTAATAAAGATATCTTAGGGCACTTTTAACGAATGGATTCAAGGAGTTCAAAACGTTCAAAAACCTGTCAATTTTACAAGTCCACTTTGCTGTCTTATTTCCCTCCTCACAATTCTCGCGAGTAAAAGGGCATCATCAGGAATCATTCTAAATTTGGGCGTGATTTGAGATTTTTCACGGTTCGATTATTCCTGCGGATGCGATGGTCGGTAACTATATGTATGGTTGGTATGACTAAGTTGATATGCGCGCGAGAGCTCGTTACCGTTTCCCTAAATAGGCTCGAGACTTCTCAAGAGGCCGATGCCCATGACCATATTCACCGTGTTTGAAATTTCCGTGCAGGTTAATGAAGGAATGCCAGTCGCCCCGGCTCGAGATATTTATTATGAGCAAAATAATCTGAGATCTCTGGCAATTGCAGCTAAAGTAGCCCCCGTCCCAAAAACGGCACCGACACAATACTAGTTATATGCGTATTGGCCAGTTACATATGCAATGGCGCGGCATGCAATTATTTACACATTTTTATCGCAAAAGTTGGCGAACGTTTTGGGAATTTACTTTTGTTAACGAGAGGCCAAAATTACTGGTTGCCGGGTCTTTCATTTAAAATTTATAGCACTTTTTGTGCTGGGTATATGCTCTCCTCATCCGGTGTTAATTAAAATTAGAAGAATTGTTTTTGCAGATTGTAGATTTTTTTAGCATCTGTAGATTCCTTGAAATGGTTCTTATTGTAGCACGGAAGAAAAAGTTTAAAGAGATTTGGAGAGTTTTGGATCTCTGGGAAGGAAAATGTTGATGTGCTCAATTTTTCATGTTGTGCAATATTTGAAATTACTTAAAAGTCAAAGGGGTTTATTATGTTAAGATATTAAAAGGTCTCGAATCAGAATAATGTTTCAGATAATGTTCAGGACAAAGAGAAGTTAAAATGTTCATAAAACTCTTATTTAACAAGCAAGAGTTGACTCTATTTATTCATCTTCAAATTATTCCACTAAAAATTTATCGAAAATCGGATAACATCCGACCATCATCAGAAAGGAAAGTATCCAAGTATCCATGACTTATAGTTTAATTAAAAGGACTTACCCTGCCAAGATTTTAATAAAAAATATAACAAAATTTTTGAAAGATTATATAAATATCCTTTATCGTTGGCTATCTTAAAATGTACCTGAATCCCTTTTATTTGTACAATTTTTCAAATGACCGAGTCCAGTAACTGCAGCTGTCTCATTTTACTTACTGCTTCATTAAAACCTCGAGAGATAGAATGGACTAGGATTTCTTCAGCCGAACATGTTTCGTGCGACAAATTGTATCCACTCCATTGTCTCCCAGTTGAGGAGAGTTTTGATAAAATACAGCGGTTGTCCTAAGATGTTAAAATTGTTACGTTATGGTGTGAAGTTATATCTATTTCCAGTTTTCTTCTTCCTTTGATTTCTAGGACGATTCTGCCCAGGCCTTACTGTTCCAAAGTGCATCGTTTGAACTAAATTATACTTGAACAAATTTTGAGGGATCGGCGTAAACATGTATTAACAATTATTTACAATGGGCATGTTATTAATTTCACTTTTGTTTTCACATTGGAACTGAAGAACCGCAGTTGTTTTTTTTTATAAAGATTGCACAGCAGTTCCATATTCGCAATAGGTAAGAAAAGTAATATACGTATACCTACTTAATTCTTTGATATGTTTTCTTGGAAGGTCAGTTGTTCTTTTCATCAACGCATTTACTATGAAGTGCTTATCGTGATCCTACCGATCCTCCTCCAATATGGATATACATACATAGTACCTCTCAGATGTACGTTTTAGTATAGGACTGTACACACAGAATACTCGTCTAGAGGTGTATAGCCCGTGTCCCCTATCACTGATAATTTCCCGAAGCGCTTCCCTGGAAGATCGCAGCGTTTTTTTTTCTCTATCCTAGTTCATTGCTTTTTTACATTGTCATGTTCGCAGAGGCAAGTGCTTCACTGCTGTTCTTAAAAAGCTCTCTAGGAGGTATGCTGAATTATAGGCGAAGAAGTTTTTTGAAGGTATCCTTTCAAAAGCTTCAATGAGCTTTTTGAATAATCATAGTGTTTTTTTGATAATTTCATAAGATGCTGGTTCAAGACTGGTTCCTGAGAACAGTAGGTGTTTTCAGACATTGCAAGCAGGGCTATAAGGAAAGGAGTTGGGATGGAGAACAGCCGGTCAATGCTTCCGAAAAAGCGTTTCAGTAGACTACTTAGAGCACTATTATTTTTATATGTTGTATGAGTAGAGAATGATGAAATTTGATCCAAAAAATATAAAAATGTATCCAAAACTTCAGAATACACTTCTAATCACTCTGAAATTCAAATTAGAAATTAGAAATGCGTTACTTCGCACAATAGTTGAAAAATCTACATACGTGGAAAATTAGATGAAATCAGCCCTTGTTGCATTTCTGCTAGAGGTCATCAGATAATCTTCTATAGAGCTTCATTCCAAGTGATTCCAAGTGATTAAACAAATTTCTCACAACCTCCTTTATTGTCCGGTAAGGTGAACTTTGCCAAGGCTCTTCCCCTGAAGAATTATCATTTTCATTCTGTACTCAGCTCTGGCTGCTGCACATTCCAATTGCAGAAGTTTGATATTCAGTAGTGTGCTTAGTGTGGCTATTGGTGATGTGCGCATGACAACATTGATACTTAGGCAGACTATTCTTTATATGGTTTAATTTGGCTTTCACCACATTGTGCTTCCCCCTATGCCACCATATAAGCTCCCCTTATGTTACTATGAGTCTAATGACAGCCGTGCCTTAATTAAAGCAAGCTTATATGTGGTACTGGTTGGTAATTTTATAGAATAAGGCCAGAATATTGTAAACATGTTGGAATGGATTCCAATCAAATCAATCAATTTTAATAATGCTTTTCAAAAATTAACTGCTGATATTAAAAAAAAAAAAACTGGTAAAGATTGGCTTACCACACTTTTGCTGGCCCATCATCATCATCTAAAACATGAGCTCATCTAGCTCTGTCAAGTACAAAAATAGATTGTCAGTATAAAAATTGAGGAAAGCAAAAGTTTAGCTAAGCATATTACCGACAATAGTACTTAATTGTGTGCAAGTATCAAGAAACAGATGATGGTTTTCTTTATCTGCCTTTAAGGCAGGTAATGGAGAGAAGTTGCTTTTATTTTTCAAGTAATTACTAAACATTTTCAATGAGATTGATCGCATATAAAAAAAAAGTATATAAAAACATCGCACTTCATATGATTGGTCCTGAATACACTTTAGAAATAATATGGATCCCGTGAATCTCTTTGCCTGCAAAAGAGATCGAAATATACATACCAGTACCACATGTATGTAGGTATGTAAATTGTATAATTGGAAGCGAAATAGTTTTCATTTTAAACAAAACAACAGACTGCCTGAAATCTATCTCCTTTCATTTTCCTTTAAGTAATCATCCATAATCCAAGAAACATGTTCTCTGCCTTAAAGTTGATGGGATATGCGTTCATATTTTTCACACTTTCAAAACCAAAGGACAATAATTTGCGCGTGTGTAACTTTTCAAAAACTTTACGCTGAAGTAAATCTTGTGCTGTCAACGGCTTGTAATGGAACTTCATTGGCGTGAAGCAATAACTATTGCAAAATCACTCAAAAGTAATGGGATACGTTATCGAGCTGACTAACTACATACTATACAAGCACTCTAGCGCTCTAGACTCTTGACTAGACGTGACGGCATGGTTTCGTGGAAAACGTAAATTTACGATTCCATTCAACTGACACTTTGCTGATCTCTGGAATTCCTTACTTGGTGAAGTACTCGAGCCGAATTGACTTTAATGAGAACAGTAAATCCGTGCAGACTTATGTAACTGACATCTAGACTAATGTTAGTTATAAGATTCGAGGAAAAGTGAAGAAAAGCGACAAATTGTTTCTGAGAAATTGTGCAAAAGTAAACTTTTCACTTTCTTGATATACAAACTTTTGTTTTTGTATAGGTGATGATAAGAAATGGTTTTGATAGACAAGATAATTTCTATTAAGGTAAGTGAATGTACTCAAAGAGAAATATGAGTATAATTTCTAACAATAGTTGTTTGAGTTCGTTTATTCTTGTCGAAACTCTTACTATTCACTCTTCCAAATTTGTTTAGGGAAATAAAGAATGAATGAGAATGAGAATAAAAACTGCTTAGAAGAATCAAGATAAGTTTGAAATCGCGAATAGTGATAAGCTCTAGAAGTAGTTGTCTGTGGTATATGTAGAACTTATTTAGAAGAAAAATATACTTATTGATCAAGTTGTATATTTCCTTCTCAGTTTCAAAAAATATCTTTTATCAAATTGTTAAAGTTTGTGCAAAGATACATGTTTACAGTTTATTTATTTTAATGTATTTGCAGATTTCAAATAATAAACGGCTATAAGAATGACTATAGTGCGTTAAATACATTTAAAAATAAAGGCGAATTAATAGTTTTTGTTCTATTGGATGTTACGAAAATCAACTTTTTTCCTACAGGTTAAGATGACTTTGATTTTCAATTTCATTTGTAATAGATAACAATGGTTTTATTCTCTAATTGATCTCAATCTTCTTCTCCCTCAGTTATGTTTGGAGTATACCACAAAGATCCATTCGTGTATCCCACTTTTCAGTTTTGTTTTTTTTTTTTTTTTATGATAATTGGCCACCTATGATAATGTCATTCTCTATGAGAATGAGCCACTGAAATTTCATGAATGTTGATTTCTGTATAGTAAAATAATACTGAATTTCTGGAAATATAAGCATTTGCTGACTTATTGGCTACAATTGGTGATATCTCGGAAGATTTTCCATATTAATGGATTCTTGGCGATCGGTGCCTTGTTACATTGTAGATCCTTTCATAAAATTCGTTAAATTCGATAAAAGATACAAAAAATACATTAAAATATTTAATTCCTGTGCAAAATCAACCCATTTATGATGAATTGATTCATAACTTACTAAGAAAGCTAGAATGACCTAAATCCAAGTGTCTCTGAAAGGGATTGCTGTCGTATGAATTGCAGAAATCCAAGACAATTCATGAATGCAAAACTGTGATATATGCTAAGAATTAACAGCAATTCCGATAAGACGAAGAAAATGGATATCCGAGACATCCACGAAAATAGAATCTTCAAGGGAAGAAAAATGTGGAAAGCCAAAGAAAAGCATGGAGTAGGCTGTGATAAACAAATATAGATACAAAGTTGGAAAAAAACGTAGATAGAAATCAAATTAATGGCTGAAAACTTAAGCATTAATTAGTCCTATTATGGATTTTTTATATATATAAAAAACACAATTTAAGAATGTCTGTTCACTAGAAATTATCCAGCAAACTTTGTGAAGCCGATGCGAATCGCAAAAATATCACAAAGTGCAACATCCATTTCGCTAGTGAATTCAAATGAGATATGAAAGCGAAACCTCGAGTGGGAGCAAATGTTGTTGGTATCACCTTCGGATTCTCTTTGCATTTCTTTTTTGACAAAATGTGGTAAATTTAAATGTATCCAAAGTGAATATTAATCTATTGTGGTAATTTAAATTGGTCACCTTTTATAATTCACTGATAAAAATACGAAGTCAATAAATTTCTGTTCACGCTGAAATTAATGGAAAAATAATAAAAGAGAGGGATAAATAAAAGAGAACAGAATATATACTCGCGTTCGTTTCGCTTTTATATGGCGTCGATAGCATAAATAATTTTTAGCTCTGTCGCATTTACTCTCATTTTTCGTATTGTGCAGGTCTATTGTCGCTTAAGTTTCGCTGTTGCGGACATTCGCCAAATTGTCTGCAGGGTAGTTTTGTTTTTTAATTCCAATAAAAGGGTCGTAGCTTCACGGTTCTCAATCTTGAACTATTATTTGTGCTAGGGGTGTTATACATTTATTATATATTAAGAGAAGCGAGCTATTCTCGTGTCGTAAGCGATTCTCTAAAAGCGAGTTTTTGTCGATATTTAATTAGAGCGATAGAAATGTACATTTATTCATTTTAAGTGGGAAATAATGTCCGTGTACATTATTGTCTGGGTCACTTCATATGTGTAATTATATCACTTTTCCCAGATAAACACTAGACTGCACATGAGTACGTGATGAGTCATTTAAATCTTTTTTAGAGAAATGAAGAAATCTTGCAGTAAATTCGAAGCAAAGACGAATAGCGAAATTAAAGAAATGGAGAAATCTCGGGCAAAAAGTGGAACAACAAAATCAGAGAAACGAAGGAATTTCGGGGGAAACTCGAAATTCTCATTTATTGCTCGGTAACGTGCCCCATCAACACTTTCTTTAACACTCCAAACTGATTTGAAAAAATTTTGAGAGAATAGTGAAAATACAAACAATTTGTTATTTTTACGTACTTGTCTTTAACTACAAATTAGAATTTTACAACATCTAGAAACCAATACAAATTCCTTCGTTTTCCTATTTATTATGTATTATTTAATTATTATCCGGGAAATCGTAATATTTCGGGCACTTTTATTACCAGCTACATACATGTTTCATTTAAAAGGAACAAGAAAAAAACTGAAAGAAAAAGTTGTCTATATATAGCTTAAGTAATAGCACTCCTTCGCTCATATTTAAAAGTATAAAGTGCGCAGTGCCAACCTATCGGAGAGTAAGAAATTTCTGATCATTTCTTTGAACAAAGTGCTTACACAACTCACAATCATCGCCTCAATCAATTTATCTTGTTTCTTAATAGATCCTAAAAGATACTGGATAATATAATGTTGATAAGTGTAGCGAACATTAATCCTCTGATAGGATATATTGCTCTCGCATTAATTGCATCTGCAGCGGAAACGTCTTGTAAATTGAACATGGTTAATTGCATCGTGATCCGAACAAAAGATCAAGAGAGTCTGCTGTTGTTGCAGCAGACTTATTGCAGTTTAAGTTGCCTTCATTTGAAGTGAATGATGGCATGCTGAAAGATTGAGCAAATTTTAAATTTCTTTCATTTTGTTTTTTTTTGTTGTAGTAATTTTTTGCCACGTATAAGAAGGTCACCAAATGTACGACCCACAAGCGGCCTGGTATTCGGAGTTTATTGTTAGAGTAACACAGTACCATTTATCCTATGTGTACGATTATTTCTACATGGAATTTTGGTTTTTTTCGAGTTATTCTATCTGCTCGACAGTATTCAGTCACATAATCCTCAAAATTTAGAGTCGTAGTTGCATGTGCGGAAAGACCTTGAAACTAGGGCTCAACAAAGTCAAAATTTCAGTTTAAAACTACATTTTTGTTCCAAAGAAGTTGTTACCTTTTTCCCGTCTTTTCTCCTTTTCTTAAGCCTTCTGTCAATGAGAAGTCTTAGATATACCTATTAGAAGTTCGGAAGGTATTTTTTGATAAGAAATATTTGATGTACTTTTACGAAATTCCATGGCTTCCTCAACCCATAATTTCTCCATGATTTTGAGAGATTATTTAACTTGTTGTTGCATTATATATGTAAGTGAGAAAAATGGATATCTCAATTTCCATGCCTATGGGTCTATGAATAACTTCTGGCTGGATCTACGTACCATGGTATAAAGAGTAAGAAGATATGTTCCATCTCGATATGAGAGAAACATTTTTCTCTGTTCATTGCGTCATCAGTTGCCAAAATTTTGATAGCTATGAAGAAATCGTAAGCGAATAAATCGAGTTGAGTTTGTAAAAGCATATTTAATAGTAGTTTACCAAAGGAAATCTTTTAAAATGGTTAATTGTGCAGTAAGAGGTTGCAAAAAATGAAGAAAAACAATTTTTCCCATACATTTCCTTGGAAATTTGGACACTAGTGACGTTGTGCTTAGATGTAACATATCTTCATATGTACAATAATTGGTTTGTTTTTCATGGAAAATCATTAATTTTATTTTGTGTTTATCCTATTTATATTTTAACCAGTTTTAGGTACAGTATGACCAAATTCTCGCGAGAAAACAGTAAAATGAAGCTCTTCGGTGACGATGAAGAAGAGAATGTTATTGAACATGATCTTAGTGACAAGATGCTTGTGATGTTGAATCTGAAGGGATAATAGAAGGTCTAAGCAATATTGAAGATAGCGACGATGAAGAAATCTTCAAAGAATTGTACACAGAAAATGAAATTGTATAGTTCAACAACAACAAGATCAAGTTTCTGATCAATATTTTCTAGCAAGTAATAATACCAAATGGCAGAAAGAAAGGAGCATTAGAACATACAACATTATACAAAAAGGATGAAAAAGTGTTAGGGAGACTGGACACTGGTGAGTCAATTGATTGTCCAGTCAGTGATTGGTCTGTGGATTTTTCACCGACTAATAGATCTTAATTGTTTCTAATTGACTATCGTTGCATCTGCGCATATTTTATCGTCTCCTCTCAGATTAGTAATCGAGTCAAAGGAGTTGAGTTTTATTTCGATTTTCATTAAAAACTCGCAGTGGTCTTAAAAACAGTTTCAATGAAAAATATAAATCCTATAATAATTGACTGGTGGTTGAATAGAAGAAGAAGAAGAATGATTTCAAGAAAAAGATATGAAAGAATCTATCTATGGCAAAAAGGGCGATATCAAACTACTATAATATGTTTAAGGATTTGGAAGACCCAGTCCTATTCAAATGTTTTATAGAATGACTAAAGACAGTTTCGATGAATTGGTAAATATTGTTGTTGAAAAAATAAGAAAAAAGATACAAATTTCTGGAAAGTTTTGCTAGTAGAAGAGTGTTTTTTAATCGCACTTCGGTAGGTAAGTAAATTTTCTTTTAACAAAATTATTTCCTTTATTTAAATTTTAAAAAATAAGCAATTTCATTTAGCAAAAAACAAGAATAGGTTATGAAAAAATTACTTCTACTGCATTCACAATGCAGAGTGGAGCAGAGTGAACTTATTTTTAGCAAAACACAAATTTTCAATCACATTGTATTAGAATAATGAAAGAAGTAAATAAACAAGCGGCCAAGTGCGAGTCGGATTCGTACACTAGGGGCTCAGTACCATCGTACAAAACTTAGGACTATGTACTTTTATTTATTTTTTCAAATGATAATAGAGGTCATTTGATAAAATAATGCCTACTTATGATAATAATGAATGTGCAGAAAACGGACATTGGAGGCTTATGGTGAATTATTTTCAACCAAACCGAACAGGGGCTGAACTGAACCAGAATCTGTCACATCTACACCGAACTTAGCCCTGTCCCGAACAGGGACAAGCTGAAAAGAATGCAAGAAAGTAGAATATCCGAAAATGTTCGTCGCTCATGATTTTAATAAAAAAATAAAACACTTCAAAAAAATAAATGTATTTTCACAAAATGTCCACACATCCACACTTTAATTACAAACACTTTCAATTTGACGTTTAGCTCCGAACCGTAACCACAAATTTTCATGGAACAAGAAAGTTCAAAACCGGCGCAGAAAACGAACATAGAATCGCTGTGAAAAGAACATACGAACGGAACCAGTTCTGTATCAGTGTGGTGAAGAAAACACTTTAGGTTTAGGAACCGAACGAATTACGGTTTAGTTCAGGTGAAAAGATTTCACCATTAGTAATATAGGGTTACCGTTTTTTACTTTTTGGGTGCGGAACACTAAATCACTTAAAATATGTACATATATAATAAAATAAGTAAAAAACGAGTTTTCAAATAAAAC
The DNA here is from genome assembly GCA_963924295.1 of Dioctria rufipes. NCBI lineage: Eukaryota > Metazoa > Arthropoda > Insecta > Diptera > Asilidae > Dioctria > Dioctria rufipes. The sequence goes on from OZ002744.1 coordinate 77,128,412, forward strand.
TGAGGCCAAGCCGCATGAAAAAGTAGAAAATAAGCTTTTCTTCACACACAGAGGTGGACTCAGATTTTATTCGCTGACAATCACCGATATATTTCAGTATGATCAATCAGTGGTAATAAGTGATTTGATTCACGAAGAGAAAGAATATTCAAAAGAAATGTCCCAATCAAAAAATCTGAATCCACCTCTGTGTGTGAAGAAAAGTTTATTTTCTACTTTTTCATGCGGCTTGGCCTCAGTTTTGTTTGAAAACTCGTTTTTTACTTTTATTTTCTGCCTTTTTCACGTTAACTAAATTGTTATTACGTGCTGCATGGTTTCAATATCAATTTAATCAAACTTAATTATATTTTTACTTAATTCTAATTTAATTTTAGTTTCTCACTTTCTTTTTAATTTTCCGTTTTCCTTTTAATTTTCCATTTTCCTTTAATTTTTCTTATATTTATCCTTATATTTATTTATTTCTTCTTTATTTTGAGTCAATTTTTGAATATTCGCAGTGAATTTTTTTGCGTCCATACGACTCGAGAGTTTCCAATCGACTGACCATACTTCGAACACAAACCGAACAGTTTCGATAACTCGGACTACGGTTTACCGAGGTTTCGAAAAATTTGAAATTTTGAAGGCAGTTACGATGAGATGATTGGAAGTCAGCACCGTGGTTGCCTGGAAGTTTTTGTTCAGCTTATCATTACCGACATTTTAAGTCATGTTTGGTGCCGATCCGAAAACAAAAATTTTTCGAGTATCAAATCGTTGAAGTATTGCAACGGTTTTCTGAAATTCAAATTATGTTTTAAATAGCGGTTTTTAGCTGTATTCAAACTTGATCCCATATAACATGAATTTTCCCGATTTTCCATATTTTCCACAGACTTTTCCTATTACTATGAAACTTTTGTAAAAATTTACATGAATTTACCTCGATTTTTCATGCAAGTTTTCATGATTGTTGAAGAGAAAGTATTGATGGCAGTAGGACGGAAAAAAATGATTCCGCATAGCTTATAAAACTTTTTCGTCGGAAAATTTTCCTGAAAAGTCGGAAAATTCCGGAAATTTTCGGAAAATTTTCCAGAAAAATTGGAAAATTCTGCATTTTTCCTGAAACAGATTTAACATATCGATGAAATTTTTTTCGATGATTTTCCCGCTTTTCAGGGTTTTCCATGCAGTTTCCACAAAAGCAACTTTATGCAACTCATTTCGCTCTACAACTTTGTCTTAGGTTGCAAAACGCTCAAACGTTTCCTTGGTCGGAAAAACTCCGGAAAAGCGTTTTCCATGAATTTTCCTCGATTTTTTCTGCAAATTGTCACCATTGTCGGAGAGAAAGTAATAATGCCAGTTGATAGGGAACTTGATCCTGCATAATTTAGAAAACTTTTTTTTACCGGAAAAATTTCCGGAAAAGTCGGAAAATTCCGGAAATTTTTTCGGAAAAATCGGATTTTTCCTGAAACGGATTTATCACTAATCAAATTTGTACCAAATTTTCAAATGAGTTTTCCGATTTTCCGGGTTTTCCATGGAAATTTCCGGTTCAAATTCTGATAGATTCAATTGTCACGCGACATGAACCTGTGTGCCAAATTTCAGCTGTGATGACGAAAAGTGGGTCTACGAGAGTGTCGAAAATAGTAAAAAAGAAATGTATAAATATATAGACAGACAAATTCGTGTACGAGTTAAAGGGACGGGCTGGCCTTAAAAACACAAAAAATGGTGACAAGCGGAAAATAGAGTACTGAAATTCTAGTTAAATTATAAGATTTGGATCAATATTTGAGATAAGAATTATTTCGTAAAAAAGTAAGTAAATATTTCAATGCAATGTGTTTGAAAATTTGCATTTTGACAAAAATATTTTAAATCATAGCTCTATCGAAATAATTAATGTGGAAATTATTTTTGATCCCTATCTGCACCCAGATGCAAAGAAAACAACTATTTACTTAGAACATATAACTAAAGCCTGCATCAGCAGATAGAAGCAGCGCACTATTACCACAGTGTCAGCATTTCACACATGCTTATTTTACCAGCATGAAAAAGTCAAACGAGTCAACTTTTAGGCTATCAGCACCTTAGAATATAGATACTACAGGAAGTGTGATAAACCAAATTTAGCGTATTCAAATTCTGGTTTGGTTTAGTATCTGTTATCGCTGTAGTGAAAGCTCAGTACAGACGTGTAGTGTCAGTCAACATACAGAGCGGGGTAACAAGATATATGGTTGAAAATACTGCAGTTTTTCTCACCGAAAATGTTCTTAGTCATGTTCTTAGTCGCTGCCACTGCGCCAAGATACGATACCCAGGGAGTTTCTCAGCAGTCACAAACGTAAACAAATCTTCAATATTTCATTGTTTTCGTTATTAATTTCAATTTAATTTAATATAAAATTAGTGTAAAGTACACAAATATAATATTTTATAACTATACTTGCGTAAAAAATGATTTTCCACTTCGTAGATTGGTATTGTTGTGGCAATTTTTCACCGAACACTTCATTCTGAAAATACAAGAACATCACTTAGAAATTCATCATTTTAATATCAATAGATAGATAATTACTTACACTCTTTACTTTATTTAGTTTTCAAGAAATTATCTTGCACTTTTCAGTTATATTCACAAGATTCAAATTCTTTCAAATTAGGCAAACTTCGTTTGATGGCTGAAAATACATTTGTCTCTTTCATCAATATAATTCTGACCTACTTCATGATATTCTGAAAAAAGCCACGCATACCTATTTCACAGATATCAACACTTCCTGTTGGCTCTATATTCTAAGATCAGCACGCACTAATTGAGTGGAAAACATGCCTGCAATTGCAATAAAGTGGAATGAAATTGAACCGTTAAAGTAAAAAATTTTGAATGTTTATGGAATTAAAAATTAAAAGATTATAAAAATAAAGATATTAGAAAAAGAACACACATGCGAGGCCCAACGCAGTCCTTTCATTCTAAAATATTTGCAGTGTTCTTATGTAAAACTGACAATAGCTCCTCCGCCCTAAACTACTAATCATACAGAAAAATGGTGTTCTGATAATCTTAAGCTTGCTTTCTTATCTTCCCAACCAAAATAACATTTTTATACCTTTCCTAACAAAATTATCTTAACCAAAGGACTACGTTTTCTCAAACAAAAATTCTCAGCTGAGTAATCATTGTAATGTCGCTGTTCCGTCATGGGATGCCATGGGCTGATGATATCAAATATAGCTGCCTACAGATTCGGACTCCGGCTCCACATACACATATGCAATTATCACTCAGCTAACAGGTATTGAGCGTAAAATGGTAAGGTTACTTCGTAATCAAAACTATTTTATTATTTTGTTAAGTAAGGTACATAGGAAGTGTAGCCTCTGGGAAAGTGTAGAGCATATATACCACAATAATAAAGGCATATGCACGTACCTCAACAACAAATAATAATAAAAAATAAAAATAAACGAAACAAACATACAAGCAAAAGTAAATAACAAAAAAAAAAAAAAAAAATATGATTAGAATAGCCATGCGCCATTCTACGATCCATTCATGAATTTACGCTAAGTGAAAGAAAGTTGTAAAAATGCAATATGATCACCACTGGTCACCGTTGCACCGTAATGATGCATACAATGCATTACTCAGTGAACTTAAAAAAGTAATTTCTCAATGACGCAATCGATAACTGTGTCATATCTACTTAGCATTTGTTCAATAAGAAAAAGATTGCAAAGTAAGCATCTAAGCAATGCTATGCTTGTTCATGTAGGGGTTAGTATATATGAATTTATCGATAATATATATTTTTGATCGATATTGCTAATATGAGCAAGGTAAGCAATTTTGTAATACTCTTTGTAGTATAGAATAGTTCTCATGAGAAACAATATTTTGTATTAAGGTTTTAGCGATGTAAGCAATTTTCAAAAGTATAAATTAAGTGCGACATGAAATAAAAATTCAGAGTTTTACCTGCAACTCTCGGTGTATTATTCAATTGCCAGATATTGAGCTCTTTAGCTCTAACAAGGCTGATATCAAAGGTAATGAGCCGTTCAGCTCTCATTGAATATATTCCTATTCAAACACCAGATATTGAGTTCTTTAGCTCTAACTTGGTGGACTTTTAAGAGATTGAGCTCTTTAGCTCTAATATTAAAAGTCATTTAATTCACCTTTTGATTACCAGATCGAACTGAAGAAGGCAAGCGAAATCTAATAAAGGAAGCAAAGTATTTACAAAGGTAAGGAACTAAGCTTTAAATTACTAGAAGACTATTTTCCTGTATGGATACCTAGTAGTTTAGGCTCTATAGCATATATATAAAGTCAATGTTTGGCACTTTTCCATAAATACCAATCAACGAGGTAAGAACTAAAGGAGATATAAATGACAAAATATCGCGTACCCAATTCTAACACAATGACACTGATATTGTTTGTACATAAGCGCCGTAAAATTTGTACACCTGTACACAATTGTACAACCTTTTTTTTTATTTTCATATGCTCAAAAGTCTTTACTGAATTTGCAAACGTGAACGTAAAAAAGTTAATAATTTTGAAGAAAAGTTCAGTGGTAAAAAGTTTGTGAGTAATATTTGCTTCGTGGCCCCTACGGTTATTTCACGGATTTTCCTGCGTCAATGCACCAAGCCCAAAACCATTCAAACCTAAGCACAGTATACATACAGTAGACCAGCTTAGAATAAACTACTGAAAAGTGAATTTTAAAATTTTAATTACAAAAAAAAAAAACCTCAAAATTTCTCCCATAAGAGGGAACTATTAAGTATGATAAGTTTGTGCATGCCTTAAGTTCTCTTTGTTCCACTTTAGATTTAGATAGGAGTCTTTGTATTAAAAATTGGCTAGTGTGTTAGGCAAAAATGTTGAAAGAGAAAGTATAGTCACATTATAGAAGCATCCTCTTCATGTGACAGTTTTGACAGAGCTGTTCTACTGTATGGATATACTGTGACCTAAGTATGGATTTGACAGCGAAGACCAAAAATGGCGGAGTGAAACATACACAAATGCAGGGCAATTTTGGGTACGCTCATGTACACGGATCGTACATATGATTGCATCTCCTTTAGTTATTACCTCGTTGGTATCAATATAGAACATTTTAGAAAACGGACTCACAACGCACCCATATAGATTTCTGTTTCTTTCATGGCTTGGGAAGTATTCTCGAGGGTTTTGGAGGAGAGCCATGAGTTAAACATACTCACAAATGTCCCACAATCTTTAAATGATGACAGGGCGCGGAGCCAAATTAGATGGCGAGGGTTGACAGGATATATAATGACAAATCTAGCATTCCCAAGTTTGTATTTATTTTTTTGTTATGCTATATTTTTTATGGGCATATACACTGTTCTAAAATACCATGATATATTTTTTAATTTATTTAAAACAAATTTAAAATATATAAAACTGTTTTTAAATTGTCTTTTTATTTTCTAATTTGTAAAATATAAGGAATTTTATTTCATCTATGTATAGTTAATTAGTTAATTTTGAAGAAGAGTATACATGTTCAGTGAGCAAAATGCGGTATTACTGCCAGTATCGACCACAAAAGCAAAATTCTGACTGGTAAAAATAAAAATATGTACTTTTGATTTGTTCATTAAATTTAGCACCGTCGTCCAACAGTACTGTTAACAATATGAAAGTTACTGCCAGGATAAATACTTAGCATAACTTAACTTCTTTTCTCATCTCCTTTACGAAACAAATTGTTTGTCTCTCATTCGGATACTGTTTTCACAGTGAAATCCTATCTTAGCCTTAATTTTAAGGATGAAAGGTCCAACAGCTTTTATAGGTACATATTTTGTACATACATGTTTCCTCTATATAAAGTTCTTGCTTTCTCTTCTTTTTTAAGTCTTGCAAATTTGAGAAAAAAGTCAAATTTTATCTATTATTTATTATTAGTGGTTCGGTATTTATCATGGCATCTTTGTTTGAAGTATAGCATTATTCGTTTGTGAGAAGACTTCTCATCGATTTACAAACATTTTAACTTTGTAAAATGGTAATATTTTACGCTACGACTATAATACACACTTTTATTTCTATTTTACTCAAGTCTGCACTACATACACTAGCTGGTAAGTTACTTCGAGAAATCACTACACTTTGAAATTCACCTTTTTATGCACTAACATCTCAAAGTGGCAAATATCTCGAAGCCAGTTTCTTTTCCCTAAATGCCTTCTCGCTACACAACCCCAAATAAAACATTTTACGACCTGTGCAAGGTCATGAAAGACTAAAAAGGAAAGAGTTTTCTTCGTAGAATCCCTTATAGCCATTTTGTCATACATTCATGCTAGTAATGTATCTCAGGGATTTATGATCCCGTTCCTGTTTTTTTTATATAAGGGAAAGGAATGTTTAGCGAGAACTAAAACTACATTTACTTATAAAGGGTCCGCCAAATAACTTTTCTTTTTGAAAATGCTATAAAAAAAAACTACTGAATATTTTCTCAAATTTCTTTTTCTATTTGAAAGCACAATCCTTCCGGTTAATAATGGAGAATAATTTCATTCAAATGGCTGCCTCGGCTGGCCATACAGTAGCCTACACGATCGGTCCAATTTTTAAGCACATTATCGATTGTGTGCAGCTGTATTTCACCAATGGCTTCACGAATATTGTCCTTTAAAGCGTCAATTGTCTCTGGCTTGTCGGCGTAGCACTTATCTTTGAGGGCACCCCACAAATAATAGTCCAACGGTGTCAAATCGCAGCTCCGAGGTGGCCAAACGACATCAGCTCTGCGGCTGATAATGCGATCTTCAAAAACAGGGCGGAAAACATCGAGTGTAGCTTCGGCTGTCTGGCACGTAGCGCCATCCTGTTGAAACCAAATGTTGCCAATATCCTCCTCTTCAATTTTCCTGAACAAAAATTCATTCAACATGGCCCGATAACGATTGCCATTGACTGTAACGGCCACTCCTTGCTCATTTTCGAAGAAAAATGGCCCAATTATGCCTCTGGACCAAAATCCGCACCAAACAGTGACTCGTTTTGGGTTTATCGGCTTTTCAATGTATGCGTGCGGGTTTTCTGTGCCCCAAATGCTACAATTTTGCTTGTTTACATACCCGCCAAGATCAAAATGAGCTTCATCCGAAAAGATGATTTTTTTGGCAAAATCGGCATATTCTGTAAGTAGATCGCAGGCCCACTCAGCGAAGCGAAAACGCATTGGATGGTCAGTTGGCTTCAACTCCTGAACCAATTGGACTTTGTATGGCGTCATACCAAGATCTTTATGCAAAATTCGTCTCAATGATGTCTCCGAAATGTTCAATTGTTGAGAACGACGGTGAATTGATGTTGATGGCGCTTCACGCACACTTTCTGTACACTTTCTGTACGCACTGTTTTTGGCTTTTCACGCTTTGGTTTATCGATGAGGATGCCAGTTTCTTTCACTTTTTTCACAAGATAACGAACATACGGAGCTGACGGTGCTTCTCTTCTTCCAAAATCCGTACGCAATTTTCGCACACATTCTGCAACATTACCATGATTTTCAAAGTAATGTCGCAATATTTCCCAGCGTTGTTCAAGCGTATACACAACCATATTCGTTCAGCGGAAGAATAAAACTAATTATCTGTCAAATCAGACATGAGCTAAGTGTTACCATTCACGAAATAAGCACTAGTTGAAAAAAAACGTTAGATGGCGGACCCTTTATTAGGTCCATTCGTTTGATTTAGTGCAAGTGTAACTCAGAACTGTCAAGTGTAATTCTACACCAGCACCAGAAATCAGCTGTTTCTCAGTGCTGCCCTCGCAAACGAATGAAGTGGTGGTAAAAAATGGAGATATAAATATTTTGGTTCGGAGAGCTGTCCACCGGGTCAACTAATGACACTGTATTATTTTTTTGTATTGTTTAAAAATACTTGATTATATTTATCAAAATTCAATTTGATAGTTTGAGTATACTTATCTGGTTGTTTTACTACAAATCAATTTAATTATTTAAATTACTGAACGCACTTGTTTTTACTCAAATCAATTTAATTATCTAGAGTACTGAGCGCGATTTTTACTCAAATCAATTTATTAATTTCAGTTAATACACAGCTGCTTAAGACGAAATCAACAAATGACTTTATAGTCTAAGCAAATGACACTTGTTAAATCATCCTTTCTACACTGCTTACACCCATAATTTCGATGGTGTAGAAAACTTACACTCAGTGTACACTAACTACACCATATTTTGACAAGCAAACGAATGGCTTGGTGTAGTTCATTCTAGTGTACACCTTACAAATGAATGGTTTGGTATAGTTGAGTGTAGTTCCGGACTACACCAAGCTTGCAAACGAATGGACCTTTTGTCATCTTACACTTTTAAGCACAGATCCTTTCAGCTGGCATTAACCAGTAACGATGAAAGCGCACAAATAATTTGCCAATTTTTTGCAATTTTTAGTTCATTTTTATCTTGTCCCATACGCGATTCGAATTCACAATTTTTAGAATCGGTCATAGATGGAATAGAAATTTTTTTAGAGAACTGTTTATTTTTACGATTTTAAAATAAATTAATAAATACTTGTATCTCTTCTATTTATCAATTTAGAATCATAAAAATAAGTCCCGTAAGGGACAAGATAAAAATAAAATAAAAATTTCACTTATATTTTATTTTTAAACACTGTAATTTATTATTGAAACAATTAAAATTGCCTGAAAAATTACTTCCTACGGCAATAACTCCGGTTGTATCTGCAGCACAGCACAGCGCCCTTCACCACCATAATTCAAGAACCCGACGTCTCGATTGTCTAAAATATCTTGTACAAAACAATATTTCACTATTGTTTCTCACTATTATAAAGTCTAAATCATTTTTAATCACACTTATTTATGACAAAATCGTAAATTCAGAAATGTCAGCAATGAGAACAAATGTCGAAATGACATCAAATAAAGTACCAAGCCCTCTTGCCATTTCCCCCACAAAACAAAAATGCTTATCACACGTACACGAATTTTGCACTATAATCTAAGGTCTAAGTCTTACAGTAAGCAATTCACTATTTCAAAATTTTAACATTACGTGAAAGAATGCTTTCAATGCAGGAATAATATTCAATTTAATTAAATATAAATTAAAGGTCTTAGGTAATTACCGTAATCACCGAAATTACAATTTCCTTTAGTGGCAAACTGTTTTTTGAGAAAATCGCTATAAATTCCCAAAATGGGGAGTCGAACCAGTTATTAAGTATATTTTCATTCACTCTTGCTTGGATTTTTAATACGATATCATTAACGCTATGTTCCAGATTTACATAAACATAGGATCGTTAATAGCTGTTATAATTGTTTGGAGCTTGATTGTATCATTCATTCCTTGAATGAAACGTACCGTACTTATGATGTCAGCCACTTACACTATCCATAAGTCGTCATTGCCAATTTTTAATGTTCATAAATTATCCGATTATGAAAAAGAAATCGCGAGATCTACACTTGGGAGGAACGCATAATCATGATCATGCATAATATTTCTGTTAATATTTCTGCTCCAACTTTTAAGACAATAGTCGCGAGAACAAATTGTTGATAAATAGCCAAAGGCAGAATGTATTGTTCGAGTCATCAACAAAAGGAGGCGGAAATCTAATTCGCTTGAGATACGTCTCAATAAAAGAATGATCCATTGTTGGGCTTCCATTTGGGTTTATTCGCGACGCGTTACTATACTTTTGGAAGAAAGAGGCATTCACAACCCGAAATATATGTTGGCATTAAGTACCTGTTTTACCTTTTCATTTTATTTTTATATCTCAGTAAAGAAATCTTTAAAAGGGTGCACATTAACATTTCGCGCAATATTTTCTTCTCTGCTTATTGTTAGGAGTCGTGTATATTATCCTTTTACCTGTGTTGTTGAATTTGTGTTAAAGAGAAGGAGAAGAGGTTAGGTCAGTGGTTCACTGAAAGAAACTTCTCGGAAGTTGTTATTATAAGAATAAAAATAAGCATTTGAAAATTTGAAGGCCTACATAGTACATATTAAGTCTGTCTGGTAACTTTAGAGTAAAAATCTTTGCGTAAAAATCAAGTAAAAATTTTTATGCGAAGAGGGAATAACCAGACAAATGTTACCACACTCGAGTAAATTTTGTTGAGCTTGCCATGTGTCAAAAATTTGGCTTCTGCGATTCTGTCTGAAATACGTTTTCAAAAACTCACCCACTTCAATATTTTTTTTTTTTAATTTCAACTCTTTAGATTATCATTTTACATTCATTCGATAACACAACAAACGGCTTAACCTCAAATTTAATACTTTTGACATTCAGCTGATTGCATATCGAAGTTACACATCCTCTTGATCATGAGTAAAAATGTGCAACTTTGTGCAAGAGGGTAAACGTATAAATTAACTTAATTTTTACGAGCTCAAAATTAAACAGACGGTCTATGTTTAAAAATGCGTAAAATTTTTTACACCGTGTAAAAACTTTCGAGTTAACAGACAGACCTAATGTATATGTATGATTAAAATTGCTTTCAAATGAGAAAAAAAGAACATTATACTGATAGAAAGAAGGCATGGTAGTCACTAATAGATAAATGGAGAAGGTATACTGGGTGTTTCCACCTAAGTGGTCCGTAGAGCAGGAGGTGATAGGTACTCACTTCGGCAAACCAAAAATTGTAAGGGGGGGGGGGGGGGGTATGTCAACCGTTTCAGAGTTATAGGGTGATTGAGAAAATATCCTAGTTTTCCACAAAACACCCTGCCTTTTCGAGTATCAATTATGCCAGTCCATGCTTGACAACAACTTATTTGTCGAAGTGAGACCTATCTAAAACCTCTGCCGATTTGTGGGTCACGGCAGCCGGCTGTTTTGGGGCACCTCCATGCCGAGAGCCAAGTTCTGAGCATGCAATACGTAAGCTACCATAACTTCATATCCTAAGTTGCAGTATGCATTTTATGCAAGCGCCATATTTCTTCCATTGTCTAGTCTAGATATGTGCACTTACACAAGCTAGACTCTGACATTCTTTCTCTCTACCCGCTTATGGGCTACCACTACCAACAAGATGCTCTCATCAACGGGCATACAACCATGTTTAGGTGAATAGAAAAACAATAGGAAAACTATCCAGGGATCTTCAACTCCGTGGTACCAAGTTAGCAATGTCAGCTACCCAATTGGCATGGCTGCCTAGTACACAACCTTATAGTATAAGGCCATCCTTAGTCACAGAGGATTCTCCAGGCAGATTCCTTATAAAACGAGACTGGTCGCTCCGTTCGGGCTTAATCTTATTAGCACACAAGGTGTTGGCAGTGGACCACGAAAAGGTCAAGATTTTTCCTTTCCGTAATCTTATAGCTACCAAGGTACTAATACATGACAAAACTACTAGGTTGTATACGTGCAAGCTTCTTCTGAACACGCACAATCATTAGAATTCAGAGTATTACTGTTCCATCAGCACATAAAGCATATACAGCCTTTCCCTTGACTGTCTTTTCCCTCGGTGGCAGTGCGCTTCACTAAATCATTTTGAAAGAAAAACCACCATGTGAAAAGAGAGTAGAAGACGAACCATTATTTGGAGATAGGTGGATAAACGGGATATGGCCTTAGAGCAGTTTTAGGCAGCCTTTATTGGTAAATATTGAAATATAAGTCATACCGCCATGCGAAATTTCTGAGCTCTATTTTTGTTACCTTAAAAATAAACTGATTAATGGGTGTAGGAGTTAGTTAATTTTAGGCCTCTTAGGAGTTGAATTTTTCAAAAATTTCCAAAGAATTACCATGAAAAATATCAGCTTCGTAAGCCTCAGTGATCAGTCAGTAAGTCAGTAAGTAACTGGTATTTGGCCTCTATAGTTATAGAAGATGAAGAAAAAGTTTAACTATTTTGAGACTGGTTATTTACTCACAAAAAGTCTTGTGTGCACTACTAGCTTTGCCGAATTGCTGACAAAAAATATGAAATTGGTTTTATTTAGCTTCACTTTCGAATATTTGTTTGTTTCAAATCTTGCGACGGTTCTTCAACTACTCAATTACAATACTTCTACTTAACCGATTGGGTTGAAATTTGCATACATAACAAAGTATTCACCTCAAGATGGTGGATAAGGGGTTTTGCGTCCTTTGTGAATAACAAATAAATGCGTGCTTTGTAAATAGTAATTCAAACTATAACTCTTTTTATTTAAAACACTTAGCTAAAAGTTAAGCTTCTGTTCAGAGAAATCGTACCAAAAAATAAAATGGGTAAAAAAAAAACTTTTAAGTTAAACGGTTTTATCTTACATTAGATAATGTACTAAAAGCCCCTGATTTCTTACTAGGATCTAGGCCTTCTACACTGGAGGAAGTTACTACTCTTAGTATTGCACGATTTCCTATATCTCGATAAGCCCCACATTTGTGATCCATAGTTATTTTCTAGCTTTTAGTACATTATCTAATGTAAAATAAAATCATTTAATTTAATAGTTTTTTTTAACTATTTTATTACCATTATTTTTTTGCATAAATTGGAGAAAAGAACTTAACCATGCATTCTCCAGGTCCGACTGAGGCAGATGAAAACGCTTTATATGAACAAATCCCTAGAAATGTAGGGAATATTGCCTAAAATGTAGGGATAGGTATTCCCTACATTTATAGAGATTTTTTCCCTAAACTTTGTGGCAACAATTTGCGCCTTTTTACAGTGTATATGCGATTATGACATTAAACAATAGAATACTTTTAATCCTGATGTACATGTGGCAAAGTATCATATGCCTGTAAGAATTATTAAAAAAATTAATGTCCCATGCTAGTATCTAACCTATTGTCATATGGCGAATAATCATTTATTCAGGTGATGTTGCATATCAATAAATTTGTTTTTTTTTTTTTTTTATTATTTTAGGTAGAATCTTCCCTGAAGAAATAAACTTGAACTCTTAAATGGTTTTACTAATTAATTTCATTCCTTGTTTTCCTTTTCTTTCTAGTTTTTGACGATGTGCTGCGGTTTAAAAAAGCAAGGAAGGAGATATTTAATAACTTGAAGGCATGCTGATTGTCATTGCCATGGTTGGTGTTGGAGTTGGAGATGTATGCATATGCGACTGCTAATTTTGTCAAATTCATACATCTCAGACTTTTTAAGCTCTGTTCTGCTCCCCGATGGATTTTTCATGGCTGACAGCTCAATGTAATTAAAATAAGTTTTTAATTTATTGGCATAGACGTTTTAAAAATTTTTCACGATATTGATTTTAAAAATCTCAATTCATACAAACGCTGGTGGCCCAGCTGATAGAGGGCAGGAATTAAATTACAAGTATAAGAGTTCAAATCTTGCTAGATCTCAAACGGAACTTCAAGCAGCACTGTGCAGATTTTGTTAAGTACATAGAACTTTTTTGCCAAAAAATAATGAACTAAAAAAGATTGTATTATCTTGTGTATGTATCTACAATAATAAATTCTAATTCTAACATCTGAAACACTAAATTAATTAGTTTCCCAACAATTGAGTCTTGGGAAGCCCACAACTATGATGTCTTCTTCAGGTCAGCACTATATGAGGCATCAAGAAGCGATTATGACTGCAGTTTTCTGAGATAACGCGCGAGTAGAGCGAGCGAATTTGAAATTGGGAAAATCATAAATTACCAAATAGCTTCATCGATGAAAGAGATAAAAGATGAAAACAAACTTCGGAGAAAATATGCGAAGCACAGGAATACAATAGAACAACCTTCAGCAAACTGGAAAAGCATCGCCAATTATAATTTAATGACGAATAGAGAGATGACAAAGCTTGAGGAACGAATCCACCGCCACTGACTATTTAAAATTCTAAAAGGAATCTAACATAAAAGATGCTGCAGAATACAACTAAGATGTTGCAGATTAGCTTTTCAAGCCATTATCACCTTAACTCCTTCACCTATGAAAGCTTTAAAACCTTTCTGTCCACGGAATAGGTCTGCCTCCTTACATTTTGTATGCAAAACAATCCAAAATGAAGCAAAAAAGTTATCCTTTTTTTTAAATTTTTTAAAAAGATATTTACTATAATTTTTTATTTATAAAATTTTACAGTCTTCACATATTTTCACTACTGCTCTTCTTCATTGATGCATTTGTATGGCACTTGTTATATTGCTGGCTGTAAGCAAATTGGATTAGCACATGATACGTAAGAAAATCTGGTTTTGCGCTGTATTTTATGATTAATTCAGCATATGAAACAGGATTTTTTATAGTTGATTTAGACAACGATGCTGATTGCCCATGGTTCGTGTTCAGTTGCGAAATTCTGTAAATTTGGATGCAATTCTTGAATTATTCATACGTTTTACGATTTGTGGAGTCACCAGGTGATTCACTAACGAATATAATTTGCGTTCTTGGTTTATTGCTTCTCGTTTACTATTTTGTAGATATATAATGGATGATGCTATTGCAAATGCCATCCATATGCTTGACATTTACATTGTGTATTCGCCTAGCATTCGGCCAATTAAGTTAACACCGCCTTGTGCGAATTATCGCTTGTGGGTTTCTTACTTCACATACAACTTCAATATCAGAATCTACTGACGACAACAGTAGAACTATCTTATTTTTCTGAGACACATATGAAATCAATGAAACATTATCTTCGAATTGTATTTAATACTAGGGGGCTGTGATGTGGTAGAATTTCTGAAAGAAAGTCATTCATTTGTGTCTCACTGTTGCTATTGGAATTTCTCAACAGCTTCTTCTAATGACATAAAGTTGTCGGCAACAACTGCTGTACCACTTTCTAAATTTGTGAGTTCAATATGTCCTTTTTCATTGAACACAACACAAAATGCCTTTTCAGATCATTGGATGTAATCCTTGATGCCATTTTTAGCCGGCTTCGATGGGATTTACTGGGTGAATTGTGTCTTCCCTCTCTTCCAGCTCTTCGTCTACAGCTTCTTCAGGTGTATATGCAGCCTTTTGATTGCAGTTCAGTATAGCTACATAATAAGACCCACTTTGCTCTACTTTTATCGCTCAGCCCTGGTTCTTTGTCATCAAACCTTATGTACCGATTTATGACCCAAAATCGATTCAGCGGCATTCTAGCTCAAAAAATTATATGAGCTATTAATTTCCAAAGCTCTACTGAATGCTGTTTCTTCACTGATTCACTCCAGCTGCAATTAGAGCTACAAAATATGAATACATCGTTCTTGAAAAATCACGGAACTGCTAGATTTTTGGACTCTTCTCTTCATTATATATTTTTACTTCACTTTCAGCCTTACTCTTGGTTTTACCTTCATGCATTACGATGTTGACCATTTTTTTGGTAATTATTGTCATGAAAATTTGAAGGAGATCTTTGCTCAGCTCTAAGGTAGTCCGCCACTGCACAATCACCGACTGTAGACAGTGACTAAAAAGTCAGTTCACTTTGCTCGTTACTCAAAACAGCGTTCGGTACCTCAAACTGCTCTATTTTACGTCAGTCAGGATTGAGGAATTAAAAAATCAGAAAGGAGTTGACGGTTGACAACTGACTGAATCGAATCGACTATTGTGCTCAGTCTGCATCAGCAACAGGAAGTAAGTAAGTTTTGTTGAATGTTTATTAAGTATTTTGTATAATAGAAATGGCGGTAAGTTAAGGTTTTTTCTTCTCGTTATTTTATTTGATTTTAAATACAGACATTGTTATGGAAGCAGGTGAGTCAGTGCGACTCGACATGAATTTATGACTTCTAACTATCAGCTGAGGCTGATAGTTCACTCCGTGATAGCGTTGATGATGCAGGGCAGCACGCTATCACACCTGTGCTAGTTGCGGAGAGTGTGCTTAATTCTAAATTTTGTCGCAGCTTCAAAACTATGCCAACTTTATTGCTTAAAAATGTTGGTCCTATAAGAAAACATCATAGGGTTAATTACTTAGAGTGATCGAGATCATCAAGATATATTCAATTTCTACCACAGCGTAACGTACGAAAGTATACAGGGAGTCCCGTAAGTCGACATCAAGCCGGAGTCGGGTGGTAGATCAAATCATAATAGTTACCAGAAAAATATTTAAAAAAAATCTAAGTCATGTATTTTTTCACGGACATTTTGTACGGCATTTTTTTAGGCGTTTTTGTCGTGTCGCTCACATTGTGTTTTAGCCTTTACGTCAACTGCTTGCGGGACTCTCTTCCGAGCTGGCCACCGAAGACGTCGGACGGATTACAGCGCTCACACCAAGAAAAAGTAATCCCAGGAAATCGTGATAATCAAATATTATTCTTAAATAATAATTATATATTATAATATGGATTAAAACCAATACAATTGTGTATGCTCAGCACTCAATTCAATATGACAATATTAACTTCACGTCTTACGATATAAACCTCAGCAATGGAATACATATAGCCTAGTTATACAACAATCATCAATTCAGTTATGTAATAATATTAAAGAAAATTATGTATTACATGATGAATTTAAGCAACGGAATACACAGAACATACGTATGCTTAACAATCTTTTATATATGCAATAATATAATAACCTTAAAGCCATATACATATGTAGTTGAGAAATGAAATATGTCACAAACGGCAACAACTTACATTTCTTTATTGTGGGGTCCACCGCAGTGGGGCCTTCGTCTGTGTTCCGCTGTGCAACTATTCAACTACAGTAGGATCTCACTAATCCGGCAGATATCAGACTAGGATAGTGCCGGATTATTGGAAATGCCGGATTACTGGAAAAATACAAGAAAAACACACAATCCGATCGAAGTTGTTCGTTTAATAAATATATTAATCGATTATTATTACATGGACAAACTATTGAAATTATCCTTCTGATAGCGAGGGATTACTTGAGTGCCGGATTGGCGTAGTCGCAAATTACAGAGGGTCTACCGTCATAAACTAACAGAAATTTATGCACCCATTTGATGGGCCGCATTACACTATACAAGTATATTTAAAACAAGTAAAAAAGCTAGAATTGGTCTAAGACCAATTCTTCTGATACCCTAGATCTATGCAAGTTTGATTTTTGAAGTGGTTTTTCTCATATACTATATTCCTGAATGGTTCGTTGGACAGAAAAAATGATTATAGCCAGAATTTTGTATTCTGAAGATGGTTTTAGTACAATAAAAATACCTAGGACTGATCGTTTTCACCGTATATGTAAAAAACCTAAATTTTTATATGGCAACACCAAGAAGGAGTTGCCCGATTTAGTCCATTTTTGAAATTATATTTACTATTTTTATGAAACACTACGTACAAAATTTCAACGCTCTACGTTGACGCGTTCTCAGGCATCGTCCAAATATGTAGTGGAAAATCAAATTTTTGCATGGCAACGACAACCCCATGAAGGAGTTGCCCGCTTTGTCTCATTTTCGAACTGAGTTTTACTTTTTATTTTTGACGTCTGTGTACAAAATTTCAGTTTTCTAAGTAAACGCGCTCTCGAGTTATCGTGCGCACGGACGGAGAGACGGACGGACAAACGGACAGACGGACGGGCATACAAAAATCAAAATAACTTTTTATATTTTGCGTGGGTGTTCAATCCATTTTGCTCTCCCACCATTATTTCTGTACGTAACAAACTTAGTATACCCTATAGATTTCATCTAGGGCATAAAAATGCCAGTTGCTCTAGTACCGATGCGAATAGATTTCATCGAGCTTTTTGGAGCAAGGTTCCGGTCTGTAATGCTCCAGCGGACTTTGAATAAAAATAAAACCACTGCGCTCTGTACGACCTTTTTCATAAAAAATGTGCTAGCTTATATCTCATTTAGAAGTAACACTGGTGTCGGCTCAGTTGTCAAGATCTTCCCTTTAATTTCGCGATGAGCATAAACTCTTGTGGTTGACTAAAATATTCCTCACGCACCTTGATAAAATTATGTAATACCAAAGAACATATAACTTAGATGTTCTTTAGTACAACAGAAACTGCTGTTTTCCTTGCAGACTATCGGCCTGTCGAAAACCCTGAATTTTGAAACAAGCATTCCAAATGCACACTCAATGCTTTCTCTTGCTCTCTAGAAAGTCGATAATTAAATACCCGTTTTCTGTTTGGATTAAACGAGAAAGTACAGCTTGCATGCAAGCCTCCATTTCAACATGTTTTTAAAATTGACAGCAGAAGACAGAATCGGAAAAATAGAAGAAGAAAGAAAGAGGGAGGTGTTAGTAAATGATGTAATGTATGTATATGATTCCAGAAACACTCACTTTACCGGTATAAAATATATGGGAGTATGGATTACACGTTCAATAAGTATGGCAGCACAGCTTGCATGCAAGCTGTACTTCCTCGTGTATTCGCCAGGTAAGCTTTGACCTTGAAAAGGGGAGCAATATGTAAGTATTTAAGGGGAATGCTGCATCTCCAACAAAATGTGACAAATAGCACTGTTATCATTATACTGTGGTGAAGGTTTTGGTGCCGGAACAGAAAAAAATTACAGACTCTAAACATTCTCGACGTTTCGGATCAGAGTGCGGCCCTTTTTCAGGAGCTCTATTAAAAAATATTAAAAATTTATGAAAAAGGGCCGTACTCTGACAAGAAACGTCGAGCAAATGAATTAAAACTTATATATTTTACAACAAAACCGATCGTTGTCCTGAAAATAATACCCAAAAGTCCGTCATCTAAGTAACCCGACCAAAAACATAAAACCAGATGGAAACCTTATCGGCTATAAATTCATCTATAATTATAAAGGGTATTTTTTGATTATCATTTTGGCCATTACGGATGGTGATGGAATTTTTACTGTCGTCCATATTAGAGATAGCGGTGCAAATAGTGCTGACGGTGTTTTAAAATAGTCTACACTTCATTCAATGTAAACTCCTATTATCGTTGCAATCGGGGACATTTGATTAGAGTTGATAACGAAATTGATATTGATACGAGCGTGGCGTTTGTTCGTTATTTAAAACACATTATTTCATAAGTACTTTTATTTCATTCTACTTTTCCTTTTATAAAATTCACCAAAAAATTATAATATAAATATAATTATCAATCAACTCTACCTTAATTATAGATAGTACTGTACTTCAAATTATCGCAATCCAATTAAAACACTTTTGCCTGTTTATACTTTCAGTTGTATGCACTGCACTGTATAAAGCCGGCTCCAGACGATGCGCACACTTGCCACATATTTGACAAATTTAAATGCGCCGCATATGTGTCTACATTTTTCGTTTCGCATCAGCCAACTAGATGATTCTAATAATTTGGCAATGTGTGCACTTCGACAAAGTTTGTACCTTACCCCACGGTTACACCTGCAAGTACAGCTTGCATGCAAGCCTCCCTTCCAACACGATTTTTAACTTGACAGCGGAAGGCAGTTCGGTTGATGTCTTATCAGCTTGCATGCAAGTTCATTTAAAAAATGGCATTGAGACGTAAACTCTTGCGTATATTGGAAAATTATGGCAATAAAGGAAGCATCACAATGATAAAAACCCAAGAAAAAAGGAAAATGAAGGTGTTGGTAAATGATGTATTGCAAATAATCCCAGAAAATTTCATTTTCCCGGTATAAATTTATGAACTTCTCTCAAGCATTTCGTTTCCGCCATTTTGAAAACTGTATAAATGTCAAATTACTATCTCCCAGCTGCCATGGTTTTTCAGCATGCAAGTTCGCTGAAAGCTGTACTGCCAGCATGGCAGTAGAGGTTACACGTGCAAGAAGTATGGCAGTGCAAGTTGCATGCAAGCTGTACTTGCAGGTGTAACCTCGGGGTTAGAATATAGAGACAACAGGAAGTGTTGATACCTGTAAAATTCGTATGCATGAGCCTGGATTTTTTCATGGTCCCGTGAAGTAGGTCAGCATTATATTGAAGAAAGAGACAAATGTACTTACAGTTGTCAAACGAAATTTTATAATTTGCAACAATTTGGATTTAATTTAAAACTTGTGAAAAGTGAAAGATATTTTATTTAACAGTAGTGCTAAAGAAAGTAAAGAGTGTAAGTAATTATCTGTTGATATTATAGTGATAAATTTCTAAGTGATGTTCATGTATTTTCAGAATGAAGTGTTCGATAAAAAATTGTCACAACAACACCAAGGTACGACGTGGGAAATCACTTATTAGGCAAGTATAGTTATAAAATATTATTTTGTGTACTTTACACACATTTTTATATTAAATTAAATTCAAAATACATAACCAAAACGTTGAAATATCGAAAAATCCTTCATCCACCGAGATTTGTTTACGTTTATGACAGCTGAGAAACTCTCAGGGTATATAGGTGTAGTGACAGCAACTAAGAACATTTTCGATGGGAGCAAGCGTAATATTTTCAATCATATATCTTGTTGCTCGGCTCTCTATATTGATTCTACTAGACGGCTGCACTGAGCATTCACTACAGCGGCAACAGATACTAACACAACCAGAATTTGACTACGCCAAATTTGGCTTATCACACTTCCTGTACTCTCTATATTCTAAGGTTTGTACAAATTGAGATAATGCGTTTGTCACTTCATACGACGATGTGCTTATATGTGAAATGTGTCATGTAGGAACATTTGTTTCAGTTTGTTGCACGTTTTTTACTGTTTTGATTTTGATATTTAGTGTGTTATGTGAAAATGGCAGGGACCGAACCAGTTATAACTTTTTACAAAAAATGCTTTATTTACTTTTATTCCTGAGCGATAAAAGTTTTGAAGCTAGAAAAGCAGGCGCTAGAGTTGATACTCTTTTTCGGTAAAAATATAAACCCAGCTCGGCTTTTTAATTTTTCTAGCAAATTTCGGAGTTATTTTTTTCCAGCAAATAGAGAAGTCAATTCGGCTTTTTACTTTATGAAATGGTTAGTAACTGGTTGAAAGGACTCTTATAAATTTCTTAACCTATTGAGAAATGTCTTAGGAAACTCTTTGAAAAATAATGTTTACTTATTAATACCCTAGATGAAATCATAGGGTATACTAAGTTTATCATTCCGTTTGTAACGCACAGAAATAATTCTGGTAGAGCAATGTGGATTGGACACGCACGCATAATATTTATATTAAAAGTTATTTTGATTTTTGCATGTCCGTCTGTCTGTCTGTCTGTCTGCCTGTTTGTCTGTCTGTGCGCACGATAACTCGAGAGCGTGTTCACTTAAGAGAGCTGAAATTTTGTACACGGGCTTTATAAATAAATTTAAAATTTAGTTCAATGGACTAAATCGGACAACCCCTTCTGAGTGTTGTCATTGAAAAATATAAGCTTTCTACATATACAAAAACTATCAGTCTTAGATGTTTTCATTGTACTGAAAAATTCTTCAGTATATATAAAATCCTATGAAATTGGTGATAATCATTTTTACTGTCAAACGAACTGTTCTAGAAATAGATGCGAAAAACCACTTTAGGATCAAACTTGCACACAGTGCAGCTTCAGAACCTGTTACTTTCAGCTCGCAAAAATAAAAAGCCACCTCAGGTTATATCGACTATTATACCTGAAGTGTGTCCAGCTTTGACTGAGGCATTGAAAGACACAATAAAGGAGGATTTACATTATGATGACATGAATTTTTTACAGAAATTGTGAGGGAGATAGCTTATTGAAATTTAAATGCTGCCGAAGATCGCAATACCTTACACAGTCCCCTCGACTTTTTATAGCAAACATCCCAAATTGTCAAACAAGCAAACTGTCAAATTGTAAATTGTGAATTGTCAAGTTTTTAATCGTGAGTTATTATTTATTAAAAAATGGAAACAGACGAAGAAGTTTTGCTAATCGACATTATATTTAGTTGTACTGAATCTGAATCAGAAGAAAGAGCTTTACCCCAGCAAAAGAAAAGAAAAAGGAAGATGTGGGTGCGTGATTTTTATAAGCAAAGGGATCAGTTGGGCGCTCATAATACAATTGTGAAAACTTTGAGTGTAAATGATCCAATTTTGTTTAGAAATTATATGCGTATGACTCCAGAATAATTCGAAAATCTACTAGGAATTGTGGGGCCCCATATAAATAAAGAAAATTGCATACGAAAGGCGATTAGTCCAAGTGAACGATTGGCACTTACTATTCGGTAAATGTTGACTTTGAATTAATATGTAAGCATAATTCATAATCTAACTGAACTCAATATTACAGATATCTAGCTTCTGGAGATTCACAAAGAAGTATAGCTTTCGCTTATTTGTGTTCACATTCAACAGTTCACAAAATAGTGAAAGAAACTACCCAGATAATTTGGGAAAAGCTGAAAGGAGAAGTGTATGATAAATTCACCAATAACAGCTTCAAAGCAATTGCAAACGGTTTTGCAAGCCAGTGGCAATTTCCGAATTGTTTGGGAGCAATTGATGGGAAACATATTCAAATACAGGTATTCACAGATAGTCGAAAGAGCTTAATACGTGATTGTACGAATGAATATTATAATAATTATGTTTTAGGCGCCTTCAAAATCGGGCTCAACCTTTTATAATTACAAAAAAACCCATTCAATAGTTTTACTGGCAATTTGTGACGCGAACTACTTGTTTACAATGTGTGACATAGTTGCCGCCGGACGACAAAGTGATGGTGGTATTTTCCGTCATTGTGAATTCGGCAAAGCATTTTCATCCCAGCAATTGGAGTACGTTATTTTTTACAAAGAAATCTAGGGAAACCTTTGACAACTTTCATATTTTTTTCTTTTCAGCATACCGCGGCCTAGTGCGATTTCATTAAGGCACACTGTGCCATATGTGCTGATGATGCATTTCCTCTTGGAGAAAATATGATGAAGCACTTTAATAAGGCAAATCTCACCATCACGGAGAGGATTTTTAATTATAGGCTGAGTAGAGCCCGTCGTAGCATCGAAAATTCTTTTGGAATATTAAGATCTAAATGGAGAATTTTTAGAAAGCCAATTCTTGCTGAAGTTAGTACTGTCGAAAACATTACCGGCGCTGGTGTTTGCCTTCATAATTGGCTAAGAAACCAGCAAAATGAATTTACTACTCCGGGATTGGTTGATGTAGAGCAACTAAATGGTAGCATTGTTTCGGGAAGTTAGAGACAAGAAGAATCTGCATTGGGAAGTTTTAAACCAAATGTCTACAACTCGACTATCGGTGCAAGTTTTGCTGATTATTTTATGACGGAAGGAGCCTTGCCCTGGCAAATGTCTAAAATATAAAATGCTAAATAAAAATTTATAGATCGTGTATTTTTTTTTTATGTTGAACAAGCTTCTCATTATATCTAATTGGAGCTCTGCTCTGTAAGGCTCCGGCAAGGATTTTATTTCCTGGGCAATGAAATTGCTAAAACTATCCTCAGCACTTTCACTCCTTATTGCTCTACTTTCAATTACTTCCAGTGCTCTCCGGTTCAAAGCCATACTTTCAGAGTGCGTTTTTCTTTTTGGTGGGTGCGGTATTTCAAAGTTAGGCACGTTGCACGAATTATTCGTCGATGTGGACGATGAATCCATTGTTGACATAGTACTGCAAAATAAATTTAATTGATTTAGAAGGCTTAATAATAAGATTTTGATTTATTAAATACTGTACCGTCTGGGTTCGTACTTGTCGTTCAAAAAAGATAACTGCCTGGCATAGTTATATTCTTTTCCTGTAGCGCAAGACCCACTTTTCACTTCCGCTTTGGCCCGCATATAAGCGCTTCTTATTACATCCCACCGCTTTCTTAAATTTGTTACTTTTAATTCATTATAGCCTGTTAAGTAAAATATTAATCAGAATGAGAGTTATATGTACTATATGTTGTTTCGTACTTATTTCACGTGCTACTTCCCTCCAAAGATTGAGCACTCAGCATCCTGCTTTTGTAATCGGAGCTGCTGAGGTCCCACAAAGCCTCTCGGTTTCGCACGGCTTCAATTAATTTTTCAGCTACAAGTAAAGTAATAAGTAAAACTAAATCAAAATTCAAATTAAAAGAAGGAAAGAGAAAAACAAAAACAATAAAAGATAACAAATGGGTGCGTGTCAACAAGAAGCCCTATGAACATGTAAGTAATGATATATCACTAGCAACAAACAGATAATCAGGGAATTTTCCAAACAAAGAGTATAGAAAGTTAATCGCCATTCAGAGACACACACGCAATTTGCAGGTAAACTAAATAATCCAAGCATCAAAATAAACAATTGATAAATATAACTGAACAGTTCCTACCATCAATGTCATTTTCTGGAGTAACCGGAGTTGAACAAGCAGCCGCATAGGAGTATTCTGCTTCTACATCATCGTCAAATACCTCCGTAAAATCCACTGGAGAGAATCTTTTGACGCACTGCTCCCTGCTTGTGGTTGGACCACAATTTCCGAAATTACTTCAATATTTTCTACAAAGAAACAATTAAAAAATTTCAAATTCGCAATATTTAATTAAAAATTAAAAACTTACTTTTATTTCCTTCCATTTTTTAAATAATTTTCTTGTAATAAAAGTATAGTAACAACATCAATATGGTAGCACGAGTAGTCGAAATTGTCAAATTAGGATTGCCAATAACAATGTTTTAGTTTCAGTAACTATAAAAACTCCCTATGCTTGAGGTCTTTTTATGGTTCCGAACACGCACACAGTGAGAAATCGACGTCCGGAAAAAATTCCGGACGCGTTTGCTTCTCTCGTCACTCATAAATAAATTTCCGTATACGATGTACTATCTCCCTCACAATTTCTGTAAAAAAATGCATGTCATCATAATGTAAATCGTCCTTAAAGGTTTGTTGTTTGTTTTGGTATTATAATTTTATTTACTATATTTACATAAATATACCCAGTGTCAAAAGTGTCTATACATATTATGTCTAATTACTAAAAGAAAATATTGTTCAGAACGAATAGACTATTTGAAGTCAATGAAAAATGAAGGCTAAAAAGTTTTTATGAATAGCAAATTTGAAGTAACGAAATTTTTGTAACTGTTAATTTTCGGGTGTCGGTTTATCTGATTACTTATTTTATACTAAACTAATTCACGTTAGAATGAACAAAGATCAGAAGATCAGATGCATAGGATGGAGAGTTTCTATAACTACTTGGGATTCTTGCAGAGCAGATGACGTGGAGTGTGAAGAGTCAACCGTAATTAAATTATCAGTAGTGAAGGCTGAATACCATAGTATGCATGAGATAGCATTGAAGTATGAGATAATTGCTCCATTTCAACTTAAAACAACAAATTATCAATTTTATTGCAAACAATCGCTCTATTACGCGCATTTAATCTTCGCAGCTTGCTCGTAACTAGATCACCGTAAATGATTGAGTTTCTTTCTTCTTTTTTCTTTTTTAGAACTCTCAATCCCTGTTATTAGTTTGTTTGCTTCCTTTCACTACCATATCTAATATGGACTGACTACGTTCATAGAATTGCACTGCAAGAAGTGGGCTCACTTCTATATTGCTGACTCTTTCGGTCTAAGCACCAAGTACCAACTGAGAGAGAACTGTAAACATCAAATAAAAAACTGGGTTCGTCGAAATAAATGTTTTTAAATTAATTATTTGGGTTAATTAGGGATAAAAAGTGTTTTACCAAAAACAATATATTCATAGATACTCCACAGAAATTCGAAGGGTTATATTATAATCGCTTTTCCAGCTACACGCTCATTTTTTCAACTTCCCGCCAATGATTTTTTCAATGTTGGCACCGGCGTAAGAACTTTTTTTGACATTAGTAATTGAGCCCACATGAAATAGAAAGTTAATCAGTCCATATTATATATGTCAGTGCTTCCTTTATATTGGAGCGTAGTTCACTATCTTTTGAAGCCTGAGTCTTTCTTTTAAGTGAAATATTTGGTGAACGGAACCCGTTGCCTTTATTCGAATTGAGTATCCGTTTCACCTCTTCCGGCAAGTTTTCTTTTAACCCTGACATATCTGAATTATCTCCATCATTTTCCTCAATAGTATTCTTATTAGGTACGTAAGCCGTGAATTGAAAAAGTTTTATTTATGCATTAATATTTTGCCTACCTATACATTTTACCATCGAAGCCTCAATTCACTTAACTAAAATTTATCAGGCCTACTTTTCCATGATCATTATAAGCTGGACTGAATTCGAGCTTTGACAGTTTTACTAAACATCAAATGAGTATCAAAGGAAAATAATGAAATATTTTTTCAAATTCCTGAAGCAACGTCAGAGTGACAGACAATAGCGGACGAATTTGATTTTAAATGGGATTTTCTTCACTGTTGCGGTTCTTTAGACGGAAAGCATGTCATTATACAGAGTTCATTTAGAAGTGGATTTGAATTTTTTAATTATAAAGGTGGTTTTAGTATAGTACTTATGGCACTGGTGAACGCAACCAAAGTATTCTTAGGAAATTTGGTCTATGAAATTTTGGCTATGAAAATATTCCTCGTACGCAAGATTCAGTTGAAACATGACCTGGGCGCATTGTTGCCACTCGAAATATATACATAGTATTGCTTTTTGATATAGCCAAAGTCTTCTAAGTGTAACCCGCAAGTGGTTTGAGTAGCCACAAGTAAAACGGGTTTTAGGAAATTTAGAATCTTACATAAATATAACCCTATAATTAGAGCAATTAATTGAATCTTTGTCATAAAAAAATTATTTTTTATAATGTTATTTATATAAAATTACTTTATAAATACTTCAGTGGGGTCAACATTATATTATTAATCCCATCTTAAGTTAATCGGTTCCTTTATCATTTTTTTATTAAAGAGAAAAAAATCTTTCTGCACCTGAGCTGATATGGGACAGTGCTAAGAAACTTAAAGCGAAAGCATTGAATTAGTCAAAGTTGACATTGTTCTAAACATACATCCTCCAACCCCCTCCCCCGCATTACATTTTTTTGATTATATAAATGAGCTTATAAATGTAAGCGTGAGTTCAGACATCATACAAAATGATACCTCTACATTTATACTGCTACAGAATTAAAATAAATATGTACACATTATTGGAAATATTTTGGCCGCGTATTCGAAAATTCTCTAGCGTAGCCAAAATATTAGGGGGATACTCTTGTCACCAGCCATTTCTAGGATTGTACATACATAACTAAAGTGGCAGCACTGTCTGGGAGTATAAAGAAAATTAAAATTTTCGTTTAAACGAAAAAATGTGACAACTTAAAAGCAAAATAGTAGGTAAAAAAATAAATTTGGAAAAATTAAAAGTGGTCAAATTAAAAATGAAAGAAGAAAACGTATGAAAGTTTAAAAATTGTCATTGAAAGATGAGAAAAATAATATGGATTGTATTTATATTGAAAGAGATAAAAAATTAAACGGAAACATTACATAATATTTTGTTTTTTATATCTGTTTTATTTTTTAGGTGTGGAACTACGGATATAATTCTGTCTTTCTAATAAATATAATTCAGTTGTGTTTGTTAGTTTTTTAGTTTAAATTATAAATTTTTGAATTAATAAAAAAAAAATTTATAAAGTTGATAGGAATGTTGTTCTTCTGAAAATGTTAGTTATTACCATTTATTTACCATACTTTTACTTTTTTGAATTCACAATTCTCCATAAGAAAAATTTTGGTAATTTTGGAAATTGCTCTAGAGATTTTGTCAACAAGATTTAGAATTGGAAATTTTGTTTTAGTGTAGTTTTAATTTTTGTGATTTTGTTTGAAAGATTTTTCTTGGAGACTTTGTTTTTAAACCAAACCCATTTTGCTTTTGATTGCTAACATAGATGAAGGTAGTGTACTTATCTTGGCTGAATTAAATTCAAATCACATAATTTTCTGCTACAAAATATACTGACAATGTTTTGAGATTCTGGTGTCGGGGTGGACTATCAAACAGAAAATATATAATCAGCATAATACACAAAGGTGAGTTAATTCCTCATCGCTTATCAGAAGCATGATACCCTCATTGCGTACATTTTCATAGAATGCTTCCCGATTGTTGCTTAGTTATTGCCAGTTACAGGTTGGATATAGTTCGATGGTGAAAATTATATCAATTCTATTTCTATATTGTATCCCTGGGTTTCTACCAGAGTATAAAAATTATCGTGCGATCTGATTTCGATATGTCCCATAACCGCGGTGCTGTGCTTCTCTGTGAGAAATTTATCCAAATTTCCATTTGATAGTACATTCTCACATTTTATTGTTCATGTCGTATCTTTGTTAACTTTCAGCTCACCCCGTTTTAAGAGAAACATGCTATATTCGACATTAACCCTTGTGTCAATGGATAAAATAAATGACGTAAGCGAACTCATAACATAGCCGGGTATGTAACCATATTTACGTATATTTCTGTGGAACTGTTTCAAGTTTTTGCTTTATATATAAGGAGTTCCTAAGAATAGTTCTTAAGAATTTAATATTATGATTAGGTCTGTTCCGAAAAGTGGGTATGCTGCATATGGCTTACAAAACTTGGAGATAGGAGTACTGTTGATAACAGGAATGCAGTTTTTCTAACATTTCAAGGACAATTTGTTTCTAACCAAAACACAAATAAGAGACGTGCCAAGATCTTGGTGAAACCCTCACCATGCCAGCTGTACAAATCAGAGCAGCGAATTTAAACATTATGAGGAACTTCGGGACTAGATATGCTATCGAATGCATGATGGGACACCAAATACCAATCCAATCTACATCCACGTGGATCAGCAGCACGGAATCAAACAGGCAGACTGAAAGTCAAAGGTAACTGCAGTATTTGCAAAGAGGGGGCTAAGCGACGACCCATGTGAAAATGTTGCACAATATGCTGTAAGCCTGTATGTGCAGAACATTCTACAGAATTCTCCCGATGTAAAAAATATTTGTCATAATAAATTCTATAAATTTTTTTAAGAATTAACTCTATTTTTTTATTGCTTTCAATCCCCATTCCTAAAAATTGTATTACATACCTGGGTATGCTTTGAGCTTGGTAACGTATATTTATAATTCAGGTCTATTTTCTGACGAACCACAGAATACTCTTCAAAATTTTATAGCATATATTAGCTACAAATAGAGCCCTTAAGGATAACTAAAGTGATGGATGAAAATTTTCAAAGATTAGATAAAGATTTTTCATTCTCAAAATAGCCAACATATCCAGGAATGTGGGTATTGACACAAGAGTTAAGCCCAATAAAAGGAGTTGCTTACCAGAAGCCTACGTTGTGGAGAGGTGGTATGTTTAAAGTACTAGAAGACCTCAATTTGGAAATGTATCTGTATCTATTATGTTGCCTCGATATGACATTAATCTTATTTCTCAATACTCATGGCCTAGTTCTACTATTTTGCAATTAGCCGTATGAAGCCCAAGTTAAAGTTTAATCAATGAGGGATTTCACATTATGCAACCCTCCCAAACTCCTCTAGGAAAAGCACTAGCATCCTAAAAATTGTTTTTATTATCGTCCTTTTAGAAATTGTAAGCTACCAGTTCTAAACTAAAAAAATTAAAGATATAAATCAACAAATTTCTGTCGAAATCTGACGCAAAGCCAGCTGTTAATAAACACTAATGAAAAATCACACCTGACTCATACTGAAGAAGCTATAATTTTTCTAACTTCAAAGTCTACTAAGAAGGCAATGGATCATCATAAACAAAACTAATCAATCAACGTAGGCCCTCCGAGAATTACCTTTAAGATGACAGATGACTACTACTGGTGGTGTTGGTGGTGGTGGTTGCTTTATTATGGTGGCTTTACATATTCTAATTTACCTTCTCTGGTTGGAAGGTGATCGGGGCACATAATACAATAATTTCTACCACGTTTCTTGAAATCAAAACAATTCCATCTCTTGAACATGGTAATCAATTTTCTCCTCTGATTCTGACTTTCTGTCTTTTCCATTACTGACTGAAAAATGACTGAAAGAAATCATCAAAAAATCACCCAACATGCACACACAATACTGACCAAAGCGCGCGCGATCTTATATATCGAGAACGAGATGGATGGACAAAGATAGCGCAAAAAGAAAGTCCAAGAAGAACTCTTCTTCGAAAGAGTGGTGTGCTGGTGCATGGCGTTCATATGCATGCACATTAAAGATCGGATCCAAGAAGTCGAGCGCGAATTACATCTCTTTATTTTAGTAAACATTCGTTTTGTTTGTTTTTTTTTGTGGGGGTTTCGCTTTCTTACGTCGAAGACGAACGTGGCAGCGATCTTAGGCGGCAGCAACAACAGCAACAGCAACAAGCTAGCTAGCTGATCTGGCTGGCTGACATGCATTGAATTGCCTTCAAGGAAGTGGCCAAGAAATCGAGGATCGCAATCGAGTTCGAGAGCAAATATAAACACGACTGACGACGGTAGTCAGTCTCTCGGTGGCTTTCATGAAATACGCGTGCGTGAGTCGCTGATTAAAATAAGTATATTGTTTGCTCTGTGCGCATCTAAATAAGTCTTATATACATATGTGAATAGGATTTTTCGCGATCTTGATTTTTTCCAATCATAGTGCGCGATCTCTTGTATCAGCTCAGCTGTTTGCCTTTTACTTTTTTGATTTTTTCTATACCGAAAAGGATATACAAAAATAGCATTGTGCCTTGTGGCCGTTGTGTATACATGTGCGTTTCACTGTAGTTTCCTTTCGATCTATTCACATTCGTCCCGAATTAAATTTGTCGCAAACGTAAACGGGTGGCCGCGAGTGCGCGTGTGCAATTCACTTTTAAACTTGGGAACTAGTACCTACTTGGCGTTTTTGCTCTGATGAAGGATTACTCATGCCAATGATGCTGACAACGGTTGTGCGGGTAGTTGTTTTGTGACGGTCTCATAAAATCTGAATCAGAAATGATTTCAACGGTTGACAACGCCGACGGTCTCTCTATGTGATTTGTGTGATTAGAGGAATGTCTGTCATGTTTTTTGTCTACTAAAGTGCTCGATTTAAACCATTTCGCGCAGTTGGGGTCAAGGAAATCGCTTCTTAATGCGTGTGTAATCTAATGTTGTACCTACCTAAATTTAGTGGCTCAGTGCGTGATTTCAAGTGAATTATATTTGTGCGTTTGTTCAAAATGACCGGCTATTGGAATTGTTTAATGTTTTACGCAATCGCAATTATCTATGTTATTGAACACTGTTGTGGTGATGATTATGATTGGATAATTAATGACAACAACAATAACAATAATTCACCGGATACATATTCAGAAAGTGAAGATGTTAATTTTAGAAGAAAAATTCTTCTGAATGGTACACTTATGGGTAGCAGTAGCAACAGTAGAGGTAGTCTCTACTCTACCAGTAATTTTTTTCAAAAACATAGAACTGGAAACTCAAGAAAAACGAAAACTACGTTAAATGCTCAAGAGAATTCTTCCCATCAACAGAATCAACGCCGTAGACGTGGAAGGGGTCAACGACAAAGGATGAACAAAAATGGTAACGTAACTATACTAAGCACAAATAATTCTTCTACTTTTGGTGCAGTTGCGCCTTATTAGGATATGCATTGTGGTCAATCGAGTTCATACATACCGAGACTAAGACTCTATACTTGAAAAACATGCCAGCTCTGTTCTAGCCTATCTATCTATTGTCTTCCTTCCTATACTAGACTAGAGCATATAGTATAGTAAGTACATACTCGCATAATTGCAATACAATTTTCTTGAGAATGCGAAATGCACTTTGCGCGCAATGCAATCTTTAAGTTACATGCGCGATTCTTGCAAATTTGTAATAAGAACTTTTCATGTTTTATCTTGCCGATTCTCATGTTTTATGATTTCGAAATGGTCTCGTTTAATGAAGGGAATTTAGTTGTTATGTTATTGTATGTACAAATGATCAGCAACGAAGTTCAATAAAGATCACTTGCTGTATAGGGAGTGTACGACAAATAGCATGGAGTGTGGGATAAACCAAAACAAGAGTCCTTGTTGAGTGGTAAGTTTTAAGAAAAATCGCAGCAAATGAGATATAAAATATTGTTTTTGATTTTGAATACTTACTTAGTTTTAAGCCAACATTTAATGTTATGCTGAGAATGTAAAGAGTGAGCTTGTCATTCAGATGAAGTCCATGTTGACTCAAACCCTTGAAAAGCCGGCACAAAGAACACGATGCGGCTGAACGTTGGCATCTATAGATAATGGCTGTGTCCAAGGTCTGACTCTATTATTTGTTCACCGTTATTGAAAACGAAATCTGTTTTCAGTGCTGGATAAAAATGATGTCGGCATCAGTAGGTGGATGGATAAATTAAATCTGGGCTTCTTTGGGAAAATCCACTTCAAACTTTAACTCTTTTTGATAATTTCTAGTTTCTTATTACCTTTCGAACCCTTTTTCAGAGAGGTTCTGACAATCGATTGAATCGATGCTTTGATATGCAGTGATATTGTCGCCCAGAAGAAGTTCAGAGTCCTTATGCTTGTAGTATCGTCCTTTTGGAGATGCTAGAGTAGTTTAAAGTATTGCAGGACCTTCGATCACAAATTTCTCCATCTAGTAGAATAAATTTTCTCTCTGAATGTATGGCTACGGTTGAAAGCATAGTTTGGAGTCAGAGACTTATTTCAAATGAGAACTTTTGCTTGTCGAAGGAAGGTTGCGTCAGCCGAAGTTTTTCTCATACTTTATGTGAACAACACTCACCACTAGCCAGATCGGCAAGATTTGGTGATATACCTGGAATCTAAGAATTACTTAACTTCGTCACGTATCTGGTTTTTATTTTCAGTTTCACTGAGTTTATGTCCTTTGTGCACATATCTAAAAAAAATTCACGACTTTCACATTTCACGGCCACATTTAAATATGGGTGAAGTATGAGTTGGATGGCATTAACCACCGATTTCCGATTTCCCCATTTGCATTGGTAATTGGGGTAGAGGTCTAACTTCTAAAATTAGATGTACTATGCCCCGTACACCATATCATGTAACCGCGGTGATTTTGTCGGGTCTGATATTTCTGCAGATACTATTTTTTCAATATCGTCACAGTCACGAGACTGGCCTTTATTAGCGAGTAACTCAATAACATAGACTTTAATAATGAGAATGACTTAAGAGGAGTCACTACTCAGGAAAAGTTTCAATTTAGATACCAGCGATCCTGTAGGCGATAAGATTTACTATATGTAGCTTTGTGTCCTGAAAGTAAGAAAATTCATATAAAAGTAGCCTAGACCTAGACCACAAGTTTCATTAGAGACATCTAGCGTAAAAAACCGAAACCCGACATTCGACAATTTGACAAAAAATGAAAATTTGCAGTTTAAATAAATTGAAAATTTTTAACGAGAATTTTTTGCATATAATTCTGAAATGTACTATTTTGTTTTGTATTTAAACTACTTTCAAATAAATATTGCAATTTCTTGTCGCTGAAATGTCGGGAGAAAAAACAAGTACTATTAGAGTCAAATAATTATAAAAAACGCCACTAAAAATGAAAAACTCGACGTTATTTGCTAGCTAGATCTAGGCCTTATCTTTCTAAAACAGTCACAATTTAAAGAAATGAGAATACCTACCCACAGGAATTTGATTTAAAGGACTTCAATTTTTACCATTTTTTACAAGTTTCCGAGCTAATATCTCCATTCCAAAACACTTTTTTTAATTTTTGCTGACGTTATTTACTAGACTTCTTCATTATCTTTAATTTAAGATATAAATCATTATTCTGGTACAAATAGTTTGCCAGAAATTCGCATTGAAAAATGTATGAAACTTACAAATATTGGTACTGACTCCTCTTAATCACAGACATACGTCTTATGACATCATTAAGAATTTTTTCAGGATTAAGGCGGATTCTCCAGATCCAGATCGAGCGGTGCCTTCCTTTTTGATGTTACTTTAAATTCTTCGTGGTGTCCATCCACTTCATCACAGATGCCATTGTTATTAATTAGATTAATGGGTAGTTTTTTGTCATTCAGTTCCTTCCATATATCGAAGGTCATAGGACGAAATGATTGCTCTTTAACAAACCATGTTCTGCCATATAGCTTTTAGTTAGGTTCAGTATTTACATTGTAGTTCAAAAGTCATATAGTTTTGTCTTAATTGAGATACGGGTTAGCTGAGAAAAGACACCTCTCAATTTGTTTATACGGCAAACAGCATCTTCTTGTGTATCGCTCAGTTTCGGTAATTATGCTGCGGATATTAGAGAAATTCTTAATAACCTCCACGTTGTTGTTATCGATGACGGTAAAAAATGTGCTACTCGTGTTAATCCGCATTATAGCAGTATTAAGTCTTAGGCTGGCTAGACTGCTTTCTTATGTTAGATTTTGAATCATTGGTTAAGGATTTGATGCCGATATCATAAGCATAATCTAGATCTGTAAGACTTTTTCTGATAGTTTTCATTATACGCCAGCGGAGTTGTTGTCGGGAGCGTTGACGAGTACGTCGTTTATTACAGAAAGTAATAGAATCAGTGATAGTAAACCTCCCTGTTAACGTCCGTTATACATATTAAAGATGTTGGACAATCTACTTTTATATGTACAGAAATTTATGTTGCTTTTTATTGAGTCGATTAATTTCTGTTGAATATTGCTGGAACTAATAACTACTACCAAAGTGGTTCTTACTTTGTCTACTCCAAGGAACTGGTTATTAGTAGGATTTTCTTTCTACATCATGATAAAAACCTATTTGAAAAAGCTACAAGGGACTATAAACTCCCAGCAACTCACCGACGATATTTTATCCATATCACATATGTGAGATCTTATAGGGGAACCAACTGAAATTCGGATTACCAGAGGTAGGAAGGCGAAAAATTATTACACACAACGAAACTGAAAAAAGACTGGAAGCTACTACCGATATCAGGTCAAGTCAACCGAATTCGATATAAATACATGTGGCAATATTACAATCTGGTACTTTCGATATAAATTCGGGAATTTATTAAATATGCGTATTTTCTACACATCTATTTGTTGTAGTTATTAACGATGATGTCTTACCGATTGTATACGCGACAACAATTCGCGATGCCTATAAAAGGGTTCGATTGATTCTCTCAGCGATATGCTGCTGGTATCTGCTAACCTTAATATTATGTTAAAAAATCTCGTAGCAGAAAGTATGTATGTAGTTCCGACGTTTTGAGACTCAATCGCATAAAATAAATGAAATGCGGATGAGCTCAAAAGTCATTATGTCTCTATCTATGTAAATAAAAATACAATGGAACATGTTACAAGATTCAAATGCTGAAATAATATAATTATCGAATTCGTCGCCTTTTTCATATCAACAAGTGAAAAAGCCTTTTCTCAGTTATACCCACTGACTTATAACAATGCACTGAACGTATTGTAATTTTCCTATAGGAAGGAATGGCACACGTTTTATAGATTTCTCTTTTGCGCTCTGGCAGAGTTGGAGCTACCAACACAAAATATCGCTTACTGAACGTTTTCTTATGCCATTTGATGTTTTTATGTTGGCTGCAGATGCAATCACCGCAGGAATAATAAGGTAACGATAATGTTTGCCTTGCTCCGTCTCTCTTGCCCACACGCAGAATTCAGGTAAAAATAACCGTTTGAAAATTAAAGTCGGAATGAGTTTAATTTCTTATAAGAGTGCTTATATACAATTAAAATATCACTTGAACACAAGAAAGATATTTTTTTAATTTAATTCGATTTTCGGATGTAAATTTTCATCTGATTGGTTGAGTTTTACATTTTAAGGGGTGCTCAAACTCTGATATATAGAAACACAATATATTTTGTGCCAAATGAAATAGCAAATCGCTCAGTCCATTGTTATAAGTCAGTGGTTATACTGCATATGAAATTTAAATTTTCAAATCTGTGTCTTTTAGATCTTCAATGAGATAAAGTACTTCTTTATGGCATTCAGACGTATGTAGAAACCTTCCTTAAGAGGCATATAAGCCGAATTGTAAAAATCTGATAGATTAACTGAGGAAGAAATTTGGATATGACATTTTCTTAGCCATCATACAATCATATGTTCTTCAAGGCGATAGTAACAATATCGTGAAGCAGGCCCTAGGCGAGAGCCTGAAATTTACATACTATCATACATGGAGACTCAGAAATAGTTAGAGAGCAACAATTTTAATAAAATCTGCATAAACTGACAGATTATATGGTCTGAGAATACAATTTTTGGATAAAACAGGGACCGATGGAGAGCGTCATGTCTTTAAAGGAATTAAAAGAGCAGTAATACTTTAAGAACGGAGATTTTTTTCAGCATTTTAGTTTATCTGCAAAAAACAATGAATTGCGGCAGTGAAGACTTCTATGTATATAAAATTGGACCCTAATTTGTACAAACCCATCCAATACCAAAAAAAAAGGTCACCTTAAAGAAAAATTTTCTCAGTAGAAAGATTAGTTAACTGCAAAAATTTCCAATTTTTACCTTAAAGATGAAATCCATGAATGTATGAATACAGGTAGATATCGTATGCATAATAATCCTCTTGGGCAGAGATACCTGAAGATAATTTTTCCTGTATATGCTTTTCTAAGACCATTTTATTACTTTTATTGGACTCTAAAGTTTCTTGCATCCATTTGAGTAACTAACTTCGTTTATTTACAAAGCTATTTGTGTGTACTATCGCGCAGGTTTATCGGTTCTCTACATGTATGCAGGTAATATTTAGTAATTTAAAAAATTATTTCATTCTATAACCTTGGAAGATCGAATTACTGGAAGAAACCGCAAAAATGTCTGCACATAACTTGGACTGGTCACCGATGGACGCCTACAAAAACCAAAAGATTTTCTCATGATGTGTGCAAAGATATCGTATATCTCTTCACTAATTAGAGATTGCCATGGCATGCATAACTACAAGTAATTAAATTGTTCTCAAAACTTCTTTACTTCTTTCTTATCCAGACTACTTTCCTATTGAAATTTGTAGAGAAGCCGAAAGTCGGTTTTTCTATATTTCAGCTCTTATCTGGACTCGACTGGACGGGAGTTTTTTTTCTCTTACCATTGTTTTCGTCCTGAGCATGTTTTCACAAATTTTAGATGAGTGTCTAGCTATATATTTAGGATGGCATACACACATTATGTCTGTTCTTATTTGATTTTTTCTTTTAAAACATGTGGAAGAATTTTATCTTGGAAATTTTATACAGTCTTAAAACTTAGCCATGTGTTGGGAATGTGAACTATGAGTGACTATTAGGCGTACAAAAATTGATAACTGCAGGATTCCGCGTCAAATGCAGACATGAAACTATAGTTGAGATTTTTTTTTTATCTTTTGAACTTAAATTGAATTCCAAAATAATATTTGAGAGAAATACGCATTGAAATGCACATTGTAATTGTTTTTAAGGCATAATTTTGGATGTTTGTACTTTCCTCTACGAAGATAGTTCAATTGTATCAGAATCAGAAAGTACGGTGAGAGAATGGAAGTTGAAATCGGTTTTTTACGAAAAATAATTTTTATTGAGCTACTACGGACGAACAATTTTAGTTTACTGGCTAAAGTATTACTAAGTTTGCTTATAATTAGACAGAGACCTTTACATTAACCTTAATTTCTACATATAAATATCTACTTAATGAAGGAAAGAGAAATTTTATCTAAAAGACATAAAATAAAACTCATAATCCCTGTCTTAACCTAAGGGTAAAAAGAGGCTCAAAACTAGATTTGTTTTCATAAAGCCTTAATTGCTCAAGTAATTTAATCCTAGCTTAACTACATACAGGGTTTTCCAATAAGAGGTGTTATTTTGATATTCAAAGAAAAATGCCATTTTTTTTAGATAAATGATCGGTTCTTTATTTCATTATAAAGAGGAAGATATGCCGTTAATGACGGAAAATAACATCAGCCAAATGACCACCACGACAACGCCTACAGGACCATATCCCTTTCATGAAATTTTCCATAACCAAATCGCAAAGTGGCTGCCCTATGTCCTCGATAGACTCACGAATTCCATCTTTGAGGTCTTGAATCGACGCTGGGCTATTGGCGTAGACCTTCTCTTTCACGTGGACCCAAAGGAAGAAGTCGCAAGGTGTTAAGTCACAATCTTGTGAGATCTGGCCAATTGTGATCACCTCTTCGAGAGATAACACGGTCCGGAAACTTTTCCCGTAAAAGATCAATGGTTTCGTTACTTGTATGGCACGTAGCGCCGTCTTGTTGAAAGTAAACGTTGTCCAGATCAATACCATCCAATTCCGGCCATAAAAAATCATTAATCATCTGTCGATAGCGCAATTCATTCACCGTAACTGTTGCTCCAGCCTCATTTTCGAAAAAGTAAGGTCCAATGACCCCGCGGGACCATAAACCGCACCAAACAGTCACACGTTGAGGATAGAGAGGCTTTTCAACAATAATTCTTGGGTTTTCCGAGCCCCAGATGCGACAATTTTGCTTGTTGACGAAGCCATCGAGGTGGAAATGGACCTCATCACTCAAGATGAGTTTTCGTTGGAATTCCGGATCATTTTCATGCATTTCAAGGACCCAATCAGCAAAGACTCGACGTTGTTGATGATCGGCCGGCTTGAGTTCTTGTGTTAACTGAACTTTATAAGCCTTAAGACCCAAATCTTTATGCAAAATACGATGTAATGCCTAATTCCAAAGAACGACGAGGAATGGGTTTTCTTCAACACTTTCGGCTACAGCAGCAATATTCTCGGCTGTTCTTGAGCGACGTGCACGGGTTTTATTCTTCACATCACTATCTTGTCCCGACAGCTCGAATTTACCAATTTCTGTATTGCGGTCCGACAAGGTGCTTCACGACGACTCAAAAATGTTCGAGTTTTACGAACCGTCTCTGCCACATTTTCACCATTTTTATAGTGAATTTTAATAATTTCAATGCGTTGTTGAATCGTGTATCGTTCCATTTTTATTAATGGCGTAGTTTCCACTTGTCAAATGTCAAAAAATGACAGGTCCAAAAGTGACATCGGGTTAATTAAAATAACACCTCTTATTGGAAAACCCGTATATTGCCATTTGTTTATGTTAAATATACCTAGTCATGTTTATTAAAGCGAAAATTTCTTGACATATTTAATTACATAAATAGATAGATAGGTAATATTTATTAGCAACAATTTTTTGCCATACAAAAACAAGTTTTTTTCTGCTTTTCATTAATCTATAGTTGTTAACTCTAAAGTTATCTGCACTTCTTAAATTATATGGTTGACAATTCGATACATACATTAAGTTATCTCTAAGGTAAATTGGCAAGTAGCCATTTTTATTTTATATACCTAGAAAGAATAAGACATTATAAAACACTCTTTGCCTGACACTCATCCATTTTAATGTCTCCAACATTTTTTTTAATGATGTATATCTACTGCATAGTAATATAATTCTCATACCCTTATTCTGTAGTTTCTGCAGACGAGAAAATACTTCACTACTTATTGTAAACAGAATAGTTGCGCAGCACTCAAAATGAGGTTTTACTATTATGTCATAAGTATGTATTGCTAACTGTAGTATAATACTGTTAAGTATTCTTTTTAAAATATTTTTTGGAAATTTTTGTACAAATATATTAGTAGTGACGTTTAAAATTTAAATTCTTAAATTAAATTATTTAATTACATTTGATATTTCATTTAAATTCCTTGATAAATTATGTTTAAGTACAAACTACAAAATAAAGTTAACCCGATATAAGTATGCATTACACTTTTGTTATTATCAAATCGAAGTTGAATTTGGTGAACGTTTATTTATGCATAAGCAAATGCAAATTATTTAAAAAAAAATAAAAACTTCGCATACAAATTTATCCATATATATTTTTGTATCAAAATACGGAAGCGGTCCGATTGACCGCAAATTGAAATCCTTAATAACGAAATTTCACATTTAGAGATAAATTCCAAAACATAAAATAAAATAAAATAAAATTTTCCCATATTTATAATTTATTGGATAGATATTTAAAAGTAAAATTCATAATGGTATTTAAACGCCTGTGCCAGAGGTTTATGCATTATTTTGTGTCATCGAAAATTTTGTTGAAATAAGTGTCAGCTATATTCCAGAAGAACATTGTATTGTATCACATTACAAACAAAGGCGTATCCAAAAAATTTCTCTAGAGCCCCCCCCCCCCCCCGCTAAAATAAAAAATGTTAAAATTACATTGAAAATCATTAAGAAATCAATTGCTTATATTTTCTGAGTTTATTTAACCTCTCTGTCCGTCAAGATTTCCCAAATAATCTATTTTCTACAAAGTCAGAGCTTCACAGTTTTCGAGAACATAATTAAATTGATTTAACCTATGGTTGGGCACAATTTAATACTTAAAATAATTTCCAACGTTTCCTTTTCTTCACAATTAAATTTATTGTTTACACATTTTGTTAAAGTATTGCAGAAGCTAATTTGGCCGTTCAAGATTATTTCATGTAGATATTAGCTTATATTGCCTGCAAAAAAATAAGCTCAAGCCTGCACAAAAAGCTTAAGCTCCAGAGCATAAATTTTGATCCGGCCACGGAATCTATATTTTCGCTATTTATGCAAATCTTAATAGAATTTTCCCCCACTAAATACTTCATTATATTTAAAACATTTCTAATGAAGGAAAGAATAATTATTTCAAGTTAATTTTCTGTTAAAATAAGGGGTAGTTGAGAAAATTATGGAATACACATAGAAAAATAGTAATTGCTGCTACTATTCATGATCTATAACATGTCAATAAATTTTGAAAAAAATAATTGTTATTTTACCTTATGCAATTCAACTATTAAAGGAGCAAATTGATTTTTCGACAGATATAAGTATCAAAAATAATTTTCGAGGGTGAAGAAAGTTTAGAAATATACAATTGGTTCCTGGGAAAATTTTTAATGTTTTTTTTTTAGTGCGATAAAAAGCTCAGCGTTTTGCTAGTAACATTGGCAAATGCTCAGTTTTCGGTGGATGGGAGGGATAAAATATAATAATATACTTCTTCAAACACATTTCTAACGCAAGCTATCTTAATTTCTTACAAATGAAGGCTTCTTTAGCAGGTATAGTAATAAAAGAATACATATATGTGTGGATATTGTTACGAGATGTATTTACATTAAATAATAAGCGGCAAGATATATAGCTACTTTTCACAATTCTGTGGTACTGTATCGCAACTTGCAAAATTAAGAGGGAAACACTATTCGCCGTCAATTAGTGCCGCTAAATATCAAAACGGTTTGGCGGAGAACGGAGTAAAGTTTGAAAAAATAGGAATTAAGTATTTCTTGGAAAGCTTGGACACATAGTCATTTCGCTAGTTCTTTTAGATATGGGTGTATAGTATAAGTGTGTACAGGATGTTAAGGGTAAATGTAGCAATATCATAAACACCCTCTCCCTCGTAAAAGACTAATTTTTCTCTTTTATAACTCAACATCCTCTATCAGCTCGTGAAGTTTGAACCATCAGTTGTAGACCGCACAGTATAGCTTTCTCTTTCCGTTTCAGTATGAAAATTTAATTATCATCCAGATATCGCCGGAGTTCCATTATTAATATAATATAATATTTTTTCCCGTAAGCATAATAAAAGTAGCTGTACTACATAAAATAGACATTATGAACTTCTTGCCTCTTCTTACTGCTGGTGTTTTTCACTTAAAGCTTGCATATTGTTCAAACACTATAATTTTCTGGGATGGGCTGCAATTTGTGGTAACAACATTATTTTGAAATTTTTTTTTAATAACTTCTTTTCAAACCAAAATTTTCGACAAGTGCTAATTAGTTAATTTAATATTTGTACGAAAACTGAGTCTGATATTAGTTACTCCGGCTATGAAAATTTTTCCAATATACTAATTTTTATCACAAAAACATGCAAACA
The DNA here is from genome assembly GCA_963924295.1 of Dioctria rufipes. Classification (NCBI taxonomy): domain Eukaryota; kingdom Metazoa; phylum Arthropoda; class Insecta; order Diptera; family Asilidae; genus Dioctria; species Dioctria rufipes. The sequence continues at coordinate 77,170,373 of OZ002744.1, forward strand.
TTTTTCTTGTATACTGAAAATTCCTTAATGATATAATTTAAAAATTGTTTAAGACTAAAAAAGAAAATCTAATAAATATAAAAAATTATTTTTAAAAAAAAATTTTCTTCAAAATCTGCACTAAAAATAGAAAATAATTTCTCCCTTCATTTAATGAGTATACCTACATACATATATCACAAAAGTTATCTGGAGTTTCCTTTCATTTTACATTTAATTAAATTTTTAAATTATATTACATTTGTGTATAAAATTGAAAATTTTCAAGGTACACAAAGAAAACAAAGTTAACGCAAAGTAATTTAATTAAGTATTTTTCTAAACATTAGGAGCACCAAAGTTTAATTTCGGAAATTGTTATTCACTGTAGCATTAAAATTCCAAATGCCCAGATTTTGCATTTCTTTGTGTACCTTGAAAATTTGAAAATTTATACAACAAATGTAATATACAATAATTTCAATATTTAATTAAATTCAAAATAATGGGAAAGTCTAAGAACTTTTGTAATGTACTTATTAAGTGAAGCGTAAGTTATTTTCTACTTTTTTGGCGGATTTTGAAGCAAAGTCATTTTTAAAAATATTTTTTTTTTATATTGTCTATTTCATTTGATTACAGAATAATTTTTATTCATTAGAGTTCTAGGGGAGGGGGGGGGGGATCGTCCTTATTTCCCCCTGTTATATCCGCCGTTGATCACAAATACATAGTAATATCCTCGAATCTGTTTGACCGGTTATGAGAGCGGTTATGAGAGCGGTTTTGAAAAGACGAGATTTTAGTACGTGAGAACGAGACTTTAGTTTGTGGTCAATCGCACCCAAGCTATTTTTTCATCAATTATGTTAGACAGCCTTCTAATTAATCTGAGATGAGTTGCAGTTCCTCTCTATTGTTAATTTAATTAAAATCGAAAGAAATTTGTACTTTCAAGGTTGCATATCTTAATTACGCATACAGATATTAGATGCCTTCTTTGGATGCTTCCTTAATTACAGGTGGAGTGCATGGTTCAAATATGCAGCACATTGAAGAACTCTGGAAACCGAAATCTCTTCCATTATAGTTCTTGTTGCTATGTCTAGAAACAAGTTCAAGCTAATTCTTATGTTCCGCTGATCAGAGACATTTAGACAATTCTAACAGTACATCATTCACTCAGCATGTCCCATCGAAATCACCAAAGCAAAGCATCTTAGTGCTTTGGGAAAGGGATTCCTAACCACATCAGACGTCTGGAAAATTGACCCTAATGAGATATTAACCTATCTAAGGGCGAACATGGATTGGACTTAATTCGGTAGGATAGGAAAGGCTCTTTCTTGATGGTGAACACCAAATCGGCGATGCAAAGAACGTGCAGAACTGAATCTACTCTCTACAAAGAGGAGATATTGTCATAGGAGTGACATAACTGACAATTTCTTCACTTCTTTCACCCTAGTAGGCACAGCTATAGGAAGAATAAGTGAAAGTAGAAATTATTCTGTACTGCAACAAAACCAATTCTACCATACAATGGATCAAAAATTCACAGTGAAGCGTAGGCTATATTCTACAATGTCGTCAATGCTGCTTAGTTGCCTACTCAGATTATTTACATGAAAAATCTAAGATTTCAGTCTACCGATAAAAGGCGCAGATTCCTGAAAAAGTTCGCAACTATATAATAATATACAATATAAGAGTGGATAACTGTTGGAATAATAATCCATAATTAATTGACTCCTATTTTGTAGGTCTGGACGTGCAGTCGTGTAGCCAATAGAATCACCTAGCTAAGGACCTACTATTGGCTGCACACCAAGCATTGACAAACATTTATGTAAATATCTTGCCGACCATTTACGCATTAGGAAAAATTTTTCCATTTCCATTAGGAAAATCTCAACAAATTAGTACTTTGAACTAAAGTTTAGAGATGTCTCGGAGTTAAGGCCTCCTATAATTTTTAGTACTGAAAATTGTTGTTGTTGTTTAAGTCCGTTAGTGCAAGAAAGAAATGGTGATCATCGGCAGAGGATTGAACAATGATCTATTATATATGAGATCTTCGGGACTCTAAATATCATAGACTAAATTAAATTGGGCAGACTTAGAAGGCTTGGGCATGTTTTAAGGTCGAATAGCTGCATTATGTATGCCTCACATATACCTGATAACACGGAAAGCTCCTGAATGATGTGAAGCGAGTTCTGTTATGTATGTATGCTTTATTTATTAAAATAAAACAGAAAAAAAATTGTATATGTTAGTTAGGATTAAATGAATTGATTTTATTCATTCAAACTATGTAGTCGAAAACTTACCCAAGTATTCAACCTTAGTCATCCTTGAATATTAATTCCAAATACAATCCCCGATAGACACACATTCGGGGTATTGGGATTCGATAAAAATGTTATATCTGAGATCTGGAAATGATTCATGTAAGTGAAGTTGTGTATGCACTTACGATGGTCGAAAAAGTGTATAAAAATTATATTATATATGTATATATTTGTCTATGTGTTAGTCAAAATCCTCGGAAGATTCAAACCATTAATTGTAAATTGTCCTAATGTCTAACCTATCGATTTACATAAAAAAACTATCTTGAATTAATACTGGGTTTGATTCCTTAGTTTTCCAAAAATGGTACAATTTATAGTATGTCTCACTCATAAAATAATAACATAATTTTAAAATAAATGAAACACTAAAAGATTCTGAACAAAAGCTCTCAACTGAGTTAAAGCAGCAAAGGTTATAGTCATAGAAAAATCGTAGCTTCCATCGGTTGAAGTGCAATTTCTGAACAGTTTTTTTTTAACATATAAAAGTGACTGACTTAGGAAGCTAAGGAACAAAGCTACAAATTACTAACGTTAGACAATATTGTCACACGGAAAAATTTTCGGGGAATAATAGCTTAGGCAATAGGTTGGCTCTGATTTGATTAGTTGTTACTTTTCATTTGGCAAATATATTAGAATATTCTACATCAAAAAGGACTAACTATACAAAAATGGACTATCGCTTGCATGCTTGCCTTTGATATTTGAATTTATTAAAAGCAGATGTGAATATGTTAATGTCCGATGATGAACCTCTGCGGTACCTCTTAAGAAATGAGTAGATATGCCTTTAAAAATTACTTCCTGTTATATCTATACATAGTATAGATATGAAAATATTATTTTACAAAATATTAAAAAAATGAATTTTGAATTTAGCTGTTCAATGAGTACCCTACTTACAATATTTTGCTAATTAATACCGTAAAAATAATAGTTACGAGCTCTTTTTATGTCTGTATTAAACCTACTTAGAATAAGAAAATAAATATTTAATGGATATTTGTTTTTTTTTCTTTTAATTCATAAAATATAAAAAGCAAGTAGTAACAGTGAATTCTATATTTATGTATTTCCCTTAAAATAAATATAACTTTTGAGTAGCGTTCCATTTATCATTAAAATGTAAAATTTCAGGTAGAGTAACAGAAATTCCATTCCTCTTCACTTCTTGTTTTTTCATAAGCTCTAAAGTGGAAAGTCAAAGTGTACGAGAAACACTTCATAGATGGATAAATCTTCTTATCTCTTGTTTCCTCTTAAAAACGCTTTTACATTTTCACCAAATGTTATAACCGAGTCATTTGTCACATGGCATTAGCGCCTAGTAATTATCATTATCTCGTTTTTGTCGTTAAATTTAATTTGCGTCCACAAGTTTTCATACGGCTTTTCTTTGAGTTCTTTAATAGTGGTGCTTTCATTTGAAAATGATTACTAAAGTGCCATCAATTTTCGTTATATCCAAATTTACACAAGATTTGATTAGTTGAGGTACCGAATAAATGGAAAAATAATAGTTAACAAAACTGACACATGTGTTATAAGTTTTATAAGACTAGGTACAATTCTATTAGAAACGTTTCTTGCAATTTTTTCTAAAACCAATTTTTGGGGAATTAGGATACAGTCAAAGCTGAGAAAGTTAGCTACCCATGTGGCCAACTAATAAGGGATCAACGGTTTTTTTTTTACTATTTATTTATGGGAATATTTTTAGTCCTAATTTGATAGTACAGTTAAAAGGGGCCAACTTTGCATGTTGGGTAGGCAGCAGTTGTTTTCGATACCCTAGAGATGATGAAATCATAGGATGGTGATGATCATGTCACACCTGTTGCCTATTTGATATGGAATAACCGATACTAAGTTTATCATTCCGTTTGTAATGCATAGAAATTATGAAGGCAGAGCAAAAATGTATTGGACACCCACCCACGCATAATAGTAAAAGTTATTTTGATTTTTGCATATCCGTCTGTCCGACTGTCCATTTTTCCGTCTATCCGTCTCTGTCTGTCCGTCTCTCTGTCTCTGTCTGTCCGTTTGTCCGTCTGTCTGTCTGTCCGTCTCTCGATAACTCGAGAGCACGTTCACTTTCTTAGAGAGTTGCAATTTTGTACACAGTCTTTTTTAAAAAAAAAATTAGATTTAAGTTCGAAAATAAGACAAATCGGGTAACCCTTTCATAGAGTTGCCATACAAAAATTTTGTTTTTCATTAGATTTTTGCACACTGCCTGGGAACGCCAGAGAACTGAACGATGTTTTCACAAAAATAGTAAACACAATTCCACAAATGAAAGTGAATCGGGCAACCCCTTCTTGGTGTTGTCATACTAAATTTTATGTTTTTTACATATTACTGTGAAAATGATGAGTCCTAGACGTTTCCATTGTACTGAAAAGTTTTTCAAAATATAAAATCTTATGAAATTGTATAACGAACCGCTCTAGAAATATATGCGAAGAACCACTTCAAAAATCAAGCTTGGACAGATTGGTGACCATTCGAAATTACATACATAAGAAATTCATAGGGTATTATAAGAATTGGTCTTAGATAAATTTTAGCTTTTTATTACCTCATTAGGGTTAGTTTTCCAGATGCCTGATTAGGCTATCAATTCCTTTCCCAGAAATTGAAGTCTTTTGTGAGCAAGCCTTTCGCATATTAGCTCTTAATTACAGAATCAGCAGTTATCATCTGTAGTTTTGTCCATTTTATTAGACATGTACTTAAGTGGGCAATGGCCAGTCATTAGTACAGTGAAAAGTTAGATCTGGTATTTACCATGGCACTGAGTAATAACGCCCGACAAAATAGCGCCAAAAATAAAATAACGCCCGAAATCCTCATACAATTTCGGGATTGATTTCATTTGAAATAAGACTCAATATGTTTAATGTTATTTTAAAATTTAGGATGTTATTTCATCTGAGACGTTTGCCTGTTATTTTATAATGAAATTTTGTGGACGCAAAGAAGTAAGGCCTGACGAAATAATGCCCGAAAATAGTGAATGAAATAAAGTCGGAAATTATCATACAATTTTTGGCTTATTAAATAAGTTTCATATTGTTTCTATAACATTTTATTCATAAACAATTTTTTTATATTTCGAGAAAAGAGAAGCCAATTTTTAAGCAACAAGTTGAACAGTATCCTGGACTATGTAGTTGAAGACAGAGTGGATAATTATAATGAAGATTACCATCAGCTCAACTTTGTGTTTGGATTCCCAATTTATAGTAGTAGAATGTGTTTTTTATATTTTTGAATACTAACTTCAAAATCCATCAATGAAATTGTATCTTACAGTTGGAAAATATTTTAATTAATATATTTAAGTAGATTAGAATAGTAACTTACAGTTCTTTTATCTATGCAGAAAAGTGGTTATATCTAAAAAGTAAAGATATGAGCTAGAATCATAAATTTTTCAGCTTATGTGGGATTAAACTTTAACTAAGATTTCCAGGGTAACGGAAAGCGCGGTTGGACGCGATGCGTTTCGATCGGAGCGGCACGCGCCCTTCCTCTCTCCGTCGAATATAGTGTAAAATTATAATAATCTATCCGATTTTTAGTAGATATAAAATTATCGAATGTCCTACTATGTACACATATTTGATCGAAATATTCTGTGTCAATTATCAAAAAGGCTGTTGAAAATATCCATCCTATAGGCAGCAGAATTCTAAAGGTTCTGTCCAATAAATAATGTCGATTACAAGATGGCACCAAGACGAGTGCGGGCAAAGGGGCTGGAGTGTACTCCAGAGACTGTCAGTGGCACGAGTCTTATAGACTGCCTAATAACTGTAGTGTTTTTCAGGCAGAGTTCATAGCGATTTACTAGGCGGTAATATTGGCATCTATGTGCAGAGAGTCCGCACAGTACATCTGCATATACACGGACAACCAAGCAGCCATTAAGGCGCTGGCTGGATGCTGCGCTGGTTAAATCAAAATTGTTGCAGTTATGCAAGACTGGCCTTGAGGGACTGATACACGGCACAAGGTGACCCTATTCTCTGTGGCCACAGGGATGTTCCAGGCAACGAGATGGTGGATGAGTTGGCCAAAAAGGGCTCTGAAATGGATAGCTCCGGAGCTTTAAAAGAGGAGAGATCATCAAGGACACCTATCAAAACGCAAGTCTATGGTGGATCAACAGGGATAGCTGTACATGATAGAAAGAGGACAAGAGAGATGAGAGATGATAGGAAGAGGACAAGAGAACTTCTTAATGGTAGCAGAACATATACCAGGAATCCAGTAGGGGTCATTACGGGTCATTGGGCCATATGAGACCATGCTAGAAGGCTGGGTATAGCGGCGAACGATTTCTGCAGGAGCTGTAACGACTCGGAGGAAATCGAATCTGTCCAGCACGTACTCTGTGAGTGCCCAGCTCAGATGAACAAAAGGTTACTGGGTAGCTACTTCTTTTCATGTCTGTGGGAGCTGCAAAATAAAGAGCTCAGATGTATCCTGAGTTTCCTAAGTGAAGCAGGATGGATCTAGGACAAATTTGTAGGTTATCCCATGAGGACAATCAATTATGTGCTCCGCGTAAAAGATGCAATAACAATAAACCACCACTTCATTTGCAGGTATCGGACCTTACTCCATAATATATACGTATATTATTGTGTTATTGGGTGTTATTTCGCTCCCTACATTTCGATATTATTTTGCGGGCTTTACTCCATTTTTGTTCAGGCCTTTTTTCATTTACTTTGCGTTTTATTTCATCTTCATTCTCGGGCATTATTTCCAAATAAACAAAAGCCTAAAATTTGAGTGCAATATTTCACTTGTTTCTTTCGGATGTTATTTCGTCGGTCGATATTTCCCTGCTCCGATTACAGCAGTTGATACCTTTGCATGCGCATTTAATGAACTTCTTCGCGTGCCTTTTCTGTTTTCAATATTACTTCTCGTACTAGGTACCTCTTTGTAAGGCCGTAAAAATGGGTAGAAATGGAGATTCTGCTCGTATCCTGGTACCCACTTAAGGCTTGCTTTGTTTGCATTTGATAGTAGGTCTATGCCAACCCTACAGTCCCAAATAGCATTGAAGAGAAGGCATTGGAATTTCATATCATTATCGCGGCTAGGCTTTTTATATATAGATCTCTTTGTAGATCGATTTTGACGTACGTTTCTTTGGCGTGGATTTCTGATTAAAAAACAGTTGGATACACAATATACACCTCGGTCCATAGAATTGCACACCCACCATACCTTCTTTCTTAGATCCGCCTTTGGACCAGACGAGTAATCCGCGTGGGAATTTCGGTCCTCTGTTCTTCCAGCCTTGGCGGTCTTATATGACCAGTATAATGCGATGCACAATGCATAGAGTCTTTGGCATTATGTCTGTGAGGGGTGTATTTGCGAAGCGCACAAGCCATAAAAAAACAGTTCTCCTAGCGCACAAGCAGGAGTTTACGAAGCGCACACCTATTGTTAAGGGATTACGCATTGTTTTGGAAACGCGCGGCTATGGCTAAGGTCAACGCATTGTTATAGCACGTATCTTTACCTCATCTATGAATTTTGCCTGATCTATGTAAGTTAAGTTAAGTTTTTAAACCACTAATATCAATAGGAGGAGTACGCTCTGCGCCAAGCGCAAAGAGACACACAGGCAGGCAGGCGCACACACACACACACAGGCAGGCTGGCAGGGGCACATATATGTGTGCCCCTGCCAGCCTGCCTGTGTGTGTGTGTGTGTGCTTGCCTGCCTGCATGTGTGTGTGTGCCTACCTGGGTGTGTATTTCTTTGCGCTTGACAAATATACCCTACAGGGGTATATTACTTAGGACAGGATAAGATATGTGCTAGAACAATGCGTAATCCCTTAACAATAGGTGTGCGCTTCGCAAAGTATTTTTGACTAGATTAATTTTGGGTTGTGCGCTTCGCAAATATACCCTCTGTGAGCTTAAAGGATATTGGGTCATTTTGAAACTCTTCAAGAATGTTTTGATGACCGACTAGACCGACAAGTTTCCCGGAGCTGGCAGTTAACATCTTAGCACTAAGAGCAGCATCCTCTATAATGAAAAGGTAAGCACAGTATGAGTTCTAAGGCTAATGGGGGCAGGTTTTCGTAGTATCTGTTACCCCGAGGCATGCAAGCTTTGTAGATGTTCCCATTGATTATTATGTGTGTACTGAAGCAGAATGAAAAATTTCATTATTTTCAATATAATCAAAATTGATTTGAATTTCATTTACCTCTCCGAATTGGGAATTTCTGGTCTAAAATAGCAGATTTTTCTGATCAGTTTCATGCTAAGTATACCAATTTTATGGTTTCCAGCTCCTCTTTTCTCGCATTAAATTTTTTGTTTTATACCTACATAACATAATATAGACAACGGTATACAAGCGCCGCAATTATATTGCAAATGAAGTTCCCTCAGGTTATTAACAGTTATGGCACGCTATCGTAATATTCACTTTTATCACATTTTATGGTAGTTTAGATCTCAAAGCGATAGGTTAGTCGTAACCTTTTATCGTCATTCACGCCATCGGTAATGTTTTTCGTGTATGTTTACAGATTTCTACGTTATTGGAAAACTACTTCATGTGCATGTCAATTAAGGAAAAACCAAAAATTAGTGTCATATAAGCCATAGGTTATAAAGAAACATCTTAATTGGATGACTGAGCTGAATGCAACTCAACTTTCTTAGGAATTTCTGTAATCCTGTTCAAGCAGTATTTATGTACATACATGCCATATATATGGCAGGTGCTACTAACTGGCATTTAACTCTGAGGTATAATTTAAAGCTTCATAAACTTTTGCTTTCCTGACAAAGCGCCTAACTACCTAATACACTTATGGAAGTCGCTAGAAGACCAAAATGGAATAAACTGGTGAATTAATGACTTGGAGAATTCCTATGGATATATGATGTAATACATGATGTATAAGTATGGTATGTATATGTATGTAAGGTTCTCAAATATTTTCGGCTGTTATACATTTTTAGTACTTTTTAATGTTAAAAAATTATATTACATTCAGTCAAATGATGACAAGAAATTATATCTAATTTTCTCTCTGATATCATCTTTCACAAATTCCTCTTTACATCCTAACCTCATGTTTCTGTTGGTCTTTTGATAGCCCTTGGCCTTTCTCCCTCTTTGATCAAAACAAAGCCCATTTAAGTTTTAACCCTCATTAATGAAAACAGAGTAAAAAACGACGACTAAAACTATTATGTCTGCATGTGGTGGGTCTATAATTTCAAAAACGAAAAAAAAAAGAAGAAAACGATTTCTTCATTTATGATCTGAAATATGATCTTTTTCATGTTAACCCTTCATTTCCTCTCGTTCTATGACAAATGTTAGTCCAGCAAGAAAAATAGAAAGGAAGAGTCCTTACCTTACACATATACAGTATAGTATAATAAAGCGTCAAACCCACTTCTCTTCACAAGAGGTCCCATAAAACACCTGGTGTTTAAGATGCAAGGGTAAGAGGCCTCTTGTCTTCTTAAAACATTCAGTCAAGTATATTACGGTGCTGCAGCGACAATAATTAACGCCAACGAAATTGCAGAAGGTAACATTTCCTGCGAAACAGAACAACCGTGAGATTTCGATGAATTCGTATTCCTTTAACTTGGTTGGTGTTACCTAAGTATATTGAGTAGCTCTAGGGGAATTTCTAGATTTCTTTGGGTCCATGGACTCATGACTGAAGTTAGACTTCAAGTTGTTATACCACTATAAATATATGTATGTATATATTATACTCGATTACAAATTGCAATTTCATACATGTAGGGCTACATAGTACATATTATAATGTAATCAACAACCACACCACTCTGCCAGTTATTGTAAAAGAGCGAAAAATTACTGTGGCAGGCAATTTATGTGGTGGCGACATACTACTTAGCTCATAGCTTAGAAAATACTGTTAAGTGATGTGTGAATAGCACTGGACTGTGGATTATTTCGCTTTGAGCGAATACACAAAAACAGGAAGAAAAAAAGAACAAAACAAATCTCGAAATGTAACTCTTATGGCATGACCAAGAAGTTTGTAGCATGTTCAATGCCATGCCTCTGACATTTGTTTCAAGATTCTAAGGCTTGTAGGAAATTAATGTTTTGGCTGGCTCGGTAGACAACTTCACTTTTTCTGCGTAAAGTGTTATTTAATGTCAAGAATAAATATTAAAAAATAAATGCATAAACAAATTATAATAAAAATAAGTTAAGAAGAAAATTGGTGTTCTGAGATGCTACGTTCAGCGCAACTTTTACTTTTCTTTCTCTTCATTTATCAATAAACACTCATCAGAAAAGATTTTGATTTTATATATTTTTCTTATAACGTACAACATTGACTTCATTAGACGGTAATATTACATTTGTCTTTAACTTGATAAAACATCATCTGTCCAAACAAAAGACACAATTTTATGTAGACCCAAGTGACTGAGTGAATGTTATTCATATGGCAATATCTCACTTCAACTAGTGGGTCTTGAACCAAAATTGTCATCTTGATTTAATGATTAGTATTTACAGGGTGTTTAATAATTGGAGCACACAACACAAGGGTTTGATAGCTGAGGTGGAGACAAGCCAAAAATTATAAGGTGAAAGGGGGGGGGGCAATACGCGTTGTTTCGGCGGCTGGAGGGCTTAAGATTTTTGGTACTTCTTCCACTTTACACCCTGCAACTTTCTTGATATAAATCTAAAAAAAAACGCTCTCGCTCGCTAGCCGGAGCCATTCATTATACAGTTCTGGATCCATGTCATAAAACTGTGAGATTATTATATACAAGTTTTGAAATTTTTTGACTGTGTTTACTCAAACGGTGTATTTTTAGAGATATGAATATGTGAAATTAAATTTTACGAAAGGATTGACTCTCTGCCCAAATCAAAATTATGACGTGTATTAACTAGGTACGCATAAGTAGGGTAAATAGAAAAAAATTCCTTAATTCTTGGTAAATTATAAATTTAAACAAGTAAGAATTGGTCTAAAGCCAATTCTTATGACACCCTAGATGCGCGTATGAAATTTTGTATGGTTTTGACTTTTGAAGTGGTTTTTCGGATATATTTCTAGAACGGTTCGTCGGACATAAAAAATTATTATTACCAATTTTATAGGATTTCATATTCTAAACAAATTTTTTGTACAATAAAAATGTCTAGAACTGATCGTTTTCACAGTATACGTAAAAATCCTAAATCTTTATATGGAAATACCAAGGAGGTGTTGCCCGATTTAGTCCATTTTTGATTTTTTTTTTGCTATTACAGTTGTCCCTCGAGATACGTAACAACAATTTGGAAAAGTTTTTGAGTAGAGTAATATACAATTTTACAAGGAATTATTTTTTATCTCAAGCATTCAATATCTTGCAGCGACTATACTATTCACTCTCTATCTCTCTTTGTAAACAAATACACACACACTCTCTACTTTTCTTACTATGTAACTCGTTACCAACGTTTTTGCGTGAATATCATTAAATACTACAGAAACTCCTTGTAGTTGTTATTTCTTTTGGTCATTTATAAAAAAATAATACACAATATATATATATATATGGTATTTACATACTATTTTAATTTCAAAATTCGATTTACGCAAAAGTCTACGGTCTGCATTAATTACGTATCTCGGGTAATTACTGTACTATAAAAACACCATGTACCAAATTTCAGCTCTCTATGTTCTCGCGTTCTCAGGCATTGTCCAAATATAATGAAAAATGAAACTTTTGTAGGGCAACCCCACGAAGGAGTTGCCCGATTTGTCTTATTTTTGAAATTTATTTTACGTTTTTTTTTAAAGTCCGTGTATAAAATTTCAGCTTTCTAATGGCCAGTTTCACAGTCTGAGTTTAAACCAAATATTTAGTTTAAACTCGACGAACGAGTTTCACAGTTTGGTTTAAACCCCGGTTAAAACTAGAGTTTAAACCATGCGATCCCTCGGTTTAAACTCAAGATAAAAGTGTGACATTTTATTTTGACAGGAGCATTGTTTCATTGTATCAAGAGAACAATTTTATCATGGATTTAGATTTAGAAATTTCTAGCGATGAAGAAGTCTTTTTTCGATTAAGTTTATAACTCTGTCCACGACTGAAAGTAAATAGAAATTGGCCAAATCCTTTTAATGAGTGGTAGGTACGACGTTGATTTTTATGCTAGGTTGGGTTTAAGTAAAGAACTTTGCCACTTTGTCTTCGAATCTATTCTTGTCCGTTTTCTTGCGCTCTATTATATATCTTTTTTATGCGCTAAGGAAGGCAATACCTCAACTTCACTTATGCTCAAATTTGCAGCCTTTTTGAATGTTGGCATATTTAAAATTAGCAAATATAGCTACACATTTTTTTATTTTTTGCTTTCTGGTCTGTTTACTTTTCCAATTGACAGATTGATTGATAGAAAATTGCTTCACAATGGTGGCGATAACTAATTTAGTTCACAATTTAATCAGTACTACCAACGTTACTAACAGAATGCACTGTGAAACCCGATTTGGTTTAAACTACGTTTAAACTTGGAGGATGGTTTAAAATAAACCTTGGTTTAAACTCGACTGTGAAACCGGCCATAAGTGAACGCTTTCTCGAATTATCGTGCCCAGAGGTGGACAGCCGGACGGACAGACGAACTGACAGACGGACGAACATGCAAAAATCAAAATAACTTTGAATATTATGCTTGGGTGTCCAATACATTTTGTTCTACCATTATTATTTCGAGGTGTTTGAAATTATGACAAACTTAGTATACTCTTTAGATTTCATCTACGGTATAAAAAGAATAACTTAAAATAATTGAATATAGTGTAGAAACTTTTATTCCATCAATGAATTTTCGTTTAAGAAATTAAGATCAGCATTATCTAATACGAGAAAATCTAATCTTGTCATCATTATATTATTTAAGGTAATGTTCGATAATTTACTTCTAAGTTTTGTTAAAATGAGTGACAAAGCCCTAAAACATCTTTTATTATTCGTATCAAAATTGAGACATGTAACTGAAAACTTGAAACATGTAGGCAATTTTAAATTAATGTCCCAATCACATATTCCTAAGAATGCGCAAGGGCAGTGAAAACAAAACATGAAAATTGTTCATGAGCAAAGAATAATCTCACATTTTTATGATGAGGAGCCCGAGCTGTATAATGAATGGCTCCGGCTAGCGAGAGATCCAATTCTAGCAACACTCTAAAATATTATCGACCAATATCTCTGATATTTCTAAAATTTACGAAAAAGTCTTAGAAGAAAAATGATAAGGAATTCTGGAAGAGTTTCTAACGGCAACAAAACATAGTTTTCCTAGTAGAGGCCCAATATAACTCTTGCTTGAGTTAGCTCAAAAATTAACACTCAGTCTTTTTTCTTGGATTGGGGGTAGCTTTACGACCGTATCTGAAACCATAAAATCTCCCAACAACTTCAGATTTGGCGAATGATTTCAAAGTCATTAGAATTTCCCTAAGCCTCCAATGCCATAGAAATTTCTAGATTAGAGTAAATTGATTCACTATGAACAAATATCCCCTTTTAATGAACTAATTATTCTGTGGGAAATATTTTTGTCCATTTCTATAAGGCAGTAGAAAGTTAAATCATATCTGATTAAGTTTGAAATATTGTGACACATACAAATTTAGCTTTATATAATTTACCTATAGAATGTGAATTGAAAATTATAAATTTTGCAGCGCATTTCATACTGATATTTTGTTCGTGTCCTTCTATAATTCAATCGTACTTAGACTTTAGAAGCTTATCCGGGAAAATAATGCTATTCCAAGTAAAAACGCATTAGGCCTTATAAAGTGTAATCTGTCGAATAATTGCCAAAGCTAGCCTGACTTGAAAAAGAAGTATAAGAAATACTCGTGAAGCTTCAGTTGACACCCTCAGTCAATACAGTCCAGATCTTGATGGATTTATAAATCGACTGTCACCTTCCATCTGCTCGGTTGCAGTTTTTATTTTCTAACTATTTCGTAATATTGTGTATGTATTAACTTAGCCATTAATTATGTCTTGCTAGTCAGAAAGATGGTGGGAAGATGGATTGCCTGCAAGGTGGTGTATACTCTACATACTCTGGTGCATGCTGGTTGATTCCCCTATCATGTTAAGAGTCATCGGTAAGAAATGAGGGATTTTCATATATAATTTATGCGAATTAAGGATTGCTGCCCATTAGCAAGTTCAGCATGGTTGATGCTAGTGAATTCACGCAGCGTGATATTAACAAGACTGACTGATGTATACAGTATTATTTACATAACTTACTAGTGCTCCTAGATGGTCATTTAGATGGAGCCTGGCGTCAAATTCGCAGAATGAGGTTATTGAAACGCTTATAGGGATATTATGGTACCAAGAAATTTCTTCAGATACCGTCAGTAAGATTTACGGATTTCCCTGGTTAGATCCTACACAGATAAATGGAGGGTTTTGGTGTTTGCTTTCTTGAGTCTAGTATTGCAGTGATGTATTCACTTGGAATGGTTACTACATTTTCCCACACCGAGGCTTTCGATATTACAATGATATTAGTAGCAAGAAGAAGCGTACTGCTATCTTTATAGATATTTACTTAAATGACTTGATCTGCTTGCCAGGCCCAGCTGACCTGCTCCTTAGGTACAGTTCTAATGCTATTCCTCTCGGACGAAAGCACGCCGTAGGGCTTCCAACATCGTAACGGGTCATTCAACTCGATAGAAACATCCAAAGCATTTTCAACGAATCAAAGAGAAAATTCACCGATATTTTTTGGGGGTCGGGAGGAGCAAATATACTTGTCATTATAATTTGTATTACCGGCTTTATGTTCACATTTTTAAAAGAGATGTTATCGACAATTCGGCGTGTTAATCCTGTTTGAAAAGAGTCCATAAGACGACGAATACAAAGCCTTTACTAGGGCCTAGATCAAATGAGCTCATACACTCAATTGAGTGCACAATGAAGGATTATACATTTTACCGCCTTGGCTTTCATGCTTGCGACTTGGGATGTTGCTTCTCTGGAATTCAAAGGATAAAAACAGTGATCCCTAGATCAGTAACAACGTGGTAGGCATATAGCTATTTCCAAAACACAACACTCATATCAAATTGCATAAGCGAAAATAATATGTATGTACTGGGAATTATTAATGTTCTACACTGATTTAAAATCTGTGGAATTTTCTTTGTTTACGATCTGATCTGGCTCGGAAGATCATGAAAACAATTGCAATTTGTTCAAATTCAACGGATCGATCCAGATCAAAAGAATATAAGTGTGAATAGTAGAAAGCTATCCCGAAAAACTCTGGTATTTCTTAGCGACCCTCTAATTACAAGCCTTCAGTGTATTTCGCTCTTTATTTTTATTGCTTCCTCTGAGCTCACAATATGGCCCAAATTTTCTGAGAAGCAATATTTGTTAACCTAACTGAAATACGCTGAGGAAGCCGTTGCTCGTTTGTAGGGATCTACTAAAGCCTCATCTAAATTGACGAAAGTTTCATAGAAAAAAAATTAAAATTCATGGGATTTAAATGATGACAAAATTCTCAATTGATTATTGAATCCACCCAAAAATATCGTTAATCTCCCGCTATATTTCCATTTAATTGACTTAACTGCTATAAGCATGCTTAGAATAACTATAGTACCTCTTAAAATGCAAATCTCTTAAACGAAACCGGAATAGTTTTCAAAGAAGTTTCAGTTTATTCGGCATTTGCCTTTGAGATTTAGCCCAGCTGGTGATTTACATCGATATGGTGGGAAAATGTTGTCTTTTCTCAATTAAAAAATAAAATAAAATGCCTGAAACTCTTGAATGAATATCGAAGTCTGCCCGACGACAGCTATTTAATTCTTAAAGTCGTGATATGTAGTATTGCATTGACCATGAGAAAAGGTAAAAGCTAAGTAGTGACGAAAATCTATACCAAAGAATGTACAAGTAAATAAGTATGTATAAAGTTGGGTGAAAGGATAGATCGCGGGAAGTTGAAAATACGCTCAACAATCATATTACTACATGTAGATATAGAAGGCAAAAGACATTCATCTCCGAGAGGAGCCCATTCAATTTATGGACTTAAATGGCTCGCTAAGGCAATTATCTTGAAATACGATTCACGCACGAGGCTTGAAAAGATTCGCCGGCACGAAACTAATATTTTTTATACTTGGACAGATAATCGGCCCCGAGTGACAGCTGCTTCTTCTTCTTGGCGTATGCAGAAGAAAAATTTATAAAGTTTTAGTTTGAAACTAGCAAAGAAAATGAAGACATTCAAGCAATTGTTCTGACTAAGGCGGTGTTCACATTCATATTTCACTGTAAGAGATACAGGGCTGTATCTGACCGTTGTGCAGCCGAACTTTTACATTTCTACGAAGGAAATCTTTAAAATTTTTTATTTTATTAAATGATTTATAGTTTCCACTTGGATAGCTTTTACTAAATATAAGAAGTATATGCGATCTTTGCGTTCTCCTAGAATTTCGTCTACACCTATTATCGGTTCTTCTAAAGGTCGAAATGGATCAGCAGTTACGTGAAGATGGCTTAACACTCAAATGTAACAAGTAAAAGTTCCCGGTTTGAAATTTTCATTCAAATTGACTTTGAGTTAAAAAACTTCTTTTATGCCCTTTCATGACCTAGCTCGTAGACAGTATTAAGAACTTATAAATAATTGGTCTAAGAATTTAGAATTTTATCAACTGAAAGCTTTTAAAATCATTCTTCTCGAAATCGAATCACAGCTCTTGAATTGAAGATAAGAAAGACTCTTCAGCTTATGAATACTAACTTGCTGAAGAGCACCGAAGCCGTTGTCAGTGTGATTTGTACTGAGTAGATACTTCAAGCCTAGATTCAGTATGAAGAAAGTATAAGAAAAGACAAGATGGAGTAAGACAATCCTTACCACCATATAATGGCTAGGAATCAATGGAATGAAGAAAATAGAAGTTAATGTAATTTTCGAGCATATGGTGATTCAAAAAATTTCTTTTATTTGTCCGCCATGAATAAAAAAGGATCTGTCATGGCCAATAGAGGCTAAGACGGCTCGTTCGTCACTAGCTCTGAAGTCTTAACCGGTCTGTTGAAGGGAAGTGGTATTTTCAAATCATATGCCAAGATAAATAAATATAACCTATAAACGTGAAATAGATTGAAACTACGTTGAATAAAAACAAACAATACTCTATTACTGCCTTGCTTGATACAGGAAATATTCAGCAATCGCCTCCTCACATTCCGATCGAACTTCGGCACCCTTAAATAGGGTTTCCTGGCAATATATGTTAGTAGTAATACTAGGACTGGTCTGTATGTCTGTATTCTGTAGTCGTGTATGAGCTCACAACAACACCAATAACAAAAACCAAATCACTATTGGCTTAATTATAAATGCAAACAATTTCGTATCTTTGTCCAGAGAAAATCTGTAGACTGCAAGTAACACATATATATATTTCCTGTCTAATAAAGGGTTTTCCAATAAAAGGTGTTATTTTGATATTCAAAGAAAAATGCCATTTTTTGAGATAAATGATCGGATCTTTATTTCATTATAAAGAGGAAGGTATGCCGTTAATAATGGAAAATAACGTCAGGCAAAAGACCACCACGACCACGACTACAGGACCATATCCTTTTCATGAAATTTTCCATAACCAAATCGCAAAGTGGCTGCCCTATGTCCTCGATAGCCTCACGAATTCCATCTTTGAGGTCTTGATTCGACGCTGGGCTGTTGGTGTAGACCTTCTCTTTCATGTAACCCCAAAGGAAGAAGTCGCAAGGTGTTAAGTCACAAGATCTCGGTGGCCAATTGTGATCACCTCTTCGAGAGATAACACGGTCCGGAAACTTTTCCCGTAAAAGATCAATGGTTTCGTTGCTTGTATGGCACGTAGCGCCGTCTTGTTGAAAGTAAACGTTGTCCAGATCAATACCATCCAATTCCATAAAAAATCAGTAATCATCTGTCGATAGCGCAATCCATTCACTGTAACTGTTGCTCCAGCCTCATTTTCGAAAGAGTAAGGTCCAATGACCCCGCTGGACCATAAACCGCACCAAACAGTCACACGTTGAGGATAGAGAGGCTTTTCAATAATAACTCTTGAGTTTTCCGAGCCCCGGATGCGACAATTTTGCTTGTTGACCAAGTCATCGAGGTGGAAATGGGCCTCATCACTCAAGATGAGTTTTCGATGGAATTCCGGATCATTTTCATGCATTTCAAGGACCCAATCAGCAAAGACTCGACGTTGTTGATGATTGGCCGGCTTGAGTTCTTGTGTTAATTGAACTTTATAAGCCTTAAGACCCAAATCTTTATTCAAAATACGGTGTAATGACGTTTGTGGAATGCCTAATTCCAAAGAACGACGAGGAATGGACAAACCTGGGTTTTCTTCAACACTTTCGGCTACAGCAGCAATATTCCCGGCTGTTCTTGAGCGACGTGCACGGGTTTTATTCTTCACATCACTAACTTGTCCCGACAGCTCGAATTTTTCTACCAATTTCTGTATTGCGGTCCGACAAGGTGCTTCACGACGACCCAAAAATGTTCGAGTTTTACGAACCGTCTCTGCCACATTTTCACCATTTTTATAGTGAATTTTAATAATTTCAATGCGTTGTTGAATCGTGTATCGTTCCATTTTTATTAATGGCGTAGTTTCTACTTGTCAAATGTAAAAAAATTACAGCTCCAGAAGTGACATCTACCGAAATAGCGGGCTAATTAAAATAACACCTCTTATTGGAAAACCCTTTACCTAACTTCAGCTCTCTATGAGGACGCGTGTGTCCAAAATATAATCGAAAACGAATTTTTTATATAGCAACCCCACGAAGGAGTTGCCTGATTTGTCTCATTTTTGAACTTAATTTTACTTTTTGTTTTAAGTCCGTGTACAAAATTCCAGCTCTGTAAATATACGCGCTCTCGAGCTATCGTGCACACAGACGCATAGACAGACAGACAGATGAAAGGACGGACGGACAGACAAACATGCAAAAATAAAATTGAATAGTATGAGTGGGTGTCCAATCTATTTTGCTCTATCATCATTTTTTCTGTGCATTACAAACGGAATCAGAATCTAGGGGCTTGTCCGAATCCATGTCTTCGTCTTCGTCTTATTATACAGCTAATGAAGTAACACAACAAGCTTAGCTATTATAATAGTTAGACGAAGACGAAGCTAGCCCGGCCGAATTCGTGTGCTCAGCTCCATATTTGACGTTTTGTTAAAAGCTTGTGCTGTTTTACTTGATGCTTGTACCTACACATCCCGCCATGCGAGTTCAGTTTGTCTATGAAATGCTAAATAAGTTAGGGTTATATTTATAAGGCAGTCATATATTTCTTGACCATCATAAATGCAGTCAAATTCCCATTCCCGGGTTAGGGCACACTTAAAATTAAATTAAAATTTGGTTTGGGTTTTTTTATGTTATAATAACACATATATAATTTCAATTTTAATTTAAGTGGGCCCCAATCCTCTCTAATCGGAGTATTAAAATAGAAATTAAATTAAATTTCAATTAAATGGCTTGGTGATACGGCCCTAAATATCGAAAGGTATATCATTGATCTTTTTTTATAAAAATTTCAATTCCATGGCCTTAATTTGAGCATCCATATGTGTTTTCATTGAAACAATTAGCACTTTCATGTCAGACGATGTTACTGGTCCATCGGATGCCGAACCACACGTAGTACGATTTACATTCGATAATGTTTAAAATGCAGATAAATCACCAACAATAACTTAATTTAGTAGATGAAGTCAACTCTCTCGAAACACAAATGAGCTCCACGCGTCTAGTTAATTAAATTTTAAAATAAAGCTGTGCGAAATAATCTTCTTTCGTTTTAACGATGCCGTTTTACCATGCATTGTAGATTAGCATTATCAACGATAACTAGCATTGCCATTAGAATTTAACCACTATATGAAAAAATCTCGTAACAGAAAATAGTCCAACTGATTTCAGACCCAACCAGATTAACTAATAATACAATACCCCCACTTACGTATGTAATTAATCAAAAATTGAAAAGCTTCTCTTATCTCAGTTGCATTATTACCGAATCACGTAATAATAACGACTACATCAATTCACTGGAATGATCGAGTCTCAAACGTGGATGCAGACAGTGAAAAAACATAAATATGTAAAATAATTCCAAACATTTCAAACATTATTAACGAAACCGCAATTTGAACCAAAGACTGCGATTTCAATTTATTCGTCTTCAAATTTGTTAAATTTGTTTAACACTTTTTCAATACACATCACTTCAATAAACCAATAAAAATTCCAAAATTTGCGTAGGTTATTTTGCTCTGCTTCACATCCATTTAAATGATCGTGGAAAGACATTGTCAACATTAACGAAATAATTGCCTCATGAACATGACAAACATTTAACCACGAAATTTATGTTAAAATTATTCAAATTTCATGCCCGGTAGCTATAAATCTCACGAGAGAGATATTAATCACAAATTCTTGTCTATTTTCAGCACTACGGCTACTGTCTGGGATCCCAGATAACATAGAAGGAGGTGGGGCATTTCCGCCTCTTTTCAACATCGCTTCAAGGGCAAAAATCTCAGTGAACGCCACATGCGGCCAAAGCGGTCGAGAGGAATACTGTAAATTGGTTGACGCATATCCGCATAAAACTTGGGCAACCCAATGTGGGATTTGCAATAGCCACAGTCTAGATTTGGATAAGCAACATCCAATTGAAACTGTTCTTGGTAGTTCGGGTGGATGGTGGCAAAGTCCAACATTACGGAATGGACATCAGTTTGAATATGTCACTATAACGCTAGATTTGAAGCAGGTGAGTACCTATATATATAATTGGGGTATGCATATAAGGTGCTCAGAGTAAAAGATAACTAACTAGGCCAATTTATCTACGTTTTGAAAAAAGTTTCGTTATAATTTAAATTCATCAAAATTCACTCTTTAAAATAATTTATCGAGAATCGCGTATTTTCGTATTTAGGCATCTTATTAAGATTTTGGTTACACACTATCCCAATTACAAAATTTAAAAATTTTTAATAAAAAATCTGAGAATATAAATTTGAATCTTTCCACTGTTTTAAAAAGAAATTGTTTTTTAATTCCTATATTTCCCGGTATTTTGATCATTTAGAAATTGAATGATTGTTTAGAGAAATTTATTGAAATTTGGTTTCACTCTAAATTTTTTGTTTTAATTCTAAAATTCGTTTTTCTTTTCAACTCTCTTGGAAATTGATTGAACATTTGGAAACCCTTATAAATAAAACTATTTTGAGTTTTGACGCTATTAAATCTAGGTAATCTAAAATCTTCAACAGTCATTAGAAGATACGGCTGCGAATTTTGCACATAAGTAATGTAATCTAGCAAATAATCCGCCGTCATATTGCTTTTCATTTTGACGATAAACACTAGTCATAATGAAAGAATAATCTATATGCTACCTAGACTATTAGCGTATAGTTCTAAAATCTATACGCTATTGCATGGTTTATAGTTTTTATAACTAATATTTGTTACAACGCTTTTAGATTTCACGACTATATATTGACAACAATATCGTTTCGAGCGACATAATAAATTTGCTGTCAAAACTATATTGTTAATGTCTGCAACTAATTATTCTGTTGGTTGCGACTATTATGCAGTTGTGTTTAGCTATAAATATAGTTGTAATCAACTGTTTTAAATTTGATTGTGTTTAAAGTATAGTCATCAGCAACAATTTTCATACACATTCCTCTATATTGTAGTTGCTTTCGTCTTATATATTTCAGACAACACACCTTGAAAGTTAAGTTCTAGCACCAATATTTTTACTTGCAGCATATACAGGGTGTTTCCCACTAGGAGGTCAATAGAGCAGGAGGTGGTAGTACTCACCTAGACGAACCAAAAATTGGTTGGGCGGGGGGGGGGGGGGGCATATCAACCGTTTAGTGGGAAACACCCTGTATATCTTCCATTAAAATATAGTTATTAGCAACTAGGTACGATTATACTCACATTTATCTATAGTGTAATTGCTATCGTCTTTTATTTTATACATCATATCTATAAAATTTAGTTCTAGCAACTACATTTTTTACTTATGGCTTAAATATAATGTAGTTGATTGCATCTAAAGTATAGTCATTACCAATTACTTTTATACTCGCATTCATTTATTGTAGTTGCAATCATATTTTATTTACCTCGTAATTAAAAATATTCATTACTGGCATATTTTAATTACTAGATCAATAAATAATTTATCTTTAAATTAAATAATGAACACTTTTTACTTTATTGTGAAAAAGACTTCAATTGATATAGGCTGTAGAAGGTGCTGTTCTTTTTTTCCTGAGAATTATTTACAACATAGGACAGAGGCTCATATTTTTTTATTTACTCTTATTATACAAAAATTATTTTAATAAACTTATTAAATATGATTACCAGTATCATCTTGATTGATGAATGATATAATATTTTGTAAAGATTAATTTCTGCTTTATTAAGTAGAACATGAAAAGCTTTGTCTTCAAAACTGATTCTTTTTCATATATATGTACTACAAAAATTAAATTAAATCGTTTACATTAAATAATTAAGCTAATTGTATTCACAAGCTTATATGCATCTTTTCACGTAATGCTAGGAATTTTTTGATGTACTCTGAAGTGCAATTGCAAATATTGTGTTCTATGTAGGTACATATGTATGAAAAAAAAAATCATTTACAATATATCACTTTATTTCAATAATTTGGACAGTTCCTACTTACCAGTTTACAAGAATTTATTTACTAAAATTATTTTTTTTTACTTTTACATTTCACTTCACAACATATCCGACTCCATTGAATACACTGATATGATTTCAAGTTAATTTTATTAATACAGTTATAATTATGGTTATCAGTAACTATATAATAGTCACTAGCAGCTATACTTAAATACCTATTGTATTCACAAGCAACCGTGAATATAGTTGCTTACACCTATGTTGTTTCATAGATGCTGAAAGCGTACTAGTGGACTAAAATTTTATGTATTTGGATGAGTTCCAACCATATAACTTTTGACCTCTACGTAATATTGGTAACAAATTTTAACTATACATCTATATTCAATACATCAAACTGTATCACAATATATGAAAGTCCCATCCAAATCCAAGAGGTAGTCCTTTATTAATATATTCACAAAAATTTTATTTTATTTATATTTTTTTAACATTTCTTTAAGTACGAGTATTGCTGAATATTTTAACCCTTAAATGCATAATTCGTGGTACCAATTTTACATAGGGTAGTAGCTAGCTCAACTCGATATTGATTCGCGGACATGGAGTTTGCTCCTGGAGTTCTTTTATAAAGAAGTCATGAATTGATTACTGACAAATCAATAAAATGGTAAAACAGCCCCTCATGTACCATTTCTTGGATTTCGTCGATATTCTATTCCTTCCAATAAAATTGTCCATAAGGTCTACACCACCCATGTGACGATTATATTCACCTACAACAGCAGGACATTTTATAATAATGTTTGTTTTAGTTTTTCTATCATATCTTCTAACTGTTCCCTCAGGATCAGTCCCGACGAAATTAGATAGTATTGTCACGCATTTGTTATCCTTCCATATCAAGTTGGCGATCGTAATATTCTCGTATTTTGCCACATATTCACTCGAGGTCCCTCTTGGACTTTGTTTTAAATCTTCTTCCTTAGCCAACATGCAGTTGGGGATGCGGTTCCACCTTACCATACCTAAACAATATATGTCTTGTTTGGTCAGGTAGCACAAAATCTGGATAGATGTATAAAAATTATCACAATATATGTTATACTTAGTTGGACCTACGGGGAACTTCGCGACACAATCTCACCACAATATTACTACTAACTCCCAAATCTTTTTCTTCCGGAAAGCGTTTCAGGGAACTATTTTCCAATCCAGTATAAATTTCAATTTTATATGCAAAACTGGATGCACCACATAGGACAAAAAGTTTATATCCCCATTTATGAGACGTTGAAGGTAAGTACTGCTTTAAATGATGACTAGCTTTGGAAGCACAAATCTGTTCATCAAATGATAAATGCTCCTCCATAGGTATTGTCACAAATTTTCGTTGGAGCAAATCAATTATTGGGCGGAGTTTATAAAGCTTATCAAAATCTGTATTAGCTTTAGTAATAGCTTTGGAATTATCATTAAAATGAAGAACAGATCGAAAAATTTTTCGAAATAATTCAAAGACATCGTATTTTTGTCTATTTCAAGACCTACATTTTGTCCCAGTAAAGTCTTATATTTGAAAACTTTGCTACAGATGACAATATCATAGTTCCAATATATTTTAAAAGATCATGTTTTGTAATAATAAATGGAACTGCAATGTCTTTTGTCACTGAATATAAATTGCTTTCTTCAACAATTTTATTCAATAGCTCGTCGTCAAAAAAATACCTGAAGAATTGGTATGGAGCTTCCAGTTCTTGTATGTGTGATGGCAATTCTGAAGAGCCAGTAAATTTTTTCTCCTAATCACACAACTTGGATCTTTCCTTTTTTCCAAAGTAGGTTTCTCTTTAAATCCCGTAATATCTGACTGGCTTATATTGTCTAAATTAAGGCTAGTTGTGGGAACAGACGATACTGAACTCTTTTCTACACTTACAGAATCCGAAACAGTTAGATCTGCATGAAAATTTTCTGTGGAAACTGGAATAAATTCTGTTAAGTCGTCTTCATCACTTTCCAATCCGTCTTCACTGTCACTAGGCATATTCAACAGCAAATTAAGGATATCTTGTTCATTTGTCGTCATCATGTTGCCTTGGAAATTTTCTAAATATCCTAGAAACTGGAAGATAAAATCTAATAAACAATATTACCCCTTTCTGCATGATGTACCATATATGGTCAATTTTCCATATGAAAACATGCCAAATTCGTTTAAAAGTAATTTATTATGATAATATCAATAAATATCCCTATAAATTGTAAAAAACAAAGTTTCAAAACTTATCTTCAAGTTTTAAACAGTTTTGTTCACTTTGGAATGAGCTATTAGCGCACTGCTCAACTAGTCAGCAAACACTGTAAGAAAATACGTTATGTAGCTCGTACTACTTAGGAACAACAACGTAAAAGTATTCGTAGCCACGCACAATATTCCTTTGAAATTGTTCAGCATGAATTTCTAGGAAAATTTTCTGAATAGACATATTTACAGAATCAAAACCAGATAGTGCCATATATGGCACCGTATGCATGAAAGGGTAATTGCCTCATATAACTTTATATAAATTGAAATATCAAATATAGTTACAAGCATTATCTCTATCCCCGTTACAAGATTACATTGCAAAAAATATCATCCATCTACTTTGTTATAGTTGTCTCATCAACATAAAACTATAAAATAGATACAACAGCTAAATAATAAGATTTTTACCTACTTTTTAGGAATCCATAACTATATGTAGTTGAGATAACTATAATATAGTTACTGGATTTATGTGATTCTATGAAACTTTTCTTTGCATGAGCACTATCGGTGATATTTAGTACACTTCAGTAAAATTCGCATCACTTTATTCTGTAGTTTCTGAAGGTAGATGATATGTTGATTGCACATAAAGAGGATAGTGAAGTAATAATAAAAATGGGGGCTAACAATATTGTATGTATTATAAAAGATAAAAGCTGTATACGTTGTTACATTTCCTATAAACCTTCTGAGAAAGTCGAACTTCTTTGCAATTTTTGTTTTTTATGATGAACCCTATACATATGTATGTGCTAAACATCTTAGATTCTTGTACTCACAAATATTTAAACTTCTTAACTGTTTGTAGTATTTATTTCTACAACCTCATGTTTAATGTTTCGTCGACATTAACTATCGTTGGTTTAGTTTTAGATACATTTAACATTAATTTATTAAATTTCAACTAATTGGTTTAACTATCCAGATTTTCTTGCAATAATCCCTTTATATCATTAAATATTTTGTCCGAAATATATATTAATGTATCATCTGCAAAACAGAGATAAGTTCGCATGTTTAATCGCACATATCAATTATATACATATTGAAATCATAAATGTTCATAAGATTGAACCCTGCGGTACATCCATCTCTATCCTCACCGTTCCTGATATTGTTTACGTTACTTTTGTTCTCTTCGTTTTACCAGTTAAAAATTCCTTGGCACCATTCCAATTCTTTATTTTGCATACCATGACTAGCCAATTTCTATAAAAGTAATTGATGATCAACTGTCTCAAATGTTCTCTTAAAATCCAAAAATACTAAGGAATTTGCTTACTTGATTAAATTTTTTTCTTTCAATGATGATATAACCATATTGAGCGCAGAATGCTTCTGCCTGGGGCTTAATTGGTTCGGGATGATTTTCATCTAAATATTCAACTGTTTATGGAAAAAATTTTCCATCACCTTCTCAATTGTATTTATTTAAGGTGGCTACTTTTTGGGATTACCCAGTACAACAGTAAAGGGGATTTTTAATTTTATCACACAACTTATTGATTTTGGGCAGCAAGTTTTAGGTCTTGATTTGACTCTTCAAAAGGTCTCAAATAGCGAAATTGAGTGATTCGAAAAAGCAAGCGAAAATAGAAAAATAAAAAAAAAATAAAACAAAAAAATAGAGAAAAATAGAACAAACGTTTTTGAGAATAGTTGGTTTGGCTTTCTGTCAAATTTCTTCGGAAATCCACAGTTGCTGTCTTTTGTGACCTATACCTACCAATCTGCATTCCGTTGCTGTTAATATAGCGGCCATTAAACTATGACATTTATCATTTGTTGCTTATGCGAGATTATTGAGAATGCTTGTGAATTCTTTATAGAATTCAGTTGCTGCAAGAACTTAAGCCAGTAGACCAAAAATTCGTCAATTGGCTACTGTTGGAGAAGCAAGGTGAGACGACGATTTTGTCAACAAAATCATCATCAGCTACGAAGTACAATTTGAACTGGATTGCTGCGTAAATAAACGGATTTTGGGCACAGAGAATCCCCAAGTGATATATGAGAGATCGTTACATCCTCAAGGAGCTACTGTTTGGTGCGGTTGTTTTTGGAATGACGAAGATATTGGGCTGTAACTGTGAATGATATTCGCTACCGCGTTATGAGAATCGAGCTGTTCTGGTTAACATCGTCGGAGTGGACCTTTATGAGTGTTCCAGCAGGATGGCACGACACTGCATGAGAAATAGTTTTCCTTGTTTTGTTTTGTGGAGATTTGTGATAATTCACAATTAGTGATCTCAAGGCCAAGATCGAACGAATGTTATGTAAGATTCAGCCAAATATTAAATATGCTATCAAAACAACAGAGGGCATGCATAAAGAGTTAAGGCCGATTCACACCGCCGCGATAGCGATTGCGATAACGATAGCGATAATCTTAGCGACAAACCAGCGACACAATTCCTTTCACACCAACGTGATAGATCACAGCGATACTTACATGCATATGCCTGAACCAAATAAAGACATTTAGGAAAATCTGAACATGGGACAAATTAGAGCTTTCAAATTGTATTGACTAGGATTGATGGTGGACATGCTACGATTATGTGTCAATTCAATGTGTACTAGCTCGACTTATACTGGCTCCACTTATTTTTTCAATTTGAAAAAGTTTGTCTTACTGTACATCTTTAAAAGATTTTTAAGAAACAATATGAAACAAAAAACATAAAATTTTTCACTTCTTTTGCTGCTTTTTTATATTCGATATTGTCTTAAAAAAAAAATTAATAAATAAATAAATAAAACTATAAAAATACTTCACTTATTTCTAGACCGCGGTTTCAGCTATCAGTAGACTCTACTGAGGATTGCCAAAACAGCCGAAACCACGGTCTAGAAATAAGTAAAGTACATATTTTTATATTTATTTATTATGTTCTTGACCATCGTTGATATTGAATATAAATTTTTATATATCGACATGATATATGATATGGAAAAAATAGTGTTTTAAATGTTTGGTCTATAGAGATGAAATTTGAATACGGTTTGCACCAAATGTTTGCCTGATCTATATAAAAAAACACCGTATACCTCGATTGTCGATTAAGGATTCCCTTTAAAATTTTACTTTATACGTCCTTTCGCAGCAAGGTATGCTCGACAAGAACCTCAGAAACGCCAGTATAATACTTAAATTTACACAGCCTTATAAGTAGACAACGCGTTTGGAACTTTGGCGCAAAATGAAGAATTTTTGTCAATCCTTCCTATACATACAGCAACGCAGCCTAAAACAACTATTAAAATTGTTCAAACCCCCTACATTGTTCATACAAACCTCGAATGAGAACGATAATTATTACACTCCAACATTTGGAACCCTCTTAATAAAAAATGGTGGGTTTAATAAATTTTGAAGTTAATGGAAGAACACCAACGGAAGAAATTTTCCAAATCTAACAATGTTTTTGTACTTGCACTGTAACCTCACTTCTTTTAATACTTCCCATTTATATTCTAGGCTAAATTTAACCTCTATGGAAAAAACAATAAATCAACTCTGATCGCGGTGTCCACAGGTTCCCAGAGGCCAAGACACTAATACTCTTAAGCTAACCCAACCTGTATTCAACTCCTTGGCAATATTTTTTCTAATTCAGATTATATAAAATTGGGTATTCCTCTATATGATTTTAATTCATTTTTCAAAACCCACTTGAATTTGCATTATCCATTTTGATCTCACAGCTCGCGATAGATGACTAAAATTGTGCATGCTGCGATAGAATGAATGATGTGTTACGTCGTTGTGAGCATTTACATTGAAAACTATGTGTAGCGATCTATCGCTGTCGCTTCGTTATCGGTATCGCTACGTTATCGCAATCGTTTGAATCGGCCTTTAACAAAAGATGCGTTTTATTTTAAAATTATGTTGTGGTTTCCTGATGGAACAACCTATACTATACTATACCTGTATCTACAGTCTCGGATTTTGATGAAACTTTTTTCCCACCCTTTGATATTGGTTTATAACATGATACAAATTTTAACAAGGTATGGCCGAATTATCTGTCATTTGGTTGCTTGCCTCATGTGGCGACAAATGTCATAAAGTTGTTCAATTCTTCCTGATCAAAGTGAACAAAATTTCTATTTGGAACTTTCCTTGCTTTCTCCCGAAGTCATTTAAACGAAGAAACTAATGTTTTGTTAAATATTTCAAAATATTCACAACGTATTTCAGTCAATAAAATACGAAAGACTAAAAAAAAAAAAAAACAATTCGCTGGAAATGACATTGTCTCCTAATGACGTAGCAACACAAAAAGCTCCTTTTGAATCGGCCATACCTTGTTATCTTTGTATCATGTATCTACAAATAAGCTTCTTAAATTCGATATGAAAAACTGTTTTTTGATAAAAATGTTTGTTATATTAGTAAAACAGAGATAAAGTGCCGAACTTGTGATTTTGTGGAGTCACGATTTCGGTAGTAACTATAGTAACTGTATCGGAAGTCATAACGTAGATTTACTAGTTTCTATGTTATTGAAATATTCAGCTTAGTACTCTTGATATAGTTATTAGGTTGTTGAACAGTTGCTATTGCGCCTCTGTGATTTTTCGAATTCAATTTTCAAAATTTATGGTTTTAGACAAAAAAGGTTGACGTTCTTCTAGGCGCTGGTATATTTTTTGATTTATTACTGGCAGGCCAAATTAAACTCGGAAATGATTTTCCTAAATTGCAAAACACCTTGCTAGGATGGATAGTCTCTGGCAGAATGAATAGTCGCTCAAGTTATAGCTCATTAGTAGTTTCGGGCGAAAACATTGATGAGGCCAAATTCATGGATCAGGGCACAATTATTGAACGTCTTCTTGAAAGGTTTTGGTTGATAGAAGACATTGGAAACAGAAAGCCCTGCTTAACAACGGAACAGGAATTATGTGAGATACACTTTTTAGCAATTGTCTGTCACTTACTTTCTGGTCGTTTTCTCGTTCATCTCCCCTTTCGAAAAGGTCCGTCGTGTTTGGGAAATTCTTCCGAAATTGCAAATCGTCGATTTATAAACTTAGAAAAACGTTTGCAACGGCTTCCGGACATTAAGCATGCGTATTCAGACTTTATGGCGGAATATGTAAAATTAGGACACATAAAGGAATGTGATAAGTCACTTCTGGAAAACTCTCACAATTTCCTCCCTCATCACTACGTCTTGAAGCCAGATAGTTCAACCACAAAATTGAGATCGGTATTTGATGCTTCGTGTCGCATAACCTCTGCATTATCTTTAAATGATATTTTGATGATAGGATTATCTGTACAACCCGAACTATTTGACACAATTTTAAGATTTCGTCTTCATAAATACGCAATAACTGCAGATATATCAAAACTGTATCGTGAGATTCAAGTGGCGTCAGATGACTGCAAATATCAGTGTATTTATTGGCGAGAAAATATTACTGATCCGTTAAAAATATATCGATTGGAAATGGTAACGTATGGTACAGCCTCAGCGCCTTACTTAGCAACTAGATGTCTCAAATACTTAGCAGACAACGAATCCAAAGGAAGGGAATTGGGTGCACGCGTAATACACAATGATTTTTATGTAGATGACATGCTGTCAGGAGCAGACTCGATCGAACAGACAAGACTATATATGAATCAAGTTGAAGAAATTTTGAATGAGAGGCAGTTCGAATTAAGAAAATGGTGCCGAAATTACTAGAAGACATGGCCGAAGATAAGAAAGAAAAACTGCTAAAACTTAATAATTTAGATGTGACTAAGAAATTAGGTATCGTGGGGAATCCTGAGAGTTGCGAAAAATCTATAAATATGTAAAAGGGTTGTATTTTAGATACGGAGTTTAGTAGATAATTTTAAAGGTTTTGGTTTTAAGAAAAGAAATTCAGTTAAATTAAAAAATTAATTAAATTATGGTCGCTGGTTGTAGACGATCTCCTTCAGAAGCTAACCAACTCCGGCTATGATAATCAGGGATATGCGGATGACCTGGACGTTATTATTAGGAGCAAACATGATCAGAACATCTCTAATCAATTGCATAATGCCCTAAACATAGTTTGCGACTGGTGCCAAACAATGGGACTTCGAGCCAATTCTGGTAAGACAATAGTTGTTCCCTTTAAGTGAAAAAGGAAGTTTGACTTACAAGCACCATCTCTTGAAGGAACAGTGATGGAATTCTTAAATAAGGTAAAATATCTAGGTATTACCTTAGATAGCAGACTAACCTTAAACTCCCATTTAAAAAGAGTACTAGATAAGGCTACAGTGGCAACATGGACATGTCGCAGGATTTTTGGCAAAACTTGGGGTCTTAAACCAAAAATGAATCTGTGGTCATACACATCTATTATAAGACCCATGGTCGTATACGCCTCACTCGTTTGGTGGCCAAAAACAAAACAAAAGACGGCCCAAGGTATTTTGCAAAAACTACAACGGCTTGCATGTATAGGAGTAACCGGCGCCATGCGTACCTACCCAGCTGCGACCTTAGAGGCTATGTTGGACCTATTACCTTTACATTTGCATGTTAGGGAGGAGGCCATACTTAGTGCAATTAGGCTACAAATGGCAAACCTCCGAAGTACAAATAATTTGGACACCTGAAAGTCCTCCAGGATTTCATAGAGGACCCGATGGCTAACCCAATTTCAGACGTTATGTCGAAACAGCATAACTTTGAAACACCATTTAAGGTGATCTTGGGGGACTGTCAACAGTGGCACACTGGGACCCATCCTTTGAAAAAGGATCTCTTAAATAGTACACAGATAGGAAGGTAAAGCAGGCGTGGGCATATATGGGCCAAGGTGCCATCTCGCAAAGGCACCGGGGGCCTTACCAACTATTTTTCGGGCAGAAATACACGCCATAGAACTCTGCGCTCGCGAAAAAATCCACAAAAATATGCGTGGAGCCAAAATATGCATAATATAAAACAGCCAAGCAGCTTAAAGCGTTAAACTCGTTTACCTTTGAGTCTAGGCTGGTTTGGTACTGTCTTACTCTCTTGAAGCATTTGGCTGAAAGAAATAGGGTGACACTAATCTGGGTACCAGGACATGAAGGCATTAAGGGAAACGAGATTGCGGATCCCCTTGTAAATGAAGGAACCAAATCACTGTTTATTGGCCCTTAGCCTGTCTGTGGACTCCCAAAAAGTCACCTCTCAGCTCAGATCAGGCTTTGAGAAGACAAAACCAAGAAGGAACACTGGGAAAATACCCCCGAGCTGAGTTAAGCGAAGAAGCATTCCTCACACTCAGCAGAAAGGCACTAAGGTTCATAACGAGCCTACTTACTGGGTATTGCCCACTTATATACCATTTTAAAAAGATGGGTAAGGTGGAGGAAGAGACCTGGCGCTTCTGTATGGAAGACGATTGCGGATCCCCTTGTAAATGAAGGAACCAAATCACTGTTTATTGGCCCTTAGCCTGTCTGTGGACTCCCAAAAAGTCACCTCTCAGCTCAGATCAGGCTTTGAGAAGACAAAACCAAGAAGGAACACTGGGAAAATACCCCCGAGCTGAGTTAAGCGAAGAAGCATTCCTCACACTCAGCAGAAAGGCACTAAGGTTCATAACGAGCCTACTTACTGGGTATTGCCCACTTATATACCATTTTAAAAAGATGGGTAAGGTGGAGGAAGAGACCTGGCGCTTCTGTATGGAAGACGATGAAACTGCTGAACATGTCCTGTGTGACTGTGAAGCTCTGTGCCGCATAAGGCTAAGACATCTAGGAAAGGCATTTTCATTTCCAGAGGATGTCGGAAAAGTGGCACCAAAGAACATTATAAGCTTTATCAAAGACGTTAAGTTCGAACGAGCGCCCTAGGGAATTTAGGGGTAGTGCTACAAAAGATGTTATAGGTCACGGTGACAAGATGAGAGGCAAGCGTGCTGTCTGCATCTCCGTTATTAATAATAATAATAATAGAGGAGGTAAAAAACAGCTAATCAGAAAGTTTAACAGTTTCGTTGGGTCCAAAAGCAGACAAAAGTAATTCGTTTGGAAAGGAATGGGTCTATTTTAGGTTCATTTTTGGGCTACTCTCTATGATATTTCCACTCTTATAGACTGTATGAATGGAATGATCATGCTTATTTGCATTCATCCCCATCTGCATTCAGTATTTATACTGAAAAGTATACTGGAATTCAGTTACTTAATCTTTAAAAAGCTTCCATAGTTAGTATAAGGATACGACCCCATACGAAATACTGCGTAAAAATTTGAAAATTTGAAAATTTGAAAATTTTTACGTTTGTGCTGTGTTGTGTTTTAAATTGAGCCTTCCATTTTATAAAATGTATGCAAATACAAGAATAGTTATACACCTTCTTGACTTGAATTGTGAAAAACCTATAAATAAGAAACTTAAAATTCTAGTTTTGCTCTTATACTTCTATTCTAGCGTAAACTTCTTCCATAATTACTTCGAATGTCTCAGAAACAAAGGAAAAATGTTCTCTTTAAAACTAAAAACCGAATATGGACACTTTGATATCTACTCAACATCAATCTCGCGTACTTTTATTTCCATCATCATCAATTCTCTTAATATGGACAGAGCCGAGATCGTTTCATGTCCACTGTCGCCATTGGAGATTTCTTTTAATGAACCTTCACAGGAAGATGTTTTGCGATGACTTGATCTCAAGTCGAAACTCTCTAGAGGTAGCGAGGTATTGAATATAAGGGCCTCATCCTTTTATGGCAGAATCGAGGACAGTTTAAAATATAAATTAGACTCCTGATAAGATACGTGCAGGAATTTTTTGATCTTTTATAGAAAGATTTGAAGGATTCTTCCTTAAAGGTAGTATGACGATGATGCAAGTCTAAATTTAGGTAGGTAGGTAGGTTGGTAGGTACAATAAAAAAAAAGTTGTCACATTTTAAACTTAAAAGAATTGCGACCGAACTTCCCTTAATTATGTGTCTCAATCCGTAAAGTGATAACTAAGTTGTTGCTTGGAAGAATTTGGTGAATTTATCTGAGCTTCCGAATTAAGTAATGAGGCGTCAAAAGTAAAATACTGGAAAAACTCGTCGCAATTAATTCGAAATTCTTCTTAACAAAATTCTGGTACATGCTCTTGGGAATATTAAAAATGTTCACAATGGTAAATCGTTACCGCCATTCAGTCAGTGATTTGGGAAGTTGTTCTTTCCTTTTAGTCCTTCAAGTTGAGGTTTTTGCTTATTAGAGTAGAAAGATACTAAACAAAAAAAAAACAAAAAACTGGTTCCTTCCTTATAAAAGCATTCTGTAGGAAATTTTATGTATTTATTCTGAAAAATATGTATGGCGCTAGATTTCATTCTACATAAACAAATTGCAATCAAGTTTCGGCTGAAACTTGCTTAGACCAGCGCCTCGGGCGGTAATTGCTTCATTAATCGGCTCCAAATATGGTCAATCTTAGAAATGTTGACAAGAGCAGGAAACAGGCAATAATGGCTGAAAATAGAAAAACAAAATTTAACGAAACTCCTTACTCTACTGGGAATTCCATCACTGACATATGAAGCGCTATACTATGTACATACCTACATAAACGAATTCACAACCTATGGGATAGAAAAGTCAACAGAAACCAATTAATCTTGAAAAGGATTGAGATTTTCGCAATATCTAGCTCTGCTGTGCATATACTTAGCTAGCTAACTACCTATGTATGTTTTCAGATTTGAGTCTTGATCACGCCGCACGTACGCGCCTGCTTAATATACATACGGCACCCTTACGAGTTTAAGTAGCATTTCAGCATTTGTAATGTGTCTTCTAGAAACGATCTTTTGAAACGCTATACTTGGTCTAACTAACCACTCAAACGAACATACCTTAGCGGTCCTTATTGAAAGACAAAATTCTTTGCGTCTATAATAGCTGCGCGCGTTGACGATGGGTTGCTTGGTTGGTTTCGGGTCGTCTTGGAGGACAACTTCAATCGCACTGCAACCAGATGGTCGTGATCAAGGAAATTGTAAATTTAAATGACACGTGGATGTGTCAGGTTTTAATGAACATGTGATTATTTATAGTAATCGATGTTTCGGGCTGTAGGAGCTGGTGCTGCTGTCTCTGTCCACATGTCACAGGAATGTCAGACACGCCACACCACCGCGGCGATTTTTGTTTATCGTTTTTGCATTTTCTATTTTGATTGATAAAAGTCCATTTGCGATGAGTTATTTGAGGTGTGCTCATAGACGAGAAATTGTTGAACCCGGATTTTGGGATTGTTAGAGTAGAGCTGGCATTTTGTTTTGTTTTTGAATTCTTGAGGATTTAATTTGGATGCATGGATTTCTTATAAAATATTTTCTTTCTATTCTGCCTTCTACTTATGTATACTGTAAGAGGTGACTATGGAACTCTATCCCAATCATGTTCCTCATCTTCGTATGTTTTAGAAATAAATAGCTTCATTTGACTGGACATAGTTGAGTACTTATATTGTATATTATGATAAATATCGATTTAAGTCAACGAGTTGGAATACAATAGCTGCATCTTCACCCTCCATTTATAAATTGTCTTGATGTCATTAACTGTTATAACGAGTTGAATTGAGAAATAATGTTTTGGTGGCGTTAGAATCAAGGGACTTTTCAACTTTTTTATAGTTTTATTATTAAGACCATTCGAGCATCTCCGGTTTGAATAAAACTTTCACAATTTGTATGGAACTCGTAAATAGCTCACTCACATTTTTATGTTTCCCCTACTACACCCCACATCCCCCATTTTCAAAAAATATTTCGAGAGAGGAGGTACCGATTTTTCCGATTCAAATGCCAAATGAACAAATGCCTTATATATTTCATAAAAAAATACTGCAGCATCGAAGGACACTGTTTTTTTTATAATAATAGTATTTTTTAAAAAAAGTGCTATTGAAATTATTGATCTGTAAATGTTTTTTTATAATATTATTTTAGAGCCATAAGTTTTATCTGTCTAT
The DNA here is from genome assembly GCA_963924295.1 of Dioctria rufipes. Lineage (NCBI taxonomy): Eukaryota > Metazoa > Arthropoda > Insecta > Diptera > Asilidae > Dioctria > Dioctria rufipes. The sequence goes on from OZ002744.1 coordinate 77,206,892, forward strand.
GTGCCAAAAATTGCTCGGCTCTGATTTATTTTGGTGTATGAGTTTACCCTATAACATGGTAGTGCTCCCATAATGCGTTACTTTATGTCACTTTAAAAATTTATATCTCCAAAATGAGCATCACCACATTTTTCGCACAGGGATAGATAAATCTTTTGGTTTTAAAGTAAAAGTTCAAAAAAAATTTTGCAGATCTCCAGTTTCATTAGTAAATAATATTATTATTTAAAAAAAAAAAAAAAACACAAAACAGATTCGTTTGGGGTTTTCCGTATTTTTTCTTTATGAAAAACGTGAAGCATTTATTTTCATTTAGCATGTGAATCAGAAAAATCGTTGCTCCGTTCTGGAGACATGATTTTTTAAAAATGATGTTTTGTCGTTAAATCATGAAATTTCGAACCCCTAGAAGAAAGGGGAGCATGGAATGAGAAACAAAAACATATGGCTGAGCTATTCGGAGATGGTTGGGTTTCAAGGTGATCGATTTGCTGAGACAGGGCTGTGTATACCTACTTATATATAAAATACTAATGTACCAAAAGCAGATCCTTGAGCTACTGCACAAAAAACAAGTAGGAAATCAGATGCAATATCCCCTTAAAATATTTTGTAATCAGAAAGATTGCAAAATCCTGAAAAATTATATGAATAAATCAAAAAATTATTTTGGTTGCTATTAGTTACCAGCTATATAAAAATGCCATCAGAATTGCAGGATAGGTACAAAACGGGAATACCCACTTTTCATACAACTTTAGGCCCGACACACAGAGATATTTTAAACGATGCATTATGATACTCGGACTTTTCTATTTCTCGTGATTGCGTGAAATTGATGAGTCGTGGAAAATCACTTCCTATGAGAAAAATGCTCACAATAGAGCACTTATGGCCTTGGAAGAAAGAATTGCAAAACTATATGCGAAACGTAGTAATTAGGGTGTATGTGACTCAAGTGCATTAAAAGCATTTTCCGGTGGCAAAAACGTCCCGAGAAAGTTTTCTAAATCGGGAGAAAAGCACAGCACCCGATAGTACTTGGCAAGACCTTTAATTTGATATGCAACATTCCGTATTGGAACCACCCTTCCCCTCCGGGGGCTTGTACTTTCACCCTAAAAGCAGACAGAGAAAAACTTTCTTCTTCGGAATGATAATGAGCTGAGGCGAACACTGAAACCTGATTTCCGATCGGACATGGCCCTACCGAGTCAGAGCCGATCTAAGGTGTGAAAAATCAAGTACCTCAGGTCGAATAAAAAAGAGTGAAATACTAAAAAAGGGAGTATGGGGATGACTATAAATAGCTATTTAAGCCTCCGAGTATAAGAGTGTGGGTACTCAAATTTCTTCTCAGGATTTAAGGAATTCGATTCTATACTAGATTTTTCAAAATGTACTAGATCAAACGTTGAAACCCCCCAAGCCTCCCCTGCTTAATTGAAATAAATATTGTTAATAAAATATGTTGAGAGTATCATAATGAATCGTTTAAAACATCTCTCATGTCTGGAGGTGTCGGGCCTAAAATGGGCATTCCCCTTTGGCGATATATTTGAAATGTGTTAAATATTTATTTAAGACAGAAAGCGTTTTTAAGTTATAGGACGATACTCAGAACCATATAGGCCATTCACCAATCAGTGTCAACCGACCTTCCAGCTGTCGTGTTTCTTTATAGCGTCTGTGAAATAGAACTTAAAGTGTATGAGTGCTGTCGTTTATAGAATTTTGAGATATTTTAAATTTTGAAGGGATGTAAGGGGGTCATTTCTTCTTGCCTTTATAATTTATAGCTTTCAAAAGTTGCAGGACGATTTATAATGAAATTACGAACGCTACATTATGATCCTGCCTTAAATTCGTTTGCATTTCGCACCGAGATCTATTCATAGACGACATGCAGATTATTTGTAGAATATCCTGTGGAGATAAGCCTATAACTATCTAATTTTGAACTTTCTCCTAAATTTCTTTCAGGCCAAGGACCTCCAGTAGTCCATATGAAAATTTGCCTGAATAATTCATTTAGCAATTTTTGAGTCAGTACATAGTGTATATTTTTGCACATTCGACTTATTATCAATTATATGCATTATTATTAATATACATTATGTACAGAGTTTTGTGAACGTGCTGTCCAAAAGCCAGTTGCTGTAGGGCGACATTACAGCCCAGCGAAGGGTTTTCGGATACATACTTTGTCACATTTTCATAAAGGCGGTGATCTAGGTGTTTCCATATTGTTGCAACTGTCGGCATTTATATAAGTTTTTTCCAGAACTTAGCCACATAATATTGGTGCAATATCGTTTAGACTAATTCTTAAGTTAGAAGTCATTAGAAGGAATAAGAAAATCGGAAGTTGGCATTCAGCAATTAATGGTGCCACGACTAAGTCTTGAGGATTGTTGTCGTTCTGATCACTGCTGTTACTTCTCCATTATCTTTATCTTCTACTTAGATAAATCAAAGGTGTATGCTTAATTCAAGTTTTTCGATTGTAATGCGAGAGGGTAGTTATAGCTAACTAACTAAGTAGGTAAGAGGTGTGTGCTGATCTCTTCTACTTCCCTTAGGAATCTCGAGATACCCTAAGCTCCTTACTTTGCAGTTCACACAGATCTGAGAAAATGTAGCTACAAAATAGCTCACGCCTCTTGTTAATCAGAGCAGGGCCTAATATCACGTCTATTATATTATAGAGCTGTAACAAAGGATTAGCCGTACTATGGCTGTGTACATCTGTACAGTCATTTATAAAATTGCAAGAGTAGTATTATTTGCTGATAAAGCGATGTACTTTCGGAAAAATTGGACTACATAACTAACGAAATTAAATCCGATCATAATAAATTAAAATCTTACAATCTTTGTTAATGTAAATAATTTTTAAATTAAAATTTTATTACAAGTTATTGGCTAAAATTTTGTACACGACGTTTTCATAAAAATAGCAAATACAACTTCAAATAAAATATATTAAAAAAACTTTTAAAATAGATAACTTTCGTAAATAAATTGCATTAAAAAGTAAAAAACTATTTTTTTCTTTCTCAGTGATATACACAAGAAAAGTTTCGTTGTAAAATAAGAATTCCTACAATTTAGATTAAATCTTGAAAGTTTGGGCATCCATAACTACAAGTATAACTAACCACAATTGCCTAACTGCAACTCAACCCCAAACTTTTAAGATTTAATCTAAGTTGTAGCATTTCTTATTTAACAACGAATCTTTTCTTGTGTATATTACTTAGAAAAAACAATAAAATTTTACTTTTTAATGCAATTTATTTACGAAAGTTATATATTTTAAAAGTTTTTTTAATATATTTTATTTGAAGTTGTATTTGCTATTTTTTTAAGGCAAACGGAACTTTTGTGAGAAAGGAGAGGAGCGATTAAAACTAAAGTTTTAAATTAAATTCTACAATTCTAAATTCTTTGAGAGATCGTTTATATTTGCACAATTATGTCGCTGTAGCGGCAGCCAATCAACACAACAGAAAAACATTACCCAACAAGCCAAGCAACGAAACTAATGAAAATCACACAAATGATATTTCACGTTTGAAATTACTTTATTAATCTTCTTTTCAATATGAGATTTGTTCTGATCTGATTGAACTTGGTATATTACAATTAGAGCTGAAAATTGGATCCAGTTTTGCTAATATCCGGATATTCGGATACCTGGATCTGCGAACTATCTGATTCCTGAGATCCGGATCCGAACTATCCCGATCCAGATACGAACTATCCGGATTCAGATCCGAACTATCCGGATCCGATCCAAACTATCCGGATCCAAACTATCCGGACTAAGCAAAAAAGCTTCAAAATTGTGTTGTTTTATTGAGAAAATAAGAATATCATGAAATTTATATTTTCCCAATGAAACAATGCAATCTGAAGGAAATTTTGACCTGTTTTTGCTTAGTCTGGATCCGAATCCGGATAGCTTGGATTTGAATCCGGATAGCTTGGATCCGGATCCGGATAGTTAGCATCTGAATACTAGGATCCGGATTATCCGGATACCCGGATTTGAGGAATCGTATCCTAATTATCTCGTCCGGATAGTAAATTCTCCGGATACTTTCAGCTCTAATTTCAATATAGTACTACTACCAAACCATTGTTTCAACCTGACTGGTTTATAAATTTTATTACTAAAATATCCTAGGTGAATAAAAACTTTTGAATTAAATTGGTTTGCTATCAAATACAGGTGTTCGAAAAATGAAATTGACGATCTAATACCAAAAACGGAGTACTATTATAAAAGTAGTAGTCCCAGACTACGCTATTACATTTCGGAGTAAAAATACTCCGAACGGAGTACAAACGACAGCACTGGTGTACACCCATCGTATCACCCTTATTTTTAGTCCTCAGATACTGCCAAGGGGATATTCCTGTCCTCACTTCAGCATGGAATCAGGTATGACTCGTATACTTTGATTGGCTGAAGAGATTCTTCTGGTAAAACTCTTTGCATCCAGCCTTGTAGTCGGAAACTTTGCGTTTTTTCTTTTCCAAGTAAACGGTACAAGCTGTGTTTTCGAGTGTAATAATAAAATAATATATTTCATCATCATATACATATATGATATATCATCATTCAAATTGGTAAGATCTACCAAGTTACAAAAGCTAACGAATGCCTAAGTACAATGCTTTATTCTGTATTAGTGGCTTTCGGTAGGGTGCTAGAAATATAGACAAATTCGAGTAACCGAGTATCCCACTGGAACCGAATATTCAACAGGAAGCAAGTAGCTGGTTAGGAACCAAATACTCTGGTGAATACCGCACAGAAACTGGGTTTCCGCAGGTTTCTAATACCCTGATATCCGAATATGCAACTATCAGATTCCTTGAATCCGAATTCGGATACTAGGATCCGGATTATTCGGATACTCGGATTTGAAGAATCGGATCCTAATTATTCCGGGTAATCCGGATAGCAAATTATCCGGATACTTACAGCTCTAGTTCTAAGAGCTCGAAAATCCTAATCCGTAATCAACGGAAGCAAACTACTAGCATAACGGCTCGAACACATGATTTCAATTCGCATCTCTTTGCATAAAACCATATTTTTATTTATTTGTGCGTATGTGTAAAATGGGTGTATCTTGAGCTGACATTTTAGATTCAGTTACCATTTATGCTATAAGCAGTGGTCATCCCTGTTCTATTGAGAACTTGCCCCAATATTAACAGTTCCTATTAACTTCCTGAATAATTAAACTAACTAATTTTACAGTTGTACTTGATTCTACCAGGTATTCTCGTAGTCTACTGATATCAAGGAGAGCTTAGGCAACTTTTAAAAATTCCAGTTCTCAATTTTTCGATTCAAATCAATTGCACTGCCGTCATATTTTGTAACTTTCAAAAACTTCAAGTCCACTGTTAATCACTAACGGGTTTGGCTTAAGGTTAAGAGCTTTCATCTTCCAGATGAGGTTTTAATGGTTTTTCATCTTGTAGTACCTCGTTTTTGTTGTTTGCCGAATATAAGTCTTATCGAAGCTCGTTAATCACAGTTCGACTTATTGACATGAACAACGACTAAATTTCGCTTATAATCGAACGAAAAATGGGAAAAAATTAAAAACAAAACGGATCTGAAGGAAGGCAAAGTAAAATGCATCAAAGAGAAGACTGACTGGTCACCGCGATTGCAGCCGGCCCAGAATATCTTCTTTTCCGTCTTATCTTTGTAAGCCCTTGTCCTCTTACTAAAATTACGATAAGAGAAATCGAAAACAGGCAAAAGCAATTGTTTTGCGGCTTCTCAAGTACACATTCGGTTCGATCGATATAGAAACACCTACATATATATGTACGTAAGCCTACAGATTGAGAATAACATCGCGCGCGCGAGAAGAATTTCCAGTTATATGTATGTAGGTCTGACTATAGTTACATGCAGACCATCTGTTCTCCGATTATCATTGCGGTTTCTTCATTTTCTTTTTATGGTTCAACTAAGTAAGCACAGCAGCAGATTATATCTTGCGCATGGAGGTGCTGCACCTATTCGTTCCTGATCTGGTGATCATCAGCGTGTATCGTTGAGCCGATGGAGATGATCCAGTCAATTCTGGGTCTCCTCTGGGTGTCTTACATCCGATCTTGTTTGCATCTGTTTCCTCGTTTCGGTTTTTACATATGTCTGACCGACTTTTACTCGCAATAGTATCATTGGATTCAGTCGGAGCCTCGACTAATTTGCAGCGCTGTATACACAGTGATATTTCCTCTCTCTGTTGTGATTATTGAATCGATAGGAAATTACGTAAACATTGATCTTGATTATTTGCGTTTTCTTGATTATCTCGTTTAAGGTCTCATCGCTGCTATTGTTTATATATACACATGTATTTAGTACCATGGAGATTTTTTCAGTTCTGTGCTAATTTTGTTTATTTGGTTTTCCAGAGGCTTTAATAACTACATTTAATGGATAAAAAACTGCTAATATGATGCAAACTAATTAAAATATGGTAACTCTTTATTACATGTAGTCATGCAACATTGGGTTAGATCAACCTGTAGCACAAAAGATGTCATGTAACCTACCTCCCGTCTTGCCTATAAGCATTTATAACCTCAACTGTCCTTGGAGCTTGCATTAGGTTCTGGGTCGGTAGGACAACAACATTCATAGTCTTTTGAAGGAGCGTGGAGTCCACATCTGCATACTGTATTCAAAGAACATATCGGTTAACCACTTTTGAACAATGGACTCTACACTGACTAAAACCATATCTGTTAGCACGCCCCTACTTCTTTTGTAAACGCACCAGAATGCGTGCGCGTATTAGACCCCGTTAAATGACGTCTGTAGAAGTTGTACGTGTGAATGAAAAGAAAGTGGAAAATATGCAAAAACTATTGTATCAATAATCTCACTAGGAAATTACTTACTCCGTGAATTCAGAGATATAGCAGCCAAAGAGATAGAGCCACTAGTAAAGTTTATCCATTCTTGCAGCTGGATTTAGTCACATTCCAACAAGGTGGTATCAGAACAGACCATTCTGAGCACTAAGTGTGGCTCATTGAAAGATCTTTTGTTGCTCGCAACGCTCTAACCTATGTACATTTCCTCTCATTAAGGAAGTTTAATGTAAGCCTTTTGTTCTGTGAAGTAATAGAGTCAGGTTTTGTCTCTCCCTCCGTCACTCTCTAGCGCTTCCCTCTCTCTCTCTGTCTCTTTCTAGGATTACTGATGGTACTTAAATTAATCTTTTTTTTTATATAATTATTAAGTCAAGTCCAAGTAGCAGTACTATGTACCTAATTATGCATGGCAGGAAGGAGATAGGGACAGAATTTGCGACATAAGGGGTGTGGCAGAGGTGTTGGTTTGTCCCTCTTAAATTTTCGAGGATTGTACGCTCGAGAAAATAAAGAAAATGGTAGACTGTTCCACATTCGCATAATTCGGGATAAAAGCCATTACGGGATAAAAAGTATCACGTAATTTTACTGTACCGCCGGAAAGTATTTTGAAGGGTGAAACGATGAGCGTGGTTTGCAATGCGAATATAGCGTGTATAGATTAATCTACTAGGGATCAGACTAGATGCAACCTTATTGAATTGAGATCGTCCCATACAGACACAGGCAGATAGACTGGCGGGATCTACCTCGGTTATTAAAGAATAGGACCCTGAAATCGATTACACGTAGAGTTTAATTCCATATTTGAGGTTCAGGCTGTCCGTATTATAACATCATCACTCGCTCTGTAGAGTAGCCAGAGGACCATGAACATTATGCATGATTAGCACATTTGAAGTTTCGACTCTTACCCTGTTTATGCAATCATTGCGAGTAAGCCAATCTCGTCGGGTAAAGTCATTAACATTCGCATCGATATCTATTATGAAAAAGTTGAAAATTTTGAAATTTTATATAACAAAAGCTGTCAAGAAAAGTTAGTTTAGTCACAATTTTTGCAAAGATATAGATCCATTCCTCCATCTGTCCGATTGTCCGATGTTCACGGATTTAAATGAGTTGAAAAAGATGACGAGATTGAAAAACAAGCAAATTAAACGAAACTTGTTAGGAAATTCAAAAGGTAGGTTTATGACATGTAGAGTTCTACGATAGTCTGAATGAATATCTGTAGTCAGTAAGGTTGTTCAGGGCAGTGAATAGCACATAACTAGATGCGCGAAGTCGTTGCCTGCAGATTTATGATGTCAAATCGTCTTTCTTTAGATTGTTAGAGGCCTGCAATTGAGTCCCGTCAGAGTTCTTGTTTTTCCTTATAACCTAAAGTTATTGTAACAACTCAGTGAGTTCCACAGGTTTCCATGAATCCATGGATCCTTCATATATGAAGCGGTCAGTGCTGCTGTTGTTTTTTTCTCGAGCATGGCATTCTCAAGCATTGAACACTACTGTCTTGGGAATTAATTGAATTTTATATTATAATTTCTCTTATAATCCTGGAGATGAAACGCAGAAATAGTAAAATTCCGAATAAGTTTCGGGATTTTGAGACCCGGACCAAAGAATTCAGAATTATGGGTTCTAGGTTTATCATATATGGGATTCTGATTTTGGGAATTTTGAGTTACTTTGAGGTACCTACAAAAAATGTTGTAATCTAATATACTTTTCGTTACTTTCTATAATCCTTTTCCATTTTTCCAACAAATTTTGAAACCCACCCTTCTTAAATTCCCTCCTCTTTAACGAAAACTTTAGTCCTGTTTATAGAATTCATTCTTAGGGCAAATGTTGTAGGTGGAATCCATTCAAACTCATTTAATTTCTGTAGCATCTTATTCGGCGTATATCGTTGTGTGTTATCTTGATGAAAAAATCCCCTTTTTTACTGACTTAGTCCGCTCAAACTGTTCATTTTGTTATCGTGATTTAAACTTCTGATATCCCACGTAATCATGCTGGGACATACTTCATTTCCGCTGGTGTTTCCCTGTAGGTTAGTTGACAAATTTAAAGGGGCTCATTTCTATGACATGAATGTAAAAAAGGATTCACATTAGTTTTCTCTTGGTTAAAAACAGAAAAATCTCGTGGAACTCATTGTAACTTGCAGACTTTCGATATTTTGAAGGTATTAATGGAATGACCAAATCCAAGCTTCTCCAATAGTTCTTCAATTGTTATGATGGGCCTAGTTTTGCAGGACCTCCTCCTCGATCTCAACAAATATTTTTGTATTATATTCATTGTGCACGTTATAGCATTGGCTTGTCCCTTTGCCATACACTGCAGCACAGAATAAGGACAGTGTGAATTAAATACCTGTATTTCTGCCGAATGTCCGTAGGTATCCTATCTCTATTCGTCCATCACTCATAATGTATGAAATTGAAAAATTCGCATTATTTTTGTGATAAATCAATATATTAACACCGATACTAGTTCTTGATATTCAAATTAAGGAGCAATATATTAATACCCTCCTAGATATCCAAGGTGTTCTAATCACTCTAAATTTCTCAGGAAATGAGAGAACTGATCTGTTGGTCAGGTTCATATCTAGCATTCCTTTCTTTGGGCCAAAATTTGTCGTCCTTGCCATCTTAGTGTGTACATAAAACTCTTCCTTGACAAGCCAAAGAAAATGTTTACAAAATTCTTGTAGGTCTCTACAAAAGAATAATGCATGGCTGTAGTCAGGATCAGTTACAGATCTCTGTGTGTTCACAGTCATTTATCTAAAATGGCCATCATGAGTGTTACGATCACGATGGATATTTGTTGATCTGCTTTTCTGGTAGAAGATCAGTTGAGTAATATACCTTACCATGATCTATTGCATTGTTTCCTTGGCCTCCGTGCTTAAGAATTTATTTCTCTGTGCTAAAGAGAAAAAGGTCTGAAATAAAAGTCAGAATTCATTAGTTGCTTACAGCAGTTATCAAGACACATAAAGGCGAATAATGAAATATTGAAGAACGTTTAAAATAATCATAAAATTTATTCAGCGAAACGATCTTCGTTTAAACATTTCCTTTTCCTGGACAAATATCATATGCATATCTCCTGGAGAGTACGCGTTATCTGTAAATAAATTTTCCTTATCCACAGTTGAATAGATTTGCTATAAACGCCATTTATAAGCCAGTTAAAGTGAATAATTGCTGCGCGAAAGATAAGAAAATCGCGCGCAAATGGTGCAGTGTTAACGGTTGGGTAGCAATTAATTTTCTCAAGATAAACATTCGAGTGCTCTTACCTTGCTTAACAACTGGGCGTAGATTTGATTTTAAGTTGATTCGTTACATGCATATATGTAGATAGGTAGTTACAGTTTATCGTACAGAGTTATGTATCCGTGTATCAGGTAACAAAAAGAGAAACGCACAGTACTCTTTACATATGCCTTGAAGGCCTATGGGGGTAGATGGAAGTTGAGTTCACCTGTTTTGTAATTTAATTGAAGAAACATTATTTTAAGATGCAATTTTTGTCGGTTAATTAGTACGTAATTTAACGGCTTCGTTGAATATCTGAATTGGATGACTCAAATGTAATGTAATCTGAAACTCAAAAAGAACGAATCGAAGTGAACGTATCGAAGAGAACGTATCAAAGAATAACGTCCTCGGTGTACTTATAATTTTACCTGTTATGTGGATGTCCTCGTACCTTGTTTTTCACATGATAATGCATAAATTACAGAATTTACTTAATACTTACTAGTCACATTTAGCTGACTATTTTTCTCAAATTCGAATAGTTCAATCTCGGTTATTTCTGATGGCATCATTCTGTTTGGCCTATTAACATTGTACAATGAAAATATTCCAACAGCATTAACCTCTGGTTGAGATCTTTATCCCTTATATATAGAAGAAGAAATAGTAGGAAAATAGCTTGGAATTTATCGAAGCCTTTATCTACGGAGGGCAACATCTTCAGTGAAATAGTTACCTCTAAATAAATTTAAAGAATAGAATTAAAAATTTATTTAGATTTAAGAAAATTGTCACAGGGAACTGCATGAATGGTAAGCTCTTCACTAATTTATCTATGATAAAAGATTGCAGGGGGGCAGTTCACACAACTTGACACCCGCAATCGAAATTGACTTTGTATGAAACCGACTTCTATTGTCAGAAGTTCAAATTTGGGTTCACGTAATTCGACGCGTCGAATGTAATTTTCAGCTTAACCTACTGGTAAACAGTTGGATATAAATAAATAGAACCGCTGCATTAAAATTGTTAAGTTTGACAATTTGCAATTTAAATAATTATTAAAACTAAATGTCAAAATTTTTAAATAGATTTTTATAATTGAAAAGGAGAATGATAACATTGCGTGCGGTAAAAGGGTTGAGTAGACGAAAATCAGAGACGTATTAGTTCCTCTTCCTGTCCTTCTCTTTCTCTCTCTCTCTCTCTCTCTCTCTCTCTCTCTCTCTCTCTCTCTCTTATATTGTAAAAACTCAATTCTATTTTTTTCCAATATCGAAGCTATTTTACTATTTTACCTCTTCTCGTAATAGTCTTAATTTTTCCTGTCCTTAAAGAACTGTAAGAACTTTTGTATGAAAGACCTTGTGCTCTAGGAGCTCTTCCCAATTAAGCCTTAAGTGGGAAACAGCAGAGATGGACATTTTTGCATTACCACTAAAATGGCAGCATCACTAAATTTTAATTATAGTTAAAATACAGGTTGCACTATTACTAAATGATTAGTGGTAGTGCAAATTTGTTATCACTAAAGGAATAGTGGTAATGCTGAGTCTATTGCATTATCACTAAACGCTTAGTGGTAGTGCAGAGTCTTTTGCATTATCACTAAACGATTAGGCGCTTATCATAAAGCTCTTTGTGTAAAGTTTCATATAAATCTTCACAAGCTTTTTAAAATCTCTAAAATTCCTACGTAGATCTAAAAGTTCTTCGTTGGAACAATTAAGGCCGCCCTGGAGCTTCATAAGTGCATTTTATTCTTGTGCTTAACTATAATTGAGATACACGTTAAACCCGGCGTGGACCAATCGGAGCCTATAAGCTGTGCTTTTATTTGATAGAGTAAACCACCGGTCATCCACCACAATTAACAACTTATAACGACTCGCTGACTCTAATATCCATCGGCATATTTGCAATACTTATTAAAGCCAAAAAGGCATATTCATCGGCACTTCAAAAATTAATAATAACTGCATCTCGGCTTTATATGATCTTTAAGAAATATCATTGGTTCATACCACTAAACACTGAGACTGTAAATGTCATCTGCCCATGGCGCAACTTGTAGAGCTATCACGGATTTTATTTCATTCGTGAGGAAGTTGAGTTCTCGTTATACAATTCTATTTTTTTCTTTATACTTATTCCATTCGATGAAAGGAAAAAAAATGTGAAAAATGAAGTTCCAATATCTGACCTATATCTCAATGTTATTGAGCACAAAACAAAACTCCAACAATGAGAATTTAGAACGTTTGCTAATAAGCATGTACAAAATTTATGTGATGTTTGAAAAAGTGGTCCCATTGGTAAAAAAATATAAATACTCAAATCATTGTAAATTGTTGTGACCCCACGGAGACGATAGTAATTCGCCGCTTTACATAGAGACGCAATTCTTCGTGGCCTTTTCCTGTGATAAATGATTCAGACTTATACATACATTATGTCAGGTGGCTCAGTATGCACATTTGCTTTTAAAAATCCTCTGCCATTCTACGAGTGCCTTAGAAATTCCTAGTTTTCAGAAATCATCCCATAACTATAGATTGTGATTACACAAATGTTCCTTCATACACTCATATATATATATAGAAAAAGGTTCCCATTCCCATATTACATTTTTGGTTTAAGCAATTTCAACGTTTTCTTTACTGCTTTTCAATCCCCATTACGCACATCAAATTTACAGAGCTAACCAAACAAATCTTACATAGTCTATCATAAAAATTTCAAGTAGTTTACCTTTTAATTTACACTTTTTTCCGAACTCACAAATATTCGACGGGTACTTACTTATACCTGCGGAACATAATTTATTTACACGGAATCAGATAAATTTTTGATTTTATGAACTTTTCACGGTTGCGTTACTACTAAAGTGCCGCCTTTTTACCCAACTTTAATTAGTTCCGGTTTTATTACACGGCTGCTGACTTATAACCGATGTTTGTTCTTTTTATTTGAGATTGCAATTTCATTCAAATATTATATAAACATTATACTGGCAGTCGAAGATTGACATTAGCTTTGGCCTTAGAAATATGCTTATCACTTATTTGAGGACGATAAACATTAAACGCTGGATGTGCGTAAGTAAATAGATATTCCTGTCACATTTGAAATCAGGTAAAGCTAATACCGACATGTTTAAAATGTTTCTCGAGTGATATGAGAACTGACGACTTTCTACTTTCCAGTCGAATTATCTTGACTAGCACAAAAAAAAAACGGGTAAAAATATCCGAAATTTTTATTTTAGGCAGGAAAAAGGAGTGTACGGGGCTAGTTGATCAGTTGTTGTAAAGGCTATGAAGCTCTTCATACAATGAGTTCTTAACAGTGACTGTACACTCTCTACTTTTACAAAATGTTTTGTGAAAAACTAGCATACTTTCTTAATCACCCTATAATTTCCAAACGGCTGATATGGCTCTTCCCTGCTATGGAAGATGCGACATAAATCATAACTCGTGTACAAAGTTGTTTATCGTATTTTTTTTATTGTAAATACTAAAATAATATTTTATGTAATAAAAGGGCCGTCTTAGAGTCCTCGTAGTCCCTAGGAACTTTCGCATAATATTGCAGTCGTAGGCCCCATAAATTTACTAACAAACTTTTATTTTATTTAAAATTAATATTCATATTTATATGGAGGTCCAGTTTAACCCTATTGGGTTTGTCAACAGGGGTCAAATATAATTATATCAACAAAATAATAAACTTACTCTATGGTACGGTGACAAATGATCTTTTTTTTTTAGTTATTTTCTTCATAACAGATCTTTGTCAAGTGAAGAATTAGTGGCTAAAGCAAATACTTTAATTGAGTTATATCCATCAGATCTGGTAGATGGATCTATTTTTGAAGGTTTTTTTGTTCTGTCGACTGTTTGTTGACAGTAAATCTGTGTCCGACATGATATAGATATGAAATAGAAAGTAATCCCGTACAAGCTTTCCAAATGTTAATATTGCTTTTAGAATTTAGGTACCTTTCCATATTTGGCCTAAGTTCAGAAAGTGAACGTTCTTTTCAAAACTTAAACTTGCAAAAATTATTTGCATTCAACAATGTGGTAAGCCCAACTTACATTCAATACTAGACTGAAAATGACTTAATGTGGGAGATGACATTTGACGATATTATACTTGACTTTGCTAATGAAAAGAGTCGTAAAGTCAATATCATTTAACATGTATTTAATTGTTTTTTATTACGAAATTTATTAAATATGTTTTATAATTTAAATTTGGTTTTTTTATGTTCAGGTTTCTATTTAAAATTTCATTTTTAAACTTTCGTAGGCCCTTTGTAGGTTCGTATGGCATGGGCACAGTGCCTGCCAGACTTCCAATGCTGGGTAAAGAGAATCTCACTTTTTCTAGCGAAGGAAATTATCTGGCAGTCATACTCGATTCCAAGTTGAGCTGGAAAGCTAATTTAGAAGAAAGTTGCCAGTGTGGTCTTCTACACGTGCTAGAGAATTTGTATACAGTAAGAGTTCGGCCAATACTCTGCTACAGCTCCACGGTCTGGTGAACGGCACCGACGAGGAAATTCAGCTTGAATGCTCTGTAAAAACCCAGAGGGCCGCTTGCCTCGGAATACTGGGTGTCTGCGCATACCTACGCCTACGTCGGCACTGGAGGTTATTGCTGCTAGATTCCTACTGCAGGAGTGTAGCGGCAATTAGCGCTGTAAGGCTTGGAGCAGGGGGTTGGTGAATGAAGAACGGTTTTGGATATTGCAACATACTCCAGAAGATAGACTGTAGTGATTGTAGGGAAGAATCTGACTACTAAGTACTTTCCCCAACTTTTCGTGGGAGTATTAATGTAATGATGCCCGCCAGGAGTGATTGGGGTGGGAAAGAGTTGGTGGTAACATCCGATATTTCTAGCTTTACGGACGGATCCAAGACAAATGCGGGCACAGAGGTTGGAGTGTTCTACAGAAACTACCAATGGCACGAGTCTTATGGACTGCCGGATAAATGCAGTGTTTTTCAGGCTGAGCTTGCAGCGGCAATCAGGCGGCACTATTGGTATCTATGTGCAGAGAGTCCGTACGTCACATTTGCATATATACTGACAGCCAGGCAGCTATTAAGGTGCTGGATACTGTGCTGGTAAAATAAAAATTGGTGCAATTATGCAAGACCAGCCTTGAGAAATTGACTATATGGCACTAGGTGACCCTATGTTGGGTATCTGGCCACATCCAAGCAGAGCTGGGCAATACTTAAGTAAAAAAAGACTTACGTACTACTTAAAGTAGATTTTCGTTACTTAAAACGTATTACTCAATACTCTTGAAATGCCCCTACTTAGTACTTGAACATAAGTACTTGTTGCTATTTACTTGTACTTATGTAAGACTTAGTTTTGTAATTAAGTACCAAGATTTTTACTTAGGTATTCTGAGTCTATTAAGTACCTAACTCTTCGTAGAAAAGCAAACACAATCTCTAGCGCAACTCCTTTTGTGTTGAGTTTTAAAGCACGCAAAGAACTGTCAAAGAATGTGCCACACTCACGCGTCAAGGCAGAACCTTAGACAATCTAATAAAATACACACAAGACTGGGCAAGTATAACAAAAACCAGTAACGTCTCGCTTGAATATAAAACCGACGATGTCTCGACTTGATGACTTAACCACTGACATGTATAATATGGATTGCAAAAAGTGGGCTTACTTCTATATTGCTGAATCTTTCGGCCTAAGGTACCAACTGAGAACAATAAATAAATTATTGGTTTCGTCGAAATAAATGTTTTTAAATTAATCATTTAGGGTTATTACTGACAAAAACTGTTTTGTCAAAGACAATACGTTAGATGCGCAGAAGAATTTTTAAATGTTTTATTAAAATCACTTCCCGAGCTGCGTGCTCACTTTTTTAACTTCCCGCCAATGAATTTTTCAATGTTAGCAAGCAATGCCTCACTCCAATATAAAATCAATGATGCTCGACCTGATGTAGGGAAGGCCTCAATTTTTTCATAGAAATTTACTGGAAATTTTTTCCTTAGAATTGTTATGCATTATTGGAGGCGATAATGGGTGCTTGGGTGGACCTCTAATAGTTTTTGTGAGTGTATTAAGGAGAGGTGAAAGTTTTACTCTACTTGTAGCACCCAAAACTATGAAAAACTATAAAGAGTATCCACTGGTTACTATTACTCTAGTTTTCAAAAGGTATTGATTTATTAATATCTATTAACTGAACTCGATAAACTTCATTATATTACTGCCAACGTACAAAAATTCTAAAAAAGTACTTTAAAAAGTACTTCAAAAAGTACTCAGTACTTTTTATAGACTTAGTACTTAGTTACTTTTCATACATGCGGTACTTGTACTTACGCTGAAGTACTCAGGCCTTCGGTACTTGTACTTGTACTTAAGTACTTTTTCTTTGGTACTTGCCCAGCTCTGCATCCAAGGCAACGAGATGGTTGATGAGATGGCCAAAAAGGGCTCTGAAATGGATAGCTCCACAGTGGTAGCTTATGTCAGGATCCCCATCGGAGGCATAAAACAGGAGATCGTCAGGCGCGCCTATAAAAAGACAAGCCTCCGGTGGATCTACAATGAAACCTATCGTATTTCGATGCAAATATGGCCTGCATATGGCAGGAGAAGAACAAAATATCTCCTTAATGGTAGTAGAACTGATTTACTTTATAAAAAGCCAAACGTAATCTTTTTATTTATTTATAAAAAGCAACAAATATAAACATAACGAGAAAGTTAGTAGTAACTAATAACGCTATATAATTCCATATCTTCTATATTGCTTAGATTTAATTTTGTAGGTACCTATACATATAATGCTTAAATTTGTTCCAATTGTTCTCTCCAGTAGATATTCACTTATGTCTCCATCAATCTATAATGTTTTTTGTACTTGTTTTACGAAGAATAGATAGAAAAGGAAGTGATTTCAACAATAACATTTTCATTAAATATTTGTTTATATTAACAATGGACGATTTCCTGGTGTGGTTTAAACGATGCTTGCGATTTTCTTTATGCCTATCTTCTAGGAGTTCCTTAGATAATTGCTCAATAGATAATTCAAAAGAATGAATAACAACCTTGCCATGCATAAGTAGCTTGTGGACACTACTGGGCATGAAGTATCATCCGTAATATTTGACATACAATTTTCTAGCTTCTTTTACAAGAGCGCCAAATTTATGAGTTTTCCACCAGAGACTATCCTTAAAATCAGTGCAAAGTTACTTATCAATGGATTTATTTGAGAACTCAATTCCAGGTTGCTAATAAAATACTTTAGAATCTGTTTTCAGCTAAACTCTTCTGTAATCTACCGTTTGCGATCTTTAACCCCTTTGCACCCGAACTTTTTTTTAGTATTCGTAATCAGCTACCCTACCGAAGTTTTAATAAAAAAAAAGCTAAAGGGGAGCAGTTTCAAAAATAAGGCTCTAAATTTTTCATATATTGCAAAAATCCTAAACCAGCCATCCAATTGGATTCATATTCATAATATCCATTGATGATTAAAATTCTCATGTCTTAGGCTAGTTTTTATTTTGACCGGGGTGGAGGGGGAGAATTAGGGTGGCCAGGGTTTTTTCAATAATAACTCAGCTATTTGACGTCAAAGCATACGGGTGAGGGTACTCAAACTTCTTCTCAGGACTAGATTTTTAAAAATATACTAGATCAAACTTTGCCCCTCGGCGGTGGGGGCATACTAATTATTTAGTACTTCCTTTTTTCTATTCGAACTGAGGTACTAGATTTTCACACCTTAGATCGGCTCTAACTCGGTAGGTATATACATATACAGGGTGTCCCGTAAGTCGACGTCAAGCTGGAACCGGGTGATAGACCAAATCGTAACAGTTACCAGAAAAATATAAAAAAACATCTAAGTCATGTATTTTTCAAATTATAGGCATTTCTTTTGTTTTCGAGAAAATGTACACCCTGTGATGGTTTATTAGCTCCTGTAGCTACAAATCTCCACTTTTTTTCAATTTTATTTTTCTTATGTAATCCCGAATAGTGCTTATGTAACCTCTTGCTTTAAGTTCTAAGCCAACTGCTCCAGCTTGGAAGAAAATGTCACATTTTGCCGAACCACCAATATAAAATAAATAATTCGTTGAACTTTAACTGACTGTACTGAAAAAAAAAAAATGTACTACGCCAGTCTGGCAAGTAACTTTAAAAGTTGACGCATTTAATAAGGACTCTAAAATGGTATAATACTTGCTACAATATTTCTTAGAATACGGAAAAAAAATTTTTTTTCTTCAAAAAACCCAGTTTCGAAGATAGTGTCTACCATGCGTCGTCACTCTTGCCCATACGCAGGATTCAGTTAAGAACAACTTTTGAAAATTAAAGTCAGAATTAGTTTAATTTCTTAGAAGAGTGCTTATAAGCGATTAAAATATCTCTTGGACACAAGAAAATATAATTTTTTAATTTAATTCGATTTACTGGTGTAAAATTTCATCTGATTGGTTGAGTTTTACATATTTTTGTGTAGTAAACGTTTTAAACGGTGCTCTAATGGTGATATACAGAAAACAAAATTTTTTGAGCCACGTGAAATAGAAAATCACTCAGTCTATTGTTATAAGTCAGTGGTGCGCACTATAAGATAAATGGGATCATAATTAATGATGGCGCTTTTCAAGCGCGCCGTTCAAGTTAAAGTAAAGAATAGGATGGCGCCTGAGAGGCGCCGTTCATGTGCAAAGGGCTGGACACTCCACGTATCAAAATTGAGGTTTGAAGGGGTGGGTAGCAACCCACCCACCTCAAAATACCCTCACCCTAAATTGTTTTCCATAATTTTTCATCAAATTTTTAATCACCTTATCGATCTAAAAATGAATCCGAAGTCCGTTTTTTAATCCGTCCCGGGGTGAGCAAGAAGGGTTCGAATATTGAAAACAATTAAAGCTAATTAATGAACTTTAGATACTATTAATCAGTAATTTAGGGTCGAAAAAGCAAATCGATCACACCATTTTGTTTTTCGATGATGTTTTATTAAGAAACCGTGATGCGGGTAGATGTAAATTGAACACCCTGCTAAATCGACCCGGTACGACCTAGAAAAGATATTAGCGCAACAGTCGATAGTCCCCGAAGGCCTCTTTCATTTGTCGTACTGCAAATTGTTGCCCCTTTCCAACGATAATAGACGAATGACACTACAAATACAGATGGACAATAATTAAAACTTTCCAAAAAATGCTAAAATATTCCAATTCGAATACGAATTTTAAACCCAAAAGCATATGGAGAAAAATTCAATATATACCCTATCTAATTTCAAATCACACGGTAATTGTGAGAGTTTTGGTAGCAAAGACTTTTTCACTTTTTTTTGCCTTACGGTTTTTTGCGACATTTTTCATAGAAAATCGATGGGTTATTCACGCTTCACGATTCAGATCTTTACCGATTAATGTTTTTATTTGTTGAAAATTGGTCTAATTTGACTGGACTAGAAAGGAAACACAACAAACTAATTGGTCTAAAACCGGAAAGAGATGCAGCGGTAGGTTTTTTAGGTATTTGGATTACGTTCACAATTTTCCATTCACCATTAATGCTTATCCTTCATACTTTTATCACAGATATTCGTATACAATTTCAAAATTTGGTTTGAGAATAGTAAAAATACAAGAATCTTTAATTCATCCGACAATTATTAATTTAGAAAATTAGATAACTTTTTAATTCTTTGTACGATTTTTTATAACCGCCAGTGTACTAGGCCAACATAGACTGGATTGATTACATATTTTCCATTGCAAAAAATGTAATATTCCTACACCACACAATATTTATAAGTTCCGCACTTAACCTAAAATGAAGCAAACATAATTTTCATCCTTTTCAATTAAAACATTCAACATAGCGGGACATCGATAGAAACGGTAGTTGTTTACCCTGTAAAGTAGAAAAATCCGATTATGAACAAGAAAGCAGATAGACAGGAAATAGACGACTTCTGAAATTACTCCTGCCTCAAAAGCTCTAATTACGTACTTAAGCTTTGTAACACCATAATTAGCACTTCTCCGCATGATGTGCATGCAAATTATCATGAACCTTTGACAGGTGAGTCTTGTACAAGAAAAACGAGTTGTACACTGTGAGATTTGTGCACTGGAATTGAACGAGGTTAGCCAGGCAGAGTAGCATTAGGCTATACTACGGTAACGTAAGCATGCTGCATTTCTACCGCAGAAAATTAGAAAATAAGAAAAGAAAACGCATAGAGTTCTACATGAATACATCCGACGCGACGTCTACAATCTGCATAACCGTAATACTGGTTGTGTCAAAAATGTTGATGCGCTATAAAAAGAAACATGTCAACGTACCTTTAAAAAGTCATTAATCAAAAACTGTAAGCACGCGACAAAAACCGATGTGCGATGGTCTTAACGACCGCGCGGTTGATTTGGTCGCATTAATCACATCTTTACACTTATTTTCCACTATCTGTGAAGTGGGGCTGTGCATAATATAGTCAGAGTCAGAATCGGAGTCACAGAAAAACGAGCGATCAGTTGTTGGCATGTGCCACCTTCGCCACGCTCTCGAGACATGTTGTTTCCACTTCGACGTCAACGATTATAATGAATTGCTCGACATTAGAGAGGGACACTGAAATCTATAGAAACGACAGATCCGGTGTAGCCGAAGACTGCCTCAACCATAAAATTTAATTGCTCGCATTGCATGATCCGTAAATAGACCACACGTGATCGTCAACGTTGTTGTTGTTGTTGCTGTTCTTATTATTGTAGTCATCGCGGTCATCGCCGTCGTAATTAACACCAAAGAAAAGAACTTAAAACGCATGCGATCAAACTACGCAATGATAGCAGAAAGCAATTTACACATCCTCGAGGCGCGGTTCGATTCTTGCCAAAATTTGATTTAACGTGAACATATGACGAATCGACGTAACCTGCACTGTGATCGCACCGGATCGAATGCACGAACAACAAGATCGGTCTATTTTTATCCGCGCCTTTCATCCGAGTTCAACAAGGTTGCTTGTTGCAGCCAGTGTAAAACATTGCAGCAAGAAAAAGGGGAAAAAAACAAGAGCCAGCCCCCAGCTTCACAACCTTCAGTTTTTGAAGAAAATATGTATCTTGTCGTCCTGTGTGATGATGACTTTCTTAGATTAGAAGTCTGCGATCGCTTTGTGATCAGACTTTCCTCAAAAGTTGTTTATGATCGCGCCGCAGAGTGTTTATTTGGAATTTTGTTTACGGGTCTGGCTTTTCGGCTTTGGGCTCGGAAGGGTGGATTGGATACACAAATGATGTGCGTGTCATAGATTAACTTAAATTACGGAGGGAACGTGCAGCACATAATGCCTGTATACCTATATGGGAGCAGACCTGTTGTCTGTCAATTAGGACTTGTTTTAGGCGGTCGGCAGGCTTTCGCCACCGACCCTCCTCCTCCTCCTGCTGATTGTGTGTTTGAAAATTTATGTTAATGTCTGTTTAGTGTTTGTAATTTGATAAAAAATATGCATGTTGACAAAAGAAAAGTCTATAAAGAAGTAGTGATTTCGATGTGATGAAGAATTTTTGAAAGAAAAAAGTAGTCCTCGATTAGGAGATTGAAGACAAGTTTATCATGCGATTCAAAAGCTGCGAATATTGTGTGTGATAAGGCATTTGAGGGAAATAATTGAAAAATGAACGTAATTATATCTAAATATGAAACTTAACCAGTTTTTTATATCCTACTGCACTCACTTTGAGACTATAGAGGTTCCATATATGTATGTAGCCTTTGCACATAGCTTTGTTCTGGGCCTTTCCTTTTGTCTTCTGGCTAGCACTAGGTTTTTTTACTTTCATTTATATCTTTATTAACCGGGATCTTGGTCTTATTACATTTCTTTTCCCTTGTGTATTGTACAATAATGCCTGTCGGGTGACTGTTTGTGTAGGTCATCTACGTATGTGTAGAATTTACTTTACGCAGGATATGAATATTTTGAGTTTAATAATCCTCGTAAGGTGGGGGAGTTCTAACTAACCAGCCCAACGTCTTTCTGAAAGTCATCCATGCTTTTCTCAACCTTTCGTTTATGTCTTCCTTCGCTCTTCCACTTAAATTAATGCTACTTCCAAGCTGCGTATTCATAACACCGCATCTCTACAATTGGTACCCATAGGCACACAGGAATTATGGCGAATGAGAGGGCGGACTCGCTGGCCAGGCCTATGGCTCCACATTTCTTGGACCAGAGCCTGTTGTTGATGCATTGCATCGAGCCTAGTACTTCACACAGGAAATGTGTTCTTATTTCTTTTGTGCGGTGCGTTGGTAATATTTATCCCGACTGGGCTATATTTAAAAGATTTAACGATGTTTTAGTAAATTTTGTTCTGTGGAGTACTTTGATAACATTTATAGCGAGTTAATTCAGTAGATTTATGTATGACAGTAAAATATAGATCCGCTTGCTCCTGCTTTCTTGTATGCGGAAAGAGAAAAACTCCAATACCTTAAGCGAAAGGAAAATACTCTCAAGATGCTGACTGAGAAATATATAGATGACAGCTTTTCAATAGCTTGCTATGTTAGATCATTAGCTTCTCGGCAAAAGATAAGATTTCGAACTAAGGTTATATATGACGGTGCTGAAAAACGTGAGATTCTCATTTGAAGCATATACGGATGACATCCCTCTGCTCATTTCCAGGCACAGCATGACTGCTGCCTGCGCCTTCATGCGACGAGGCCTCAATATAGTTGAGGACTGGTGCACCCGTCATGATATGACAGTAAACCCAATAAAGACCAGCTTGGTGCTCTTCTCCAGAAGACGTAAGCTCGGGTACTTTGTTCTTCCAAAGCTATTTGGACACACGCTGCAGATCTCTCCTCATGTCAAGCACCTTGGAGTCTTGCTCGACTCGAAGCTGACATTGGGATTACACGTAGAGGAAAAAGTAAATGCAATCCCTCAATGCAGGGGAACCTTTGGCTGCACATGGGGCATGAGACCGAAGGTTGTGCATTGGATGTACACCTCGATCATTAAACCCATGCTTACATATGCCTCCTGTGTATGGTGGCCGAGGACCCTTGTGGGGACTGCGATCCGGAAACTGGCTCCTACTTAATCTGCCACCCCTGGATCTTCTCGTTCAGGCGGATGCCAAAAGGGCTGTGTGCAGATTGCACTCATGGGGATGTTGGGAGGACGGCTGAATTGGCCCTTCTCATTGCTCTCTAGCATGTGGGCTGGATTTGGAAAACCTGCAGGCCAGTATGCCACGTGATACGATGGTACCTGAGCTTCGTTTCGGGCGTCCTGTAAGTTTTCCTGTAAGGGAATCATGGACTGAGGGAAGTGCTTTATAGAGCCTTCCCCGGTCCGCTCTAAAAATGTTCACCGACTGCTCTCTCACTAGTTAGGGAGCTGGGGCGGGTGTCTACTTTCCTGAGCCTGATATTGGGATGGAGTACTCACTTGGTAGACACACCATTGTCATTCAGGCTGAAGTCTTCGCCATATCAATGGCAGCGAAGTTAGCCCTTGATATGCAAATCAAGGGGAAAGACATTGCTATCCTTTCGGATAGTCAGGCAGCCTTGATGGCTCTGAGTGACCCTCGGATAACATCTAAGTTACTGGGGGACTGCAGGTCGGCTGTGGATAAGTTGTGTATCCACAACAAGGTGTCCCTTCTGTGGGTTCCTCGTCTGTGTACCATGGGGAATGAAAGGGCTGACCTTTTAGCTAGGGCTGGCTCTGATTCTCCGTTCCTCGGACCGGAACCAGTCGTAGGCGTTACCACCTCGAGTATCGGGTCTCTCATTAAAGCGAATGTTCATGGAAAGCTCTAGTAGAGATGGGCGAAACTGAGTACTTGCAGGTGTACAAAACTATTTTTTGATGGGCGCAACGGGAATATCTCGGATTGTCTCATGGGGCTCGGAATGAAACAATTTAGAACTGTGGTTGGCATCATCACCGGCCACAGCTCACTTCACGCTCATCTAACAATGATGGGAATTGTTGACAGCCCCGAGTGTCTGTCCTGTCTGGAGGAAGAGCTGGAGACAACCGAACACTTTTTGTGTGCTTATACGGCCTTCGCCCGGTGCAGGCTGGATACTCTAGGGTCTGCCCTTCTATCTGTGGATGAGCTGAAAAACCTGCCTCTCCAAGACCTGATGTGCTTCATTAAGAGGATGGGAAGGTTTTGATGAATTGCCTTCTAGCAGGACTGCACAATGACCGGCTTCCGTGCTTAGGATAGGGTCTCCTGTCCCCCTACCTTTAAAAAAAAAGGTTATGCAACTTCTCATTAAAGAATTTCATGATCACGATATGAAGCTAGTAATTTCCCATAATTTATTTTTTATTTTTGTAAATGCTATACTATCCAATAATCAAGCCAAAAAAAATACTTCGCGTAACTTGACCATTAGTCTTTTTATTATTCCTATTGATTGATTGTGGAAATTCTTTCAATTTTTCACAATTTGTCCGTTAATCTTGTCTAAAATGTAATCAAATGTAGATGCGTCCATGTGCATATATTCGTAAAACCGTTATCGGTCTCTTCGGAGATCATTATAAAAATGATGAAATGCACCGAAATCACTTCTCTTAAAGTTAATTTCATGAATGCTTACAACCCGTATTCTATAAATTTTTAAGAAATTCCACTTACTCAGAGGAACTGTAACTAGAGTGTTCAATTCCGCCTATATTTTTTAACGAAAACTGTAACTGCACTTTCGCAAAATCTTAACTAACTTCAAAAATGAAACAGCTGAGGTTGTTTTAGGACAATGTGCAATGCTTCGCTGTGGCCATTAATTTCGTCATGTGCAAGGTGCGATGTGTTACGGAATGATTGATCTTGTACTGTGGTATGTGCGGTGTTAGGTGAAGTACAGCGTTGTGGCCATGCATTGTAGAAAAAGACGGACAGAGGGAAATACAAAAACCAAAATAATTTTTATTATTATGAATTCGCATCTCACCCATTTTGCTCTACCAACATTATTTCTGTGCGTTACAAGACAATGACCAAGTTAGTATGCCCTCTAGCATTTCATATCCCAGGGTTGAAAAACGTGCCACAACGACTGCTTTTCATTGAGAAATAAACATTAATAATAATAGGAAATAAGTAGCGGGAAACATGCAAAAATAGCAAGATTTTTTCATTGTACCAAGTTTGTTATTTATGTAATTGAAGAAAAGTAGGATGTCTCAAATGAAAACATTGGGGTGAATTGGGTTAATGTATTCGCAGACGTTCGTTGTGCTGTTTGTAAAAATCTTTATACTTACAACGTTTCAACTACATTAATCTAGGTTTGTATGTTGTTCTTCAATGAGGAGTTCTAATCTCCATGTCCGAAGGAAGGTCTTCATCAGATCTTGACCAAATTTTGAAATTGAATTGGTTCAAAAATATCGGAAATATGAGGTAACATAAAAAAAATCAGTCGAACGGATAACCTCTTCTTTTTGAAGTCAAATTTTTTTACATGGAGCTCTCAGGGGTACATACCTTCCCTGCTGACAATTAAACGAATAACTTTTAATAAAATTTTAATTTGAAAATTACATACTTTAAAAAAGTTATAAAATTTTAATTTAATATGATCTGTTTTACTCCGTTTTTTCCCGAAAGTACTCCGCTTTTTCAGCAAACAATATATACCAATTCTAGCGTTTTTACTTGTTTTACTGTCGATTGCATTAAAATACCTTCTTCCATTTGATGTTTTTATGTTGGCTGCAATCACCGCAGGAAGAATAAGGTAGAATACGCAGAATTCAGATAAATTAACCTTTTGAAAATTAAAGTCGGAATGCGTTTAATTCCTTCCTTAATAAGCGATTAAAATATCACTTGAGCACAAGAAAATATATTTTTTTAATATAACTCGATTTTCGGGTGTAAAATTTCATCTGATTAGTTGAGTTTTACATTTTTTTTTTTTTTTTTTATGTAGTAAGCGTTTTAAAGGGTGCTCAAACGCTGATATACAGAAACAGAAAATGTGTGCCATATGAAAATAGCAAATCGCTCACTCCATTGTTATAAGTCAGTGTGTAGGACTAGTATTACAGGTTACGAGATAGAGGAAGATAGGGCTGGAAGACACTCTCCTTCTCTATTTTATCAGTACCGCAGGGTCTTTCCTTCTATTTTCCTCATTCAGAGGTAAATAGTTAAAGCAAGGCAAAAGTTGTCAGAGCAAAAAATTTTATGAAGCAAAGCAATTTGACCATCGAGCACGGTAGTTTTCAGAGCAAAGCAAGTAAGGCGTTTGACCTTCCGGAAGTGGCACCCCATGGCAGGACACGAACAGTGGCATGCGGTCCACGGTACCGCAAGTATATGTAACAATTTTCAAAAGATAAAATAAATGTTTCATTTAATTTTTTATTATCAAAGAATGAAAACTTAAATTTTTATACAAATAAGAAAAACTCGGATAATCATCATCATATTAGGACACAAACTCATGCGAGGAGAGTTGGCGACCGACTAACGTGTACGTCTACTGCTTTTCCAGGAATACACAGCAGCTCATAGAAGTAGATTCGTTTACAACAAAAGAGAAATAATATTGGTGCGGACTAACTCATAGACCGTGCGCCACTTCCGGAAGGATAACGATTTTTCAGAGCAGAGCAATCAAAGCAATTTTAGTACCTACTTTGTTTTATTTAAGAGCAAAGCAAAGGTTAGAGCAAAATCAATGAAAAAGCTCAAACAATAAAAATCCTGCTTTTTTTTAGCAGATCAGCGAGAATGCCATTAACTCCTTCAGCTTTATTGTTCTTTCTTTCTTTTTGGTTTTGTTGTATGTTAGACGTTGTTAGACCCCTTCTTCCACTTCTCGACTATGGCTTGCAAGGGTAAGTGCATGGCCAGCTATGTGCGGTGCGGTGCACATCGCGGAAGTAATGGCAACAGTGAAGCACTGCACATTGCCTAAAGCGACCTCGAATATTCGACCTCTGAAGTAAGTTAAGATATTGCGAAAGCGCAGTCCAGTTTTCGTTAAAGAGTATAGACAGAATTCAACACTCTAGTTGCAGTTCCTCTCGACATTTTGTGTGAAGTTAGTAAGTGGAATTCCGTACAAAATTAAAAAACAAAAACAAGCCGCATTCATGAAATTAACTTTCAGAGAAGTAATTTGGGTGAATTTCGTCATTTCTATAATGATATTCAAAGAAACCGATAATGTTTTTACAAATATGATTATATTTTCCACAAGATTCACGGACAAATTGTGAAAAATTGGAATAGGCATAATAGAAAGACTAATAACCACGTTGCGCTAAGAATTTTTTTCATAATTATTGTATAGTATAGCATTACAAAAATAAAAAGCAAATTACATTTATTGGATGTTCGAATGCATATTCAGACTTTTCCACATTCTGAATGGAAAAATCTCTGAAAATTCATTCCGATAAATAAATGGCTGATTACCTTTTTTTTGTTTAAGGCAGGGGGACCGGAGAACTAACTCATCCCAAGCACCGAGTCCATGGCGGCCCATTGTGCTGTCCTGCAGATGCCCATTCACCAAAACAGTCTTGACTTCTTAATGAAGCACATCAGGTCATGGTGAGGAAGGTTTTTCAGCTCATCTACAGATAGAAGAGTAGACCCTAGAGTATTCAGCCTACTCCGGGCGAAGGCCGGAAAAGCACACAAAAGTGTTCGGTTGTCTCAGGCTCTCCGGTTCTCCTTCTAGATAGGACAGACACTCAGGGCTGTCGACAACTCCCATCCTTGTTCGATGAGCGTGAAGTGAGCTGTGGCCGGTAATGATGCCAACCACAGTTCTACATTGTTTCCTCCCGAGTCCCATGAGAAAATCAGAGATATTCCTATTAGTCAGTTTAGAAAGTTTTGTACACCTACAAGTTCTCACGTTCTCCCATCTCTGCTGATGCTTCCAATGAAAATCCGCTTTGATGAGAGACCCGATGCTCCAAGTGGCAACGCCGACGTCGGCCTCGGTCAGAGGAACGGAGAGTCAGAGCCAGCCCTAGCTAAAATGTCAGTCCTTTAATTCCCCATTATCCCCATGTGACCAAAAACCAACAGAAGGGACACTTTGTTGTGGAAATTCAATTTTCCCACAAACGACCTGCAATCCGAGGGCCACACAGAGCCATCGAGGCTGCCTAACTATCTGGAAGGATAGCAATGTCCCCATATCAAGGGCTATCTTCGCTGGTATTGAGATGGCGAAGGGTTCAGACAGTGGAGTGTCGTCCAAGCGAGTACTCCATCGCAAGTCAGGTTCAGTAAAGTAGATACCTGCCTCAGCTGCCTTATAGTGAGAGAGTTGTCGGTGAAATTTTTTAGAGCGGACCGGAGAAGGCTCGATAGGGCACTTCCCTCAGTCCACGATTCCCTTACAGGACTCTTCACAGATAAGCGACGCCCAAAACGAAGCTTAGGTACCATCGCATCACGTGGCAAGTCCAGCAGTCCTCCCAACATCCTCATGAGCGCAATCTGAACACGACCCTTTTGGCATTTGCCTGAATGACAATATCCAGGAGTGGTTACCCTTACTAGGCTTCATATCGTGATCATGAAATTCATACACGAGAAGTTGAAGTCCTATCTTTTGCCAAGGAGCTAATGATCTAACATGTTAGCAAGCTATTAAAAAATGTGATGTTGTCATATATATCTTTCTCCATCCGCATCTTGAGAGTATTTTCTTTTACCTAAGGTGTTGCAGTTTTTCCCTTTCTGAATCCAAGAAAGCAGGACAATGAGGATCCATATATTACTGTCATATAAAAATCTACTGAATTTACTCGCTATAAATGTTACCGAAGTAATCCACAGAAGAAATTTTACTAAAACATCATTAAATCTATTAAATTCACCACAGTCGGGATAAATTTTACCAACGCACCCGCACAAAAGAAATAACAACTCATTTCCTATGTGCAAAGTGCAGTGCGCCACTGTGGCCATTTCTATTTGAGATAAGGGATTAATTTTATCATCGCACACCAAGCTAAGGGCTATGCCTTGTGCAGTGCTTGGTGCGGTGCGCCGTTATGGCCGTTATGGCTTCTTCATTTATGTTATGTTCTTCTCACTGTTCTTCTAACTTTAATATAAATTGATTTTTTTGTATCATTGTAGCTTCATTTCTGATTAGTGATTCGTTTTTTCTCTCAGGAATTTGTTCTCCTGATTACAGCTGGTCTTAGCCGTATTTTCAAATAGGCAGTGCGTGGTTACTTTAATGTATGCTTCCCTCTATGTTCAAACATCGAGCATCTTACTTTCATCTGGGTTTTCATATGGTCATTTGAAGATTTCAATATGAATTTGTGGTCGGATATTCTTGTAAGGGTTGAGGGTTCGACTAATCATCATGACATACCTCTAACAATGAGTCCTTCTCCGTTGCTGTTTCTGTTGCACATTCCGTGCTTTACTATTTTTGCGTTAAGATCTTTCATCCGTATAGCGACGTCTGTTATTGCAATGGGTATTTGTAGTTGCCGAGTGCTGGGAGTCGAATCCATCCTTTGTTTCATTGTTTGCGGCTTCTTTTCGGGCGTAGCATTGTCAGTTGTGATTTTACGAACTCCTGTATAGACTCTGGCAATTATGATTCTATTTGATATTGGCATCATTAAACTTCTTCGAAATGCTTGGGATATTATTATTCCAACACCTTCCCCTCCTGGTTTCCAGAGGGTGCTACTTTCTGCTGTCATTATTCCCCCTATGTTAGCCCATATAATTTCGCTGATTTAAATTTGTTCAAATAGGTAGGCCTTTTTGGAATTTTCTGGTACCAACGAAAAGCAATAAAGCATAAGTAAATTGCTTTTTTTTCTTTACGTTGGTACCGGAGAATCTCAACGGCCTACTTGAACAAATATCAACTTTACCCGGTAAAAAAAATCAATTAAATTGTTGTGCTGATTTAAAGAATACTTCTACTTTGTACCTCTTCATTTCTTTTTGAGCTTGAGCTTAATGTGACGTTTCTCTGAGCGTTCCAAAGCTTCATTGTCTAAAACGTGTCCTAATGTGCGTATCTATAGTTTTTGCCCCTCTTAATTTAAGATTTCAACAGGTTTATGTAAAAGATTTGCCTCTGATATATTATCATTGCACTATGTGTTACCTCAAGGATCTGTCCTAGCCCCATTATTGTTTAGTATGGTATATTCATAAATAATTTATCCAATATCATTCGCGATGTTAACATCCACATGTATGCTGATTATATTCAGTTATACTACAGCAGGCCTATTGGGCTTTTTCAGTATTGTATGGCTCGGATAATTAATGATTTGGACCGAGTTTTTAATTGGTCGCTAAACAACAACTTTCGGTTCCTCCTGGAAAATATCCATGTTTTGTATTATACCACAGTACATCCATCTCCCCAGTACTACTTACAGGACAAGCTGCTCAAATCCTAAGTACAATCATTAAATTGAAACTGATCAAGACTCTGATTTGACCCCACTTCTTTCATGGCAGTTTAAGCTATTCTAACCCGGGGGTTACACCTGCAAGTACAGCTTGCATGCAAGCCTCCCTTCCAGCGCGATTTTAAACTTGACAGCAGAAGGCAGCTCGGTTGATGTCTTATCAGCTTGCATGCAAGTTCATTTAAAAAATGGCATCGAGACGTAAAGTCTTGCGTATATTGGAAAATTATAGCAATAAACGGAGTAGCAGAATGATAAAAACCCAAGAAAAACTTAAGAGGAAAGTGTTGGTAAATGATGTAATGCAAATGATCCCAGAAAATCTCATTTTCCCAGAATAAATTTATCAAATTCTCTCAAGCATTTCGTTTCCGCCATTTTGAAAACTGTATAAATGTCAAATTACTATCTCCCAGCTGCCATGGCTTTTCATCATGCAAGTTCGCTGAAGGCTGTACTGCCAGCATGGCAGTAGAGGTTACACGTGCAAGAAGTATGTCAGTGCAAGTTGCATGCAAGCTGTACTTGCAGGTGTAACCCCCGGGTAAGTTAGACTCTGTATGCTTGCGTAGGTTAAATGTTGCCTTTAACGACTGTGTCAGACTCGTTTTTGGTCTTCGAAGGTTCGATCATGCTCGCCAGTCTAAGTTTATGATACTGGCTTGCCCTCTGGATGCATATCTTACACGTAATTTTCTATTATTTCTTCAAAGGCTCATACGTCGTGGTAAACCAACCTACCTAATACTGCAGACAATATTGCAATTTGCGCTAAACAGCAAGTCTGTCTCTATATACTGAGAAAAAGCTCGGTAAACGCTCGGTGTACACTCAATATGTTGTTGGATTTCATTCGATTAGGGAAGTTCACCACACAAAAAGCCTTTTCTTCAATTCTAAAACATTTATTTAAAAAATTTCTTCCCTTTAATCGCGTATCTTTTACTCGAAGCCGCACGACTGAGAGTCTTTGTAAATTGCCTCTTTCCAATATCAGTAACAACTCGCAGAGCTTTCTACGGCAAGTCACCATGTCACCTTACTCATTCGTTTCGTATATGGGCCATTGCTATGTTACGTCACAATTAGAATATTTTTAAGCAGGTAGCCACTTGTTGTTTAGCTTACGTGCTTTCATAGCAAACCAAATAATTTTCAGTTTGTTATGAAATACGATACATTGCAACTTTTAATGGGACTACCGCTGCCATACTTAAGTAAGACTTATATACATGATGAGATTTGATCAGCATCATGATTTAAGTATATTCACAACAATGTAGTACATTGGAAGTCAATATTGAAATCGTCAAAAATGTACGCGGTATACGAGTTTAATGTAATATGACCCTAGTTATAAACCATATTCATTTAATATACGAACCTTTTTCTGACATTTAATATTTAACACTTATCAAGTTTAATATACGCCGTGCGTTCAGGTGCACGCAGAATGTCACATAATGTCACATTTTTACACACCATCCGTGCGTTCAGGTGCACGCAGAAATTCACATAATGTCACATTTTTACACACCATGTCGTTCAGGCAACCGAAGCGTTGTCATTTCCCCAGCACATCGGTGTGCACATTTTACGCTACGGTCTGGTAGGGTCGTGTCTCGGTGCGCTTAGTAGGTTTGACGTTTAGCGTAGTTTTATTCTTAAAGAACTTTCAAAAATGACATTTCGAATCGAAGTGCACACCAACCGTTCAGGTGCTATCCCTACTTTTTCAATGATGTGATGTGCACACCGATGTGCTTTTCAGCACATCGGTGTGTACACCTGAACGCACGGCATGTCGTTCAGGCGACCGAAGCGTTGTCATTTCCCCAGCACATCGGTGTGAACATTTTGCACTACGGTCTGTAGCGTCGTGTCTCGGTGCGCTTAGTAGGTTTGACGTTTAGCGTAGTTTTATTCTTAAAGAACTTTCAAATATGACATTTCGAATCGAAGTGCACACCAACCGTTCAGGTGCTATCCCTACTTTTTCAATGATGTGATGTGCACACCGATGTGCTTTTCAGCACATCGGTGTGTACATCTGAACGCACGGCATGTCGTTCAGGCGACCGAAGCGTTGTCATTTCCCCAGCACATCGGTGTGAACATTTTGCACTACGGTCTGTAGCGTCGTGTCTCGGTGCGCTTAGTAGGTTTGACGTTTAGCGTAGTTTTATTCTTAAAGAACTTTCAAATATGACATTTCGAATCGAAGTGCACACCAACCGTTCAGGTGCTATCCCTACTTTTTCAATGATGTGATGTGCGCACCGATGTGCTTTTCAGCACATCGGTGCGTACACCTGAACGCACGGACGAATACGAACCTCGTTCTGATATTTAATATTTGACACTTGTCAAATATATTGTAATGTGTGTGGACTTCACAGTCGTTTGATTTGTCATTTGACTTGATAAATTTTGGGATACGTACAAAATACTAACAAATATTGTGAGATTACTTATCTATTTGAAAAACAAAAACGAAATAGATGACCTGGATGCTCAATCGAAAAAATATAGAGTGCTAGCTCTTCGTTCATTAATGAAAATTAAGTGTATATGGAGAAAAAGATTGTTGCTAAGCCAAAGAAGGAGGAGATATTGGTCGCTTGTAAGTAGTTTATCTACATTTATATAACAGGTTAAATCATTTGATTATTGGGAATCATCTTGTTTAAATTTTAGCGAACAAAAATTTAAGGATCGCTTCCGAAAGAAGAATGAAGCGGCGGACTACTACAATTTCAAATCTGTGGATGCGCTGCTTCCTGTTTCTAGACGAGGGACTACCTCCGAAATAACTTCAATCCTTTCCATAAAAAAATCTTTAAAAACTTCTAATTTCACAATATTTAATTATAAATTATAAACGTATTTTTATTGACAGATAATGACAGATAATTTAATAAATATTTTCAAAGTGTTGAAGAAGAACAAACTTTGTTTTCATATGAAATGAGTCCAAAGAAATCTGTTAAAGAAAAATTTTAGGTGAGCAGGAACTAAAATGTTTCTTAGATGTTTGACAACAACCTGCCCTTGATTTGAGATCTACGAAAAGAAATTCTCACGTTATATTAAAAATGAAATGTGCGTTGGAGAAGAACAAAGCATAGAACTCACAACATCAGAAATAAAAAACAGAATTCAAAACCTTAGTATATAAAATATCATGCACTATATTAAAAATTCATTTATTTATTTAAGAATATTATGCATATTATTCACTTCAACTTCAAGGCATTTGCCTATTTCTCTAAATTTGGCCTTTAAATACCCGAAGGCTTTCTCCACAGCACGTCTACATTTTGACAGACGATAGTTGATTTTTTTCTGGTCATCGAATTGATCAACCGTGAATGGAAATGGCTTCATGACGATTTCTGATAATTTGAATGCCGTGCCTCCAATTAATAAAACTGCCAGGTTTTTTGCAAAGCGTTTAGATACAGAATTCTCCACATGATGTCGTTTTAAAGAATAGCTTTCGCATATTGTGGAATCATTAGCTCTCCCAGGAGGGCCGATATTAAGATACATAAATCGGTATCTGTAGTCAACCGCGGCAGATAATATTGTCGAATAAGTACCCTTGAAATTGTAGTAGTCCGCCCCTTAATTTTTTGGTGGATTTAATTTTATATGGCACCATCCATAACACTGCGGAAACCCGAGTTTCATAAAACCTTTCATGTTTTCCTTAATTTTTTTTCTGTGCAAGGATAAAATTCTTTGATGCAATTGCTATATTTAGTTGATATTTCCGCACAAAATTGAAGTGCAATTTCAATTTCCGACTCCAAATAAATCAGCTATTGCTCTGTACTCCGATGAACAGCCAAGTGCATACAGTGCAATTGCAATTCTTTTTTCTATAGGTATTGTGTCGCACATGATCGTATTCTCTTCTTTTAAATTTTGAATTGGGATACAATTTCGTTAAAAGTGCTTCTATTCACTAGGAAGCGATTCTTAAATTTTTGTTCGCTAAAATTTAAACAAGATAATTCCCAATCATCAGATGATCTAACCTGTTATATATGTAAATGTAGATAAACTATTTCGTTTTATACCTATGTTTTAAAAATTACTTACAAGCGAACAATATCTCCTTCTTCTTCGGCTTGGCAACAATTTTTTCCTCCATATCCACTTAATTTTCATTAATGAACGAAGAAAGAGTTAGCACTCTATATTTTTTGGATTGAGCATCCAGTTTATCTATTTCATTTTTATATTCCAAATAATCAAGTAATCTCACAATATTTGTTAGTATTTTGTACGTATCCCAAACTATCTAAGTCAAATGACAAATCAAATGACAGCTCTCTAATTAATTTCTCAGGATCGTAAACTGCAAGTGTGTCTCTGAAATTTTATATTGCAATTGACATAATTGCAAAATCATTATATCAATATTGAAATTGCAAGTCTGTCTCCGGTATAACTAACCAGATTCAGTTTCTGCAATCATCGCGGCATCATAAAATTTTGATTCGTCGACATAACAGGCGAGTTCTACAAAAAGCCCCCAAGTTTTGAACAATTTGCCATACAATGTGCAGAGTGTGGGCACTGTGGGTGCTTTTGGAGGTTTTAAGAATTTTGTTAGTTCACACGGGATTGCTTCTGTTTAGTTTTGTATATTTTCTTTCTCTTCTTTTTTCATATATACATATTGCATCATGTAAAATAATGTAATAGTAATTACTTGTTGAACTGATTTTCCAATGTTTTTTTTCTCTTCTATTTTGGGCGTATTTTTATATATCTGAAGGACTCATAGTATTTTTTTTTGTAACCTTACAATTTAAAACGTACATTTATAAGATTGTAACCTTGCGTACATTACCAGCTTGTAAATAAATTGAAATTGATATTGAATTATTAGTCCATGTTCAAGTCTCTGCTTCAGTTTCAGGGATGGGTGCGTAATCTACGTAATGTAATTTACGTCGTTCTTTACGCGTAGAGAACTATGTAATCTACATGGCCTTTAGTCTACGTAGACAAGTAGATTACGTAAAATATGATGAAACTAAGGAAAATAATCATAGGAAAAATTAAGTTACAAGGTTAAAATATAACATATTTTTATTTTATTATATTTTTTATAAAAGGAAATTTTTCATTGTCTTGAATTTTCATCATCATCATCTTCTGTATCATCAGCATCATCAGCCAATCGCAGTGAATAATATATGCTCAAAAGTTTTTTGGAACGCTCGAAAGTTAACTTATTCCGAATATGAGAATGCATATGTGCCCAATTTGAAAATATTCTCTCAATTTGAGCTGTTGATGCAAGTAAATTCACAAGCCGTTTGGCTAAGAATGACAATTGTGAGTGCTTAAGAGGAGTCAGTACTCAGCAAAAATTTCAATTTAGATGCCAGCGAGCCTATAGGCAATAAAACTTACTTACTAAGAGGAATTTGATTTGAAAAAAATCAATTTTTACCATTTTTTACAAGATTCCGAGCTATATCTCCATTCCAATACATTTTTTTTTTCATTTTTCTCGACGTTATTTACTAGACCTCTTCGTTACCTTTAATTTCGCATTGAAAAATGTATGAAACTTGCAAATCTTGGTACTGACTCCTCTTAATTTCAGCGATGTTTCAGAATACTAAAGGATTCATCTCTCCCTTATCATACAAATCCTTAAAAAATTCTCTTGAATTTCTATAAGCATCCCAGTCTTCGATTCCTTTTGAATTAAGATGCTTAAAAAGAAAGTTGTTAACTTTGTCCATGTATTCATTTTGAAGTTTTTTATTATCGTAAAATGGATGTAGAACACATTAAAAGCCATCTTCTTCTGATTTATCATTAAACCTTTCAGGTAATTCTAACTTTAACCAAAGAACCACGGCATCAGCTAAAGAACAGTCTTTCCTTTGGCAGGTATTTATTAAATGACATATTGGGTTAAATATTTTTATTGCTTCATTTACACCTTCAATAACTTTTCGGAATAGATGGTTTATGCTTTTTCAAATTTCTATCGGCAGCACAAAGCTTCATGGATTGTAAATTATAAATGAAATTAATATAACAATCTCTATATGAGCACCAACGCGTTTCACACGATAATTTTACACGATGCCCTTCCTTATCAATTATGGCTCTTTCCAAGTCTGATTACATAAGTTCTTTTTGAATAGAAATTACTTTTATATTGAGATCCTTATCTTTTGTCAACAAGTTTGCTGTTTGGCTGTTGCATAAATTTCTGTAAATAATTGGCTTTTGCTATATCTATTGAATCGTATACTATATCAGCTAACTTTTCAGCATTTTCTACTTTTCCCGAAAGATCCCATGCATTAATAAATGCTTGTTTTCCACTGGCATTGTGGCACAGTCTTACTATTGCTTGAGAAGTTTTTCCATCCATCAATTAATAACACGAACTCCTTTCCGATGGTTGGACGCGCTACAATTTTCATATGTTTTCTCGAGAAGAGTTGTAGATAGTAATTTTCTGCTGGGTATTTTATCGTGATAGGCAGGTCGAATCTTATTGATGAATTTTTTGAAATACTGTGATTCTACCACACTTAGCGGAAGATTGCATTCCGAATATAAATCTTGCTAGTCTCTAATTTCAGTAACAATTTATCCATATATGCAGATATCTTCGTTTCTTTTCTCTTGAGGTTAGATGAAGATGGCCTTATATTCCTTACAGATGGAGATGACGAATAGAAAGATGATGTGGATGATAACTGCATTCGGCTTACATTTAATAAACTAAGTGGAGATACAGAAGATGTAGAGTGACGAATCATCTCAGAAGCAAAGTGCTGAACACCTTTTTGGGACAAAATCACAACTGGTCGAATAAAGCTGTCTTCTGTTTCTGATAACATCGGCGCACTCATTTGATCTTGCTCTTGGATCTTAAATATTAAAATTCATAATAATAAAAGTATAAGTTTAATATAATAACTAACTTATTACAGTGTTATCCTTCTCAACAACGAATATATTTTGATCACCAAGATTAAAAAATCATTGGATTTGTCATCTATAATAAATCAAATCGTGTCGGATCTGGCAGCAATACTACTTGTTGCTCACTTACACACATTCTTAAAAGCAGGTGTAAGTGCAATGACTTAGGTTTAAATATATCAGAGCTGCTGTAAGTAAGTCGAATTATTACCTATGTGCCCTTAAACAGAAAGAGGCAGTGCACATGGAGCATATTGCAACATATTTTTTATTTTGTTTTTCCAAAACAAAGCCTAGTTCATAAAAAGCACTATTTTTAGGTCTTCCACCAGGCATTTTGAATTGCCCAACCTCTTTCACAAATAATAAAATGCACTAAACAAAGGTTGATATTACCTTCTCGAGAACTCACAAGAAAATTAAAAAGTGACAGCAGTTGTATACGTTGTATGCGTTGTCTACATATTGCCTACATTGTTTACGCGTTGTCTACTTAAAAATGTAGAGAACCCAAATCTACGCGTAAATGCCCATCACTGTTCAGTTTTTGAGTCGCTTTCCGGACGTAGTTGATAGTATCCTCACTTCTAATTACACGACTCGAGTTGTTGAGTTTTCTATCTCTTTGTTGGTCACAATATTTTTGACGATCCAAAATCAAAATGATAACAATAAGACTGGGATGGAATTAATGCGGTAGAACAACAGATATTTTATCATTTCATCCTTGGAATTATTGGAAGAAGGGCGATATGATCCATTAAAAAGCGGTTGAGATTAAAAGGATTTACTGAACTTAGACTATTGTCTTTGTTCATCCTCATTTTTCCTAAAGGTAGTTCTATTGAGTAATTCAATCAGCCAATAATTCAATCTGTTTCCAACTATTTCATTCAATTCAAAAAGAATTTATGCCTTTTCACCGAGAATTTAATCGGGGTCTCTGTTTTGCACTTTTTACACTAAGGGTTATCTACCAATTGCATTTGAAATAGGTGACTTCAGAGGAGTGGAATGTGATGATGATGACAATGAGGTTTTTGAGAAGCTCCTGTTTGAAACGAATAATGTTGTTGTTATAATTACGCTTGGTTATCCGACAATGCTTTACGGACGATGTAACCCATTGGTTAGTAAGCCAACTTTACTAGCCAAGAGGTCCTATGATCAAATCTCGTTGGATAACTTGAATCTACTCAATTTCCTGTGAAGAAAATATATTATTTGGCCTTCTTCACTTTTATTGAAATTTCTATTTGGAGAGTTTCTTTTGATTTCTGTAGCGATTTTCTCACTTTCATTTATATCTTTATTCATTTTCCTTCTTCATGTTTATTTGCAGTCTTCCAATTTTTCTCCTAGCCAGAATATTCTCCATATTGCAGTTAGGCATTTGTTTAAGAACAATTTTTAGCAACATTTTTTTTTATCCTTTTACTTATATCCTCTTCTGCTCTTCCATTTGCGTAATCTCTTCTAGCTGATTTTGTTAATGTCGATCTGTAAGATCTATTTCTTCGTTAACTCTTTCGGTACTATGGGCTCAGAAAAATTAGGTCGTTGTGGCCTATGGGCGCATATATGCGCTTACGCTCAGAGTCTTGTCGAACTTAAACGGGAATATAATTCAAGATGTGAGTTTCTTTTTCGGAAGATCTCCGATCCGAGTTTTATTAAAACAATAAAAGGGGGGTAGTTGTTTTAGAATACCTTTTATTTTTTCATAATTTCCCAACGTTTCGACCCTTGGGTTTTTGGGTCCTCTTCTTGGGACGATAAAACAATACATATTCAAAATCAAGACAACATTTGCATTCAGAACTAAATTACCTTAGGAATGTAACTAACTAAAAATATAATTAACACTTATTAGAAGAAACAATGAACATTTATAAAAATTGCACTAAAAAACAGAAAACATTGTTTGGTGTAAAAAGCGAGCACGAATGTAAAAATTTTTAACAAATAAATAAATATATGACGACTGATTAACAAATGACATGAAGGCTTCACGTTATAGACTAGAACTGGAACTACAAGAGATCTTTGGAATAGGACGTCAATCAATATCAGTGGGCTGTTGTTATTGGTTACTGTTTTTTATGTGTGTCGTTGTAATGAGTTGAAACAAAACCCTCGAGAATACTTCCCAAGCCATGAAACAGAGATCTATATGTATGCGTTGTGAGTCCGTTTTCTAAAATGTTCTATATTGATACTTATGGAAAAGTGCTAAACATTGGCTTTATATATGCCATAGAGCCTAATGCCCAATCTACAATGCATGGTAAAACCACATCGTTTACCACTACTTACACATTTCGTGTATTTATATGTGTTCTTCAGCAAACGATATCGTTTTAACGATGTGGTTTTACCATGCATTGTAGATTGGGCATTAGGCTCTATGGCATATATAAAGCCAATGTTTAGCACTTTTCCATAAGTATCAATATAGAACATTTTAGAAAACGGACTAAGCACCCACACATATAAATTTCTGTTACATGGCTTGGGAAGTATTCTCGAGGGTTTTGGTATTTGGCAATATTCTTTGTGGATGGTCTCTGTGGCTAGTCGTATATTAATTAGGTTTTGTTTGTTTATGGATATGTGGCAGGTTTCCTTGGTCTCTCTTTTTATTCTATTCTATGCACTGTTTCAAGGCAATGTGGAGCCAGTGCTGAGTGCGGGGTCTTTTTCTCTATGTACTTAATATGTGATAGACGTGTTTTTAACTTTTTGGATGTTTGGCCAATATATGGTTTGGGACAGTTGTCACAATTAGCTTTATACACCACTCTGCTTTTTTCATGGTTTTTTATTGTTAAGTCTGCTAATGGGTTTGAAAGTAATATTCATTTGATTGGCCGCATGAATATGACGTCTTATTTCGTGTGATATTGGGTATATGTTCGGGATAGAATTAAACATTTTTCTATGGGCATTTTCAAAATTTACGATTTATGGTGTCGAATGCTCTATCGAAGTCAACGAATTCGATTTATTTCGATGATTATCCTACAATTATTCTTAAGATCTCTGATTGATCTATACAATCCCACACTGTAAAAAAAACTTGGACAATTCCCTAAATTTAAGATATGTATTTTCCTAAAAATAAATGTCACTTTCTCTGATATCCGATATAAAGGGAAAATCAGTATAATTTCGGTAGATAAATGGAACATTAAATGGATGTAGGTATATGGCACCAGAAAACCTATATAGGTCCTACGTAAAATTCCCGAAATGTTAAACTTTCTCGGATAAAAGGAAGAGAATATTCAATAGATTAGGTATTATTTTCCATTTGGAAGTATACCTACATTTTAGGGATAAACACCTATTCCACTTTTTCCAAGGAGCTTTCCTTAATCTTATCAAAAATTACCTAAGCTTAGTTGCACAAATTGTTGCCACTCACAGGAAATAGGAAAACAGTTTTTACTGTTCATTTCCGTTTGTATCCAGCTTATCCTTTTTGTATATTTACCTATATTTTTGTGTACTATGACAGTTTACACTTTATTTTCCGAGCTTAGTAGTATGATTTCGCTCCAGATTTTAATCCCTTTCTTCCAGGAGGATGGTAAGTTTTCAATTTAATGGTAGTTGGAATTCTGCCTCAAGGAGAATTTGGTCCAAATTACGAGCCCACCTTAAATGATTAAGTATCTAAAGATCTAATTATCTAATCTAATAGATAATTTTAGGATTACATTTTATATACATATAATGCTATGGTAGTTGTCTGTATAATTTGATATCTATAGTTTCCGAAATGTTGACCAGCTAATGAAGTTTGACTTGTCTTCTTTTGTGAGAATGACTTTCTTTCCATATCTACACAATTTCGTTCACCTAAATCTGGCCATCTAAGTTTTCACAATTTCACCATCGCAATATCGTATCAATTCATTTCCGATTGGATTTGCGGCAGTATTCCATTCGGTACCTACTAAAGTTCCCAGATTCCATGGTACGAATCGTGTCCTTATTTGAAATCCGAAAGTTGTAAATATTGTATCAATGCAGTCCCGGGACATCATGTCCAGATTCATGGAACTAGTATTTTTGCGAGATAAGCTTAGTTTATAAGATAAGAGCCTTCGAAATTTAGAAAACTGTAAGAGTTGGTTATGGACGGCCTTCTCGGAGAGCTATTTATCTCGAACACTTTTGAAGATAGAAATAGTTTCGGAAATTGAATAGCTCCATGTGGATATAATTTGATTTACTCTGATGCTGATGTCTCCCAATTTAAATTGAAATCGAAAACGAAAATTTGATTTACTGCCGTAATGTGTTTTGAATTCATTTCTTTCAATTTTCACTATTTTCAGACGTATGAAGTATTTTTCATAATGCTAAAAGCTGCAATATCACCTCGCCCAGCATCTTGGATACTAGAACGATCTTTGGACAATATCACATTCACTCCATGGCAGTATTTCGGCTTAAGCGATGGAGACTGCCGTCGTCGATATGATCTTCCCGGACAGACAGGGAAATACATATTCAATTCCGACACTGAAGTCATATGCACGACGCAATTTTCAAAGGCACTTCCTTTGGAAAATGGGGAAATTCATGTTTCGCTTCTTAAGAATCGTCCTGGAGCCATGGAACAGTCTTCCGAGCTACTAGAATTCATCACTACCAGATATATCAGGATCCGTTTGCAAGGAATGCATTCGACAGTAAATGCCGATAATAGTGTTGATTGGCTTTTGGATGCTGTGTCGTTGGAAAAGCGAAGTTTCTACTCCTTGAAACAGGTTCGAATTAGCGGACGGCTTGCTTGCTATGGGCACGCCAACAGAACTGTAGATATTTTGATCGGAGTAGAATCACACCTGGAATGTGTTTGTGTGCACAACACGTGTGGCGGCAACTGCAATCATTGCTGTCCTCTGTACAACCAAGCGCCATTCCAGAATGGTACGTTTTACCATGAAAACAGTTGCAGAAAGTGTCTGGTATGTATATAGCACAGATGCGATTTTCGTAGAATTTGAGGCTTAATTCCCTTTTCAATATTTCAGTGCCATGGTCATTCGCTTTCTTGTTCCTACAAAGAAGTGCTAGGAGAAGGTGGAGGAGTCTGTGAGAATTGTTTGGTAAGAATGACATATTATGGATTTTTTGATTTTTACAGTCTTTTTATATTTTTGTAGAACAACACGGCAGGTGATAATTGCCAGACCTGTCTGCCTGGATATTTTCGACTTCCTGGCACTTCAGTTGAAGAACCGTGCCAAGCTTGCAATTGCAGCTCCACTGGTACAATTGGACCATGCGATTCCAACACAGGAGAATGTAAATGTCGGGATGGTTTCAGCGGTAATAAGTGTGATCTCTGTATCTTGGGACATCAAGGCGACACCTGTTCGAAGTGCAAATGCGATAAACGTGGAACTATGCCCGGAGGCGAGTGTGCGGATCACTGTCAATGCAAGTTACATGTTGACGGAGAAACCTGTTCAGACTGTGAGCCTGGATATTTTGGACTTCGAGCAGGGAATCCTGATGGCTGCATAAAATGCTTTTGTTCTGGAGTAGGGCTATCTTGTAAGAGTGCTAATATTCCGGCAACGTCTTTTGAAACGTTGGACGGATGGAAAATGACTGATATATCTAGATCAGTACTGGCGTATCCAATGTTAGACAATGAGACAGGTAATTTG
This sequence comes from Dioctria rufipes, assembly GCA_963924295.1. Classification (NCBI taxonomy): domain Eukaryota; kingdom Metazoa; phylum Arthropoda; class Insecta; order Diptera; family Asilidae; genus Dioctria; species Dioctria rufipes. Next base: position 77,250,304 of record OZ002744.1, read on the forward strand.
GTTTTCGGAATGTTTGATCTTCCCGATGTCGAGGCTGTTTACTGGTTGGCACCAAAAAGTTATTGTGGAAATCAAATCACTAGTTATGGTTCAACGTTTACTCTGAAACTATCTTGGGTAGTGATACGAGGAGATACAAGTGGAAAACCAACGTCAGGACCAAATTTGATTTTGATTGGACGAAATGGATTGAAAATTGCCTATGCTGATGAAGAATTTGATACTAGCAATGCAAGGATAAGCGTAATCTTGACTGAAAATGGATGGTATCATGTTCCAAAAGAAATCAAAGATATTGTGACACGTTTAAGAAGGACAGAATATCATGGTGATCCTGTGACCAGAATGCAGTTTATGTCAGTTTTGACCGATATCGAAACGGTTCTGGTGCGAGGAACATTTCATACAGATCAGATTGAAAGTATTTTAGAACGGGCGACTTTATATTCCGGTGACAATGATGTTACTGAGGGTAGTGAATTGAATTTAGTAGAGGAATGTATATGTCCACCAGGATATAAAGGACTTTCTTGTGAAAGTTGCGATTTCGGATATGTTCGCATCTATGAGAATACTACTACTCATGAGCTCATTGGAAAGTGTTTCTCATGTCCTTGCAATGGTCATGCTGACTGTGATTTGGTTGCTGAGAAGTGTGGCGAATGTCAACATAATACATTTGGAGAACGGTAAGTACTTAGAGTTTTTTTTTATATTTTTCCCGTTTCTTATACAAACGTGGGTGGGGGTGGTGTGGCTGTTTATTCCTTTATTTCGTTCATAATAAGGCTTTCAAATCATCTTCGTCCTTTTTTGCAGTCAATACTTGTAAAATGATAGTTTTGTACTTAGGCTAGTAGCAAACCGTCCAAATGTTGTCGAATTATTACGGTTGGTCTGGTTGAAATTCAAAAGTAAGTTCTTCATTGTGATCCACAGAATTAAAGGGAGCAATTGTCCAAGATATCGAATCGGTGGTGTAACGAATGAAAAATTGTCATTATAGGTACTTTCGTTAACAAAGCCTGCGGACATACTTTCCAGTTGCTCCCAATACTAGTACTTCGTTTTAGCTAGTTGAATCACCTGACCTTCTAATTTTCAAACTTTTTGGATTCAGATGACGTTAACTTTATCTCTTTCTCGCCAATAGCATGCGAGGTAATGTTGTCAGCATTACAATTGACCGCGTTATTGCTTAATTATGTTTTTATATTAATTATTTATTTATTCTAATTGAATGAATTAGGACCTTGAAAAAGATTGCCCAATTCGAAGAGATCATTTGCGTGAAGGTCTTTTTACTTGATAGATATGGTGGTGGCCATCTCGACCATATATAAGAGGCTTGATTATTTGTTATGAAAGAAATAAGGCAATTCTTCAATCAAAGAGTCCTTACTGTGGGACTATTTAGCATATTTGATTGCCATTTCTCCAATTGCGACATACGACATACATACCATGCATATTGACTGATCGCCTGACTCATCTTCTTCTAAAAATCTCTTAAATTCACCGTGGTTAGATGGAGAAATTCTTTATTTCTTGATTGGACTTGCACCACAGCAGCTCTGGTTCTGTTCTCACCAAAATGCCTTCACGATATCCACGCCAATATTTAATTAGAATAAACATGAGCTTATCGAGTCTTTTTTGAAAGAAAGTAAGGAATATTCTGATTTTAGGGTCCATTTATTGGAGTATGATGTGAAAATTCTTGCTGCTATTCTCCAGTCTTCCCAGTCCTTAATCCCTATGGAACCTGGAAAAGTATTTGTAAAAGGATCGGTCAGTCATAGTTATTTCGTTATTTTCAGAGAAATACGCTGGGGCGATTATCGCTCTCATCTCATTATATGAACATACAGACGCAGAGATATTAATCAATTTTCTGTGCTAGTACAACTTAGTAAATTTATTGAAAAAAAGGGGGCAAGCGCTATATTTTCCTTGTTACATCCAACGTATTTTTTTTTACGTTATAGATTGAACAATGCAGAAGAACAAAACTATTGAAAATAAATAATTTTGTATAAAGCAGTTTTTCTATATTTGAAAAAGCTCCTGAACTTTCAACATAATTCTTTTTTATTATAGTCTATACATTTATTTCTCCGAATTTTAGTACAATTTATAAAATGGTTCATGTTTTCAGTCCAAAATGTACCAACTTCCAAACCCACTATACTCGGCACACCAACCGCCACTTGGCATTTCCATGGTTTTTTCGACACTCACGCCACGATTTTCAATACTCTCCGTCGTGCATTTTACCTGGCGCCCTCATTCGGGAAAAGTAATATATTATCAAATGGTTCATGTTTTTACTTTTCTTGCAGATGCGAAAGATGTAAGGTTGGTTTCTATGGTAACGCAATGCATGGATCTCCGAATGATTGCGCTCGTTGCGCCTGTCCTCTAGTAGAAGATAGTAACAACTTTTCGCCAAGTTGCCAGCTGAAAAAGTTTAATTTAGATCAAAACCACTATGAAGAAGAAGATTTCTCCGAATATGTTTGTACGCAATGTCCGAGTGGGTACACAGGAGATCAATGTGAAATGTAAGAAAAACTAAAAAAACCTTTCAAGGGAGGAAAGGTAAAATTTCGAATTAAAATCAAATTGCGGTTAATTTCTGCAGGTGTGACGATGGTTTTTATGGAAATCCTACCGTTCCTGGATTAAAATGTTTACCCTGCCCTTGTGACGGTGGACCATGTGATATTTTCACAGGAGAATGTATTACCTGCAGGTAACGGGAATTTTAACTTTTCTCTAGTTTTTTAAGTATAGTAATTATAATTTTTGTTTTTCAATTAACCTCAATACTTTCTGCCATTTTAAGGGGAAACACAGAGGGTTGGCGATGTGAGCGGTGTAAGTCTGGATTTTGGGGTGATCCTGCAATAAGTTGTGAGCCTTGCGATTGTTATGATGAAGGATCAGCAAGTCAAGAGTGTGACACCGAGACGGGTCAGTGTTTGTGCAAGGAACGATTTACGGGTCAAAAATGTGATAAATGCGATGTCGGTTATGCGGACATCGACTTAAAGTGTCTTTCGTGTGATTGCAATGTTAACGGATCTGCAGACCCAATTTGCGATCCTTTCAGTGGACAGTGTATGTGCAAATTAGGCGTGCAGAGCCTGAAGTGCAACGAATGCCAGGACGAATACTTTGGGTTGACGACTGATGGATGTGAAGGTGAGTACCAACTACAAATTAGTTTTTTTTTTATTACTGCTCTACCTAGTCAAGTCGTTCTTACGTGGTATCCAAGAATATCCTAAGAGTGATCTCGCTCTCTCGCTTATTTCTTAGTTGGCTAGTTTTTTACATCCTTTACATTTTTTTTTGCATTTTTGGCATCAAGTCTTTAATTTGTCAGAGAATTGCAACCAGTTTTACGCGGAATTGAAAAAAATAAACACAAAAACAAAAGAAAAAGCAGAAGAGGCACCATTACGGTACCTATCAGTCCTTCCGTTGAGGTTAGCTCCTCAGTTTTGTTAGGATATGGTCACGACCTGTTGACAAATCGGAAAGATGCTTGCTATGGAAGGGCTTTAGGAATTAAATCAACTCGAAGACGATGAAATTTGTACGGACAGGCAGACAGAAGACACGTACCCGAGTGGTGACATCACGAGATAATTTCCCACATTTGAGCCGTCGTCGTCGTCGTCTGCGGCCATAGAAATGAAAAGGGAAAAACGTAAAATTAATTGCTCGCGCAGATTTGGTTCTATTACTGTGCCTGTACAGCTAAATGTGGACGTTGAATCTGTCTCCCGAGTGTCTTGCTCGCTCTGTTTAGTATAATCGCGCGCCCTGGTCAATACTTCTTGGCTTGTCCACTGGGCAATCGTAGCCATTCCGCTAGAGTGCTAGACTCTAGGAAATTGCTTCTCTTTATTGGTTTGATGTGACATTCCAGATCTTATCTGTTGGCTAAATTTAATAACGTGCCTTTTCCCCTTGGGGCAGTCTAAGAAATGAATGGCGGCACGTCCGATATAGGTGTTCTGTTGCAGGTTGCCAACTTATTGCTGTATTTTGGTGTTTGATTTGCACGATTTACTCTATGCCGCCGAGATTTTTTTGTTTGTTTTTTAGTTTTTAAGTGAAAACGCATTCAGCTATGATTAAGTTTTATTCGCTAGTCATGCCCACAAAGTGTGGTCAGACTTAAGTCGTAGATATTTGGATAATTTTCTTTTAGAAAAATAGTTTGGCGTAGAAATTTTCATCAGAGATTTTTAGATTTTCATTTTAGTTTTCTCTTTTAATTTAACCATAAAAGTACCAACTTCTATTGTACTTACTAGCTAATTTCCGGGCGACTAGGTCCATCAATTAGCAACCTCCAGCAAAGTTTCGTTTCTATATCACAGCAGTCACTTCAACAGAGATTTTAGAGTTTTTCGGTTTTGAGATCTTCTTCAATGATAATTTTGGGGATTTTGCGAATGTTCATGCGGTAGGATAAGCTGTCGACTAGAATTCATAAATTTTTTGGCTAAACGTCTGGAGATAAAATTGGGTTGTACTTATCTGATGATTTGGTTGAAGCTAAACATCTGTTGGAAATTCTTTTTCTGGCTGCAAAGATTCCACTTGATGCTGATTGGAAATGGCATACGTTCATATACTAGATGAGCGATCAATTTCTTATCTGGATATAAAAGATCAGGGAAAGATGAAATTCTTTTAATGAGGATACTTTCAAATGCGACAGTCATGACCCAGTCTTCCTCGCCACATTAAAAAGCCAACGACGTCGTTCTGGACTGTACGTACAACTAAGTTAATAATAATGTATCGCCAAATTGTATGTCTTCTTCTTGAATATTGTGTCTGTCTCCCATAGCGAATTTTTGCTTCTTGAATCTCACATTCTATCTTTTATTTGATGCTAATGAAATTACTAAGGGAAAAATTAGAAAATTTGTGAAGCAGGAGAAAGGACTGAGATAATTGGGAGAGAAAAGAAGCCTGTGTTTTACCAACTTTACGTGAATGATAACTCACGTCCTAATTTTCCAAATTATAGATCCCAATAGAACTTAGGTCTTTTATAAAATATACTGTGATTTTGGTAGCCCCCCTGGTTACTTCCTTTAATGATGAGAACATCATTCATAAATATTTTAACCTTACGTGGCCACAATCCTCGAAGCTCAAGAGAATTCTCAACTTTAACCTTGGTATTGGAGAGAGAAATGTGTCAGAGAATAGATTCGTTTTGAGTCTTAGCTCGGTTCTGTCAGGAATTTTTGTCATGTGTTGCGAATATGTGTTAAATCTCTCCTTTTCTCTCAGTTTTGGAATATTTTCACAGTATTATTATTTATCCTAGTAAAGCCTGATTTGTGCCAAAGGGTAGCTTATTGGATGAGCATGCATCAGCTGAAGGCAGATAAACTACGAATTTTGAAGGGCAGCTGCAACTAGCTTGATTCAAAGGTGTATGAGCTTAGATATTATATATATAATTTGGCGCAACGCATTCCCTTTTTCGCGAGTGCAGAGGAAGTGAATCTCTGTATTGGAAACGGGCTCAGCTTTTTCATCCGATCATGCCTCACACGCCCAAAAATTATTTGTTTTAGATTCGATGGCATCTATTTTCCTCTCGCTGATGTCGAAGATCACTACAGAACGCTTTTCTTCTCTCCCATAGCGAATTTCTGCTTCTTGAATCCCATATTTTACCATCATGGCGGGCTTTAGCTCGACACACGATAATAATTTTCAATTGTCTTAGTCAATACAATACACCGTTTGGTTTGATGAGATACAAGGTTTGGCTTGGTAAATAGTTTTCATTTGTTAAAAAATCGCCCTGAAACTCTCTGTCGCTTTCTTTCCTCTATTGTGAAATTCGTCCTTTGCAGTATCTTGTTTCTGTCGAGTTTTGATTTTTTATTTGCAAAGCTCAATTCAGCGATAAAGCCAAAAGGCGTATTAAATGAAGAATCAGAATCGATACTTGAAAATTCACGGTTTTGATGGCCGAAAGCAATTGAAAGGCAGCACTTGATGTGGTTGCATTTTTCCATGCCGAAATAATTTGAAGAGAGCATCATTGACCGCGGGCTGTTAATCTACGTAAGTTGCCATGGACTTATGCCGTTCCACCCTCCTTGTTGCACAAAATTTTTTAGCTTTTTTCATCTTCACAAAATACAAAATTTTGGTTACGATTGGCGCATTAAATAACGTTATGTCGTGAACGCGCTTTTACCAAGAAATACCGGATAAAATTGCGTCATCATTTACGAATGCATTTCAATTAAGTACAACAAAATTTGATTTCGAAGAAGCGAAGTATAAATTTCCACTATTGTTTATGTATGCTTGATTACAATTATAACACAATTTTTACTTACATCGTTACTTTTCAACCGTGATTTTTACAAAAACATCGACGGATATTTATTTTTAACACTTCGAAATTGGCATTAACAAAATTTTTTCCAAGACTTGGATTTAAATAAACGTTCATACAATGTAAAATGAAACTGAATCAACATTGTTTACATTGTCTGTTGACTGGTCAATAGTACATACAATAGACCGTCCTTTTTACTGAAATTGAAAAGTGGTCAAAATCAAAATTTGGTTAAATCGGACATCTTTTTGACGTCGACCTATCGACAATGTACCTCCTGAAACACGTCTTCAGATGGAAATAAAGTTGCCAAATTAGCCACCAAAATAACCTCCAAGGTTAAACTGAATGAATATATTTTGGTTGCCCAGAAGACGTCAATCTAACACCTGAAACACGTCTTCAGACGGAAATAAAGTCGTCATATTAGCCACCAATTATTAATACAAAATGATGTCTAGTTTAAGGCCGTTGGCACATCGAAGACGAAAACGCTTAATGAAAAACTCGCTTTTCCACCCTGGAACGACGAATATTTCCAATAGAACTTAAACTAAAAGATAGGAAAATTCTTATTTTTTATTATTTGGAAGGAATTATTAATTTTTTACGTTGTGTATCGAGAAAAGCATTTTTCAATGTTTTCGTTCAATTTTCGCTCAAAAAAATATTGAGATGAACTTCTCTCGAGAAACATGTAAGAAAATCAATAATGTCTTGCGAAAAATTAAAGGCTAAGAAATTTTCCACCTTTTTAGTATAAGTTTTATTGAAAATATACGCTGGTGCAGGGTGGAAAATTGAGTGTTTCCATTCAGCGTTTTCGTCTTTCAATGTACCAACTACAAATATGAGTTTCCAGGACACACCGATGTACAAATTTTCGAATGGAGTTCAATAAAAACATAGTGCATAAATTTGGAAATACGTATAAAATTTTATTTCTGTAGGCATATTATAATATATTGACTTATTAAAAAGATATTTGCTTCGCCATTTTATTTAGAATCCGTTCAGACGAATGTTTCAGCCAAGTTTTGATGTGCTCGTTGATGTCCGTCTGAGTAGCTTCGGAATTATTTTTAATGATGGACTCATAAATTAAATCCTAAATATTTATATACTCTTCGAACTTCAACTTCTTTTGCGGTCCCATCCACGAGAACTCCTCCAGTATCTCGTCAGTTGCTAGCTGCTTCATGCATTTTCTAACGGAGCATACGACCCCCTTGCCCCCGATTCGCCTCAGTTTTTCCACCTTTAAAAGTGAATTAAATTGTATTTCATAATTTTGAAATTTTTATTTTATCTTACCAATTGTTGTTTCCTAACTCCGTCCATTAAGTCTGTCTCCAATTGCTGCCCGTACTGCTGCTTGAATAAGACTAATAAAAGTTTTGAATGCCCGCCCTTCCACGAAGCTACGAAAAATCGAAAACTGACGTGAAAATGACGACAAGCAGCGCTACGTCCAAATGCAGTCAAAAACTGACGAGAAATAGACAACACGTGCCTAAGTAGTAGCACAAAAGGACGACAAAAAGACGGCAAAGCGCTATTATAACTGCGTCTATTTAAAAATGTCTAAGGCTGACCGTTTTCGCAGTATCCGTAAAAAACCTAAGTTTTTATATGGCAGCACCAAGAAGGGGTTGCCCGATTTAGTCCAATTTTGACATTTACTTTGATAGTACAATGAAAACACCATGTACCAAATTTCAGCTCTGTACGTCAAGGCGTTCTCAGACAGTCTCCAAATATATAGTTAGTGGAAAACGTAATTTTTGTATGGCAACCCCACGAAGGAGTTGCCCAATTTGCCTCATTTTCGAACTTAAATTTATATATTTTTCTTAAAGTTCGTATACAAAATTTCAGCTAAGTATATGCGTTCTCAAGTTATCGTGCGCACAGACGGACAGACAGACGGACATGCAAAAATCAAAATAACTTTTAATTTAAGCGTGGGTGTCCAATGCATTTTGCTCTACCATCATTATTTCGAGGTGTTACAAACGTAATGACAAGCTTAGTATACCCCATAGGTTTCATTTAGGGTATAAAAAGAAGTTAAAAACAATGAAAAAATTTGAAATATTAGGTTCTAGAAGGTTAACTAGAGTTTCGTCTAAAAGACGGGAAAACGCTGTTAAATGTAGGGTCTATTTTGAGTCATCAAATGCCGTTTTTTCATGGTCGGTCATTTTGTGATCAAATTCCGATTACATTATATTAACTTATACCAACTTGTACTCCTGAAAAACGTCATATGTCGACTTCAAAAAGTGCCACTCAAAACGAAGTCCATATTTGACGGAAACTAAACTTGATGGTCTTAAAATATCTAATATTGACGTCAAAAGGACGTCGCTGGAAAAGGGTCAATAATAAGTCAATAGTAAACGACAACTCGATGAACATGTCCTAGTTTCGTAGAAAACTTACGTCTAAATGCCGTCGAAATGAGCAAGGAATTCATAATCTATTTTTAGTTAAAAAATGACGTTCTATAGACCAGACAAGTCTTAAAATGTTTGTTGGGTAAGCTAGGTGCGTTTGCATGGAATTAATTTGCGAGATCTGCTTCGTCAATATATAATATGTGACCGTGAATCTTGCTGCGAATTAAATTTTTTTTCTTCGATCCATGGGAGGGGTTTTAACCCCTCAAAGACCCCCCGCCACTCTTTCGTGGGCATAGGCCTGCAGTAGTCATACGCGGCCTGCTATGAAATTAAAGTAAGCCGATATCCCGTTATCTAACATTTAGTGTTGTTGTAAGGAACATCTTCCAAAAATAGGTAATATCATATTAATTGAGTGGTGCAGGAGGCTAAAAAACATGCTATATTTGTTATAAATATATATAATCACATGCATATTGCTTATTCGGGTAGGGTGCGGTGACAATTGAATCCGACCTAGAGATGATATGTTGAAATTACATCTGATGTGCTGGCGGATGATCAAGCCTCACACAGAAATATTCTAGAAAATGAGTGATATGATTGTATAATCTGGACAATTGCAATCATGGTTATCCTAATTTGCGTGTATCCAGCCTACTCGTTAGAATCTCTTCAGGTAGCTAACTGGTATCCTTTTGTTATCCAAGATGGTTTGGTTCTCTTATATGTGCAGTTAGATAATTTCAATCACATAATCAGTAGGTATTGTACTTAAGACCTATTATGTAGTTGGAGTACTTGTTAGAAAATGCTTTCGGATTTAAGTAGTCAACTGATAATAATTTCGGTTTGAGTAGCCTAATGGTATCACTATATTACACAATCCTAGGAAAAAATTATTAAAAATGGTGATTGGTTATATTATTTACTTATAGACTTCATTCTGTGTGAGTCCTATTTTAGTCCCGTTTGATTATTTCAATCAATCAAACTTTTAAGCAGATGATTGGTATTTACTATTTCAACTAATCCTGGAGGATATGGTTATTGGTTAATATCCCCACTTATTGGACTCCATCCAATGGGAGTGTAACTTGACATTTCGCTTAATCTCCAACAACCTAATTCGTAGTTGTGGTAAATTAAACTCTATGTGCATCCAGTATACTTGATAATTTTATTTCTGTTCAAGTAGCTAATTGGTATCCCTATACTTCTCAGGATTTGGAAATAAGGTGATTGATTACCAATCCCAACTTAGATACTTCATTCAGTATGAGTATCGTTTACGTGTTTAGTTTGAATATTTCAAACATTAATCTTGTAGGTATCGTAATTGAAACCTCTATGTGGTTGGAGTGCTGCTAGTAATTAATTTCCGTTTTGGAAGTTAGTTGGCATCACTACATTATTTTAGATTACGAAAAAAAATATATATAGTGATTGGTTATCTTGCTCACTACCATTATCCATGACTGAGATATACGGTGATTGGTTATCATTCATGCCTATAAAGTTAGCCCAGCCTTTTTTGAAATTTTCAAAAATAAAGCTTTTTCTGGATTGTGCTCGACTTGTGCTGCATTGTGCCGTAAAGAAAAATCAAAAAAAAAAATCAAAAATTGAATTTTTTATGATGAAAATAAAAATTTTTAAAAAAAGTTAACCCAGCCATTTTCGAAATTTTGAAAAATAAAGGGTGTGCTGGATTGTGCTCGACTTGTGCTGCATTGTACCGCAAACAAAAATCAAAAAATTCAAAAATTGAATTTTTTATGATGAAAATAAAATTTTTTTAAAAAAGTTAGCGCAGCCATTTTCGAAATTTTGAAAAATAAAGGGTGTGCTGGATTATGCTCGACTTCTGCTGCATTGTGCCGCAAACAAAAATCAAAAAATTCAAAAATTAAATTTTTTATGATTAAAATAAAATTTTTTACAAAAGTTAGCGCAGCCATTTTCGAAACTTAGAAAAAAAAGATCATTTTCGAAATTTAGAAAATTGAAGGGTGAGCTGGATTGTGCTCAACTTGCGTTACGGTGTTCCGTAAAGAAAAAAAAACATCTCTGAATATTATATTGTGATAAAATAAGAATTTTAAAAAAGGCTAGCCAACTTTTTTCCAAAAATTTTATTTTCTTAATGAAAAATTTAAATTTAGAATTTTTTGATTTTATGTGTGTTTGTACGCAACACAAGTCGAGTACAGTCCAGCAAAACCTTTATTTTGCTTAATTTCGAAACAGTTTGGGCTTACTTTATTTATATATATATATAAGGAAAAACTATTATTTTTGAGATAATTTTCAGAATATATTGATAATTTCGTACATATTTTTTACAAATGTAAAACGACAAAGTCGTTTGATGTGGCTTATACCCTCGGCAAAATCAATGATCATTCGTTCGTAATTCAATTTTTCAAAAATAGCTTACCCTTGAATTTGAATTTTAATTATTAAAAATGTGCTGTCAATTATACATATAAAAATTGACAGGATTTTCGTTTTAATTCGCAAAATCTTGAGTAACTTGATTTTGGAAAAAAACAATTACGAATGAATGATCATTAATTTTGTCCGTCTGCCTAGGGTATTACGTAGAAACGCTATGAGTGTGTGGCGGAGTTGCGTGTTCGAACTCGAATAGCAGCAAATCCAGCAAACATTTGGATGAAAAATCTTCTGGATGATATGTGAATGATATTGCCAAAGTATCTTCCACGCGAAATTAAAGCAAATGCGATGAAATGATTTCTTACTTGTCTTGCGTAGAAGAAAAAAAGATGAAATTACAACCATTTTCGTTTTCTGATTAGAAATGTGGAGGACAATTGTTTCGCTAATTTCTCATTTCTATGATACACACATTTACCATTTGGAAGAACGCCTCGTTAGACTCCATGACAGTGATTTATTTGTGAGTTTATTAGTGATTTTAATTCCACCAATACATATTAAAAAAATAAAAAAAAAATTTCTTCTTTATTCCCTTACTACATACAAATTCCCAAGGATTTATATGGACGATTCTTGAACAATTTGTTATTTGTTATTTCCGAGATTCTTACTCTTTCCTTACGGTAGAACGTAGTACAAGTTAAACACAACTCGGTACAACCTTCATTTTTGCAATAAAAAAAAAAATCGCTCGACTAATTATTTTTTCCAAAATGGCTCGTAAAAAGAGTAATTTTTGCAAACAAAATATTTTTCTTTACTGTGCACAACGTTGCGCAAGTCAAGCACAATCCAGCACACCCTTCATTTTTCAAAATTTCAAAAATGGCTGCGCTAACTTTTTTAAAAAATTTTATTTTCGTCATAAAAAATTTAATTTTTGAATTTTTTTATTTTTCTTTTCGGCACAATGCAGCACAAGTCTAGCACAATCCAGCACACCCTTCTCATTTTTCAAAATTTCGAAAATGGCTGCACTAACTTTTTAAAAAAAATTTATTTTCATCATAAAAAATTTAATTTTTGAATTTTTTGATTTTTGTTTGCTACACAATGCAACACAAGTCGAACACAATCCAGCACACTCTTTATTTTTCAAAATTTCGAAAATGGCTGGGTTAACTTTTTTTAAAAAAATTTATTTTCATCATAAAAAATTCAATTTTTGAATTTTTTGATTTTTGTTTGCGGCACAATACAGCACAAGTCGAGCACTGGATTGTGCTCGACTTGTGCTGCATTATGCCGCAAACAAAAATCAAAAATTTGAATTTTTTATGATGAAAATGGATTGCACACCCTTTTTTTTTCAAAATTTCGAAAATGGCTGAGCTAACATTTTTTAAAAAAATTTATTTTCATCATAAAAAGTTTAATTTGTGAAAAAATTTGTTGTTCTTTGCGGCACAATGCAGCACAAGTCGAGCACAATTCAGCACAAGCTTTATTTTTGAAAATTTCGAAAAAGGCTGGGCTAACTTTATAGACATTTATCATTCCCATTTCTAGACTCTTTCTAGAGGAAGTACCATTTGGTCAATTAGATAGATCTATGTAATCAATCTAATTTGTAGTAGTGTTAATTAAATCTATGTGTGTCCAGCATACTTTTATGATTTTATTACTGTTTTGGTAGCTAATTAGTATCCCTATGCTATTCACGATTAGGAATTAAGATGATTGGTTATCATTTTCATTATTAATACTCTATTCATTATAAGTGCCTTTATGCGTGCAGTTTCATGATTACAATCGACCAATAAGTAGGTATTGTAATTAAAACCTACGTGCAGTAGGAGTACTCGTTTGAAAAATTTTTGTTAGAAATAAATGTTAGAAATAATTCCTGCTTGAGTAGCTAATTGGTATCTCTATGCAACATATTATAAGAAAATATAGTAATTGGTATACTTATCCACTTTATATTTGCTTCCATGTGAGTCCTATATTGGTCTAGTTTTTATCATTTTAAACCATCAAATTTTTAAGTAGCTGATTGGTGGTGTCATTACACTAACTAAAACTGGTAGATATGGTTATTGGTATCCATTTCCACTTATTTGACTCCATTCAGTGGGAGTCTAATATGTCGTTGTGGTAAATCATACCCTAAGTGCATCCTGTATACTTGATATATTATCTTTCTGTTCCTGTAAACTAATTAGTATCCCTATGTTTCCCAAGATTAGGAAATAAGGTGATTGGTTATTATTCCCACCTTTAATACTCCATTCAGTATGAGTATGAGTATCGTTTATGTTTAGTTTGCATAATTCAATCACCAACCTTGTAGGTATTGTAATTAAGACTTACGTGTGGTCGGAGTGTTTGCTAGAACTTATTACTGTTTCCGTATTTGGTTGGCATCACTCCATTATTTTAGACTAGGAGATACAGTGATTGGTTGTCTTAACCACTATCTCTATCACTGACTGTGATATATGGTGATTGATTTCTCTGCTCACTTATAGACTCCATCTAGTGGAAGTACGATTTGGGTAATTGGATAGCTCTAAATAATCAATCTAATTTGTAGTTGTGGTAGAATAACATCTATGTGTGTATCTAGCATAATTGTTTGATTTTATTTCTGTATAGGTAGCTAATTGGTATCCCTATGCTATCCAAGATTAAGAAATGAGTTGATTGGTTATCATTCCCATTAATAATAATCTATTCATTACGAGTGTCTTAATGCGTGCAATTTTATGACTACAATACTTCAATCAGTAGGTATTGCAATTGAAATCTATGTGTATTCTGAATATTTGTTAGAAATATATTCAGTATGAGTGGCTAATTGGCATCATTATATTAGATAATACTAGAAAAACACAGTGATTGGTTATCTTGTCCACTCTTAGAATTCATTCCGTGCGAATCCCATTATGGTCCAGTACGATGATATCAATCCATAAAATATTAAGGCTGCTGATTAGCATCATTATACTGACCAAAAAAATTTTTTTTTGGGAGTTATGGTTATCATTTCCACTTATGGGGAGTACAATTTGAATTCTCCGATTAATTACAATCCACCTAATTTGTAGTTGTGGTAATTATTAGTTTAATAGGTAAATGACATATTACTTTCCCGTAACTAGTAATGCGTTTCTTAGTGGAGCAAGGTCAACGGTATAACCATATGCTCGATTATGTATCGTCGACATGAATGACAAATTTTTATACGTTATTTATTAATTCGTAATTATTACAGACGGATTTTCTGTGCCGTGTAGGCTCCTAAATGGCTATACTGAACGTTTCACCTCCGCCACGAGGATTCTCAACAGTTTTCCTAGCTATGCAATGAGGTTTAATATCTACTTGGTACATTTTTATGCACAAATATGATTTATTGAATCATAGTTATTGAATATACGTGCTATCTGATAAGTGTTTAGGGTCAAAACAAGTATTACTTCCAAAAGGTTTTAGTAAAAGGTAAAATATTCATTCGATAATATAGCATCTGCTACAACAAAAACACACGCGCATAGAATTAGTCTCCCTTAAGGATAGCATGTTGTGCATACCTGAATAATATTATATGAATATTATATAACTCGGAAACCATGTAGATGTGACGTTCTGTGCAGATATATCCCAAAATAAAAGCAAGAATATCCTTCCGTAATGATATGCAGTCCTCATTTGTCTCAATAACTCTAAAAGTTTTTGCATCATCTGCATATTAGCCTGTTAGTTGATGGGATAAATCATTAATGTAAACGAGGAAGATATAAGGACCAAGAATGGTACATTGCGGGACTCCAGACGGTGGCAAAAAGGGGTGGACTAACAACCATTTAAAACTACTATTTGGAATCGTTCACAGAGATATGATGCAAACCATGTTATTAGATTTTCATGAAAATTCAAGCAGGACATTTTTAGTAAAATGCGGGAATCCACGATCTTATCAAAGACCTTTGAAAAATCAGTCTGAATAGAATCTTCTTGTGGGAAGTGGTAATGAGTTTTTTACTCTTTCGAGATCCGTACAAATTACGAGTCTACAGGCAATTCTCAACCTACTGCATATGAGCAGAGAAAATTAAAAAACAAGTACCGAGGTACTGTCAGTTTCTGGGCTAAGAGCTGAGTACCAAAAATTCCATAAAGAAAATTTTGAGAGTATAAGTACTGTGTGTAAAGTCTTTCGATTAGCAGTAACAGGGCGATCTCATCAGAACAGCAATGAATCCTGAAACTGCCTGCTGTACTACAGTGAACTCAGATGCCAATAAGTTGCTGGTGATCAATAGATCCCCTGGCTTAAAATATTTCTCCTTTTGCACTCTAATAGCACTGGAGATCGCTTCCTTTTTCACCTGCAAATGTAGGGGTCGAAGGTTTAGTAAGGCTTACAGGGCTGCTATAGGACAGGTTCTCATGGCACCAGTTATTTTTAGGCAGGCAAGCCGCTGGAGTTTTTGCAGCAGAGCCTCAGCCGTCTTTTGATTAGTTTTTGGCCATCATGTGAGGGCCGCATAGGTGACCATGGGTCTAACAACCGTAGTGTACATCCAGTACATCATCTTTGGCTTCAGACTCCATAATCTGAAAATGATGCGATGACACGTGTATAGAGATCGCACCGCTCTATCCGTCACTTTGGACAGATGCAAATTCCAGGTAAGTTTCTTATCTAGAGTTACCCCCCGAATATTTGACATCGTCTGAAAATATCAATTCCATGTTATCAAGAAGAAGAGCCGTTAATGAAAGCTTCGATCTTCTTGTAAACGGAACGATAACCGTCTTGTTGGGGTTTAATGGTTCTAACCGGTTACTGATGATCCTCCAAGGATCAAGTTTGGTTTTTCTCTTTCGAAATTCTGGATTAGAACAATAATCCATCTTACAATAGACATAAAGAAATTTATATATGTACATTCACCAACATCTGTCTGTTCTTTTTCATAAGATTATACAAGAAGCTTTTGGGTGGTCTTACTAGGGTGGTAGTAGATGAATTTAGTGATTAGATTGAAGACTTACCTTCTTTTGGACCCCATTCATAATATGCTGAACTAATGTTTTTAGTATAAAAAGGAACCTTTCGATAAGATACTTAGATTTATAATGTACACCATATTTCCAATAGGATTATGTGGACAAGTGTGTCGCAGTTCTAAAAATCATAACTAATGACGGCAATAGTTGCTTAGTCTTTGTGTACAAAGGCTAGGAAAACAACATCTAAACCTGCGGAGTAAAAGAGTCAGTCGTCAATTTAACTTTGTTGTAAATGGTTAATTTTAAAGAGAGACTTCTACTCTGTTGGTTTTTATATTCCAAACTGCTGCCTAACAGTACTTGAATCCCAGCCTAGAAATTAGCCTGCAGAGGGACTTCTTCAAAGGTCAACAATCGTCTTTAAATTTAGCTGCCATTCATTTTGGCAGGAAGTCCAATTCTGGTTCTTTTATTAAAATTTTTAGGTTACGGAGTCCTTCAGTAAACTACTCACTGTCATCATATGTAGAACCACCAGGCCGTTTTAGAGTATTGGCACTATGGGCACTCCCTGGGATTCACTCATTTCCGGGCCATTAGCAATTAAAAACAGGGATAGAATCAGTTATGACTTTTTACGAAAAAAGCAAACTTTATTTGTTATTCCTGACCGATAATAATTTAAAGCTAAAAAAATTAAGCTGGAAAGGCTTTTTATTTTAGGCGCTTTCGGCAAGCACATTCTCAGTGAGACAAGTGAGATATTCTCAGTTGGCTCACTGAGACTGCAGTTACGGTGAACTCTCATAGTTCCATATTGAGCTACAAAATTCGAACGCAACCACTGAGCAACTGAGACAAGTGAAACTGAATTTTCTTGTCTCAGTTGACTCAGTTTCGTTATTTTGTGATTTTAATTACTAATTAAAGTTTAGTGAGCTATTTGAATAAACTCAAAACACTTTCGTCAATTTATTACTATCCATTTTCTGTGGTCAAAATTATTTAAATGTCAAAATTGGCAAATCAGGTGATTGGTTTGAACTGAGACAACTGAGACGGTTGCTCAAAGATTTGTCTCAGTTGTCTCACTGAGACAGTGCTTGCCGAAAGCCCCTTTTATCTGGCAAAAATAAAAAGCCAGCTTGGCTAGGAAAAATAAAAAGCCGGGCTCGCTTTTTATATTTTTACTGAAAAAAAGTATCAAGCCGATTGCGATTGCTTTTCTAGCTTCAAAACTATTACCGGCAAGAAATAACAAGTAAATTAAGCTTTTTTTTGTAAAAATTCATAACTGATTCGGTGCGTAAAAATAAGAAGCCAGCTTGGCTTTTTATACTTCCGGCTTCAAAGGCTATTACTTCCAACTCAAAAAAATAAAAAGTCAATCTGGCTTTTTATTTTTGCCAGAGAAAACAGAAAGCATTTCCAGCTTAGTTTTTTTAGCGTTTTTTTTTTTTTATATATAAAGTTAAGTTTTCAAAAGCTTTATAGGAATCGAAACGGGTTTCACGAGACATTTTTTGGTATATTCCATTAAGTTCCACGATCTTCCACGATCATGATTTATCCCAGTTTTTTTTGTTTAAAATTTTCAAAATACCAGTTATTTTCGGTCCCTGATTGAAAATGTATTTTACAATAAACAGGGCGCCACTGTGCTGTTAAGATGGCCCTGACCTTTAAGTTCTTTTCATGGACCTTCTCAGTTTTTATTGAATTCTTCTCTGGCTGTTCTATAATCAGTTCAATTTCCAGATAGTTTTGTCGTATTAAAAAATGTTGCCGTCCCTCTAACTCCCCTTTTCATCAAGATATATTCTGTTCCCATTGCTCGGGCAGCTTGCTTAAGGCTGTTAGTACGGCTGGTTTTACAAGGAGACCAAATCTAGGCCACGGCCTCTTTTTGTATGGCCATATACAGAATCATGCAGTTCTTTGATGAATTTTGTCCGCCTGTTGCCACAAAAATGTCATAGCAATACTTCAGTCAATATTGGGTAAGAGCCTGCATAGAGTAAAAAATATTTTTGTTGAAAATATAAGCTGTACTAAAGGACAACAAAAAGGAATTTGAACCGGTGTGCTCGGGAATCACTTGCATATGGATATGTGTTAGAGTACAACATATGTGCCCACTTTATAGTCGTGTGGACTCATTTCGTCACCAAAATAATTACGTTTATCAGTGCTCCATCATTATAATACATGATTTGTGGCACTTTAAAATTACCCAAAATTGTAAGCTTTCTTATAGCAATGAGGTCTCTTTAGTTTTATATACAATGGACGAGGATATTTCAAATAAAACTGCAGTGGAGCTTACATCTACAGTTATGGATCCTCTATCCATTATATCTTAGGTAGCTCAATGCACATCCATCTACTTGTATTACCATTTCTTTGTACTGTTGTGCTTCAAATGACTGCCTGAATACGAACTATAAATCTCGATTCTACCTTTTCATTTCGCTTCTCCTATATTTCCTCCATGATATCATAAAATATTGAAAATTGAATGAATTCCGGGGAGGATTGTTTGGGTTCCAATAAGTCTGAAGAAGCATTGCAGATATCTTCCTTTGGCTACCTATTCCTGAGATGAAGAATGCCAATCCGCCCACTTTTTTTTTTATACCGCGGCAAACCAGTCAAGATACAAACATGAAGATGAGAAAACTGAACTCAAGACGGGTTTTCCTCAGCTTAATACTTGAAGAATGAAATCTGCGGGGATCAGGAAATTCTTCTTTTCTGAAAGCTATCAAGCGTGACAAGTGACAAAACAGCCGAAAAAATTTCTGCGGTTATTAAATTGCGTTCAAGTGTAAAAGGAAGTACAAGCAAAGTCCTATGTACCTTTTCATACTTTTTTTCGAGGTCTTTGAACTTGTTGATTATAGTACTTAATAGTTTGAAGAAAGTATAAGCTAACGCTATACAAGATTCCCTAATCTATCATGTTATTACAATAAGGATGACTTTTAACAAATTCAAGCTTTAAACAATTTCCAAAATGGTCTGAAGAGATATTGTACCACTAGTCTCCTATATGTATCCACAATGAGGAATTCTGTAGTCTTATACATGTAGTTTGCTGTTTATTGTGGTATTTCTGGACTGTAGCGCTGTTATAAATTCGAAACTCGACCATCAAGTCCAGAACAGACTCAACAGAATAAATTTTCTGAATTCACTACTTATATACGAGAGCTCAAGCAACCCAAACATAATTTTTCCCTGTTTAGTTCGTTAGTTTCAAGAGGAATGATGCTGATTTAAAGGAGGAGAGGGATAAGGTGGAGGAGGATTACATATAAGCCGTTTTCATTGGGATCTTCATGAAAATTGTCGGAGGCCTGAAACGAACTTGACCAGGAATTTCCGCATGCTGAGAGCAGCGTTTTACGCGCTTATATATAACACCATTCTGCCAGCGGCTGGCGGTACAATCTTGTGTCGTTAACAGCATTAAGTAACGAAATGAGCAATGGCTCCTATAAAAGATTATTATAATGATCGCCAAGCCTGTAATAATAACAAGTTGAATCACTGATGGTTAATGGATTGAAAATATTTTCCAAAAACGACCAAGGTGATTCCTTATGTTGCCCATCGAATATATTTCCCTATAACATCATAGGTTAAGTGTTTCTAATGGATTCGTAACAGGTTCCGTATTGAAAGAGAAGTATGGCATGACGAAAAGTTCGTGATGGGAAATATGATTTTGAAAGAAAATCATCAAAATTCATTTTTCGGATACTAAAATATGTATAACACAATTTTATGAGAGAATTGATGGTTGAACGCCAGCTCAAGTATCCAAAAAATAACAGAGATGACCTTACGATATGTATATAGTATGTATATACTATGAGATCGCTTTAAGACGAGACATAGTCACCATAAAGCACTTGTCCTAAGTGTGCTCCAAAATACACGGTTGAGAGCAGTTCGTCTTCTCTTGAGCTGTGTTCTTTTATGTACCTTGTTCTAGAACTCCCATATACTGGAGAGAACAAATTGTTCTGTCGATTGAAGCGAACTATTTGTACTGTTCGCTTCATTTAGATATCTTCTATGAAAATGTATGAGGCTTTCTTTTGTGTATCTTTTGATCTGCCCTGTTCTGAGGATACAAAAGAACACAGCTTTGGTGTTCGCCCGCCATTTCGTTGCACATAAAGTTCTAGTGTCCACAAGGTTACTCATTTCATTTTGATCATATTGATAATCCCACACCTGCTTAGACTTTGTTGGCAGAGGAGCCTAAAGTTGTAATAGAGGTGTGGTATTTTGCATATTCCTTTAAGGTGCTTCTATTTGCAGGAAAGATTAACATAAATCTCAGTTGACATTTTGCTTCAACTTCAAAAAGATTTTTTAGCTTTCTCCACCAGGAATCGGAAAATTTAATTGGTCACTGGCAATCGAGATTCCAACCATGATAGTTGTGAGGCGCAAAAGATTCACTGAACACCCAGCCTGTAAACATATATTTCTCCAGTTGAAAATAAAATAAATGTAATAAAAATTCATTCTATCTAAATTTGCTCTATTTCCCCAGCACTCATGCCTTTGCATTACTTCTTATGACGGGTGTTCAGTATCATAACTGAACGCTAAAGGGAGTATGAATATATTCGTAAGCTCCCCAGCCCTCATGCCTTTGCATTGCTCGTTGCCGCAAATTACACGGTATACAGGTATACAGATTAACAAGATATTACACGACCCCCCCCCCCCCCCCCCATTAAAGTAAACATATTTAATTAATGGAGTTATTTAAAAACATATTTTTTATTTTATATTCTGAAAGAGAACTATAAACAATAAATAAATAAATAAGTGGAATCGTCGAAATAAATGTTTTTAAATTAATTATTTGGGTTAATTAGTGATAAAACGCGGCAATATATTCAAAGATACTCAACAGAAATTCGAAAGGTTTTATTAAAATCACTTTTCATCTTCCCGCCAATGGTTTTTTCAATGTTGGCACCGACGCGACGTAAGAACTATTTTTGACACAAAAAATTGTACCCGCATGAAATAGCATATGAACAGTCCATATACAGGGTGATTCAGATCAAAATACCTTCCGGCATACCACGCGATTCCTTGAGTCAAGCTGATCAAAAAATTGTTGCACATAACCCCACCTAGAAACCTTCCTTTAGGAGTTGTAGCCAATATTCGTGAGAATAAATGAGTATAACTTTTGAACCACACTATAGATTTTGGTTATTGTCGGCTTATTAAATAGCCAAGAATTGTTGCTGTCGAAAAGTGTATTCCTCTCTATTTTTTAATTAAGCATCTTGAAATTATTCTAAAATATTTCCAAAATTTTGATTTTTTTACACACAAATGCTTTTGAAATAAATAACGGTATTTATGCAATTTGTGTGTAAAAAAATCAATGTCTTGGAAATATGCGAAAATAATTTAAAGATGCTTAATTAAAAAATAGAGAGGAATACACTTTTCGACAGCAACTATTCTTTGCTATTTAATAAGCCAACAATAACCAAATTCTATAGTGTGGTTCAAAAGTTATACTCCTTTATTCTAACGAATATTGGGGAAATTTTCAACTGGCCACAACTCCTAAAGGAAGGTATCTAGGGGATGTTATGTGCAACAATTTTTTGATCAGCTTGCCACAAGGTATCGCGTGGTATACCCGAAGGTACCTTGATCTGAATCACCCTGTATATATGCCAGTGTGTAAAACTGAGAAAAGTTTGGTTTGAATAACTCCTGCAGTTTGCACCCTTAACTACTATTCTATTAAAAAATGACTTTTTGTAAAAAAAACTTATATTAAAATTGACACATCATTCACATCGCACTGCTTATGCGGAAACCCTCCTAGTACCTCACTATAGTACTGCGATCGCTAAACTAAGCGATTTACGGCACTGGACAAGTGGTGCCCCATGTAATTTTTTGTTTGCTAAATTTAATTACAGGATGACCCCCCCCCCCCCCGTAATTTCAATGCTAGATCCGCGCGTGACGTCATTCGAATTGAATCACATACGTCGAAACCCTCGAAAATACTTCACAAGACATGAATTAGACTCCCTCACTACCACATCAGAGCTCCAACGGAGTCCTAACATTCTAAAATATTTGTAGTGTTTTTATGTAAAACTGACAAAATTCTGATTTGAATAGCTCCTCCGCTCTAAACTACTATTTATACAGAAAAATGGTGTTCTGATAATCTTAAGCTTGCTTTCTTATCTTCCGAACCGAAATAAAATTTTTATATTTTTATACCTTTTCTAATAAAATTACTTAAAAAAAATTACGATTCCTCAAACAAAAACTCTCAGCAGAGTAATCATTGTATATGACGCTGTGTGTCGTCATGGACCATGCCGTGGGCTGATGATATCGAATGTAGCTGGCCTATAGATTCGGACTCTGGCTGCACATACATAGATGTAATTATTACTCAGCTGAGAGTTATTGAGCGTAAAATAAAAACTATTTTATTATTTTGTCAAGTAAGGTATATAGAAAATGTAGCCTTGGGAAGGTAAGCAACTAAGCTGTAAATTACTAGAAGAATATTTCCTGTATGGATAGGAGTTTAGCCTCGATATAGAACATTTTAGAGAACGGACTCCCAACGCACACATATAGACCTCTGTTTCATGGCTTGGGAAGTAGATATTGTCGAGCGTTTTGCATAGGGTCATTCCATAGAAAATCGACAATTGTGTAAATTTGTGCGTCGACCATCTATGATTTTGACGAAATTTTACAAGTAGGTTGATTATAATGTTAGTAGTATTTTGCTGAAATATTTTCTGTTATTGTCCATTTTTGACGGTAAGGAGATACATTATTTTGAAATTTGAAAGTGACAAATTTTGCTTGATAGATGTAATTTCAAAAACTTATATCTCAGAATGTACACATCGCAAGTCCATGAAAGAAACGCTATTTATTTAAGGAAGCTTTAAAGTTTCTGAAAAAAATTAGTTGAGGTTTTTTTTCTGAAAATTTGTTTTCAAGGATAATGGCTATGCCCGATATCCTTGAATATCTCACAAAGCCCACTCTCGATTTATTTTATTTTATTTTTTTATTTTAATCCTTAATTGGTTTTGAATTTCTTGAAGTTTGGCTGGGGTTCTTTTTTAAATATATGTAGTTCAATAAACTTTGAACGAAAATTGTTGTCAGATTATATGCAGAAGTTCTTTTACGGATATCACTGGTTCCATCCTTTATTACGATATTCAACGTGTTACGATTTGTGGTCAAATGTCTCAGTTATAGCTTTAAATTTGAATTCTTGAAAAAAAAATGTCATGCAAGTTTGCAGTGTTATTCTTGATCCTGTAAAGTTTTTGCGCTAAGGACATATTTTTTCCCTTCTAAAATATAACTCGTCCTTTACAACAATCATAGAATTACCCCAAAATAATAGAAAAATATTTATAACTTTTGAATGGTAGCAGATATTGAGGTAACTGTTTTTATGTTTTAAATGACTATTAAAGGGTCATATTTGAAAAGGGGGAAAACATTATGTCCTTGGTGTAAAAACATAACAGGATCAAGAATAAAACTATAAATTTGTATGCATTTTTTTTTAAAGATTCATATTTACGGCTCGATTAAGGCATTTGCATTTTGAATTTTTGGCGCACTCTGCAAAAATAAAGTTTCCACAACTTGCTCCAACGTGTTGGTCGTCAAGTTTCAGAATTTGAGCACTATGTGTCAGTACAGAGAAGGCATTATCGAGTTTTTTGAGAAAGTAATATCCGAACCAGAAAAATGAAACAAAGAAACCATTTTATTTTTCGGTGGGTTTCTAGATTTCTAAAATAAATTTAATAATCAGTCTCTTCTCATTACTTTTGCTATTTGGTTTCAACTGATATTTTATTTAACAACCTGCAGGGTAAAATCATGAATATTTGTTACTGCAATGAAAAAATTTATGCCAGTGTCACATATTCAAACTATGAGGGATAATTTTTCTATCGTTTCTGACGAAACCGTAGCATTGGTTGGTCCTTCTCAACGACGACGGCACTTACAAAATGGAGATGAACCAAATGCACACTACAAAATTTTATTTTTATAGATAATTGACACCATTTTTACCCAATGGATATTAGAATTGAGAGTATGAAGAAGTTTGTGTTTATTGAATTGCTGAACTACAAGAAATTTGCAAGTTATTCAGAAAGTTTATCATCCAATGCATTTAATTCTATTAAGGGTTCGTGTTTACGTTCTTTGAATTTTCAAAATTGAACAATAAGTTAATTGTTTTCTATAATTCTACTAATGATTTCAGAAATTTGTCAGTCAGCAAAATTTTAAGGCATATTGCGCAAAATGAGCTTCAATCAAGTTTTTCTGAAGTCTATAAGCATGCTTACTAACATTAACAATTCCTGTTGGCATAGCTAGTGCTAAAAGATCGTATTCAGCATAAAAGCGAATAAAAACATATTTGAGGAACGCTATGGGACAAGAAAGACTGTTGAGCTTAGGCCTTATTTAATTTGAAAAACATCTCCACCAAGAATTAAATTAAAGCAAAAGAAGAACTCTACGAGGATGTCACTCAGGACTTTTGTAAGAAAAGTAGGCACATGGAATGTATGAAATGTTCAAAAAAATTTCTTTATCCGTTCTTGAACAATAACATAAACTGCACCCCTTCTTTTTCATAAATTTAAAATTCTTCCCTCTTAAGAGATCTGACTAAGGCATATTTCGTTGTTTTTTAAAAATTGAGCATACTACAGTTTGGTTTTATTTTGAGCGAACTTATATAGAAATTTCTCAATACTGGTCCTTAGATAGGCACGCTATACTAAATAGGCTACAAACGCCTTGTAAAGTTGTCCGCTTGAGTTCACTTTTCTGTTATGGAGAAGTCTCGATACCACATATGCGTATAAATAATATTGAAAAGTTAGCTACAAATAATCCTTCTCTCGTTAATGGTACCAGAACAATTTCTTCAGCGTTGACGTTAAGATCAATCTCGTCGTACTAGAGGGCAAAAATACTCCCCCCAGCGATGAAGGTAGAAGCTGTCCATGTTCTTGCCAACTACCCATCTGTAGTCCAGAAGAGATACCTCTTAAAGAGGGGTCAAATTGTATCATACTAGGGTATCGACGATGTTTTGAGAAATTTTATAGTTGTATATCCAAGTTGGGGTTCCAATAGGGTTCAAAAAAGGGTTGTGTTAGGTTTTTTGAAATATCTCGTATTTCATTTGAGCATATTTTTAATAACGAGTTTTTAGATCTCAAAATGTTTTTTCTATAACTTTTGTTGACTCAATATTTTTAGAATTATATCGTGGTTCCGTAACTCGAAAGAAGAAAAAAACGGTACCTAATGGTAATCTTATTAGGGTACTGTTTTTTTCCTGCTATCCGTCCGTCTGTTTATCACAGACATTTTTCGCGAGAACAACGTAACGTAGGAATTTTGAAATTTGGCAGAATGTTAGGTCTGCGTGACACACACATATTTTGAAAGTCAGAGATATTGAAATATATTTTTTTGTAATATTTGTTGGGGGATCATACGCACAAGTGGCACAATTCATTCATTTTTCAGTTATTCTTTCAGGTAAATATGGACTAGATTTAAATATACTTAAATTCGGTCGATCGACTGTTTTTTGATAAATTTCTGGTACGAAACCCTGATTGCGCGAGTCCGACTTTGTTTTCCTTTTTCTCGCTTTTGGTTGATTTTATAGCAAATATACTTCTTATGAAAATTGTAGAGCATGAGTAAAACTGCAAGTTTTTGTCTCTAATTTTGTGTTTCATTTTAAATAACGCACTTCGAAACCTACCATCGTTATTAAAAATTAGTTCAAGCGAGAAGTGAGATAATAAAAAGAAAAGAAAAAACCGAGTACAACAACACTTTTTTTAAAATGGCGACTAACCTATCTCATCTGGTGCAATTTCACACACAAATTGGCTGGACTAAAAAGGCATCAAAGGCGAATTATTCCATACTCATTCTGTGAATTGGCATTCGAAGGAAACATTCATAATAATTTGCGTCGTACCGTACTCAGGAGCAAATAGTGTAATCCT
This sequence comes from Dioctria rufipes, assembly GCA_963924295.1. Classification (NCBI taxonomy): domain Eukaryota; kingdom Metazoa; phylum Arthropoda; class Insecta; order Diptera; family Asilidae; genus Dioctria; species Dioctria rufipes. Next base: position 77,276,646 of record OZ002744.1, read on the forward strand.
GGGCAATTTTTCTTAGAATACGTTTGATTAAGTTGAAGAATGTCCAATGAAACGAGACAACCTTAATATCAACACGTAATCCAGTCAATATGCAAAATCCAGTGCCGCTATGTTGATCTAATTGGCCTATATATGACCTCGCATTGCGTAATAAGTCTGCCCATACTTATAGTATGCAGGGGCAATGTTCTTCAGTGCAGTGTAAGCTTCCAGTAGTTTCTTACATATAGCCATTTCTCACGAAACCGATCATTTTCGATTTGGATGAAATTTTCACAGTTTGTATGGAGTACCAAAATAGCTCACGCATATTTTTTGCTTCCCTTAGCACGCCCTCCTCACCACTCACCTGCACAAGAAATTACAATGGCGTTCGGCTCCGTTTTTGAAATATGAATTTTTAAAGTCACAATAATATCATGTGAATATTAAATTTAGTGCAACTGCTCTTAGGTTCATCCTGCTCCGCTGAAGTTACCGCCATGAATGACTCTGCGAAGGTCATACAAACCGCGGGGAGAAAACCTGATAAAGAAACGTATTATATAAGAATTAAAAAAAAAAAAATTTAAACGATTCTTTACTCTTTGATATTAAAAACTGCAGCTTCGTTAGAAAATTAATAATGTCTTACCGAAATACAATAATTCTCCACACGTATAAAAGAATGATACTTTTGTGTTCCTCGTATTTGTTTCACATTATTATATCTATTCTTCAATTTTAGATCCATTCTTTCTTGATCTTTCTCTTTACACAGGGTAAAACTCATTTTGGATTGAGTTCTGACTGCCCGCCCAGCCAATCCTACAACTCCTCAATGATCGGTCTAGTGATCGTTTAAGGTTGGCTAATGTGGTGTTCAGCGCATGGCCCCTTCGCGTAATGAGTAAAATATGAAGTAGTGTTCAGCATTCGTTTTCTACATAGAATGTACATAGAATGATAAGGCTTCTATCTTCAAAATAAAAAAAAAAGTGTTAGAAGTCATCAATAGTATAAATAATACTATTTTTTTGAAAAATAAAAATACTTTTTTATGAAAAATATAAAGCATTAAAGGCCGATTCACGCCGCCGCGATAGCGATTACAATAACGATAGTGCTAATCATAGCGATAAACTAGTGACACAATTCCTTTCACACCGATGGTGGACATGCTACAATTATGTGTCAATTCAATGTGTACTAGCTCGAATTATACTGGGTCGATTAATTTTTTTGATTTGAAACAGTTTGTTTTACTGACCTTCGTTGATATCGAATATAAATTTTTATATATCGACGTTGAAAGATATGGAAAAAGTAGTGACCCAGGTGTTTTAAAGGTTTCGGGTATAGAAATGAAATTTAAATACGATTTATTCGAAGAAGACCACCAAATGTTTGCCTGCTCAATATCAAAGAACATCTAATACCTCGATTGTCGATTAAGAATTTCCTTTCAAATTTTAATTGATGCGTCCTTTCTCAGCATGTTATGCTCGAAAAGAACCTCAGAAAGATTAGTACCTACAATACTTTACACAGCCTCATAAGTAGATAATTGAAAACGCGTTTGGAATTTCGGCACAAAATACTACTGCTACTGCAACACATCCAGTAACAACTACTAACAAAGCCCCATATTTTTTTACAAACCGCAAATGAAAACGATAATTATTACACTCAACATTTAGAGCCCTCTTAACAAAAAATGGGCGGTTTGATAACATTTGAAGTTAATGGAAGAGGACCGACGGAAGAGATTTTCCAAATCCAACAACGTTTTTGCACTTGCACTATAACCTACGTACGTAAAGTTAGAATCGGAACGTCGCCTGATTTAACCGGAACTATCTCTTAATTTGTCGTTCATTTGTCGTTAATTTGTCATGAAAAACATAACTTTGTCGTGTCCTTTTTTCTAAAGGATGTGGTGCTAACTTGACGTCAACTTGGCACCACATCCAGTTTCCTTTAGAAGAAAAGGACACGGCACACGTATGGTTTTCACGACAAATTAACTGTAAATTAACGACAAATTCTGAGATAGTTCCGAGTTAAATCGGACGAAGTTGCGGTGCTAACTTTACGTACGTCTATAACCTCACTTCATTTAACACTTCCAACTTATATTCTAGACTAGATTTAGCCTCTAGGGAAGGATACAGTAAATCAACTCTGGTCGCGGTGTCTGCAGGGTCGCAGTGCCCAAGTCACCAACAATCTTAAGCCAACCCAACCTGTATTCAATTCAGATCATATAAAATTGGGTATTCCTTTATATGATTTTAATTCATTTTCTGAATTTTCACTAACCATTTTGATCTCACAGCTCGCGATAGATGACTAAAACTGTGCATGCTGCGGTAGACATTTAAATCGCAGATCAAACGCTGCAGAAATTCTTTGTATCGCTGTAATCTATCGCGTTGGTGTGAGCGTTTACATTCAGAGCTATGTGAGGCGATCTATTGCTGTCGCTTCATTATCGCAATCGGTATCGAGGCGGTGTGAATTGGCCTTTAAGAAAAATCAGCTGCTCCATTCTTGAAATATAATTTTTTGAAAATGAAGTATCATCGTGAAATCACGAAATTTCTAGCTGCGGGTGGCGCGAGGTAAGCGGAAACTGAAAATATAAGGTGAGCTATTTTGGTATTCCATACAAACTTTGAAAGTTTCATCCAAATCGGAAATGGTCGGGTCCAAAACAAGCCCTTTTGATCGTTTTCGTGTGGAATGGCTGCATTATATAGGAGGCATGATACAAAGATAACAAGGCCTGATAGGTTCTAGAGGAACTTTTTGCGTTACTACGCGCATTTGGATACACATGTCATTTCCAGCGAATTTGAATATATTAAAATATTTAACAAAACATTAGTTTGCTCGTTTATATCACTTCGGGAAAAGTAATTATGGAAAAGCAAGGAAATTTTCAAATAGAAATTTTTTTCATTTTGATAAACGAACGATGATTGAGATTGAGACGAACAAATTTGTGACATTTGAACCCAAATTGACTAATTGATAGATAATTCGGCCATACCATTGTTAATCTTTGTATTATGTATAGATGGTATCCAAGGGAGGATCCAGACATTTGCTCTAGGGGGGGGGGGGGGGGGTCAATCGCCCCCATTGCCCCTTATAACCGCAATTGCCATCAGTCGTAACCCCCGGAATATACAACCCATAAAGTATGACTTGAATGCGAGTATAGTGCACCAATAGCGGCCGACATTACACACTTCTTGTTTGCCTTACTGATGGTATTGTTCGTAGAAAGGTCGCTTGCATTTCGTTCAAACACTAATTTCCTGGGCTGGACAGCAATTTCTTGCAAATTAAATGGTTAAAGAAATTTTCGGGGATTGCTAATTAGGTATGGTTAATATATGTATAAAATTAAATTAAATATTTGCAGGAAAACTGAATCCTTGATTAATTACCCCGGCTATGAAAATTTTCCCAACATACTACTTTTCATCAAAATACCCAGTTTTTGTGAGCTTTCGACCACAAAAAACTGCACAAATTTTCCTTGTACTGAAAATTCCTTAGTGGTATAATTTTAACTTTGTTGAGAATAATTTATGACCAAAAAAGGAAAAATAATAAATATAACAAATAAATTTTTAAAAAACTATCTAGAGTTTTCCATTTAATTAAATATTAAAATTATATTACATTTGTGTATAAATTTTAAAATTTTCTTGGTATACAAAGAAAGCAAAGTCAAATTAAAGTAATTTAATTAAGTATTATGATAAACATTAGGAGTTTCAGTTTCATTGTTATTCACTATAGTGTTAAAAGTAAAACTACCCAGAGGCTAGACTCAGCAATTGTGAACAATTTTCCAGTGCACAAGATTTAACAAACTCACCGAGAGAGTTGGAATGGAAATTTTCTGTGCTGAATGTTGTTTGAGTGCGAAAATATTCTTTTTGAAGAAGTTAAGTTCAGTTATAAGAAATGAGTTACATGAATTCACTAGTATTAAGGCGACTACGGCTTAGAAAAAGGGCAATATAAATAATATAACAAATAATTTTGAAAATAACGCTTGACAAAAACTCACAGGGAACTCTTCAAAATTCGCGACCGAAATGACGGGGAGAAAATATCAGTTAAAGTGTACAAAATTTTGATAGAAAAACTCATTTCCATTTTTGCGGAATCGAAACAAAGTGATGTCTACAAAATTTTGTGTGCATGCGTAAACTAATAGTTGCGGAATCCGGCCCCAGATCTTGCTTTCTTTGTATACCTTGCAAATTTTAAAATTTATATACAAATTAAATGCAAAATCAAGGGAAACTCTTGAGAACTTTTGTGATGATTCATTATTATTTTCTATTTTTTTTAATGCGGATTTAGAAGATTTGAAAAGGTTTTGTTTTTTATTTTCCATTTGATTTGATCGCCCCCCGCTGTATCCACCCTTGATGGTATCATAATGATTGGTAATAGCATACTCTCCATAATTTGTCAAGGAAACTTGAGGCCAACAAAATCGCTTTTGGTTCAATGATAAATGTCTATTCCAAATCTGAAGACAATTTATTAGACAGCTCAGAACGCATATAAGTACGTTGTTTAACTGAGATATTAGGTACAGAAAGAATAAATTTTTATTTTTTTGAAACTTGGCACACAAACGAAATTCCGGTGACAAATTAAATATTACATAAATTATCTCTTAAATTGAAGTTTTCAGTAAGAAGCCAGTTAAATTTTTACTGCACTTCCTGCATGCCTATTTAACAGTACACAAAGCATTTATCTTTGTGCTGATGTAAAGGGTTTTCCAATAAGAGGTGTTATTTTAATTAGCCCGCTATTTCGGTAGATGTCACTTTTGGAGCTGTCATTTTTTTACATTTGACAAGTAGAAACTACGCCATTAATAAAAATGGAACGATACACGAATCAACAACGCATTGAAATTATTAAAATTCACTATAAAAATGGTGAAAATGTGGCAGAGACGGTTCGTAAAACTCGAACATTTTTGGGTAGTCGTGAAGCACCTTGTCGGACCGCAATACAGAAATTGGTAGAAAAATTCGAGCTCTCGGGACAAGTTAGTGATGTGAAGAATAAAACCCGCTCAAGAACAGCCGAGAATATTGCTGTAGCCGAAAGTGTTGAAGAAAACCCAGGTTTGTCCATTCCTCGTCGTTCTTTGGAATTTGGCATTCCACAAACGTCATTACACCGTATTTTGCATAAAGATTTGGGTCTTAAGGCTTATAAAGTTCAGTTAACACAAGAACTCAAGCCGGCCGATCATCAACAACGTCGAGTCTTTGCTGATTGGGTCCTTGAAATGCATGAAAATGATCCGGAATTCCATCGAAAATTCATCTTGAGTGATGAGGCCCATTTCCACCTCGATGGCTTCGTCAACAAGCAAAATTGTCGCATCTGGGGCTCGGAAAACCCAAGAGTTATTGTTGAAAAGCCTCTCTATCCTCAACGTGTGACTGTTTGGTGCAGTTTATGGTCCCGCGGGGCCATTGGACCTTACTTTTTCGAAAATGAGGCTGGAGCAACAGTTATGGTGAATGGATTGCGCTATCGACAGATGATTAATGATTTTTTATGGCCGGAATTGAATGGTATTGATCTGGACAACGTTTTCTTTCAACAAGACGGCGCTACGTGCCATACAAGCAACGAAACCATTGATCTTTTACGGGAAAAGTTTCCGGACCGTGTTATATCTCGATGAGGTGATCAGAATTGGCCACCGAGATCTTCTGACTTAACACCTTGCGACTTCTTCCTTTGGGGCCACGTGAAAGAGAAGGTCTACGCCAACAACCCAGCGTCGATTCAAGACCTCAAAGATTTGGTTATGGAAAATTTCATGAAAAGGATATGGTTCTGTAGGCGTGGTCGTGGTGGTCATTTGGCTGATGTTATTTTCCATTATTAACGGCATACCTTCCTATTAAATAAAGATCCGATCATTTATCTCAAAAAATGGCATTTTTCTTTGAATATCAAAATAACATCTCTTATTGGAAAACCCAGTATACGGGTGTTTCCTCCATGGTGGTCCATAGAGCAGGAGGTGATAGTACTCACCTAAATAAACAAAAAATCGTATGGCAGGGGGGGGGAGCATTACAACCGTTTCGGAGTTACAGGGTGATTAAGAAAAAAAAGCTAGTTTTTCACAAATCACCCTGTATATTAAAAACTACAGGGTGTAGGGTCACAGTTAGGAGCTCATTGTATGCAGAACTCCATAGCCTTTCGAACGACTGCTCAATGAGCCCCATAGCCCTCTCACCTCAAGAATTATCGTTGTCTAAACTCAAAATTTCGTATTTTCTTACCTTTTTTTTTTTTAATTTAACTTCTATTATTTTTGCAAAAATGTCGTTAACATACCTTTTTTTTATAAAAACTGTAAGTTGTAGACTCTCCTCTTCAATATGACCTATTACACCCAATGTGCTATCTGAAGCCCTTTACGAGTTATTAGCTCTAAACCTATTCTAAAACCTATTTTCAAACCTATTCACAACGATAATTTGTTATTAGCACGTCATTTTACAAAATATCGTTTAATTTCGGTGTGACCTGAATAGGTTATGAGTTAATAACTGTTTAAAGGCTACAGTTAACACATAGGGTGTAATAGGTCACATTAAAGAGGAGAGTCTCTAGTTTACAGTTTTTATAAAAAAAAGTTATGTTAACGACCTTTTTGTAAAAATAATAGAGGTCAAATTAAAAAAAAAGGTAAAAAAATTCGAAATTTTGAGTTTAGACAACCATAATTCTTGAGGGGAGTGGGGTACGGGGCTGGTTGAGCAGTCCTTGGAAAGGCCATGAAGGTCTACATACAATGAGTGACCGTACGCGCTGTACTTTTTAAGATACAGGGTGTTTTGTGCAAAACTAGCTTTTTTTCTTAATCACCCTGTAACTCCGAAACGGTTGATATGCCCCCCCCCCACTCCCCTGCCATACGATTTTTTGTTTGTTTAGGTGAGGACTATCACCTCCTGCTCTATGGACCACCATGGAGGAAACACCCTGTATAAACGGTACATTTCTCCAGCGTAGGTTAATTAGTGGCGCTCTATCAAATTGTTGCCTATAATGTGCAAATTTCGACAATTCTAATTCTCTTTAGTAAATATAGGTAAGGTTTAAGATGGTAGTGTATGGAGATTTAACAATTGAAATGAATTGATTAAACATGTTCTTCTCTCCCATAAAAAAAAATTTTTAAATATTCGAACACATTTTCTGAAACTGGATTATTGAACTTCATGAAAGCTGCAACAGCAAGACACAGGTAAATTCCATGTAATGTGTACGTGAAAGGGATGAAAAAAAAAACCTCACGGCCAGACAAATTTGAAACAGAATCCGAGCTAGAAAAAGAAATCCAAAAATTTCTTGAGCTTTTCGATTTTTAAGTGGATAATTTTCTGTGATTGATCGACTGCAGTTCATCATGGTCTGCTTTTTGGTGACCAGTTAAGCAAGTTTCATGAGAAATATGACTTCACATTGACTCTGCTTATACTGCCCACAGCTAATTTTGTTCATTATCGTTGATGGGTGACGTTCAGTTTTTGCGTGGTAACTGCTCAACTGTTTCATTTTAAATCATCAGAAATGAGAGAAATAATTTATACCTGGAAGGACTTGAGAATATGACAATTTGTACTTTTTATGGTGGGTGTCGTGTTTTAGTACCAATCATCCTGGCATGGATTTTATTCTAGAATTCAAAGATTTTATGAATCAGTTCAGGGACAAGAAATCAGAGATAGGTTGAGACCTTTCAGATTCCATCATTTCGGAGCATTACTGTAATATATGATAAAATAAAATACAAAGTCATTACACAAATTATTTAGAATTGTTGCAATAATTTTGAACAACAAATCTGAAAGACGATAAAAGAAAAATTGAGTTTCAGGATGTTCATTTATGGAGCCGAAGTAGTTTAGGGACAATAGTAGGTACTTATCATGGAATGGAACCAATTTTTTTATTGCGTTGAAAGGTAGAAAAAAGAAAAAGAAAAGTCCTTAAGAGTTCAAAGTTATACCAAACGAATAAAAATCTTGGGTTTATTGAATCGTCCACGATTCATATTTCTTTTTCCGTCGTTCATATTTTAACGGATTTCATGCATTAAATATGTAACGCCTGTTCTATGGAAATCTGATAAAATAATATGACTTCGATTTTTGAATAGTTATATAAAATTGCTATTGTGACATCGATAGTGAAATTCATCAGTATTAGATTTTTTTTTAGATTTAGATTTGTAATTGAGCGGGGCGAGTGGTCTTTGCACAGCAGCCATTTATTTATTGGCTTATTGTGCACAGCATTCTTTATAGCTTATCCAACAATACCATTCTTCCTAGGAAGAGCAGTATTTTTTTTTTAATTAGACTTCCTCAATGTCGGCGGGCTTCAGGAAATATAATCCAAAGTATACATTGTGCAATGGCCTTGGAATCGCATAGAACGTGCTCCAATGTTTCATCCTCTTCGAGACACAACCTACATACATCAGTGAGTGATATGCCTATCCGATGTATGTATTTGTTTAGCTTGCAGTGTCTTGTTAGGATTCCTTTAACGATTCTGAGTTGATTCCTAGACAACCTTAAAAGATCCTGGCTCTTCTTTAGTGAGGGTCCTGTGATGAATCTTTTGGCTGGCTTGTCTTGAAGTCCATCGATGGTTCATTAAGTGTGGATACAGTTTTGGAAGGTAAGCTTTATGGTGTTGTAAGAAATACCGCAAAATGGTTCCGGTTCTATAAGGGTCATAGATGTTCCTTTTTTGGCCCGTGAGTCTGCCTTATCATTCCCATCAATTCCAGAGTGTCATGGCACCCACCAAAGGTTTTTGGTTGTTCTTTGTGCCAAGGTTTGATAAATTCTTGAATACATTCCGACATTAACTTCGTTTTAACCTCAGCTGATGAAATGGCTTTCAATGCCACTTGGCTATCTGTATAGATATACACAGGCTGATTCAGATCAAGATACCTTCCGGTATACCACGCGATTCCTTGAGGTAAGATTATCAAAAAATTGTTCCACATACCCCCCCCCCCCCCCCCTAGAAACCTTCCTTTAGGAGTTGTGGCCAGTTGAAGATATTCGTGAACCCTGATGGGAATAAATGGGTATAACTTTTGAACCACACTGTACATTTTGGTTATTGTTGGTTTATTAAATAGCCAAGAATAGTAGCTGTCGAAAAGTGTATTCCTCTGTATTTTTTAATTAAGCATCTTAAAATTATTCTCAAATATTTCCAAATTTTTTAGTTTTTTTACACACAAAAGTTTTTGAAATAAATAACGGTATTTATGAAATTTGTGTGTTTTGGTCAATAATTGAGAATAATTTAAAGAAATTAAAAAATACATAGTAATACACTTTTCGACAGCTACTATTCTTGGCTATTTAATAAACCAACAATAACCAAAATGTACAGTGTGGTTCAAAAGTTATACTCATTTATTCCCATCAGGGTTCACGAATATCTTCAACTGGCCACAACTCCTAAAGGAAGGTTTCTAGGGGGGGGGGGGGGTATGTGGAACAATTTTTTGATCAACTTACCTCAAGGAATCGCGTGGTATACCGAAGGTATCTTGATCTGAATCACTCTGTATATATTTTTGTTGGTATAGGATCGGCTGAGATTTTCGTATATGCACATCTAGTGATGACATATACTTCTGCTTGGAATATTGAGGCGTATTTTCCTAGGCTTTGATAAATAATGGCTCTCGGTTTTACACAATATATACCTGCTGCTGATCCTTTCTCGGTTTTATACCTGTTGGTGTACCAGGTTAAGGCTTCATTTTCTAGACTTATATCTATTTTCTCCCTATTTGGTATCTTTATTTTGAGAGGCAGACAGAGATTGTATTTAACGGCCAGTCTATCTGCTATCATATTCAGTATTGGATTTGCCTTTAGAATCCAAATCTCCATAACCGTCTGTCCGGGCTCTGTACACCATTAAACCGGCCTCTTTTGCTGAGTGCCAGTAGGTTCAATAGTATCTCTAGAGCGCTGATAGATGTTTTGCACATGGCACCAGTTACACTTTAAACAGGCCATTCTTTGGAGCTTGGTTAGTCTCTTAATGGGTATATTTTGGGTATATTTGTTCCACCATGGGTCTGAGTATCTATATGTTTGTTCCAATTGAGTTTATCATCGAGGGTTATTCCAAGATATTTAGCATCTTTGGACATAGCGACCTTCGTACCAAATAGGGTAGGGCTTTTTAAATTCCTTATTATCCTTTTTCTGGTAAAGGGTATAATTGTTGTTTTGCTAGGATTGACTGATAGCTTGTGTACAGCACATCAGTCTTGAACAAAGCTTAGGGCTTCTTGAAGTTTTCTAGCAAGCAAGCGCCTTTGATAAAGATAACAATGTCATCAGCGTAACCTTGCCATTCGATACCTTGGTTGTTTAGTTGAATAAACAGGTCGTCACCTACCATGGACCACAGCAGTGGAGATAGTACTCCCCTTTGGGGGCATCCTTTAGTGGTGTGAGCCTCTAGTGTCTCTTCAAATAGCTGCATCCTAACTATCCTGTTGGAAAACATTGCCTGAATCCATCTGTTGTGTAAATTTATCAGTATGGTGACAAATGGAAATAATATAATTGTTCTCTAAACTACCGAGTAAATTATCACTGGCATAATCAATTCCTTTAGTAATCTGCTGTCGCCCATATATTAAAGAACCATTATACTAGCGACATATATTAAACGTTATATTATTTGTGCCACTAAAAAGGACCAGTAGTTCGTAGCTCTAGTTCTATTAGACTTGATCAAGATTTTTATCTTTGCTACTTCATTAGCTCTCCAGATCTAATATTTGATGCTCGAATTATTTGAATACAAGCGTTTTAATAAAAGAAACTGGATAGAAAGAAGAACTATATGTATATGGAAAGTCCTTTTCTCTTCTCTATTTTAATTTGGAGAACTACAGAGATACATATTTGGCCCGTTACTTCTTCATCTTCTCAGTTAACAGTTTTGTACCAAAAACGATAAAATATTCCTCATGGAGACATATTGCATAATTTAGATTTAATTATGCTATTTATTATCACAATTCGAAAGAAATCCGATGCTCACCTACAAATTCGTTATTTGATAAAAGGAAAACTTTTTAATTTGTTAACCGCAAGCTGATAGAATTATCGATTATCATTGTAGTATCGAGTAACTTCAGGATTTTCATCACTACTTCCGTGAACGTTGCTTTGATAAATTTATTCTTAGATAAAATTCTTACATACCTACAGGAGACTGCATTAATCAGTAGCCATTGGGTGCAAACAGGAGGTGTTATCTGATTGGGCTCTGCGAGATAGTTTAATTTTACTCCAAGTGGTCCTAATTCCATTATCAGTTTGCATAATATTTATTAAGCGAGCTGCGACATGAATTCGTTACCTGTTTCCTTATGAACTCTAGAACTAAGTAGATCTTATAATGAGCTGTTAATTTGGGATTGTGTATATGTACTGTGCATCAGTGGTTGGTAATATAGTGCTTGGCTGGAGGCTTGCTTAGAATTAATAGCCACTTTCTTTCTGGTAAGGAAATATGTGGCGCAATCTCCTTACTTCGCTGCAAATTATGTCTTGGGTAGAGGATGTCAAAGCTCTTCATTTGACATTCTGTGTCTCTAGCGTGACTTTTAGATTCGACTCTGGCCAAATAGTAAGTTATATATGTATATCGATGCGTCTTTTTTTCGTACTTAGAAAAACATGAATTCACATAGGATGAAGTAATATTTACACCGGTACCTACATAATGATATGTGCACAGCACAACGAGGCGAGGCTATATAAAAGATTGAGCGAGGCGAAATTACATCAAGCACTGACACAGAGTTGTTATGAACACTCTCAGTAATATAACATGCTCATTTTATTTCTTAACTCTTGATATGGCCCCGTCTACACGTACCCTAACATATAAGCTCTAAAATCTTCGCCTGTAAGATTGTCTTATCAAATGCCCAGTTGCTCTAAATCCATTAGGACCTGATTTTTCTAACAGTCTCGATGACTTTACTATTAGTATTTTCTGTGTCGGCTCGGAACTGTACTGTTGGAAGTAGCTGAAGGCTTTCCTATTTAATGAGTGTCTATTTAGTGGAGGACTTTCTCTGAATTAGACCTTCTATCGCGTGGCTAGGTATGTATAGCCAATTAACATATTTTGAGGATTAAATGCTACAGGAAAAACAGAGCCCAACTAGTTTTGGAATATCATAAATTATTATAGATTTTCCTGGATGGTTTAACATCCAGTTGTCACAGGACGCATTACAACAATTTTTAAATAGCCTAAATTTTATGATGCAGTTTTTTTGTAGTAATATGTAATGTGCTAATACTTGAAAGGTTTTCATGATTCTCCAGAATTATTAATTTCGGATTTTCTTTTGTTGATCTTTTGTTATCAATTAATTGCTAGAGAACTTGTGAAAGTACCTCACTTAATTCCTATATGAGTGTTTTTCATCATATGATTTTTAAAAGTTTTGCAAAATTTTTGAAAAAATATTAAAAACGGTGGTAATAATAGTAAAGGTGTGTTTATTATAACCACAATAGTAACAAGAATTTCATTTTCCCCTGAGATGTGTTGTGATACCAGACACTTTCCGCTGCTTTTTAGTCTATAGCCTTGAGGTTGCTTGGGATGTTGATATTAACATCTATGTAGACGACGTATAGGTCTTCTTGAACCATCCAAATTTGCATTATTGAAGTTTGTAATTCACGGATAAACAGCAATTTAAATAGAATTTGTAATTATGGTTCTTGCAGAATAGCCTAAACTAAACACCGGAAAATCAAAATACATTGTCTTCTTTTGCCCAGCAACTGATTGTTCCTATGTTTTCTGTAATACGTTGGATAGTGATTCCTATCTCTTATGAAAACAAAATTTGGGTGTTGTTTTCAATTCAAATATGTCATATTGCGATCAGATAAAATATAATCTGACTAAAATTCGACCTATGTTTATCCCATAGTATACTTGCACATAAAATTCGTTATCACCTAAGAAGATGCCTGTTACTACAAGTTCTTATTATAATTTTATATTCTTCTTACTACCGCACATCATCCTCAATTTAGTGTGATTCTCATCAGGGGATGTAACCTTCTTATTCCGTGATTAAAAGCTTCTATTCTGGAGAATTCGTTACTCGACTGTGGAATCATTTGTCTGTCTAACGATATGCAGAGGGCCAACATCTTCGGCAGGTTCAGGAAACTTATTGTGTATTTTCTCCAAAGAGTTCATGTCATATTTTTGTATATAATATAACTACTTTTCTGTTTCTCTGTTGTTATTTTAAATTTTTAGTCTATATATATACAGGGTGTGAAAAAGTTTGATTTACAGACAAAAAGTGTGTATCTTGAAAGAGCGGGTCAAATAAAATAATTCTCTGAAAATAAAACTTTTTCACTTTTCGCATAACTTATAAATATTAATAACTTTCAGAAGAAGAAATTGGAGTAATTCTTTTTTGTTCCTATTAGCAGGTTCACTTTTGAGTTGAAAAAATTATGTCGACGGTGTAAAAATTTTATTGGATCAAGGATAACAAAAAAAAAATTTGTATAGAATTTTTTTTCAAGAATTCAACTTTAAGTCTGGATAACTGAAGCATTTAACAATTAATCGTAACATATTGGTTATCGTTATAAAGGTCCATTTTGTAACAAGTGCCCAAGATGGATCCAGCAGTATTCTTAAAAGGACTTATCAGCATTTGAAAAACGAAAATTTTCAAACATAAATTTGGAATGAGTTATTTATGCGCAGGGTGGGGTTGTGTCTAGAGCAAAAGTGTGATCAGGACACTACAAGGAATCTATTGGCATACTCCATCCTACCTAATTACCGAACACGCTGTATATGTGTAAAAATTGTAGCTAGATATTTATTTGCTTCAGTTCGTGGTATAGTAAGTAGCTATAATCTAAAATTACGTTTTGCTAATGAAAGATTAAAAATCTTGAACATTTATTCCGGAAATATATATACATATGTATATGATGGTATATAACCGCTCTGGTCATTTAAATATTTCGCATTTATCTAGGTGGTTGTAAGGGTATCTTGATCAAAGTTCTGAAAAAATTTTCTCTCTCCATTAAAGCAGCTGCTCTTAAACATCTTCCAGTAGCCTTCCATACATCTTCACTCTTCAATATTTACATAATTTATCCTGAAATGCTTTTTCGAGAACTCTCTTATTAATTCGTACAAAACTGTGCGGTTTACAGTTTTTGTCAGATCTTTCACTCTCTTAAATTTTATCATCATCGACAGTCACCACAGTCGATTCTTATCAGGTCTGAAAAACCTACGATCACTAACGACACAAATGAGATTTGAGCTCAGATCCATATCCTATTTCTCTCCTGGTATTATGTGAATATACTTTCTATATTGCTTTGCTTTCACATGTAATTCCTTGAGGTCATCTGAAGCTTATTTGTCACTGCAATTACTACTGGTCTATGAGGTAAAATTCAATGAATCTCAAACATTCCACAAATTCACAAAATAAGACTATTTCGATCTCTAACTCATTTAAGCAATTTCTGCACAATGAAACCGTAAAAGAGGTAAAATTACAAATATACGCAAGTTCTACAAAACGGTGGCAGCTGTTAAAATAAGCCTCATTTAACGCTAGGCAGAGTGTGGAGAGTGCTGTGAACCTCTTTGAAAGGAATAACAAGCAGACAATAGGATACCCAGACCTACTCGCGCTTACACCGGAGGGGGTACCTAAAGCGGTCGAGTGCAATATGATAGCGTATTTTAAGCAATCACTCAATCGTTTCAGTGTTGCAATAAGTCAAGTAGCCAGGGCAGCGCAGCACCCGCCGTGCTTTCATGATGCCATTCCCTATGGAAGCATTCTCAATATCGCCACTGGCTTCGCGTCTTCGACAACAACGTCGTCGTCATCGTCGTGGTAGTGGTCGTCGTAGTCATCGTAGTCGTCTATTGAGAATTTTTGTATTATGTACGAGGCTACACCCCGCCGCACTTTGTGTGAAATAAATAAGAAAATTTTCAACTTCTATTGTTAAAAACTTCAATGTAATGTTACTGTTACGTAAAATTATAACAACAACAGACCTTCTGCTGCGGAAGGTATCCGACCTCGTTAAATTGCTGTCCTCATTTCATGCATCTCTCCCATTTAGAACTAGGCACTGTGGTGCACTTGGCCGCCGGGATCAGGTTACTAAACTTACTGTAAGCCCCCCGGGCTCCTTTTTATTATTTTCTGTGAGCTTAAAAAACTGAATGGTGTCGAATGTATTTTAAGCGCACACTAAAGTATTGTTTTTACTCAATTCATAGTTTCATTTTTGAAATAATTTTCATAATTTGGATTTATCTTGAATTTCTGAAATATGTGCAACTCTTAGTTTTCTTTGCCGATTGCAATCGCTTCTGAAGTTTGTGAAAATCATAACAACCGCGAATATTAGTTGCAAAATTTAATAGGAAAATAAAATGGGCTATACACCACAGCAGTGGCAAGAGATCAAGGTTGTGTTAATTCCTAAGATTGGCCGGGTTAATTACCCAACTGCCAAAGTATATATATCAATAAGTTAGACTTCTTTCATACTCAAAACAAAAAAAAAATTCAAAATTCCTAGAAGCTGGTTGTCAAAACATCAGTACGCGTATTTAAAAGGAAGGTCAATTGAGACGGCCCTCAACGAGGTTATTCACTCAGTTGAAAAGGGTTTCCGTTTTCATCGATGTAGATGACGCCTTCAATAATATACTTCTACATAAATTTATTGAAATCCTAACAAAACATAGAGTGAACCAGTCTCATAAGTACTGACTGGATCGCACACATGTTGAGCAATACAACTGTTTTTGCCGATCTGGGCGGGGTAAATAGAGTAGACGGTATCTTATCACCATTATTTTGGGTACTCTTTATGTATGATCTCTAACACTCACCCGGATGGAATACAAAGCAGTATGCTATGCAGACTCTGCTGATCTTAGTCACCGGTATAGTTATGAGCTCTGCGGACTGGCGAGAAATACGATCAGACTGGGCTATGGATTTCGGATTATGCATCACACTGAAAACCGATCTATGCCCTTTTACTAGGAAAAGGAATATTCTTAGATTGAATCTGCCCTCTATTGGCCTCGCATATTTGGAGCTAAGGGCAGGGTAAAATACTTATGCATCATATTAGATAAAAAGTTGAGCTGGAAACCACACATTGAGGATAGAGCGAACAAAGCTGTTAGAGGCGAAATGTAGGGACTTAAACCGTAGAAGATTCTATCGATATACGCACTGTGATATGGTGGAAAACAATGGATTTTGTCAATCATCGTTAGATATTGTAAAAAATTCAAAGACTGTGCCTTCTTAGTGTAAGTGGCGTTTTCAACATACACCCCTGAATTCTCTCTCTCGGTATAAAGCATCCTCTGGATACTAGGTCACATACAGCGATAGCAGCAGAAATGAAAAGGCGGACGAGCTTGATCGTTTTGGTGCTACCTCGGTATCTTCCTGCACAATCGGGATCGAACAAAAACACCTAGCTTCTAACATTTCGGCTTGGGCCGACTATTAGACGACTGGTTAGATGGCCTCTCGGTTAGAACTAAAGGGTTTTCCAATAAGAGGTGTTATTTTAATCAGCCCGCTATTTCGGTAGATGTCTCTTTTGGAGCTGTCATTTTTTGACATTTGACAAGTAGAAACTACGCCATTCATAAAAATGGAACGATACACGATTCAACAACGCATTGAAATTATTAAAATTCACTATAAAAATGGTGAAAATGTGGCAGAGACGGTTCGTAAAACTCGAACATTTTTGGGTCGTCGTGAAGCACCTTGTCCGACCGCAATACAGAAATTGGTAGAAAAATTCGAGCTGTCGGGACAAGTTAGTGATGTGGGTCTTAAGGCTTATAAAGTTCAGTTAACACAAGAACTCAAGCCGGCCGATCATCAACAATGTCGAGTCTTTGCTGATTGGGTCCTTGAAATGCATGAAAATGATCCGGAATTCCATCGAAAACTCATCTTGAGTGATGAGGCCCATTTCCACCTCGATGGCTTCGCCAACAAGCAAAATTGTCGCATCTGGGGTTCGGAAAACCCAAGAGTTATTGTTGAAAAGCCTCTCTATCCTCAACGTGTGACTGTTTGGTGCGGTTTATGGTGCTCATTGGACCTTACTTTTTCGAAAATGAGGCTGGAGCAACAGTTACGGTGAATGGATTGCGCTATCGACAGATGATTAATGATTTTTTATATCCGGAATTGGATGGTATTGATCTGGACAACGTTTACTTTCAACAAGATGGCGCTACGTGCCATACAAGCAACGAAACCATTGATCTTTTACGGGAAAAGTTTCCGGACCGTGTTATCTCTCGAAGAGGTGATCACAATTGGCCACCGAGATCTTGTGACTTAACTTCTTGCGACTTCTTCCTTTGGGGCCACGTGAAAGAGAAGGTCTACGCAAACAGCCCAGCGTCGATTCAAGACCTCAAAGATGGAATTCGTGAGGCTATCGAGGACATAGGGCAGCCACTTTGCGATTTGGTTATGGAAAATTTCATGAAAAGGCTATGGTCCTGTAGGAGTGGTCGTGGTGGTCATTTGGCTGATGTTATTTTCCGTTATTAACGGCATACCTTCCTCTTTATAATAAAATAAAGATCCGATCATTTATTTCAAAAAATAGCATTTGTCTTTGAATATCAAAATAACACCTCTTATTGGAAAACCCTGTACAAAGGAACTGTGGGGTAAACCTAAGCCAAACTTAACGAAAAAGCTGTTGGGACTAAGCAAGTCAATCTTGAGAACGCTAGTGCCAATTCTAACTCATTTCTCAGGGATCAACTACACAGGATGAGATTTGTTGATGATACTGTATTCAAAGGATGCGGAGAAGAATACGAAACGGTGAATGTGAACGGGTCATCCCACACGAGAATTCTTGATGCAGTATGCATACCGGTTTTCTAGGGAAGATCTTTCTTTGCTTCTTCTCATCTTCTTCCCCTGATAACCTGTTTGCATACTGCATCAGGAATATTCGTGTGAGATAGCCCAATCACTGTCTTGGTCACTGTCCGGCTCTCTCCGGAGATCGGTAAAGATTCCTTGGCATACACCTCCTGGTAGAACTGGTTGACGCGCGGGTAAGGAGGGTGGGTGCCAATATTAAACTCTGTAAGAGCATCCGCATGGGGTTTATGGGCAATTGTTGGAGGGTGAACAATGGACGTTGTTGTGTTTTTGTTGTTCAATGCATCCATCTATAATAGATGAATGAATACAATTCATAATAGAAGGACATACTGAACATAATATCGGGATTTTGCTCAATGTCATGTTGAAGATGTTGTTGTCCTTAATTGCCTGAAAAAGAATGTACCCAAGCAGAGAAGAGAGGTATCGTCCGAAATATACTTTACATGCAGTATACTGCAAAGGTTTATTATAAGCCTTATATTTAGTTATTTGTGCAAATTTAAAATTTGCCAACAAAATTTTATCTGTCTTTTTTGCTTACTCTGTTTCGCACAGATCCTTTTCTGAATTCCATCTTCTGTCGTTTAATTTACATTAATGAGAAAAATATTTGAAAATGTGTTGGCCCTTGAGAGAATATCTTTTGTAAAGCCAGCTACTGTTAAAAGATGTCAGTTTCTAATTTTGCATACAAGCTAAATATTTGATTTTAATTCCTATTTACTATACATATTTTCACTAATATAATCTTCAACCTCGTTATAAAAATATGTTCGCCCCCATATGTAATACTTGTTCACTACAATCCCTCAAAAGCAGAAGCTGAATAAACCAGGAAATGGAGACTTTTGTTGATTAATCAATTGCCAACAGATTCTAGCCAAGGGGAGTATAATTCTCTGTGTGTCCGTTTCCATGTTGCACTCGGCAACTTGTGCAATTTTGGATTGGATAACATCACGTAAACGATAAACATTAGATTTTAATTAAAGAAACACGAATTGATAGGTAGACGAGTTCACGGAGCATAACCTGAACGAGCACATATTCCCCACAGCTGCTCACGGAGCATATTTACATATACATATGCACCTACTTACATGCGTTTTAATCCTGTACTTTTCTTCACATGCCTTGATTTCATCTATAGAAATTGGCTTCTCTATATTATGTAGCCGCTGCATCTGTGCAGTCTCTAATGCAAACTGCCCGGGCTCGGCCACTAGCTATGTATAAATGTAAAGAGTATAGCCCTAAATGAGTAGGTGTGGTTAATTCATTTACCTGCTGCCCTGACTGCAGATATACACAGCTCGTACTCGTACCATATGCGCAACTATGACTGGAAGTCGTCTCAAGCGGGAACTTTAATAAATTATTTGAGGACTGTCGGCTATGTCTAAACATAGTTCAGTCTTTGTCATTTGTCTACTTATGACCGTATTTAACTGAATTCTTCTATATACCCGGGGATATTTGCAATAATTTCTGCTCACCTGGCTAGCTGTGGCATCCTTTATGGGTAGCTCTCTTACTTTGCCTATGCTTGCTAAAAAAAAAAATACAAATCAACAAAAGTTGATTATAAATTTATGTCAAGCTAAACTGCAATAAATTTACCGATTATCTGGGCGAGTAGTTATAGAGTGTTGCAAGATTCCATGACGACTCAGCGGTGATCTTTGTCTTTGCCAGCTTTCAGGTTAGTTACGAATTGCGTGAAAATGTGCCCAATGAAGTGATAAACAATTACAGTTGTCCCATAACCATTAAAAATTGAAAATATATTTGTGATTTTGTAGTGCCAGGTGAGTTAATCCCGCTGATAAATATCGTTGTAAAATTTTGACTTTAATAGACCGGTGAAATGGAGAATGTAGGATAAGTCGCAAATATTGATAACAAGCAAAATCTGATCACAATCTAGATAATATTTTCCTATAAATATTGCACTTAGGCTGAAAATCCGTATCTCTTGGCCGTAATTAGTTTTTAAACCTTTTAACTATGGGATATCACAAGGATCAATTCTAGGTTCGGTAGTTTTTTTTTTAATGTTTGATTTGCCTAGACTGTTTTACTTAAATGAATGTTTTTAATTAATTTATACATATCTATTCTATAAACTTATTTTGTGTTATGTCTCATCTGTCCTAAGTGTTCTGCCCAATGAGAACACTCAAAAGAAAATATCAATAATGATGTGGACTGTGAATAAGAACGCCGGGGAATATTTTATAGTTAGTGGTTTATTGGACACACGTAAAACTTATGTACAAAATTACAACTAGAACTAAAATTAACAGAATTCAATTTCACTTCAATTATTTTAACAACGACACTTAAGAACTAAACTTCAATTGATTTAATAAAGTCGCTTACTCATTACACAATAATAATTTTAATTTCAACACAATACTGTCAAAGCTGAGACAACTTTGACCAATGGCATTATATATGTATATATATATAAATATATTAATCAATATGAACTCTAATATATGATTAACCAAAAAATGTACTCACCAGTATAAAACTATGGAATCGACTTCATGGCGTTGGTAATTAAATAGTTAGTGATTATCTTGTTCTAGTCGCTCCCCGGAAAAAGATACTTTACTTCAGTCGAGACCCAAAGCAAAGGTGTAATTTGGTTAATAGAATTCTTGTTCTAGTCGTTCCCCGGAACAAGATATTTTACTTCAGTCGAGACCCAAAGCAAAGTTGTATTAGTCGTGTTTATTCTAGTCGCTACCCGGAGTAACGATCTTTATCTCAGTCGAGACCCAAGATAAAGGTTTGAGTTAGTCTGTGTTATTCTAGTCGCTACCCAGAATAAATATCTTTATCTCAGTCGCTACCCAAGATAAAGGTATTCAGTTAGTAAAATCTATTCCAGTCGAGACCCAGAATATGTATCTTTATCTCAGTCGGTACCCAAGATAAAGTAGTTGAGTTAATAAGATTTATTCCAGTCGAGACCCAGAATAAATATCTTTATCTCAGTCGGTACCCAAGATAAAGTTGTTCTGTTAGTGGAATTTATTCCAGTCGAGACCCAGAATAAATATCTTTATCTCAGTCGTTACCCAAGATAAAGTTAATTTGTTAATAATTACACTAGCCAAGTCGAATTCCAAATGATGCGCAATCTATGAAAGCTGGATTCTAAAAGAGAAAGATTCAAGTTGGCCTGCGACTTATATTGCCTCTGAATTGTTCACGGCTCCAACAAATTATTTTACATTGCGCATAGTAACCAAAGTATGTTGACCTTAGCAGCTGTGCGTAGGTAGCAACAGAAAAGTCTGTTGACCTTAGCAGCTGTGCATAGGTCAGAAGAGTACATTCACCCTAGCAGCTGTGCAAAGCAATTGGAATTTTGAGTATTTTTATTGCCGTTCCTAATTTTGCCTAGCTAATGTTATTAGGCTTATAATTATACAATAAATTACCTATTAAAATATTGCTAATTTGCTATTTTAACGATACATTTAAATGTACAGATTACTTAATCTAATTCCATTTGATTCGCGCACTGTTATCGAAGACAAGTTACTTTCCTCTTATTGGATTGTGTCCCGGATTTGTTTATGTGGAATGTAGCCATTATGTGTTGATTGTTATCTCCACTAAAAACTATTTTATCGATCTGCTTGGAGGTAGGTATATATCGTTTCGTTCCCAACCTATTTTCAATAATTAAAAATACTTGGAATTAGAATCTTTTAAAATATTTCACTTTCAGGTGCCTATTTAATGTTGGTTTGAACACTAAGCCTGTTATAAAAAACAGTGTATGGACTAGATCTATTTACATGGGGGTCTTAAATATCTCCATTACATCGTCTATAAATCGTAAGCTATCACTGTGAACGTTATCTGGGTCGCGTAAAATTTTGAAAATTGCGGTAAGATGTGTAAAAGAAAAATTGGAAGTTTTTACTCTGAAAATTGAAAAAGCTTCCTTTATTATACCCTAAATGAAATCATAGGGCATACTAAGTTTAGCATTCCATTTGTAACGCACAGAAATAATTCTAGTAGAGAAAAATTGGTTGGACACCCACGCATAATATTAAAAGTTATTTTAATTTTTGCATGTCCGTCTGTCTGTCTGTCTATCTGTCTGTCTGTCCCTCCTCACGCGCTCACTTAGAGAGCTCAAAATTTGCGCACGGACTTTTTAAAAAAAAAAAAGTAAATTTAAATTCGACAATGGGACCAATCGGGTAACCTCTTCGTAGGGTTGCCATGCAAAAATTTCATTTTTTATTATACATATATTTGGACAGTGCCTGAGAGCACGTCGACATGGAGAGCTGAAATTTGTACACGGGTTTTAACAAAAAATAAATTTTAGTTCGATAATGGACTAAATCGAGAAACTCCTTCTTGGTGTTGTCATATAAAAAGTTTATGTTTTTTTACGTATACTGTAAAAACGATCAGCCCTAGACGTTTTTATTAGACTTATAAGTCCTTCAGAATATGAAAATCTCTGAAATTGTGTCCCGTAAGTCGACGTCAAGCCGGAACCAGGTGATAGACCAAATCGTAACAGTTACCAGAAAAATATAAAAAAAAATCTAAGTTATGTATTTTTCAAATTATAGACATTTCTTTTGTTTTCGAGAAAATGTACACCTTGTGATGGTTTTTTAGCTGCTGTTGCTACAAATCTTTACTTTTTTTCAATTTTATTTTTCTTATGTAATCCCGAATAGTACTTATGTAACTGTTCCAGCTTGAAAGAAAATGTCACATTTTGCCGAACCAAGAATAGAAAATTAATATTTCCCCCAATTTTAACTGACTTGAAAAAAAACTGTACTACGCCAGTCTGGCGAGTAACTTTAAAAGTTGACGCATTTAATAAGGATTCTAAAATGGTACAACACTTGCTACATTATTTCTTAGATTACGGAAAAAAAAAAATTTTTTTCTTCAAGAAATTCAGTTTCGAAAAATTTCTTTTCTCCTACTAAAAATAATTCTAGTGTAAACAAAGCTTGACCGTAACTTTGAGATTTCAGTTTGAGTGAGATGGAGAGTCATTCCATGAAGTGTGAGTGAGACAGATAGTGACTTAGTGATAGTGCTTATGTAACCCGTTGCTTTA
Source organism: Dioctria rufipes (assembly GCA_963924295.1). Classification (NCBI taxonomy): domain Eukaryota; kingdom Metazoa; phylum Arthropoda; class Insecta; order Diptera; family Asilidae; genus Dioctria; species Dioctria rufipes. The sequence goes on from OZ002744.1 coordinate 77,299,901, forward strand.
AATTCTAAGCCAAGCTCACCGAATATTACAAAACCATGAGCTACGCTCATACCATGCCATGTACAGCGAGTAAAAACCCTGCCACCTCGGGATTATCAACCTCGGGTTGCGTTTTGCCAAACGGTGCTACAAAGACAACGGGAAGATCCGCGATTCTTCGAGAAAATTTTGTGGTCGGATGAATCGACATTTAAAAAAGACGGTTACATGAACCTACACAACTTACACGAGTGGCACGTATAGAATCCGAATTTAATGAAACAAAATAGATCTCAATATCGTTTTAAAATAAACATGTGGACCGGAATTTTAAACGGAAAAGTCATAGGACCTTTTGAGTTGCCAGAGGTCTTTAATGCTGAAGTTTATTTAGATTTTTTACAAAACCGTTTACCTAATTTACTGGAAGACGTTGCACTAAGTATTTACAGAGAGATGTGGTATCAGCAAGACGGCTGACCAGCGTATTATGTCCTTTCAGTTAGAGAATATCTCAATGAATAATATCCGGACAGATCGATAGGGCGGTCTGGTACGATCTCGTGGCCAGCCCGTTCACCTGATCTGAATCCATTAGATTTCTTATACTGGGGAACAGTAAAAGAGAAAGTTTATAAGAAGTCAATTGAAAATTTAGCTGAGCTTCGGCAAAGAAATACGGAAGCAGTTGAATTTGTCAACAACGGAAGAATTGCCCGTCTGATAACCCGATTTTTTTTAAGAAGATGTCGAGCTTGTATTGAAGCTGAAGGAAGGCAGTTTGAACATCTTTTGTAAATAATAAATCTTAGCACCCAAATAATCGGTGTTTAATTTTAAAATTAAGGAAAATTTGTCCTAAATTTAACAAAAAGTTAGCATCTCTAACTTGAAAGCGACAGTACTTATGTCTCACTCACACTTCATGGAATGACTCTCCGTCTCACTCAAGCTAGAATCTTAAAGTTACGCTCTTAAGGCACTCGAATCAATTTTAGTAGGTGAAAAGAAATTTTTCGAAACTGGGTTTCTTGAAGAAAAAACATTTTTTTCCGTTATCTAAGAAATAATGTAGCAAGTGTTGTACCATTTTGGAATCCTTATTAAATGCGTCAACTTTTAAAGTTACTTGCCAGACTGGCGTAGTACAGTTTTTTTTCAGTACAGTCAGTTAAAGTTCAACGAATTATTAATTTTATATTCTTGGTTCGGCAAAATGTGACATTTTCTTCCAAGCTGAAGCAGTTGGCTTAGAACTTAAAGCAACAGGTTACGTAAGCACTACTCGGGATTACATAAGAAAAATAAAATTGAAAAAAGTAAAGATTTGTAGCAACAGAAAAAACTATCACAAGGTGTACATTTTCTCGAAAACAAAAGAAAGGCCTATAATTTAAAAAATACATGACTTAAATTTTTTTTTTATATTTTTCTGGTAACTGTTACGATTTGGTCTATCACCCGGTTCCGGCTTGACGTCGACTTACGGGACACCCTGTATATGCAGAGAGAGTTTTTAACAAGCATAAGTGGTCTTGTGATATATTTTGAGAAGTGAGCTTACAGTTGCGGAGCACTTGAAGGCCTGCTAGTTAGGATATGTTCCTAATTGGGGCAGGATAGCAGCTGAATTCCTCTATGGATAAATTTCACTTTTCAACTATTTGCTCTCTAGTCGAAGTACATTAGACTAGTTTGTTGACAAAATTAAAGGGATTTCTGAAAAACTTCTTATGGTCAGTTTCACAGTCTAAGTTTAAACCAAAAATTTAGTTTAAATTCGACGAATGGGTTTCACAGTATGGTTTAAGTCTCGGTTTAAACCAGACCTTAAACCGTCCCAACCCCTCGGTTTAAACTCAAGGTAAAAGTATTTGATAAGTGTGACATTTTATTTTGACTGTACCATTGTTTGTTTGTATCAAGAAAATAATTTTATCATTTGATTCATATTTAGGCATTTTTAGCGATGAAGAAATCTTTTTTGAGTTAAATCTAAAGCTTTGTCGACGACCGAGAATTAGAAATCGGCCAAATCATTTTAATGAGTATGGAACGACGTTCATTTTTATCCTAGATTCCTTTTAAGTAAGGAACTTTGTCTTCGAATTTATACTTGTCTGTTTTCTCTACTATAAGTCATTACGGAAAGCAATAACTCAACCTCACTTCTACTAAAATTTGCAGCTCTTTTGGATGGTAGCATATTTAAAATTAGTCAATATAACTACATATTTTTTTTATTTCTACCTTCTGGTCTGTTTAATTTTTCCGATTGACAGATTGATTGATAGAAAAATTGCTTCACTGCTATCAACGTTATTAAAATAACGCGCTGCGAAACCTATTTGGTTTAAACTACGTTTAAATTTTTAGGATGGTGTAAACTAAACCTTGATTTAAACTCGACTGTGTAACTGGCTATTATTGTCGTCAAGTTGGTAAACAGACTTTGAATTCTAATCTCCTAGTAGGTTGTATTTTGGAGGAAAGTGAAGGCGGCCTAACAGTTTCTGTCGCTTATTTTGCAATTCGATCAATACGTATTTATTCCTTCTTTACTAATGTCGGTGGAAAAGAAAAGAGATTAATTTCAGGTCGTACGCGTTTTGCAATTGCTCTGGTGTTTCTCCAAAATCTTTACAATAGTTCGGCCTCTGCTAGGTGAGCTCTCTGATCCTTATATAATACAAAAGCAATATGTGAAGATGAGGAAGAGTGGGAAGTATAATCATTGAATTAAGGCATTGACTTTAATAGGGTCAGAGGGCAACCTATCTTTCTAATTGGTTCCTATCGCAACATCCTCGCTACAGTTACATAAGGGCATTGAAATCGTGGCCGATTGATTGTGTTTTCATGTACATAATAAGTTTTTCACCAAGCTCTCTAGACTAGACCTATGATGAGAATGTTTTGTATGTGATAGACTTAATCTATTACAATAGGAGGAAGCTTGCTGACATTTCTGGAGCACACTTGTATATTTGTAGTAGGTAATGTTGAGTAGTTTAATCTCCGATGAGCTGTGTATTTCGTACCTTGTTATCGTGGGGAGGTTTAAATCCTAGTAGCTGTATAAGTTAAGTCGTACAGGATCTTGTCCAATCACAATGCCTATTTCCTTAGAGAATAATGGTTTAAGGGATTTGTTAGTTCATTAAGGATTGAAAGGGAGGAGGATTGTTTTCTTTGGAGGATCGTAAGTTATTTAATGATGGAACAGAATATAAGGTGTGATTTTCTTTTATTTGTGATTCTTGGATAAAAGGTTGTAGTGGAGCGAATATAATGTTGTGTGATGATCCTAGGATAGATAAGGTGTTGCATAAAAAGTGCTTTGATATAATTATCTGATTGCCTTTTTGGAGGATGCGATGTAAATTGGTTTTGTGTGCCTTACTTTACTTTTTGAGCTTGTAAGATACGGTTTTTATTTAATATGCATAGTTCTGCTGGTTTCTGTTGTGGTTGTTCTATATCTAGTTACGATTAGATGATTCTTGTGGTTTTCAGTTTGGTTCGGGCTAATGTTTTACTTAATCTTGGGGTGGATGATAGTTTTCTTGATTGAGATTTTTCTGTTTTTAGTATTTGTAGTGTATTTGTGTGCTGTGATTCTTCATTTTCTTTGTGAATTGTTTTCTTATAGTATTTCATAGCAACCGTTACTACAAGTGCAACAATTTCGAAGAAGACAATTGTCAAACCGCATTTTGAATTCTGTGTATTATTCTTAAGTAATCAACAAATAATAAAAAATTTTCAGAAGCCGCAAAATAAAGCAATGCGAGTTATACTAAGATATAATAGATCACACTCTTCAGTGGCTCAACGTGAAACAGAAAATAATGATGAATGTTTTTAACTTCATCTTTAAAATTAAGTTCAACATGGCGCCAACCATATGATTTTAGTTTGCCAAGTTTTCTAAATTCGGCGACACAAAAGAGCATAGTATTTAGAGGATTCCAAAAGTTTAATGGATTGTCATTAAGATTAAAAACAGAAAGGAGTTTTAGAGTATTTAAAACTGAAATTGTAAAATATGTCAAGGAAAACTAAGATTTAAGTAGTTAGGTTAGGTCAGGTAAAAGGGGTGCCGCTATAAGTACCTAGCCTGCTTCACTTAGACCACCAGTGGGTCAATTATGCCTCTTTTCTTTATGGGATAACCTAAAAATTTGTACTAGATCCATCCTGCTTTCCTTAGGAAACTGAGGATGCATCTGAACTCTTTATTTAGGAGTTCCGCCAGACTTGAGAAGAAGTAGCTACCCAGTGCCCTACCTCTTTTATTCATCAGAACGGGGATATACCTAGCCTTCTAGCATGGTCTCATATAGCCCAATGATCAGTAATGACCTCTATTAGATTCCTGGTATATATTCTACTGCCATTAAGCAGTTTTTTTCTTCCTGTCATATGCAGGCCATAATTGCCGCGAATTACGGTGGTTTCCCTGTCGATCTACCGTAGACTTGCCTTTTAACAGGCGGCCTTGATGATCTCCTGTTATAAAGCTGATATCCGGATCCTTACATAAGCTATTGCTGTGCAGTCACGGGCGTAACTAACGCGCCCCCGTGGGGTGCCCACAGTTTCTAGGGCCCCACGAAAGCCTACAAAATTAATATTTTTATATGAATTGATGAAACTTGAAACCACATAAAATAACCACGCTGGATTAATAAGCAGTTAGGTTCACTCAATTAAAATTCGGTTTCTGAATAAAAATTATATTAACTCTGTAATGATTTCATTAGTTCAGTTCCATCTAAAAATGTTCATACCATCATAGGCTGCCGAGATAATAGTGATGATACAACAAGAAAAAAGTCGAGAATCCTTCTATTTATTCTTAGTATTTAAACGGAGAAAAAAGGTACGCCTGAAACTGAAACGTTGTAAATTATTTTCTGGGAAATATTTGGCTGACTTCCTTAGGTTGGGCGTACGCACTGCTAGCATGCATCAGAGTTCGTAGATTAGAGAAGAGTATTACTTTAACTTTAGAATATTAGATAAGTAAGCAATGTACGAAAATTAAAATATGTATAAGATCAAACTTTTCACGTTGAAAAGTTTTGAAATTTCCTCAAGCTCAAAACACTGTTGTACGCCGGTGATCAGTGAATTCGCGCTCTTACTTTAAGTAATCGGATATTTCTAGCTACTTATGTGGGAAGCTTCTTCCCCTATCGCTTTGGCTTACTTAAGCGTTTCTCTCAGATATTCATCGGTTTTCCTTTGAATGTGCTTTCGTGAACATATGCTGGGGCTGCCAGTGGTTTCTTAACAGGTTTAATGATGAATGTAGAGCACGAAGTAAATCTAAACAAAAAAGTTTGGCAATCCATATCTTGCCAACATTACTCGTAGTACCCACGAAACCTTTTTATTTTTTTGCTCAACTCTGGCTTGGAGTAAGTGGAGTGAAGGCACTGTTGGGAGATCGTGGGAATTCTACCATATTATGGGAATTTCTGGCCTGAAAATTTTTAAAAATGTAGAAGAAAATAATTTCGTCTCCCCGTACAAAATTATGGGAAACATCATACATCGGAAGTTCAGAAAATATTTCCTTACAATTGACACACAAAAATAAGTTTTCCTGCGCAAGTATGTTAATTTGCAGAGGGCCCATATATTCTAAGTTTGGTCACTGTGTGCGGAGCTATCCATTTCAGTGCCCTTTTTGGCCAACTCATCCGCCATCTCCTTGCCTGGAATATCGCTGTGGCCAGGTACCCAGCATAGGGTCACCTTGTGCCGTGTAATCAGCTCCTCCAGGCCAGTCTTGCATTACTGCACCAATTTTGATTTAATCAGTAGCATTCAGTGCCTTAATGACTGCTTGGCTATCCTGGTATATGCAGATGTGCCGTGCAGACTCCTTGCACATAGGTGCCAATATTACCGCCTGGTACCAATATTACGCCGCTACGAGCTCTGCCTGAAAGACACTACATTTGTCTGGCAGTCTAAAAGACTCGTGCAACTGAAAGGGTTTGGAGTACACTCTGTGCTCGCACACGTCTTAGATCCATCCGTAGAAATAGAAATATCGGACGTTACCACCATTTCTTTCCCATCCCAGTCATTACTGGTGGGCATCAATACAATGACACCGCCATAAAGTTGGGGAAGGTATTTGATATCAGTTTCTTTCCTGAAATCACCGCAGTTAATTTCCGGAGTATATTGGGATGCCCAAAACAATATCCTTGCAGTGCAGATCTAGCTGCAGTAAATCCATCGTGATCTTTAGTGCTGTTGTGGGCATGGTCCGTAGATACTCCGTTATTCTCAAGCAGGCGACCCTCTGGATTTTTGACAGCACATCCAGGTTACATTTTCTCGTCAGTGCCGTCCACTAGTCAGTAGAGCCGTAGCAGAGGATCGGCCGAACTATCTCTGTGTACATCCACTGTACCAAACTGGGTTTCAGTCCCCAGTTATCACCAAAAATTTTGTTGCACATGCAGAAGGTCACGCTGGCCTTCTTAACACGTTTTTCCAAGTTAGCCTTCTATCTTAGCTTGGAATCGGGTATGATTTCCAGATACTTTGCTTTGCTGGAGAGAGTAATATCCTCTCCACCATCCGCGCAGGCAACTGCCTTAAAGCCCTCTCTCTCTAACTTGATGAGAATTTCATCCATTACCAGCAGCTACAGGAGTGGTGATAGCACCCCGCCCTCCCCCCTTCCGTGCGGTGTACCTCTATAGACTGCTCTTCTCACAATAGCCTCACCTGAGCAGGAGCTAATCTTTCTGCTGAGAAGCAGATCCAGTCACATAGACCCTTATCCATCCCCACTCTTCTCAGTCCATTATATATATAATCTCCGTCTTCACGTTATTGAGAGCCTCCTCAATAACCAGGAAAGCACCTAGAGTGTACTTCTGATATTCTAGGGATTTTACAACATCGGACACTACTGAATGTAGTACCGATTCTACCTATTTCCCTTTTGTATAGGCATGCTGACTACTAGTGCCGCCCTGCCATACACTTCTTATGTGTACCTCCATTAGTCTCTTGAAGACCTTAAGCATAAAGGAGGAGAGACTGATAGGTCTAAAGCCCTTTGCCTCGATGTGGCTCGTTCTGCCTGCCTTAGGAATGAAGATTACCCTCACCTCCTGCTAGGCCCTAGGCACAGTATATATCATACAGTAGAAAAGAAGAGTGAATTTTAGAATTTCAATTAAAAAAACATAACCTTAAAATTTCTCCCACAAGAGGGAACTATTAAGTATGATACGGACATAAATGGGCGAACAGTAGCTAGCAGCACGACCGTTGACGGAAGTATTAGTTTTATGTATGTACACATATCGGCAATCGGCGACAAATGTATTGTTCCATTACTAAACAGCTGTTTGACGGTAAAGTGGTGTCATTTTGCCTCTTTCCCTCTAGTAAAAGTTTAAGAATGTCATCAGTTCTCTTTCTTCCACTTTAGATTTACATAGGAATCCATGTATTAAAAATTGACTAGTGTGTTAGTTAAAACTGTTGAAAGAGAAAGTATAGTCTCTTTATAGAAGCATCCTACTCACTTGACAGTTTTGACAGAGCTGGGCTACTGTATGATATATACTGTGCCCTAGGCAAGAGCCCAAGCCTCAGGCAGCTTTTAAAAACCAACCATTTAATTATAAGACATAAGTAAATATTATAGATTTGCTTAAATATTAATTATTATTAATAACACTATTATCGGTCAAGAATATCAAGTAAAGTAAGCCTTTTTCGTAAAAAGTCATAACTGACTTGGTCCCTAATAAATGCTTATCACACATACACCAATTTTGCACAATATAGCCTATTCTGTTTGATATTATAATCTAAGATTGAACCATCAGAATAAAAATGTTAATTTTTTTTTTCAAATTCGATCGGGTTTTGTGCTAAGATAGGTCACATATTAGATACTCTTCCCCCTTACCTTTTCCTCATATCATTTTTTGATTTAATCGACGTTGTCTTTGAAGTTTGATCCTGTTTCACTGAACTAATCCATAAAATATCACGATGCAAGTTGCATTACAAAAATCAGATGACAAAGATGTCAACTTACTCGTGACGGGAATTCCATTAGCACCTTATCTCAAATTTTTCTAAAAAGTTTCTAGTTTCATGCAAATCTGGTAGCACGGTATCAACACTTCCACAAGTATTTGCCGGTAATGTTTTTTTTTTTTTTGAAAAATAATTAGTATGTTCTATTCAGAGAGTTATTTAAAATTTGCACGCTTTTATTATTTGTACATTAGTGTGACCGGTGTTTGCAAGCAGAAATTCCAATAGCACAGTGTATTATTTTTCAGGAAAACACATCAAATTCTCACTTGAAATATATTAAAAGGTAAAATTAGTTAGTTATAATAAATAAAACAGATTATTATAGATAAATGTGTTAGCGTTAGTATCATGGGACGAGGAAAAGACCCGACGAAAATGGAAATGAGAAAAAAACCGTATTTTTTAAGGATCAAGGAAATTAACAAGATTAGGGAGAGTAATTAATAACTTTCTCAAATTAGGAGAAAATTACGGCAAAAAAATGAAATTTGATCAAAACAAAAAAAAAAAGAACATCAGAAGAGGCAAATTTTTCGAGAAGTCAGAAAAAAGTCTTGCGCTTGGACATAAATCAAAGCCAGTTTAAATCTGCCAGTCTCTGTAAGGCGTGTTAGACAGATTTTGCACGAGGATAAAAATCTAAAACACAGAAAGAGACAAAAGAAACCTCTTTTAACTAAAGTTCAAAAGCTGGCAAGGCTAAGTTTTGCGAAGAACCATATGAGCTAGTCCAAAGAATGTGAAAAGATCGTTTTTAGCGATGAACCCGACGGACCCGACGGTTTCCAATATTATTGGCATGATTTAAGGTAGCCAGAGGAAGTACGAATGAGTCGAAACTTTGGAGGGGGAAGTATAATGATTTGGGCCAGCTTCTTTGCACATGGGAAATCGCAAATCGCATGGGTACCTCCCCCAATAAATGCAGTAATATGTACAGAAAAATATAGTAATTCTGCCTTGGTCTACGAGAAGTCTAGACCTAAATCCTATTGAAAATTTGTGGGGTATCATTTCTAGGCGATTTTATTCTAATGGCCGTCAGTTTAACTCTGTACAAGAGCTGAAAGAGGTGATCAGGGAGTACTGGAGATCCGTTAGACCACAGGAACTCTGAAAATTGGCACGGTGTTCGAGGTCATTATAAAAAGCGGTGAGGGTACTAAATATTAGCGAAAAAGTTTAAAAGGTACTTGCGCACTTTACACGATAAAAGTTATTGTAGGCTAATCGAATTTCTCCCCAAAAAGCCTCTATTTATTGAAAGTATGTGTTTTAATATAAGTTTTCTTATATATGTAATATTTAGCCATTTTATATATTTTATCTATAGCATACATATATATTTTTACGAAATCAATAATATATTCGGTAGGTACGAAATTCCGTATTTCAAAATTCTACATAACGGATAAAATTCGGCAAAACAAAATCGCTATACGCACGCATTTCTCCAGGTTCAAGTGCTTTTTATGGGATTTTATGTTTTAAATTCTTAATTTCCTTAGTTTCGAGATTTCCTACTGAAAGGTTTTTGAAATAATTCCGCGCATCCATAGTCTTCAAATACCTGAAAAATTTTGTTGTTTGTCATTCGCAATTTAATTTTACCGATTTTTTTTTTTAATATGAAATTAAATTTTTATATTAGTATTTCGAAATTTTGTGGTTTGTACCACTTTCTTTATGAAAATATTATTATGCATATCAGGGATTTGAATATTCTGGAAATAGTTTTCGGGATTTATTAATTCTGGGATTTGGCTAAAGTGAAAGTAAACCACAACAGACCACCAATTCATTTCTCCAATGCTCTCGTGATAGTTGCTCACATATGTAATAATCTTATAGCGTATTTTATATGAAGCTGTTTTGCTGTGATTACGCTTTTGCGGTTTTCCACTAAAATTAATGTGCGCTGAGATCTCTGAATAAGTCATTTTCTAATTTGATTTTATAATGACGATATAGTCGTTAATTTTACACCGGAAGTCTTTGATGTAACAATTATATTTAATTAGATAAAACAAAAACCGCCATTAAAATGAAAAGTGCTTTCCGCTTAAAGTCCTAAGCCACTTTCTAAATTTCATCAAAAGCCGCAGAGGGAAAAAAACTTTAAATCTCCCCCAATATGTTGCACCTCATCTCACTTACGATCGTTGCAACATGAATTGATGATCCGGACACTATCGAACCGTCTATGTATAGCTTACCCATGAAACATAATATTCCGTGATTAGTGCAGTTTATCAGCACCGTTAAATTAATGAATTTAATCGGCGGGAATAATTAAATTTTATTTACAAACATAATTCCTCGACATCACTTCGTTAATCAGAATTCCGAAAGAGGTTTGCTCGACGCGCCTGGGATTCTCCGCGTGTTCGTCGGTTGGTGGTTGGTTGGTGCACCGCACCAAGAAGTGATCACTATCAGAGACTCATGTAAATGAAGAAGTCATATGAGAGCCTATGGGCTGCCGTTATCAGGCGAACAAATTCTCACGCGTTTTTCATAACCCAATGACCCCGTCGTCGTCGTCGTCGTCGTCGTCATCGTCATTATCATCATAGTTAGGTATCGTGCACCTACTCTATTACAGTAGGTGTGCAGTTGGAACCATGTTTGCGATGCTCATCACGCTCATATATGAACTCTTCGAAATGAATTCGATTAGCATCGCGCCTTAATTAATTGAAAACACTTTGCATATCAAAGCATCCATAAACGCTAATTCATGCGGTGCTCGAAAGCGCCGCCGCACACCACCGTTGCGCAATGTTTTCGGACAAACATAAAACAAGTCAAGAGGCAAACAAGGCGACAGCTGCATGAATGAACACTTTTTATACAATCAACAGGTGGATAGATGGATGCGGTGCATTCCTGTGGATGAAGGCGGGGGCGCAGCGGGGATGAATATGTGCGCTTATGCTGTTGATTATGGAACTCAAACCTTACGCACTTATGATGGTGTGATCTACATACTTATATTTACTGATATTAACCAAGATCTCTACACACAGTCAGTGCAGATCGTTCTCTGCTAGACTCAAGTCAAATTGAACTGTTTGTTGACTCGAGCTCTTGTGACAAATTCCAGTGCAGTAACAAGCCACAAGTTACTAACATTCCGAAGAAAATCGAGAAAAATTCACTCCTCTCGGCATATTCCACATGAGTCCAAATGGATTTATTGCTCGTCCAAGTGTAATGTACTAAAAGTGGGTATGTAGGTACTTATACCTACATATATGTATGTTTGCATGTGAAACTTCCGTTTACGGTTCTTGAGGGCTGAGGTACTGAACAATAGCGGTCTTGTTAGTCCAGCCTTGTTATCATCACTACACTATGCAGACGTACATATATATATATCAGCAGCAATGCATGTAGAAGGAATGCTGCGCACCGGTCTCTTATATTATATAAATTGGTGGCCTCTTGAAAAAGATAAGCCGCCGCACACGTAATAATCTCACTTGCAATAAAATCCGATGCCTTCACCCCCTCTTCGAGAAAAAAATTTATTGCGCGAAGGTATGAACTGCAAACTACACTCATCTTAGACAAAGTTGAGTATTAGCTAGTTGAACGAATATGAAAGATTTACATTTGATAGGGTCGCACGAACGTTTACGAAAGCGCCTTGAGGAAGTGCAACATATCTTGAGATGACCCAATGAACTATCCACGTACACATGTATTGAAACAGGTCTGAATCCGCCTCAAATGTACACGTTTTGATCTGTTGTCATGATATCGTGATCGGCTGGTGAAAGAATTCACCTTAATGAATTATGGACTTGACTTGAGATCCCCAGAACTGTTTAACTCGCACAAGGATTACCGGGGTTAAATTATTATATGGACGGGCGTTTTAGAATTGGTCGATGTGTGATGAAAATTGCTTGATGAAATTTATACGTCAGTCGAGGATCATATTACGAAAAATGCTTTACGGCTGTTTGAAAACTAAAAGGTTAGAACCCTATAGCTCTCGAAATATATCATCATTTGAAGGAATGCATTTTTTTAAAAAGAAGACTTTTCAACAGGGATAGTTGTATGCTTATCGGCAGGTCAAAAGATCCGGAAACAATCCTAAGCATTTTATAGGAAGAAAATCATGTGACAGACCTATGGTACAGACAGTTGGTTGGAATACGTGGAGTTTAGAAATACTATCCAAGTAGAGGCATTTACTCCTATGTATTACGTATATATGTATACGAAAAACCTTTATCCCGATTATACTCTATTGAGAGAAATTTTTAAGTGTTCCAGTTAGAATTAAGAATTGAGACACTTAAAATTCATACCATTTCTATCATAAATTCTAATAAACCTTCAAAATAAAGTTGAACTTAAAGTATGTACAAACTAGAGTTCTCTAATACTCGTGAACACATCTATTTAAAAATTAATTAATTAATTAATTTATATTAAAACGCAAATTCGAGTTATACGTGTTACATAATTTATCAAGTTTGGGAACTGTGCAGTTTAGTTGCTAATGTTCGTCTGCACAAATTCCAAAAGCTCAAAATTTTAGAGTCGGTTAAGATGAGACTGGATCTAGAATGTTGATTTCGATGGGACTTCAGTGTAACTCCAATTCCAGTGTTGCACTTTTCTAGCAGTGCAACACTGAAAATATTCGATCGAACAACTTTGATAGCAGAAGTGCAATACTAGGTTTACACTGAACTTCCCATACTTTGCACTGGATTTTTTCTTGGTGTTACAGATACGTATTAAAGTTCAATTGTCATTTGTTCTGTCAAAGTGGGCTGTCATGATTATTTGTTAAACTTTTGAGTTAAATGAATTAAAAGATTTTATTTGCGTTATTTTGATAAAGTTTAAGCAGGAATTTGTTTCTATATACAATGAAGAACATTTATTACGTTTGACAGTTCCGTATATATAATACGTGTGTGTACATATATAAGGAATATGACAGAAATATGTTCGATGGGTTTCAGTGGTCCACTACCAGAAATAGTGGACTACTGCAAGAAATAGTGCAATATTGATTTGGTCCCATCGAAATCGACATAAGTTTTTCTAGAAATATGCCGGGCCGGGAGCTTGTTGGCAGAGAGGTGACAGGCAGATTTGTTGATGAATAAGGGGAAAATAAGTAAGTGTCGGAAAGTTAGTTGAGTGATGGGGCGAATGGTTGGTAGCTAGGTGAGAGTGAGGGGACGAGTGGTACAAAGCTGGGTGAGAGTGAGGTTTGACAATGTAGAGGGGAGACTTAGTCGTTGGTGCTCGTTAACAATATTGTGCGTGAGGGTAATGTGACTCCACGTACCAGTTTTGGTATACTTGTGGGATATTCGCTGACACTATCACCATATAAAGCATGTTCGATACACACCTGCTCCCTCCTACGCATATTAATCTCTACTACATCTTGAATTATACCAAGATCTTCCAACTTCCACCATCTACCGCCGTCCATTAGCTTTATAGATATTACTAGAAAGTTCATGTATCTGTGATAATTCTTCCCATATCGGTTTGAGACTTTTATAGCTCCGGTAGAAAAAATACGTATAGGCGAACTTAAGCAACTACGCGTGACGTGATATTTAGCAAATAAACATATAGTTCGAGTTCGTGTTCTACAAAGCCCAATGCTCTTGTATGCGTAAAGTTTAATGTACACCTGAGCTTTAATATATATTTTTCAATATATTTTCAATATTTTTAATATTTTTACCGTTTACAATATTTGAGTCGCTCGAAATAAACAAGGAAAAATAGAGAAAGTTAGGACATGCTTACTGTTAACCAATGAAGATTTTTGATTCACCAGTAGAACCATTGCTTAAGGAAAAATATCCACTAGCAGAGGACAACATTACAGAAAACATTTATTATATGGGAGAACCTTACTCGGGTGAATTCATAAGTTTGTGGTCAGAGACGGTTGTGTTGCTTACACATTCAGAGCATTGAAGCTCTTAGGCCTTAGAGCTTTCACGAAAGCTTTGGAGTTTTGAAAAAATGTTTTGGGGCTATTAAGCTCCCCGAGAATATATAAAAATAAATAATTAAAATTTCTCGCAGTAGAAGTCCTAAAGTATCTTAATCCTATATATATAGACTGACAAGTATATGCGGTAATATCGGCCGCCATTTTAGATTTTCTTTTGTTAGATTGAATTGCAAAAAGGCACCCGTTATGGATTCGATCGAGTTTATTGTTGTCAGGATTACCACGGGCCGCTGGCATTTGTCTGAAAAGAAACTCTTCGATAACCTTATGAAGGGAAGCGAGCACAGGAGGCCCAATCGCGAATTATGTTTGTGTGTTAAGAATAATAAAGTACAAAAGTGTGGTAAAATTCACGAATTTAAGTGCTATAAGATACAAGATCCAGGCTATGATTTTAGTTCTGATCCTCCTCAAAACCACCAATAGCCCATGCATGTAAATATAAAAGAGGCAGCGAAAAGTCACACGATAATTCGAAAGTGCTATAAGGCTTCTTATCCAGATGGGCATGTTCCATCGATGATGCAGAGTGATATACCCTAATTCAGCTTGACAAAAATTTTATTGCTGGTCCCGGTCCGATTGCGTTCCTAAAATCTTAAAGAATTGTCTCCATGACCAATATATTTTCCATTAGTATTTAGTTCAAAAGCGGGCAAGTTACCGTAATGGGAAGGTTAGAGGTATATTCACAAAAACGATGACCCTGGGTTATGCAAGGCAGTACAGTACAACTAGCATGCAAGCTCTACTACTTCAGCATTTGTATGAGTATTCCAATATCATGAATATTGTGTACTGCTATTGAACTTGAATGCTGAAAAAGTATGGTAGTCAGATGATAACTGATTGATATTGATATCTGACTGTTTATAAAATAGAAAAAATGATACACGCATACAAAACTCTTTAAATTATGGATTAGAAACTAAAAGCTCTCATGCTGGAAAAACGTTTTTTTTTCCATACGCTCCCCGTTTTTTGAATATGAAATTTTGACGTTATATCCGGAAATATTTAAATATTTCTTTTTTTTCCTTTTAAGTATTTGATTTTTTTCTGCTTCCTCCACTTATTTAAGTTCCGAAATTGGTGGTCCTTAGAGAGGTTTACGATGCATAAACTATATCTTTCTGGAGGACAGAAAATCCGGGATCGACAGTTCCTTTCGAACTGGATTGAAGGTCTCCATTCGATTTCCATTGTAATTGCAGATGGAACTTCAGATGTTATTTTTAGTCGTAACTAAGTCCCACCTACATATATCCAATATACAAAGCATAGCAAGGAAATCCTATCAAAAATAAAATTGCATCGGAGAGGGGAGACTTGCGTGTGTGATCCGTAGATAAGAGGAATGAAATTTCGAATTATAAGAATTTCTTGAAGCCGTCCTATTTCCTAACGCTTTTCGCGATAGCTCTATATAACGCTATGATCTTCCACTTTTAACCGCATCGTATTGGACTAGTAGTCTCATTTAGATCAGTATATTTCCTTTCTTCCAGTGTAGCTCAAAGCAGCCAATAACGATTTGTTAAAGATAATTTTGGAACGGGAGCAAAAGCTCCTGATCAAAAAACTTGTTTTAGTTACTTCAAGTCATGAGTTGAGGGCATACCGAAAACTGAAACCATCCAGTTTGGAAAAGAAACCTTGCGCTGGCCGCAAGTCAAAATAGAGTAGATAGACTTTCTATTTGTAAAATGTTAGGTATGCAGAATCATAAGCAGGCACACATTTTAGATAACCCTACATTTCACGGATACATTCTCCATTCTATGATATTTTACTTCATTTGCATTTCAACCTTTAATTAACCATATTGTTTTATGAGAGTATAACGTGTCGCTCACCGTGGCTAAATATTTGTTTGCGTAACATAAAAAACTGTTTCTATATTTACCACAACTATAACCCTTATACGACCATTAGCTGCTGAACACTAATTCTCTGTTTTTGCCATTAAAAAGATGGAATTCATTGGCCATAAATTTAACACTTCTCGCACTAAGGCGAAAATAACTTGTCGGGAAATATGAAAGATAATTCTCCGAAAATATTAATTAATTAATTAATTAAGTATGCATGTACATATATTATCAGAAATTCCAACGCTTTACGTGTTAGGTATTAAGATTTTAATTGAAATTGGCAGAAGTGTTTTGCCTACGGTTATCTGTTATCTCACACTGTTTTCATCGATTTTTTTCTAATTTCTAATTTTAATAAATAATAAATAACTTTATACCTAAACAATGCTAAAAAAAAATGCAGTATCTCGATTACAGTCAGAAAAATAATTACTTAGTGAAATTCAACTATTTTGCAACTATTTTTATGATTAAAATAGAATATTAACTAGAGAAATAGTTAATTTGTCTATTGACAGTTTCGACGTTTCGACAAATAAAGTAGTTATATAATAATTTAATGGCAAATTTATTTTAGTTCATTTTGTGGTTGATGAAAAGGATAGTCAAAACGAGCTATGGTAAAAAAATAATAGTACGACAAATTTGTGGTGAAGTGTCAAAATATGTGACAAAAATGTACGACTAAAATTATGACAAAAGATCAAAATCAGCACGAAGATTAGAGAAATAAACACTTAACTTGATCAATATCTTACAGTTGTGGTATGACTGCTTCACGATGTTTATGAATGCTAATCATGGTTAAATTTGTTTATAGTAACAAAAATGGTCTTTTCCACATCTTTCCCCACCCTCTCTTTTCTGTCCTCATGTTTTCTTCCCCTTCCGCCATCCCCATATCTCTTCGTTTTCCAGTTCCACCCCTCACTAAGACCTCCACCCTACCTCGAAATACAGGGTGTTTCCCACTAGGAGGTCAATAGAGCAGGAGGTGTTAGTACCAAAAATTGTATGTAACACTACAGGGCGTACGGCCAAAGTTAAGAGCTCATTACATGCAGAACTTCATGGCCTTTCTGACGACTTCTCAATCAGCCCCATAGCCCTCTCCTATCAAGAATTATGCTTGTCTAAGCTAAAAATTTCGGATTTTCTTACCTCTTTTTTTAATTTCACTTCTATTATTTATGCAAAAATGTCATTATCATAACTGTTTTTTATAAAAACTAAAAAACCTTAGACTCTCCTCTTTAATGTGACCTATTACACCCATGGTGCAGCTTGAGAGGTCGTTGGAAAGGCCATGAAGTTCTGCATACAATGAGCTCTTAACTGTGACCTTACGCCCCGTAGTTTTTAAGATACAGGGTGTTTTATAAAACACTATTTTTTTTTCTTAATCACCCTGTACCTTCTAAACGGTTGATATGCTGCGCCCCCCTTGCCATACAATTTTTGGTTCGTCTAGGTGAGTACTATCACCTCCTGCTCTATTGACCTCCTAGTAGGAAACGCCCTGTAAACACCAATTTTTTCAATATTCAGCACACCATTCCATCTATCTCCTCTTCTCCCATCCAATTCAACCTCCATTCGCATCCCATAGCAGCTGCCACCTCCCCCCCCCCACTCTTCTCAAAAACGTCTACCAGCCACAGTTTTTTTCATTTTTCGTTAAACATAATGATCAAGTACTGAAAATACTTTGCAAGCCAATATATATTCAAATATGACCACGTTAACTTAAAACTTTTACGGAACAAAAACTATCGGCCCATTTCAACTTTTTCATATGTATATTTGAAATCGTTGGATTTGCCAATTTATTAGTCATTCAGAAAAAATAATCTATCCATCAGAATCTGCTATTTTCAATAGTTGTTTTGTAAAACTTAACAATTTTTTCGAATATCCTTCAAAGCTACTATTACTAATTAATTTCTACAATTGTTCTACTATTTGAAGTTTAACCGTTTAGCAAAATGGATAATTTGTTAACTAACGACTGAAAATAGTCAATTCTGACTACTTTATTTTTCTGAGTGTATGTGCGGTCATTGGGCTAATGAACTAATATACTTTTCATTGTGCACCATTTACCGTTGGGGCTACTAATTAGAATTCTTCTAAACCACACCTACTACTCTTGGACGATGCCAATGAGCTTCTCGTTTTCATGTTGCACCATATTGTCGTTATTTTTATTACCGACTGCTAGAAATTCCCAGAATCTCGCGGTGTAAGGACTCCATCTTCCGAGAACAGTGCCGTATCGTATCGGGTGCAGAGGGTACCATGACCCAACAAACAGCAGAGATGTGGGGGGCACCAGGGAGCGGCCGATATGGCTAATCCTATCTGCAGCATCAGGCCATGGTCATAGACTAGACAAACTAATAACATACAAAAACTGGGCAAGCAGAACAAAAACCAGTAACTCCTCGCTCGAATATTAAATCGACGATGCCTCGACTTATTGACGTAGACAAAAGGTAAGCCAGCAATGCCTCGCTGCAATATAAAATTAACGATTTAAAATGAAAATTGTTTTCCTCATTACATAGAGTAATTGCTGAATTTCGAGAAAGGTTCTAGCAGTTCCAGGATGTAGCCGAAATATATGCTTTCCTAAGGCCTGCAATATTATTGGGCGTCGATGATGAGGAATGCAACCTCGACCAAGCTCCTCAGAATATTGACAGAGAAGAGTTTAAAACTTGAGTCCGTGCGTTCCGGCCCGCTGAGTTTATTAAAGTTTATTTTTGAGTTCAAACTTGAAGGAGGCTTATCTAATATATTTATAATGCTGAGAATATTCGTCACAGCTGTCATAAGTAATGCCAGTTGTTAGAGAAGCTTCTCTAAATTGAAAGTGAATAAAAACTATTTAATATCTATAATTTTCGCGTTGAGATTAAAAAATCTAACAATTTTGGCAATCGAACAAGAGGTGCAAATTAATATTGACGAATGTATTAAAGAGTTTGCGTTGCAAAAAAAAAAAACAGACAGACTGAAATTTAAATTTAAGAAAGACGTTTTATTTTGAAAAAATAATGAAATAGAATATCACAGATATTTTTGCTTAATTGCGAATATAGGGGGGGGGGGGGGGGGGCAAATTTACGATTCGCAACGGGTGGCAGAAATCCATGCTACGCCACTGGGGAAAATTCAAAATTGTTTTCTCACTCTGGTGCTGAAGCATAACACTATTCTCAACTCACGCAGTGAGTTCGCTAATTATTGAGTTCACTCAACATTTGATCGGTTGTTCAATGCTTGAAATTTTACTGCTTGAGCGTACTCAAGGACTTATTGCTTTAAGCGGATTCATAATTTAAGTTTAACGGACTCAATTCATGTTTTACCTAACTACCATAAGTCGATTTTGATGTTTAACCTGAACTTTTAATCGAAAAAGGACAGCTCACAAATTAATTAATTAATTTAGCCTTATTGAGTCTTATATGTATATTTTTGCCATTGATGTGTACCATCACTTGCTTTTCACAATTTTCGTCATTTAAACGACATCAATTTGTAGTTAACCTTAGTTTTCCTATACTAAATAATCTCTCCACCGAACCACTGTAGCATTAGCATCCATATAAAGTTTTTGGGTAATTTCAATTTTGTTGGCTAAATTTTGGCTAAAAAATTAATGAATGCTAGTTTAACATAAAAAATGACTTTTTTGTGAGATTTTCTTAGGTATTTGATCGAAAATTCAAGCTAAACATCAGATTCCAAATTTCAGTCCACTCAACTCAAATGATGAGTCTGCTTAAGCATTAAGTCCGCACGAGCAGTGAGTCCGCTCAACTTTCGAGTGTTGAGCGAACTCACTACTTGAGTTGAGCGAAGTTAAGTCAAAATTTGAGTTTTACACATCCCTTCATTACTGCCTGCCTCAATCTTTATTTCAATATGTGTATTAAGAAATTCAAAGAGCAATTTTCGTCCTATCCATTTGTTTGGGAATCACTGCTCAGAGCCATTCTAGCGGCAAGAAGCGGTACCCTGTCATGTATGAGCCAATTAAGGCGAATTAAGTTTAACAAAACTTCTTCCAGCAAATTCTTTAAATGAGCTGTTCTTAATGTTCCATGTAAAATTGAAGAACCGATTAATGTGTTGCCAATTATCCCAGCCTCAAAATTACTGATGAAACATTATTGGTTTCTTATTTTCAAAAACGGTAGCGTGAGGATTTACGTTAGCTGATACAAAAGTATTGTGAAAGTGCTGCACTCCATTCCTGGTAAATTACTCTTCATCAGTGAAGAGTATAATAGAGAGAAAGTATCAGTCCTGAACAAAAGTTTGTAGCAGGTACAAAACACTTCTCTGGGTGGAAATTCAACCTCACTAAGATCTAAGACTCGTTACTCTAAATGAGCGTTATTTGCTCCATCATTTTTTCCATCAGATGTTCATGTAATCTTATTGAACAAATTAAAGACAGAAATCAATTCGTGGAGATCGGTTCAACTCGTTCGACCACCACGAGTGACTTGAGAAAGAAAATTACGTATAGAATCATAGGTAGATCTAAGATCCATCGTTATATTAAAAATTTCAATCTAGCACCTCTGCTTTTAATCGAAAATCGAATATTGTAATAATTAATATTTTAGTCTTTCATAAATTTTCCAAAGGAATACAGTTATCAGGCTAGAATCACTTATTTGACTTCTGCAGCAAATCAGAAACAACAGTTAGTGACAGACTGATATTTACATGTAGTGAAAGGTTCAGATCAATTAAACCGAACAACATACTTAATAAAATATGTAAATATGGTACATAGCTCTGCATTTATGTAAATTTCGTAGACAATCATAAAACACGCAAATATAAATCCCCGTCAACAATAAAATTTAAATAACGACAGCCATCTCAATCCATGCATCTTGTCGTGTCGGTTATAAACCATCCCATCACCATAATAATGTCGAAGTACACCATTTCCGCGACAGTATGAAATACTCTTGGCAAATATCAGTGCGTGTACTATAATCGCCCCCTTTCACTTCGAAGTGAAATAAAATTTGTTTAAACTTCGCTAAAAGTCACAATTTTCAATTATCGGGTCGTAAAGACCTAACCTGATTATTAGCTGTGTCGTATATATCAAGCAAAATGTCGTAATGGTACATTGAATCACAGAAGTGCTCGGCTCTAAAGAAGAGATTTCACGGAACGAATCAGAGCTAATTGATTAACAGAGGGCTTAAATCCTTTCCCCATTCATGGAGCATTTGCCTATAGTAAGTGGTAATGAATATAACACGCATGTGCATGAAACTTCAGTCCAAGCCCTATAGTAAGTAAGCTAAGTCAGAGAAGAGAAGGACAGACGACGATGTACATATATGCAGTCATACATCGGTGGTACGAATAGTTTTACAGCCCACACGTACCATTTTCCACATGACAAACATATACCCCGATGTTAAAGAATAACCTACCTTCGGCCTGTTATCTATCGTCTTCTGGGGCTGTAAGATTTTTGCCTGTGTTTACGAAGAATGAATGAACCGAGTAAACCAAACTATCGCGCAGCCTGTAAGAACATGGCTTACCTTACGATCTCCGGCTTTTGGCTTGGCTAGAAAGCGTTTGTGTAATTGAATGTGTGATCGAAGCGTTCTTATTGCAATGAAACGCTATATACTCGTTGATGATAGTAAACCGTAGATCTTTAGAAACGCTCGTAAGTAATTTATTCGTACAGTTGCGTTCCCACTGAACTTTCTGCCATCATCCTGCAATTGCTCTGACTATTCTGTGAAAAGAGTCGTCGTTGAATTTTCGTGTGGGCTGGAATCTGCAACGATTTAAGTGCCCAACGTCCGTTGCATTTTGTTTGGCAGAAATCTAAAGGTGATATCCAGAGAAATTGAGCCATTCCCGCAAAATAAGCAATGTAACTTAATTATTCCAGTTAATGTAGTTTTTTGCATGATTAGATTTGAACCCTTTAGAGGTATTATACCACCCAGACCGGAAGTATTTAAAATTGCTTGGGAATTTATTGTTTTAGAGAAAAAGTTATTCAATGAATGTGGATCTGTTCACTTCTTCATCTTCGGGTATATATTTTGTCTTCGAATTTTTCAACTGTTCTCTCGATATTTTAAATGATTTTTATGCTATAAAGATCTGCCTAGTGGGATTGGTTTTGTTAGTTGCGTCTATAAATAAGAGAAACGGACAAATTTGTTTACGTAGTTAATAAGTATTCACAGGGTAGACTTGTTTGATTATTCGACAACAATTTAAGACCATATTGAGTTTCTTACCATAATTTCGTTCTGTGGATGGTGATTTTTAACATAAGCTGAGGATAAGTTAAACTCAGTTTATGGCTTAAGTAAAACGCTTAATTCAAATTAAGTTTCAGAGTTCTCTGAGCTAAAAATGTTTGTCAAAGTTGGATAATATGTATATGTATAGGTACTACTTATTATACCCTAGACAAGATTTACTTCACTGTAAGTGACCCATATCGGTAGAAGCATCTATTTTTAGTTTTTTTTACAATGAAACTTTAAATTGGTCAAACTATGTTAATTACACATTATTTACGTTTGTGAAATCTTCATTCTTAGTGGCTTTTACCGAAATACGACACTTTTACAAACCAAAACTAGTACTCATTCGAAATATTTTCCTTGATAGTTAGGGCGTACAACTGGCCGTAACCTATGTACATCATACAATGTGGTCTAATCAAATCACCATGAGATATTTTTTTAGACGTATAACTTTTATCTATTTAAAATAGCTTGCCATTATTACAAAAAATAACTAAATTTCATGTCATACATTACTTTCGGGCGAACGTTAAACTTATCCGTTTTTAAATTGTTGGTTTAAATTTACTTAAGGAAAAGAACTTGTTACACTAGAACAAAAATTTGGTATGGATTTTTCCCTTGCAAAAATTGTCATGGGTTATTAGGGCTGTTCACGTACTTTTTGTTCAATTTTTGGCTCACTTGGGTAAAATGTTACCTACACCGAAAAAGTTTTGAAATATCAGCAAAACATTAAGATTTATAATTCCAGTTCGCGAATAATCAAAATTTTAATGTTTTGCTGATATTTCAAAACTTTTTCGGTGTAACATTTTACCCAAGGGAGCCCAAAATTGAAAATTAATCCAAAAAGTACGTGAACAGCCCTAATAACCCATGAGAATTTTTGCAAGGGAAAATTCTCTGACGTTTGAAAACTCTTCTTGCCTTCTCTGTTTTACATATAGTGTGGTGTTTAGAGTTCCAAAATCGAATCAGAAAGCAAACCTAATATAGTTTTTTACTTATATTGTGATGCGATTGTTCCCCTTTTACTTATTCACAGGTTTTTTTATTAATTTCAATATGATCCCGCAACTTCTCATGCACATCTCGAACATTGTTAATAGTCTTTCTTTCTCAAAGCGTTCTACTTTGGATATAATAAAAAATCGCTCTCTTCCTCCCTGAAATTTTTCATCTATTCGTTTTTCGCAAAAAAAAAAGGTGATATTTGTTTTTTAATTTAACTTATTATTACTTCTCAATAAAATGTATGTATACATTATTAATTACTCAAAATATAAAAATAACTGTTTTGCTTTATATATATATATATATATATATATTATATTTTCTCGGTAGTATGTAAAAGGATTCACATTAAGTCTATTATACTATCGCTTAAACTTTCTAAAATATATAAATAAAAAAAAAATGGAATTTTCTTAAAAATTTAGAGCCTTGGGAGTTAGCTTAGTGCATCGACTCTCCCCTCAATTTACAGATTTATTAGAGATGGATAAAATGTAGGTGTCCGCTTTTTTTACAACAAAAGGAAATGTTACGAAGTCCTATAATCAAAGTACCTATATTGTCAAAAAACATAAATGAAATTAATTCAACTCGTAAAAATTTCATGTTAAAATTGGATTTTCTAATAGAGCATAGGAATTCGTCGAGACTCGAAATTATATTATACAAGCACATTTGAAATTATATATTGATTATATAACATGCTGCAATTTAATTTCACTTCGGAACATTCAATTTAATTAGCACGAATCCGGTGTAAAATTGAACGATCACCACTATCCCGATTGCCACAATCGATCTATACAGATTATTATACGTGAACGCCTATCTATGTAAAGCTATAGAGCCTTTGGTGTTAAATTGCATGTAAAGATTGGAATTGCGATTACGAATATCAACAACAGCAATAACAACAAGCATAATAAAAAAATACGAAAAACTTGTGTAGTATATAATTGGGCGAGTAAACATACAATTTCGACGAGTTTGTTGAAACCTATCCACCCCAATAAAACGCAAATTAATAATAATTCGCACCTTGTTAAAGTAGCAAAAATCAGTGGTTTTTGAAAGATCATATGCAAAAGGTGAATATATTATGTGATCGTGACCAAGGTGAAATTTGCCGTGAAAATTTTTCCCCTTCCTCGACTTTTGTAATACATACATATATGTATATGCAAAGATCACGACTTTTATCTTGTGAGATGAGATGTTTGCCCCTGCCAATTGTCGAGGTTGTGCTGCAACAAGATCATTACACGTTTATTTATGTACGAGACTATACTAAACTATATTCTAGTAAAACATGGAGGTCTATGATGGGATGAAATGGGATGAAATGGGATGGGATGGCTCGGCGCAGAGTGCAAATAGTCCACCATCAGCAGCAGTGTCCATCCATATGAGATCAGCATAGCGTAAGTCATTCATTTGCATCTCCGTGCACGTTCTCAATCAATCAACGATCGTCGGATCGTGTGCTCGTAATAAACTGCTGTAGTACTTGTAGCATGCGATTCCTCTTATAGTTTTCAGATGATGATCTTCGTCGCCTCTGCCGCCGCCGTTTTCACGACAAGGAAGAAGTTTTTTTGCTGTTGTTTTTTTTTTCTTGTTTTTCATCTGAAAAAAAGTAGTCTCCTGTGGCCTTCCTTCTCTTATCTTTGACTTCAATTTTCCACGATGAATTTCTGTTTGAAGAAAAGTACCACCTCGGGGTAATGTCATCATATCAACTTCAGCGATCATCTATTACGGCGGACTACTCGTTTTTATTTGCTTCGTTTTATTTTTGCTTTTTCCTTATTCTCTTATACATATAGTAGACAGGTAGGTAGGTACCGACATATATACATATATCATGTAATTTATTTCAATATACGATTATATATCTGATAAATAAACGAAGATTCCTATGGGAAATCCAAAGAAAGTCAATTTTAATTTGGCCTTAATTAACCGCACCGGGCAATGTTTGCTGTCTATACTAAGTATACATAATCTATAGAAGATAAGAGGATCACATTTTTGAGCGCAAAATGACACCTATGAGATGTTGCCAAGAAACTACAAGATGACAGCGACAAGGTTATCCTCCATCAAGACTGGTAAAATGTTTAGGATTTTGCTTGACATGATCCAATATTAGGAAATGTCTAGTACTCCACCTCGCCCACACTAAGTCAATTAAGGTTTTGTTGTTGTTAGTTTTGCAATATTTTCATTTCGATCCGTTTAAATCAAAATACCAAGATCTTAGTTGGGTAAATGATCGCAAAATATTCTTGGGTCTGTGTATATAGGGTAGGGAGAAAGAAAAGGGAGACAGAGAGAGAGAGAGCAAAGACAGACGGGCGTGTCACAAATGTCACAAAAAGTGTCACAAATATCAAATAGTATTGAGTATAATATCAAAAGATAGCGGCGTATTGCAAACAGACTAAACTGAAATAAAAAACAAATGTATCACTTCAGTACCTATGTGAAGCTCATCTAAGTATCCAAAGACAACCTCGACAGTCTTCTATAAAATAATAACTAACCTAAGACTTAGATCTAGTGTCTGACTCAAAAGAAGCAGATCGTATATGCGGCAAGTCAAGACGTTTTATTAGGAGGTAATACACAACGAGAATGTTGGATTGAGTGGATATACTAAAACGACGACGCGACGTCCATGTGGACCATTCCTCTAGAGAAAATCCTCAGTCATCCACAACAGCAGTAGCTTGGGAGACTTCGTGGCGTGAAGATTTAAAACTTGTTCGCGGTTAGGTATACCTTCATAGCCACAGTTAGTTTATATAATATACGACTTCTTCCGATTTCGCGAGTTCTTGCACCTACTGTCTGCGTTTTTAGTTAAGTAGTTACCTGTGCGGAGTTGCGTGGTGATAATTATTATCATAGTTTCGTTCGTTCGCTAACTGCAACTATATATAGTTATACCTACTTGTACCTTTACTAATGACTGGGTTATATTGTGGTTTGTATCCCTTCAGTGTGTACCGAAAATAAAAAATAATGTTTCATCGTTCAAGTGATTTATAATTATTTTCCATGTAATAACACACCTGGCGTGCGATTGTGCCTTCATTTCAGGTGTGTGATTAATGAGATGATTCGTATCATCGATTAACTCCAAAGAGTTAAACAGTTTCTTGTGTGTGCGGTGTTTATATTTTCACAGAGGTGAAAATAATTATGTTGTGTGAACATAAAGAGTGATTATCGAATGTCGTTTGTATAATTAGCGAGAGATATTTTGTTACTGTCTTTTCGGTGTTTTTGTTTTCGAAAAACAAGAAGAAAAGAAAAATAAGGTGGAAAATAATAAAATGAAATGCAAACTCTTAACTAAAATTCAAATGGATTAAATTGTTATATATAACTTTCGCAAAAAATATGTAAGGGAATAAAATGTTTAAAAAATTTCGAATATTAAATTTCGAACATGAAATTATACTTCGAAATTTTAATTTTGGAAAAATAAACACTCAGTAGTATGCCTTAAATACATTTTTTTTTTAAAGATTAAATTAAAGCCTTGAGACCTCTACAACTTATATCACCTTTTAAACCAAACGCACACAATATTTCTTTTAATCTTAAATTTTTTTATCTGCGAGCAAAGAATAAAAAAAAAAATCCTTTAGTAAATTATATTCGTAAATATGAGCAAACGTTTGAAGTTAGACGATGAATCAAGCAAGCTTGATGACATAATTCAAGATAAAAATCTTTGAAACCTAGCGTTAGTTATAACCGCAAAGTAGGTAATTGGCAAAAATGAACAAATTGTGTAGTGTGTAAAAATGTGGACAATGTAATCTTTTGTAAGCTCATTCATTTGAGGCGCTATAATTGTTATTCCAAATGTGTGTTTATCCTATTAGGAACTTTTTTTTTATCTAGATTTCCGAGTCAGATATGAGCTTGACGTTTATTTGAATTTCTACATATATTTGAAGGCAGGTTGTTATATGTTACATTTTGGTTAAGAGTTTTTTTTTAATGGTTGCTATTAGAGCGGATCGTAAACGTAAAGTAACAGTGTTCATGCCATTTGAATCGAAGCAGTCCTTAAATGGTTGGGGAGCTATTCAAAGGAATAGCTTCAACATTTTTGCGCTCAGTAATGTTTTTTCTAATGCATCCTTTTTAATTTCGGAAACATGTTTTCTTTAAATGCAGGTAAAAAAGAGTTGCAAACAACAGGGACAGTCCAATTTACAGCCCTATTTCCTACACTCACTGGAGCCTGTTAGATGCAGTCTAGGTCCTGGTAAAATATTTTTTCCTCTAAATTATCTGTATGCAGAAGAGCTAATCTAATAATGGATTCATCATAATTTAATTACTTGTACTAGCAATGCTCCTCTTTTTGCCCGTCATGCTTCTCCCTATGTTATTCGTGAGTATACAATAGATCGGTTCCATTTTTGAAACTTTAGTAAATTAATTAATCGATTCATATCAAAAATAACGGAGAGAATTAGCTACTTTGTAATTTGCATCAAAATTACTCATTCTAAATAGCTGTTCGAACTCTTCCAAAATGGTACCAGTTTTCATAATTTCGGGGAAAAAAAAAACAATAATTTTGTGAAAATTTTGAATATGAATTTCTAATTTTGGCATGTAAGGAAATGTATTAATGGGTCCAAAGATCCATCAAAATGTTTTTCTCCAGATGAAACTACTTTTGACTTAAAATTTTAAAAACAAAATTTGTACCTATACTCATACTCACTCAGTTTCGAAAAAACAAACTTTTTTCGCATGCATAATTTTCTGTTTCGAATTTTGACGGGTACACGTGAAATATAATTTTTAAAAAGAATAAAAGATAAATAATGCAAAAACACTGTTAAGGTGGTGAATGTAATACTATAGTCTAATAGATCGTGTCAAATTTATTTATGCGTAAAAAAATAGGATCCATTTAAAATTTGAAAGAGAAAATTATGCATGTGAAAAAAGTTTTTTTTTTTTCGAAACTGAGTGAGTTTGAGTTTAGGTACAAGTTTTGTTTTTCAAATTTTAAGTCAAAAGTTATTTTATTTGAAAAAAATCATTTTAGTGATATGTTTTGATCCATCCATTGATACATTTCCTAACATGCCGAAACTAGAAACGCACAGTCAAAATTTTAACAAAATTTTTCGAAATTATGAAAACTGGTGCCGTTTTGGAAAAGTTCGAAGAGCTTTTTAGAATTAGTAATTTTTCTGAAAATTACTATGTAATACTTTCGGAATCCGGTATATATTTATAAATCGATTAATTAATTTACTAAAGTTTTGAATATGAAGCTGTTTTCAAGCTAAAACTATGATTTTCGATAATGGAGCCGATCCACTGTACTTACGATTATCTACCTATCTATGGATAGGGCAAGATTCGTATTTGGAAACTTTTCCACTCTGTGCTTTATAAAAGCAGTTGATATAACTGCTAAAAGAGGATGCATAAAAGAATCTATTGCTATGTGAATCATTTTGGTCTGGGTGGACATATGAATATGGTATGGTATTACATATTGTATTGAAAGTTTTGTATTTTTTTTTCGGAATAAAATGGTTTGAGGGTGATGGAATCAATACCGATAACTGGTACTACTCTCAATACGGTCACAGCTAGGAAGCATTATCGCATTGCACAAAACAACATCAGTAACGACATATCAAGTCAGTTTTACACATATGTAGATATATTATGTGGGATGAAGAGTAACAGATTTAGTTGAAAATGCGGAAGTTCCATACATTTCTGTTATTGTCTAATGACACCATGTCATTTCCATTATTTTTTTTATTTTTTGGATGATCACTCTTCACAGATTTTGTTAAATTTACCACATAGCTATCCGCCCAAAATTATCACAAAATATATGATTTAATCGTTGTCGATGAGCATTTTTTCGATATCAGACTACACCACATAATCGGTGAGAAGTTTACTGTGCGACGGACGTATTGATACTTTTGTGCTATTTCCTTATTTTTCATTCGTTATTAATTATTGCATAAGGTGGTAGCTGGTTTGCAGGCGCGTATCCAGACCTGCCCCCTAGGGGGGGGGGGGTCACAACTAAAATACGCGAGGGTGGTGAAATAGTCAGAAGAAGTAGCTTTTAATTTTTTTTTAATGGTATTTACGTTATATCATCTAATTTTTGGTTTGATTTGGAAACCCAATCGATAATATTATTCACATTAATCTCAGGGTGGACATTAAGGACTCATAACCAGATACTCCTTCTCGTGCAGAGATTGTACAAATAGATGTGACGAAAGCGATTCTATCACGGGTGTAGTAATTGACTGAGAGTAAGATCTTGAACCTTGCGACACATTCAAAGTAATGGGAGTAGGAGTGCATGATATGTTACTGACTATTTCTTGTGATCTTGCTTTTTTCTGAAAAAAGTTGTCAATGGTCTTATCAGTCTTCAGCTTTACACTTTCGCTACTATTTTTACCTCCATCGCTAGTTAATGTAGCAAGTTTATCCTTCTCATACAAATTAAAAGTAAACGTGAAGTTAAATTAACCAATTGAATTAATACGAAAGTACAAGCAAAGCAACGCCAACTACCGCAGAAGAAAGCGAATGGATTTTATTTTTATAGTCCTGCCGTAAAAATTCGGAAGAAAAATTGTAGAATCATTTTTCGCAGCACTCGAATCAATCCAAGTGATGGTTTTCAGCCACCAATAATGTATAAAAATTCGAAAGAAAAATTTTCAAGTAAATATCTAAGAACAAAATGTATGGTTGCCGATGCTTATAAATATCTTTAGCGAGCAAGACCAGCCAAGGCACCTGAATCAATATAACTCTTTGGAAACATGATCGGCCACTAGTAGTATATAAAATCTCCAAGGAAAAAAATGTCAAATTTTTCTAAGAAAACTGAATGCAGGTGCCTTTGTCCGAAAGAGTGAACCATCAGAATCAATCCACCAATTCGTTTGGACCGTCGTCGGGTATTTAAAATTCTTAAGAACAATTTGCAAGTACTATATATTTCTAAGGAAAATTTAATGTTTCCCTACGAACGTAATAATTTTTAACAAGTCAGGCTTGAATCAGTGTCGCTACGAAAAAGCAACAGGTACCTATACGTTGATGATTGCAGGAACTATGGTGCTACTCAAAATTCAAGTCAGTTTGTATGTGTCTGTTGCGAACTCCTCACCAACTTGTACTATCATCGATTTTATGTCAGAAAATCAAATAGGTAAAAAAAAATTTATGATCGCTGACCAATTTCTTAGAAACAATAACACTTTCAAATGTCGAGATCGTGTGCTTTGCATCTATAGGAGTAATCGGCGCAACAAAAATATAAAAGCAATATAATAATTGGGCTGCTAAGCATTGCGTGCCTTTTTCTAAACAAACAAACACTAAGATAAATATGAATTCCAAAATTATTTACCATCCTATGATAGGTATGTTTCATTCGACACTATATAAAACAGAAGAAAATTCTAAAAACATCGTGCACGTTTCTAAGACGAAGAGCTACGAGTGAATGGCTATTATACCCACTCCAGACTACTATTAATATTGAAAACAAGGAAAAAAATCGCCCAACCCAGCGCTAGCTGTTGCCGCAGATTGGTAAAGTGCGTTACAGCACAAGCATTAATCGCCAGCTACACATTGTATCCGTAGCATACGAAAATCGTCCTGTTAAACATTTGTAGCACACTCTACGTCCAGTGCCACATTCAATTTACCGCGAAGGTGAGGTAGCGCTTTGGGAGGGGTCATGACCCCCGTGATGTAGTACCGAATTATACTTTTTGTTTCTTCATCACCTTTGTTTTTTATACCATTTACCATCACTGTTGACGGAAAGAAACCTGTAAGATGGATTCAGATGTTCAAATCATTGCAATGGTTGAATTTGCCCATTTCTAATTGGTGTACTCTAAACTTTTGGTTTCGAAGGTGTCAGCTAAACAAAATCAGAGAGTGCCGGCACAGAGAAAGTGAGCTACCGTTTATGTTTTCTGTTCACATTTTTTGCATCCTGAATGGTTATAAATCAGTCTCATCTCAGTGGATATGTACATTAAGGTTTCCAAAGATGTGTTTTTTTTATTCTCAACAGTTCCGCTTTGTGCTAGGATTGAATTTCGCCTACAGTTCTTCGTTCCACCTTAACCGCAATATTTAAAATAATGTGTTTTCGTGCAGTTCCGATTGTGAAGGAAGAGCCTCTGAGATTGCTACAAGACTACCGAGTTCGTACACATTTTCATATTTACTGATTTTGTTATGACCTACCACTCATAGAGTGAGTACGTCATTAAACAGTGAAAGGAAGTTCAGGGTGATTTTACACTCCAATAACATTTTAGAGTACTGGAGAGTTTGAGTGCGTTTTGGCCAGCCTTAAATACAAACATAACCTTAACTGTAGCATATCTTAATACATAGTCTTAAAGATGTAGACAAGCCTACTAATTAGCAAGTCACCGGAGCTCTGAAGTAAGGCTATTTCTATTCGGGGAGTTGAAAGGTTTGTATGTCAAAGTCATCAATCTTGAGAAAATATCAACCTCGGTCTGCGGAGTTAAAAAAACATTATCAAGACAGTTAGAGAAGTGCCCATCCTGCAGATTACCTGGAAAAAGTGGTGTATTCTGTCACTCAGGTGAAACTGTCGAAGATATTTACAAAACAGAAGATATTGGCAAGTCTTTGACTAGATATAGATTGACCTTACACTTTTTGAAACATGCAGGAAAGTTTCAGATATGATTTTTGTATTCCAGCCTGTGAAAAGTGATAGTTTATGTCTTTGATCGTTTAAATAAACTTAAATTTTAATCCCTTTTCCACAAAAGTCTCATCATTCCAATCATGGAAAGTCTTTCTATTTTAAGATTCATTTTGCAATTAGTTTTCATTTTAACAAATTATTATTATTTTTTGCTGTTTTGTTATGCATATTTATCAATTTGATAGTAGTATTTAATAAAAGGGTATATTCCGCAAGCATTCTATTTTGGAATCTTTATTATTTTACTTTTTATAGATATATTCGATGGCAGTAGATTTAGTAAATTCGATTTTCACCTTAATTAAAATTTAACATTGATGGTGTAGACAATCTTAATGGTATCCATGAATTTTTAGAACTCATTGCAGCATACAAAATTAACACAAGCCATTTAGCGGAAATGAAATAAATGTGTAAAATGGAAAGGAATTTCATGCTAGGATCGTTTACCTCTCTACATTCCACTGATATATGCTGCTCCAAAATTTAAATTGCTCACACGTCAATCCCAAGCATAGCATTTAACCTCTTTTTGGCTTTAATTGCTTACGTGTGTACCTCGAAACGATTTTAAATAATTATCTCATCAAAATTCCGGTTTATTTCAAAAGAATTTTTCACGCTGCATTACACTGAGGATTTTCTTCATCTTGAATTTTCTTTATACCGAACATTTGGAAAATATCTAGAACCGTTGAGCTACATACTTGAGTTGTGTACATATTACCAATAATCCCATCAAGCCCCTGCGAGTAGTTTCGATTAAACTTACAAAAGTACCACGAGGATCGTAAGTCAAATTTACCAGAAGCATTCGATAACATGCAGTGGCCGAGGAATCACTTAAAATTGTCCTTATCCAAAACAATTTATTTTTTTCTCTGCTTTATCGCGACAACATCGATTTAAATCGTTGTTAAGAAAATACACATAAAAGAGTAAAAAAGTACAACTACAAAATTGTGCCACCAAACCAGACAAGGGCTGAAGATGTGTACCCTGCGGCATACGAACAACGAGCGAAATATTTGCCATCAATTATGCAGTGTAATTTTGGACGATAAATAACTCCAGTGTTTACATTGATCGTGTAATCGCCTCCTCTAATTTTCGATCTTGTATACATTTTGACATTATCTGAAGAAAAGTTATTTAATTTAAAGTGGACGGCGGCGGCACTGAGCGATGCACGGTGGCGGGCGGCGTGGTAACATGCAAAATGAAATTGGGCCGTCCACCTGTGTTGGTGACGACTGGATACGTCCACTCGTCTGTTTATTCATGGCGGACGGCGGCATAGTCGTTGTAGTAGTTGTTTTCGTTGTCTTTCTCATCACCATCATAATCGTGGTCGTCGTTTTTATTGTGGAATTAAATGAAAAATGTTTATGGGCCATTTATTGACCTCGGGGCCTATGGGTCGGACAGGATCCATAAAATTTACTTTCGGTAGAAATAGAGAAATTTATGGGAGGGATACCTTTAAAACGAGCCGAAGACTTACGTCATGTTTTGACCTTGTTGCGAAACCGAATCTAAATCTGAAGTCGGATTTATAAAGTACACGAACTATGTATATTAGAATGCGGTGCGCCCGGATTAGAGGTATAGTGAAACTCAAGGAAATCACGATCTTCTACCCGAACATTTAATCGCTGAAAGTTTAACATTATCACGGTAGCTCTCTAGCTCTTCAGCGGCGGCGAAACAAAATCTGGAGAAGAGGAAGATGATGATGATCATGATGAAAATGATGATGATACTGAACACAGAACATCTCATACTGGGTTCACCTTCAAGCAATCTGTTGTGTATCTTTGTTTATTTTGATATCAAAAGCATTAAAGACCTATTACTGATCGATTGTGTTGTGATCGCTATTTCCTACACAGATAAGCTATGTTCTATATTCATCCTCCATCATTAATGGTCACGGACTTGTTGTCTTATAGAGCCTCTATATACTAGCCAGACCACCGCAATGTCAAACGAATTACATAATTATATATTAAGAAGAGTATAGACGCCGCATCGTATAGGGCAGCACAGAAATACTTATAGGCAATATATTCTCGATATGGAGGACGTTGCTCCCCCCTCTTCAAAAGATTTTTCACGTCTTCGGAAACAGTTTCAAGTTTGATATCGTGATACTGTCTCATATCGCAGCCTCCGGGTTAACTGGCACACTTTAATCAAACTCAATTGTTATAGCATGCAACATGAAGATGTTAAACGCGCCTTTGGCACTTCTTATACTCTCGACAGCCCTCTTTTCTTTGCATTTTACTTTGGTTTTCATATCAATAAAAAGGGGGAAAAAAACAACAACAACACCAAAACAAAAAAAAGCAGATCTCGTTCTTGGACCGGGGCACCGAAAATATTATTTTCGGTGTACATCTAAGCAGGCGCCGGCCGCCCCGTAATAAAGGAACTGAGTTTTCATTTAGAGTCGCTTAACTTTGGTGGGAGTGACCAGAAGATGAATGAAATCTTCCAAATTACTTTTGAAAGGCACAGATGCTTAATGGCCATTTCAGATTTGTTTTGTTTTTTTGCTTTCTCCTAATTATTATTGGATAAAATAATGGGCAATTGCGGTTATTTGATGTATCTATGTATGCGCAGTTGCGCTGGCGATTTGCCGCTTTCATTTTCATATATATGTAGATTCATTCATTGATAGAATTTCAAGTTTTGAATTTGGGAATACAACTTTAGCTAAAAGGTTAATGGTAACTAAAAACATTATCAAACCGAGGTCACTGCTTTCACTCCAAGTAATGTGAAGTGGGCCTGGAATGTTGGGTATATGATGTTAATCAATCACCGTCATCATTGACTATAACCAACCGCGTAGCATCTTAGCCTCTTCCAGTTCAGCACCCAAAATTTCCTTTCCACATCATCCAGCACCTGTTGTGAGACATTTAACGTTCTCTGGAATTTCCGCGATTTTCTTTGAAGAATATTTAGGGAATCTTACAACTTTTCACACTCAAAAGGTACCCAAACTATGCTAGAGGCATCGAAGACCTCATATTGTTCATATTCAACTTTTGCCGATAAAAACTTTCAGTATTTCGCATCAAAGGAGAGAGTAGTCATTGACATATTACTTGCGTCTGAGGATGGTAGGCGCGTTTGAACAATTGACAATATTCAAGTAGGATGATGCCAAAGCCCAGGGATATCCTTATGATGCTATAGCACAACTTCATCAGGAGTATTTTATAAAATTGGGTTGAGTTTAGCGGAGTAAACGAGTACTATGTACGCCTCTCTTGAATACATTGTAACTGGAGGGAAGGAGGGATGGTAAACTGCTCATATTACAAATGATTAAAATTTTATGTTTCGGCTGAATTCGTTTTTAATTGCGCGAGTAAGAGTTCGCGGTGAAGCTCGCATAATACGTGGTGGTAGAATTCCATAAGGAATCAGGCTTAGACTTTGTAAGAGTGATTGACATGTAAGTAGCAATATAAGGCCGAAAGACATTAAACATTACGTATCTATAGGGAATCAGTAGTTGAAATTATCATGTAATAATCAGTCGAAAAACTTCTTTCGGATTTTGTCTAACGTGTTCCTGTTCAAGTAGCAAATTGTAATCTAATCTGAAAATTGTAGATTTGTCCTAAGCTCGATGGAGTAAAATAGTTCTTTCATCTCTGCAAGAAGTTCACGCATTTCATCACATTTTTGTCAATATTAAAAATACTATATTATCGGTCCAGCTATACTTGGTGAATATCTAAAGCTGTTCAGGAACAGTAAGTCACTCCATATTGATGCGATTTGGTTGAGATTTAGATGCATTCAGGTAATTTTTTAGTGAACTAAACATATTATAGTGACTCTTATTTATAGCACTCCCGCGTGGGTTCATCATACAGTCGAATTAGTTCATGAAATCACGGGTACGGTCGTTGGCTTTGTCACTAAATCCAAAACGTAGGCCTTTGTGAACTTCTGTCTACGAATTTTCTTTATCATCAGGTTTTGAAAGGCAGACTCATGTGCATTGATGCAGTGTGGCCTTAAAATTTTTGAAGGCTGGTGTGTCTGTCATACGTTATCCTTAAAGGGTGGTATGAACATACTATGCATTTATCGTACTCATTGGCATTAAGACCTATGCTTACTTATACCTATGTCTTTTCTATTTGATGTCCGAAAACGCAAGTCGAACAAAATGGAAAATTAGATAGGTATAATGGAATCCATTCTTTAAACCGCTATAGCCAAGTGCAATGATTTCGTGGAATGTAGAGAGTACGGTATAGGTAAGAAGAAGAATATCCTCCTCTTGCGTGTCATGCAATGCTTTGATAATAGAACTGCACCTCAGCTGTCAATTCTAGCTGAATGTTTCGAAACATGAATCGAGGATCTAACTCTAACTAACTAAGTAGCTCTAATAGTTCAAAGTTGTTGGGTAGACTCCAGGGAGGATGGGTTCTAGAAGATTAATTAAAACCCACCTTTGTCAACAGAACAGGAAAGTTGAAGTAAGTACAGTAAGTATGAGGGTATATTGGATCACTGCATGGCTTCCGTTCTTATTATACAAAATTCTGGTTTAATTAGAGTTAAAGTTAGTTAGAGTTAAAGTTGAAGGAGCTGCAGTCAAGAAGTAGGTGCTCTTCTTAGTAGCTTTGACATTCCGAGTAGAGCCTTGCTCTTTTCATAAGCTAAACTTAAAATTTATTTTTGAGGGGGATTTCTACAGCTTTTCGGCAGAGCAGTATAGATCACTAGCAGACGTCACCCGTGGTTTCCGGAATTGACGAATTGATTTCGTCAGATAATCTAAAGAATGTAGATAGTGAGAAAACTTAACAAATCTTAGATAGTAATGAAAGGTAGGTACCTAACTAATTTTCTTTATGACCCACTGAATAATTATGATTGTATTCACTTAACTTATTCCAATGTGATAATTTGTGTTAAATCTTCTACTGATAGTTGAAAATTAAAATCAGTGATCATAAACATTTTATTCAATATCCGTGGTATTAGCCACGCTCTAATAAATCCGAGATAAAGTGGTTCCAGAACTATAGTACTTGGTAGCTCTTGCACTCTTGAATACATATGACTCTATCGTAGTATATCTGTATATACGATATATAAGACTCTTCAGCTGCGTTCACAAATAGCAATGTCACAATCAAGCACCTAAGTTTAACTAAGAAAACATTCAGGGAGAAAATGCTCTATTATAGATATGCGAACAATGTTTGCCTTTGTATGAAGTCTCATTGCTTTAATTTTCTTATCTTCGCGCCATGTAAAGTTGCTGTACAGTTATACGCAACTAAAACAACGCTAGGCAAACACAGCTCTCAAGCTATATAGCAGGGCGACATAAATTCCTCCATAAAGCATTTAAAGTGAACTTAGATTTTATATACCTACATATGTATGTTTGCAGATTTCAACGTAGAACTAAAAGCTGACATAAATACTAGAATGCTAGCTAGAAAGTACTATCCATCAGTACAGGACGTCTTGAGTTTCTTGTCATTATCTTTATCAGTCGATGATGACATCATCAGTGTCATCGTAGTGTTTATATGTACATATGTACGTAAATGTTAAATTTGTGCACATTCGCTTATCTACAACTTAACTTCACTAAAAGGCAAATATGATTCTAACAAAGTTTCATTCACCCGCACTGGCTTATAAAAAATCATCAATGACATCCTCAACTCGACACTTCGAAATGTTTTCTCAAATCGAATCGCTAAAATTGCTGCTATCGCAAACGACTGCGATCCACCGCCGTCAGTTTGGATTATCGTGTAAAAAGTGTAATTAATGAGGAATTTATCTCCATAAAATAGTGCCAAAATGAGAACAAGTGATAATTTGAAGACCGCCGTCGTCGAAGCCGCCGCCACCGGGCATATCACTAGACGACATAGAAAAAAGTGTATTTTCGGTGTGAAACTTCTCCTCTTACGGATATCTTTATATCTAGTCGGTAGTAGTGTCAATATTGCATCATCTTTAGAAGTGAGTAAATACGGACAAGATTTGAACACGATTGGTAATATCTCCGCGCCGAATCGTATTGTATTACCACCCACCGATAAAAGTGTACTTGGTGAGGGCAAATCAATAAGTGTTAACCCCAAGGCGATAGGAGGTCAGGGAATAACAAAAGAACCCGAAAAAGACGGCCGCCCATCATTAAGTCACCCGTCGTCAAAGAAAAAGAAGCGAAAGTATCGCCTGTCTTCGTTTGGACGAAGCAATCAACAAAACGGTAATCGATCCTCTTCACAAGCGAAACGCCAAAGGATTATCACGCCAAAGGATAATTCCCGACTAACCAAGAAACGTGATCGTCTCCATCATAATGATGACCGTTTTCCGCAAAATATACCAAAGATTAGTTATAATAGGCATTTTCTAAATAATATCACAAAATTAAGTGATCCGTTATTACTAACTACAACTGATCATTATATTAATGCGAGTGACGTGGTTCGCTCGAAAAAGGACCAGCTGGTGATCAGGGAGCAGGATTCAGATATCGTTATATATCGGAAATTTGAAACGAGTATTCCGTGTCCTCCGATTCCACATCATATCATAACCGTTCGACCAAGATATCGTGGTAAGATTTTTTTTTTTATACATTTTTTTATCATATTTAGTAATATAAGATTGCTGAAATATATTAATACATTGGACCTTGTTTGCTGTGACAAGTTTTTAGTTGATGCCTTTATCTCCCCAAAATCATTGTTTTTGTTGTTTTGATGCATCCTTATTTATGTGAGTCCAACTAGTTCCAATCTTCTTCGCTTCAAAACTATCATGCAGTGAAATTTGAGGATTTATAGGATAAACAACTATTTACAAAAGTTTACAATAGGTGTGCTATGAATTAGATGACTATATATGATGTCATCAAAAATTTGTGTATTAATTAAATTTCACGGGAATTTCATATGTGGTATAACAGAATAAACGGACTCATTGATTCAATTATTCAGAAATGATCACCAAATAAAGTAAAGATCTCCAATATTATTATAGACAAGACAGATATCTTAGCAATCTGATTTCACATTGGGGAATATTTGGGCTTACGATGATTTTGTTGGTACCTGTCTGGTACTGTAGTGCTGCCACATGGACTGATAAGTTTCCGGAATGGAAGTGAAAACATAAAAATTGTAACGAAAATTTATTTTATTCTTCAACATAGTTACCCTTTAAAGCAATACACTTATTCCAGCGGTATTCCAACATTTTTATACCATTCACATAATACTCAGAGCTCAAACCCTCAAAATAAGCGTTTCTTGATTCTATAACCTCATCCTTCGAATAAATTCCTGTCCCTGTAACCATCTTTTCAAATTAAGAAGCAAAAAAAAAATCGCTCGGAGCTAGAACTGCAGAATAGGGTACATGGGGAGTAATTCGTACCGTAATTCACCTAAATTTGTCATTGCCTTCATTAAGGTGTATATTGGTACATTGTCCTGGTGACAGAGCACTTTGTTTTTTGCTAAGTGACGCCCAGTTTTCTAGATTTCGTTGTTCAACCGATCCTTCTTCCTTTCTCGAGATAATCAATGAAATAATGTGCATCCCAAAATATTTTAGCAGCATATTGTTTCGTTTTTGCTCAGTTTGAGCGTCTTTCATCAGGCTCCAGCCACTCAGGTGATTGTCTAATGGACTCTGGTGTGTAGATCCATTCGCCGTTCCAATTAACAGAAAAAAAAGGAATTTTTCAGAAAACAAACAAAGAAAGCTTTTACATTTTTACATAATATTTATTTTGAATAATTTAAAATTAGATGCTAAAGCAATCATAAAATTTGTAGATGAATACGACTGTTACGATTTTTAGTTTGTGTTTCGTAACACAATGTGATTAGGAAGGAAAGAAACAGGAAGGCGTCGAAATTTTACAAATTTTGTAGCTTCCTAACCAACGTATTAATATTGTTACGGGAATGTAATTATGTTACGATTCAATTCAATTCAATTTATTTATCT
Source organism: Dioctria rufipes (assembly GCA_963924295.1). Taxonomy (NCBI): domain Eukaryota; kingdom Metazoa; phylum Arthropoda; class Insecta; order Diptera; family Asilidae; genus Dioctria; species Dioctria rufipes. The sequence continues at coordinate 77,340,047 of OZ002744.1, forward strand.
TCAACCATTGTACAATAAAACATAAACAATCTTTTATTTGTACCAAAGAATATAGCTCCAATAATGAAAAGTATTTATATATTGGTTCTATTATGTCTATTATACTCTGATTTGTTACAAAAACATGGTAACATTTTCTCGAATTAGATAGAAGAGAAGTGCAGAAATATATTTTCTATAGATTGATCTCATATTGTGTTGTTTTCGAGTTATGTTGGCAGCACTGTTTCACGTACCGGTTTTTAATGTAGCCATTCCAAACAAAACCGATCACCTTGGAACCCGACCATCTCCGATTTTCATTAAACTTTCAGTTTGTAAGGAATACCAAAATATGTCACCCATATTTTTTTGTTTTCTCCTACCACCCACGATGAAGCGTCTTTTTCGAAAATGAAGCAACCAATTTTTCTCATTAAAAAAAAAAAAAAAAATGTAGCAGTACTGAACGAAATTTTTTTTTTGTTAATAATAGTATTTTTTTTTCAAAAAGATTGTATTATTCTAGCACTTTTCTTTTATTTTTATTTTAAAACTAGAAACCATATTTGCATAAAATTTGTCATGGTGTTCTGCTTCATTTTTGAGACAGGATTTTTTAAAGTCACCATATACCTGAAATAACGCACTACGGGGATCTCTAGCACCTTTTTGTCTATTTTTATTTGAAACTATAAAACTGGTTTTTTGAAAAATTTACTATACCAAAGGCAATCCTCGGCGTATTTAAAATTTGCGACAGTAAAAAATTGTTTTTTGAAAAATTTACTATAGAAAGGCCATACTCGGCGTATTTAATATTTGCGACAGAAAAAAAAAAGATTTTTGGAAAAATTTACTATACAAAAGGCAATCCTCGGCATATTTAAAATTTGCGACAGTAAAAAATTATTTTTTGAAAAATTTACTACGGAAGAGGCAAACCCTGGCGTATTTAAAATTTGCGACAGTAAAAAATCATTTTTTGAAAAATTTTCTATAGAAAAGGAAATCTGCGGCGTATTTAAAATTTGCGACAGTAAAAGATTATATTTTGAAAAATTTACTAGAGAAAGGCCAACCCTGGCGTATTTAAAATTAGCAACAGTACAAAATTATTTTTTGAAAAATTTTCTATAGAAAAGGTTATCATCGCCGTATTAAACATTTGCGACAGTAAAAACCTACAAAAGTGATGATGGTGCTCGGCTTCGTTTTTGAGATAGTAATAATTCAAGTCACCATATAACCAAAGTAATATCACTTGAGTATTAAATTTAGTGGAACTGCTCTTAGCTTCATCCTTCTCCTCTGAAGTTACCGCCATGAGTGGCTCTGCTAAAAAGCCTAATGGTAGTGCTCAGAGGAATAGAGCTAATAGACCCGCCCACCGCATTGAGGTGGCAGTCCGCAGGGGAAAACCTGCTAAAGCAACGTATTATATAAGAACTTAAAATGTTTTTAAACAATCGATGGTTGATGAATCTGGACAAGTCCTCAACGGACAACAGCTATCAGAATATATTCGAGACTACTACAGTAGTCTCTACTCTGAATCGACGTCGACAACATCCTCGACCACACTCATGAATTTCTTGAGAATATTCCCACTTTCTCTGCAGACAGTAAGGAGCTCCTGGATACAGTAATCACATTGGAGGATATGATCGCTGCGACAAAGGATCTAAGGCGACACACTTCACCTGGATATGACGGCTTGACTCCAGAATTCTTCATACGTTTCAGGGATTTATTAATTCCTGACCTCTTGGAGGTCTTCAATTCGGCGGTTGAGACACATTCAGACTTTCCTTCTAGTTGGAGGAGGTCTGTTATGCGATTGATTCCAAAGAAGGGAGATTTGCAGAGGATGGGGAACTGGAGGCCAGTAACCCTATGCAATGTGGACTACAAAATCGTCTGCAAAGCATTAGGGGCAATACTACGCTCAGTGATTGCTTCGGTAATACACCCGAAACAACATCGCGGTAGCCAAACATTTGTTTGCCTACCATGAACAGATGGTACACAAATGGGCATGATTTCACTAGACAAGCAAAAGGCTTTTGATAGCTTCTCGCAAGAGTATCTCTTGACTGCTCTCGAGCCATTTGGGTTTCCGCCCAGGCGGCTCAATATCGTCGGGAAACTGTTTAGAGATTCAGCGATTTTGATTAAGCATCAAGGACTAGCTCTAGCTCCAATCTCGTTTCATCGAGGCATCAGACAGGGCTGTCTATTGTCAGGTATGTTTTATGATCTTTCGTTGGAGCCGCTACTGGTGAATCATCGTCGAATGCTCGGACAATATTCAGTTCATCTACCATATACCAATGTGAAGCCACTTATGTTGGCATATGCGGATGACCTTTCTATTTTCGTGACAAGAGATGAAGCTTTTCCGGTCGCTCGTGCTGTTTTCGAACATTACGAGCGTATAGCAGGCGTCAAGGCTTGTGGTGTGGAAGGTGGAGAGATCGTACAGATACTTCAATAAACATCCAATGGACTAATACTTGCCTGCAGTATTTAGGTATGTATATAGGACGCGAGAGTAAATCAAATAATAGCCGCATCGCTCTGGAGAAACTCTCTAGAGCTGTTAACTCATGGCGTAGCCGACTATTTACATTATCCTTAATGGGTAGGTCAGTCGTGATAAATTATTAGATTACCTCGTCCATCGTTCATCTGCTAAAGTCTGAGATATTTGATAAAGGCCTTGCAGGTCTTCTTCAAGCAGAAACGATATACGCCTTTTGGTGCGGAAGACAAAAGGTTGCTGAAAGCACACTCTGTCTGCCAGTCAAGACAGATGGATTAGGTCTCACTAACTTGGATGTGAAATCAAGATGTCTCCAAGTACATGCATTCCAACGAGTGTTTTGCCAGAGGGACACCTTAATTTCTCAACTGTGGGTGAATGTTCTGGGAAGGATCGGCATAGGAGAGTTTTACTACCTGCTGTTCGACCAGCTTATCCTCGTGACTGGCCACAGGATCCAATCTCAACGATTCAGACCTGGGGCAGAATCAGGCCAGCATTTCACCTTAACTGGATTGCTCTACGGTACACGCAATTCGCGTCGACTCCAATCAGGCTTAATCCTGAATTAATAGATTCAGTATTCAGTAATGCTCGAGGTTTTGAAGCTGACACGCATACACTGACAGTTCTCGGAGATATTATTGATATCTCTGGAAATTGTCGAATAAACACTAACACTCCACAACTACACGACCTGGCTGCTTCTGCGCGGGAGATATTTCGTCAACTTGGGACCCGTGACCCTGGCACTAAGTTGGAAAGAGAGTTTTGCTATGAAAATTCATAGCGAAATAAGTCAATCTGAAATTGACTCAAATTGCTTCTAAGTCTGCAGCTCGAGAATTGCGTGGAAAAAACTCTTTATGCAAACGAAAAGTCTTTGAAAAAAGAAATTTCATTGCAAAAAGAGTGCGTTTCATATAAACAAGAACCGTATAATCGTCAGTATAGCTTGGTTCCTGCCTGCCGTATACGCCAAAGCAAACAGCCAAGATAACCTCATATATAGACTTAAAATAATTTTTAAGTGTGAATTATATGAGGCGAAATATTACGTAGGGCTAATCTTGCAAGGCATTCAAGTAAATACGAAGTATTTCGCCTCATATAATTCACACTTTTAATTTATTTTAAGTCTATATATGAGGTCAGCCTTGGCTGTTTGCTTTGGCGTATACGGCAGACAGGAACCAAGCCGTACTGACAATTACACGGTTCCTGCTTATATGAAGCGCCCTCTTTTTGTAATGAAATTTCTTTTTTCTAAGACTTTTCGTTTGCATAAAGAATTTTTCCCACTATGTTGGAAGATGCTTTCGTTCTGAACAGACCTCCTCACACACCTTTCAGCACACTTACATCACGTCTGCTCCGTGACGTGCTTATGTCAATAAGATATCCGGTGTATACAGGATACAACAGATGGCGGGGTGAATATGGTCGTGATGGGATGGATAACTTGCAGAGTAGTATACAGTTATCCTTCTAGTTACAAAGATGCTGATGTAGCATTCAAATTGCTGCATCACAGTCTTATGCATCCTAATCAGTTGTCACATATTGACCGGCGAGTTCAGAGGATTTGCACAGTTTGTGCTGGTGAAGGCACCATGTGTCACATGTTCTTCACTTGCCCAGCTTTGCCAAATCTAATGGAACTCGTGCGTGATTTGTGTCAGTTGATCCACCCGAATTTCGGTATTACTAGGACATCGTTTCTATGGGAACCAAAGGCTTGTAGTCGGATGAAATGTTTGATTAGCTTTGTGCTGACACTGGCCAAATCTAAAATTCACTTGTACTACATGAGAGTCGGAGATGGGAATCAGAATAGTGACCCACAACACCACGCACAAGCACTTAAGCACCACTTCGTTGATAGATTGAAGAGACGTCTTGAATATCTGGCAACGAATGCATACACATTCAACTGCACATGGCAACCACTATCGTCGGTGCAGGACGGAGCTCTTGTCTTTCGCTGGTGATAGCAGGCCACAACATTTGCAACACTAATCCACGAGGCGTCTCTCCGCTTAGGAATCGTTGCACGTGCTGTGGGAAGGACAAGCACTCTATTAGAGATGCTAAGCTGGAGGGATGATGAGGGTAGTTTGTAGAGATCTATGATTATTAGAGGCTGCCCCCGCGGGACTCTATAACGGTAGCGAGTAAATTTTTTCGTTCGTTCGATTTCTCATTTTTAATTCGGTTTCGGTGCTAAATTGCAAAATTTTTTTCTGAAAATTCGTTCGTTTAGGTAATTAGTTTTATTAGATTATTTTGGAATTTTGGAACTACTTGGAACTGCCTTTACCTAATTGTCAAAATTGGTTACTGGTTTTAAATTTTTTGTTTAAAATTAGATCTTTTTCAAAATTCTTGTGATCGTTTTTAGACTCTTTTGAGAATTTTGTTTGAATTTGTTTTACTTTTTGTGTAATTTTGTTTTAGTTTTGTGTCATTTGTTTAGTTTATTGTTTTACTTGTCCCTATTGACTTTTATAACTTTAGTTTAGCTAGTGCCTTCTTAACCCTCTGTAGAGCCTTTTGCCGCCTATTTGTAAGGAATTTTAAAAAAGCCAAAGAGCCACCAAATAAAGAATATATTCACATAAAAAAAATTATTATTAATTATATTATTTTCTTATTAAAAACTGCAGCTTCGTTAGAAAACTAATAATATCTTACCGAAATACAATAATTATCCACAGGTATAAAAGAATGATACTTTTGTGTTCCTTGTATTTGCTTCACATTATTATATCTATTTTTCAGTTTTAGATCGAAAGGTAAAATTCATTTTGAAGGCTGGCAAATGAAGAGAATCCAATCGATATATTTCTCTTTAAAAAGTTGATAAGGCTGCCTGGGATTGACCAGCACTAATCTACGTTGTTGTTTTTTTACCTTAACACCTTCAGTGGAAACTATTTCATAATCTCGCTTTCCCGGGCAAACACGACTTATTTCCTCATCTTCATAAAACTCAGTCACATAGCTTTTGGCTTTTTCCACGACAAACTTGCAGACAATTTTTCGATTTGGTGAAGACATGTTACCTTTTTCAATTTGCAAGCTCTTTGCTCTTTGCCATTTGTCTATGTCTTTGCAAAACTTTCCTTCAATTATCGAATAATTTCTTCGTCGTCTTTGACTGCTTCGACTTCTTCAGTTAAATTTTCAGGAACTTTAAATATCCTTTCCTTTATTTTACTGCATACATCAGTACACTTTGTGCAGCGTAGCTTCCTTTCTTAAATCTCTTTTTAGTCACTTGAGAGCTTCCAACTGAAACTAAGATTCTGTTGAGCTATTCTAAGCCAGGCTAAATAAATACCTCGGAATTTCTGGTGGACGTACTTGTAGAGCCTGCATTTGATTAGTAAACAAATCAACGTCAAGATTGGGCAAGCCCAAAGCCCGCTTTTGGCGGTTGGATGGTCCTGCAACTTCTTGAAGAATTGGCTTATGGCACCATAGATTGTTTTTTTGGTTACCTACTTTAAGGTAGCAAAGGCTACACACTTTTTTATTTACTCCAACACTATGATATTCAGACGTTTCGATTAACTAAAGTGGCGTTAACAATCCGAAATGTATCACTACCTTTCGTGTATCATTCACAAGCAATACACTTCTACTTCACTGTACTTTTTCTTCGATCGCTTTACTTATTTATTTTACACTTTGAATTGGTCTTACTCGTTCGGGTAAAACATGTAAATTGCGAATTACTGAATTGTTAAATTACTCAATACGATAATGTGCACTGTCGTAAACCAAAAATCCCATGATCAGACCTATAGGCTAGGTACATTTAAATCTGCAGGAATTGAAACCTGATCTGCCAGTGATGTTGCAAAGCACAATTTATTATTACATTAACCTTCAAGGCAGCAACTTAGTTAAATTTATTCTGTTCTGATCCGTAAATTGAAAAACTATCCAAACGCAAAATGACATGTGTTTAAACAATGCACACAAAGAGGTAGGTTCTTACTTTTTCATTTAAATTGCCAATATAAGTTCAAAAATGGATCAAATCGGGTTGCCATATAAAACTTTAGCTTTTCACTATATATTTGGGCACTGCGTCACGCATAGACGGAGAGACCTGAAATTTTGTATACTAAGTTTGTCATTCCGTTTGTAACACCTCGAAATAATGATCGGGCAACTCTTTGGTGTTGCCATATAAAAACTTAGGTTTTTTTACGTATACTGTGAAAACGGTCAGTCCTAGACATTTTTATTATACTAAAAACTTGTTTAGAATATCCTATAAAATTTGTTATGATCATTTTTTCTGTCCGACGAACTGTTCTAGAAATATATGCGAAAAACCACTTCAAAAATCTAAATTGCACAGATGGGTGACGGTATGAAATTTCATACGTGCATTCATCTAGGGTATCATAAGAATTGGTCTTAGACCAATTCTACCTTTTTTACTTGTTTAAATAAAGTAAATTTGAATTCAAAATAAGACCAATCGGGCAACTCCTTCGTAGAGTTGCCATACAAAAATTTAAAAATTAACTGTATATTTGAGCACTGCCTGAGAATGCGGTAACGTAGAGATCTAAAATTTGGTAGATGCTATTCTCCTAGCAATGGTAAATAAAATTTCAAAAATGGATTAAAACGGTTTACCCCTTCTTGGTGTTGCCATACAAAACTTTGGTTTTTCACTACATATATATACTTGTAAGCTCCCATAGAAAGCGTCGATGTGAAGAGCTCATATTTTATACATGACGTTTTCATAAAAATGCAGAATATAGGTTCAAAAGTGGAGTAAATTCGGCAAACCTTTCTTGGTGTTACAATACGAAACTATAGCTTTTCACTATGTATTCGGACACTACCTCACGCGTCGATATAGAGGGCTGAAATTTTGTCCACGGGCGTTTTTTAAAACAGGGAAATTTGAAAATGGGACCAACCTGGTAACTCCTTCGTAGGCTTACCATACAAAAATTTCGTTTTTTACTATATACAGGATGTCCCGTAAGTCAACGTCAAGCCGAAATTGGGTGATAAACCAAATCATAACAGTTACCAGATAAATATAAAAAAAAACCTAAGTCATGCATGTTTTAAATTATAGGCATTTCTTTTGTCTTTTGCCGAAGCAAGAATAGAAAATTAATACTTCACCCAACTTTAACTGACTGTACTGAAAAAAACATGTATACGCCACTTTGGCAAGTAACTTTAAAAGTTGACGCATTTAATAAGTATTCTAAAATAGTATAACACTTGCTACATTATTTCTTAGATTACGGAAAAAAAAATTTCTTCAAGAAACCCAATTTCGAAAAATATGTTTTTACCTCTAAAAATGATTCTAGTGTACCCAAAGCTTACCGTAAGATCGTAACTTTAAGCTTCTAGTTTGAGTGAAACGGAGAGTCGGAGAGATGCTAACTTTTTGTTAAATTTAGGACAAATTTTCCTTAAGTTTAAAATTAAACACGAATTATTTGGATGCTAAGATTTATTATTTACAAAAGATGTTCAATCTGCTTTTCTTCAGCTGCAATACAAGTTCGACATCTTCTTAAAAAAGATCGGCATATCTTCCGTTGTTGACAAATTCAACTGCTTCCGTAATTCTGGTGCTCATGTTTTTGTAAAATTCGGTGAGCTATACTTTTAGGCAATCCTGTTCTTTCCTGGATTGCACGTACCGAAGTACTTGGGTCGTCTTCAACTGTTTGTATACTACGTCCTCGTAAGGTAAGGAACTTCTTCCTTCACCATGTACTTGGTTTGGCAGTCGGCCCTCTGTAGAGAGTAGACGGTGCACATTTGTAAAAACTCAATGATTTGACTCGCTAGTGACACTATCTGACTCACTCACACTTCATGCAAGGACTCTCCGCCTCAGTCAAACTAAAATCTTAAAGTTACGGTCTTACGGTACACTAGAATCATTTTTAGAGGTAAAAACATATTTTTTGAAATTGGGTTTCTTGAAGAAACATTTTTTTTTCCGTAATCTAAGAAATAATCTAGCAAGTGTTATACCATTTTAGAATACTTATTAAATGCGTCAACTTTTAAAATTACTTGCCAAACTGGCGTAGTACATTTTTTTTTCAGTACAGTCAGTTAAAGTTGGGTGAAGTATTAATTTTCTATTCTTGATTCGGGAAAATGTGACATTTTCTTCAAAGCTGGATCAATTGGCTTAGAATTTAACGCAACAGGTTACATAAGCACTATTCGGGATTACATTAGAAAACTAAAATTGAAAAAAAGTAAAGATTTGTAGCAACAGGAGCTAAAAAACCATCACAGGGTGTACATTTTCTCGAAAATAAAAGAAATGCCTATAATTTAAAAATAACATGACTTAGATTTATTTTATATTTATCTGGTAACTGTTATGATTTGGTTTATCACCCGATTTCGGCTTGACGTTGACTTACGGGACACCCGTATATGACACTGGCTAAAAACGCGTCGACGCAGAGAGCTACCTCTCGCACACATATGAACGAGTACACCCCAACACACACGCACGCACGCACAAACACACACGCACACGCACATACGCACACACAGTGAAACCTTAGAGTACGGAATCGCGCGAACCAGTGAGAGAGCTTATGATTTTTTGAAAATGATACTTCATCAAATTCACGAAATTTCTAACACGGCTAGGGGTGGTTGCGCGAGGTGGTAGTGGAAAACAAAAAAATATTGGGGGAACTATTTTGGTATTCCCTACAAACTGTAAAAGTTTTATTCAAATCGGAGATGGTCGGGTCCAAAACAAGCACTTTTTCATCGATTTCGTATGGAATGGTTGAATGTAGAAAGTTGAAATCAGTTTTCTTTCACTAGTAATATCTTTTCTTTTCTCTTAAAATTTATAAAGGATTTTGTTTCACAAATTCCTTACTTTCGAAGCGATTTATTAATCCAAAGCAAAATAAGCAAAATTGTCTGGAACCTGGTACTTCCCGCAAAAGCAATAATTTTTATAGCTTTAGAAATGTCTTTTTACGTAGAACAATAATTACTATGGCGACTATCTCTGTTTGTTCCTGAATTGGAGAGTTAGTCGACCTCGCGAAGTATCGAATTTTTGATATCTAAATCTGCTAATACCAATGTGGGATATTATTCGGCCAACTGACTATGCCGCCATAGGGCGCCTTCTTTTATGGAGTCATGGGCGCCCCCGACCCTCTTCAGAGGCTATAAGCATAGACAAACTAATAACATACAAAGAATGGGCAAGTAGCGCAAAAATCTGCAACGCCTCGGTCGAATACAAAATATACGATGCCTCGATTATGCCTTGATTTGCTTACATAACCAAAGGGTAAGCGAGTAATGCCTCGCTCCAATATAAAAATCAACGATGCCTCGACGTGATGAAGGAAGCTCTTAATTTGTTTTTTTAGGAATTTACTGGAAATCTTTTTTTAGAACTTTGATGTATTTTCGGACGACAACGGGGCGTGGGTTGCTAACAATTTTTATGAACGTAGACGCGTACATGAAAAATAAGCATTCATTTCTTTTTAGAAATTTACAGAAAATATTTTGGCAGAATTTTTATTCACTTTTGTGGCCGACTGGAGTTATTTTCAGATGCAATATTTTCATGTGTGCCGTTGTTGAGCCCCAATAATAGAAAACATTTCTAAGAAAAAACATCATACATCAGCTCGAGGCATCGTTGATTTTATATTTCAGGGAGGCATTGCTGGCTCACTCATTGGTTACGTCAGCAATTCGAGTACTCATTGAGGTATCGTCGATTATATATTCGAGTGAGGCGTTACAGATTATTGTTCCACTTACCCTCTATATATGTTATTAGTTTTTGGTTTTATTATTTATTCTGTTCAGAGGATACAATTTTTCATTTCTAAGTATGTAAGATACTTCCTATTAGTCTCCCAGAAATATATACTATTTACACATAATAGAGTAATATAAACATTATAAAAAATACAATATTTAATGTGCTGCAGAATATTAAGTTTATGCAAGGGCTAAAGGCTTGAAGGCATTTTGAAAAGTCTCTTTATTTTCTATGAGATGGCCTTACTGCTAGAAAGTATCATTCTAATCCTTTACCAAATAAGTTTTGTCAAAATTTTAGTTAAATGTTATAGGCTGTTACTAGTTGACAACCGTCTAAATAGCTTTTTTTACTTTTTCAACCATGGAGCAAATTGTGTTCGAGCCGTCACAAAATTTTTTTTTTAGGAATATAACTCAGCTTAACGTGTCCGTACAGGCGTTTTTTTTGTATTACCACGCACTGCGCGCCCAATGGAGTCCATTACAGAGAAAATCATTAGAAAAATCCATGACATAATGGATGACCACGGAGTTCATATAGTACAGATTGCTAATGCTGTAGGCACTTCCATAAGATTGGGGGCACAAAGATATGGTAATGAATGAAAAAGCTGTTACCGCGTTTGTTGACAGTGTTCGGGCAAGCTTATCTTCAGTTAATCCATATATCTTCTTTACTTTTGGTTTGGTTTTACTGGATGAGCCTAAACTATTTTTTTGCTGAAAACGACCTTGGTATCAGCAGATCAGGAAGCAGATATTATCAGCATAATCAATCTTCTCATTATGATTGGTCAAACTCCATTATACATATGTTGCAAGTATTTCGAACATCGCATGGATGTACGCTTTCCTTCTATATGAGAGTCCTGGCTTTTGAGTTCTAGGCCTTTTTACATCCCAGATGAAATTATAGGGTATTCTAAGTTTGTTATTCCGGTTGTAATGCACAGAAACAATGCTAGTAGAGCAAAATGGGTTGGAAATAATATTAAAAGTTAATTTGATTTTTGCATGTCCGTCCTCTCGATAACTCGGGAACGGGTTCACTCAGAGTGTTGATAGTTTACACGCGAGCTTATTAAAAAAACCAAATTTAAGTTCGAAAATGGGACCAACCGGGCAGATACTTCGCAGTGTTGTCATACAAAAAGTTCGTTTTTTACTATATATTTGGGCACTCTCTGAGAACGCGCTGACTTAGAGGGCTGAAGTTTGGCACATGGTGTTTTCATACCAACAGTAAATAAAACAATAAAAAATAAACTAAATCGGACAACGGCTTCTTCATGTTGCCATACAAAACTTTTGGTTTTCACTTTATTTAACTTATATTTTCATTTAGAATACAGTATTATCGGTCTTAGACAAATTATAACTTTTTCTCTTGTTCCTATTGCATTCAGCTGTTGAAATTTTATAGAATATAAATTTTTTACGAGATAACTTCTGTCCATTATTCCAGTATGTTACTTCAGCCTCTTTAAAAGTTTGATAGGAAGAAATCTGCTGATATATTCGAATTCACCTTAAACAGCTACTCAGATAGGAGGTTTTCCACTCCTGCAGGTTCGCTAGTGGTCAACAATTTAGTAGTGGGTATGGGTAGTTATAATCATTAATTATAATAATGCAACCTAATGTTAAACTAATGACTTCGTAATACTGTTCAATATGCCCTGTTTGCGGCGGAAAATTAGACTTGTGAGGCCCAGGGCTGTTCAAGGTGAAAGCCCTATAAGAGGAAAGCATGCATGCACACAGAAAAATCTGGGCATAATAATCTAATCTTTGAAAACTTACAACTTCTTTTTTTAATATACTTTGGCATTAGAATTTAATTTCATTCGGATATTAACACACTTTTGAACTAATTTGTTTTGGATGAAGATTAAAATTTACTCTTTTGTATTTAGAAACAACCGTTTAATAACATTCAAAATTACAATTTAATCAACTTGCGCATTAGAATTGATTTTAAATCTTTGTAAGAATTACAGGCGCCACGTGTGAATTAAAATATAATTCGTAGCTGCATTAAAGCTTGTAACCTAAGTCGGAATTACACTTTAATATCTCTGAGGATTAGATTTCTGTTCGATTTCTCGAAGCGTCAATTCGTTGCCGATACTTGAAGTAAAACCATCTAAAAAGTACCAATGTCTTTTTATATTAAACTGGAAAGTGCAAATGTGAAAAAATATATAAAAGTGAGTGGTGCATCGGAAAACGGGCTATTATATTCCGATTTTGTTTTTTCAAGTAAGACAGCACATAATTAGATATATTTTTTCAAAGTAATTTATGAGTTGCTTTATAGCTAGTAACCAGTTTGACCACTAACTAAGTGGTTAAAAAATATTGTATTTTAAATGATCTAAAATATTTTAACAGTTTTAAAGATTGTTCGGTGGATATTTTGGAAGATGTCGTACCATTTTTTTTGTAGTGGGTTTTTTCTTTTTTCATTTAACATAAATTTTTAAGCTTAGAGCAAATAAATTGTCGAATAAAATTGTTTAATTTTGATATATTAGAAAGTACAAATCAACCTTCTACAATTAAATTTGAAAAGTCAAATATAGGGCACAATGCTTCCCAATGTGTTTAATGATTCATTTTCCTTTGTTATTCGGTAATATTTTCTTAAAAGATCACTTAATTTTATGGCAATGTATTGAAACTATTTTAAGTATAATGGAAATAGTTTTCTCTTATGAAATTCGGAATAAAGATATATGTAGTTATTTTGAGTAACTTACTCTCGCTACACTTAGAAAATGTAATGAAATTTTTTAAAGCAGAGTCAATTCCAAAGTATCATTTATTGACGCACTACCTTGGAATATTAAGGAATATGAGGCCCCCTGTTTATTTTAGCGCCATACGATATGAATCTAAACATAAAGTGTTTAAGGCAATCTACAGCCAAACTAACAACTTTAAAAACATTTGTAACTATGGCCTTTCGTCACCAAGAAAGCTATTTCAATCAAAATACTTTTTTAGAATTTCCCTTATATCGAACATATCGAAATATGACATAAGTGAACAGAACGAACTTTTTAGTGTAAAATGGATGAAAACAGAGTATTTTTATAAACCCGGCTTATTTGTTTATTTTACTAACAAATTTTTTTCAAATACATCAAATACTACAAAGGGAGGAAAATAGTATATTTTTGCTTAATCAACCCGATTACACTTATGAAAAATTTCACAGATCATATGAAATATGTAATTTAAATAAACTAGGTAACATTAATTTCTTTGATTTAAAAGTAACTGAAAGTTTTGAAAGCAGAATATCACGAAAGAATGGAAAAATGAATATAATTTTGTAATTTTTAACAGAGCACTAATAAATACCTTACATTTTTAGAAAAGTTATTTTATTGATATTAATTGCCATAGCATTTTTAGTTCCCAGGTTATATTTCAATGTTTGGAGATATTACTCTGTAATGCAGAATCTTTCACATACGATTGGAATTTAATCTTAACCCATATTAGGAACTAATTATTTAAAATATTAGAAGTTAATGATTTAATAATTAACTTTTAATAAAATAGTGTATTAATTTGTAATCTTTTCCATATTAGAAAGGTAATTTAAGATTTATTACAATTTAATACAAAAAATATTGAAAGTTTTTAATACCAAACAGGATTAACATCGGGCATAAAGTTTTAGGGATGCTTAAATTTTAATAGAAAAAAGATTTGGTCATATATATAATGTAAGAAATATTAAAATTTACTCCCAAATTTTTCTGTGTGTGCTTGATGGAAAAAATTAATTTGTTGATGATCGCTTTGTATCTCCCAAAGTACGGTGTAGGGTATGTATGATCGAAAGATATCATAATACAAAGAAGTTAAGTGCTCACAAGTAGTAGGGTAGTAGGGTATAATAGCGACGAGCATTACTGCCCATTATACAAAGGATTTAAGTGCTCATGAAAGTCAGAATAATAAAATTTCAAACATGGCCTCTTGGGCAGCGGGCGAAGGATGTTATAGTTGAAGAATAAGTTGATAAATAATGGAAATCAAGTGTGAATGTTAATAGTGCTTATATGGTTAGTTTGCATGGTCAGCTATGAGATTACTGGTGTTAATTTCTAGCCTCTTCAGACTTGAATACGAGAATATCTTAACCTTTGCGCGGTACCCGCTGACAGCTTATTAAGGGTAATGTATTGCTAATAAGATCTTAGGCCCGAATGGAGTAACCAGTCCCATTACTACTAGGAGATCTCTATATGTAACGATACCACTGACAGCAGTACCCATAACCTTATGGTCATGGACTACGAAGCCATACCAATTGGGTAGCCGACATTGCTAACTTGGTGCGACGGGGTTGAGGTCCTTCGGATAGTGTTAGTATAGTAGTGCTATTCGCCTCAACATGGAGAAGGCCCCCTTGTGGGAGGTGGTTTTGGTAGCCCATATGCGGGCAAAGAGAGATTGTATGAGTCTGCATGACTTAGGTGGACATTTTTCTTTGAACAGAAGAGTATGTCCTTTTGAACAATTGCATACTGCGTCCGAGGATTTGAAGGATGATCGCTTATTAATGTATGCTTAGAGGATTGGCTTTCGGCGTGGAATTGTGCTTAATTAACCGATTACTGTGACCCAGAGATCGGCAGAGAATTTAGATAGGTCTCGCTTCGACCATAGGAAATCCAATGTCAGGCATGCACTGACATAAACTGGTACTCATCGAGACAGAATATAATATATTCTGCCTCATGAGGGCGTTGATTATCGTCTAAATAGTAATCCATGCATTAGGACTACCGTGAGATTAAGGCTAACAGTTAGGTGCTCACGTTAAACCTCTGACAGATTTCTGTTCAACTTGCCAAGTTCTTCCTCCTTGTGTCTCTTTGAATTGTAGATTGTAGAATTCCTTCTGTGTTCTCTTTAGTTACCTTAGTTCTTCGGTATTGCATTTGTTGCTGCGCTTACCACGCTTTCACGTTTATTGATTTTCCGTTTTTTATCGCATCAAACGTCAAGTCTAACTGATCTGTATTATCGGAAATATTTGTAGCGATATTCGCATTACGCAATCCGTTGTTAATTACCTTGTTTCATGGAAACTGTATATAGTGGAAAGGTAAGTTATAGACGTTGTTTATGAGTCATATGCGTTGTTAAGTTACATAGAATGATGTTGTGGCTTCGAAACTTATTAAGGTGTGTTATTCAATCTTGTAATGAACTAGTCCGACCAGAAAGTTATTGGTAACCTCATGGAACATTCTGTTGAATAACCTAAAAACACATTTCCGCGCCGCCTTGAATTGGTTGTTCTCTGACGTCAAAGCGGTGCGCTTACTAAAATTATTACTCATTTGCAACGAAACGGTTATAATAGTCTCAAAAAGGGACTATGTATGTATATTATGATAGTTTTGATATATTTTTTGAATAGGTAACAATATTATCATTTATTTATCAATATTGCAATGCATATGTACTTATGCTCTCGATAAAATGAAAATATTCGGTTATCTATCTGCAAGCAAGACAAAAGTTACTTCGGTAATAACAAAGCTTTACTTTTTGTCACATTGTTACATATATCACAATTATATTTTATTATATAGTAATAATATATGTATACACAATGTTTTCAATAAACAGCATAAGGTGGTGCGACTCTTACGAGCAAATTGAATCTCTCTCTATTAGTATCTTAGATTAGTATAGTTATGACACATTGTGTGTCTTTTTCGAATGTTCTTACAATGTGTCTTTTTATGATTTCATCAGGGTATACCAAGTTTGTCATTCCGTTTGTAGTGCGTAGAAATAACGATAGTAGAACAAAATGGGTCAGACACCCATGCATAATATTAAAAGTTATTTTGATTTTGAATGTCCGTCGGTCTGTCCTCACGATAACTCGAGTACGCGTACACTTAGAGAGCTGAAATTTTGCTCGCGAGCTTTTGAAAAAACAGTAAATTTGAGTTCGAAAGTGGGAAAAATCGGCTAAGTCTTTCGTGTGGTTGCCATACAAAAATTTCGATTTTCACTCTATATTAAAAATGAACTAAATCCGTCAACCTCTTCTTGGTGTTGTCATGTAAAAATTAAAGTTTTTTACGTATACAGCGAAATCAATCAGTCCTAGACGTTTTTATTTACAGAAAAGTTTTTCAGAATATAAAGCCCTATGAAATGGAGAACAATGACTATTTTAGTTAATTATGCAGAATCATAATCACAAAATAAACAATTAATTCAGTGAAAGAATTATTGAAATCGGATAAAAAATGACGAAGTTATAGCTATTTTAGCGCCGCATTCTCAAAAACGCGCTCTAGCATGATGACGTCACTATACACAATACAATTCGCGGTCTAACGCAGCGCGAGTATAGTTGCTGCGCCGCCGTGATAGTAAGCGCACGGGATTGGATTTGTTTTGTATTTATTTCATAAAATATCGTCTTATAAATATTATATTGTGCAAACTGGCATCGTGCGTGTTGTGTACCGTGACGTCATCACCAGATTCGCCGTTTTTAATTTCCGTTTTTTTAAACTTCAATAACTTTGTCATTTTTTGACGGATTTGAGTCATTCAAAAAGAAATATACTCAGAAATATATATTGCTTTTGATCTGATATATTAAATTTGAATATCTTGTAGTAAGATTGTTCTCCATTGGTTATAGTCAGAGCTGGGCAAGTATCTAAGAAAAAGTACTTAAGTACAAGTACAAATACCGAAGCGGCCTGAGTACTTCAGCGGAAGTACAAGTACAGCATGTATGAAAAGTACTTGTAACTAAGTACTAAGTCTTTACAAAGTACTGAGTACTTTTTGAAGTACTTTTTAAAGTACTTTTTTAGAATCTTTGTACGTTGGCCGTAATATATTGAAGTTTATCGAGTTCAGTTAATAGATATTAATAAATAAATACTTTTTGAAAACTATAATATGTATAGTAACCAGTGGCTACTATTTATCGTTTTTTATAGTTTTCAGCATTGCAAGTAGAATAAAACTTTTACCTCTCATTGCAACACTCATAAAAACTATTCTAAGGAAAAAATGTCCAGTAAATTTCTAAGAAAGAAGTGAGGCCTTCCCTACATCAGGTCGAGGTATCGTTAATTTTATATTGGAGCTTACCCTTCGTTATGTCCACTGAAGTATATAATATGTCCTGCTTACTTTTCTATTTTACGTGGGCACAATTGCTTGTGTCAAAACGAGTATTTACGTCGGTGCCAACATTGAAAAAATCATTGGCGGGAAATTGAAAAAGTGAGCACGCAGCTCGGAAAGTGATTTTAATAAAACAGTTAGAATTTCTTCTGCGTATCTAATGTATTGTTCTTGGTAAAACAGTTTTTATCAGTAATAACCCTAAATGATTAATTTAAAATCATGTATTTCGACGAATCCACTAATTCATTTGTGGTTTTCAGTTCTCTCTCAGTTAGTGCTTAGACCGAAAGCGTCAGCAATATAGAAGTGAGCCCACTTTGCAGTGTATTTCTATGAACGTAGTCAGTCCATATTATACATGGTGGTTATGTCATCAAGTCGAGACATCGTCGATTTTATATTCGAGCGAGACGTTACTTATTTTTATTCACTTGGCCGTCTTGTTTGTATGTTTTTAGTCTGTCTAGGGTTCTGCCTTGATACGTGAGAGCGGCAGTTCTTTGCGTGTTTTAAAACTCAATAAAAAAGGAGTTGTGCTAGAGATTGTGCTTGCTTTTCTACGAAGAGTTGGATATTTGTAGGTACTTAATAGACTCAGAAATACTCAAGTAAAATTTTTGGTACTTAAGTACAAAACTAAGTCTTAAGTACAAGTAAATAGAAGCAAGTACTTATGTTCAAGTACTAAGTAGGGGCATTTGAAAAGTAATGAGTAATAAGTCTTAAGTAACGAAAATGTACTTTAAGTAGTACTTACTTTTTCGTTTATATATTTTTTTCATTTTTTTTTTTTAGATTATATAAATAACATCTGGAGAATAAATAATGGAGAGATTCAAAACTGAAAAAACAAAAAAAAAAAAAAAAGTTATTAAATTTTTAAACCCCATGGTGACTTTTGGCCCACCCGGTGACTTTTGGCCCACCCTGTATGAATTTTTAATTTATGGTCACACTTGTTTACGTATCCTTATTAATAGATATATTATTATTAGACCGCCTGATTTAGTACAAGTAGGATATAGAATTAGGCCTAAAATTATTGAAAGATCAATGCAATTAGTAAGAATGATAGCCCTTTTCTTACAGCTGTTAGATTCTTCCGGAATCCTTTACATAACCGTTTGGAAAAGCGGTTTCACTGTTTTTGCATATCTAGTAGTTGCGTTCTCCAATAAGTAAATCAAAAATTAATCTCGAGTTGTATACACTTCAAAGTTTACGGACCCCAAAAATTCTATAACGCTTTCTTCGATATCATGTTAAGACGGTACTTTGATTCATAACTTGTCTCTCATGATTTATTGGGACGCAAAGTTTACAATTTATATGTAATTGAAAACCTTTTGGGAATCATGGCAGGCACACCTGCAAGAATGCATAGGTTTTTAATCTTGATGAAATTTGAGAAGATTGAAAAGATGTGTGGCCCTGCTGCACAATGACCGCATTCATTGAGAGGTATGAATGCATCATAAACATAAAAGCCTACAAATTTAGTCTGATTAATAATTAACTGGATTTTATCGAATGCGCTTCTGCTGCATCATTGTGAAATAAAAAAAATTCATTCACTCGTCTCCGATTGCAGCTTATGCTCTTGTTGCTGTTGCATCGATCCGAAGAAATCACAAAATAGAAAGATTTTAGATTCGGTTCCGCAACGCGACGTCATTAATCAGCCAAATTAACTTTACAAAATCGTTCGCGATGATGATCATTTATAGGATAGTCCGCAACTAATTTCCTTCTGATGCCGTTCGCTTAATTCCAGTCCAGGTAGGCGGAAGAAAGACACATGCTCAGATGGATGTGCAACGAGCATGATTCCCAAGAGATCCAAGTTAATAGAGCATGTCCGTTCGATCAGATCAGACTGGCAGTCATTATAGTAGGGTTTGCCCATCAAGAGGACTGAGCTGCTCTCATTATGCGCACATCCAAAATAATCCACGTAATTAGTAATTAGTGCACTAATTGTATCCGGGGAGGTATATAATCTAGAATGATACTTAATTTAGGTAAATTTACAGGTCGCTATTTGTTGAACAATTTTAAATGATACATATAGATATGTATAGCAGGTAGCTAGGCCTACGTAAGACGGAATTATGGCCTTTAATAATTTTACAGGACAACGCGCCGATTACTTGAATATTAAAAGCAGTTAATTATATAAAAGCAATTTAAGAGGCACGTGTTCTAGTGTTGTTACTTTTATTTTTCCTATGGGTTAGGAGAAGAATACCATATTTGCCTTACTCTTGGAATATAGAGACTGAAGTATTTACTTCATTGAAGCTATGCCATTATATTCAGGGTTGGATCTAAAATGGCGCTTCCTTTATGGATCTGCAACGATCATTGCAATTTGATTTGATTTCTTGTTTGGGTTAGTTATATAAATGATTTACAACATCATTCTTACTAGCTTATTCAGCTTTAATACAGATTCTCTACATTTCTTACTGGACCGTATAGAGCTAGAAATATGTACATAGGATATCCTACAGGAATTTATTCTGGTAAGAAGTCTTAAAAATTTCATACAATGCCGGTAACTACAATCTTACCACTTTAGATGGAACCCGAATTTATGTCATATATGAAACAGGTGCGGTACTATGAACGTGTATATTCGTCCATCAAGTGGCACACTGGTTGCCTATGGACGCATAAACATGTTCGCCGAATTGGGAACTGCGAGCGCTATGGGCGTCCATATACACGCCCGTATGTCGTCGAGCTTTTGTATGACTTGATTGTGAACTGATAACGTCCGCTTTGAATAACTTTCAGAGAGTTTGGATGGAATACAAAAATAGCTAAATATATGCAAAATGAAGGAAGGGGCGCATATGACCCAAATGACAAAAAAAAACTTTTTTAAGGGTAAAAACTTCCATATAAAGTTTATAGGATCAAAAAATAACCCCGCCACTATACCACACTCTCTTCCTTCTTTAATTTATACCTCACACGCCCAATTTTGGACAACCCCTATGAGGGGTGGTACAACCTCCCACTTCCGATCCTTCAAGCCAAATATTTTTCATATATATTTTTTTCCCAAAGCCCATTTATACAACTAAAAAAACGGAATTGCTCTACGACCCTCCCACGAAAAGTTATTTTTGTTTTTTTATGAATTTTTAAAGTCAACATATACCGTAAAATCACGAAATATTATTAACAAAAAAATTCGTTCGGTGCTGATATATTTTTTTATGAAAAACATAAAGCATTAAACTTCATTTGGCATTTCAATCAGAAAAATCGCCTGTTCTCGATATATAATTTTTTGAAAATGACGGTTCATCGTAAAATCCGAAATTTCTAACCTCCTAGCTAAGGGGTGGGGTATAGTAGGGGGAAACAAAAACATAGGTGAGCTATTTTGCTATTCTATGCAAACTGAAAGTTTCATCCAAATCGGAGATGGTCGGGTTGTTAAAAGTATGGAGCACTGGGGTGTGTCACATAGATACAGTGATAAATTCCGCCCGCGCGGAACACATTCGCCAAACTATAAGCATCACAGACTTTGTGATGTAAACGCTTTGAATTCAACTTCCATGAAAGAAGGTGCGATGTAGTATGCCCTATAAATCGTATATCGTTGTGGCATTCGTAGAAGGATCTCAACTTTTTTGTACCTAATTTGTTCTCAATATTAGTTTTAATTTTTTTGACTCTATGGAAAAAGCTGACCATCTTTTAATGAGAAAACTGCATAGGAGAATATTTCTTCACGAGAAATTAGGGTACGAGAAAATTTATAAATGAAGTTAGAGAATGAGATAGAACCTGCAGAGCATATACTATGTGAATGCACAGGACTAGCTTGTCAATGTCCGGACAAAAGCTTTGTAACCTCATCAGATGTCCAGAAAACTGACCTTAATGGGTAATAACCTTCCTAAAAAGGATGAACGTGGACTGTAACTAACACGGCAGAGGCATAACACAAAAGATCTATTAGATCGCATAGATCGGATCTCCGGCTCATACCCCTATTTATAATAATAATAACAATAAATAAAAAGAGATTACTCTTTTGGACTTTTTACCGGGTTAAACTTAATTTTCTTCAAGAAAGAATTTTTTGGGATATCTCCGGTATATAGCAAAAGCTAAAAAAATGTTCTAATTTGTTATTTCATCACACAATCCATTAATTTTTTGGTGACAAGTTTCAAGTCTTGGTTTGACTCATCAACAGGTCCCAAATAGCGAAATTGGGTGATTAGAAAAACAAATGAAAAAATGAAAAAAGAAGAAAGAAATGAAAAGTTTAAGAAAAACAGGAAAAAACAATTTTTTATTTATTAAAAAAATTTAAAAAATTTTAAAGAAACAGATTCATTCGAAGCGAATCGAACCTGTATACGCCACGCAGTGGGCTGAAAAATGAAGAAGAAAAAGGAAGAAGAAGAAGCGTTTCGTGTCAGCAGAAAACCTTCCACTCATCGGTGCAGCTTGGTTTTCTGCCTGCTGCAGATCTATTTTCAAGCGTCTGCAGCAGGCAGAAAACCAAGCTGCACCGATGAGTGGAAGGTTTTCTGCTGACACGAAACGCTTCTTCTTCTTCCTTTTTCTTCTTCATTTTTCAGCCCACTGCGTGGCGTATACAGGTTCGATTCGCTTCGAATGAATCTGTTTCTTTAAAATTTTTTAAATTTTTTTAATAAATAAAAAATTGTTTTTTCCTGTTTTTCTTAAACTTTTCATTTCTTTCTTCTTTTTTCATTTTTTCATTTGTTTTTCTAATCACCCAATTTCGCTATTTGGGACCTGTTGATGAGTCAAACCAAGACTTGAAACTTGTCACCAAAAAATTAATGGATTGTGTGATGAAATAACAAATTAGAACATTTTTTTAGCTTTTGCTATATACCGGAGATATCCCAAAAAATTCTTTCTTGAAGAAAATAATAATAACGTAAGAAATATTCCAAATGCGATCCCCGAACGGTGTCGAATGGCTGGCCATATATTATATTAGTATTTATGTGTCAAAATAGCGTAGAAACAGAGTTACTGATTTGCGACGAAACTGTCACAAACTCAAGAAACACTAGCAACCAAATATATGAATTGCAAGACATATTTAATATCATCGCAGTCGTGGTTAAATGATCACAATAACTGCTTAGAATTCTTTATTAAATTTTGTTTTTTGAAATCGAAATAACCGCAAAAATTACATGGGTGGAGTTGACGGGATGGATACCAAACTATGCGAAGCATTATATTTCACATGACGAAATCATGAGCTGGAACGCACTGGAGTAAAAATATTATCTGACACCGATAAAGGTGCGTCTTAATATAGTGTATTGTTCTCCAGGTAATTTTGGCTGTTATGATACATTCGAAAACTAGCCGTCATATTTGTCAAAATATTAAGGAAAAAATACAACGTGGCAATCCGTATTTAAAAAAAAGATTGCCTTTAATTTATTTCAGTAAGGTATACACAAAAGATCCCCATGTTCTATAATAAGCGCAGAACTTTTGTCCCACCTTTTATGAAAACTTTGTGACTAATGCCTTTCTCTTTGAAGCAATCTTCATGTAAACAGCAAATCAATCAAAACATTAAACGAAGTATGAAATGTGCGGTTTTGCACTTTGAATTGAGCACTTAATGCGGAATGGCCGCCAGCGAAAAGAATTCTTTGATCTCACTCGTTACGAATCATTATGAATTGATTGTGAGTGCGTGCTTCATTCTCCAAGTTATGCTCTGCAGGCTTTTAAATGGCTTAAGCTTGTGCAATAACTAATTACAGGGCGATACGAGATAAGCGCTTCTGTACAGTTACTTTTTTCTGACCTTAGTTTGTTTCTTCATTATCCGAGACAATTTCGCACTTAAAGGAAACATATCCGAGAACTATATGTACGTATTGATATATACATATAGAACCGAGAAGATAGCAGTAAGCAAAAAACAGTAGATAGCAAAAACACCTGTGTAAACATGTTTCACGGTTTCACTTCTCTCTCTCGAATGTAGGTAATTATGCTGGGCCCAATTCTACTATGTATTTCAATGGGGAAAGGGCGTGGGCCTAAGATTGCGAAAAGTCCAGTGCGAAAACGTAGATGAATTATGAAGCAATCCAGAATCCACAACACCTCACGAGTGCTGTGCAACTTGAAGCATTTTAAATGTTTCTTGTATTGATTTATACAACGTTGGCGGATTGTTGGCGCGTATATATGCAACGGATCTTAGTCTGAATGAAATAGCGTCGAAAACGGAAATGAGCAATTGCTGCAGCGGACAACTACACCTACTCAGGTGGGGTTTTATGCTGTTTCATTCATGAATTTAGCCAACGCACTTGAAAACAGGCTCCGATAGACGACGACGGCGGTGGTGGCGACGACGACGACAACAACGAATACGGTGAGAAAAACGATATCTGGATGATGTCAGCGCCCGAGAGTACCACTTTGTTTAAACCGGAACAAGACGATCTTCCAGCCAGTTCAAGATGCATTGAATTGTGGTGTGACCGTAATTGCATTGCTAAAGGTAAACTAATTGTTTGCTGTAGAGAAATTCTTGAATAAGGTCTTCAATTGTATTTTCACCTCTTAAGTACCTAGGTATATGTTTCCTATCCACCATTTGTAAAGAAGCAGAGACCAGATGTAACTAACGCGGTTGAATTTTTGCCGTGAAATGAAAAATCCAGCGCCCATTAGGTATGTGTAATAAATGTAACATAGAGGTCACGTAAAGGGGAAGTTAAGAAAAGTGTCTGATCATAGATTGTCTTATTTCTTTCTGTGTGATGAAAGGGTCACCCTGATGGATCTATACCGGTATATGCAGACAAAGTATAGCGATGACTACCTACATGATGACGCTGAACCGTGGAAATAGTTTAATGGCGACTATCTCAATTATTGGAGTAATGGCAGTATTCAAAACCTCAAAAACCAGATATCTACTATTATGGAAACGAAACTATACGAGAAAATCATTGTTAGTTATATAGATAGATATCTAAGGAATAAAAGAAATACGCTAGGATGGAATCAATCCAAATCCCAGTAGATAACATCCCTGATCTAGGTAATCAATATCTTGAAAAAAAGAAATCCGGAATTCTAAATTAATTTTTTTTTTTTTAATAATCCGAATCTACGGATTTCTTCATTTGGAATCAAATATCCAAAAAGGGTAACCAAATCTATATAGATATAGAAAGTGGAAATCCCGGCAAACAAACTCCAAACACAAAATCAATTTGGATTTTCCGAAAAAGGAATATTATCAAAATCGAGAAATTACCATTTCAGTACACAAAATCTCGAAAAATGCAATGCAATTGTTGGAGCGGGACTAACTAAACAGATTCCTACAGGTTAAAATTCTGGCCGATAACAAATTTCGGCTAAATTCCGAGTTCCGGTTTTCTCCTTTACGTAGAAATTTCAAAGACACTAGGATTAAATTTCAAGAAAAATTATGATTAGTTAACAAATTTTGCGTTTTAAGATTTCAATATAAGTTTTATACCTAACTAATTACCGTTTATAAAATTTTTAAAAAAGTCAGAAATTTTACTTTCCCAAAATGTCGAACTAAGATATTTCTGGTATTTTGTGTTTTGCAATTTTGTTTTCCGGAATTTTTCAAGCAATAATTTGAGATACGGAAATTTTGCACACGACCGAATGGAAAAACGGAAGTATATAATTTTCAGCCAACAAAGCAGCTTCTTTGCGCCATCGTTCAGTGATATGTCTCGATTGATCCCAAAGTTAGTTCGCAGCAGAACAGAACCTTGAGCAAATCTGACGTATATATTGTGTGGATTGAGAATTTAAGACTAGACGATTTGGTTATGAAATGTTCAATAGCAAGCGAAAATTAAGGCAAAATACCATGGGTTTGGCAAGGAGTGGAGCATGCCAGACTGTCGAAGGCAACGATTTTCGATTCATCAAAATTATGGATTCGACGCAGCGTTCGGTAAAGGCAACGATACAGTGATAGCTTTGACTTCAGAGCTCGAATTCAATGCCGATGCCGCTTCGAGTATAAATAATTTAATATCGGCTACGGCAACGGAATCGAAACCGGCATTGGGTTAAGTAGAACTGCCATACTCACATTTCATTTTGAGAAGTTTTGGTTTCGAATCCGAAGTCGTAAACAAAGCCATCATTGTGCCATCGCATCGCCTTAAAATATAGAGACAGTATGGAAAATATACCTTTTTCAAACGCTCATTGTGATCATCACGAGTTTTGTGGATATATCTTCTGCTCTTCTCAATGCTGCCACAAACTGATCCTTATATATCACATTATTAAAAATAATTCCATAATTCCAGATTTGTTTCTCATGAGAAAAGCATTTAAATAACATGTGATTCAATGCTATGAATGGGAAATAAACACATTAAAGAGCGGTTGGTATTGATCACTAAGTAGAAATTTGACGCATTTTACGCTGATTATTGTTTATTGACCAGTGATATATACATGTATTATATGCTGCCTAAATAACAATTTAATCTGCTTGCGAAATGGTTGACCAATAAAATGAAGAAAAGTATACACACATCAGCATACATTATGTATAAATTTTAGAGTCATACGTATACGACATCTCACAGGTATTAATACACAGGCTGAAGATTAGTGGCCCTAGTTTGGAGCCTTGTGGGAGGCCAAATTTAATAATAGATAGAGATCAAAACGAAATTCAAAAAATATAAGCAACTGAGCAGAGAGCGCAACAGCAAAATTGAAACTTGTTCCATTTGTCCAGTGTTAATAGAATTGAGGATACCACTCAAATTGTGCCACAATTTACTTGAAGTCGAAGTAAAAGGCAAGTGCTGAAATGCAAATATTTTATTGCCTATATAATTTAGAGAATTTATTTGAAATATTAAGCCGCCCGCGCGCCACCATATCAAAACACCATAAAAGTGATTGAATTTAATTTCCATTAGGCAACATTTGCGTGACATAAGTAAAAATTATTTGCTGCACTTTCGATAAGCATTAAACATGCAATAAAACTTCGCTATACTTTTCTCGCAAATTCAATGCGTTGTGAAACGTCTACAACAAATCTGTTATATGTAGACGATTGACATTAATTACTTTGCATTAAGTTCGCAGCTCATCTTCAGCCATTTAGAAAGTAATCAGCTTAAAATTGAGTAGCTTGAAAGGAAGAGAAATATCCTCGACTTTCTAAAGTAGCACTTAACTCCCGAGTTCCAAGACTATCCATACTTATCCAATAAGTGATCTTAAGCGGACTTAATTCATTCTAACAACACTGCTCCGCTTAGAGTATTTTAGAGCTACGCACATACTATGTAGTTTCAAGCAATTAAGTCATAAATCAATAATTTACCCTCCAATTAGGGTGAGTTCCGCGAAATCCATGTAATCAATATTCACGATCGTGTCATTAACAAAGCAAATAGTTATTATGATCGCCTCCGATGACAATCCTATTAGTGATCAGGGTATGAAGGGAGGGAGGTCTGCATTATTAACTCTCGGACATTGGTAACAAATTGCCTATCAAATTGTGGCTGACATTTATTGGTACGGCTAGCAGCTTGTTGGAATTTATGTATCCTTTCAAGGTTTCTCGTGTAATCAAAAAGAAAAGTCGCCAGATTGGAAAAACTATACACGAATGCGTGGCGTCGACGGGTGATATGATTTAATTGGGAGTCAGATTTATTAGGCGTAAGAAATCTGATTTAAAAGTCACGAATAAAGTATGAGAAGTTGGTGAATATTGAAGGATCTGGTTTGCAGTTGAACAAGTTTTTGTATTTTGATTATTATTCCGAAATGTTGAAAGCTTTGAATTTCTTGTCATTACTCAGAGTATTTCAATTGAATGCAAACATTTTGAATTACTGTGGATATTTGAAATATGAGCCACTCGAAAAGACTCCTGATATGTTCCACATTATGAATTTTCTTGGATTTAACACAAAATGGCTTCTGCTCTCTTTTTACATATACATTAATGTTAGCCTCCATTAAGCTAATTAGTCGACTTGTAATACGCTTGGTGTTCTAAAAACAAGTCTATATTTTAATTTTGAATAACTTCTAACAGAAAACAAAAGTGATCGATGCACAAATTTTTAGTGTAATTTACATGACATTTCTTAAAATTTATTGGTTAGTATTATTAATTTTTTGAAGAATATTTTCTTTACGTTGTTCAGTTATTCTTGATTTGTTAGCATAAATCTTGTTCTTAAAACGCCGTCCAAAAAATCAATGTCATCACTGTTAACAGATCAAATAACCGGGAAGCATGATTTTTTTCAAGTCTAATAGTTTCACGAACTGTATCAATTGTGATGTCGTTCTGTTGGAACTACACGTTTTTAAGTCCTAAGTCATCCGTTTTGTGCGAGAAATAATTTGGCAACATTTTCGATAATTTCGATGAAAATACATATATGTAAATAGTGAATAGTATATACTATTTATGCATTTTTATCGGTATCTTTAATTAAAAATGGATAAGTGACACCTGCAACACAAATTCCACACCACACTGTCAGTTTTTTGCATTTGCAATGATCACTCATGGATTAAGCAAGCATTTTCAGTACTCCAGTAACGACTATTCTATTTTCTGTCTATCTGAGATCAAAATGACCCCTTTACTAATAATGATTTAAAAAATAAAAATAAAAATCTAAATCAATAATTCTTTGGTTTATCATCACTTCACTCTCGCCATTGGTCATTTTCTTGAAGTTTATGTGCCGACACTATGGTAGCTATTTTATGACACCTTCTGTTTGCACATAATGTGAATATAAATTTACATTACATTCCTTATTCATATTAGATATATTACTAAATTAATCATATTGGTCGCAGAATTGAACCTCTGGATTCTCCATAACATAACAGCATTAATACTGGGACAGACTTGCGGTTTCAAATTGAAATATTGACATTGCAATTATGTCATATTGCAATAATAGAATTTCAGAGATACATTTGCGGATTACGATACTGATAATTAATTAGAGAACTTACATACATTTGATTTATCACATGATTTCTCATTTAATTTGTCATTTGACTTAAGAAAGCTCCGCGCACCTACAAAATGCGAGCAAATATTGTGAAATTACTTGTCTATATGAAAAATAGAATAGAAATAGACACTTCAACTTGACAAGTGTCAAATATTAATTGTCAGAAAAAGTTGCAGCCAGCATTTTAGTATAAAATTCGGTTTTAAAAGGTTCGGGTTTGTGTATTAAATGATTGATGGTTTATAACTAGGGTCAGATTGCAATAAACATGTCTATATCGCGAAATTTTTAGCAATTTCAATACTGAGTTCCAATGTTCTACATACTGAGTGTATACAGAGCTTTTCCTCAGTATATAGAGACACACATGCAGTTTAGTGCAAACTGCAATATTGAATCGCAAGTCTGTCTTCGATATTAGACTGGAAGTCAATTATATACTAATCGCTTGCTGAATTCTACAAGACTAGAAAGAGTGATTATGTGAACTAAATCCTACCCTAAAAGATAAGTTCGAATTTTATGATAGTTTTAACAATTGTTTGATATTAAATACGGAAGCTTAGAAAATAACAATAATAGAATGCATATCGAAAATTCCGTCAGCCCTATATTCCAGTAACACAATATCTACTCCAAGGAAGCAGAAAAACATTTGCTGGATTTTAATCATTTATAAGTCATTCAGCGTGGCAATAAGGAGAACTTTGTACGATTTTTCTAATAAGCGACAGATTGCAACTCCATTATTTGGGGCTGCTAAGCTAATCACCTAGCATAGTAAATAAAAATGGTTCAAAAGACTGAAGCAGATCTTCGGTTACGGACTGATAACAGAATCAGGTGGAGAGACTATGAGGAAGACCAATACTACGTGAAAAAGGAGTATTCCAGGGATCAATTCTGGAACTAATATTATTTAATGGTGTCTCTAATATTGTCAATGAATGTATCTTTTCCCAGAAAACTCAATACGAAAATATTTAAGAAATGAAAATTGGGACAAACAGTCAGCGGTGGAATAATATTTAAGAATCAGGAAGGAAAAGAGCTCCGTCTAGATCTGTTTCATGAAATGGTTTTTTCACATCATCAGCACCCACATATCGGACAGTAAATTAAATTAATCATTAACTAAAGCGACCTATATATAATCAGAAATTTCAAATAGCATTGGATTGCTTTCATGTACATATTTTGCTACTCAAACCTGAAATACGTACAGTTCTATAATTGCATTCTAGCCCTTAAATTTCCGATGAAACGAATTCCTTCTTCATCCATAGACACATCTTATGCAATATTTCGCATTACTATTTTGTTTTCTAGCATAAATTGAGTCTAGTAAAAACATCTAAATTTAAAACATTCATTTGCAGAAAGCGAATAGTACATTTCATACATTTAGTCGAGTGCCCCAAGAATCAATATTACGGCCACTAATATTTCGTTCTTTATATTTATTATATTAATAGCCATATTGCTGGACAGAGTTGTAATACTGTCAGATTTCCCTTGAAACTAGAAATTCAAGAATGGATGATGGGTATGAATTAGTGAACATAGGTGTGTACGATTAAAGGGCCAGGCTGAGATAGATAGAGTTAGACATGAAAAAAATGAGTAAATCGATCTTGATTTGAATTCGTAATTGAATATGTGAACGTTTTCATGGTCGATTAAGACAAAACTGTGCACAACTGTGGCTCTTAATATTAAATGTAACTATATTAATAGGAAAAGATTTATTTCTGTTTTATATCAATCGACGGCATCCATTTGAGAAGAATTTTTAATAATTAATCTTGGTAATTTCTTAAGAAATATATGTAGCTGGCAAATCACATAAGGAAACTACAATATTATTACTTTACACATTTCTTAAGACTATAAAGAAATTTATCAAACATAATCCACAAGTAAATTATTATTACTTATAGCATAAGCCAGCTAGAGAAGTCCGAGTCGATAATGTATTCACAACAAGTCTTACGGACACAATAATCGTCTTTAAGCCCCTGATGTGACCAATCTGTCCATCTTACCTGAAAAACACTTTTATGCCAATTATAGGTATAGTTAAGTAGTTAATCTATCTATACGTAAAAGTTTCTTTGCGCTAAAAGGTAACTGTTCCTTTATGGCAACCTAACATCATCCCGATGAAATCATGTTCATTTACGAGTCTCGCTAGATTTTATATCCTGACATCATTATGGCTCCCATGAAATACAAAGTTGTTTTTTTTCTTGCGTAATAAATAAAGCCGTCTGAAAATCAATGAAAAAAGATAAACGTTCTCTTTTTGCGTACAGATCAGAAGAATGTTAATCTTTTCTCGAAGATATGATTTTTAGTTTCAATGCACCGTAAAATTACCTCTGAAATCAGTTGGAAATGGTTGTAAAACGCACAACTAATTACCCATCTCAGTTGCCATAGATGGGTATTTTGACATTCGTATATATACCAGTGACAGTGATAGCTCGGATTATATACATACATGCGTGGTACAAAACTAGCCTTATTCGAAGCGCCAGATCGCAAAGCAGTATTTTTATTGGGCGGGTAGGTTGCATGACATGTTTTGAATATTTTCTGTCTTAAATTAAATGCGTGCGCTTTTCTTGGTAGACAGACGGGATTACGCAGGTGCTCGTAATGTTAAACGGAATTGCGTGATTAGTAATTGATTTTAATTTTTAATTTGAAGACATATTTCTGTAAGGTACTTTAGATAGAAACGAAGAAAAAAACATAGGTTAGAAAACGTAACCATAATCATTATGTTCTACACGATTTCAACTAGCTTTGAAGCTAAACTCTTTAGGCTATCTGTAGTAAAGTACTGGAAACTGAGAGAAGGACTTACAAAAACTTTAGAATTCTCTGGTCTTTTATGTAGTTTTAGCGCAATTCAATGTTTAAGAACAACAGCAACAATTGAAATTCAGAACATTTAAGAGTCAATATAATGTTGCAGTATCTTGTATCGTACACTTTTTAAATAAATGCCCCATATTGAGAGCAGCGTTGGGTGTAATCAACTACTTTTGTAATTAAATTAGTAAACATAATTAAATCAATTATGATTACATCAATTATTAATCATGATTACATCGAGTAATCTCGTGCAAAATGTAATCATCATGTGATTAATAATTAATCAAATGTAATCATAATCATGATTACATTTTTTAGATTACAAAGGAAAATTTTCGAGAGATCTTAAAATTATTTGTGATCGTAAGAATTTTTATTATAGATAAATATTGTGATTAACAATCTGGATTTGGACTCTTGATTATTGGTTGGAAAGTAATTAACGATATAATAATAAGTTATTATATTCTGATTTCAGGCTACAGATTGTAATCGTAATTATCATCAGTTTACATTTTGCTCAAAAATGAGAGAGGACATAATTTCATACTTATCAATATAATTACTAGGGAAGACTTTCCGAGCTCTGTCGAAAAATCGTAGCATCCTCAAAATGCATATATTATTAGCAGATCCGGACAGGAAGACCCAGGGCATTAGGCGGTAAACAGAGTCAGGGCACCTTTTTTAAATAATTAACTAAAACAAAAATGTTGCCGTTCTTTATCATTTATTCAACGTACTTCGACCTTAGAAAAAAACAAGCAGATGAACGGATAAACTCACTATAGTCCATCGACTGCATTACTTCTGGTTCTATGTACAGCATAGAGAGTGAATTGAGCCTGATTTCCTCTGTTGTGAATCTTAAATAATTCTTCACTCGTTTTAGTGTTGAAAACGACCGTTCTGCCGAGCAGTTTTACCCTGATGTCACAATAACATCTGAAGCGCTATTTCCACATTTGGATAAATGTCCAAAAAGCCTTTTTCCAAGATGCACTTATATAACTCCAGGACCGATAATTGTTTTCCCGTGTAGCCTCAGCTGCAAAATTCCGTCTATATCTCCTAGATAAAAGGCTTTTCAGTTCCGTGCGCCCTCGCGGATATCTTGAGACTCCAAGCTATGCAGCTTCATGAGAAAGTCAAACTTTTTACTCAAGTTCTCGTAAGCCAGAAACACGCCTTAGTAGTTCTGCAATCAACCAGTTGATAATGAATTCTCTCTTAATAAAAAAAAAACAAGTAAAAAGCTAGAATTGGTCTAAGACTAATTCTTATGATACCCTAGATGAATGCCCGTACTGTCCATCGGACAGTAAAAATGATTAGAGCGAAATTCATATCATTTCATATTCTGAAGCAGTTTATAGTACAATAAAAATGTGTAGGACTGATCATTTTCACAGTATCCATAAAAATCCTAAATTTTTCTTTGGAAACACCAAAAACGGGTTGCCCGATTTATTACATTTTTGATATTTTATTTTCTTTTACTATTAAAACGCCATGTACCAGATTTCAGCTCTCTATGTCAAGGCATTCTCAGGCAGTGTCCAAATATGTAGTGGAAAACGAAATTTTTTTACGGCAACCCCACAAAGGAGTTGCCCGATTTGTCTCATTTTCGAACTTAATTTTACTTTTTGTTTTAAAGTCCACGTACAAAATTTCAGCTCTCTAAGTACACTCCTCCTCGAGTTATCGTGCGCACGGAGGGACGGACGGACATGCAAAAATCAAAATAGCTTTTAATATTATGTGTGGATGTCCAATCCATTTTTCACTAACATCATTATTTCTGTGCGTTACAAACGGAATGACAAACTTAGTATACCCTACAGATTTCATCTAGGGTATAATAAAAAAGCCATACTGGGATTTGAACGAATTACAGACAAACAGACAGATAGAGTCTGGGCATTTCTTAAGTTAATTTGTAGAAGTTTATAATAAAATACAATAAAAAAGTTTCGTAAATAAATTGCAATAAAAAGTAAAAATTAATTTTTCTTTCTCAGTAATATACACAAGAAAAGTTTCGCTGCAAAATAAGAAATGCTAGAACGCAGATTAAATGCATAACTACTATATATGTATAAAAATAATTTATCACTGAGAAAGAAAAAATAATTTTTTACTTTTTAATGCAATTTATTTGCGAAAGCTGTTTATTTTAAAAGTTTCTTTAATTATTTTATTTTCTACTTTTTAGTCATAAATTCTATACACTCTCACCACTCTCGATTCTTGAATCTCAACTTTCGAATCTCGAATCTCGACTGCACGAATCAATACCTACTTTGGAATTTCGAGTAATATCGGCTCTGGAATCTCTACTCTCGAGTCTCGAATCTCCCACTCATGTCATACACGGCCCAAATTGGACAACCGCAAGGGTGGTAGATACCACCCAAACCATAAAGCCTTCCGGAAAACTCCTCATACACTCATACTTCTAAAGCAAAAGACCCCATGTAAATGCATACACGTTTACTACCCTAAAACTCTTTCGTCACTCGGTACTCTCAGACGCTCAGGCACTCAGACACAAAGTTTTTTAGTCAGGGGTTTCTGAGTTGATAAAAGTTATTCAAAAATGGTTCCTTTTTGGATACAGTCTCTACCTTGAACGTACAAAAAGAAAACTGAGCTGAAATTCTAAAATTTCATTTCCATTTAGCCCTAACTATGAAACGGAGGAAGGAAAAGGACATTTTAGAATATTGGAAAGTTCCGGAATTTATCTGTAATAAATGATCCATTAGGATTTACCCCACCTGTGATATTTTTGCTTGTTTTAATATCGATAGCTTGTCGGTTATCAATTTTTCGTAGAACACTAAGTCAGTTGCTCTAAGTAAAGTATGAAAGACGTATACTTAGTATAAAATACTTTTATTCAAGTTAAAACTTCTAATCCTAAAAAACCCCTCCCCAATTGCGTATGAATGCTCTTGATGCTCTTTTGCCTTATTATATGTAGCTCTCTGATTGCCAAATAATGTCCTTCATATATAGGTAGATCCATTAATAATCATAGTCAGCAATGCTGCACCTGCTGGTCTTACTACTTTCTTACTTCTTACTACCTAGTAGGTGTCATTAGTTAATTTCGCCTTCTAATGGCCGGTTTCACAGTCCAGGCTTAAGCCAGAGCTTAGTTAAGCCACGGGTGTGGCTTAAGCCCAGAACTTAAGCCTACTCGGTTTCACAGTACTCAGTTAACTGAGGCTTAGTTAAGCCGCGGATGAAAATTTTTAAGTTGTTAGCACTGCGGTAATTGTGAATTTTTTTAAAGGAAAATTGCCATTGTGGATTAAAAACTATGCGAAAAGAAGAAGATCTTTTTATTTACCAGTTTGTTGTGGTTTTTTTCTGGAAGGATATCAAATCTAAAATCATTGTTGCAGAATGTTTCGACAACGTAAACCATCAAAGCCGAATGTATCTACAGCCGGAACCAAGACTAAAAATCAACGTCATCCTATTTCTCAAAATGTTGCGGGCGACTCTTTATAATTTTTTCACGGGTCACACCTTGCGATATTATATTATACATTTCTTGGTCTCTTATATCCTCTGCATCAGATAAATAACTCATTTTTGTCCTAAACTGTTTGGTTTCTTCTTAAAACGTCAAATGGAATGCTGACACTAGCTGCCAGACAGTACTCAAAACTGCTAATTAGATAACTATTTTTCGCTTAGAAAATTTCAATTTAGTTTTAAAATATAACTTTTGCAATATGCACGTTCATTTAATAACAAAAATTATAATATTTAGGCAAAATACATATTTAGCAATAATTTCTTATGTGTTTCACAGCAAAATCTGAGGCTTAAGCCTTCGAGATGACGGGCTTAAGTTAAGCTTTCCTTAAGCCAGTGATTTCACTTAAGCCTTGACTGTGAAACCGAAATAATTATTAAGCCTTGGCTTAAGCCATCGCTGTGGCTTAAGCCTTGACTGTGAAACCGGCCATAAGTTATTTTTAAACGCTCGAAACTACAAACTAGTTGAGCGCTAGACGACCGACGTGGTAAGAGTGAAGTGCTCAATGAAGTTGAAAACTAGTTGAACGCCCGCCGTACTAACTTTTGCTAGACAGTTAATCGCGTGAGGCGTTTATTTGCTTTTTTTAACTGTTTAACGAGTCTCTTGAAGTGTTTATGAATGAATTTCGTGTTTTAAGAAAGTGAGCGGAAAATAAGTGGTTGGTTGGTTGCTTTATTGTTTCATACTTCACACTGTGCATATACCTATATAGTCACCGCTGTTGTTTGTTGTTTTACATCCATCTTAGCCAACAAGACACGTGCAAAGCATTAAGCTCTTCATTTTACCAACCAAGCTGCAAGACTTTGCTAACATTTATGAATTTTTTGTAAGGCATATTGCGTAGGAGAACTGCTTTTCATAGTATCGGAACTGCTGTCAAATTCAATTTTTCATCAGAGGATGTGTTAGTTAATGAGTTTTTGAATTGATTTGTGTGAGAAGTCGCTAGCCATTTTTGGATTAAAATTTTCATGATTTTCATGGGACTTATAATCATCATCATCAGAGGCTCTAACCACCTACATAAGATCTTATGCATTCTAAAAAAAATCGAGTTTTTGTGAGAATGATTGTTAGTTTTTAACGATAACTAATATTGTCAGCCATATGTTCCATGAGAAGTGTATGTATGTTATGTACATAGCGAGTTTTGTTTAACTGCTCACTCAACAATCTCAGATTATGCGACTTATTTCAGGCAACGATTACATTATGTCAACGACCAATTTTGCTATAGGATTGCTACTGCGCCAGAACAAGTAGAGAAGTCCATTCCATGTTCACTTCTGAATTTTGACTGTCATCACTCTTTCTTGATGAGCGTTTTGATAATTCTGGGCTGAAGGAACCATCTTTTAAGAAAACTTTTAGTATAGACAAGAAATACTCAGATTCGACGGCTGTACTAACTAAGCGATGTATGAGAAGGGCTCGTAGTAAGCCTCAATAACTCACTAATTTTGGTATTTCTCGTCAGTGCTTTTAGGATGCTACGCAAGATTATATTGATAAAAGTAAAAAAATAAAAGCCAGACAAGCTAAGTTACCTTGAAATCTACGCTCTGATAATCTTAACATTTAGCGCACTTTATGGTTATACTAAACAGATGAATATCACGTAACGCTAAGGATAAAGAAATTTTCTCTTCTGGCATTGTCGCATTAGGTGAAATATTGGTAAAGTATTATGCTATATACGAAGAATCTTGACTGCAATGTTCGATGGATACCATATCCCTGGATATATTACTGAAAGCGAAAGGTTCTATTAGGAGTTAGAAAGTAATGATGATTGTGAAATTGGTGAAAGTCTACTGCGTTCTCTGGTCCATACCAACCCAATCTAGTATGTAAAGCGATTAATTTTAATGGAGTTTATAGGAAATTTTTTAAAAGCACCAAGAGAAACACAAAATAATCGTTCTGAATTTTTTTAGAAGTATCTTGGCTGCCTTCTATAGGAATTTAAGAAAACTAAAATCGTTGAGGTTATCATCCATCTTTGAATTCGTGCAGTACATCGGACCTGACATGGACAGCGATAACCTCCTTGAGACTATGCTGATAAGCAACCTTAAATTGAAAATTCCAGATAAGGTAGAATAGGTATCACATTAATATGTAAACCCTGTCATATATACAGATGGCTCCAAATCGGAAGCAAATACCAGTGCAAGCGTTTTTGCAAGAAGCCTTACATGAAAATTTCCATACACCTGGTCACGGTTGTCCAGCGGGAAGGTATATGCTTAACTCGGATACTGAGAATAAGGAGATTGTCATATGCTCGGATAGCCAGACAGCAATCAAAGCATTGTCAAAACCTTTTACAAGCTCCAAACTTGTATTGGAATGTAAATCCATCCTGAACTCCCTTTCTCGGAACTACAGGGTACTGGTGCTTTGGGTGTCAGGTCATAGCGACATTAACGGGAACGAAAAGGTGGTCGAACTTGCTCATTTTTGTGCAAACTAGGAGGCATCCCCTTCACAATTGCGATCGCACTAAAATACCTTGCTTCCAATATCTCGGCTTTGTCGCCTTTGGTTAGGTGACCCTTCAGGTAGAACTACAAAGGAACTGTGGGGCAGATCTAGCCCAAATGAAACGAAAAACCTATTGGGACTAAACAAGCCAGATCTGAAAACTCTAGTGTCAATTCTCACTGGGAAATCTCTTCTCAGGGGTTACCTACATAGAATGGGGCTTGTTGACGATCCGGTATGCAGAGGATGCGGAGATGAATCTAAAACGGTGACCCATTTTCTTTGTAACTCTCCATCTTTCTCAGGAAAA
Source organism: Dioctria rufipes (assembly GCA_963924295.1). NCBI lineage: Eukaryota > Metazoa > Arthropoda > Insecta > Diptera > Asilidae > Dioctria > Dioctria rufipes. The sequence goes on from OZ002744.1 coordinate 77,377,924, forward strand.
TGTTACATATTCCTTGGATAACATCTTCTGGGAAGAACAGAAGGAAGCCGGAAAGGAGGGTTGAGGGCCAGTTTTGAGTTTTGTTAAAGCGTCTAGTTGAGACTTATAAGTAATTGCTCATAAGCTTGGAGGGTGAAAAATAGGCCTCGTTGTGGCCTACGTTCATGGGATCCAGTTAAGATCCCAACCTCGTTTCAATCCAAATCCAAATCCATTCTTGTTATCAAATCTGCAAAAGTCAGCCATATGTATATCAGAGGGGTATTCCCCAATCGATCTAATCCTATTCAACATGTTGGGTTCTGTTTGCATGGAAACTGTAGCGAAGATGAACTACTGAAATCCCTTACATTATGATGGGAACTTGAAATAATAATTTCTATACTAAATCCACTATAGTTCAGTAATTTTGAATATATTTGAAATTTTTTGAGCTTTTAACATAACTGTTAAATCGAAAATAGTCTTCCTATATCTATGAAATGATGAAATAATATTCAGTTAATAGAAATATACAGATGACTTGGCTCTGGCTATTCAGCATCGAAATCTACACAGTCTCGAAAACTTAGTCACTAGTGATCTGGGAAGTTACTGTGGATACTTCACGACTTGGAGACTAAGTCCAACCAGCTGAACAATTTTATGTTGCCTTACGATATACTTAGTTGTAACACCCAACACATTTCTGAAATATTTTGGAATTAAATATAGGGTGTTTCCCACTAGGAGGTCAATAGAGCAGGAGATGATAGTACTCACCTAGACGAACTAAAATTTGTACAGTAGGGGGAGGGGGAAATATCAACCGTTTAGGAGTTACACGGTGATTAAGACAACAAAAAACACCCTTTGTCTTAAAAACTACAGGGCGTACGGTCATTATATGCAAAACTATCTGGCCTTTCCAACGACTGCTCAACGAGCCCCATATGGTTATCTAAACTAAAAATTTCGCACTTTCTTATCTTTTTTTTTTATTTAACCTCTATTATTTTTGCAAAAAGGGTCACTAACATAACTTTTTTGTTTATAAAACTGTAAACTGCAGACTCTCTTCTTTAAGTTGACCTATTACACTCCCCCCCCCCCCCTGCCATACAATTTTTGGTTCGTCTAGGTGAGAACTATCACCACTTTTTTTTCTTATTCACCCTGTTACTTCTAAACGGTTGATATTGCGCCCCCCCCCCCCTCCCATACAATTTTTGGTTCGTCTAGGAGAGAACTATCACCTCCTGCTCCATTGAACTCCTAGTGGGCAACACCCTGTATACTAGAGAGATTAAAAACTTATAAGCTATATTTGCCAAATATATATGGCCAATTAGAGACAAGAAATAAGATTCTGACATCAATCACTTACTAAGATTTTGTGAAGTAATATTTCAGGGACGATCTATTCTTCAGATGAGTATGAACCTCGACTTTGGTTAAATATCGGTTATGTCCAAAAAATTGTCTCACACAAATTGTCGTTAACATTAAAAGAGACTATCGCATCTTGTACCGAAATTCTACTTTAAGATAAGTTGCTTCCCTCTCGGATACGGATTACAGTACTAATGAATTAAAAATAATTTATTTGAAATTTAAAGAAAATTTGTTTGAATTTCACTTATGCGTGCGGTTATCATTTGGTCTACATAAACTCAATATATAGGTACAGAGTGTCCCGTAAGTGGTGTAATATCCGAAGGCTCAAAGATGTCATTTTCAAAAGATAATTGCCTCCTACTTTTTTGCACTTATTGAACTTTTTCAGCCATTTTCCCTGGATATGCTTAAGAAAAAGTGCAAAAAACGCGGAAAGGGTTACATTTTGGGTACAGAGTGTACTAGGTCATTTTAAAGCTAAGCTTTTGAGCTTCTTACATTCAATATGAAAAATTGCTATTGATCACGTGTTTTTTAATAAAAATAGTAGTAAAAAAAAAAAAAAAATTTGTAAAAATTCCGAAATTTGAACTTTTTTTGAGCCATAACTTGAAAACGGAGAGGAGAAGGGAAAAATTTATAGATCAATTTATAGGAAGTTTCAACGATTATCTATCTACCAAAGTTTAAACTATCATCATAAAATGTAAAGTTCAGAAGTTATAGGGTGATCTATAAAAACATACCGAAATATCTTAAAGTCCCGTTATCTCGGAACCGTTAGGATTCCCCTCCCTCACTCATACAATTTTTTACTCGCCTAAGCATGACCTATCCGTAGCCTTCGGATATTACACTACTTACGAGACACCATGATATACAAATGGTTCAACCGAAATCAATAAAACTACTTAATACATTCCTTTATATTCTTAAGTAGGTACACCCGCCTAAGTAAAGGAAAGGATTTTCCTTCCCCTTCATATGAAATATGTCCAATTATCGAGTAAATCTTCGCTTTTAAATATTCATAAAAAAACAAACGAAAAAGAAAACGTAATTAAATTCTGCATTTAGCTGGTGGAAAATCTGTTTTCGCTTGCTTGTTTATCCTATCGAAGGCGAGCATCGTGTCTCTGTTATCTATATTACCGACATAAATTTATAAGACACGATAATAGAGCTCCTTCAGACAGCATGCTCTGGATTTAGATTAATAATAAATTAATTAATAATAATAATAAATAAGATCTTGAAATTCCGTTCAATGTTGTTGTGGAAAAACTTGTTCAGATATAAACCAGAGCACCCGATTTGGTTGTCTATCTTCAAAGAAAAAATAAGGAAATCAAGATAAGTGATAAAATGCGTTGAAATAAAGGTAAACGCTATGATTGCTTGCGTACGGTAGTACTAGAGATTTAACAGTCCATTTCTCAGCATAGCTAGAAAGTACAAACTTTAGGCATAAAGCGAATCTGTTTTAAATCGAGAATCAGAAACAGGGGAAGCAATTAGCATCTAGATGTTCACAGTTGAAGACATACACATATACGTGGTAGTTGTAAGAGGCAGATGTTGAATATCTATCTGCTGTCTGGTCATTCATGATCATGACTATCCCAATCTCAGATGCTGTTGTTAGGGCAAGATTAGAAGAAAGTGAAAACGACGTACAGCATTCAGCATCACAAATATACTCGCTGCGAGTGAGAGTAAAACGTGAAGTATAATCATCAATCCTAATATAAATTCTAAAATAAACAAACCATCAACGTTTTGGCGATTTATAATTTGCTCACTCCAGTGCTTCTGCTTGTTGCTGGTGGTTTGTTCACTATACAGATTGCTCGGTATTTTGGACTGCGGTCATTTACGAAACTCAACCGTTGCGTTGCAAACTGAGCTTGAGGGTCTCTAACCTCTCTCTATGTAGACAATAGACATAAATAGTGTCTGTGTTGAACGCTAGTGATTACTCTTAGTCTGTTTGAGGACAAACATACTTGAATTTACGTCAAAATTGGATGATTAATTATTTTCATTTACAGAATAACAGACAATTCCTAGAGCAATTTCTTAGGAGTTTCAGAAATAACTTTTATGTTATTAGAATATATGTAATTGAAAAAAAAATGTATTGGTGGTGTAGCCTAATTCTATTTTTTTTTTAAAAGTTTTCAGGGTGATTAAGAATTTTTATAGTTTTTTAATTTTCTCAAAATACCATATATTTTGGACACTGCAGGATGCACGGCTATTTCTGGCATGTATATAAATGCCTTGACCTTTCTCAAAATGAAGCTTTATCTCCCTGCCCCTCCTCCAGCACAACCAAATTTATGGTTCTTTCAAATTTTTTGAATTAATTTTTCTTAAGTGGTCTTTGAATATACATATATGTACTTTTTTTTTCTCTTATAAAACGAGACCATTACAATAATTACACTTTTTTACTTTTCGCTTTACATAAAATTATTAATAAATTTTGTAAATATTGAGGAAATGTTTTTGTTTTTCTGTTTTGTTTTGTAAAGGACTGTTAATGGATGAAATTTGATATGAAAAAAATATGTTCGAGGTGTCAAAATTTTACGAGATCAACGATAACACCTGAAATTTGTATGGATTTTCTTTTTTTTTTGCAAGAATTCAACTTTAAGTGTTTATAACTGAAGCATTTGACCATAAATCTCAACATGTTGGATATCGTTAAAAAGGAGTAAGTGCCCAAATTTTATCCTGAGATATCTCCAAAACGAAGCCGAGCACCACCGCAATTTTTGGCACATATACATATTATAAGGCTTGTGGCTCCAAAATGAAAATACAAAAAAAAAAAACAAGTTTTACATATCAAAAATTTCAATACTTAGTAAATAATACTATTTGTTTGAAAAAATTACTAAAGATTCCTTAGAAAAATATTAAGCGCGTAGCTTTATTTGGCATTCGAATCAAAAAATTAGAGTGCTCCGTTCATGAAATGAGTTTTTGAAAATGACATTTAGTTGTAAAATCATGAAATTTCTAAGTCCCCAAGTGAGGGGTGAAGCATGATACGGGAAAACAAAAAATATTGGTGAACTATTTTTGTATTCCATACAAACCTTGAAAGTTTTATTCAAATTGGATATGGTCTGGTCCTAAATCAGTCCAAATGGATCGTTTTCATGTGAAATGGCTGTGTAGACATACACACTTATGTACAATCTCACACTCAAGATTTCTCCCTTATATATTGTTACACGCATGGCCTTAGTTCGTTTGTAAAACACAGATAGATTTCAGATATCATTCTAAAGTTCTTTCTTTATTTAAATTTACTGTTTACATTCACGAATTCACAAACAATTATCAAATCAACTCTTTCTAGTTATCGCTAGTACTGTACGTCTAATTATCACAATCCAAATAGTTTACTTCGTTCACTTCACTGTTTGAAGTAAGACTCGCCTCCTGGATGTGAGAAGCGCCGTAGTTATACTCTGCAAATTATCCTAGAACCTTCCTGAATATTCCGTTCCCCGAACCCCGAAGTTTAATAGGATGTCACTAACCTAAAGTTGTTTCTATTTCCAACAGATGTCGCGTGTGTCACTTTGTGGCGCGTAGCAATATTTATCACGATACCACTGTAATAATTTGGGAATCATAAATACACAAATGAAATAATTACAAAAAAAAAAAGAATGAAGATACGTCTTCCAGGATATTAAAGGACTCAAGTCTAAGCCCTAAAAAAATTTTTTGAATGAAAATTTGAAATTTATTTTCCTACCTGCGCTTTTATGGTACTTCAGCTCATCCGCCTTAAAATCATACTAATATCAATAAATTCGGTTAGTTAATTCCGGAGCTATAGACTTATAAAGCGACACGAAACTTTGAAATCGCACATCTTAGGAAATATGTAGGGAGGACGCTGAAAATCTATTCCAAATTTGCCTGTGATAATTGAAAAATGCTGGAACATTAGTAAATACGACTTCGATGTCCGTCCGTCCGTCACCAGGTTCTATCTCATGAACCATAATAGGCAGACAGCTGAAATTTTCACAGACTGTGTATTTCTATTGGCGATATAATATAAGTAGGAATTTTTTGTTCTTCAAATGACAGAACTTTTATTATTTTTTCAAATGACAGCATTATTTTTTCACATGACGCCTACTCTCATATGAAAAACTAAATAAAAAGTACATAGTGTTAAATTTTGTACGAGGTGTACAAGGTGTACAAGGTGCCAAAAATTTTGAAAAATCCTTAAATGTAGCACTTTCAAACGATACTCCATATGATACCAAAAACAATTTTTGAGGGAGTCCAATTCACCACCATTAAACATAAAAAAATATTTCATAATCTTTGACTATCGAAATATGCTCGCGTCACAAAGTCCTAATACTATGACAAATTTCAAATTCCAACATCACATAGATTTCGAAAAAACGTCTCTGACAGACAGACAAACGGACACAAGAGTGATCTTATAAAGGTTCCGTGTTTTCCTTTTTGATACGCATTTGTTTTCTAAGTATTATCTTTAAAGATAAATTTGATATAATCTGCCTACCTTATAATACATGGAGGAAGATATTTCTTGTTAAAGGTAGTAGTTAGAGTCAGTATAAACTTACGGCCGCGAAACTTAAGTTTTATATTCCGCCATATCATACCAATCTGATTTATAGAATGTACTTTAGACCAAGCAATGGGTTGATTCTGACTTATAAAAGGTAAATGAAATTCTAATTTGGTAGATTTGTACAGAAATGTCGTATGGTTTTACGTGAGCACCTGCCAAGTTGGCTTATCTCACGGCACGCCTATCATGCTCGGATTGATAAACGACAATCAACGTCCTCATGAAAACACAAGTTCCAGTATGCCAATAGAGCATGACATGACATCAACTTACTGGTAGAAGCGAGACCTATCCGTCCCATCTCTGCCAATCTCGGGTCACGGCACCCCACCTACCACAGCCACTACGATGCTCCCAAAAAGGGGCCATCCCAAGTTAAGGTGGATAAAACCTTGTCATCCAGGGCTCCTCAACCCCGTAGTAACAAGTTGGCCAATTTCGGGCCGCCCATTTGCTATGGCTTTCGTAAAGCATGATCAACGGACCATGAATACTCCCAGTTTCATATCTTCATGCAAGATATACTTTTTTAAACGGTACTGGTAACTCCGTTCGGGCCTAGATCTTATTTGCAACGTCTAAAAGAATTGTACTTGGCCTATACAGGTAATACAACCCTTATGGGCGCTGTCAGGGGGACCACGTGAAGGTTAAGATGTGCCCAATTCAGTCTGAAGAGGCTTCGAGATTCACCATTTGGATCTTATAGCTGACCATGCATACTAACCATATAAGCACTACTAACATACATACCTGATTTCCGTTTTCTATCAACTTATTCATACTCTCTCTCACTCCTCGCACCACTATGTCTGAGATTTTGTTATTCTGACTTACATGAGTACATAACTTCGATTGCATCGTGGGCCATCTGCCTAGCATCTACTACAGTACCCACACAGCCAAAAATCTCAATTTCAATTTCACTGAGGTAAATTTACCTCGCCTTGAGAAGTGCCAATTCGCGCCCATAGGACTCAACTATCTATACCACACTACTGTACGCACTCTCTTGGGAGATGCCAAAGCGATCAACAAAACACCAAAAACACCACAATAAACCAACAAATTTCATCTATCAAGTATGCATGCTTTTCCGCTTATACAGCTTTCACCTTGTTCAGCATTGCGCTTCACAGACTACTTTCCTTCCAAATGGGTAGATTTGTACAGTTCGACCTTGAGCGACCGCCGCCGCACGTGACGCCCGCCATATTGGAAAAATGTTACCAAAAATCAGAATATCTTCTCTCCACCGCCATATAGGATAAAAATAGCTATTACAAAAATTATACAGCATGAAATTTCCTGCAAACTTTGTAGGGAACATCAGATGAATAATTCACGACTTACAGCAGAGTCAAGCTTAGCAATTCGCAAAATCGCTACAGTAAACGTTAGTGGCGTTTTTTTAAGTGGTATCTCCAGTAGGCCTAGTCCACATTCATTTCTTACTGATTGATGTCTTTTGCTTTGTTTCGATGACCTAAATGGTCCAAGCACACTGATATCAATATCTTCTTGCAAATTTCTTTCCTACTCTTCCAAGTTAGTTTTCATCTTCGTTGTCTTCTTCGACCTCGTGTGACAATAATTTCACAGCGGTCAGGTCTTACTTTCTCGTCGTTTTCTTCTTCTTCTACTCCAGAGTCCGCAAAAGTCTTTGCGCTGATTTCACACACGTCTCCTTACCAGGATGTACAGATAACAAAGCACTTCAAGCGTGTTTTCCTACAACCGACAGGCTCGACCACACCCCTTCTTGTACTTGTACGAAATGAATTTCAGGAGTGCCGGATTTTTTGTTGTTTTCACTGGAGTACGCCCAATCGTGCTTCTTTCCCAATCCCATTTCCCTGGACTGTATATAGTGTTTCACATTTCTCACCCTTTTTAATTTCTCGAGAAAAGAAAACACACATTTTTTTTTCTCGAGATTACTCGAGATTCTTGAGCAAATTACTTATTAAAATAAAAATCTAATGCGCTCTATAATATAAACTGAAATTCATATTTTTATTATACAACAAAATAAAAAATAGTAACGTAAAAATAAATTCTTCAAGTTCTACAAAAATATATAAAAAGGTTTATAAAAATATAATAAATTTAATCATTTTTTGTGATTTAAAATAATGTTTTAAGAAACACAGAGCATCCAAAGTTGAATCTCCTATCCTTGTTCTTTTTTTGGTAACATAATCTGTTGCAATAGAAAAATTCCGCTAATTTTGCGTAGAAGTTGGTTTATTGGTCAGAAGTGCATTCAAAAGATTCTGCAAATTTGAGGTTCTCTTCCCATTTGCTTTAAATATTTTAAATTCCTTTGTTAATGATTGAAATTTGTCAGTATTCGGACTTTCATATTCTTTTAAACTTTTTGTAATTTCAAAAATTTATTTGTTGCTGTAGACTTGCTTCTTCTTCTCGATCTGGACATTCTTCAATATTTTCAGTTTCACCAGTTTCTTCAGTATTACCGTTATCACTGTTTTTAGTTTCAAAAATTCTAGATGATATAGATTTAGCCAATTTATATATCTCTTGTCTTGGTGCCATGTCAAAAAAATATCATTTTCTTTATGTGACATACAATCAGGATTCTGTAGGAGCCTAATAACAGATACTAAAGTATAATCCCTCCTTTTAGACATTTCCTCCCTAACTGCGTTAAGGAGGTCTCGACTTAAATTAGTGTTTAATTTTTCCAAAGTTGTAAACAAAAACCTGAGAGCTCCTTCAGCAGATAATCAATAATGCTTTTTTGATTGGGCCGCTAATTCTTACAAATCTTTCTACCATAGCCTCCATTATTGCATTCCATCTAGTAGAACAATCTAAGATTACCATTAGCTCTTTTTTCTCCTCTTCCACTACATATTTTTGTAATATAGCATTTTTAACGGGGGAGTTTTTAAACATTTTTGGTATTTTTCGAATAAATTTAATAGCTTTTTCGATTCGGGGTTGCAAATAAACATCAACGTCTTCCACAACTTCTATATCAAAATCATCATCAGAGTTATTATTTTCATTTTCTAAATCTTGTATTTCAGATACGTTATCAGATTCCAGTTCCTCGATACAAGCAAAGTTATCAGGATGCCTCTTCTTGGTATAAAATACTTTCAGAACAACCAAATGCAACCCGTGATTGTAACAAAGTTGGTGAAATTGAGTAGATAATCTTCCAAATTTCTGCATTACAGCAGCACCATCACTCATTGTAGCTACTATATCGTCATTAAATATGATATTAAACGATTTTAATTTTTCTTTTACTATCTCCAATGCTTTTTCAGCAGGGCAACTACGAACGACAGGAACCATCCCTAAATTGTCTGAATCTTTGTTATTATAGTAAAGGTGTACATCCATATATCTTTTATTTTTCATGCTGGTCCATTCATCAATGGATATACTGAATTTTTTACCACTATCTTTGTGTTTTTTATATCTTCATAAAAGTTCAGCATTAATTGCATCACTTTGGTAGAGTTTCGTGATAAATTAAATCCTTTGCCACTCATAGATGTTATAATGAATTAATTTTTAGTAATTCTGTGAAAAGATATTCCATTAACAGTTGCTAACTTTGAATTTAATTCACCCATAGTTGGTCGTTTTAAGAAACATTCAATTAATGAATTATCTCCATACCTGTATCTTTTGGCATTTTTTGAGGTGTTTTGACCATCATTGTTTTCTTCTCTTTTATACTCATGTCCACCTTCAAGATGCCGATGCCTATGCAGACCAATAGTCGCCGAACCTTTGCATAAAAGTGATTTAAGACATATCTTACATATTGCCAAATCTTTATTCCTTTCACTTTTTTTAAAATGTTTCCAACAGTCCTGGTAAATTTTATTCATTTTGTAGGTAATTGGTTTCTATATTTTTAATAAAAATTATTTAAAAACAAAATTTATAATAAAACAACTTCTTACCTTAAATTTATTATATAGGTTTATCTCACATATATGGTACTTCCTTTTTTTTAAAAAACAATATTTTTACATACAAAAATCTTTCACAACGCAATTAGTTATAGCAATTGCTGATAATTAATGATTTATTTATTATATAAATATACTGTCGGGAATTC